>JASUUG010001097.1:0-1420655 GCA_030449905.1 Luvunga scandens | reverse complement strand
TTGCTGGTGGTATTGCCCCTGCAGAGAATTACAAATGTTACAAGTTATTCGAGGCCCCTAAAATTTCAAGCTCAAAATTTGGCATCAACAATCATTGCATAAATTCTTTGTATATATAACTGGAATTTTGTGTTGTTATAAATTAATCAACCTGTGGTCATGGTTAAGTGAGAAGGCCAGCATATGATGAGAAGCAACAGAACAAAAGCTGAGAGCTGTTTTGCCATTGCTAATTTGTTGCGCTTGACTAACAAGAGAATCCGCCAGCTTTTAGCAGTTGAGAGTTTTATGTTACTGCTATTCAAATGAAGAAAATTTGATTTCAATGAAAGACTGCAAAACTTGCAATGCATTTAATACCAAAAATTGAACCCACTACAAGTTTATTTCTCATTTTTCTTTCCAGTGAAGAATTTGAGGAGTGAATAGATTAATATGAATGGAATTAATTTATTTCTGGGAACTATTTTTTTGTGGAAAGATGAAAATTATTCTATATATTTTTCATGTTAATTGTCTAATTTGAGATTATTTTTACCTATATCAAGTGTGAGCAAGAATAAATATAAAATATATATTTCTATAAAAAATTAAGAAAATAATAAAAAGTATAAGAAAATATCTTATTATTAATTCTTATTTACATCAAAACATATATTTTTTATAAAACTTTTTTAATTTCCATTGATAATATTTTTCAATCTATAGTAAATATGAATAAAATGTATTTAAAATAAAGGTAATAGTGTAAAACTATGTTGCCAAGAGGATTATTGGTTAATATAAAAATATTAAGTTAAGTGGTATATATTGATCTCATTAGGATAAAATTGACAATCTCCCTATTTAAAGAACTATATATTGATTTTAAGGTGTTATGTTGACTCAAAAACCAAGAATAAGTTTCACATACACACATACACACATAAAATCCATTAAATTTCCTTCTTAGTATCAGCATTAATTCGTAAGTAACTGTATAACTTAATAATTACCTCTTATTCATTTTTTTTATTTCAAAAAATTTTCATTCCACTGAAAGAAAGAAATCTTTAAAGTTTAATAATATTTTTTTACATGAATGGAGCTTCATTGCGGAGGAATATTGTTGAATGGAGCTTCGTTGCGGAGGACTATTTTTTATATGTTTGTATCATTGCGAAATATAGACGCGTGTAACACGTCTACTCCACAAGCCATGCAAAATCATATATATATTTATGCAATTTCCTATTCTAGTTCCCTGTACACAGAAGGATTCCTAGTGAGGTTTCCTAATCTATATTGGTGGCATTCCTTGACGAACAGGAAACCCAAGTTCATGAGGAACTGAGATTTCCTATTTATTTTACTTCTATAAATACATAGCAGTAGCAAGAGATAGATTGCTTGTAGAAAATAAA
Organism: Luvunga scandens; assembly: GCA_030449905.1. Classification (NCBI taxonomy): domain Eukaryota; kingdom Viridiplantae; phylum Streptophyta; class Magnoliopsida; order Sapindales; family Rutaceae; genus Luvunga; species Luvunga scandens. The sequence goes on along the minus strand of JASUUG010001097.1, from coordinate 1,419,252 downwards.
ATATTAGTTTCTGTCTTTAAACTCCCGAAACAAATCCATGAAGAGAATCCTTTTGACTGCGCTTTTTACTTTGTTGCTTTCTTCATCTTCTTCATTCGCTCAAACAACTCAAACATGTACTAGTTACCGTTTCACCACCCACAATAACAAATACGGCGCATGCGTTGATTTGCAAGCTTTAAATTCGTTTCTCCACTGGAGCTATGACGAAGCGACCGGCTCTGTTGACTTGGCCTATCGTCATGTAGGCATGCAACCAACCAGATGGGTTGCGTGGGCTATAAACCCTACCGGTAAAGGCATGGTCGGCTCTCAATCTCTTGTAGCCTACCGTAACCCTAACGGAATCTTGAAGGCATACACATCGCCGGTGATGAGTTACGGCACCAAGTTACAAGAGGGAAACTTGAGCTTCCATGTTCCCATGATTTCGGCGGACTTTTCCAATAACGAGATGATAATATATGCGACAATAGTGCTTCCAAAGAACATGACCACAGTGAGCCACGTGTGGCAAGAAGGTCCTGTGCGTGGTGACAATCACCTTGGCATGCATGCTCTAGAAGGCGACAATGTCAAATCAATGGGTACGTTGGATCTTCTTTCTGGGAAAGTTACGACTACCAAAGGAGCAACCTCGAGTACTCTTCATTTCAAGCAGGTTCATGGAATCATTAACGCGGTTAGTTGGGGCTTCTTGATGCCAGTGGGCGCTATTACTGCCAGGTACATGAAGGTCTTTCAATCAGCTGATCCTGCTTGGTTTTATGCTCACATCATATGCCAATCCTCGGCTTACTTACTTGGTATTGCCGGAGCGGGGACAGGAATTTATCTTGGCAACAAATCTCATAGCATTCAATATTCTACTCACAGGATTATTGGGATACTACTTCTCGTTCTTGGCTTCATTCAGGTTCTTGCGTTGAAACTGAGACCAAAAGAAGGAGCACAAGTACAGAATCTGGTGGAACTTTTACCACCATTCTGTTGGATACGCTACCATCATATTAAGCATCTTCAACATCCTTGAGGGTTTTAATATTTTGAACCCTTTGAAGATTTGGCGCTTGGTGTATGTTTGTATTCTTATTGCCTTGGGAGCCATTGCCGTTATTTTGGAAGTAGTAACTTGCGTCATTGCTATAAGGCGGCGGAGAAAGATTGAGAATCCGGAAACCAATGTCACTGCAGCAGCATGAAGCTTTAGCGTAGCAGTAGATTAAGATTTACTGATTTTTCTGCAATTTTTTTAAATTTTCCCACATCAATTACCGAAATAAAAGCGTTATTCAATTTTTTAGTACAAATTAATTTGGGCATCATTGCATGTAACATTAGCTAGTATATTATGACTAGCATACATGTGTGATTTTTTTTAAGTGTCGGGAAATCAATTAGAAAGAGGCACATTAGATTATACCGTTTGTTTAATTGTTTTCTCCCCGGAAATTAGTCTTAGCTAATTACATGAATGTTCACTTTAACTGATACTAGCTCTATTTATACGAGAAATTTTTTTAAGGAGATCGATCTTTTTCAATGGAAGCTATTGTATGAGTTTAATTAGATGTTTAAATGTCCTTAAAATGCGTAATTGTGGAGATTAATTTCTAAATCAAAATTAAGAATTTAACTACTAAAAACACATGTTATTGTATAATCAAAATAGTAGGTACAATATATTTTTCTTTCATTTTTTTACAACTAATCAAATACAAATCTCCATGATAAGTCAGCTCTTACATCTTGCTCTTGTTTTCTTTTAACTTCTTTATGCTTTTCAATTTTTTTTATTCCCATGTTTCAACGGCGGCAATTAACATCCTGTGCTGTTTATATTATTCTCAAGTCAAATTGCATTTTGCAATGTTTGGACTGATTAATTGAGAAACATTTACCACAACCATATTACCCAACTTGCTCCTGAAATTTCTTTTGACCTTAACCACCACTCTTCTTTGATCCTTGTTGCTTCCAGTGGCGAAGCCACAGAAAGTCAACGTGGACAGCTACCTCTCTGGATCTTTTTTTTTTTTTTTTTTTAAATTCATTTTTTAATCTACTCATTTTTGTATAATACAAATAAAATTAGTGATTTGTCACTTTAGCTTTGAGTAAAACACAAAAACAGATGTACAAAAGTACATTTTCATCACCAATACACACTGTACCTTAGTTAAGAAGGTAGCTTGCGTCTCGTTTCTACATGGAGTGCAGATCTATCAAAGAAGAATCTTTTGTTGGATAAGACCACTATGTATGCAAAGGTACTCGTATTAATACTACTCAGATATTTTTTTTCACGTGATTTCAAAATTATTTTTTATATGTATTTTTGCTTTAGTGATTTTGAAAAGGAAAAATAACAAATTATACACTACAAGAAAAATAGTCTTCAATAACATGAAAATAGTGCTACTAAGTACTTACAATGAGACTTGCTAATTGTGTCATTGACTTGGTAGTCAAAATTTATTGACAATAATTTGTGGTGTCACGATTGTAGTGTTAGCGATTATAGCTATTATTATAGTTTCATGATAACTACGACACTATAGCATTAAGTGCAGTACTACTACTAGAAAAATTATCTTTTGCAACACTTATCTTGTGACACTTCATTAAAAAGTATTAGTAGTTACATGTGTTTGGGCCATTTTTTCTATGACACTAAGGTATTGCTAGTTAAAAACATAAAATTTTGATTTTGCATCAACTATCAATCAATATTGAAGACCTCTAAGCCATAACTTTTTAATTTTAAACACTAAACCATTGGGCCAAGAGTTGCATCCTAAATTTTCTAATTAATAAGTAAGCAAATATTAAAACTTAAAGTAAATTACTGGGAAACCATTGATACTCTGTTGTTGTAATGGATGGTGCATATAAAATCTAAAATCTAAAAATTTTTTATAAGTAAAAAAATCTATCCCATGGCTGCCGAAGCTCTCTTCTTTCTCTCTCTCTCTCTCTCTCTCTCTATTGAACAATGATCTACCTTGAAAGCTGCCATCCTTAAGCTAAAATACCCCTAAAAGAACTCAGAAAGTGTTGTGAAGAATTGGGCAAAGTTATGGTTCGCAAGTCTAAATCGATGTAGTGGCCACCCTTTATCTTGTTTTCTATTCTCATTGTTTAAGTGCTTCATTATTGGTTGATGCTTATTAAGTGCGAGTGAGACCTTGAACTTGTTTGGAAATCTAGGGATTTTGTTGCTTATAAGCTAATTTAATATTTAATAAAATAAATAAAAGGCTATTGCATTATAGGTCGAATTGAATTTATTTAATTAAAAGAATGATTACAATCAATAATTATGGATTTAGGTTAAATGCAATTTGTTAATTAAAAGAACAATGGCATTCTGCAATCATGGGTTTAGTATATACTATATATTTCGTTTAATGGTGTGTATGGAAACCCAAAACCTAAAATTTTCTTAAGTAAAACCCTCACTCTCCTTATGACATATAAGCCCATCACTCTCTCTCTTTCTCTTTCTAGCTAACAACCTGAGGCGGTTTGTGAAACCGCTATCACAAATAGTTCAAAGTTCATTAGTTAGCCATTCAAAAAAGATGCAATATTTACGGTGTGAAACCTAGAAGACATTGTGAGGAAAAGTGCAATATTGTTTGGACAAATTCAGGGTTTAAAAATCAAATTAGCTTCTTAATAGTTCTTTACCTTGCTCTCCATTCCTATTTTTTTAAGTGTTTATGAGTTAATTGATTAATGTAATTACTAAGTATGATTCAGACTTTGTAGTTCTTTGGAAATCTAGGGTTTTTGCTTATTAAAGTTAATCACTTTATTAATCTAGCGTTTTAAGTGAATGATTTTGTTAATTTAGGCTAGAGGTGCTTAATAACAATCTTGTCTTCATTTAGGCTAGTGAAACCTTTTTCTTTGTTGGGCGGTTTATAAATCACTGAGGTTATGGTAATGACATTGGTGAATTCGTGATTTTAGTTTGTGAATCACCTCATCTTTTAGTTATATATCTATGCCTTCAAGTGCTTAAGTTTACACTTTTGGATATTTCGAATGTGAACAATGGGGTTATTGTTTGCTTTTATGCCTAATTTTGCTTTTAACATGGGGATTGATTATATTTGAGTTCTTTGGAAACATGATTTATGAGGTGAAAAGGTTATTAATATTTTATGAAATTCTACTGAAAATTTGAGGATTGATAGACTATTGTTATAGACTTGGTTATCTCAAAACTTGATTAGATGACTTTTAATTGATTTGAAACTTTGAGAAACTAAAGTTAAATGCGAACATTTGAGTTCTAGACATTTTGGAATGAATTGAGTTTATGTTTGATTTTCAATGGATTTTTAAATATGGTTGGTTGCTGTCCAACTTTATTAGAAATTACCTATGTACCATGTTTATATTGCAAATGAATAGTCTAACAGGGTTAGAATAAGCTGAAATTTAGAAAAACTAACTTTTATATGTATACTTCAAATCTTGAAATTTTCATTTTGATTGAACTTGCAGTTTTTTTCCAATGATTTTTCGAAATTTTTTTGCCTCTACAGCAACTTCTCTTGACAGAACTTTTCATTAATTTTTGATCCTATCAAAACTAGCCTAATGATATTAGAATGACCTCAAATTTTAATATGTTGTTGACCTATATGTCTACTTAAAATAGGGAAAGTATCATTCTGAGATATTTAGAGTTTTAAATTTAATAAATATTCAAATACTTGCTATTGCTATTATAGTTTCATATGCAGTTTTGACTTATCTAGTTTTATCATGTAAGAACCTAATGTAGAGTCATCCAAATGACTTGAAATTTTTATATATGGCACATTGACATGTCTAGTTTTATAAGTTCCATAACATTCTGAATAGTATTGAAGTAAAGAAAATCTTAAATTCAATTTGTCAATGTTTCCTATTAGATTTGATTAGCGATAAATCTACTAACTTGCAATACTTTAAAAAAAAAAAGTGTTAATATTGTTGCTTACAGTGGTAGAATAAAGTACCAAAGGCATAAATCTTTTTTCATTATATTTGGGGCTACTCTTAAAGGTTAGTCTTTTTTTTTCCCTTTTTTATTGAACTGATTTAACTTAATTATTAGCCCGATTATTGATTTCTGCAGTTTGCAATTGATTTGAGTTTTGCATCCTTATTTTGTGTCAGTTTAAATTTTACATCCTAGTTTAAGACTTTTAAGGTTTTCAAGAAATTATTTTGGATGATGAGCACATGAGTAATAGCATGGAAATTAATTTATTGTATCAAATATCTATTGAATGTAGTGTAGTAATTTTAAGAACTATAGAATATTCCATGAATATTCTAGTAAAAGATTATGTTATATACTCATGTCTTAATATATAATAATTATATTTTAAAGTTTGTTTTCTTTTCTCCCTTTCTAGGTTTATGAAAAATGTTGAAAGTGATTTTGGGTGATGATGTCAATCAAGTTAAAGCAATATTAGTTGTAAGTGGAGATATATAATGATTATATTTTTATTCTATATTTATTTTTCTATCTTCTTAAAGTTTTATATTCAGGCAAAACTACTGAATGCTTAATTACAATTTAGGGTGATATTCTTAAAATGGTTCACGTAATTAGATTTAAGTAGTATAATAAATCGCATATTCATTTTATAAAGGCTTAAGCGAGTTTGCAACTATTATTTTTTTAGTAAAAATGATTTTTAAACAAACTCTCAAATTATTGAAATATTTGATGTCCAAAGTTCATTATACTTAATATAAATATGGAGATTCACGATTCTCAAACACAAAAAAGCGAGGCTCAATTTAAGGAAACTACGGTTGGAGAGCTTATTTTTGCCTTGTTAAATAGGCTTTTGGAATGAATAAATTGAGGAAATGAGTAGTGATTTATTTATAATAGAGCATCTCTAATAGCGTTTAACTATGCACTAAAATTATTTGATATATGTAGATAGAGTAGCATGCTTGTGTTGAAAATAGATATTAAACTGAAAACTTCTTATCTGCTATACTTTGCTATATATATAAACTTTACCAAAAGAGAATAAATTCACAAGATTCCTTTTTCTTATTTATAACTATAGTTGAATAAACTGTATATCTTAGGTATTTTTAATGAAATAAACTACAACTTTCTTATTCATTAATTTTCCTTTGAAATAATCGAGTTTATTTGTAAATAGCTTATAAGTATCTTTTCTTTACAACAAAGTAGTTTATTTACATTTTATCATTGTTTATCTAATGGTTTGGAATTGGCAACCAATTTTTTTCCTTTTTCCATGTATTCATATGCAGATTTGATTAATGTGTTTGAAGTGTTTCTTCCTCAAGTTCACTTGTATCCTAACCTATACAGTCTATTGAATGGAGAAGCCGTTAGTGTGATAACACAATTACACTACTTATGGTCAAATAGTGAAAGGCAATCATCCTTTTCAATTTAGAATTTGGATATATTAAATTTAACCACAATTAGTAGGCATTTGATTGGATGGTAGAAATGTGTATGTATTTTGTTGGGAAAGAAACCATACACAAAATAGCTACAAATTAAGTGAAAACAAATTCTTTCTCTCTTCATGTGACTAAAATAAGATGTGTACAAAAAATACATTGGTAGAAAATAAATTAAAACAATCCAAAGCAATAAAACACATGCACCTTGATTTATTTAATCTAGTGTATTATGTATTTTAATTTCGACATTAGTTTTAAAATTGTTGGATTTGTTACAAATTGTTGCTGGTAAATTAGACGCGATTTATTCAATTGATCATGCTTAAATAATTGATCATGATTCAATGGGCGCGTAATTGGATTTTATTTCGACACTCGAGTATAGTATTAGCTTAATTTGTATTGAGCTTAGAAAAAGAAGAAAAAAGGTATCGATTTCTACTTATGGAAAAGGTGAGAGAGAGGCAATTCATTTTTCCAAAAAATATAAAGGAAAGAAAGAGAGGGATAGAAAGAAGCAGTTGACCCGTTTGATGCGACCCGCGAACCTGACCCAGCCATATCTTTTGATTCTGGTCACCTCATCGACCAAGCAAGGTACCGATTTGAAGCTTGTGAGCTGCCAGTCATACCCCAGCATCATCGTCATAAAAAACTAACCAGAACGCCGACGATCAAGCTCGAAAAAGCTGCGGCCAAATGCATTTCACCTCGCTGTGATTTTGCCAGAATTATGTTGTGCTACTCCTTAGGATTTGTTCCTCAGCTCACCCTCATCATTTTCTGACCAACCCCATCACCTGAAACAACCGAATTGTCGCCGAACGATTGCTAGAAAACTCCTGGCTTTGGGAGCTTGATTTGCCGTTGTCGTCACGCATGGAAAGTTACCGTTAGTACCATTGGACTCACCAAGGTTAGAACTATCAGACCTGAGCTTCCCATCACCGTTGACTGAGCTCCGGTCACTGTTGATAGGTAGGGACAATTTGGTAATTTCACAAACATAGGGGTAATTTTGTAATTTTGAAATTAATGGATATTTTAGTATTTCCAGATTAAGACAGTTAGGCAATTTGAGATTTTGGGAGTAATTCGATAATTTACGTTGATAGTGGCATTTTGGTAATGTTACATTTTCAGTGGTAATTTCGCAAATTCAGAACTCTTGGTTTTTTTTGCAATATGAATTGAGGGTAGTTTGATAATCTAGGATTTTGAGGATAATTTGGTAAATTTTGATATCAAGGGCATTTTGATAATTTTATAGATTTAGGAATATTTTATTGCAGATAAATGTCGTTTCAAGCATATTAGTTATAATTCGTAATTACATATAGTAATTATATTATTTCCTTAAATTAGGAGGATTCGTGAACAAGAATCAATCCGCGGACATTGTCGATACCGAGTTTGGACATCGCCAATGTAAGTTGAATAAAACCTATTTTCATAGTTTATTATGATAGTAAAGCATGTTTATGAAATAAGTTTTAAATACTTTGATTTAATGATTTTGTAGAAATAACATGTTTATGAAATAAGTTTTAAATGCTTTGATTTAATGATTTTGTAGAAATAGATTTTATCTGTGTATTAGTATTTATTGTTAAAAATGTGTATGATTAATGATTTTATTATCGATTTTGAATATATGCATGATAATATTTTAAAGAAAAGGAAATAGATTTAAGGTATGTTAAATGAAAAAGGAAATGAGATTATATGCTTATGTATATGTGTATAAAGGTATATGAATATGAGAATAATGATTGTTTTAAAAATTATTAGATAGTACCCTTCCCTTCCAGAAACTGTGATACAAATGATATGATGAGATATGACGCTTTTGGGGCATGTCTGAACACACATAAAGGTTTTGAGCCGTGTGTTTGGGCGCACTCGCCTTTGGGGGCATATGCATGCGGTATGATGATTACATAGATATAGATATTGAGATACAGATGAGATATAGGCTTTGGGGGTCTGAGTACACACAAAGGCTTTGGGCTGTGTACTCGGACGACTTTGTCTTTTGAGGACCAGATTATGAATGAACATATATGGCGAGCTATGAGATAGCATTTCTCAATCTATCCGTGTAGCTCCGAAGTGTGACAGTACCCAAATAGTATGTCATTGCCCGTCCGTCGAGATTCAGATATGCTTTACCATATTTTTAAATCGTAATAAACTACAATGAAAATAGGTTTTGTATATTCCACTCACAGTGACGATGTCCGAACTCAGTATCGACAACGTCCGCGGGTTGATCCTCGTTCACTAATCCTCCTAATTTAAGGAAATAATATAATTAATATCTGTAATTATAAATTATAACTAATATGCTCGAAACGACATTTATCCGCAATAAATTATTCTCAAATCCATAACATTACCAAAATACCCTCGATATCAAATTTACTAAATTATCCTCAGAATCATAGATTACCAAACTACCCTCAATTCAAATTACAAAAATATCCATAAGTTCTGAACTTATGAAATTACCCACAAAAAATGTAAAATTACCAAAATAGCTCTGACAACGTAAATTACCGAATTACCCTTGAAATCTCAAATTACCTAATTACCTAACTGCCCTAATATGAAATGACCAAAATCTCCATCAATTTCAAAATTAAAAAATTACCCTTAAGTTTGTAAAATTACTGAATTGCCCTTAACGTTTAATGGTGACCGAAACTCGATCAATGGCAACAGAAGCTCAGGTCGATAGTTCTAGCCTTGGTGAGTCCAATGATCTTTGGCGGTGACCTCCCAAGCAAGCCGAATGACGGCGGATCGAGCTCCCCAAAACCATAAGCTTCCCGGTGGTTGATTGGTGGCAATCGGCTATTTCGGATGACGGGGTTGGTTAAAAAAATGAGGGTGAGTTGACGAACAAAATCAAGTGGTGGCATGGCCTAATTTCGGATAGATCGACGGTGATGATAACGGGTGGAGCCATGGCTTTTCAAGCTATATATCACCGGCGTTCTAGTCTGTTTCTGGTTGCGATGACGGCGGGGATGCGTTGGTCGGCTCTCAAGCTTTAGATCAATACCAAGCTTGGCTGGTAGGGTGGCCGGAATCATGAAATCGGGCTGGGTCAAATCACGGGTCGCGGGTCGCGAGTCACGGGTTGCGAGTCACAAGTCAGTCAACTGTCTCTCGCTATTTAAGGAAAGAAAAATAAATGCTTCTCTCTCTCATTCTTTCCTTAAATAGTAACCAGCAATTCTCTTCTTTTTTGTAAGCTTAATACAAATTAAGCTAACACCAGACCTGACTGCTGAAATAAATCTGACTACACGGCCATTGAATCACGTCTGAATTGTATCATTTTAATGTCGCGATAAAATTTAAATTATTCGAGCGCGATCAATTTAATAATTGCATCCGATTACCCGCAACGATTTGTAACAATTCCGATGACTTTAAAAAAATTTGCGACAAAATTAAAAATAATATCACAGTCAACCCCACAAATAGCATCGAACGCAGCGTTTTGATGTAAGTATAAATTTTCACTGTACGCATCACACACATGCACAGACGGCACCTTCTTACTCACTCACTCCCTCTCACTCACGCCCAAATCTCACCTCACTCACTCATCCCTCCTTCTGACCAGCAGCTTTCTCTCTCTCTCCCCATCGTGCCTGCATCTCACTGTCAGCTTCTCTCTCTCGCCATGGGTCTCTCAGCTAGCGCGGGTCTCTTAAGTTTAGCACCTTCGAATAATCCATACAGCATTTTTCTTTCATATAATTTCTGAAATATAATTGCAGTGTCTTTATATTGTGTATATCAAAGTAATAAATATATCTCTTAGCAGTGTTCTGTTACTTCCATTTATTTTTTATGCACACTCCAGTTGCTGCTGCAATTTCTTTGAGAATCAGCTGAACTTACGGCTTTTGTTTTAAAAGGAACTACAAACTGAGACCTAGACAAAAATTAAGTCCTTGCAGCTACTCCTTGCAGCTACTATCTATAATTCTATCTGCAATATCAAAATCTAATAACAAAAAATATAATTTGTTTGTCTAATTTTAGGAGAAATTACACTGTAACATATGCAGCGTAAATGTTGGATTCATCTTATTTGGGGGCCTAAAAACCCATAGTCCTGCCTAATGTATAATTATTATTAGACTTTGGGCTTGGATGAAACTAACCAAAAGAATATACAAATAAAAGCAAGCGAAGCGGCAATCCTAGCGAATAGAATTTAGGTTATTCTATTATGAGAGTAGGATATTTCATATCTTATTTATTGAAGTATTTAGGCTGTTACATATAAAAATTTTATTTTTATAGTATAAAAGTTGTTTTCCTATCAAAAAAAGATAGCATAAATTTGATTACAAGTAAGTCTATAAAACATGAACAAAAAAATAGGCTCACCTATTTCCAACAAAAGAAAGAGAAAACAATTTGTTGAAAATAAATTAATTATTGTAAATGTATAATCATTCTTAGGTGTGGATATCCATATTTTTTTAATGTGAATATATTATTATACCGTGTAGTTTAAAAGAGTTAATTTTTTAATGAACTATGAAACTGTGTAGTTTAAGAGAGTTAAAGGCTAACTCTCTTAAACCCCATAATAGTGTGTTTACATGAGAAAAAAAATGAGAGCACTTACACTAGAGAAAGAGTCAGTAAAAATATATATAGTTAATAGAATTCTTTTTGTGGGATCATATATCTTATATATATATATATATATCGTTGCGCCCTCTTAAATGTGAATGGGGCTTGCCTCTGACATTATTGATCCTGCAAATGGGGCTTGCCTCTGACAGTATTGATCCTGCAAATGGATCAACTAATTAGCTAGTATAAGCTAGTGGGCTGGTGAATCGATTAAGATGAGATCATGCACGCAAGCGGTGGCGAGCCACCAATATCATAACAATTGGTACATTTTTTCATTGAATCGGACCTTGTATGCTCCCACGTAAATCGTACAATTGAAATATAGCTAATAATAAATAACAATGAAATTAACTATTAGTTTATTTACAGTTATTGTGTACTTTCATTTTTAATTGGTAGGAACGAGATCTAAGCCGTAAACGGACTCACAATCTTTTTGTTAGCGAAATCCATAATCTTTTAATGAAATTTCAGTCTTTGATCTAGTCTGAGGAAACTTCAGCCGTTGATCATTATTTACGGTGCATGCACTAACTACGCCCCAATAAGCCAACTTCATTCTATATAATTCATCAAAAAAATTTAGATTAAGTGTTGAGCTGATCTTTTTACTAAGCTTTTAAAACAATTGGTGGTTATTGGATAAAAATATAAAACTAATTAAATCTATCTTAGCTAAGGGCGATAAAACCAATAAATGATTCGAATTCAAATCTAACGGTAAACAAATTGGGTCAAAACTCTGCTTATTTGGATTTGATTCGCTTATTAAATGAATATTCAGTTCAATTCATTTTATTTGTTTAATAGAATTAATAAATGAATCGAATCGAATATAGACTCGTTAATATTTGTTTATCCTATAACGAATAATAAACAATTTTTATTTATATACTTTGTCTTATTATCATTTATAATTACTATCTTACCCTTCAAACTTTAAAATTTTTCACACATATTTAAGGATAAATCAATAATTTAATTAAGCAAATAATAAACAAATTTTAAATGAATGAATTGTATTTAATTTATTTATGACCCATTTATTGAATGAATACCAAATAAATAAATGAAGCAATGTCCATAAACCCAAACTCAATTTGTTTAGTTAGCAAATAGAATTGAATTCAGTCATTTATTAAATGCATGAATTTTTTCAAACCCAAAATCATTTAATGCACATAAAATTGAATCAAACAAATGAATCTTGACCCATATTGCCACCTCTAGTTTTAATCGTCTATTACTATGGTAGAAAATTTTGAAGAAATGAGCACAGGTCAGCTGAACATTAGATCCAATCCAAAGTGCAAACACATGATTTAATCTAGAAATTAATTATGATTTAATCTAGAAGGCCGACCATCTTCCCATGTTGAGCACCTTTCCGAATTTTTTAATCTATTTCCCATCACCTAAAAGCTAAGCAACAATTAAAAAAATATATCGGGAAAACTGCAGGAGTTTTTTTTTTTTTTTAATTTGAGGTTGGGGAGTGGGCAAAACTGCAGCAGCTTCCCTGATTATCTCTAAAATTTACAAGAATATTCGTAGAAACATAGTTAAATGTGCATTGGATGCTTGCAAACTCGAAATTTCAGAGTTTTATCTTTCCAAGTTACAAAGTTGTTATTGAATTCTACAACCGAATGGTTCAACTAAGACAGCCGCAATGGTAAATTATCCTCTTAACGATTTCTTTATTTAATAACACACTTGATGGTAACAGAAATATTATGGTTTGTCACCAAAAAGAAAAACTAAAAGTAAATTATTAGAGATTTTTTATTTTTAAATTATATCAGAGTTCACGTACGTTTTTAGTCTCAGGGAATCAGGTAATAGTAATAACTTTTTATTTTAAATTTTAATAGTGCAAACTATAATTTACCTTCAAGAATCTAGACTTAATGGTAATAAAAAGGTTGTATCGAGGATATTTTGAAGTAATTTTCAAAATATACGGACTAAATAGACAGTAGTTTTAAAATATAGCGACTACATGAGATTGTACCATAAAAAAAGTGATTGATTTCATTGGAAACAAAAACGATGGCAAATCATGAGCAACAATGAGATTGATATGTTATATTTATTTCTCATCTATTGTGAACTAGCATAAATTATTCTAATTATTTTATATTTTGTTAGATTAATACGTGACTAATGTCAAATATTATGGAACAATTTTGATAGACTCATTTATTAAGTGATCAAATATTACGCTAATGAATTCAATTTTATTACACCCTATATACTAGTATATTATAAAGAAGTACAACCTTGAATTGTGTTACTGTAGCTCATAATAGGATGACTAATTTTGTACTAAAATATGAGAGTCCCTACACCCAACTATAGTATTTAAGTAACTCTAACCCATCAGGAGTTTACTGTTCACACAATTGTTACTTGGCCAAAAGTGTAGCTCTACCTCTTCTCTCCTTTTTAGCTTGTGTGTGCGTGAGCAGATTGTTCAAAACAAGGAGCTAGTTCAAGGCAGCAGCTGCTAGCACAAGCTTCACATCAAGCTCAGCCATGGCTAACCAAGGTGAAGATTCAAAATTTATTTTCTTCCTCAAACATGTGTTTGATCGGAAATAAGAGATCATATGGGCTTAAAGTTTTAAAACTATTCCAACATAATACTCTAGGATTGAATTATGTGAATATCTACATCTTTCACTTTGTTCTTAAAAACATAATTATAACCCCGTCAATTTAATAAAAGCTTATTCTTTGAGTACTAGTCTTGACAGTTTTTGCTCTTTCAATGCCTTCTCTTCATAAATATGAAAAAACTACCGAAAGTGCCACGGTTGATTTATGTTCTGATGTAGGATGTTATTTTAGAAATTTTAAAATTTTAAAATTTTATTATTTTAGAACTTTCTATTTTAATTAGAGTCAATTATGGTATTTTATTATTTTAGCACTTTCTATTTTATTAGAGTCAATTAAGATATGAGATATAATTAACTTAGGAAAGTATATTTTATTTCTATTATGATTATGATTTAATTTCCCTTTTTAAGTTACTTAGGGAAGTGGATTTACTCTATTATAAATAGAGAGGCCTTGTAATTATTTTCATAACTTCAGATTCAGTTATTTAATAAAATCTCTTTTTATAATTCTCTCTGGAATTATCTATCAAAATTTCATTGTAGAGTTGTTTGGATTAGAGCATCATCTAATCTTACATTACGTGTTATTAAAAATCTTATTGAGTTATTTGGTTAGAACTAGATTTAATCATGCTTCAATTAGAGCATAAACTAATCGCGTTGACTTGATCCAGTAATAAAATGATATCTAGTATTCTTTACTTAATCAATTCCGCTTCTGCTACGCCGTGCTCCATCACATTCACATTACAAAGAAATGATATATAAAATAGATGCTTTTCTCAGCATATAATCAATGGCGATGCTAGGAATTATTTTTAGCAGGGGCTAAGTTCAAATAGTAATTTAATTCAACAAAGTAATCATTAAAAAACATATATCAAAATAAAAATTCATTAAAGTATTTAATTCAATATACTTATAACTATTCTCGACGAGGTTTCATATGTTGAAAGCGTTGAAGAATAACATCGTTGTCAAGACTACAAAATATATCATTTTTTATGTATACAACAAGACTATCATTTAACCACTGATCTCCCATCCGATTTTGTAGACGATTTTTTACAAAATTCATAGTTGAAAATGTCATTTCTACTGTAGTTATTGTAGTTGTGGCAACGGGTAAAATCAATGCTAATGTCACCAATAAATAAACTAATGAATATAATTGATCTTTCTTAGTCTCAACCAATTTTCTTTTAGTTATTTTAAAAATTTATCAGAGACTTTATTGTAAATCCATTGAAAAATAAAATAAATTTCATTTTTTTCAAAAATCTAACAGGGGCTTCAGCCCTTGCTAGCTCTCAAGTGGCGCCGCCACTGCATATAATGATATCTGAACAAAAGTTGGACTTAATGGATATAAAGAAATTTATCGTTTCATTCATTATGAGATTTACAAATTTGGAAAGAAAAAGAAAAAAAGAACAACGAAACTGATCAAAACTACAAACTTCTTTGTCACAGTCCTGCATTTGTTAAAAAATCATTTTCGTTTTCAGAAAAGATGAATTACAGAATGACAAATCAAGCGCCGTTTTGAAAATTGCCTTCAAGAGCACATTACTTGACTACTATTACTGACTCTTCACTCTCTCATTATTGTTATTATGCCGCCGCCAAAAATGTAAAAATGCATACCTATAATTAATAAACAAGGTAAAAATTAAAAATCGAGGTAACAGTTGATAGATAATATTGAGTCCTTATCTCTATTTTTTTAAGTAGTTAAAAGACAAAAATATTGAATATTGTACAACCAATTAAACGCATTAAAATCCAATAAACTTCTCTCTCTCTTTTAAATATAAATTTCTTATACACATGTTGGACAAATTGATTTCGATGAACTAGTTGTGCTCACTTTCCATATTGTCTTTTAAACTATTCAACGGAATAGCGTTAGGAATCAATATATGGACAATTCTTTACCTTGTGCGCATATATATATATATATATATATATATATATATATAGATATAGAGTGAGGACATCTTCATATTACAAAACTAAACATGCCAATAATAGATAAAAAATCCAAATTTTAAAACACTAGCAGAAAAAAAATATAATTTTTAACTTATTAAAATATGTGTTCTTTTGTATTTTAATATGCTCACTAGAGAAAGACTATATATGTATATTCATTATTGCTAGCATAATAAGGATAAATTTGGAGTTGTTAATGTCAGCAAATCAATGAGAGATCTACTATATTTTGTGGATGAAATTTTTTTATAATTTATATAATAATTTATTATTTATCTCTCTCATATGTTGATTACAAGTAATAATATTTTTATATATTGACATATATACAACATCATCTGAAATACAAAGTTATAATTTACATGTCTCAACTATATGTATGTATAGCGTCATTCATAAATGAATGACTAACGCGAGTCATTCTAAAATGAGTAATGAGAGACATTATAATTTTTTTTTTCAAATTTTATCTAATGATGTATCATTTATTTAATGATTGATAATTTTTTACAAGATTTCAGTGAATTAATTGTATTATCTCACCAATCAATTGATAAAAATTTGAGATGTTTAAGATTAATCTTCTAAAATTTATCTAAAGAAATGTGTATGCCAAATCGGTCTTCCAAATTTTTTCCAAATTTGAAAATAGATCAAAGAAAAAATTGTCGAAGATTTAATATATTGTAAAATTAAATTTAGAAACAAAAAGAATAGTGTTAAATTTAAAGACAATTTTGGGTGAAATTCAAAACCAACTTTATGCTTGTAACATAAGAAAAAGTAGATGAGAGAAATTAAGCTTATAACTTGTTATAGTGCATTTCATGCACTAGTTTTGCATTGTTTACTCTCTTTAATATCAATGTTTTGCACTTAATAATTGTGATTTACTTGTGCTTTATTTTTTTGGTGCAATTCTATTGATTGGTGCTAAATTGAGCTACAAGATGATGTTTGAGGATGAATTGACTTCCTGGAGAAATTCTTAGTTTCAGAAGACGTTTGTTGATAAGGCGTGGGCGCGTGCTGTCAACTGCGGACTTGAAGTTTTAATTTTAATGTGTTTTATCTTTTTGTTACTCTTGTAATTTTGAATTTAAATTTTAGATAATATTTTAGATAATAGTATTTTTATCCTTTTGAAGAAAACATAAAAAGGGGAGAAAAGGAAGGAATAGGGGATTTTGGATTATTAATTATTTTTATTTTTTTTAGGGTTTTCTTTTTTCTCCATGAGGAACTAAACTCATTTTTCTGGTTGAAGGTTAGTGAAGCTTTGATTCACCATTACTGTGAGATCTTTCTATGCTTTAATTGTTTTATTACTTTTTGGGTATTTTATTTATTCTCTAAATTGTTGTCATAATTATCTTTGTTAATTAGATAATTGGCCACTATTTAATTATCAATTTAATTTACTGCTAATTGACAGATTAATCATATGAATATTTAAATGTTTACTGCAAATAACATAACAATGCATTGTGTTATGGGAATAAACAATCTAATTTAAATGAACCATCGTATGCGTTTGTTAATTAGGATTTGGGTCTCTCTAATTTTCAGGCTATCAATTGATTAAATCCTATGATTGTATCTAGGGTTGTCTATTGATTAGGGAAATAACCAACGGTCGTACTTTGGTTATCGACTAATTAAAGAGAGATTGGCTATTAGAGCGTCTTAGTAGCTATAACCGGTATATTCATAAACAGTAATGATTTATAGTTGTATCGATGATCAGTAGTCGAATCAAAGCTGAGTTAATTCCTTCAATCATAGTTTTCCCATTTTGAATTACACTTTTAATTTGCATTCTTATTAATTTGATTTGATTTTCATTATTGTCAACAATCCCCCAATTTTACATTTTCATTTTAAAAGGTTAAAATAATTACCAGTCTTTATGGACACGGTCCTACTCAATCACTATACACAATCTTGTTTGAGTAGGTTTTTATATTTGCTGGCTTCGACACTTATCAAATTTTGGCGCTGTTGCCGGAGACTGGTGTCATTTGTTTAATCCTTTTTATGTTTTACTTGGTTTATGGTTCGTTCTTCTCGTAGAGGTACACTTTTGTTTGATCCTGACATTGAGAAGACAAATTTCCTAAATGAGACAGTAAGCCAAGCGAGATAAGTAACGATCCTCGTCGTCTTTGCTTTCTGAAACAGATACAGTGCTTGATTTGGTTGAATCATCTAGCGATTCAGAAGAACAAGTTATGGATAGAGCTGCGCCTGCAGAAAGAACTCTTAAAGAGTTAGCTGAACCAGATTTGAATCAACAACCACTCTGCATTCAATAAACAGACCTGAAGGTAAATTTTGAATTAAAATCTGGTCTTCTTCATTTATTACCCAAGTTTCACGATTTTGCAGGTGAAGATCTTCATAAACATCTCAAGGAGTTTCATGTTGTGTGTTTAAGCATGAGGCCTTAAGGTGTAATCGAAGAAGCGATTAAGGCTGCGAGCTTTTCCTTTCTCTTTAGATGGGCTAGCTAAAGATTGGTTGTACTATTTGCCCCCGGATCTATTACAACGAGTAATGGTTTGAAGAAGCAGTTCCTCGAGAAGTACTTTCTTGCTTCAAGAGCTACCAACATCAGAAAAGACATTTTTGGGATCAGAAAACTGCCTAGGGAGATTTTGTATGAGTATTTGGAGCAATTCAAACAATTGTGTGGCAGTTGTCCTCAGCATCAGATTTCTGATCAACTTCTTATTCAATACTTTTACGAAGGACTTTCATTGATGGATATGAGTATGATAGATCTTTTTAGTGGAGATGTGTTGGTGAACAAGATCCCCACTCAAGCAAGGGAGTTGATCTCAAACATAACGCCAATGCGTAATAATTTGGCAATAGACAAGTTCTTACTTGAGGAAAGTGAATGAGGTAAGATTTCTTCTATTGATCAACGTTTAGATAAACTTACCTCTTTTTACGAAAAAGTTTGTTGTAGGTAATGTGCAATAAGTGAAGACATGTGGTATTTGTTCCAGTATAGGTAATTCAACTAATATGTGTCCTACACTTCAAGAAGAACCCTTCGAACAAGCCAATGCAGTTGGAGGATTTTCGGGCATGCCTTAGAGGAGATATGATCCTTATGCACAAACGTATACCCACCAGGACAACAATTTCAACCGATTCCTCCTCAATCAAACTCCAAGTCAGGTATATCTTTTGAAGAAATTATTAAATCACTTGCAATTAACACTCAACAATTTCAGCAGGCAACTACAACAAGCATTCAAAATTTAGAGAACCAAGTGAGCCAACTAGCGACTACAGTGAGCCGCTTAGAGTCTCAAGTATCAGAAAGATTACCTTCACAACCAAAGGTGAATCCAAAGGAAAACACCAGTGCTGTCATCCTTAAAAATGGGAAAGAGTTGCAAGAGCCTAACAAGAAAGTGACAAAGCATTTAGAAGATGAGCTTGAGAAGGAGGAATTGATGCCTCAATCTCAAGATGTGCAACCCAGCAGAGTGAAACACCTACCTGTGGTGATACCTCCTCCTTTTCTAAGTCGGTTTGCAAAATCCAAGAAGGAAGAACAAGAGAGAGACATCCTTAAGACATTTTGCAAGGTTGAGGTAAATATTCCTTTATTAGATGCTATAAAACAAATACCTCGTTATGCTAAATTCTTTAAGGAACTTTGCACCTTCAAGAGAAAGTTGATAGGAGATGAAAGAGTTCATATGGGGGAGAATGTTTATGTCGTTCTCCAAAAGAAACTACCTCTTAAGTGCAAGGATCTAGGTATGTTTACTATCCCTTGTAAAATTGGTAGTGGTAGAGTTGAGAAGGCTATATTAGATCTAGGAGCTTCTATTAATGCCATGCCTTGTTCCATTTATTCATATTTGAATGTTGGTCCATTGAAAGAAACTGGCGTGATAATTCAACTAGCTGATAGGTCTAATGCATATCCTGATGGGGTATTAGAAGATGTCTTAGTACAAGTTAATGAGCTGGTTTTTCCTGCTGATTTTTATGTACTTGATATGGAAGAGGGTAACTCCTTTAATTTTGTCCCAATTTTACTATGAAGGCTTTTTCTTAAGACTGCTAGGACTAAAATGGATATGCATAAATGGACTCTTACTATGGAGTTTGATAGAGAGGTTATAGAGTTCAATATGAATGATGACATGAAATATCTTAGGGATGAACAGTCTGTATTTTCTATTGATGTTATTAATCCTGGAGCGTAGGAAGTTTTTGATTTAGATGTTGAAGATTCATTAGTAGCTGCTTTAAATAACAGCATGGGCCTCAAAGGCAAAAGGATGAAAGAGAGTTTGTTTTAAATTCTATATTGCAAAAGATAATCTTTGAATTAAATTCTTTGAAAACTTTAACTCCTAATGTGTCTTATATTGAATTACCTACCTTTCATACAAAACTTCTTCCATCTATTTTGCAAGCACCGAAAATAGAGCTTAAACCGTTATCGAATCATTTAAAGTACTTATTTTTAGGAGATGGTCAGACACTTCCAGTGATCTTTTTTTCAAAGCTTAGTGCTTTAGAAAAAGAAAAGCTTATGAGAGTGTTGACGGATTGCAAAAAGGCTATTGGATGGAAAATTATTGATATTAAAAGGATAAGCCCATCTACATGCATGCATAGAATACTATTGGAGGAAGATGTCAAACCTTCGATACAAGCTTAACGCCGTTTGAATCCACTTATGATGGAAGTGGTGAAGAAAGAAGTTTTGAAACTTCTTGATGCAGGTATAATTTATCCAATTTCAGATAGCAAATGGGTAAGTCTGGTACAAATGGTGCCAAAGAAAACTGGTATAACAGTTGTTGAGAGTCCCGATAGTGAGTTAATATCCACCTGAGTTCAAAATGGGTGGAGGGTTTGTATTGATTTTAGAAAGCTTAATTCACTCACTATGAATGATCGATTTCCATTCATTTTATTGATCAGATGCTTGAAAGGTTGGTAGGAAAATCTCACTTTTGTTGTCTTGATGGTTATTCAGGTTTTCATCAGATATCAGTTACGCCTGAAGATCAGGAGAAGACTACCTTCACATGCCCCTTTGGAACCTTTGCGTACCGATGTATGCCATTTGGTCTTTATAACGCGCCCGCCACTTTTCATATATGTATGGTCAGTATTTTTCAGACTATATAGAGAATATCATAGAGGTATTTATGGACGATTTTACGATTTTACACTGATTCTTTTGATGATTGTCTATATAATCTGAAGAAAGTGCTTGAAAGATGTATTGAAACAAATCTTGTCTTGAATTATGAAAAATGTCATTTTATGGTAGTTCAAGGTATTATTTTAGGTCATATAGTCTCTGCTAAAGGAATTGAGATAGATAAAGCTAAGATAGTGTTATTAAATCTTTACCTTATCCTACTTGTGTCCGAGATGTTCGTTCTTTTCTTGGTCACGCAGGTTTTTATCGATGTTTTATCAAGGATTTTTCGAAGATAGCTCAACCTTTATGCAAGCTTCTTCAGAAAGATGTGCGTTTGATTTTGATAAGGCATGCAAGGCAGCATTTGATAAGCTCAAGGAGTTATTTACTTAATCTCCAATTATACAGCCGCCTAACTGGAACTTTCCTTTCGAGATAATGTGCGGTGCTAGTAACTATGCTGTTGGTGCTGTCCTTGGACAAAAGTTTCGTTCATATGTATTGGGTACTAAAGTGATTGTTTATTCTGATCATGCAGCTCTCAAATATTTGCTCGCCAAGAAGGAAGGGAAATCGAGACTCATCCGCTGGATTCTACTACTTCAAGAGTTCAACTTGGAGATCCGTGACAAGAAAGGAGTAGAGAACTTGGTTGCAGACCACTTTAGTAAATTGATCTCAAGTGAAGAAGCAACACCTTTGAAAGATGATTTCCCAAATGAGCATCTTTTTGTAACTCAAGGTATGGCTCCTTGGGATGACTTGTACTTGTAATTATTTAGTTATAAGAATACTATCTAGTGATCTAATGAGGGCTCAAAAAGATAAGATTAAGAGTGATGCTAAGTACTATGTTTGGGATGACCTGTACTTGTGGAAACATTACTCTGATCAAGTTATTAGAATGTGCGTATCAGAGTCTAAAATTCCTTCTATTCTTCACTTTTTTCATTCATATACATGTAGAGGTCATTTGGTCCTAAAAGGACAGCATCTAAGGTGTTAGAGTGTGGTCTATTTTGGCCTACTTTGTTTCGTGATTCATACATGTTTTGTAAGTCGTGTGAGAATTGTCAAAAGACGGGCAATTTAAGTCATAGGAATCAAATACCACTTACCCCTATACTTGTGTGTGAAATATTCGATGTGTGGGGCATAGATTTTATGGGACCATTTCCTTCTTTTTTTGGCAATATTTACATTATTTTAGTCGTGGATTATGTTTTTAAGTGGGTAGAGCTTAAAGCTACCCGTACTAATAATGCTAAAGTTGTTGTAGATTTTGTCAAGTCTCATAATTTTACTAGATTTGGTGTACCGAGAGCGATGATAAGTGATAGAGGCATTCATTTTTGTAATCAGATGGTGGAGGTTTTGTTCAAGAGATATCATGTTACACACCAAGTGTCTACTACCTATCATCCACAGACAAGCGGGCAAGCTAAGATATCAAATAGAGAAATCAAGTCTATCCTAGAAAAGATGGTTAATCCAAATCGAAAGGATTGAAGCTTGCGACTTGATGATGCTTTGTAGGCGTATCATACTGCATATAGAACCCCCAGAGGTATGTCTCCTTACCGTTTCGTATTTAGTAAACCTTGTCACTTACCTGTAGAGCTCGAGCATAGAGCGTACTGGGCGGTTAAGCAATGTAATATGCAAATGGATGAGGCGGGAAAGCGGAAGAAGTTGTAGCTTCAAGAGTTGGAGGAGATTCGAAATGAATCCTACGAGAGTTCGCGACTTTACAAGGAGAGGATGAAGACATTTCATGACAAAATGATTTTGAGAAAAGAGTTTTCTATTCGTCAAAAAGTTCTTCTTTTTCATTCTAAACTTAAACTTTTTCCTGGTAAATTACGCTCTCGATGGGTTAGACCTTTTATTGTTATTATTGTTTTTCCTCATGGTGTAATAGAGATTTGGAGTCTAACCTCTGAAATTTTTTTTAATGCTAATGGTCATCACTTAAAATCTTTTTATAAGGGTTTTCGGTGAATATTGTGGACGAAATGGCTCTTAAGAACCCCGTTTATGGAGATTGAAGCATAAATGTGTCTAGCCAAAGACATAAAACAAAGGCGCTTTTTGGGAGGTGTTGAGTACTAGAAAGTGTGTATTTATAATGGAAAAAATCATCATTTTACACTCCAAGTCTTACTAACATCCCTATTTTTATGTCTTTAAGTCCCTTGTAATTTAATTATGTATGTTTTATTTTAATTAAGTATTTTATGTATTTTAGGGGATATCATGGTCATTTCACAATAAACGAGAGATCGATGGAAAAACGGACAGCACTTTTGAACTCGGGATAAATCGAAAACCTTAGGAGGAGCATAAAAAGAAAAATGGATCGCTTCACATATACGGATCGTTTCACACATACTGATGCGGTTGATATATACTACGGATCAGACACGATCATTCACGCGACTGCTTCACCGTCACATCGTATCTGACGTGGCACTGTATGATGATGTGGCACTATACGATGACGTGGCGGCATTTCATTGGACGAATGATGTGGCATTGACTGATGATGTGGCGTTGACTGATGACGTGTCACGAGCTTATTGGACCAAAAATGTTGACCGGTGACGTGGCAGAATATTAGTGGACGGAAAAAAACGTGTGTACGGTACATGCATATACACTGAATAAAAGCCCTGATGATGTGTTCCATCCAATAGGAACTTGCCACGTGGCGCAATCCTGAGCGTCCAAATTGTTTTAATCCGATAGCCATGATTTACTCAGTGTATCTATAAAAAGGGGGCTCCCCCCCTAATTTGACACCCCTGAATCCATTTTTGGACTCCATTTTCTCTAATTCCATCTCCATCTTGTATTTTCTACGTATTTTAATAAAATTCCCATTTTACCCCTAGTTCAAATATGAGTGGCTAATTTCCTTTCAAGCTTGGGTTGAAGGTGAAGTCTCAACATGCTCCATGGGCTTAATTTGGTAAATTTACTTTTCCTTCCCCTTTAATTTATGTGGTTGTTTTGACTTTTCGTAGACAAATAGTAATAATCTTGTCTGGATATCGGCTGGAATAACCGCCTCCCTAGGCAAGGTTATTACTATTTGGCACGGGAAGCCCTTAGCACAATATCTATTAGAGTGTGGTTTATGATGAGTGGAAGTTCCCCCTTCATGATTTAATTGGTACTAATAATGAATGTTAAGCCGATAGTGCATGTTGAGTACAGATCCAGAGATCCAAGCATTTCATTTTAATAGTTTATTCCAACAGCTTTAATTTAAATTAATACATTGCCTACATAATTGTCATTATAAATCCAATCACCCACTAAGAAAATTAATTCTACAAGCAATTAAAATCCACCTCCTCGTGGGATCGACACTCGTCACCATTGATCTATTCTACAATAGATTCGTGCACTTGCAAGTTCAATAAAATTTGCACAACAAGTTTTTGACGCCGTTGCCGGGGAGGTAAGTATTTTAATTTGTAGAATTTTTTTTTTCTTTATTTATTTATTTTATTTGTTTCCTTGTAATATTTTTTTTATTTATTATTATTAAAAAAAAAAAGAGAGTGAATTTACATTTTGAAGTGGGTATTATTTTCTTTTCTTTTCTTTTCTTCTTTAAATTTCTGTAATTTAATTTTCATGTTATTTTTTTTTATTTTGTGAAATCGGCAGGTTCAACCGCCTCTTAATTTATTTTAATTTGTTTCACGTATTTTCTTTTCTATATATAACACTTGAGTTGTTTTCATAACAAATTGTAACAGCGTGATAAGGTTAGTATCATAATTTCCCCTTCTTCTTTATTTTTATTAATTTTGTTACCATTTTTTTTTCTTTGCATGCATGGTCGTAGGTCACAATTACCAAATCTTGAGCCTATAGACTTTGAATTAGAAAAAACACTTCGCACACACAAGCACTTTACAATTAAAAATAAATTTGAAATGGATTTGCAACCAGCACCACAAGAGAGGCCATTTAAGGACTACTTCAGTCCCTTAGCTAACTTGAGCACATTGTTGTGCAAATTTTATTGAACTCGCAAGTGCACGAATCTATTGTAGAATAGATTAATGGTGACGAGTGTCGATCCCACGAGGAGGTGGATTTTAATTATGTGTAGAATTAATTTTCTGAGTTGGTGGTTGGATTTATAATGACGATGAAGTAGGCAATATATTAATTTAAATTAAAGCTGTAGGAATAAACTATTAAAATAAAATGCTTGGATCTCCGGATCTGTCTCAACATGTACCATCGGCTTAATATTCATTATTAGTACCAATTAAATCATGAAGGGGGAACTTCCACTCATCATGAACCACACTGTAATAGATATGGTGCTAAGGGCTTCCCGTGCCAAATAGTAATAACCTTGCCTAGGGAGGCGGTTATTCCAAATAGATATCCAGACAAGATTATTACTATCTGTCTACGAAAAGTCAAAACAACCACATAAATTAAAGGGGAAGGAAAAGTAAATTTACCAAATTAAGCCCATGGAGCATGTTGAGACTTCACCTTCAACCCAAGCTTGAAAAGAAATTAGCCACTCATAATTTAACTAGGGGTAAAATGGGAATTTTATTAAAATACGTAGAAAATACAAGATGGAGATGGAATTAGAGAAAATGGAGTCCAAAAATGGATTCAGGGGTGTCAAATTAGGGGGGGGGGAGCCCCCTTTTTATAGATAAACTGAGTAAATCATGGCCATCAGATTAAAACAATTTGGACGCTCAGGATTGCGCCACGTGGCAAGTTCCTATTGGATGGAACACATCATCAGGGCTTTTATTCAGTGTATATGCATGTACCATACACACGTTTTTTTCCGTCCACTAACTTTCTGCCACGTCACCGGTCAACATTTTTGGTCCAATAAGCTCGTGACACGTCATCAGTCAACGCCACATCATCAGTCAATGCCACATAAGCGGTCAATGCCACATCATTCGTCCAATCAAATACCGCCACGTCATCGTATAGTGCCACGTCATCGTACAGTGCCACGTCGGCCTCTGATGCGGTGAACAAAGGTGAAACGAATGATCGTGTACGATCCGTATATATCAACCGTCATCAGTATGTGTGAACAATGATCTGTATATGTGAATGCGACCATTTTTCTTTTATGCTCCTCCTAAGGTTTTCGATCCCGAGTTCAAAAGTGTTGTCCGTTTTTCCATCCGATCTCTCGTTTATTGTGAAATGACCATGATATCCCCTAAAATACATAAAATACTTAATTAAAATAAAACATCCATAATTAAATTACAAAGGACTTAAAGACATAAAAATAGGGATGTTAGTGAGACTTGGAGTGTAAAATGATGTTTTTCTCCATTATAAATACACACTTTCTAATACTCAACACACATCATGCATAAGATACCCAAATGTAGCTGCTAGGAGTTTTGAATTAAAACCTAGTGTGCTAAATTGTCTCCCAACATTCTATGCCTAGAAAATGAAGATCCATATAATCATCCAATGATTTCCATGCTATTTGTCAAACTTTTAAATATGAGAATTTTTCAAATGATGATGTTAAGCTTAGATTATTCCCATTTTCTTTAAAGGATAGAGCTCGTTCATGGTTCAATGCATTGCTAATAAGATTACATCATGGGAACAAATGGTAACAAAATTTTTGAATAAATATTTCCCAAGACATAAAACCAATCTTTATTCGCAGGGAAATTTGAGTTTACCCAAAGAGAAGACGAGCAATTTTTTGAAGCATGGGAGCGATTCAATGGGCTACTCCTAAAGTGTCCACATCATGGGTACGAAAAATGGTACCAATGCCAATACTTTTTGGAGGGATTATTGCGAATGTGCAAGAATGGCTAATGGCAACAAGTGGAGGAGAGCTAATGTCAAAAAGTGCATCGAGATTTGATATTTCTTCCAAATGACAAGCGGATAATTCCCAACAACGAGTCGTTCACTCGAGTACTAGAAGAGTTAAGGGGAGTGAATGAGGTTCACATTGCGAGTCAAGTTCGGAAATTAAAGAAGTCAAAGATATAGTTGAAGGTCTTTCCCGACAAATAAAGATCATTAATAATTTCTAAATTAATCGGAACCACATGACCAGGACTCATACTCGATCAAGCCAATGCCATAGGTGTAATGAGAAAGCCATCAACCTACAACCCTTACTCCAACACATATAATCCTGGATGGAGAGACCACCCCAATTTTTCATGGTCTCAAGGATTCCAACAGAATGGACCAGCAGCTCCAGCTCCACTAATGCAACTAATTCTTCAAAATCCTCAAGCCTCTCAACCCCCATTTAGACCATACAATCAGAACCCAAACTATTCTCAACCTAGACCATGGGAGGATGCATTTCAGAATTTCAAGAATCTTACTTACTCCAAAATCGAGCAACAAAACCGCACCATTGATGAACTACGAAATGAGATGAGAGCGGGTTTCAACTCACAAACCCAATCAATTTCAAACCTTGAAAAATGGTGGGACAACTTGCTTCATCAGTTCAGACCTTGGCAATGACTGTTGAGAAAGGTAAATTCCCAAGTCAACCAAAGGCTTAATCCTAAAGGAGTGCATGAAGTAAGTACCAGCTTCACCTCAAAGAATGGAGAGGTCAAAGCCGTCGTGACCTTGTGAAAAGGAAAAGAAGTCGACAACAAAGTGGAGATGCCTGGTGCTCAAAAACAACTCAAATTGTACCCCAGTAAATGAAGAAGACTCATCATCGAGAGGAGAAAGAAGAAACCAACCCACGAGAATACGTTCCAAAAGCTCCATTTCCCGCAGGGTTAGCTAAAGAAAGAAAGGAAAATCTACAAGTGAGATTTTTGAAATCTTTAAACAGTAAAGTGTTAACATCCCTTTGCTTGATGCTATAAAACAAGTGCCATCTTATGCCAAGTTTCTTAAAGACCTTTGTACTAAAAAAGAGAAACATTCATGTTCAAAAGAAGGCCTTTTAATGTAAAATGTGAATTCTATACTCCAACACAAACTTCCTCTAAAATACAAAGATCCAGGCTCCCCACTATCTCATGTAGTATAGGGAACCACACAATTGAGAATGCTTTGTTGGACTTAGAGCTAGTGTAAATCATTACCTTACTCGATTTTGTGAAACTTGGGTCGGAGAATTACACCCAACTCCAGGTGGTGTTACAACTTGGATCGGTCCATGAAAAAACCTCGTGGTATTGTAGAGGGCGTCTTATACAGTAGATAAGTTTTATTTTCCCGTTGATTTCATTGTAATTGACACTCAACCAGTCCGAGATTCAAGAAAGCGGATCCCCATTATCTTAGGGCGACCTTTCTTGGCAACCGCCGATGCTCACATTCAATGCAGATCGAAATATGCGATTGTCCTTTGGCAATATGACGATGGAGCTAAATATCTTCAACATCGCCAAACAACCTCCCAATGCGAGATGATGAAATTGTTAATGTGGATTTAATCAAAGAATTAGTTGATAATACTTTTCTTTCAAATCTTAGTGATGACCCTTTACAAACATGTTTAACTCACTTTGGTTTGAATTTTGATATTGACAGATCAATAGATGAGGTTAACGCCTTACTTGATTCAAAGACCATCCATGGACATTAACAAATGGAAGTCAAGAGTGGAACAACTAGCACCATCGAGAAGAAACCGAGTCCATCATCACAATCACCACCAAAACTTGAGCATTGTGCATCATACCGGGCGTGAGAAATTCAACTTTGACATGCGCAGCAAGCTAACTTAGAAAAAAATCACAACCGGAGAACTTGAAGAAAGTCGTAATGATGTATACAAAAATGCCAAGATTTACAAACAAATAAATGAAAGTCTTTCATGACAAGCAAATTATGAGAAAATCTTTCACACCAGGTCGAAAAAATACTTTTATTCAATTTTAAACATGCCTTTTCCCCCAGTAAGTTACACTATCGATGGATCGTCCCTTTATAGTCCACACTCGTTTTTTCATATGGAGCGATTAAAATTAAGGATCCAAAGAACGGTGTAATTTTTAAAGTTAATGGTCAAAGATTGAAGCCATATCTAGAGTACCAACCACGTGAAAAAGGCACCAAATAGATTTGAGTGACCCACCAAATTTAAATTAAGAATTTTTCTTATTTATTTCTTCTTTTCTAAGATTTAAATTTTTGTGAAAGTGTGTTTATTTAATCATTCAGTTTTCTTTTATCACTTCTAATTATGTGTTCCTCAACTAGACAGTTCCTCTTGAACATTCTCAGACAACTTCAACGTGTACAATCTCATCTGAGAAGCCAGATACGATTTTGTAAAACGCATCGTATTTGGAAGCTACAACCTCCAGAGTTGGTATCCCACGTTAAAGATCTAGAAAGACAACTCAAAGAAATTGAGGGAGGTATCAACGAAACCCAAATCGAACTTGAAGAAAACTCAATAAGAGGACAATTGTGAGATTATTATTTTTCTTTTCTTTTCTTTTCATTTTTTTTTGTGTGTTCTCTAGTTTGTTACCCCGGTTAAGTGGCGGATAACGGTATTCCGTGACAATCAAAGTCGGTTACTTTAGTTTCCCATAATAACTAATATTCTGAGAAGAAGGTATGGACAGAAACGCGATTCTAGCAAAGCTTCACAAGCGATTTCCTTCACTACCTCAGAATGCCCTCCTTACGATCTATAAAGCTCAGTCCGAACGCATGCGATTGCTTATGAGAAATAACGTCCCTGCTGACAACCGTTGGTTAATCGAGGCCAAGGTACGTTTGGCAGGTGAGTTGCCTCCTAAATTTATTGCATACATGCCTGGTTGTGGTAAAGGAAATTACTCGAGAAAACGAAGAGCTGAAAAACTTCATGTTAATTTTCATAAGTGTGCCAGAATAAAATGCGATAAAAATCCTTGTTCTTTCGGAATGATGTCTGATAACAGGGAAGATAAGATTCAATTCATTAGGGATGACTTGAATAAAGAGTCATTGGATGATGTCCTTTTTGTCTCTTGAAACGCATCCCAGTGGATACGCTGGCAAAGAATTCTCCGTTATGACCATTATTTCGAAAAGAGCATGCACGATATAGTCTTGGGAATCGACTATAAACGACCACTTTGCCGCGTTTATAAGAAAACTGGATGGGAAGCCTGTCCTCGACCCATAGAGGGCGTTCAAGCCGTTTCTGGACGTAAAACCAGAGGAAGATGTGAGCCACAATCACAACTACTTGTAAATATCCTTTTACTGTTGTTTTACTTTACTGTTGTTTTATCAATTGCATTATTGTCTTTAATAATTGAGTGCTTTTTCTTTTACTATTTCCTTTTTGACTCTCGAGCCATGTGCTTTACCCGTTAATTGACATAGACATGCTACCTCCTATACAGCTGTAAATCATTGTCACCAAGATCCTTGATATATGATCATTTTCTTTTAGACTCACAAATTATTTTTGAGAAGCATCTCAATGGCAGCTACTCCCAATAAACAATTCAAGAAAATTTGTGTGCTCTCTGGATTTAACTATGGCAAACATAAAGAGTTCGTTGAGGCGACCATCGATCTTGGTCAACGATGTGAGAAAGAAATTTGCATCTGGTTTATGGAGGAGGTGACCGAGGGTTATCAAAACTAGTCTCAGAAGCTGTTTATCTCAGAGGGAGCCAAGTGTTAGGCATCATCCCAAGAAGCCTCAAACCGTTGGCCTGTATGTCCGACTCACCAACTGGCGAAGAGTTAGTTGTCTCAGGTATGCAAGAAAGAATAACTGAAATGCTAAATCATCTTTGATGCTTTTATTTTCCTACCAGGAGATCTTGCAACTCTAGAGGCACTAATCACATTAGCATCTTGGGCCCATCCAACATTCATCGAAAACCCATCGGTTTGTTAAATGTCAATAACTTTTATGATGGCTTCATCGCATTTCTTAACCATGCATAAAAAACCATTTCATCCATTTCACAAATAAAAAATCTTTATTTGTGCTCATCTGCTAACGAGTTAATTGATGCATTGTTTATCGACCCGCAGCCGGATCCCAAGACCCTTGTGTTGGAATGGCAAACTAATGATGGTAACATGGCCGTAGTAGTAAGTGCAAATTAGATTTAACTCTCCGCTTGTAAATATTTTCTTCGTGATCCAAAGACTCAGGTGATGTCTTCTAAACCCTATTCTCTTTCAAACATTGAGGACAATGTTCCGTTCAGGTTGGGGGGAGGGAATAGTTGACAATTGTGGAATATCTCAATCTTGGTGTAGTTTTTACTAATTTTTGTTTTAGAAACTAACTGTGGTTAAATTTTTTGAGTCGAAGATGGCTGAATATGGAGTGCAGTGACTCTAGAAACGCATCTTCTTATTAAAAAAAAAAAAAACATTTTATGTGATCTTTTCATAATTAGATGACATGATAACTTTCAAATTTTAGTATTTGTATTATCTTTGGTCTTTAGCTATGTTACACCATGTTTGTTACTCTACATGTTGATGTTGGAGACAAATATAAGTTGCTTGAAAGAATGCACATGTTATAATAATTTCCAAGTGAGTTTTTGAGCCTGTCATTTTTCTTGGAGAGTAACCCTTTTTGCCCATTCTTCATTCAGCTTAGCAGTTTATTGCTTTATACATTTTACCCCTAAAAAAAAAAAAAAAAACTAAAGTGTGTGTTGCCACATCTGAAGGTCCATCTAACTAGTAGATATGGAAGATTATTTAGAACTCTAAAAGATGATAGAAAGGCCATCTTTGGTCCGTTTGAGCCTTTCTAGCCAACCCTATTAATATGTATCCATAGTTAACCCCTTTGAGCCTTAAAAAAAAAATAATAATAAAATAAAAATAAAGACTTTTTCTTTGGCAACCTATTATCTTGTCCCACTCCAATGTGGAGTATCACCTTATATTTTGTATTTCTCACCACCCATTTATGTTTGAAAATAGAGATAATTTTGCATTCAAAAAAAAAAAGTGCTAAAAAAAAAAAAAAAAAAGAGAGAAAAAGAAACAAAAGAAAAAAAAATGTTTACAAATAAAAAAAAATAAAAAAATAAAAAATCAAGTGAAAAACACCTTACAATCTCCAAAGTTCTCTATTTTTCAAACATATATTTTGTTTTTCCTATTATCCTTTCTTTGTTAGCCACGTCCCTAGCCTACGTTACGTCCTAATAAAAGTCCTTCTTGATTTTGGGGAACTATAGTCTGAAATAGAAACTAGTTATATGAGTTGAAAAGATGTGGTAATGCATACTAAAAAAAAAAAAAAAAAAAGATGATGAATGTATTGGTTTGATTAGCATTTTTAAATTAAAATCGTACTATTTCTAAGCTGAGGGCATATTTTTGTCACCTTGGTGAGAGTGTGTGATATTTCTTCTTTATTATTTTCACTCAATTTAGCATTCACTGGAGTGATTACTTTTGGGTTTAATTTCTTTGTGAGAGTATCACTACTACCGGTGAGATTTTGGGGTTTGCATGTCATTCTTAAAAGTAACTAGATTACTGAAGTTGTGACAAAGTTTTCTCAACTGATTCATGTGGAGAGTTGATATGGGAATGATATTTCTTTAGACTGTAGATAATGCTTATACTTTTATTTGATTGTTATCATTAGTCTGATTGAATAAATACCACAGTATAAAAAAAATAATAATTTTGTATCAGTTTTGTTTTCGCTCAAATTGCTAGGGACTAGCAACAAGCTGGTTGGGGGGTGTGTTGAGTACTAGAAAGTGTGTATTTATAATGGAAAAAATCATCATTTTACACTCCAAGTCTTACTAACATCCCTATTTTTATGTCTTTAAGTCCCTTGTAATTTAATTATGTATGTTTTATTTTAATTAAGTATTTTATGTATTTTAGGGGATATCATGGTCATTTCACAATAAACGAGAGATCAGATGGAAAAACGGACAGCACTTTTGAACTCGGATGACGAAAACCTTAGGAGGAGCAAAAAGAAAAATGGTATCGTTTCACATATACTGATCGTCACACATACTGATGCGGTTGATATATACGGACTTTGTACGATCGATCATTCGTTCACCTTTGTTCACCTGTATCTGTATCTTTGTGGCACTATACGATGATGTAGCACTGCGATGGCGTGACGCGGCATTTCATTAGGCGAATGATGTGGCATTGACCGCATGGGGCATTGATGATGATGTGGCGTTGGCCGATGACGTGTCACGAGCTTATTGGACCAAAAATGTTGACCGGTGGCGTGGCGGAATGTTAGTGGACGGAAAAAACGTGTGTACGGTACATGCATATACACTGAATAAAAGCCCGATGATATGTTCCATCCAATAGGAACTTGCCACGTGGCGCATCTGAGCGTCAAATTGTTTTAATCCGATGGCCATGATTTACTCAGTGTATCTATAAAAAGGGGGCTCCCCCCCCCTAATTTGACACCCCTGAATCCATTTTTGGACTTCATTTTCTCTAATTCCATCTCCATCTTGTATTTTCTACGTATTTTAATAAAATTCCCATTTTACCCCTAGTTCAAATATGAGTGGCTAATTTCCTTTCAAGCTTGGGTTGAAGGTGAAGTCTCAACATGCTCCATGGGCTTAATTTGGTAAATTTACTTTTCCTTCCCCTTTAATTTATGTGGTTGTTTTGACTTTTCGTGAGACAGATAGTAATAATCTTGTCGGATATCTTTGGAATAACCGCCTCCCTGGCAAGGTTATTACTTATTTGGCACGGGGAGCCCTTAGCACCATATCTATTAGAGTGTGGTTCACGATGAGTGGAAGTTCCCCTTCATGATTTAATTGGTACTAATAATGAATGTTAAGCGATAGTGCATGTTGAGTCTGAGATCCGGAGATCCAAGCATTTCATTTTAATAGTTTATTCCAACAGCTTTAATTTAAATTAATACATTGCCTGCATAATTGTCATTATAATTCCAATCACCCACTAAGAAAATTAATTCTACAAGCAATTAAAATCCACCTCCTCGTGGGATCGACACTCGTCACCATTGATCTATTCTACAATAGATTCGTGCGATTCTTGAGTTCGGTAAAATTTACTGAGGAGGCAACCCAAAGGATTTGATGTTTATTTTTAATTTATTGTTGCATTTTTTATTTTGGTTAGAAGGAAATTTTTTGTTAAGGCGTGCCCACGCTTTAACTAATAAGTACTTCTGACTTTAATTTATTATAGTAGGTATTAAGGCCTGCCTATATGCTTAATAAAAAAATTTTTCTGTAATTTTTGGTGTCTTAAGTGTCTATTTCAGCATTTAATTTATAGTTTTTATTTTTAGTTTTATTCTTTTATTTAATTTCTTTAAAAAAAATTGATTTTGGGCTTCAATTTTCAGTAACATTCTAAAGCTACAGTCCTTAACAATCTAGCCGCCTCTTCACAATCCGCTCCACCTGCGACTTCACCATCGTCATTACAAGCCGTCGGCGACGCCAAACACAGCCACCCATAACCCCGATCTGCAGCGCCGCGCAACATCACCAGCATGACCACGACCAGTGCGCCAAACTCTTGATCTAGTCCAGCCATGACCACTATCTGCACCGATCCAGTCCCCACACTTGACCCGATCTGCTCCACTCGTGAAATCACCAACCACCGATGCTCTAGATCTATCACAGCAGCGACATCACCAACCACAACCCAGATCTATTCCAGCCATGTTACAGATTTGCTCCACCCACAACATCACCAGCACCTTTACAACCCGATTCATGCCAACCATAACCCATTTCCACTTCAACCCACGTGTGCCACTATTCACGATCCGCACTACCACTTCCACAATTTCAAAGGCCGCGACAACCACTCTCAACACGCCACTCTCATTGCTCCAAAGCTCCACCACCACCTACTACCTTCAATTCACCCCCCCACACACAACCCGTGCGCGGTAGCAGTTCGTTGAAGCACAAACCCGTGAGTTCAAACAATGTTGAAGAGGAAAGCAACAACTTCCAAGTCACCAATGGTTAAAAAGAAAACTGTCTTGAAAAAATCCAAGATTGCCGCTCCCACTATGATGCCATGGAACACGCTTTCAAATTCGCGCAAGCGGTGAGAAAGAGATCGAAACATGGAAAGGGAAAAGTGTTTTGCCGCTTTTAAATCTAATCTCGAAGTGTGCCTCATATTCATGACTCAACAGGAGAAAGAGAGGTACAAAGATATTTCCAAGCGAAAAATATTTCCAGTTAAGTATATTCATTATCCGACTCTTGAAAAGTTGAATGTTAAGGAAACTTTTGATTCCTTAATTGATAAGATTGGTTTTTGCAAGTTTATTGATGTTGAGTTTTTAGGTTATGTTGAGTTGATTAAGGAATTTTATTCTATTTTCCAATTTAATATACCAGATGATTTTACTTTGCATACTCCGAATGTTATAAAATTTAGGTTAATGGGACAGACTTTTTGACAATCTATCACAGATTTTAATGTAGATTTAGGATTCATTGATGATGACTATTCTTTTAGTGATGAATATTTAGGGACAACTTGTGACTTTAGCGAAGAATTTGAGCCTTATCGTCTTTGGCATGATTTATCTTTGGATAACAGGGCCTATGACTTGAGTAAATATAAAAGTTCGTTCTTGCGTGATCCTGTTTTAAAATGTGTGCATTGGTTCTTAGCATATAATTTTTCAAGAAAGAACGATAACTCGGGGGTTTTCTCTAAAATTGAATTTTATTTTATCTGATGCATGTTAAATGATGTGAAGCCTAATTTAGGTTTTTGGTTAGCAGATCAATTTCAGAATGTCCTTAAAAGGTATAAAACTTTATTTCTTTGTCTATAAATTACTCTGTTAACTGTAAACTTATGTGTGCTTGATCTTGATGATCATAATTTGCATCTTACTTGTAAGAAGAAATTTTTGGATATACCTTTGTTTGAAAGAACAGGTTTGGTTGAATTCAAGGCGGGAAAATTTCAGTTTACTGAACCAGGACCCACTCAACTTCCAAAGAAGCTTTATGCTAAGAGTGGTGTTACCTCTGATGATGATGAGTTTGACGACAATACTGCTGCCCACCAACTATTCCTTCTATTTCTGTACCACCTTTGAGCACTCAGTTAGAGAAAATAGAGCACAAGCTAAACAAACTAGAGCAGAATTTAGGGACGTTCTTCGAGAGTGTGGGATTTATCCCACCATTTCCATCAAGCCCATAGACGTTATGTGGACAATTCAGGGACGTTTTCTTTTCCTTTAATCTTTTTTTCCCTATGCTTTATTTTGTTATGTGAACGGTGATTATCATACATTGGGGACAATGTATGTTCTTGGTGTGGGGGTGTGATTTTTGCAATATTAATGTCTAGACGTGTTATTTTATTGATTTTGAGATGATTTTGAATAGCATTCTTGGTTGTGTCATTTTTTTTCTTCTTTTATGAAGTCTTTTTTGTTTCACTTTGCTCATCCTTGAATAATTTTGGAGTTAGTGTTATTTTTCTTGGATGTTAGTTGAGATGCATGAATATATTCGAGTTTTGATTAGCTTGGTCTTAGTTGCTTAAGGGAATAACTCACCACTATTGATAGTTGATTCATTTGATGAGTGTACATGATTTGATGGAAAATTCACCAACTTTGAGAGGATTTGAGCCTATGAGCAACCACTTTGCTCTAACTGTTTTTGTTGAGTGAATATCAATCTTAGTTTGTCTATTCTAGAACTTGCTTTGTTATGCATGTTGAAGCCGCATTACGGGATTTTATGCATTAAAATGATAAGGGCAAACCTCTTGCCATTTTTCTATTTTCACATTTCTTTTCTTTTTCTCCTCCCAAAGATCTTTATTTGTTATCTTTGGCTGATCCTTAAACATCTACTTCTCTCCATCTACTTATCCGTTTACCTACTTTTTGAGCCTTAATTTGAGAAGATTTTTTAATTCATTGTTTAGATATATTTTGTTGATTTTGCTACCTTGAATAAAAGTTTCTCAATTAGATCAAGTTGCATTATGCTTGAATAAAATTGTGCAAGATTCATCGAAAAAAAAAAAAAAAAAACTCTTGACTACTTGTGTAGCAATAAACATTTTGATGTCATAAGGTTCATTCAATTGGTTAATTCTTCTCATTTTTATCTCTTTTTCTTCCATAGACCTTTCTTTTTCATTCAATCTATTTAGCCCTATTACAATCTTATTAAGACCTTTAGATTTTTACATTTAATTCATGTTTTGTGGTTAAGATGTGATATATGAGCAATCTTATGGTAATAGCATTCTTTGATTTGATTTGAGTGCATAAATGATACCTTAAACACTTTAAGTGCATGGAGTGAAATCAATGAGAGGGCCATTAAATTTTGTTGCACTTGGATTTTGAAAAGATTGTCTTGGTGGTTGAGTGACTTTATGCTAGCTTATGAGATTCTATGCTTTGAAATCCTTGTCTCTTGAATGTTGATTGACTTAAATCCTTGAGGTGTGCTTGCTTAAGATCATTTTTGTATGAGTTGGAATGAGAATTGAGTGAAGATTTGAGATTATTCTTAAGTTATATGCTTGAGGACAAGCATTATCTTGGTGTGGCAGAATTTGTTATAGTGCATTTCATGCACTAGTTTTGCATTGTTTACTCCCTTTAATATCAATGTTTTGCACTTAATAATTGTGATTTACTTGTGCTTTACTTTTGTAGGTGCAATTTTATTAATTGATGCTAAATTGAGCTAAAAGATGATGTTTGAGAATGAATTGACTTCCTGGAGAAATTCTCAGTTTCAGAAGAAGTTTGTTGATAAGGCGTGGGCGCGTGCTGTCAATTGCGGACTTGAAGTTTTTATTTTAACGTGTTTTATCTTTTTGTTACTCTTTTAATTTTGAATTTAAATTTTAGATAATATTTGAGATAATATTTTAGATATTAGTATCTTTCTCCTTTTGTAGAAAACTATAAAAAGGAGACAAAATGAAGGAATAGGGGATTTTGGATTATTAATTATTTTTATTTTTTTTTAGTGTTTTCTCTTTTCTCCATAAGGAATTAAATTTATTTTTCTGGTTGAAGGTTAATGAAGCTTTGATTCACCATTACTGTGAGATCTTTCTATGCTTTAATTGTTTTATTGCTTTTTGGGTATTTATTTATTCTCCAATTATTGTTATGATTATCTTTGTTAATTAGATAATTGGTCACTATTTAATTATCAATTTAATCTACTTGATTGAAAGATTTATTGTATGAATATTTTGATGTTTGCGGTGAATAATATAACAGTGCGTTGTGTTATGGAAATAAACAATCTAATTTAAATGAACCATCGTATGCGTTTATTAATTAGGATTTGGGTCTCTTTAATTTAAGGTTATCAATTGATTAAATCCTATGATTGTATCTAAGGTTGTCTATTGATTAGGGAAATAACCAATGATCGTACCTTAATTATTGACTAATTAAGGAGAGATTGACTATTAGAGTGTCTCAGTAGCTATAATCGGTCTATTCATAAACAGTAATGATTTATAGTTGTATCGATGATCAGTAGTCGAATCAAAGCTAAGTTAATTCCTTCAACCATAGTTTTCCCATTTTGAATTACACTTTTAATTTGCATTCTTATTAATTTAATTTGATTTTCATTATTATCAACAATCCCTTAATTTTACATTTTCATTTTAAAAGGATTAAAATAATTACCATTCTCTGTGGACATGACCCTACTCAATCACTATATATAATCTTACTAGAGTAAGTTTTTACATTTGCTGGCTTCGACACCCATCATAACTATACGTACACATGATAGAGTAGTGTAGTTTTTTTCTTTCACTTCCCTCTTCAGGAGTACAATTTTATTTTTAATGATAAAATACTCCTCAAAAGTGTATGTGTATTTGCATTTACACATATGGCCTGCAAGAAAAAGATTTTGCATCATCTCCATAATTATGAAGTCATGATAGTGATAATCTAACAGAGATGAACTATTTTATAAAATATTGAAAAAAAATTACAATCAAGCAATAAGTTTATCCTATGAAAAGCTAAAAAAAAAAAAAGCAACAAGTTAATGAAAAGGAAGTGGAATCATCTTAATTAGATTAATGTAGAGAATTTAGACTTCAACATAATCATACAAGGAATCAGCTATGTTGACATTAATCATTCAAGCCTACGAAGGTATTTGAGCTTCTTAATTAATCTTCAGCTAAATGATCTGCTAAAAAAGAATCTAAATTTTGCACACGAATAATAACTAGTCATCAAAACGCATGGGCAGAAGTAATGAACTCATAATAATAATTGTTTACAACAAAACAAATGTGATTTTGAGCACTAAATAATCAAATTCAAATATACAAAACATCAGTGAAAAAATATGAAGTATGGTTATGATAATCAATCAATGTGCATATGCGAGAATTGAGATAATTCTAGTGTGTGCAAAACAATGTGTATGTGAGAATTGAGATTAGCAACCCTACTAAAGAATTGACATACAACAATCCAGTTGTTTACGAAAGCTTGTGAAATATCAATCTTCTTATTTAATAAGCTTACATAAGGATGGTTATGATAATCAGCAATGTGCATATGCTAAAAACATTTTGATAATTAACCAACATCTTGGTAAAATTCATATAATGATCATCTTTTGAAGAATCTCGTGTGATCTTGAAAATATTCCCTCATGGTGATCTTGATGAAGACTTTCCATTCAAGACAATCAAGATCATTAGGAAATATAATTTTTAAGGGCAATTGTTGCTAGTACTCCTCTAAATATTGATACTGTATAATAAATATAATTTTTAACTAATAACGTTGTCAAAAATAGTAAAGATATTACAGATGCTTTATCATATAAGTATGAGATTAAATCAATTTCACTTATAAACTATAACATTTGAATTAAGATTTGAATTAGTCCAATTTCAATGGGTCAATACTCTATGTCTCAATTTAGTGCTGTGAAATTGAGGTGGTAAGAAAATATATATGGAGAAAGAAACAAGTGAAATACAAATCTTATTTTCCACTTAAATAAATCGCCTAAGATTTTCTATTCTTCTTTTACTTCCTAATTAATAACGTTTCTATCATTCACCATATGATTACCTTATAGAAGTTGCCAAGCAATACTAAATTATATATTGTTGGACAGCACGTAATTTTCATTGCCATTACAATATATATATTCTTTCCATTGAGAAATAATAAGGCACTCGTCTTGGATTATTGTTGAAATGCAAAATATAGTAGGTCTTTTTTCATTTTTTTTTAACTTAAAAAAGTGCTTGATGTTGAAGAATTTGAATGATTAAACACTTAAAAACTTTCTTATGAACTTAATATATAACTCTTCAACTTCAACTCTTTTAGAACTAAGAAGCTTCTACTACTTCTTGTTGTTTAAACTAAAAGAGGAGTTATTTATACTTGTTACAACTTAATCACCTCCATACATTAACCTAATTACCATACAAATTATAACCATACATCAAACCTAACAACCATACTCAACACCACAAATTCTACTTATTATATTACCAAATTACCTAAAGAAGCTTCCATGGGCTAGATCAAAGATCATTTGGGCTTCAAAGTTGTATAGATCAAGTTTATGATCCAACTCCCCTCTTCAACTTGATCCTATGACACCAAGGGAATTTCTCAATCTAATAAAAGTCTTCTTGTTTCAATGGCTTAGTAAAGATATATGTTGTTTAATCTTGTGATTTGCCATACTTTACTTGTATATCCTTTCTTTCAATCCACTCCTTTATGAAATAGTGGTGAGTTTCCATATGTTTAATTCAATCATAAAATACAAAATTTTTAGCTAAGGCAACTGTTGACTTATTGTTGATAAAGATCTCCGTAGATTCTTCCGTGACAAACCCAACCAATAACTTCTTTAGCAAGAATGCATGAAAAATACTTAATGTAGCATCTTTGTACTTAGCTTCATAAGTACAAACTGTGACAATCGGTTGCTTCTTCGGCATCCATGTGAAAGTAGTATCTCTCATAAAGAAGACAAAACCAATGGTACTTTTTCGATCATTTGTATCTCCACACTAATCACTATTGCTAAATCCAACGAGCCGAAATCAATCGTGCCTTTAATCTAATGAAGGATTCTTTTTACAACTTTAAAACGAGTGGTCTTTGGATTTTCCATGTATTGACTCACAAGTCCAACAACATAAAGGAGTCTGGTCTTGCATATGTCAAATAGCATAAGCTTCCAACCAAACTCTTAAAGAATGTTAAATTTATTGTTTTGCCTTCATCATATTTGGAAAACTTAACTCCACATTCGATTGGTGTGCTTATGGGCTTGTAATCATGCATATTAAACTTCTTGAGCAATTTCTTTGTGTAGCTTTCTTAAGAAATAAATATTCCTTCTTATTTTTGCTTAACTTCGACACCAAGATAGTACAACATAAGTCTGATACCAGTTATCTTAAAATCTTTGGTCATCACTCTCTTGAACTCTTTAAATAAGCTGAGGCTACTTCCAATAAAGATGAGATCATCCACATACAAACACACAATCAAAATGTCTCTATCCTTTTTTTTTTTTTTTTGTAGAGAGCATGCTTATATGGCCATTTGGTGAAGTCATTCTCTTCAAAATTTTTGTTGATTCTATTGTTCCATGCCCTTAGTGCTTGCTTTAACCCATAAAGGGCCTTCTTTAATCTCAAAAATTTGTCTTTATGCCTTTTAATCATATAACTCTAATGGTTCTTTGATGTAGACTTCTTCTTCAAGGAATCTGTTGAAGAAAGCAAACTTCACATCCATTTGAAAAATCTTCTACTTCTTTTGGGCTGCTAATGAAATAATTAGTCTTATAGATTTCAGTCGAGCAATAAGAGCAAATACCTTATCATAATTGATGCTAGCTTTTTATTTCACCTTTAGTATTTGTTTTTTTCTTGTACACCTATTTGACACTAATGGCTTTATGACCTTTGGGAAGAGTGGCAAGTTCCTAAGTGTCATTCTTTGTAATGGCTTTGATTTCTTCATTCATTTTTTTTTCACTTTTTATCTTTTATAGCTTTTGGAAGTTCACTAGCTCACAATTAGCAAAGAGGCAAAAGAGAGTAAGATTATTTAATTTTTTAGTTTCCTCATAGAGTTCTTGTAAATTTTTTGTATATGCCATATCTCTTTCTTCCAAAAATAATGGTGGTGAATCTGCATGAGTGCATGTTATTTGTGAGGTAGGTGGAGTTACGGGCTCTTGTTCTTTTTATGCTTGTTCCTTCAATGTCTAATCTTCTTTTTCAAAAGGGTAAAATTTGAAATCATTTACACTAGAGCCAAAATCCCATTCTCTTTCTTCATAAAAAATTACATCTTGGCTGATCATCATTTTTTTATTGTTTGGATTGTACAATTTATATCCTTTGGAATTATTGTTATAGCCGATGAAGATGGACCTCTTGCTTTTGTCATCTAGCTTCATTCTTCTCTGGTCTGATACATGCACATGAGCTATACTTCTAAAAACTCTTAGATAGGAGATGTCTAGTTTTCTGCCACTTTGTGCTTCTTGTGGTGTCTTGTCCTATACACTTCTTGTTAGAAACCTATTAGATAGATAAATTGTACATACAACAGGTTATGCCCAAAACTCCTTAGGCAATCTCTTAGTTTTGAACATGCTTGTTTCCATGTTGAGAATGGTTCTATTCTTCTTTTCTATCATCCC
The DNA here is from genome assembly GCA_030449905.1 of Luvunga scandens. NCBI lineage: Eukaryota > Viridiplantae > Streptophyta > Magnoliopsida > Sapindales > Rutaceae > Luvunga > Luvunga scandens. The sequence continues at coordinate 1,376,575 of JASUUG010001097.1, read as the reverse complement.
AAACATAGTACTTAGCATCACTCTTAATCTTATCTTTTTGAGCCCTCATCAGATCACTAAGTAGTATTTTTATAACTAAATAATTGACAATGTCAGCATACCAAGGAACTATACCTTGAGTTACAAAAAGATGCTCATCTGGGAAATTATCTTTCAAAGGTGTTGCTTCTTCACTCTAGGTGAATCTACTATGGTGGTCTAGAACCAAGTTCTCTACTCCTTTCTTGTCACGGATCTCCAAGTTGAACTCCTGAAGTAATAAGATCCACCGGATAAGTCTCGGTTTCGCTTCCTTCTTGGTGAGAAAATATCTGAGAGCCGCATGATCAGAATAAACATCACTTTAGTACCCAATAAATATGAACGAAAATTTTCTAAAACAAAACAATAGCTAAAAGTTCTTTTTCCTTTGTTGAGTAATTGCACTGAGCACTATCAAGTGTCCTTGAAGCATAATATATCACATGAACAGCTCTTCCAACCCTTTGTCAAAGAACAGCACCAACAGGAGTTACTGGCATCGCACATTATCTCAAAGGGGAGGTTTCAGTCAGGTGGCTGTATAATTGGAGCTGAAGTCAATAATTCCTTAAGCTTATCAAATGTTGCCTTGCATGCCTCATCAAAATCAAACGCCACATTTTTCTGAAGCAGCTTACATAAAGGCTGAGCTATCTTCGAAAACTCCTTGATAAAGTGTCAATAAAAACCTATGTGACCAAGAAAAAAATGAACTTCCCGAACACATGGGGGATAAAGTAAAGATTTAATGACATCTATCTTAGCTTTATCTACCTCAATTCCTTTAGTAAAGACTACATGACCTAAAATAATACCCTGATATACCATAAAATGACATTTTTCATAATTCAAGACAAGATTTGTTTCAATGCATCTTTCAAGCACTTTCTTTAGATTATATAGACAATCATCAAAAGAATCAGCGTAGACTATAAAATCATCCATAAATACCTCTATGATATTGTCCACATAGTCTAAAAAAATACTGACCATACACCTTTGAAAAGTGGAGGGGGCGTTACAAAGACCAAATGGCATACATCGATACGCAAAGGTTCCAAAAAGGTATGTGAAGGTAGTCTTCTCCTGATCTTCAGGCGTAACTGATATCTGATGAAAACCTGAATAACCATCAAGACAACAAAAGTGAGATTTTCCTGCCACCCTTTCAAGCATCTGATCAATAAAAGGAATAGGAAAATGATCCTTCCTAGTGAGTGAATTAAGCTTTCTAAAATCAATACAAACCCTCCACCCATTTTGAACTCAGGTGGATAATAACTCACCATCGAGACTTTCAACAACTGTTATACCAATTTTCTTTGGCACCACTTGTACCAAACTTACTCATTTGTTATCCGAAATTGGATTAATTATACCTGCATAAAAAAGTTTCAAAACTTCTTTCTTCACCACTTCCATCATGAGTGGATTCAAATGGCGTTGAGCTTGTATCGAAGGTTTGGCATCTTCCTCCAACAATATTCTATGCATACATGTGGATGTGTGTATCCCTTTGATATCAGCAATTGTCCATCCAATAGCCTTTTTGCAATCCTTCAGCACTCTCATAAGCTTTTCCTCTTCCAAAGCACTAAGCTTTAAAGAGATGATCACCGGAAGTGTCTCACTATCTCTTAAAAATAGGTACTTTAGATAACTCGGCAACGGTTTAAGCTCTATTTTTGGTGCCTGCAAAATAGATGGAAGAAGTTTTGCATGAGAGTTAAGTAATTCAATATAAGACACATTATGAGTTAAAGTTCTCAAAGAATTTAATTCAAAGATTATCTCTCGCAATGCATAATTTAAAACAAACTCTTTTTTATCTTTTTGCAATCCTTTGAGGCCCAAGCTATTCTTTAAAGTAGCTACCAATGAATCTTCAACATCCAAATCAAAAGCTTCTTGCACTAAAGGATCAATAACATCCACAGAAAATACTAATTGTTTATCCCTAGGATATTTCATGGCATCATTCATATTAAACTCTATAATCTTTCTATCAAACTGCATAAGAAGAGTCTCTTTATATACATCCATTTTAGTTCCAGTAGTCTTAAGAAAAGGTCTTCCTCGCAAAATTGGGACAGAATTAGAGCAGTTATCCTCTTCCATATTAAGTACATAAAAATCAGCAGGAAAAACCAACTCATTAACCTGTACTAAGACATCTTCTAACACCCCATCAGGATATGCATTAGACCTATCAGCTAGTTAAATAATCACGCCAGTTTCTTTTAATGGGCCAACATTCAAAGATGAATAAATGGAACGAGGCATGACATTAATAGAAGCTCCTAGATCTAACATAGCCTTCTCAACTTTAACACTACCAAATTTGTAAGGGATAGTAAACATACTATTGTGCAAATTTTATTGAACTCGCAAGTGCACGAATCTATTGTAGAATAGATCAATGGTGACGAGTGTCGATCCCACGAGGAGGTGAATTTTAATTATATGTAGAATTAATTTTCTAAGTGGGTGATTGGATTTATAATGACAATTATGTAGGCAATGTATTAATTTAAATTAAAGCTGTTGGAATAAACTATTAAAATGAAATGCTTGGATCTCCGGATTTGTACTCAACATACACCATCGGCTCAATATTCATTATTAGTACCAATTAAATCATGAAGGGGGATTTTCCACTCCTCATGAACCACACTCTAATAGATATGGTGCTAAGGGCTTCCCGTGCCAAATAGTAATAACCTTGCATAGGAAGGCGGTTATTCCAGCCGATATCCAGACAAGATTATTACTATCTGTCTACGAAAAGTCAAAACAACCACATAAATTAAAGAAGGAAAAGTAAATTTACCAAATTAAGCCCATAGAGCATGTTGAGACTTCACCTTCAACCCAAGGTTGAAAAGAAATTAGCTACTCATAATTGAACTAGGGGTAAAATGAAAATTTTATTAAAATACGTAGAAAATACAAGATAGAGATGGAATTACAGAAAATAGAGCTCAAAAATAGATTCAGAGGTGTTAAATTAGGGGGGGAGCCCTCTTTTTATAGATACACTGAGTAAATCATGGCTATCGGATTAAAATAATTTGGACGCTCAGGATTGTGTCACGTGGCAAGTTCCTATTGGATGAAACATATCATCAAGGCTATTATTCTGTGTATATGCATGTATCGTACACACATTTTTTCGGTCCACTAACATTCTGCCACATCACCGGTCAACATTTTTTGTCCAATAGGATCGTGACACGTCATCAGTCAACGCCACATCGTCAGTCAATGCCACATAAGCGGTCAATGCCACATCATTCGTCCAATCAAATACTGCTACGTCATCGTACAATGCCACGTCAGCATACAGTACAGGAGAACAGTGCCGTGAACAGTGTTCGAGTATAGTACCGTATATATCAACCGTACCGTATGTGTGAACAGTACCGTATGTGTGAACAGTACCGTATATGTGAACAGTACCATTTTTCTTTTTATGCTCCTCCTAAGGTTTTCGACTGTTCTGAGTTCAAAAGTGTTGTCCGTTTTTTCATCTGATCTCTCGTTTATTGTGAAATGACCATGATATCCCCTAAAATACATAAAATACTTAATTAAAATAAAACATACGTAATTAAATTACAAGGGATTTAAAGACATAAAGATAGGGATGTTAGTGAGACTTGGAGTGTAAAATGATGATTTTCTCCATTATAAATACACACTTTCTAGTACTCAACACATCCCCCAACCAGCTTGTTGCTAGTCCATAGCAAATTAAGCGAAAACAAAACTCAAACAAATTTTTTTTTTTTAACTGTGGTATTTATTCAATCAGACTAATAAAAACAATCAAATAAAAGTATAAGTATTATCTACAGTCTAAAGAAATATCATTCGCACATCAACTTTCCACATGAATCAATTTAGAAAAATTTGTCACAACTTCAGTAATTGAGTCACTTTCAAGAATGGCATATCAAACCCCAAAATCTCACAGGTAGTAGTGATACTCTCACAAATAAATTAAACCAAAAAATAATCACTCCAGTGAATGGTAAATTGAGTGAAAATAATAAAGAAATAATATCACACACTCTCACCAAGGTAATATAAATATGCCCTCAGCTTAGAAATAATACGATTTTAATTCAAAATGCTAATCAAACCAATGTATTCATCATTCTTTTTTTTTTTTTAAATATGCACTACCAAATCTTTTCAGCCTATATAACTAGTTTCTATTTCAGACTATAGTTCCCTAAAATCAAGAAGGACTTTTATTAGGACGTAACGTAGGCTAGGGACGTGGCTAACAAAGAAAGGCTAATAGGAAAAACAACATATATGTTTGAAAAATAAAGAACTTTGGAGATTGTAAGGTGGTTTTCACTTGATTTTTTTTTCTTTATTTTTTATTTATTTATATACATATTTTTTTTCCTTTTTTTTTATAGCACCTTTTTTTTTTGTGAAAGCAAAATTATCTCTATTTTCAAACATAAATGGGTGGTGGGAAATATAAAATATAAGGTGATACTCCACATTGGAGTGGGACAAGATAATAGGTTGTCAAAGAAAAAGTCTTTATTTTTATTTTATTATTATTATTTTTCTTTTTTTAAGGCTCAAAGGGGTTAACTATGAATACATATTAATAGGGTTGGCTAGAAAGGCTCAAACGGACCAAAGATGGCCTTTCTGTCATCTTTTAGGGTTCTAAATAATCTTCCATATCTACTAGTTAGATAGACCTTCAGATGTGGCAACACACACTTTAGTTTTTTTTTTTTTTTTTTACAGAAATTTGGAGATAATGTATAAAGCAATAAACTACTAAGCTGAATGAAGAATGGGCAAAAAGGGTTACTCTCCAAGAAAAATGACAGGCTCAAAAACTCACTTGGAAATTATTATAACATGTGCATTCCTTCAAGCAACTTATATTTGTCTCCAACATCAACATGTAGAGTAACAAACATGGTGTAACATAACTAAATACCAAAGATAATACAAATACTAAAATTTGAAAGTTATCATGTCATATAATTATGAAAAGATCATACAAAATGCTTTTTCTTAAAAAAATTCTACCCCCAAACCTATTCTTAGTCATGAAAATTATGCATGCAGAATGGTGAGAATCACACTTAAAATGGCTGTCAAAGCAAGAAATGTCTGAATTTTTGTTTTTATAATAAGAAGATGCGTCTCTAGAGTCACTACACTCCATATTCAGCCATCTTCGACTAAAAAATTTATCCACAGTTAGTTTCTACAAAAAAAAAAAAAACTACACCAAGATTAAGATATTCCACAATTGTCAACTATTCCCTCCCCCCAACCTGAACGAAACATTGTCCTCAATGTTGAAAGAAAATATGGTTTAGAAGACATCACCTGAGTGCTGTATTACAGAAGAAAATATTTACAAGCGGAGAGTTAAATCTAATTTGCACTTCTTACTACGGCTACTGTTACCATCATTAGTTGGCCATTCCAACATAAGGGTCTTGGGATCTGGCTTTGGTCTATAAGCTTATAACAGATCAAGTAACTCGTTAGCAGTATGAGCACAAATAAAAATATTTTTCACTGTGAAAGGGATGAAATGGTTTTTTATTGCATGGTTAAGAAATGCGATGAAGCCATCATAAAAGTTATTGACATTTAACAAACCGATAGGTTTCTGATGAATGTTCAGATGGGCCCAAGATGCTAATGTGATTAGTGCCTCTAGAGTTGCAAGATCTCCTGGTAGGAAAATAAAAGCATCAACATGATTTAGCATTTCAGTTATTCTTTCTTGCATACCTGAGACGGCTAACTCTTCTCCAGTTGGTGAGTCAGACATACAGCCTAATGGTTTGAGGCTTCTTGGGATGATGCCTAACACTTCGCTCCCTCTGAGATAAACAACTTTTGAGACCAATTTTGATAACCCTCGGTCACCTCCTCCATAAACCAGATGCAAATTTCTTTCTGCTATGCGTTGACCAAGATCGATGGCTGCCTCAACGAACTCTTTATGTTTGCTATAGTTAAATCCAGAGAGCACACAAACGTTCTTGAATTGTTTATTGGGAGTAGCTGCCATTGGAATGCTTCTCAAAAATAATTTGTGAATAGGTAGTTGTGATTGTGGCTCACATCTTCCTCTGGTTTTACGTCTAGAAACGGATTGAACGCCCTCTATGGGTCGAGGATAGGCTTCCCATCCAGTTTTCTTATAAACTTGCAAACAGGGTCATTTATAGTCAGATTCCCAAGACTATATCGTTCCTGTTCTTTTTGAAATAATGGCCATAACTGGAGATTTTCTCTTTGTACGTATCCACTGGGATGCGTTTCAAGAGACAAAAAGATATCATCCAATGACTCTTTATTCAAGCCATCCCTAATGAATTGAATCTTATCTTCCACGTTATCAGACATCATTCCGAAAGAACAAAGATTTTTATCGCATTTAATCCTATCGCACTTATGACAATCAACATTAAGTTTTTCAGCTCTTCGTTTTCTTGAGTAATTTCCTTTACCACAACCAGGCATGTATGCAATAAATTTAGGAGGCAACTCGCCTGCCAAACGTACCTTGGCCTCAATTAACCAACGGATGTTAGCAGGGACGTTATTTCTCATAAACAATCACATGCGTTCGGACCAAGCTTTATAGATCGTCAGGAGGGCATTCTGAGGAAGTGAAGGAAATCGCTTTTGAAGCTTTGCTAGAATCGTGTTTCTGTCCATACCTTCTTTTCAAAATATCAGTTATTATGGGAAACTGAAGTAACCAACTTTGATTATCACGGAGTACCGTTATCCGCCACTTAACCGAGGTAACAAACTAAAGAACACAAAAAAGAAAAGAAAAGAAAAATAATAATCTCACAATTGTCCTCTTATTGAGTTTACCTCAAGTTCGATTTGGGTGTCGTTGATACCTCTCTCAATTTCTTTGAGTTGTCTTTCTAGATCTTCAACGTGGGATACCAACTCTGGAGGTTGTAGCTTCCAAATACGATGTGTTTTACAAAATCTTATCTGGCTTCTCAGATGAGATCGTATACGTTGAAGTTGTCTGAGATGTTTCAAGAGGATCTGTCTAATTGAGGTATACATGATTAGAAGTCATAAAAGAAAATTGAATGATTAAATAAACGCACTTTCACACAAATTTAAATCACCAAAAAGAAGAAATAAATAAGAAAAATTTTCAATTCAAGTTGGGCGGGTCACTCAGATCGATTTCTATGTCCTTTTCATGTGGTTGGTACTCTAGATATGACTTTAATCTTTGACCATTAACTTTAAAAGTTACACTGTTCTTTGGATCTTTAATTTCAATTGCTTCATGTGGAAAAACAATATGAACTATAAAGGGACCAGTCCATCGAGAGCGTAACTTACCTGGGAATAGGTGCAAGCGAGAATTGAATAAAAGCACTTTCTGACCTGGGGTGAATGATTTTCTCATAATTTGCTTGTCATGAAAGACTTTCATTCACTGTTTGTAATTTTGGCATTTTCGTATGCATCATTACGAATTTCTTCAAGTTCTGCCAGTTGTAATCTTCTTTCTGAGCTAGCTTGCTGCATGTCAAAGTTGAATTTCTTAATGGCCCAATATGCACGATGCTCGAGTTCCACAGGTAGGTGGCAACCTTTTCCATATACTAGCCTATAGGGTGACATCCCAATCAGGGTCTTAAAAACTGTTCTATATGCCCATAATGCATCATCCAGTCTTAATGACCAATCTTTTTTGTCTGGTCTCACCGTTTTTTCTAATATTTGCTTTATCTCTCGATTGGAGATCTCAACTTGGCCACTGGTTTGCGGATGATATGGGGTCATCACTTTATGAGTAATGGAATACTTTGTCAGAAGAGCTTTGAATGATTTGTTACAAAAGTGGGCTCCACCATCACTGATTATCGCTCGAGGGAATCCAAAACGTGAAATAATGTTGCTTTTCAAAAATCTGATCACCACCTTGTGATCATTGGTCCTATATGGAACTGCTTCTACCCATTTCGATACGTAGTCAACAGCGACCAATATGTATTGATGGCCAAAAGAAGGGGGAAAGGGTCCCATGAAGTCGATACCCCATACATCAAAAATCTCAACCACTAAAATTGGGTTTAGTAGCATCATGTTCCTTCGTGTAATGCTCCTCATTCGTTGACACCTATCACATGAAGAACAAAAAATGTAAGCATCTCGAAATATAGTTGGCCAATAGAAACCACATTGTAATATTTTAGTAGCTGTTTTCTTAGCATTGAAATGGCCTCCAAATGCTTGTTCATGGCAGAATGAAATGATATTTTGAAATTCATTTTCTGGGACACATCGTCTGATAATTTGATCTGCACAATACTTGAATAGATAGAGGTCATCCCAGAAGAAATTCTTTATTTCTGCAAAGAATTTGGCCTTGTCTTGCTTATTCCAATGCTCCGGAAGTTTACCTGTTACAAGATAGTTAACTATATCAGCATACCATGGTAATACTTCCACACTCATTAGTTGTTCATCTGGAAATAATTCATTTAATGGAAATGGTTCTGTAATTGTATCAAAATTGAGACGAGAGAGATGGTCTGCAACAACATTTTCTGTGCCCTTCTTATCCTTGATTTCAAAGTCAAATTCCTACAAAAGTAACACCCAACGAATTAGTCTAGCTTTTGTATCTTTATTTGTGAGAAGATATTTAAGAGCAGCATGATCTGTGAAAATAATTATTTTACAACCAATGAGATAAGATCAAAATTTCTCTAATGCAAACACCACTGCTAGCATTTCTTTTTCAGTGGTTGAATAGTTTAACTGTGCATCATTTAATGTCATACTAGCATAGTAAATGACATGGGGAATTCGATCAACTCTTTGTCTTAATACTGCTCCTACTGCATAATCAGATGCATCACACATAAGCTCAAATGGTAAATTCCAGTTTGGGGGCTGAATGATGGGTGATGATGTTAACAACTGCTTTAGTTTCTCAAATGCCACAAGACAGGAATCATTAAAGACAAAAGGTACATCGTTAGTAAGTAAATTGCATAAATGTCTATAAATTTTGCTAAAATCTTTAATGAAACGTCTGTAAAAATCTGCATGCCCAAGGAAAGATCTTACTTCTCTGACTGTTTTAGGTAGAGGAAAATTGCAAATGAGATCCACCTTGGCCTTATCAACCTCAATACCTTCGCTAGAAATGATGTGACCGAGAACAATACCTTGTTTTACCATAAAATGGCATTTCTCCCAATTTAGAACCAAATTCTTCTCTATGCATCTCTGCAGAACTAGTGTTAGATGATGTAAACATTGATCAAATGAATCACCAAAAACAGAAAAATCATCCATAAAGACTTCAAGCAATCGTTCAACCATATCAGAAAAAATGCTTAACATGCATCGTTGAAATGTAGCAGGTGCATTACATAATCCAAATGGCATTCTCCTATATGCAAAAGTGCCAAAAAGGCAAGTGAAAGTGGTTTTCTCTTGATCTTTTGGTGCTATGGGAATCTAATTATATCCTGAGTAGCCATCTAGAAAGCAATAAAATTCATGACCTGCTAATCTATCAAGCATTTGATCAATAAATGGTAGAGAAAAATGGTCTTTACGTGTGATAGAATTCAACTTTCTATAATCAATGCATAGACGTCATCCTGTAGTTACTCTAGTAGGTATTAATTCATTATCAGCATTGGTAACTATTGTGACTCCTTACTTTTTGGGGACAACTTGCACAGAACTAACCCATGAACTATTAGAAATATGGTAAATGATACTTGTGTCTAATAGTTTAAGGACTTCAGTTCTAACAACTTCTTTCATGTTAGGGTTTAACCGACGTTGCATTTTCCTGGTAGGTTTAGCATTTTCATCAAGGTGAATGTAATGCATACAGTCTACTGGGTTTATACCTTTTATGTCGGCTATGGTCCATCATAATGCTCCTTTGTGCACTTTCAAAACTTCCAACAACTTACCTTTTTGTTCTTCATTCAGGGATGATGAAATGATTACTGGCAGAGTGCTTTCTTCTCCTAAAAATGCATATTCCAAAGTGTCGGGTAATGGTTTGAGCTCGAGTTTTGGTGGTGATTCTGATGACGTACTGAGTTTCTTCTCTGATGGTGTTAGTTGTTTCACTCTTGACTTCCATTTGTTAGTGTCCATGGATGGTGCTGAATCGAGTAAGGTGTTAACCTTATCTACTGATATGTCAATATCAAAATCCAAACCAAAGTAAGTTAAACATGTTTGTAAAGGGTCATCACTGAGGTTTGAAAGAAAAGTATTATCAATTAATTCTTCTATCCAATCCACATCAACAATTTCATCATCTGCATTGTGAGGTTGTTTGGCAATGTTGAAGATATTTAGTTCCATCGTCATATTACCAAAAGACAACTGCATATTTCCAGTCCTGCATTGAATGTGAGCATCGGCAGTTGCCAAGAAAGGTCGTCTTAGGATAATGGGGATCTGTTTCCTTGAATCCTGGACTGGTTGAGTGTCAATTACAATGAAATCAACAAGAAAATAAAACTTATCTACCTGTATAAGCACGTCCTCCACAATACCATGAGGTTTTTTCATGGATCGATCTGCAAGCTGTAACACCACTGGAGTTGGGTGTAATTCTCCCGGTCCAAGTTTCACAAATACTGAGTAAGGTAATAGATTTACACTAGCTCCTAAGTCCAACAAAGCATTCTCAATTGTGTGGTTCCCTATACTACATGAGATAATGAGGGAGCCTGGATCTATGTATTTTAGAGGAATTTTGTGTTGGAGTATAGAGCTCACGTTTTCTGTTAAAAATGCCTTCTTTTGAACATGAATGTTTCTCTTTTTAGTACAAAAGTCTTTAAGAAACTTGGCATAAGATGACACTTGTTTTATAGCATCAAGCAAAGGGATGTTAATACTAACTTGTTTAAAGATTTCAAAAATCTCACTTGTAGATTTTCCTTTTTTTACTTTAGCTAACCTCTGGGGAAATGGAGCTTTTGGAACATATTCTCGTGGGTTGGTTTCTTCTTTCTCCTCTGATGATGAGTCTTCTTCATTTACCAGTATAATTTGAGTTGTTTTATTCTGCATCATCTTCACTTTGTTTGTTGTCGACTTCTTTTCCTTTTCGCAAGGTCATGACGGCTTTGACCTCTCCATGCTGCTGAGGTGAACTGGTACTTACTTCATACACTCCTTTAGGATTAGGCACTGGTTGACTTGGGAATTTTCCTTTCTCAACAGTCATTGCCAAGGTTTGAACTGACAAAGCAAGTTGTCCAACCATTTTTTCAATGTTTGAAACTGATTGGGTTTGTGAGTTGAAGCCTGCTCTCATCTCATTTCGCAGTTCATTAATAGTGCGGTTTTGTTGCTCGATTTTGGAGTAAGTAAGATTATTGAAATTCTGAAATGCATCCTCCCATGGTCTAGGTTGAGAATAGTTTGGGTTCTGATTGTATGGTCTAAATGGTGGCTGAGAGGCTTGAGGATTTTGAGGAATTGGTTGCATTGGTGGTGCTGGAACTTGAGCTACTGGTCCATTCTGTTAGAATCCTTGAGACCATGAAAAATTGGGGTGGTCTCTCCATCCGGGATTGTACGTGTTGGAGTAGGGTTGTAGTTTGATGGCTTTCTCATTACACCTATGGCATTGGCTTGATCTGGGTATGAGTCCTGGTCATGTTGTTCCGTCAATTTAGTAGCTGTTAACGATGCTATTTTTCGGGAAAGACCTTCAACTATCTATTTGACTTCTTTAATTTCTAAACTTGACTCGCCAATGTGAACCTCATTCACTCCCTTAACTCTTCTAGTATTCCTGAGCGAACGACTCCATTGTTGGGAATTATCTACTTGTCGCTGGAAGAAATCTCAAATCTCTGATGCACTTTTTGACATTAGCTCTCTTCCACTTGTTGCCATTAGCCATTCTTGCATATTCGGCAATAATCCCTCCAAAAAGTATTAGCATTGGTGTCATTTTTCATACCCATGATGTGGACACTTTAGGAGTAGCCCATTGAATCGCTCCCATGCTTTGAAAAACTGCTCGTCTTCTCTTTGGGTAAACTCTGAAATTTCCTTGCGAATAGCATTGGTTTTATGTACTGGGAAATATTTATTCAAAATTTTTGTTACCGTTTGTTCCCATGATGTAATGCTATTAGTAGGCAATGCATTGAACCATGAACGAGCTTTATCCTTTAAAGAAAATGGGAATAATCTAAGCTTAACATCATCATTTGAAAAATTCTCATATTTAAAAGTTTGACAAATAGCATGAAAATCATTCAGATGATTATATGAATCTTCATTTTCTAGGCCATAGAATATTGGGAGACAATTTAGCACACTAGGTTTTAATTCAAAACTTCTAGCAGCTACATTTGGGTATCGTATGCATGATGTGCTCAAGTTAGCTAAGGGACTGAAGTAGTCCTTAAATGGCCTCTCTTTTGGTGTTGGTTGCAAATCCATTTCAATTTTATTTTTAATTTCAACGTGTTTGCGTGTGCGAAGTGTTTTTTTTTAATTCAAACTCTATAGGCTCAAGATTAGGTAATTGTGACCTACGACCATGCATGCAAAAAAAAAATGGTAACAAAATTAATAAAAATAAAGAAGAAGGAGAAATTATGATACTAACTTTATCACGCTGTTACAATTTTGCTATGAAAATAATTCAAGCGCTATATATAGAAAAGAAAATACGTGAAATAAATTAAAATAAATTAATAGGCAGTTGAACTTGCCGATTTAACAAAATAAAAAAAAATAACATGAAAATTAAATTACTGAAATTTAAAGAAGAGAAGAAACAAAAAGAAAATAATACCTACTTCAAAATGTAAATTCACTTTTTTTTTCTTTTTTTTTAATAATAATAAAAAAAATATTACAAAGAAACAACTAAAAATAAATAAAGAATTCTACAAATTAAAATAACTTACCTCCCCGGCAACGGCGCCAAAAACTTGTTATGCAAATTTTATTGAACTCGCAAGCGCACGAATCTATTGTATAATAGATCAACGGTGACGAGTGTCGATCCCACGAGGAGGTGAATTTTAATTGTATATAGAATTAATTTTCTAAGTGGGTGATTGGATTTATAATGATAATTATGTAGGCAATGTATTAATTTACATTAAAGCTGTTGGAATAAACTATTAAAATGAAATGCTTGGATCTCCGGATCTGTACTACACCATCGGCTCAATATTCATTATTAGTACCAATTAAATCATGAAAAGGGATTTTCCACTCCTCATGAACCACACTCTAATAGATATGGTGCTAAGGGCTTCCCGTGCCAAATAGTAATAACCTTGCCTATGCAGGCGGTTATTCCAGCCGATATCCAGACAAAATTATTACTATCTGTCTACGAAAAGTCAAAACAACCACATAAATTAAAGGAGAAGGAAAAGTAAATTTACCAAATTAAGCCCATGGAGCATGTTGAGACTTCACCTTCAACCCAAGCTTGAAAGGAAATCTCATAATTGAACTAGGGGTAAAATGAAAATTTTATTAAAATACGTAGAAAATGCAAGATGGAGATGGAATTACAGAAAATGGAGCTCAAAAATAGATTCAGGGGTGTCAAATTAGGGCGGGGAGCCCTCTTTTTATAGATACACTGAGTAAATCATAGCTATCGGATTAAAACAATTTGGACGCTCAGGATTGCGCCACGTGGCAAGTTCCTATTGGATGGAACACATCATCATGGCTATTATTCTGTGTATATGCATGTACCGTACACACGTTTTTTTGGTCCACTAACATTCTGCCACATCATCGGTCAACATTTTTTGTCCAATAGGATCGTGACACATCATCAGTCAACGCCACATCATTCGTTCAATCAAATACTGCTACGTCATCGTACAGTGCCACGTCAGCATACAGTACAGGTGAACAGTGTCATGTACAGTAACGTATATATCAACCGTACCGTATGTGTGAACAGTACCGTATATGTGAACAGTACATTTTTCTTTTTATGCTCCTCCTAAGGTTTTCAACTATCCTGAGTTCAAAAGTGCTGTCTATTTTTTCATCTGATCTCTCGTTTATTTTGAAATGACCATGATATCCCCTAAAATACATAAAATACTTAATTAAAATAAAACATACATAATTAAATTACAAGGGACTTAAAGACATAAAGATAGGGATGTTAGTGAGATTTAGAGTGTAAAATGATGATTTTCTCCATTATAAATACACACTTTGTAGTACTCAACACATACCTAGATCCTTGCACTTAGGAGGTAGTTTCTTTTGGAGAATGACGGAAACATTCTCCCCCATATGAACTCTTTCATCTCCTCTCAACTTCCTCTTGGAGTTGTAAAGTTCCTTAAGGAATTTAGCATAGCGAGGTATTTGTTTTATAGCATCTAATAAAGGAATATTTACCTCAACCCTGCGAAATGTCTCAAGGATGTCTTTTTCTTGTTCTTCCTTCTTGGATTTTGCAAACCGACTTAGAAAAGGAAGAGGTATCACCACAGGTACGGGTTTCACTTTGTTAGGTTGCGCGTCTTAAGATTGAGGCATCAATTTCTCATTCTCAAGCTCATTTTCCAAACACTTTGTCACTTTCTTGCTAGGCTCTTGCAACTCTTTCCCACTTCTAAGGATGACAGCACTAGCGTTTTGCTTTGGATTCACTTCTGGTTGTGAAGGTAATCTCCCTAATACTTGAGACTCTAAGCGGCTTACTGTAGTCGCCAATTGGCTCACTTGGTTCTCCAAATTATGAATGGTTGTTGTAGTTGCCTGCTAAAATTGTTGAGTGTTAGTTGCAAGTGATTTAACAATTTCTTTAAGGAACATACTGGACTTGGAGTTTGACTGAGGAGAAACTAGTTTCCTTGGTGGATATTATTGTGGGAATCCCGACGACCTAAATTTTATAGCCGAAGTTGGGATGATCCTTCCATCATAGGTTATACGTTTGTGCATAAGGATCATATCTCCTCTGAGGCATGCCCGGAAATCCTCCAACTGCATTGGCTTGTTCGAAAAGTTCTTCTTAAAATGTAGGACACAAATCAGTTGAATGACCCATATTAGAACAAATGCCACAAGTCTTTACCTGTTGCACATTATCTACAACAAACTTTTCCACAAGATAGGTAAGTTTATCTAAACGTTGATCAATAGAATAAGTACTTATCTCATTCACTTTCCTTGAAGTGAGATCTTGTTTGTTGCCAAACTGTTGCGCATTAGCAGCCATGTTTAAAATCAACTCCTTTGCTTAAGTAGGGGTCTTGTTCACTAACACACTTCCACTAACATCATCTATCATACTCTTATCCATAAATGAAAGTCCTTCGTAAAAGTATTGAATATGAAGTTGATAAAAATTTGATGCTGAAGACAAATGCCACACAATTGTTTGAATCGCTCTTAATACTCATACAAAGTCTAACCAGGAAGTTGTCTGATCCTACAAATGTCTTTTCTGATGTTGGCAGCTCTTGAAGCAGGAAAATACTTCTTGAAGAACTGCTTCTTTAAACCATTCCACGTTGTAATAGATCTAGGAGGCAAGTAGTACAACCAATATTTAATTAGCTCATCTAAAGAGAAAGGAAAAGCTCACAACTTAATTTGCTCTTCTATTACACCTTGAGGCCTTATGCTTGAACACACAATATGAAACTCCTTGAGATGTTTATGAGGATCTTCACCTGCAAAACCGTGAAACTTGGGTAATAAATGAATAAGACCAAATTTTAATTTAAAATTTACCTCTAGATTTGCATATTGAATGCAAAGTGGTTGCTGATTCAAATTTGGTTGACCTAACTCTCTAAGAGTTCTTTTTGCAGATGCAGCTCTATCCATCACTTGTTCTTCTGAATCGCTTGATGATTCAACCAAATCAAACACTGTATCTGTTTTAGAAAGAAAAGGCGACGAGGATCATTGCTTGACTCGCTTGGCCTGCTGTCTCAGCCGGCGAGCTGTCTTCTTAATTTCAAGATCAAACGAAAATGTACCTGTATGAGAAGAACGAACCATAAACCAAGTAAAACATAAAAAGGATTAAATAAATGACACCAGTCCCCGGCAACAGAGCCAAAATTTGGTGGGTGTCGAAGCTAGCAAATATAAAAACCTACTCTAAACAAGATTGTGTATAGTAATTGAGTAGGGTCGTGTCCATAGAGACTGGTAATTATTAAATTCTTTTTAAAATGAAAATGTCAAATTGGGGGATTGTTATCAATAATGAAAATTAAATTAAAAATATTTAGAATGAAAATTAAAAGTGTAATTCAAAATGGGAAAACTCAGGTTGAAGGAATTAACTCAGCTTTGATTCGACTACTGATCATTGATACAATTGCAAATCATTACCGCTTATTAACTCAGCTTTGATTCGACTACTGATCATTGATACACTCTAATAGCCAATCTCTCCTTAATTAGTCGATAACCAAGGTACGATCGTTGGTTATTTCCCTAATCAATAGACAACCCTAGATACAATCATAGGATTTAATCAATTGACAGCATGAAAATTAGAAAGACCCAAATCCTAATTAACAAATACATACGATGGTTTATTTAAATTAAATTGTTTATTCTCATATACTACTATAAAAATGACATTTACTGACACCTAGTTTACTGACATTTTGTAAAAAGTGTTAGTAATTATACACAAATGCACCATTTCGCGCTTTTAACAAGTAAGTATCAGAGATCATTGATACTAAGGTGTCAGTAAATTGAACATCAACGATCACTGACACTAAAGTATTAGAGATAAAAAAAATTCATAAAAACTTGTTTTAGTTTCAACTCGAACCTAAGACTTCTAAAGTTTAAAACCTTAATATTTGAAGCATAGACCAACAAACT
Organism: Luvunga scandens; assembly: GCA_030449905.1. Classification (NCBI taxonomy): domain Eukaryota; kingdom Viridiplantae; phylum Streptophyta; class Magnoliopsida; order Sapindales; family Rutaceae; genus Luvunga; species Luvunga scandens. The sequence goes on along the minus strand of JASUUG010001097.1, from coordinate 1,359,640 downwards.
ATGTTGTATTAAGTTGTAATTAATGTTTTAAATATTTTAAAAAATGAAAGTATAATAAATAAAGCAAAAACCTAAAATTAGCCAATTTTCCCTGTCTCGTTATCTTACCCAAACTCTCTATCGCTATCATAACCTTTCCCTCCCTTTTTCTCTTTCATTTTTCTTCTCTCGATCTCTTCTATTCTCTGTTGTGCTTTTACCAATTGAATTCAATTTATTCAAATAGATAATACAAAGCTTATAGTCTGTTTCCTTTTTCCATTTTTCCTTAAATTGAAAAACGAATCAAAACCTTAATTGCTTGTTACAGAATGGGTCTCTTCTCTTACTAAACCTCTAGTGCCTTTACTAGCAAAGCAAACAAAAACCATCGACAAGGGTTGAAGTGGCACCATCACTTACGCATTCAAGCAATCCCGTTCTCAGTAACAAGAAAATTCTAGAGGAAGAACTGTTGTAGAGGTGGTTAGCAGTTGGTAATGGCTTAGTTTTTTTATTTTTTCGTGAATTTAATTAATGGGCTTGTTTTATTTTAGCTTATGATAAATACTTTTTTAATTTTTAATTTTCTGGGTTTTTTTAATTAAAACCAGATTCTTAATTCTTTCGTTGACATCACACCCATATCAGTAACCACACATCTTGCATGCAAGCAATTTTTAAATGCCATTAGTTAGTATGTGTGTGAATTCCACTTGGATGTTTGTTGTATGTACGTAATCCTTGTATTTTGTTAAGGCATTTGTGGTTCATTTTGTTTGTGTAAGCCTGACACTGTCCAGAAAGTTATGATAATTTTTTTTTTGTTAGAAGACTTTTAATAGAGATAATGACTATGATATAAATTAACTAAGTTCATGCTTGTCTGAGTGTTTCCAAATTGTATAAAGTTCATGAATTGTCTTTAATTCAATAAGGAAATGCTTGTTTTCAGGTAGTTTTACTTGTTGAACTTGAAGTTAAAAAGTTAATTATACAATTTTAAAAAATGACTTGCAAAGAAGGGTGTCTACTGTCCAGAAAATTTTTAAACATTAGTGTGTATGTTTAGCTTGGCTATGGTTAACATGTTGAAAGAATCTTAGTCTAGGTGTGTTGATAAGAAAGTTAAATTCCCCACCAGAATATGAATGCCATGCCATCAAATGAGAAATAATAACAAGGTTGTAGAGCCTAACCTATGGGGAAGGTTTTTCCAAAACTGAGTTCAATTGATTCTTTCTGTATGTAATTTTGCAGTAGGTATTAAACATTGCCAAAGCCCAAAGGTACGGTCTCAAGCTGAGTTGGTGCTTTACAACGTAGACAACCCATAAAGGTACTAGACTATTACATATTTATACCATTTTAATGTTGTGATTTGTGTATGGTCCACTGATTATTAATAGTTACAAATTAATATGTTTATTGGATAAATTATTGTCCTTCATTGTAATTCATTATTTTATAGGGGATGTCAGAATTATGGATTTATTATTGAAGCTATAATCATAATAACTTTAAACATTTGAAATTAATCATGCAATTGAATTAAACTTAAACTGACAGTATATAATATATGAACAAGTAAAAATATTTGAAATGGACAGAACTTGGATAACTTGTCATAGAGTGTCTATAGAGTATCGTACCAGAGTTGCTGAATTCTTAAATTTCGCCATTTTGAATGCTGAAAACCGAATGTCAATTAGATGTCCTTGCACCTCTTGTTGTAATGTGGAGTTTCATACTCCTCAACAAGTTAAGGATCATTTATTTGAAAAAGGTTTTCTCGCAGTGGAAGATTTAGATGTATCAAGACCATCCACATAGTGGAAGATTTAGATGTCATGATTATAGTGACATATGTGACATGGTTAATGATGTTTACGAGCACTGTGATAGAGATCTTAGTTCTTTTAAGGATATGCTTGAAGATGCTGAAAAGCCTTTGTATCCAGGGGCAAAACATTCAAAGCTATTTGGTTTAATAAGACTTTATAATGTGAAAGGGAATTATGGGAGGTCTGATAAAGGGTTTTCTGCTTTGTTAGAAGTCCTTGCTGATATTTTCCCAAATAATAATAAGTTACCTAAGTCAATGTATGAGGCCAAGAAAACAATGAAAGTGCTAGGTTTAGATTATGAAAAAATACATGCATATCCAAATGATTGCATTTTGTATAAGAATAAATTTGTTGATCTTACTGAATGTCCAAATTGTAGAGCATCTAGGTGGCAAGCAAAAAAATATGGGTAAAAAAAATTAGGAAATAGGTTCCTGAAAAGGTGTTATGGTATTTCCCCCCTATTTCTACGTTCAAGAGATTATTTCAATCACCACAAACAGCTCAAAACTTAACATGGCATGCTAATAAAAGAATTATAGATGGTAATCTTCGCCACCCAGCAGACTCACCAGCTTGGCAACTAATTGGTAATAAGTGGCCAGAATTTGCACAAGAACCTAGAAATCTCTGTTTAACTCTCTCAACCGATGGGGTTAATCCCTATGGTACACTTAGCACTACTTATAGTTGTTGGCCCGTTACGTTGATCACATATAATCTTCCTCCATGGTTGTGTATGAAAAGAAAGTTTATGATGTTGTCTCTTTTGATATCTGGCCCTAAACAACCTGGAAATGATCTAGATGTTTACTCAGCACCTTTGATTGAGGACTTGAAAAGTCTATGGGATGTAGGGGTTCATGTTTATGATGCATATAGAAAAGAAACCTTCAATTCACGGGCTGTATTAATGTAAACAATCAGTGATTTTCCAGCACACGGAAACCTTTCCGGATGTACTGTTAAGGGCTACTATGCTTGCCCAATTTGTGGAATCGACACTTGTGCATGTTGGCTGCCCCATAGTTGAAAAATGTCATATATGGGCCATCGTCAATTTCTACCACTTGCTCACCCATTTAGGAAACTCAAAAAGGTTTTCAATGGGAAGCAAGAGTGGAATGACCCCCCTAAAACTTTGTCTGGTGAGGAAATCTTTAATATGGTGGAAGATATTGACAATAAGTTTGGGAAAAAGAAGGGCAAAACCCGGAAACATGATGATGGTGGTGGTGGTGATGGTGATGAGAACATAACAGAAAAATTGTACAAAAAAAGGTCAATATTTTTTAACTTAGAATATTGAAAGCATTTATTAGTTCGCCATCAACTAGATGTGATGCACATTGAAAAAAATGTGTGTGAGAACATATATGGCACACTACTTCATCAACCTGGCAAGACAAAGGATGGGATTAATGATAGAAAAGATCTTGAGCATCTTGATATAAGGGAAAAACTAGTTCCTAATGGAACAAACCAAAAAAACAAAGTTCTACCTCCAGCTCCATACACTTTGAGCAAAAAAGAAAAAAAACAGTTTTGTCAAACCTTGTTAAGTGTGAAAGTTCCTAATGGTTATTCTTCAAATGTCCAAAAACTTGTGTCAATAGATGATTGTCGGCTTCAAGGTCTTAAGTCTCATGACTGTCATACTTTGATGCAACAATTGCTCCCATTAGCCATTCAGAATTTTTTGCCTATAAATGTCAGAAGAGCCATAATCAGGATGTTCTTCTTTTTTAATTCGTTGTGCTCTAAAGTGGTAGATCCTAATACTCTTGACCAATTGCAAGAGGAACTTGTAATCACTTTATGTTTATTGCAGCAGTACTTCCTACCTAGCTTTTTTGACATAATGATTCATTTAACAATCCATCTAGTTGAACAAGTTAGGTTATGTGGGCCAGTTTATCTTAGATGGATGTATCCTTTTGAGAGAAAGATGAAAACTCTTAAGGATTATATTCGTAATCGCTATCGCCCTGAGGGTTGTATAGCAGAAAGTTATATTGCAAAAGAAGCACTTCAATTTTATGCTGAGTACCTCTCAGATTGTGGTGTTATTAGACTACCTACTGGTTGTCTAATTGATTTCTCAATCGAAAGGCCTTTGGGAGATGTTGTAGTTAAGGTGGTTGATGATCTTTTATTGTCTCAAGCACACCGGTGCGTTCTAATGAACACCCCTGAAATCAAATCATATATGGAGTAAGTTATTTATTTTTTTCTGATAAATATTTGTATTGTATTATAACATTACTAGACTATCTCTTAAGTTTTAATATGGTCTCATTGTAAGGAGCATATGTATTATTTGGCATCAAGAAACCCCTATAAGGCAAAAAGAAATGTATGGCTGCAAAATGAACACACCCGTACATTTTCTGGTTGGTTAGAAAAAAAGGTTAGAATTATTGCTTAACTAAATACAACGTAGGATACAAGCTTTAACTTCAACAAGATTTTTTTTCATGAAATTAATTACTAAACTTATTAATTTAAATTATAGGTAGCATATGATAAAGCAAATAATGTGCCAGTTGAGGAAATAGTATGGTCATTGGCAAATAAATAGCGCTCAAGTGTGGTGACATACCCTGGCTACCAAATCAATGGCTTCACTTTTGTAACAACAGATCGGGATAATCATCGTGTAACCCAAAATAGTGGTGTTAGGGTTGTCGCTAACACTCTACAAATTTCAAGCATAAAAGATAAAAATCCTCATTCTGGAAACATGACTTTCTATGGAGTCATTGATGAGATTTGGCAGCTTGATTATCTGATGGGTTAAAAAACACTTTTCAAGTGTGATTGGATAGATGATAGAGGGGTTAGTGTTGATAATTTAGGTTTCACTATAGTTGATTTAAATCGGATCAGCTATAAATCTGATTGCTTTATTCTAGCTTGTTATGCAAAGCAAGTGTTTTATATAAAGGATCAGCTAGATAATAGTAAATCGATTGTGTGTTCAATGGCTGAAAAAGCTTATAATTTAAATGGGGAAAGATCTGAAGACTTGGATGTATTTTCACCATTATCCAACAAACTTCCAGTATATAAGTTGGATGAGAAGGATGACGAAGGAATTTATGACAGAAACGATTGTGATGCTATTCCAGCAGATATTGATTTAGAAATTCATTAAATACATTATCGTGTCTCGTTTCCAGCACCATCTTTTTACTTTTCCAGTAAGTGATTTATTTATTTTATTATATTCCATTACTATTGTATTAACTTTTAAATTAAATTGATGTACTTATGTATTTGAATCATTTTCAGGGTTGTAGGAGATATGGCTGAAAATGACGAGTTAGCTCTTACAGAGCTTGATGGAAGACCAAGAAGAAGAAAACATACAAAAAAGAAAGGCTTGCAGAAAAAGGAATTTAGTAGTGAATCTGTAGTTGAGTATAATTCTTACGGCGTTCTAGTTGGAAAAGGGAGAAATGATCTTAAGAGTTACATTGGTGTCATCGTACGTGAAACAATTTCAATCTTACTTGATGACTGGAGGCGTGTGCCACTGGAAATGAAGGAAACTATGTGGCTTCATTTTCAGGTTCTATTTAATTGCTTATTTGTATATTTAGCTATTGTATATGACTTCTATATTTATTTAAACTTGATCCTAATCCTTCATTAACTGGTTTACAAAAAAAGTTAAAATTAAGCTTGAAAAGTAAGAGCCATGTGTTAAAATGAATGGGGGTTGCACAAGAAACTTTAGATGTGAGCTAGCAAATGAATTCGTTCTACCTTACAAGAACGATCTAAAGTCATTGATGTTACCTCTTATTGAATATCCGAGCATTAAAAAGGAAGACTGGAAACTTTTTGTTCAAAAAGTTGTCTGAGGAACTGGTGTGTTGTTTGTTAATATTGCCTGATTTATGTGTTACAAGTTACTAATAATTAGTTGTAATCCTTTTTTTCTTTATCATACTATTTGTGCAGGAAAAAAGTAAGAAAGCAAAAGATAACAGAGAAAAAAATGTCTACAACCATCGGTTGGGTAGCACTGGATATAGTGGCATGTTGTATAGAAAAGTATGTAAGATAAGTTATTTAATGTAGTTATTGCAATATAACCCAACTAATGCATAAAATATAGTAGAATCAATCTTATTTGTTTTCTGTCAATCTGAAACAGAAAAAGGAGAATGGAGTTTCTGAGCGAGAGATTGATCGCAGTGAAGCTTGGTTAATGGCACGGGCTGACCGAGATGGCAAATATGATCCTGAAGTGACTCCAATTGCTAATAAAATAGTAAGTCACTTGTATACTTAATTCTTATGTATTTCAACTAATAATTCGTAGATTTATAACTATGATTATTGTGAACTGCCCTTATAATTGTGATTATTATAAATGCAGATTTTAAATTTTATTATAGCTTGATAATTGATACTATTAGGAATTACCTTTATAATGTGTGTGTGTTTTTGTGTGTTTTTATGTGTGTGTGTGTGTGTCCATATATATATATGTATATAATGATTTGCATATAGATGTAACTACTCCTCCTCCTGCCAATTAATCACCATCAGTTAGAAAAAACTATTCCGCATGAATCCACTACTAAACTGAATATAAAACTAGTTACAAATGCCCCTGAATAGCAGTCCCAATATTCCACAAAACTTTGGTACATTTTGCATTGCTACAACAAAAATTTTCTGAGTATTCAAATTTGCATAAATTTAAAGGCCAAAACTGGGAGAACTAATAAAAACAACCTTAAAAAACCCATAAAGTAGCGAATAATCCCCAAGAACTCAAAATAATCACCATCGCTGCAATATAAATTTGCAAAAGTGAAAGAAAAAATTACAAGTTGAACCTTATGAATAAATCAAAGATAGTATAAAACAGCAATAATAAATTAGTAAAAAGAAGCAAAACTCATTAGCCACCATAAGAGATATAGTCCTAGTATTCCTTGAAAACATATCAGAGACATCATTGTAACACGAAAATAAAAATCAATGTGCAACAATGATTTTGATGCCATACGTACAACATATGCAACAGTCACATTTCCAGTTCTTATATTGTTATTGCTTTATAACAAAAAAGATATTGATTCATCTAGAGGCTAGACTAGGCTAAAAAGAGATGAAAAAGGTACCTGAAATTCTAATATCATACCCAAAAATCTTTCAACTCAGATTAATTAGAATAAATATCTCAATGAATTAAAGTCAGATTTATTTTCTATTCGTTTATGATGTAATTAAATTTGCTTGTTTCTTTATCATTTGAGTGGATTCAAGTCAAATGGAAATAGTTAATTGCTTTTGCTATGGCTGTTTGCTTTTGAAATGTCATACAAATTCCTTAATTCAACTTATACATTTATAATGTTTTCTTCTTTTTTTTTTTTTTTGGTAGAATGAGATAAAGAGTCAAGTTGATCAAGGAACATTCCAATCACAAGGGTCCCATGACATTCTAGGTGCAGCTCTACAGAAGTAGCCAAATGGGGGCAGAGTGCAAGGAGTGGGACAATTCATCACCCCATCCACGTACTTTCATGTCGCTGAAGCTACTGAGTTAGCAAAAGAAAGAAAGATGTATCAAGAGAGTTTTCAATTTATGTCTGCTCAATTGGAACACATGAATGCAAGGTTGAATGCCTACCGCAACACTGAAATGGGTAGTTCTAATTTTCCTAAGCCCAAACCTTCCATTGGTGTTCAAATTGAGATTGATCAGCAATCCCCTGAAACTGTTGGAAAAAGAAAGGTTAGTAAAGGGACTATTACATGTCATTTTTCTATTTCTATTTATGTATGCATGTATTACTACTAATGGTATGCATGTATACTTTAAATATTTAGCAGGCTGATTTTCCATTGGATAAGTCAACTCCAAAATTAGTGAAGAGTAAAATGAAGAATGCTCCTGTTAGAATTTCTGAACCAGCTCATCAACAAACTCCAAAGAAAGTAAAGGTTGAAGTTACTTTAAACCGTACGCCAAGAAAATCTCCTAGATTAACTCCAAAGAAAGTGGAGGTTGAAGTTACTTCAAACCATATGGCAAGAAGATCTCCCAGATGAACTCCTAAAGTATTAGATGTGCAGTTCTTGGGGAAAGGTGAGAGAGTTCCAAAAAAGGAACCACTGGTCATCAAACTAGCAGCACAAGTCTTTAGGCAGGGTGTGAAGAATACACAAGCAGCTGCACATGCAAGAAAGAATAACAAGAGTGAATACATGAACATGTTTACAATGTTCATTGAGAATTCCTTGCCTCAGATGATCATGATTGGGCATGATACAGCAACTTTTAGTGAAGTTTGGGAGACGCACTTGGATAAAATCATCTGTCATGAAATCATTGAGTTTAAGGAGGTCTCCAACAGCATCATTAACTTATGGATCAAGTACGTAGCTTATGTTTTATTAAACTTGAAGCCATTATTCAGTTTCTTTTATTTAAACTTACTTTATTATATATGTTTCTTTTCTCTTAGATACTTGTATGAGGAGTTGGAGAATAGTGGAAGTGCCAACTCAGTTAAGTTTGCACTTTTTGAGAGGTTACATCCAAAGGCCTGCTTGAAAGACAAGTCTCAATACATTTCAAAACTTTTAGGCTTAACAGAGTTGGAACAGGTCATCGTATTCCCATACAACCCTGGGTATAATCTTTTTCATTTGCTAACCATATTCTTTATTTAGTAAATTAATTTTGTAAACAATTTTTACTTGTAATTCATGCTTTCAAGCTTTTTTTTTTTATTTAGTGGCCGTTGGGTGTTATATACAATTGATATGGTAAGACGTACAGTCTACTATCTTGATTCTTTGGATGGTAATCCTGATGAAGAGATGATGCAGATTTTGAATCAGTTAAGTGTTATTTTTATTCATGATCATAATATTTTCTTTTTTCTTTTTTATGTCAATTATTTGCTAACATTTGCTATGTCTTCACTATAGTGGGATTAGAATACACAAATCTTTAAACTCTGATGCAAAGGCCAATGTGCAATTGGTCTCCGTCAAGGTAAAAATGAGAAAAACCTAAGTAATCATTGCTCATTTCAAAAAAAAAAAATTCATGTCAGTTTTATTTTGTATTGTCCGAGGCAGCCTAGCAGCTTTGAATGTGGCTACTACGTGATGAAATACATTCAAGATATTGTGGCAAATGTGAACATTCTAAAAAAAATAATGTAAGTATCGAAAATAGTTTTTACAATACTTTATTATAATGTTTTACTGCAGTGAAAAGAATCAGCTCAAAAGAATCAGCTCAAGAGACCCGCGCTAGCTGAGAGACCCATGGCGAGAGAGAGAAGCTGACGGTGAGATGCAGTCACGATGGGGGAGAGAGAGAGAAAGCTGCTGGTCAGAAGGAGAGATGAGTGAGTGAGGTGAGATTTGGGCGTGAGTGAGAGGGAGTGAGTGAGTAAGAGGGTGCCGTCTGTGTATGTGTGTGATGCGTACAGTGACAATTATTAGTTTATTTACAGTTATTGTGTACTTTCATTTTTAATTAGTAGGAACGAAATCTAAGCCTTAAGCGGACTCACAATCTTTTTGTTAGCGAAATCCATAATCTTTTAATGAAATTTCAGTCATTGATCTAGTCTGAGGAAACTTCAGCCGTTGATCATTATTTACGGTGCGTGCACTAACTACGCCCCAATAAGCCATCTTCATTCTATATAATTCATCCAAAAAAAAAAAATTTAGGTTCAGTGTTGAGCTGATTTTTTTACTAAGCTTTTAAAACAATTGGTGGTTATTGGATAAAAATATAAAACTAATTAAATCTTAGCTAAGGGCGACAAAACCAATAAATGATTCGAATTCAAATCTAATGGTAAACAAATTGGGTCAAAACTCTAGTTATTTGGATTCAATTGGCTTATTAAATGAATATTTAGTTCAATTCGTTTAATTTGTTTAATAGAATTAATAAATGAATCGAATCGAATATAGATTCATTAGTATTTGTTTATCCTATAACGAATAATAAACAAATTTTTATTTATATACTTTGTCTTATTATCATTTATAATTACTATATTACCCTTCAAACTTTAAAATTTTTTCACACATATTTAAGGATAAATCAATAATTTAATTAAGCAAATAATAAACAAATTTTAAATGAATGAATTGTATTTAATTTATTTATGACCCATTTATTGAATGAATACTAAACAAATAAATGAAGCAATGTCCATAAACCCCGACTCAATTTGTTTAGCTAACAAATAGAATCAAATTCAGTCATTTATTAAATGACTGAATTTTTTCAAACCCAAAATCATTTAATGCACATAGAATCGAATTGAACAAATGAATCTTGACCCAGATTGCCACCCCTAGTCTTAATCGTCTATTACTATGGCAGAAAATTTTGAAGAAATGAGCACAGGTCAGCTGAAAATTAGATCCAAACCAAAGTGCAAACAGATGATTTAATCTAGAAATTTGTAGCCGACCATCTTCCCATGTTGAGCACCTTTCCGAATTTTTTAATCTATTTCCCATCACCTAAAAGCTAGCAACAATTGAAAAAATAATAATTTAGCTAACAATTCATAACTATCAAATTGAATATTAGTTTATCTCAATTATTTTGTGTACTTTTGTTATTAATTAATGGGAACGTGATCTTGCCCGAATCGATGCAGGAACTTCTATTTTATCATTGGCAAGACAGTGCGGGGTACTTGAATATATGTATATATACCATATCATGCTAGAAGAAAAAACTCGCTCAGCTACTAGCTACTTGCTTTTAGTTACACACGCAAGGAGAATTCTTTTCTGAAATATTGAAGAACATGGAAGCTGCTTTTGCAGGAACTTTAATTTAGAATAAGTTCATGTGAATTCCATTTCTATTCTTACATTAATAATATATCATTTATGAATAAGTTTTCCATTATCAAATGGAAAGACAGCATGGTTTGAGACGTTTGTTATGAAGGAGGGTTATCCACATGTATTTACAAGTATTCTTATTGATGAGATAGATGAAGAGAATCTTAATCTTCTTATAGTTCCTTAATATGGAAGAAATCCTAACAAGACTGGTTAGGTGGCTAAATTTCACTTGAATACAGTTAAGTAATGTTATGCTTCAAAAAGTTTGTATTTTTTAATATAAAAGCACGTTGTCATTTTGTCAATAGGGAATGCAAACTTTATAAGCGTAATATTATTCGTATGTGTTATGTTTAAATAAATAAAAGGACATGTACTATTGTCGGTCCATGGTCTGTTGTATGAGTGCAGTTTTTGTTCAACTAAGGAGCTCTTGAGATGTACAAGAGATTTTCTTTATTTACATCTATATACTTTGATATTCCTTAATATTACATAAAACATAAGTTGTATGTTAAAATGTTGATTCATTTATTTATTTTCTGTGAAACCTCACAGAAGTAGGAAATTTTTATTGGAGAAAAGAAAAAAAATAAAGTTAGAAAGCCAAAGGGAAGCAAATAAAGAGTATGCTAGGGATAAATTCCAACTGATGTGGCATTCATTTAATAGATAATAGAATATTAATTTTATCAGTTATAAAATTCACTAATGACACACAAGAGGGAACCTAATCGTTACTCAGCAAATATATCGGGAAAACTGCAGGAGTTTTTTTTTTTTAATTTGAGGTTGGGGAGTGGGCAAAACTGCAACAGCTTCTCTGATTATCTCTAAAATTTACAAGAATATTCATAGAAACATAGTTAAATGTGCATTGGATGCTTGCAAACTCAAAATTTCAGAGTTTTATCTTTCCTAGTTACAAAGTTGTTATTGAATTCTACAACCGAATGGTTCAACTAAGACAGCAGCAATGATAAATTATCCTTTTAACGATTTCTTTATTTAATAACACAGTTGATGGTAACAGAAAGATTATGGTTTGTCACCAAAAAAGAAAACTAAAAGTAAATTATTAGAGATTTTTTGTTTTTAAATTATATCAGAGTTCACGTACGTTTTAGTCTCAGGGAATCTAAGTAATAGTAATAACTTTTTATTTTAAATTTTAATAGTGCAAACTATAATTTTACCTTCAAGAATCTAGACTTAATGGTAATAAAAGGTTATATCACGGGTATTTTGAAGTAATTTTCAAAATATAAGAACTAAATAGACATTAGTTTTAAAATATAGCGACTAAATGAGACTGTACTATAAAAAAGTGATTGAAGTCATTGGAAACAAAAACAATGGCAAATCATGAGCAACAATGAGATTGATATGTTATATTTATTTCTCATACATTGTGAACTAGCATAAATTATTCTAATTATTTTATATTTTGTTGGATTAATACATGACTAATGTCAAATATTACGGAACAATTTTGATAAACTCATTTATTAAGTGATCAAATATTACGCAAATGAATTCAATTTTATTACACCCTATATACAAGTATATTATAAAAGTATAACCTTGAATTGTTAATCATAGGATGAGTAATTTTGTACTAACATATAAGAGTCCCTACACCCAACTATAGTATTTAAGTAACTTTAACCCATCAGAAGTTTACTGTTCACAGAATTGTTACTTGGCCAAAAGTGTGGCTCTACCCTCTTCTCTCCTTTTTAGCTTGTGTGTGCGTGAGCAGATTGTTCAAAACAACGAGCTAGTTCAAGGCAGCAGCTGCTAGCACAAGCTTCACATCAAGCTCAGCCATGGCTAACCAAGGTGAAGATTCCAAATTACCAATGGGCCTTTGGTTCAGTGGGAGAACTCTTGCACTTACAACTGTGAGAGCAAGGGTTCGAGTCTCCAAAAGGATATTATGGAGATTAATTTAAAAATAGCCCCCAAGCTCGTAGCCGAGTTGGTTGGCAGTGCAATCTGTCGCCCCTCACTTGTGTGGACTCGGGTTCGAGCCTTGGGGGTGGGGAGGGGGTAAAAATTGATTTGGGCTTGCCCACCCCCCTTTCCTTTTAAAAAAAAAAAAAAAAGATTCCAAATTTATTTTCTTCCTCAAACACGTGTTTGATCGGAAATAAAAGATCATATGGGCTTAAAGTTTTAAAACTATTCCAACATAATACTCTAGGATTGAATTATGTGAATATCTACATCTTTCACTTTGTTCTTAAAAACATAATTATAACCCCGCCAATTTAATAAAAGCTGATTCTTTGAGTACTACTCATGACAGTTTTTGCTCTTTCAGTGCCTTCTCTTCATAAATATGAAAAACGTGCCTTCTCTTCATAAATATGAAAAAACTGCAGAAAGTGCAGCGGTTGATTTATGTTCTGATGTGATGTAGGATGTTATTTTAGAAATTTTAAAATTTTAAAATTTTATTATTTTAGAACTTTCTATTTTAATTAGAGTCAATTATAGTATTTTATTATTTTAGCACTTTATATTTTATTAGAGTCAATTAAGATATGAGATATAGTTAACTTAGGAAAATATATTTTATTTCTATTATGATTATGATTTAGTTTCCCTTTTTAAGTTACTTAGAGAAGTGGGTTTACTCTATTATAAATAGAGAGGCCTTGTAATTGTTTTCATAACTTCATATTCAGTTATTTAATAAAATCTCCTTTTATAATTCCCTCTGGAATTATTTATCAAAATCTCTTTTGTAGAGTCGTTTGGATTAGAGCATCATTTAATCTTGCATTATGCGTTATTAAAAATCTTATTGAGTTGTTTGGTTAGAACGAGATCTAATCACGCTTCGATTAGAGCGTAAATTAATCGCGTTGACTTGATCCAGTAATAAAATGATATCTAGTGTTCTCTACTTAATCAATTCCACTTCCACTACGCCGCGCTCCATCACGTTCACATTACAAAGAAATGATATATAAAATAGATGCTTTTCTCAGCATATAATGATATCTGAACAAAGGTTGGACTTAATGGATATAAAGAAATTTATCGTTTTATTCATTATGAGATTTACAAATTTGGAAAAAAAAAAAAAAAACAACGAAACTGATCAAAACTACAAACTTCTTTGTCACAGTCCTGCATTTGTTAAAAAATCATTTTCGTTTTCAGAAAAGATGAATTACAAAATGACAAATCAAGCGCCGTTCTGAAAATTGCCTTCAAGAGCACATTACTTGACTACTATTACTGACTCTTCACTCTCTCATTATTGTTATTATGCTGCCGCCAAAAATGTAAAAATACATATCTATAATTAATAAACAAGGTAAAAATTAAAAATCAGGGTAACAGTGGATAGATAATATTGAGTCCTTATCTCTATTGTTTTAAGTAGTTAAAAGACAAAAATATTGAATATTGTACAACCAATTAAACTCATTAAAAATCAATGAACTTCTCTCTCTCTTTTAAATATAAATTTTTCATACACTTGTTGGACAAAATGATTTCGATGAACTAGTTGTGCTCACTTTCCATATTGTCTTTTAAACCATTCAACGGAATAGAGTTAGGACTCAATATATGGACAATTCTTTACCTTGTGCGCATATATATATATATATATATATATATATATATATATATATATAGAGTGAGGACATCTTCATATTACAAAACTAAACATGCTAATAATAGATAAAAAACACAAATTTTAAAACACTAGCAGAAAAAAAATATAATTTTTAATGTATTAAAATATGTGTTCTTTTGTATTTTAATGTACTCACTAGAAAAAAGACTATATATATATATATATATATATCCAGCATAATAAGAATAAATTTGGAGTTGTTAATGTCAGCAAATCAATGAGAGATCTACTATATTTTGCGGATGAAATTTTTTTATAATTTATATAATAATTTATTATTTATCTCTCTCATATGTTGATTACGAGTAATAATATTTTTATATATTGACATATATGCAACCTCATCTGGAATACAAAGTTATAATTTACATGTCTCAGCTATATGTATGTATAGCGTCATTCATAAATGAATGACTAACGCTAGTCATTCTAAAATGAGTAATGAGAGACATTATAATTTTTTTTTTCTTTCAAATTTCATCTAATGATGTATCATTTATTGAATGATTGATAATTTTTTACAAGATTTCAGTGAATTAATTATATTATCTCACCAATGAATTGATAAAAAATTGAGTTGTTTAACATTACTCTTCTAAAATTTATCTAAAGAAATGTGTATGCCAAATCACTCTTCTAAAATTTTTCCAAATTTGAAAATAGATCAAAGAAAAAATTGTCGAAGATTTAATATATTATAAAATTAAATTAGAAACAAAAAGAATAGTGTTAAATTTAAAGACAATTTTGGGTGAAATTCAAAACCAACTTTATGCTTGTAACATAAGTAAAAGTAGATGAGAGAAATTAAGCTTATAACTATACTTACACATGATAGAGTAGTGCAGTTTTTTTCTTTCACTTCCCTCTTCAGGAGTACAATTTGATTTTTGATGATAAAATACTCCTCAAAAGTGTATGTGTATTAGCATTTACACATATGGCCTGCAAGAAAAAGATTTTGCATCATCTCCATAATTATGAAGTCATGATAGTAATAATCTAACAGAGATTAACTATTTAATAAAATATTGAAAAAAAAAAATTACAATCAAGCAATAAGTTTATCCTATGAAAAGCCAAAAAAAAAAAGAAAAAGCAACAAGTTAATAAAAGTAAGTGGAATCATCTTAATTAGATTAATGTAGAGAATTTAGACTTCAACATAATCATACAAGGAATCAGCTGTGTTGACATTAATCATTCAAGCCTACGAAAGCATTTGAGCTTCTTAATTAATCTTCAGCTAAATGATCTGCTAAAAAAGAATCTAAATTTTGCACGCGAATAATAATTAGTCATCAAAACGCATGGGCAGAAGTAATGAACTCATAATAATAATTGTTTACAACAAAACAAATGTGATTTTGAGCATTAAATAATCAAATTCAAATATACAAAACATCAGTGAAATAATACAAAGTATGGTTATGATAATCAATCGATGTGCATATGTGAGAATTGAGATAATTCTAGTGTGTGCAAAACTATGTGTATGTGAGAATTGAGATAATTCTAGTGTGTGCAAAACAATGTGTATGTGAGAATTGAGATTAGCAACCCTTCTAAATAACTGACATACAACAATCCAGTTGTTTATGAAAGCTTGTGAAATATCAAGCTTCTTATTTAATAAGCTTACATAAGGATGGTTATGATAACCATTATGATGTATATGTCAGAAATCATATAACCATTATCATGACACGCACTTGTGATCACGCTAGTTAGGAGGTGAAATCAGGGACTTATCAAAATATAGGAATATTGCATCGGTTAGGCCACATGTTAGACAATCAACGAATCGATCGTTTTGTATTAGTAAAGATGGGAGACAGTTTGTGTATCTTAATTTATGTAAGAGAAATTGTGATACTAATTATGCATTACTCATAAGAGAATTTAGAAGAGAACTTACGCACATACTACAAGAAAATAGACAATAGATGATAGGAAATAATTATCATAAAAGGGAGTGCATGACAGACAATATTTTTCGTTGTCTATATTACCATCCTTAATTTATGACAGAATATTTTGTCATAAATTTATAATGGTTTTTTACAATTATATATGCGCCACACAATATTTTAAAATGAAAAAATAATTTAATTAAAATTGATTTTTTTAAATGTTCACGACCTTTTTTTTAAGTTTTGTCTGAAAATTCAATTATAATTTATAAATTTATTATTCAATTTTGGTGGAAAATTATTTATGAATGAATTTATGGGTATTTCTTGTCATAAAGTTTTATTTTTTTAAAAAATTATTTTATAATTATAATTTGTTGATGAATTCTTGTTTACGAATTTAATTAATTAATAAAATGAATATTATAAAAAAATTAACATTAGTTAACATCCATTCAATCAAAGAAATTAATTTCAAAAGAAATACATCTAGTATCCAATGTGATTGGTGCCAATACATAATAAAACATCCTAAATTAAAAAAACCATCTCAAAATATAAAGGAACAATTAAATTCCATTCAAACTCAAAGAAAAGAAACTAAAATTCTAGCCAACAAACTTCTAGCAAAACCTCCAGTAGCAATATCATCCTCCAACTGCACTCTAATTCCAGCATCAAACAAAGTAAAAGTCACAGAAGATACTTTTGTCAGGATAACCATCCACATTAATAAAGAGTACCTACCCCTTTTTTCACTCTTATGAAAGAGCTGCATCACGATTTGTCAGCTCAGTAATAATGGCAGGAGTAATTCCAACATGTATCTTCTTTCTAGCAAGGCCCAAATCCTCATCCTTAGGGGCTAAGGTATCGAATGAGATAATAAATAAGTAAAAGGTAAATCTAAGGAATAATGAAACAAAAGTAACCCTTAAGCAACACAAGAGAAAGAACCTCTTTTCCCATTGGTGGAAGCAGCATTAGATGTAACTACGATTAATGCTACAGGCATTATCTGTGTTTCAAATTGAACAATTAACGACTACACTTCATCGCTTTCCTTTTTAAGTCCAGCAAATGCACGACAAACAGCATCATGTTGAGGACAAATCAACATGCTAAAGTTGGTGAGCTGCTAAAGTGATGATTTAATTATAACTTGTAGGCTATGGTCAAACAGAAGAGGACATAAAGTGTAAATGTGTAATTCTTTTTCAAAAAAAAAAAAGAAATTTGCTAAGGCTCAATGCGTACAATTTTTTGGATAAATAATTTCATGTAGCAGAAAGCCTATAAACTAATTATCTATAAAAATCAAATCATTTAGCAGAAAACTCACATTTCCATTAACTTTAGCTAGCGCAATGCTGTACGCACATCAATGCCAACAAACAGATGATATGTATCATATAAAATAAATGCCCCATATAAGGAGATAAAATGTGACTTAAACTTTAACAGGCATAACCTAAAGTGCTCTTACATGGTACAATGCATGACTTAGCTCTTGCCTTGCTGTATGAAGTTGTTGCCCCAAAATAAAATTGGATAGTATCAAACCATTCCATTCCTACAATTAGAAACACATGCATTCTGGAACATTCCAAGCATCCCAGGAATGCTAACAACTATCAATGGTCTGGCCTTCACAAACTACATGGCAAGCCATTAAGCAAAAGACATAAATTATCACGCAAGAGTACATTAAATAATGATGAGGAAAACTTCCAACAAACTAAGAAAAGCTGAGAAAAGCAACAATCATAAATTTCTATAACCATTTTCTCCTAAATTATGTAGAAAAAAAAAACAGTGATTTAACCATATAAATTTCTAACATACACTTAATCAAACACCTTCTCCTATATTATGTAGATAAAAATAAAATTTTAACTATATCAATCTTTAATAGAATCGAACACCTTATATGCACCCAAATCTTTTTAAATTGTAAACCAATTAAACATATCAAATCCTTATTTAATATTCAAATTTTTCCAAATCAAGATTTCTTAGACAAGAACAGGTAGAATGTATAGGATACTTGAACATAAAAATTTCAAGATAAAGCAAAACCCTAACTGTCATTGCTGTGAGTCATGTTGGCCAAATTCCTAGGCTTGGCTTGTGGCCTTGTGCTAAGCATTGATAGCAACGTGGGTGTACTTATGGGCAAGCACGAAAACATGGTAAGACTGAAGCGTGGACTAAGGTATGAAAACAGGCGTATGCTATGAGAAAAGCATGGGGAGCATGAGACAACACAAGCAAGGGTGTGCATGGGCAATGCATGCAACATCTTACAGTGCATGGATGTGTGGGCGCATAAGCGTGAGATGCATGGGGCTTGTTGGCATGGGACATATGAGTGTTGGTGGTGGAATGCACAGGGCGTAGGAAATGTGGGAAGAATGCGGGATGGCGTGAGGTAATAGTGGCAGTAACATAAATATGTGCAGGGGTAGTGCGTATATGTGCAGCGCAGTGGGGCATGCATGAGGGCCAAACTATACAAAGATGATAGACGTTCACACATGGATTGTGTTTGGACAGTGGTGGTTGAACATAGAGCACATTGACTATAAATTCTCCAAAAGTGGGACCTAAAATAAAGCATGAAGTCGTTAGTTGTAGGTACAACTTGTAGAACAACATGGTCTTAGATCACATGCCTAGAAAATTGGGGCAAAGGAAGTGGACATTGGTGGTTACTCACTAAAAGAGTTGGGTAGTAACATTTACACCCCATGGCATACTTGTTACTAGGCTAAGTAGGTCGTGGTTGCTTTATTTATAAAGGGGAATGAAAATGTGTTTCCTTACAACATATTTAGTAGTGTTTAAATTTTAAGAGAAAGAATTGAGGTGGTGCAAGGATACCGCACAACCTCCCTTAGCAAATAAAGGTGTCATTAGCAAACTTGTATATATAATTATAGGAATGTATGGTTTGGGGACTCGGTTTTAGGTAGAGAGAGTGGTGTCCTTGAGCATATAAAACCTTGAGTTATTTATAATTTTTCTTATTTACTCAAATAAAAAGTTGGGGATTGGTGCCTTTATAAAAGTTAAATATTATGTTCTTTGTTGATGGTAGAATTAGTCTTTTATGTAAATCTCCATTGTGGGTCTTTGAGTGCTTGTTGCTTCATTTGCCTCCGTTAAGTATTATTGAGTAGCTGGCTAAGTAGAGACTTAGCACCATCATGAAAGGTTACCATGTTTTAAGAGAAGCCCTGGTAACAATTGGTATTAAAGCAAAGGTTGCTTTTGTTTTGAAAGAAATTGGTATCATAACACACGGTTGGGTTTGCGAAATTTGGTTATAAAGAACAGTTAGAATCAGTTGTGGGAGGTAATTAATTACAAGGCTTGGTTAAAATCAGCTTGTGGATAGCTGATTGTGGGTTTCAAGGAAACTACGGTGCAAGAGCAAAGTTTTATAGTTCTGGGGAAATTGATGATGATAGAAATTAACATGATGGGGGAGTTGACAAAGTATAAGTTGGTGCGCTTCGAGGCAATTATGCATACTTTATTGCCTGACTTGGAGAGTTTGGGTAAGAACACAAAAATCAACCTAATCAAGACGGCAAGTTTGTAAAAAACTTGCGCAAAGTTTTTATGAACAAATTTTTAGGCAAGCTAAACAAGGTGATAGAGGATGTTGTTGTATTAGCAAAGGTACAAAAATACGACAGTGGGGATCTTGAAAAGGAAGTTAGTGAAGCAGGTAATAAGCATCACTTCTCATAGGGAGGTTGGGCCTTTAAAAGTTAAGATGTTTGAACCTAAAACTTATTGTAGGACTCGAAATGCCAAAGAGTTGGAGAATTTTTTAAGGATATAGAGTAGCATTTTTGAGCTACTCGAGTGCCTGAAGTAGAGTGGGTCACTATTATGAGCATGTACCTTAAGGGTGATGCTAATTATCGCGGTGGAGTAGACTTCAAAAAGATGCTGAAACGCAGATACTGGTAATAGAAACATGGGGCACACTTAAGCGAGAACTAAAAGGTTAGTTCTTACCTAGAAATGTTAGTTGGCTCGTAAAAGAGAGTTTAAAAAAGTTAAAGCATATTGGATTAGTAAGGGATTACATCAAGGAATTTTTTTCATAGATGTTGGACATCAAAAACATGTTGGATAAAGACAAACTCTTTAATTTTATGTTACATTCACAACTCTAGGCTCAAATAGAATTGTAGAGGCAAGATGATAACTCTATGAAATGAGAGTTATCAAAGCACTTTTAAACTGAAATCAATAGTACTTAGAGAGTAAATGGCATGTTTTTCTTGTATTTTAGTTATGTTTTGCATGAATATCCATTTTAGTTTATTATTAATAAATTGTGTTCTTTTAACATAATTTGTTGCTTAGATGATGTGCTCAATTGTAGGTAATTAAAAGCTATTTTTCATGGAAGGAATGTTGTTGTGATAGGCTTGCACAAATAAGGAGAAAACTTGGCTACAGAAGAATGAAAACAAGTCTGGAACAATGTACATGTTGTAGTCGTTGTTGTAGCAACTGTTGCTGTAGTAATCTTGGAATATTGACCAAAAAGATTTCACACAAGATACGTAGAAGATGGCGATCTGAATTTTCTAAATCTAGAAGATACATCCCTGAACTTCCAATTGCCCTAATTTTTTACTATAAAAGTAGCACACACAAAGATTAAGAGGGTCGTCAATGAAGAGAGAAAAAAAAACCAAAAAGAAACAATAGAGAAAGGAGAATTCAAGAGCAAACATCAAGGTTGTATTAGCAGAGAAAGTGCATAGATCATTTGGGGAAATCAACCCTTTTTATTAATCAAACCTTTTTATTCTTTTTTTTTCTTGTTTTCTTGTTTACTCTTTAATCATGGGGATGTACTCCATGGCTGAACTTTATTTATTTACTTTTCTTTCACAAGTTATGAACTAAATTTATTTGTAGTTGAGTGATAAACAATCTTGGTGGTTAATTGATTGATTTTATATGTTGTTGCATGTTTGCTATAGCATTTTATTTTGATAATACTTATTTCAATTCATTCTTTCGGTTGACAACCCATTTAGTAATATTAGTTAAGAGAGAGCAATATTGGTTTTAGATTGGGTTTCTTAAGTTGAGTTTAACTTGATTCCAAAAGGGTTATGTCAGCATAGCATTTGGTCACTGTTAAGTTGTATCAAGATATAAGATATTTAAAAAATGACAGTTGAAAATACTTAAGGATTCTGCCTAATGCTACAGCAAATATTGTAGCAACCAAACCTAAAATTTGAAGAAGTAATCAAAACCATTAAAAGAGTTTGATCACTCAACTACATCATTCCCATTGATTTCATCCTTCAGTGTGACGAGAGAATTTTCTTTATTGCATTCTTATTATTGCTTTTTTAGTTTAAGTAGTTTATTAATTTTATTATTTGTTTTAGTTTCAATTAAAGCAACACTGTACCTTTAAGATTACTGTAGTAAATCTGATAACTTCAATCCCTATGAAGATAATCTCAAATACTTATCATTATATTACTTGTTATGTACACTTGCACATTGACACCCATAGCACAAAAATCACTAAACATAAGCTATGAGAGATTTGCCAATGGTAATAACAACAGTTAATGGTTTGGTGGATTTTAAATTCATGAACACTTCTCGTTTTAAATCTAAGAAATCAAAGGATAGCAAGAAAGAAAATTCTTTGGGTGATGACGAGAAGAAGATTAGTGGACAAAAAAAACCCAAGAAAGGGAATTTGTAGGACAAGAAAAGTTCAGGGTATTTTATCTGTAATAGATTGCATTGAGCAAAAGATTGCCTGAAGCACGAAAAGCTGAATGCTTTGGTGAAAGAAACAGAAAGGGAGTCTTTGAAACCTTTAACAGTTGAAGTAGTTGCAGTGCAGATGTATTCGTTACAACTATTGAGTAACATTGAAGTCAAGGTAAAAGATGAACCCATGGATGAAGAGATTTTAGAGTGTATCTTAAAGGGCGAAACCTACCAAGGGGATTGATGTATGCAACGGGAGTAATGATAAACGTTGTGAAGGTAGCTTGGTATCCCGCCTTCGTCTGTAAGTCATTAAGGCCGACATTGCTATGAGTTTTACTTTACATCATCAGGTGGTTCCAAATGGAATAATAGTTTCCAACTAAGTGCAGGCACTTAAGTGCAGGAAGCCAGATTTATGGTGATGGCCATGTTAAGATTTGATGTAATTTTTGAAATGAAGTTCCTATACAATGCAGAGGTGCATGCATTACCTCACTTGTCATGTATTTAGATCGAGGGCATGGTGGAGCTGTGCACAATTGAAAGCGAGTATCGGAGTAGACTGGAAGCGTCGCTCCAGAATATCGCCAATTGTTTAGATCGAGTGAGTTATGCTTTGATGTCGATGGTTGAGAAGTACGATCAAGTTAAGAAGGGGCTTGATAGGTATGCCAGGTTATTTAAAGAACTTATGGCTATTGAGTCATTTGGGCCTCCATGAGAAAAGTTAACAAATGAAGAAAAGAACCAAAGTGAGCGAGGATTGAAGGCTAAGTCCCTAGCTAGCAATTTGAATTACCAAAGGCCTAACAACAGTGAGAATATGGGAATCATTTGAAAAGGTACCGACAGTAGCAAGCATTTGTTGGTTGAGGAAAAATGAAAGTGCATTGGCAAAAAAGCTTGGGGCTTCAAGCACTCTAAAACAACAAATGGGAATTCAGTAAGAGTTTTTTATGGGCTATTTCGTTATTAATAGTGTTATTGGGCATGACAGCTTCATTCCCTACTTATTAATGCACACTTGAGTGGAGTGAGCATTAAAGGTTGGGTGAAGAAGTGCAGTGTAGTGGCTTGAAGTGGAGAAACGCATGTTTGGCTGCCGAATTCATGGATACTTCAAATTTTCTTGACAATATGGCAGCAAAATGGGAAAGTTGTTGCTAGGTTTATAAAGAATACAAGCAGGAGCTTGTACAAACATGATGGCTTACGAAAAGCTAAGAGAGATCAACCAGTAGCAATAAAAAAATCTCAAAGAGAATGGCTAGTGGAAAAATTATTGGCACAAAATCATTTCATAGGTGGTAAATGGTTTTATATGAGAAAAACATTTGAGGGACCTAAAGTTGGCGTAGAAGATGTGTAATGAGCCTATTGTTGACATGTGAATGTATATTAAAAAGAAGAAAATACAAGCTTTATTATAGCTTTGCATAAAAGATGTTATGGAAACTTGGTTACCTCGCCGATGAGGACATTGGGCTTTTCTAGTAGGGGAGGTTTGTCACCACTGTGAGTCACAATGGCCAAATGCCTAGGCTTTACTTATGGCCTTGTGCTAAGCTGTGATAGTAACATGGGAATGCTTGTGGACAAGTGTGAAGGTAAGGAAAAATTGAAGCGTGGGCTAGGACGCGATAGCAGGAGTATGCTATGGGAAAAATATGGGGAACACGAGATAGCGTGTGCATAGCAACATCTCAGAAGTGCGTGGATGCATAGACGCACAAGCAGGTGATGCATAGGGTGCGTGAGCGAGGGATGCATAAGTGCTTAAGGTACGAGATGCATAGGGCATAGGCCATATGGGCAGGATATAGGGTGGCACGAGGCAACAAGGTAAATGTGTGAAGGGGTAGCATGCAAACGTGCAGTGTAATACGGCATGCCTGAGAGGCAAACTATGCCAAGATAAAAGGTGTTCACATGCGGGATTGTGTTCAGACAATGGCGTTTGAACGTAGAGCATGTTGGCTATAAAATCTCTAAAAGTGGGACCTAAAATCAAGCATGAAATAGGTAGTCATAGGCGCAACTAGTAGGAGAACATGGCCTTAGATCACATGCTTAGAAAATGGTGGCAAAGAAAGTAGCAGTGGCAGTTACTCAACAAAAGAAGTGGCAGTTACTCAACAAAAGAGGTAGGCAGCGATGGTTGCACTTCATGATATCCTTGCTACTAGGATAATTAGACAGTGGTTGCTTTATTTAAGGAGGAGTAAGGATGTGCTTCCTCGCAACATGCTTAATAGTGCCTAAACTTTAAGAGAAAGAATTGAGGTTGCGCGAGGGCGGCATGTCGTGTTGCTTTAGCAAATAGCGGTGTCGTTTGCAACTTGTATATATAGTGATGGGAATGTATGTTCTAGGAACCCTAATTTTAGGTAGATAGTGTAATGTCTTTGAGCACACAAAACCTTGAGCTATTTATAATCTTGTTTTATTTGCGTGAATAGAAAAGTTGAAGGGTTGGTGCCTTCATAAAAGCCAAATATTTTGTTCTTTGTTGTTGGTGGAATTAGTCTTGTGCATACACCTCTATTGTGTGTCTTTACATGCTTGTTGCTTTATTTGCTTCCATTAAGCGTTGTGAGTGGTTGGCCAAGCAGAGACTTATCATTGTTATGTGGGATTGCCACATCTTTGAGAGAAGCCCCGGTGACATTAACCATCATGGCAGCTAGGAGCCACATGACCTTACCCTTCCACAACAAATCCAATAGCAACCAAATCAAACCCAATCAATTTCTGCAATCAAATCCCATCAATTTTAGTATTTAGAAAACTAAACCCATAAATTTTAATATATACCCAATGTCGATTTTAATTTTTTTTTTTAAAGTTCATCAACCTTACCTGAATATGGATTGATTTCTCGAGGAACAAAATTAAAAAAAAAAAATGATTCTCACCAATTTTATTCATTTTCTATGGCCCAACAACCAAATTTTGGGAGGAAAAACAAAAAAAATAAGAACAAGAACAAGAGATTGTATTGTTTCAAACGGCGATGGTAGATCTGCTTGTGGAGATGTAATGACTGAGAAACAACATGAAATGAGTGTGCAAGCAAGTGTGAAGGCTTAAATAGAGGAAGAATGGTGGCGTTTTGAATGGCAAAATGGTGGAGTTTTTTTTTAATCAATTAGGATTGAAAGTTTAATTCTAGGGTTTCAAATGATGAAAGAGTGAGGCAAAATGGAGTGCGATTGGGTAAATATCCAAGACGGACAAAATTTGGGTGCTTTAAGCAAACCTATCGTTAATTGTACTATTTTATTCTTTTTGGTTTTATTTTTTTAATTTTTAAAATGCAATGTTTTTATTTTTTAAGTAAAATAATACATTAAAATTGGGTCAATCATGGTCAAAATCATATTTCTATCACAATTTCTTGATGGAACAAATTTCTGTCATGATTCTATCATCAATTCTTGATAAATAATAATTATATTACAAACTCATTATTAATTAATGATAGAAAAGTCTTCTATCACAAGTCCGTTATGCTTTTATGATATACATGATTTTACCATGAATTGTCATAAATTATCTGTCATCTATTGTCAGTTTTCTTGTAGTGGTAATTATGGAAAACAATAATACAATTATTGAACTTTCACTTGTCTAGAAATTTAGCAAAGAAGAAAAAATTAGATGCAGAATAAATGTTGAGTGAAATTAATGAAGATATATTATTAATAACTCAACAACTAATGCTAGTTTGCTTGGAGAAATTGCCTGAACTTTTCCTAACTAGGAATGGCAAGAAAATCTGAACCCAACCCACATTTGCAAAAGATTTGGAAGATTCAAATCTAAAATATCTAGATTCTTATAATAAAAAATACAGATTCGGATGTAAAAATTAAGGATATGTATGGAGTGAGATAGCCATATCTTCATTTTTTAAATAAATTAAATAAAAATAGAATATATATAAGAAAACATAAACCCAAAGTTAAAAACACATTACACATAAACATTACGACACACCCATGTACCTATACACATTATTTTAGATTTGCAATTTGTGGTTTTATTAACTTGGATTGTTATTAACAATTAGTTTTTATTTGTTCACTATTGGACAATTTTTTTTTAATTTTTTAAATATGTAAAATGTTATAAATTTACAAATAAGTGTTTTAAATGTGCATATCTAAATACTTGGAATCTCTACATATTACCCGTATTCGACCCCAAGCCAACAGATCTGGATGCAAATTCAATTCTGAATTTTGCCATCCCTATTTCCCGACCAAGCTGATTTTTAAAACGAAAGTTTGGTTGCCGTTTTGAAATTTAGCTTGTGCAGCAAAATTCAAACAATTTTTCCCTCGAAAACTTGCTTTTTTCATATAACTTAAAATACGTCGATGTCTTGCTTTTTTTCTCAAATCTTGTGACTTTAAAACTTTTGATGTACGCATGTATGTATATTTGTAAATTCAATTTATTTATTCTCCCCTTTTAATTCTTTGTCAATAGAACATTAACAAAATGGTCACTGCATTTAATGATGATACTCTATATATAGGACTTTTCTTATAAATTAAAAGAAAAGTGTAACTCATGATATTTTTCAAACAATTCCACTACTACAAAAATGAAGTTTATTGACATTGAGTTTACCGACTCTTTGCAAAAGTGTCAGTAATTTTGTATATATCTGTCATTTTCCACTTTTGACAAATAGCTGCCAAAGGTTATTAATATTAGTGTGTCAGCAAATTAAACATCATCTATTACTAACACTAAAGCATCAGAGGTAAAAAAAAAAATTCATTAAAATTTATTTTAGTTCCAACTCCAACCTAAAACCTCTAAAGTTTAAAATGTTAACATTATGAGCACAAACTATCAAATCCTGTTGAATTGAGGTGAAAATGGTATTCTAAAACATTTAAAAATGAAAATATAAATAACTACAGCACAAAACCTACACTTAAGCAATTTTCCCCATTTGGCTTTCGTACTCAAATTTATCGCTATCTTGCCTCTGTTTTCCTCTTTCTATTTCGTTTTTCTCTTTGCAATCTCTTCTATTTTCCATTGTCCATTTACAAATTAAATTCAATTAATTCAAATAGATAACAAAAACCTAAAACTCTGTTTCTTTTTTCCATTTTTCCCAAATTGAAACACGAAGCAAAACCCTAATTGCTTGTTATAGAAGGGGTTTTTCTCCAACTAAACCTCTAGTGCCTTTACTGGGTGAGCAAGTAAAAACCATCAACAAAGGGTGAAGTGGCACCATCAGTTACATATTCAAGTAATCTTGTTCACCTATAGAGGAGGTTGTCAGTCGGTAATCGCTTAACATTTTATTTTTTGTTAATTTAATTAATGGGTTTGTTTTAATTTAGCTTATGACTAATATTTTTTTACTTTTAATTTTTTAGATTTTTTCATGTGTTTAGAAAACCAACCAGTAATGTGATCCTAGTGGATTTTGTTTTCCATATCTTTTTTTCTTTTATTTAATGATAATTTGAATTTGGTTTTTTCTTATTTTTCTATATTTTCACTCACATGCAGTCCAAAGTATAAGCATTTCAAGTAGTGCTTTATTATCTAGTGAATGGTTTTTCTGCCATGGTTGAGGTAAATTTAAAATCGCTAATGTGATTTACTGTGATTGTTATTTAAAATTAAGAAAGTGCACCTTTTTATTTTTTGAAATAAACTATCAGCCTCTATTTACTAAATTTGACTAATAAATTAGTTGACTTTGAACGTATTGAAATATGAATTTCATTTTAGTTTTTGTCTTTTTGATTAGGAGATGATTGTTTGGGTATTATATTGATTAAATGACTGTGTATTTACTAATTACGAATTATTTACATCTCCGTTTCATGTGAAGAGAGGCAAATTATGTTATAGAATCCAACTTGTTCATTTATTTTGTTTTGGTTGGAAGAGTTATAATGGAGACAATTACTATAATATGAATTAACTATGTTCTTTACTTATCTGAGTGTTTTGAGATTGTATAAAGTTCATAATTTGTCTTCAATTCAAGAAGGAAATGCTTGTTTTAAGGTAGTTTTGCTTGTTGTATTTGAAGTTAAAAAGTGAATCATACAATCTTATAGACATTAGAGTGTATGTTCAGCTTCGCCATGATTGACATGTTATGATAAGAAAGTTAAATTCCATTATGCCAACAAATGAAAAATAACGACAAGGCTGCAGAGCTTGACCTGAGGGGAAATTTTTTTTTTTTTCAAAATTGAGTTCAATTAATTCCTTGTATATGTGCTTTTGCAAAAGGCAATAAACGCAGTCGAAGCCTAAGGTACAGTCGATTGTAATCAAGCTGAGTTAGTGCTTTATAACATAGCGAGCCTATAGAGGTACTAGACTATTAGATATTGCTATTGTTTTAAGGTTGTGATATGTGTGTGTTCCTTCACTTTGATCATTAATACAACCTACTATTTGAATTAAGCCAGGGAAAAAAAATTAACCCAAGCGGTAAATGTGGAATATTCCACATAACCTGCCGTAATATCTTGTTTTAGTTTCAAAATTGTTTTAATTATTCTTTTCTACAGATACGTACTTTGCCAATAATAATTATAAAATCGATTTATTAATTCATTGCAAGAGTATGTCTAGTCCATATCAATTTATATGGTGATTAAAAAATAGGAAGACATTTTATATTTTAAGTCTTAATTTTTATTAGTTACTTCATTTATGAATTAGTTTTGGCTACTTCAAAAGCCATCTTGCTTGTTCATCTCCTATTTTAGTTTCAAATAGGAGATTTAGTTTCAATTTTGAGATTTTGCCCAAATTATTATTATAATTCATTGATTCATAGGGATTGTTAGCGATTCTCTAGAATTATGAATTTGTTACTGAAGCTATAATCATAATAACTTTAAACATAAAAATTAATCATGCAATTTAATTAAACTTAAACGGACACTACATATATGAATAGGTAAAAATATTTCAAATGGACAGAACTTAGATAACTTGTGATAGATTGTCTATAGAGTATTGTATTGGAGTTGCTGATTTCTTAGATTTTTCCATTTCGAATGCTGAAAACGGAATGTCAATTAGATGTCCTCGCACCTTTTGCTATAATATGGAGTTTCATTCTCCTCAATAGGTAAAGGATCATTTATTTGAAAAAGGTTTTCTCATAAAATATATAGTTTGGACTTGGCATGGTGAGACTGCGTCCTACTTCTATATTTACAAATTGCTAAAATCCTCTACATAGTCAAAGATTTAGATGTCATGATTACAGAGAAATAATTGACATGGTTGAAGATGCTTACGAGTATTGTGATAGAGATCCTAATTCTTTTAAGGATATGCTCAAAGATGTTGAAAATCCTTTTTATCCAAGCGCAAAACATTCATCGCTATCTGGTTTAATGAGACTTTATAATGTGAAAAGGAACTATGGGTGGTTCGATAAAGGGCTTTTTGCTTTGTTAGAAGTCTTTGTTGATATTTTGCCAAATACTAATGATCTTCCTAAGTCAATGTATAAGGCCAAGAAAACAATAAAAGTACCAGCCTTAGAGTATGAAAAAATACATACATGTCCAAATGACTGTATTTTGCATAGGAATGAATTTGTTGAAAAAGATGGAAAAGAAAAAAAGATGGCTAAAAAAAATTTAGGTAAGGGGTTCCTAAAATGGTGTTATGGTACTTTCCATTTATTCCTAGGTTGAAAAGATTGTTTCAATAACCACAAATAGCTCAAAATTTAACACGGCATGCTAATAAAAAAAATTAGAGATGGCAAGCTTCGCCACCCAGCAGACTCACCTATGTGGCAATTAATTGACAATAAATGACAAGAATTTACACAAAAACCTAGGAATCTTCATTTAGCTCTCTCAATTGATAGGGTTAACCCACATAGTACACTTAACATTACTTATAATTCTTGGCCCGTTACATTGATAACATATAATCTTCCTCCATGGTCGTGTATAAAGAGAAAGTTGTTGATGTTGTCTCTTTTGATATCTAGCCCTAAACAACTTGGAAATGATCTGTATGTATACGTAGCACCTTTAATTGAGGACTTGAAAACTCTATGGGATGTAAGTGTTGATGCTTATAATGCATTCAGAAAAGAAACCTTCAATTTATGGACAGTCTTGATGTGGACAATCAGTGACCTTCCAGCATATGGAAACCTCTTTGGTTGTACTATTAAGGGCTATTATGCTTGCCTCATTTGTGTGATAGACACTTGTAAATGTTGGCTACCACATAGTCAGAAAATGTCATAGATGGGCTATCGCAGATTTCTAACACTTTCTCACCCATTTCAGAAACTCAAAAAGGTTTTCGATGGAAAGCAAGAGTAGAATAAGCCTCCTAAATTTTTGTCTAGTGAGGAAATCTTTAATATGGTGGAAGATATTGGTACTAAGTTTGGGAGAAAAAGAGCAAAAAGTTGAAACATGATGATGGTAATGGTAGTGATGGTGATGAGAACATAGCTCAAAAATTGTACAAAAAAAGTCAATATTTTTTTACTTAAACTATTAAAAGCATTTATTGGTTTGCCATCAACTAAATGTGATGCACATTGAAAAAAAAATGTGTGTTAGAACATATATAGCACACTACTTGATCAACCGAGCAAGACAAAGGATGGGATTAATGCGAAAAAAGATCTTGAGCATTTTGAGATAAGGGGAAAACTAGTTCATGATAAAACGAAAAAAAAAAAAAAAAACCAAGCCCTACCTTTAGCTTCATACACCTTGAGTTAAAAAGAAAAAAAAATAGTTTTATGAAACCTTGCAAATTGTAAAAGTTCTTGATGGTTATTCTTCTAATGTCTAAAACTTTCTTTTAATAGATGATTGTCGGCTTCAAGGCTTTAAGTTCCATGACTGCCATACTTTGTTACAACAACTTCTACCATTAGCCATTCGAAGTTGTTTGCATATAAATGTGCGAAGGGCTATAATCAAGATGTGATTCTTTTTTTAATTCTTTGTGTTGTAAAGTGGTGGACTCTAATACTCTTGACCAATTGCAAATGGAACTTGTAATCACTTTTTACTTATTATAGCAGTAATTCTCACCTAGCTTTTTTGACGTAATGATCCGTTTAACAGTTCTTCTAGTTGAACAAGTTAGGTTATGTGGGTCTGTTTATCTTCGATAAATGTATCCTTTTGAGAGAGAGATGAAAACTCTTAAAGATTATATTCATAATTGCTATTGCCCTGAATGTTGTACTACAAAAGAAGTACTTGAATTTTGTACTGAGTACCTCTCAGATTGTGATGTTATTAGACTACCTACTGGTTGTCTGATTGATTTTTCAATCAAAAGGCCTTTAAGAGGTGCAAACATTAAGGTAGTTGATGATCCTTTATTGGCGCAAACATATTGGTGCGTTCTAATAAACAACCTTGAAATCCAATCATATATTAAGTAAGTTGTTAATTTTTTCCCCAATAAATATTACTATTGTATTATAAGATCATTATACTACTTTCTAAGTCTTAATATAGTCTCACTGTAGGGAGCATATTCATTACTTGGCATCAAGACCCTATAAGGCCAAAAAAAAAAAAAAAACTCTATGGTTACGAAATGAACACACTCGTATGCTTTTTGGTTAGTTACAAAAGAAGATCTGGATTATCGTTTAACTAAATACAATACAGGATACAAACTTTAACTTTAACAAGATTTTTTTCACATAACTAATTACTATACTTTTTAATTTAAATTATAGGTAGCACATGATAGAGCAAATAATGTGCCAATAGAGGAAATAGTGTGATCGTTGGCAAACAAACCACGCTCAAGTGTGGTGACCTATCCTCACAACAAAATCAATGTCTTTAATTTTGCAACAAGGGACCAAGACAATAATCTTGCAACCCAAAATAGTGATGTTAGAGTTGTCGCTAACACTCTACAAATTTCAAGCTCAAAAGATAAAATTCGTCGTTTGGGAGACATGACCTTTTAAGTGTGATTAGGTAGATGATAGAGGGGTTAGTGTTTACAATTTAGGTTTCACTGAAATTGATTTAAATTGGATCGGCTATAAATATAATTCCTTTATTCTAGCTTGTCATGCAAAGTAAGTGTTTTATGTAATTGACTAGCTAGATAATAGTAAATCATTAGTTTGTTCAGTGACTAAAAAAGCTTACACGTTAAATAGGGACAAATGTGAAGACTTGGATGTATTTTCACTATTATCCAACAAACTTCCAGCATGTGAGTTGGATGAGAAGGAGGACGAAGGAATTTATGACAGAAAAGATTGTGATGTTATTCCAATAAATATTGATTTAGAAAATCAGTAAATACATTCTTGTAGCTAGTTTCCAGCACCATTTTTGACAGTTTTTCAATAAATGATTTATTTATTTAATTATATGCTATTACTCTTGTATTAACTTCTTAATCTAATTGATGTACTTATTAATTTTAATCATTTTTAGGATTGTAAGAGATGGCTGAAGACCAAGAAGAAGAAAACAAACAAAAAAGAAAAGCTTGCAAAAAAAAGAAGAATTTAGCAATGAAGCTGTAGTTGAGTACAATTCTTACAGTGTTCCAGTTGGAAAGGGAAGAAATGATCTTAGGCGTTACATTGGAGTCATCGTACGTGAAACAATTTCGATCTTACTTGGTAATTGGAGGCATGCAACACTGGAAATAAAGGAAACTTTGTGGCTTCATTTTCAGGTTTTCTTTACTTGTTTAATAGTATGTTTAAAGATTTTATATAACTTCTAGATTTATATAAACTTGTTGCTAATCCATGCTATTAATCTACAAAAAAAGTTCAAATTGAGCTTGATATGAAAAAGCCAAGTATTAAAATGGATGAGGGTTGCTTCAAGAAACTTTAGAAGTGAGATGCCAACTGAATTTGTTCTACCTTACAAGGAAGATCTAAAGTCACTGAAGTTGCCTCTTATTGAATATTTGAGCATTAAAAAGAAGTATTGGAAACTTTTTGTTGATAAAGTTTTATTTGAAGAATTTTACGTGTGTTGTTTGTTGATATTACTTAATTTATTTGTTGCCAGTTACTAATAATCAGTAGTAACCCTTTTGTTATTTGTTATATAGTTTGTGTAGGAAGAAATTAAGAAAACAAAAGATAAAAGTGCAAGAATTTCTACAACCATCGGTTGGGTAGGATAGGATATGATGACATGTTGTATAGAAAAGTATGTACAGTAAGTAATTTAATATAGTTATGCAATATAACCATACTAATGCATATAATATAATAGAATCAATTCTTTTTGTTTTTTGTCAACCTATAACACAAAAAGGAGAATGGAGTTTTTGAGCGAGATGTTGACCGCTTCTTATATACTTAATTTTTATGTATTTCAACTAATAACTTGTAGATTTATAACTATCATTATTATGAATGCAGATTTTAAATTTTGCTGTAGTTTAATAACTGTGACTATTATGAATTCCCTTTATATTATCACTGAATACTGACACTATGATCAATGATACAGGCATTACCATTAATCTTTTGAAGGATGCAAAAAAGACTAATTTTCTTCTGATTGAGCTTACTATATTCGCTTGCAGGAAGTCATTCTTTGCGTAAATGTACCATGACAGAATCGCCCTCTTTATATGACTTGAACCTTCCATGCTTGTCAACGATGGCCTTGTCTTTTGTGGTAGATTCCTCTAAAGTCTTTTTGACCTCTCCATGTATGTCGCTCACTTTATCAATTAAATGGTCAGCAATGATATTCATTCCAAAAAGCTTTGGTAAAGGAACCAAGTCTAAAGTGTGCAATGGAGGACGAATATAAGCAACTTTAAATGGAGATCAATTACTAGAACGATTAGGCACATTGTTGTAGGCAAATTCAACTTGCGGTAAAACATTCTCCCATTGTCTTGGGTTTTCTTTAATCAAGCATCGCATGATATTTCCCCAACATGTGATTGGTTACTTCAGTCTGTCCATCTATTTGTGGATGACAAGTGTTGCTAAATTGTAAAGTTGTGTCAAGTCTTTTCCATAAAGTACGCCAAAATTAACTAAGAAATTTGCTGTCACGATTAGAAACTATTGTCTTTGGCAATCCATGTAGATGGACAACTTCTCGAAAGAATAGTTGAGCAGTGTAAATAGCATTTGAAGTTTTCCTGCATGGAATAATATAAGCCATTTTAGAAAAATGATCTACCACAACAAAGATAGAATCCGAACCTTTCTGTGTTTGTGGTAGCCCTAAGATGAAATCCATGGACAAGTCTTCCCAAGGTGCATCATGAATAAGAAGTGGCATGTATAACCTAGTATTCTGACTTTGTCCTATTAGAGGCCGGCATGTATAACAATGTTTGACAAATTTCTCCATATCACATTTGGCCAGAAATATCGAGCATCTACCAAGGAAATGGTTTTGTCTTTTCCCATGTGACCTCCAGTGTGTAGCTCCCGAATGATGTGTTCTTTTAGTGATCCTCGTGGAATACATAGACGATCTTCAAAGAATAAAAATCCGCCATGTATTTTGTGCTTACTTACAACTCCGCTAGTGCATTTCTGCCATTCTTCCATGAAATCCTCATCATCTGCATACAAATCTTTCAAATAATCAAAACCAACTATTTCATTATGAACACTAATTAATAACGTAACTCGCCGACTTAATGCATCAGCGACTTTGTTCAATTGGCCTGGCTTGTGGTTGAGAGAGAAAGTTAACCTCTGAATGTAGTCAATCCGTCGTGCATGCATTCGATTAGCTTTAGAAGAACTGTTGAGCTACTTGAGAGCTTGATGATCCGTGTTTATGATAAATTCTTTTTGTATTAGTTATGGCTCCTATTGTTGCAAGGTGTGAACAATTGCAAGCTCTTATTGTTGCAAGGTGTGAACAATTGCATACATTTCTTGCTCATATGTTGACCATTTCTTTCTGGCTTTGCTGAGCTTTTCACTAAAAAAAGTGATTGGTTTCATTTCTTGAGATAAAACAGCTCCAATTCCTACTCCAGAAGCATCACAATCGACTTCAAAAATCTTGTTAAAGTCAGGAAGTGTAAGCATAGATGCATTTGTAAGCTTCTCCTTCAAGACCGTAAAACTTTGTTTTGCTTTTCTATCCAAGCAAATTGCTTTTGCTTTAAACAGTCCATAAGTGGTGCAGCTATGGTGCTGAAGTCCTTCACAGCAAAGCCATAAAAACTCCAAACTTTTGAAATTGTCTTTGGTGTTGGCCATTCTCAAATAGCTTTCACCTTTTCTTGATCGACTTTGATTCCATCTGAACTCACAGCAAAGCCCAAGAAGATTAATTTGTCTTTCATAAAGCCGCATTTCTTTAGATTGGCATACAACTTATTCTTTCAAAATGCTTCAAATACTTTCTTCAGATGTTGAATATGCTCTTCCTTGCTATGGCTATAAATCCAAATGTCATCAAAATAAACAATAACAAATTTTGCAATGAAAAGGTTGGAATACCTGATTCATTAACCTCATAAAAGTGCTTGGAGCATTGGTCAAATCAAATGACATAACTAGCCAGCCGTACAGTCTTTCAAGTGTAACATATGAACCTTTATAAAAAAAAAAAAATTAGTTTCTATAAAAGGAAAGAAAGAGAGAGAAAGGCATTTTTTTTTCTTTCTTTCCTAAAATAGAAAGAGAGAGAGAGAGAAAGAGAGAGAGGCCCATTGACCCGGATCAGCGACCCGATCCGCAGCGTTGACCCGACTGGATCTCGTGATTCCGGCCACCCCACCGAATGATCTTGGTATCGATCCGAAGCTTGAAAGCCGGCCAACGCATTTCTGCCATCATCACCGCTAGAAACCGACCTGAACGCCGGCAAACGAGCTCGAAAAGTGGCGGCCAAACCCGTTTCTCCCCGCCTCCGATCTAGTCGGAATTAGGCCGATCCAACACTTAGATCTTGTTCCTCAGCTTCCCCTCATCATTGTCTGATCAACCCCATCACCTGAAACGGCCGAATTGCCGCCGATCGACCGCCGAAAAGCTCACGGTTTTGGGAAACTCGATCTGTCGTCACCGCCGCGCGTGGGAGGTCACCGCCGGCACTATTGGACTCACCGAGGTCAGATCTAACAGACCTGAGTTTTTCGTTGCCGTTGACAAAGTTCCGGTCACCATTGACCATTAGGGGTAATTCGGTAATTTCATAAACTTTAGAGGTAATTCTATAATTTTAAAATTGGTGGACATTTTGGTAATTTGAGATTTTGGGGGTAATTCAGTAATTTACGTCATTAGGGGCATTTTAGTAATTTTATATTTTATCAGGGGTAATTTTGTAAATTCAAAACTTATGGATATCTTTGTAATCAGAATTAAGGATAGTTGGATAATATGTAATTCTGAGGATAATTTGATGAATTTTGATGTCGAGGGCATTTTGGTAATTTTATGAATTCGAGAATATTTTATTACGGATAAATGTCGTTTCGAACATATTAATTATAATTCGTAATTATAATTAGTAATTATGTTATTTCCTCAAATTAGGAGGATCCGCGAACGAGAATCAACCCATGGACGTTGTCGATTCCGAGTTCGGACACCGTCATTGTGAGTGGAATATTCAAAACCTATTTTTATGGTAGTTTATTATAATTTTAAAATATGGTAAAACCTGTTTACGAGATTTATTTTAAAGGCTTTAATTTAATGATTTTATAGAAATGGATTTTATCTTTGTTTTGATATTTATTACAAGGAATGTGTTTGATTAATGATTTTGGTTATCGATTTTGAATACGTATGATAATATTTTAAAGAAAGAAAACCAAATTTAAGATGTGTTAAATGAAAAAGGAAATGAGATTTTGGATGAGATTATATTTTTTAAAAACATCATTAGACAGTATCCTTCCCCTCCATATATAGTGATACAGATGAGATGACATATGTATGTGGTAGGATGAATACAGAGATACTGATATTGAGATACATATGAGATACATGCTTTTGGGGCTCGTCTGAGTACACATAGAGGCTTTGGGCCATATATTCGGGCAACTTTGTCTTTTGGGGACCAGATTATGCATGCACAGATATGATGAGATATGTGATGATATTTTCTCATATATCTGTGTAGCTTCGGGGCGTGATTGTACTCAGATAGTACATCATTGCCTGTCCGTTGAGGTCCGGATATGATGTGATATGATATGACTTTTTTCGATCTATCTGTGTAGCTCTGGGGCGTGATTGTACCCAGATAGTACGTCATTGCCCGTCTGTCGAGGTCCGGATATGATGAGATTATTTCCCCTGAGTACTTGTTTGGTGATAGTTTTCGGTATTTCAGTATTGATGTTATAAGTATTATGAATTTCCATTGATTGATACTGTATATTTACGATATTGTTATTTGAGTACATGATTTGAATTTAATAAGTTATTTAAATTGTTGCGATATTTTGATGAGATGATGTTTTGACTTGATTAATTTTTTAGAGTAAAGTTATATTCAAAAACTACCATTCACTCACTAAGCTCACTGAGTTTTATACTCTTTTTTTATTATTATATTCCTCCCCCACCAACAGGAGATTCGTAGGTATAACAGTCGACCCAGCAACAATAGTTATTTTCGGAATTAAGGCCATGTTATGATGTTAAGAGTTATCGATTGATTTATTGAGATATTTTGAAATTGTATAATTTGTTACATTTCGGAGATTGCGGATAACATATGTATTTATTGATATTGGATATTGAACAATTTGATATTTTGTTGAGGAGATTAGTTTTTCGGAGATAATTATATTTGAAATTCTTTTGGAAGTGCTTGATTTATAATTTTGCAGATTTGGTTATATAATAAATATATGAAAGACTTTGCCGAATTTTTCGGCAGAATCCTAATTAATCAGATTACGTCAGAAAGATTATATAGAATTAGGCCGATTCGCCCTGGGAGTTCGGGGCGGGTCGTGTCATTAAGAGATTTAAACACTGTTTTCGATTCATCACCAAGACGAATACGAATTTGATGGTACCCACTCCGCAGATCAATCTTAGAAAATAATTTTGTTTCTAAGGAAAATGATAGGAAATGAAAGGGTAAGTCAAAATGAAAATGACCTAAGTCATGTTAATAAGACTGAATCATGACTAAAATGATTGAATTCAATACAAAGTCCTAATGTTATCCCACATATATGCAGTTAAGCACTATCAGATAAATAATTACAAACTGTGAATGCGTTTATTAGACACATTTAACTAATGCAAATGAAGAATAATTGATCCCAAAACGTTCGTAACATAGACTTGTGATGAGGAAGGCACCATATATAATTGTAACATTTACTTATTGCAAGAAATTGACATTTGTTAATTGCAAGTGTTATATGTCTACAGCAGCAACATGATGAGTATTGTTGAAAAGAATTTGTTCCTAGGCATCAATATCATGATGATGTAATATGATGATCTCAATGTCACCATGTTTTGCTCAAGAAAACAATAATCACAATGATTACCTGCAAAATTGCTCAAAAAAGTTGCCAAATTCTTGTGGAAAAGAAATATTTGAAACAGTTTTTGGTCGAAAAGAGAAGGAAACTGATGCATGTTTTGCTGAACTTGTGATGCTAGTCGGAAAAGATAGCCATGCAAGCATGGTCAAGTTCTTTGTCACGTCGTCGTCGTAAAATCTCGACATGTGCTTTATCATTCATTAATAAATATTATGTATTAACAACATGATTAATTAATATTTCAGAATGATTATTTAATACTTTAAAATTAACAAAATTATATATTTCAATTATTTAAGTAAGAGTGTTTTTACACATCCCAAAATTTATCTGAAAATGATGTGACATTCATTGGTGGTTTGTTTGTTATATGGTTGACATGTTACCTCTGATTTATTTTAAAATTTCTTTTATTGGTGAAATAATATAATTAATTCACATACAATTTTTGAAAAATCATCAACCACTTAATATTACGATATTTCGCATGCCACACTATTTAGGATAAAATTTTAGAATGTCTGCTACTCTTGAAGTATAGCAATATCCTAATTTGAAGTTATGTAAGTCACTTATTGTGTAAGCATTTATTCGGGTAATAATTATGCTATCTGTCAATGGTCTCTATCTTCACTTGGCTTTGCATCGACTCTTAAAAATTAAAACTACCCATGATTTTTTGGCTTTATTCTCTTATGTCGTTTTTGGATTTAGTTGAATACAAATAGCTTAGTTAAAGAGGATCATCCTCTTGTTGTGTTTACTTTTAGAGGATTCAATGGGGCTTTCTGAGGATGCATTATATCTCTTGATGATAAGTCCTCTTTACAATTTATGCATAGCTCGATAAATGTCATTATTAATACTGCTGTTAATATTTGTCCAATGGTATGCATCTTTTGCAATCCCGATGGAGAATTTGTAAAATTAGTATAATAATTGTGAGTATTTTTGCAATCCATGCACTCTAATGTTCTCGTATTGAAGCTAAGGCAACTCCGGCTAATTTAAGGTTTAATGTGTTTAAATTATAATTATGGTATGTCACAAGAGTTTAACTAAGTAATTTTTAAATAATTTTATTCAACTGGTCACTTGAGTTTAAATTTTAAAAAAAGTATAAAGATGAAAAAAAGATTTATTGCATAACTAATAGGGCTGAAGTGCAAAGAATTCCTATAATACTATAGTAAAATTAGCCTTAAGGCCCAATAAATTACGCTTAAATTGTACTCAACCTTTAAGGGGTGCCAATAGCGCCAATCTTTAAATTTTCAATTATCCATAAACTTTTTTTTTAAATGACTTAATACTATTAGACCTTTAGTGACTATCTTAAACAAATCAAAATTTCCTCTTTTATTATTGTCTTCAACTTCTACTAACACATATTATGGTACAAGTTAGCCCCCATATTGTTATTGAAATAAGCCCCCAAATCAGCCGACGTTTAGTCTTCGCCTTTGGATTTGGCTTTATTTACATGTACCTTTGAAAAAATACATCGTTAGAAAATTATACTCAAGGGAAAAATTAAAGTCTATGACTTTATGCTTGGGAATGTCCAAGTATTGTTTTTCTACCTGAGAATTTTTTCCTTAGTCCTACTATCTATTGCTTTTGGTTTTAATTGGAATACAACTCTATCATTGATCTAAAAAAATTGATTAATACTTATGAGTGATCAAAATAGTAATAAGGTAAAAAGAAGATGGGCCCTGAGGGTTTGAAAGAGTACCTTTTAAGTAGTTTTATTTTGTTAGTTATTCGAATTTAAATCCTAAGGCAGTAAGAAACAAAAATGATGTAGACTTTTTCTATTCCTCGACCTCTAAAAAAAAATAAGGTAAAAAAAGGATGATTTCTAATCAAATAAAAATGTCTAAGACTAAATGTTAAAGTAATAACACCCCCCCCCCCCCCCAACCCCCACAAATACTTCATACAAAACAACAATTTGATTCATATTTTGAAGGGAGCGAAGAAGAAACTAATGCATGATAACAAATATTGCCTAAACATTTGATATTCAAATCAATTTATAATTATGAAATAGTTTCATTACTTGAATCCTTAACATTCACCTATCTTTTTTTTGGTACAATAGGAACCTAGCCAGCTCTTAGGTTAAACAAAAATGAGGGAACGCAGTCCCTAAACCATCACTAAACAGCCAAAAGTTCATGCCTGGGGGAGGTTGGTGAAAGAAATGGAAACCAAGGGGGAGGGTGAGAGCCATGCCCGCAAGGAAACAGCAGCAAAATTCACTTCCCTATATACATGTTGCACTGAAATCAACCAATCTCTACTTGGCAAATCCTTTATTCCCTAAATCAATTAAGAATTAGCATTACTATGATAGTTAGGATCAGTAATGCCCAAGTTGTCAACTTCTAGCATTAGGAAATGGATGCCATGATCCCAAGCCATTTGTAACCCTTTATGAAGGCCCCACAATTCAGTTCCCATTATAGAACAACTTCTCAAGTTTATGCTGAAACCACATACCCATTCTCCACATGAATTCCTCACTAAACCACCAGCACTAGCCAAACTGGACCTTTTCAAAGCTCCGTCAATATTGAGCTTGAAATATGGCCACGTTGGGGTTGCTAATGAATCTATTTCTCATTTTTATTGCTTGTTAAAAAATTCATGGGTCAAAATAATCCCAAGGCATGAGAGTAACACCATACTTAGACATCAAGCCTTTAATCCAAAGGCTGTTTAGTGCGTCGAGGATACCCCAGCCAATTATCATAAGTAATGCCTTATTCATAAGGTTAAGATCCTTTAAACGAAGGCCTCCGCAGGATTTGGGTAGTTGAATTGTCTCCCATCTAATAAGGTTCATACGATGATTCTCTTCAATCCCACTCCATATAAAATGTATACAAATCTGGTCAAATTTATTTTGAATGCTCGCAGGGAGCATTATGGTCTGCATAGAGTAGATTGAGAGTCCTTGGATAACCGATTGCATGAGAGTAATCCGACCTGCTAATGAAAGATGCTTTGCTGTCCACCTTGAAAGTGTTTATTGAACCCGATCAATGATGGTTTGTAAGTATACTTTGTTATCCGCTTATGAAGTAGAGGCATGCCTAGATAAGTACCAAGGTCCTTTGTAGTGGTGAACCCAAGCTTGGCTCCAATTCGTCGGGCATCGCCAGTGTGAACGTTGTAGGAGAAAAAAGTAATTGTCTTATTCTTGCTCACTTTTTTCCCAAAACTCCCACAAAAAGTATCGAGCACATCCATGAGCACTTTCTACTTGGTCTAGAGAAGCTTCTGCCAAAAGTAAAAGGTCATCAGCAAAAAAAAAAAGGAGAAATAGGAATACATTGTCGTGAAAGCTTTATAGGTTTCCATCGCCTTTTTGGAACAACTTCGTTAATCTCATGGCTCAACCTTTCAATACAAAGCACAAAAATATAGGGCGAAAAGGGGTCTCCTTGTTGGATTCCTCTGGGAGGGGTGAAAGAATCCGTAAGCTTTCCATTCCAAAGTAGTGTCGTGGTGGCAAATGAAATACACTCCATAATAATTCGAATGAGGTCCTGTGGCAAACCAACTAAGCACAAAGTTTCATAGATAAATTCCTAGCTCAATCTATCGTAGGCTTTCTCAAAATCAACCTTGATCACTATTTGACTAGATTTACCTTTCTTTTCAACCATAGAATGAATTACTTCTTGTGCAATAACAATACTTTTCAAGATATGTCTCCTTGGAATAAAACTTGTTTGGTTAGGACCAATAAGCTTAGACAACACCTCCTTTAGTCTATTACTCACGATCTTGGTGATTGTTTTATACACCATAGAACGTAAGCTAATAGGCCAAAACATTTTCAGGCTAGTAGGATTGTTGGTTTTAGGAATCAACACAAGCGAAGTCCTGTTGAGCTAATTAGAAATTGGCGTGCCACCAAAAACATCTTTCACGACTTTACATACCGAGGGACCCACAAGATGCCATTGAGATTGGTAGAAAATAGCATGGAAGACATCCACACCAGGGGCCTTCAAAGGGTGCATGCTAAAAATCGTCCGCTGAATTTCCTCATCATGCATTGGTTTAAACAAGTTAGCCATGGTTTTGTTGTCCATCCTTGGAAAATGATTTGGAATCGGGTACACATAATATTCTCCCTCCTTGGAGTAAAGCTTGACAAAACATTCACCTATCTTCGATACGAGCAAAACATTGTCGTATTTGTAGGGTTGGCTGGCTCAAATCTGGATTGACCCGGTCAAGGTCCGTCGGCATTAAACTCAGCCCAAAGGATAAAATCATCCATAAGAACTCAAGAAATGTAAGGCCCTTGTATATTGGACTTGGTTAAAGGCCTTTAAGAAAAGGGCCTAGACTTTATAATATATATAAAAAAAGAATTCCAATTAAAAAAAAAACTAAAAATAAAAAAAGTCCAAATGCAAAACAACCGACCCTAAATTCCCTAATACCTCA
This sequence comes from Luvunga scandens, assembly GCA_030449905.1. NCBI lineage: Eukaryota > Viridiplantae > Streptophyta > Magnoliopsida > Sapindales > Rutaceae > Luvunga > Luvunga scandens. Next base: position 1,316,609 of record JASUUG010001097.1, on the reverse strand, counting down.
CGGAGTCACAGGAGTCACACGCACCTACCCAAAACCAAGTGAAGTAAGAACCAACAACCGCACCTTCATCCTCACAGCAGCCCAACAATTGCAGGCATCACCGACCACCATGACGCGGCCACGCAAGTGATGCAGTCACTCGAACCCAACACCAGCAGCAAGAGGTAGTAGCAGCCACTCAAACTCGGGCGATGCAACAAATAAAGTGGACAATCATTCAGTTTTTAATCTTCAATATGTAATATGCATAAGAGAATAGCCGTTTGAATGCTGTTGAATTTGTAGAATCTGCTAGTTAAATTCCATTAATTCATTAACGAGTAAGATGCACTTCTCACATGTTATTGTCAATTTTTTGGGTTTTTGTATTTGACCATGTAAAGGCAAACTAAACGAAGTGGGTTAGTTTAATTTGGTAAAATTCAAGTTGGGTTAATTGTGATTATGATTATTTATTTGTTTGTTTGTTTCAGATGGATTTTAGAGATGAGGTTGTAAAAATTGATAGCTTAGAGAAGGGTTGTAATGGCATAGAACGTGAAGATTATGACTTTATACGGTGTCGTTTCAAGAGACAATTTTGTTCAGTGTCAAACAGCTCAGTGGGTGTTACATTTGTTGCTTTTGTTTTTGGTTTTGGGCATCGGCTTGTTCATGCTTTTGTATTTTGTCCTTACATTTTTAACCTTTATTAAAAAAATTAATTTAAAAATTATGGAAGCCCAAGCTTGGACCAAACCCAAATCTAATGTGGACAGATTTTTAAAGAGTTTGGGCTTATTGATTGGCCCAGGGTCGTAATTTACCAACACTATGTATTTGATATTTTATTAGAACAAATATAAATGGTTGATAAAATAAAAAATAATAAACGAGTGAAAAATAAATTTTGAAAAATATATAAAAATAGTTCACACGTGACACAAAAAAGTTGCTAAAAACTCATGAACCCACAAATTGGAGGAGGATCTTTATTCATTAATTTTTTTCTAAAACGTAACGAGATGAGCAAAACTTAAGGCAAACTGCGAAAGCAAATCACAAAAGCTCATAATATCCTCGAAAAGCTTTTATTGACTTTTGGAAGACAATATTAAATGCGTGCTATCTTGTGAGAAAAATCATTTCTAAGTGATCAACAACCGCAAACAACATGACTGACACTCTAGTAAACAGGTACTTGTTCATGGCAATAACTTTGGTCCTTGGCATCGTGATGCTTTCACCAGCAGGGGCATTTGCTCTACAGGGAGACGATGAATCCGCGGCAGCGGCGTCACCACCACTTTTCAAAGAACTTAATAAATTCAAGCAGCTTAAGCAAATGCCATCTCAATGAAATATTAGTCTGTAGTTTGTCAGATTATGGTCTAGAGCTGTCTAATGTGTGTAATAAGGTAATACAATTTATTAGGACCCAAGTGTTAAAAAAAAAAAATTCTAAAATCAACCATGTATAGTCATTAATCTCCCATAGATTTCAGCAAATTTTAACATAAATCATCAATTATGTTAATAGACATGACATCATCTCAAGATTAATCATAAAAAGTAGAGGATATTATGATGTTTCATATTTCATAGTTTCTTGTATTTTATTAATCGTAATGTCATAAATCCACCATAAGTCAATAAATAAAACATACTTTATATGTAAATGGTGTAATGAACATTTGAAATCATGGGGTTAAAATTTTTAATTACTTTTAAATTTAAATGCCTAATACTTTCATTACACAGTCCATTCTCATTTTCTTTCAATAATGGAAAACAAGGGACTGAGTTCAAAATTTAGAACATGTTTAGATTTTTTCTACACGGCTTGTTGTGAATCAAACTTATACAAGTATAAATTAAAAAATCAAGATATTGGAATAAGTTGTTAATAGTTACATCTTCTATTTGTTTAAGGTATTTGAGGTTGTTGGCTACTTAGAAGTGTATTTAGATCCTTGCTTTTGTTCCATTAAGTAACTTTATTCTTAATATACTGGATATATATGATTATTTTGATACTATTTCAAGTACATGTACTTTTATAATTCTTTAAAATTAATTGATTTTCATAACAAAATTAGTTTATGTAAATGTTTTCAATTTGAAAATTATGTTATTTTTATGGTTTTAACAGAACATTATAAATGCCTTTAAATGTGTGATTTATTTTACTAAATGATTGTCTTTTATGAAATTATCCATAAAATGCTTGCAAGGCTAAGTCATTGTTATGATCATTTGGGATTGTGATATGAATGTTTTGTTCACATAATTGATCAAGATTATTTGTGAAAATTTATGTAAGGGCTACCTTCTGAGGTTATATGGGGACCACCTCTCAAGGGCCAAAGTGTTACATGCAGTACAAAGTGCCATGTACAAGTTGTTGCAGATAAAAAATGAACTAAATGTTTTGGCTCATTGTCGGTAGCCATTCTCAATCTGATTCTAATCGTATTATATGAGATATATATGTTCTAAACTAGTACTAGATTTCTATTTTGAGCATGCACACAATTTATTATTCTAATTCTATTTTTGATCAGGTTACCAAGAGTATAGGTGACATTATATGACATGAACTAACATTTTATTTTTTTTGTATATGTGTTATATGATTTGCTTCCATGATTAACTATGATTGTGATATTTTGAATCACTTATGAATTTAATTCCTTCTGTTATAATATGTCATTCTATTTATTATTTCTAATATTTGTTGTGCTAAAAAGGGCTTGTGATACTTTTGGTACTCGATAACCCTATTGTGTTGGGAATGGTTTACTTATTTGGTTGATGGCTCACCTCTTATCATTGTTTTTTGCAGATTGAGTATCTTGTTGAGTGGTGTGCTTATCTTTGGAGCTAGAGATTTGTTTACTTTTGTTAGTTGAATAAGAGAAGGATGAACTTATGCTTCCTTTAAGATTGTTTGTTTTATGAACTTGTAATTGGAGAGTTTGAGACTCTTGTTACATTTATGGCTTTGGGAGAAAACATGTAGTATTAGACTTACAGATTTGTGGATTTGATTAATAAAATTTGAGGTATTTCAATTTGAGATTTTTTGTGCAAGGATTACAATTTGTAAGTAAACTCTTTTATCACGTGTTCCATTTGTATTTGATTTGGGGTGTTACAGAAACCGTAATTAGTACATGTTTGAGTTGTTTGAGCGAATGAAGAAGATGAAGAAAGCAACAAAGTAAAAAGCGCAACGAAAAAGATTCTCTTCATGGATTTGCTCTGGGAGGTTTAAAGGCATAATCTAATTTTTGATTTTATGCAAGCAATTAATCTCTTGCTACTGCTATGTATTTATAGTAGTAAATTAAATATGAAATCTCAATTCCTAATGAACTTGAGTTTCCTGTTCCTAATAGGAATAGCATCTATATCTGTTAGGAAACCTCACTAGAAATCCTTGTGTGTATTGGAAATAAGTTTGTTTGGAAATAAGTTTGTTTGGACCGGCAGAATTACTTTCTATAATCACTAATAAGAAATTGAATTCCCTCCCCGCGTAGGTAATTCATTTCTTCACTAGGAAATAATAGAAAATTATCAATGGCGTTAGATTATATCACATTCCAGTTAATAATTCTTTTAAAAGATTTATTTAGCTAAAAGTTGGATTAGTTCAACGATAAACATTTGTTATGCATAGATGGTCCCACCACTTTAGATGTTGATTCTAGAATAGATTATTTCTACATTAATGGTTAGATAATTATTAGGTAATTATCTTATTTATCTTTATATTTATCAAATCCCTAATCCCTAACTGCAATTAGAGAAGGCCTCTTTTACTCATTTAATAGGAATAATAAGTTAATATTACAGTTACTATAAGCAATTTGTCTATTATTCAAGTATTTCTTTTGTCCACTCTTTTCTATTTTATTTCTAGTTTATTTTTAACAATATTATCATTTTTAGGTATGAATGTTTGCATTTTTAAAATATAAATTTAATATTTTACGGTGCTATAAAATCCTTTATAACATTGTAAATGTATTTTACATTGTTCAAAACTAGGTTACAACATTGTAAATGTTGTAAACTTTGCATCCACACAAAATATCATGCACCCTCGACGTCCTCATCTATGCATGAATCAATGTTGATAGATTTTATATTGTAATGATATTATATAACGATATGCGGACGCCGGCATTTTAACATTATCCAAACGGTATTAAAAGACAGAAAATGTGAACTCCAATACGCTAAAAGAGAAAAAAAATGCATAGCCCCCCATTTTTTTTTATGTCTTTTAGCTCTATTCACATTTTAAAATCATCCAAACTTCCAAGCCTCAACACCACGCAAAAAGTAAAAGCATAACAAAAATATAATATTATGGCCTTTTGTTTAGTCTATTATTTATAGAGTTGGCATTTTATGATAAGTCTAGTTAAATTGAAATTTTATTTATTACATATCTTGTAATAATGATTAATTTATTAATTTCTTAATTTAATGAGATTTCAATTTATTAGGAATGTTTGTTTCCTATCTTAATTAGATGTTTAATTTAGGAAATCAATTAATGATGGAATTCTATAATTGGTGCATGAGATCTATTTAGAGCAAGAAGTTGGTTCAAATACGAAGTTATTAAATGATCTAAATATTTTTTGGGAGGCAAACAAGGCAAGAAAATCAGATTTATTCTTATTCAGGTTCATAGGAATTATAAGAGGAAAGAAGCTCTTGTTTCTAAAGAATCCAAGTCTTTTAAGACTTACCATTTTTGTGGAATCATAGTGCCTATATAAAGAGAGGTATTTCACAATTGAAGGCGCAACATAGAGCATAAAGTAGAGAAGCAAAATTCAGCCTCCTCCCTAGAGAATCCGGATTTGGTGCATAATGTTGTGTTGATTTGTTTTCATTCTAAGTCTTGCTATGAGATTATTTCTTTTCATCTCTGTGGAGAGTTTATGTGGATCTTGGATCACTAGACATTGAAGAATTGAAGAATCGAAGAATCTCTATTGATTACTTTGCGAAGTGCCTTGAGGATCGTGGATCAAGAGGGGTAGCGGTTATTTAAGAGAAGTAGATTTAGTGTAAAGTTGAGTAAACTGTATAGTGATAAACTGTAAGTGTGAGTGTGAGTCTGCCCCCAAGGGCGTAGCTGAGTTGGTTGGCAGTGCAGTCTGTCACCCCTCACTTGTGTGGACTCGGGTTCAAGCCTTGGGGGTGGGGAGGGGTAAAAATTGATTTGGGCTTGCCCACCCCCTCTTTCCTTTTAAAAAAAAAAAACTGTAAGTGTAAGTCTTAAGTTTGGTAAATCCATAGGTTGTAACATCTCAACTTAGTAAAATCTTCATGTCCTTTCATTTCTGGAATTATTTTGTTTTGGAAAATTAATGTTTTTTAAGCGGATGAACAGTACACGTGAACAATACTCATGAACAGTTTTGGTGAACGGTAATGATGAATAGTATTTTTGAAAATTAGTTAAGTTATTAATACTAGAGTTTTAACTACTTAAGTCTATCTGTAATAAATCTAAATTTCTATCACATTTAAAATCTATCAATTGACTATTGTTAGTATTTATTATATGAATTTATGATATTTTCTGAAGTGTATATTAGAAGATTCTCTCTGTGTCAGTGAAGTTGGAACCCAAGGAATTTTAACAACTAAATTAGATTAGCTGATAAATACGAGTACGTATTAGATGATGGTAAAATCCTGCTTTTCGTTTCGAAGGCGACATGATAATGGCCTCAAATTTTAAATTTAAGCTCCCCCTTTGTTTATGCTTAATGAAAAGTTGATGAACAAACGAAAAAGTTAACAAAAACCAATAACATGGTCGGGGAATAAAAGAAATACTCTTCTAATATGATTGAATAAGCAAATAAAAATAAACATTCATATTCTTTTTCATTCTTAAAAAATATTTTTACATTCTTTTTCTTGTTAAAACGTAGCTTTAAATCAAAGATAATATCGTTGTAATACATTTTTTTAGTTTATAAAAAAAATGCACTACTTAAATTTTATCACCTACATGATTTTAATAATTACATAAATCTCTTTCAAAACTAAGATTAATAGATCTATAAAATTTGTGTTTATGTTTAAAAAATTTTTGAATAAAATTTTCTAGATGAATTTTGTAATTTTATATTCTTGCTGAAATTTATATTTTAAAATTTCCTAAATGAACTACCTAATAAGGTTTCCTATTTTGATGAAATTTCCTAGCTCTGTACATGGAGTCGGTTTCGTGTACTTCTTATTCCTATGAATACATAGCAGTCGCAAAGGGTTGCTCGTATCAATTCAAAAATGTACGAGGAGAATCTGAAACCATCTGTCCAACTCTAAGGGTGAATTTAGTTAGTTCCATCTAACATGAATAAATAAAATTATCATTATTGATTTTGTTGAAAATTCCGTTGAGCCTCCCTTATATTTTTTTATACAAATATGTAAAGTGAGACTCCTTAAATAATTAGATATTCAACCAACTTCATTAAACATTATCTCCTCAAACATCTACAATATCACAGCACATCATTGTAATTAATATATTAAAACAATATAACACGTCATTGTAATTAATATATTAAAACAATCTCATCCAAATAACTCCCAATATTTCTAATAGAATTAAAAAGTATATTGTAGTTGGTGCCAACATATATTAACCATTCATAATAATCTTATCATAATTATGCAAGAAAAAAATTAGGTGATCGAAATACTCTAATAGCATGATCTACAAATCCTAGCATCATCATGTAGCCGAAAATCATATTGGGAGAACATATATACATGATTCTAAAAACTATCGTTAAATAAGTATCTAGAGGAATAACCTTGTTATACTTGGAATTTATACTAATGGTGTGTACTGAAATTGCACTATAACACTCCAAATCCAACACTTGCGGTGCACATGATGAAGGAGGTTACTAACAAATCAAGATCTTTACACACAAAAAAATCTCAAACTAAGATTCCTTAAATTTTTAATGAAATAAAATCCACAAATCCATGTATATGACGTTAGATAATCTCTCCTGAAAACATAAATATAATAAAAGTCTCAAAACTTTCCAATTACAAGATCATAAATAAATAGACATAAAGAGACATGAGTTTATCATTCTCTTATTCAACTAGAAAAAAAGAAAGAAATGAATCTCTAACTCCAATGATAAGTACACCTCTCAATAAGATACTTAATCTGCAAAAAGTAATAATGAGGGATGAGTCATCAACTCAGTAAGTAAAATCATTCCTAACACACTAGGCTTATCGTTACCAAAAATATTGCAAGCCTTGTTTTTATGAAAACATATATTATAATTCATAATATGATGTATTACAATAAGATGACATAAGTTCATAATAATTCAAAATATCAGAAGCATAGTTAATTATGAAAGCAAATAATATAGCATATATGAAAAAAATAAGAGGTTAGCTCATGTCACATAGTGTCACCTATACTATCGGTGACCCGGCCAGAAACAAAATCAGAATCAAAATATCGTGTGCACACTTAAAACAGAAATCTAGTACTGGTCCAAAAAATATATCATTTTATACTATCAAAATCAGAATCAAAGTAACTATGGACAATAAGACAAAATATTAAAATTAGTTTTTCAAATGTAATGATTTGTACGTGGCACTTTGCATTGTATGTGGCACTTCGTGGGGCTCTAGCCCTTGAGAGGTGGCCCTCGTACAATCATAAATAATTTAAATCGTACATGGGCACAAAACATTTGTATTAGATTCATAAATGTTCGTAACAATAATTTAGGCTTGCAAGATATCTTACAAACAAAATCATAAAAGGTAATCATATAACAAAATAAATTACATATTTAAAAGCATTTATAATATTTTATTGAAACAATAAGAATAACATAATTTTCAGATTTAAAACATTTATAAAACTAATTTTGTTATCCAAAACAATTGATTTTCAAATAACTATAAAAACACATATACTTATAGTAATATCAAAATCATCATACTTACCTAGTACATTAAGAATGAAGTTACTTGCCTTGATAAAAGCAATAATCTAAACACTCCTCTAAGCCTCTAACAGCCTCAAACACCTCCAATACCTTAAACAAATACAAGTTGTAACCATTAGCAACTTATTCTAAGAACCGAATTTTCTAATTCATACCTGTACAAGTATGATTCTTAGAATTTTAACTCTTAATCTAGAAATCAGAATGATATAATATCTTTTAGAACTATTTTGGACATCCATTAGTATCTCCCATAAAGTTTCAAAAGGATCCAACACCAAAAACATTTTCAAAACTATTTGTTTCTTGATAAATTTGAAACTGTCTCACAGTGCCTTAACTAGACAATATGGACTCAGAGATTTTTATCAAATTATACATAAATAAGAAAATTATGAAATTAAAACTGGAAGCACTAGACACATATAATAATGCCAGAATTGTAATTTTCTAGTGCAACAGTATGAGATTCAAAAATCTATATAAAATCAAAAACAAAGTCAAATTTTACGAAACAAAATTTATTCAATAAGCCCTACATGTCTAGTTTTCAGAAAGATTCTCAAGAATCATTCATGAGATATATGTTTAATTTCAAGAGATTCATATTGTCTAGAATTGTCTAGTGTGTTTATTGCCTCCAAGATTATTCAACAAGACTTAGTAATAAACCAAGCCCTAAACACATCCTAAATCATGCATAATGGTTTGTAACAATCTAAAGCCATGCCAATAAAAACCCTAATTGAGTGATAAAAATACATGTGGAGAATCGAGAAAGTAAAACTTACCAATCGTTAAGGTTTTCACCTAAGCAAGGGTTTGAATCCTATGATATAAATAAGGAAGTACTGAGCAACAGAGAAAATAAATGAAAACGTTGTAGACTTAGGGTTATGGAGAAGGGAATAGTATGAATTCATAGGGAGTTCTAAGAAACCCTATTAGGTTTTGGAAAATATAAGTCTTTTCCAAAATTACCCATAAATAATCTTTATTAGTAAGGGTAATAGTGCCACTTATAAATTCTAATAAAACAAAATTCCTATAATTCAAAATTCATGGAAATTTTGGCGTTACATGCACTATCATGCATGAAGCTACAATGAATAGATCATTGACATGTTATATCTATATCTCATCATACTACATGATAAAATAGCCCGCCAAAAGGCAAAAACACCCAAGTGCACGATCCATAAATGCTATATGTAATCAGGCAGCAACTAAATGCTTCCATTCCAACTATATCTCAGTAATCATCACTGTATCTAGATGGAAAAGATACTACTGATTTTGAAAATAAAATTTACACATGTACACAAGCACTTTAAACATACTTTAAATCTACATTCTTTTTCACTAAAATACTCTCTTGATTTATAACCAAAATAACATATCATAATCCTATCAAAATCTCAAAGCATACACATTGCCAATGATGAGTTATGGCACCATGTTATAGGAGAGAAACTTGGGCTTTAGGATTCTCAAGTTTTCAGCGCACTTTTCCAATAAGAGATGATAATATAAGCAACAACAGTGTTGCCAAAAAACATGCCCGCAGTGAATCAATGTGCAAAAAGGTCCTGTACGTGCGGAGCTGATAATTACCTTAGCATGCATTCTTTAAGTGGGAATAATGTCAACTCAATAGGTACTTTGGATCTTCTTTCTGGGAAATTTATGCTAACTGAACGAGGAACCTCGAGTACTCTTCCAATCGGACTGGCTCTTATAGTGGAAGTGACATGACGTCTCGATCCGTCTATAGATCTGAGGCGAACACGCGAAAATCACTGTATTACATTTGTCATTTTCATACCTATAGCTCATAATATAATTTAATTCATGAGTATGTATAAAACCAACCTCACGAAAACAGAATTCTTGTATAATTAGTTTTGTATCCTTGTAATTGACTATTAAAATATAAAATTTTACAAACAAAACCCAGTGAAATTAAAATCTATACTAATACACAGTTTTTGTTAGAATTGGGATGAGACTTTAGACTAGCAAGAGTGGGTGGGACGGTTTGACTTGGTGGTGGTATGCATGATGATTATACGATAAAGTTGTGAGGATGGGTGTAAACTGCAAAATAAGGGAGTTATATAGAACGAAAATAGGTATATTTAGAGCTGAGGTAATTTTGGATTATTCCCCTTGTGAATTTATATTTTTCTTATTTTTAAAGACTAAGGGGCTATTTGTTCTTTTGACTTATTAACTTAATTGGCTTAATTTTAATTAGTTAAGTCATTAAGTTTGTTTGTTTTTTCAACTTAATAAAAATTTTTAGCCATTAAGTCATTAAGTTATTAAGCTAATTTTTTAGCTTTGTACATAATCTAAAAAGTTTGAATAATATCATTAAAAAATATTCTTCAAAATATCACTATCTAATTAATTAGTTTTCATCCTTGCCTAAATAAAAATTAATAATAAGCATTATTACCCATCTCTATATAACTTGTGATAATATATAATGGGGGACTATTATTATTTTTATCTTTCTATTTTCTTGAAATTATCATTATTTATCTCCATAATTTTTATGAATATTTTTCATATAGAAACATCATAAACTATAACAAAATTTATTAACATATATAATATAGAGTATTAAAGAGTTGTATTCAATTGAATATGATTTATATTATGATAATATATTATCTTATTTATATTCTTTGAGATGTTTATTATTTGTTTAACATTTATAATTTGTAAGGGTATAAATATAAAAATATTAGTTTTCAGATTTTTTAAGTTAAAAAAAATAACTTAAAATTTATTTTTAGTAATTTCAAAGAAAAAAACAAATATATCATTCAGATTCAGATATTTAGCTCTATTTAAAATTCAGATTAATTCAAATCTATTAAGATTTTGGACAAAAAAACTAACACCACCTAAGTTACCCTTATTTCTTTTTTCAAAAAGTAAAGGGAAAATGGGGTGGGTTTATGAAATTTTTTTGTGTCTTCTTTAACAAAAATAGAGGATAAATTGATTTTTTTTTTGAAAGAGAGGTTATTTGAAGACAGATGTCAATTTCGGGTAATCGAAAATTCACCCTTAGAAATGACAACATTTTTAGATTTGTTTAATAGGGGAGTTTTGGCTAAGTGGTTTGGAAAGGGCTTTTGAGGGGAGCCGATAACACCACCATTTAAGTTTTAAATTGTCCATAAAACTTTTTTATGACTGAATAGAACTTCAGTAATTATCTTGGACAAATGAATTTTCCCTCTTATATTTATATCTTCAACTTTTACTTATACATCTTGTGTTTAACTAGATTTTGGTATGAAGGAAAAAGAAGCCAAAAATCCAGCTAAACACAACAAAATTTGTATTAAGGGTAACAAGGGTGCCGTACGTAGTGTAAGGTGCATTATGTGAGACGGCTTTGAGTGAAGGTCGAGAGTAAAAGGTGGAAGTGAGAGAGCTTTGGGAGACTTGGATTTGGATTGAAGGTTGGCTTATTGAGATGTATTTAACTTGTAAAATGGAGAAAAGAAGTTAAATGTGCAATTAGCGGTGGCTAGTGACCACTCTTTGAAGCTCAAGTTAGTTTGTGGACAATATTTTTAGTGTTAAGAGCTTATCAGCTCTTAACAATAGTGGCTGGAGGTTGAAGAAAGCTTCATCCCCTTTTTGTATGTGTTTTTTTTATGAGTGTTCGTAAGTGAGAAAAATAGAACCTAAGCACCTTTATATGGAGTGCCTTGGGTGTTCTAATCACCTGCCACTTAGAGAGTTAATATTAGTCAAGACTAAAGAATATGTTATTCCTATGGCTTGTATATTCATTTGGAGTACTGAGAGCATGCTTGGAGAGCAAGTAGAGCATTATTTGCTTGGTTTGTTCTCTTTTACACGTGGTGCTTAATACATGGTGGTCCTAGATATCTTAGTGGAAACGGTCTAGAAAACTACTGTCTTTGGTGTGTTGTCCCTTACTTTTTGCAGGCATTATAGCTAGCTGTCTCTTTTTTTCTAACAAGATATTCCTTATTTGATTGGCCAAATCAAATATTCTCTTTTGGGTGATGGAGATATTTTATGCAGCTAATATTCCAAATAATTTCTTCATCCATTTGACTTCTGACATAAGGTACCTCATGTACCAGCTCAACTATCAAGTGTACCCAGTGGAGGTCGAGTACTCTCTGGTAATTATTTATAATCATATAATTTTCCATCAACATATAACGCTTCATTATTGATCTTTATTTTTTTCCCCTAAACAACATTCTCCCAACTTTTTTTAGCATAAGTAGTTGAGGCAAAAGAAACTTATAGAAGAATTATGGGAGACATGTGGCAATATTCGATTTTTCTTTACGGATGGTTGAGTGAGAAAAGAGGGTGTCTCAAACACCTATTCTCTGACAAAGCCATTTGTGTCTCTTTGTACAAAATGACCATGTTTCTCTATTTCTTTACTACTTACCCTTATGTTATTTTTGTTTTTAAACTTTGTATTTACTCATATGACCTTTTCTTTTTGTTTTGCATAGTGGTTGATAGATATAGACTGGTTTAATAAAGACTTTGACTCATTTATCAATTATCTGAGAAGTAGTTCCTAGGTTACTCTAGGTTCTACCTTATCAAAGGGTACCTTTCTTCCTTTAGCCATGGCAACAAAGACAAAATCGCAGGGCTCCTCTCTTAGTAGTTTCAAAGTACGCAAAAACGGAAGATGGGTTCCTTCTTCTCCTTGCTTGGGGACTTTATTGAAGGTGAGCTCAATTCGATGATCAACAAGAATGTTTTCCCACTTGGATGAATACCTCCATTACACTTCTGAGAACATTACACCTGAGGTGGCCATGGAGATGGACAGGTTAGGCTTGGATAAACATTATAACCGTGCGCTTAAGTCTAGCTAGGATGTGAGTATCTTTTACATGTTGTATCTTTTATGTTTTTTTTTTCCTCCTCTTTGTTTTTTTTATTGTAGGTTACCTTTCTTATAAGTCGCAGCCTTCAGGATCTCACCGCTAACGGCAACATTCAATTGAAGAATGACAAGCTAAAGAGTAAGGTTTAGAGTTGTCGATCTTATGAAAAGAGGTACACCTAAGAGATTAAGGCTTTAAAGGGTTGCCTTGACGAAGTTTTCAAAGAGAGAGCCTGTATGGCGAGAGACCTTAAAGAGATTCAAGCTAAGCATAAGGACTTAATCTCTTAATAGAAGAACATGATTGATAGTGCCTTTGAGGACATTATGACTGTAGTGTGGAGTGTTGATCTAGAATTGATGGTACAGAGAGTAGAGAGGTTGGTAGATAAGTTGGCCATTTTGAAGGCAATTGAGAATAACAGGGCTTCTTGTACATCCCGATCTGAAAGCCCACAGAGGTCATTTGGGCTACCTCTATTGCCGATACTCGTGTGTTTACTGCCTTTATCACTTTCGCTAGTTTTTAGCCCGAGAGATAAAGGTAAAGATGACTAGCCCGTCGCATAACTTGGTTTGGCACTATTGCTTGCTTGTCGGCACTTCTCTCTAGTTATGTACTTGGAATTATTTTCTTTATTTTTAGTTTGCTCTATTTTGTCGAGATATCCAAACTCCTTTTACGTTGTACTTGCAAACTTCTTTTATTTTGTGACTGTCTTATGATATTATCTTTACTTTCCATAACTTCGGGTGTTGTCTTCATGATGCATTCTAAAATCTGACTTTGCTTATGGGATACTAGAGTGTGTTATAGGTGTCAATGTGCAAGTGTACACAACAAGTAATAAAATAATAAATATTTAGATAGTGTCCACAGGAATTGATGTTGTAGGATTTGCTATAGTAATCCTAGCAATGCAATTTTGGTTTAATTAAGATAAAATAATTGATGAAATTAATGATATAATGAAATAAAATAAAAATAAATGCAACAAATAGAATGCAATAAGGAAAATCTAACGTTAAACATAAAAGTGAACTTAATAAGAAAAGAGTAGTTGAGTGCTTAAACTCACTTAATGGTATTGATTATTTTTGTTCAATTATAGTACTGTTGCTACAACATCTACTACATTACTAGGTAGAATCTCTCATACATCCTTAATTGTTGCTTGTTCGATATCTTAAATCTATATGCAACCTAACAGTGACCAATTGTTATGCTAATATTAGATATAACATTATGAGTTATAGATTCTAATTGCCCTACAAGATGAATCCCTATGTCTAATTATTCACTAATCTTAGATTAAGCATAGCCTAATTCAAATCCAAATTAACTCAACTTGGGAAACCCAAACTAAAACTATGTATTGTCTTTATTTGTTTCACTAAGTCAGCCTTTATGAGATTTTCTCTTAACTTGTATTTAATAAATAGGTGGTCAGCCGAAATAAAGATCTACAATAAGTAAAATCAAAACAAAATTGTTATAGTGCATTTTATGCACTAGTTTTGCATTGTTTACTCCCTTTAATATCAATGTTTTGCACTTAATAGTTGTAATTTACTTGTGTTTTATTTTTGTAGGTGCAATTCTATTGATTGGTGATAAATTGAGCTACAAGATGATGTTTGAGGATGAATTGACTTCCTAGAGAAATTTTAAATTTCAGAAGAAGTTTGTTGATAAGGCGTGGATGTGTGACAGTCGATTTCAGAAGAAGTTTGTTGATAAGGCGTGGGCGCGTGCTATCAACTGCGGACTTGACGTTTTTATTTTAACGTGTTTTATCTTTTTATTACTCTTGTAAGTTTAGATAAGATTTTAGATATTTTTATCTTTATCCTTTTTAAGAGAACTATAAAAAGAGGAGATAAAGAAGGACTAGGGGGAGATTAGAATGAGAATTGGATTATTAATTGTTTTTATCTTTTTTAGAGTTTTCTCTTTTTCTCCATGAGAAACTAAATTTATTTTTCTGGTTGAAGGTTAATGAAGCTTTGATTTACCATTACTGTGAGATCTTTCTTGTGCTTTTAATTGTTTTATTGCTTTTTGGGTATTTGTTTATTCTCTGAATTATTTTCATGATTATGTTTGTTAATTAGATAATTGGCCACTATTTAATTATCAACTTAATCTACTGCCAATTGAAAGATTCATCATATGAAGTTTTGATGTTTGCGGCAAATAACATAGCAGTGCGTTGTGTTATGAGAATAAACAATCTAATTTAAATGAACCATCGTATGCGTTTGTTAATTAGGATTTGGGTCTCTCTAATTTTTCAGGCTGTCAATTGATGAAATCTTATGATCGTATTAGGATTGTCTATTGATTAGGGAAATAACCAACGGTCGTACCTTGGTTATCGACTAATTAAGGAGAGGTTGGCTATTAGAGTGTCTCAGTAGCTATAGCCGGTCTATTCATAAGCAGTAATGATTTATAGTTGTATCGATGATCAGTAGTCGAATCAAAGCTGAATTAATTCCTTCAACCAGAGTTTTTCCATTTTGAATTACACCTTTAATTTGCATTCTTATTAATTTAAATTGATTTTCATTATTGTCAACAATCCACTAATTTTACATTTTTATTTTAAAAATGATTTAATAATTACCAATCTCTGTGGACACGACCCTGCTCAATCACTATACATAATTTTGTTAGAGTAGGTATTTATATTTGCTGGTTTCGACACCCATAAAAAATGTTACGGCAGATTCTGAGCAACAAACATATATAAGTCAAATTGGGCATTAAACTTGTTTAACGGCCAAATACTTTAAAGTTTAGTTCATGATAGATAATAAAATAATATCAACACACATTTTTACCATCAAATACATTCTTAGAGAATGAAAAAAACAAATAAATAAAGGGAAGGAATCAAGATCTGCTAAATTCATGATGCTCGCCTTTTAAATTATTGTGATCTCTTTTTCTTTTTTTTAACCTATGAAATCCTTTGCTGTAGCCCTGCATGCCCTTAACTGCCACCTTCTTTTTTTCCTTCATGTGTGCTCTTTTTATATTTTGAAATTAAGGTAACCAAAAGAATGTAGACATGTGTTTCTTTTTGGCAACCTCAGATCGCATATCTTTGTGTGCCACTTATTGCTATTTTTATCTATACGTGACAATGCTAGCATGCTATAACATGATTTGTCAGTTAACACACAGACTATCTTGTCTGTGTTCACTCTTGAACTGCTGCAGCAACTGTTAGAGCAACTACAAGTTCTTTGTCATCTCTCTAAGTTCGCTGCTGCAGTAACTAGTCATAAAGCTTGAGCTCTTTAGTCACCTACAATCATGCATATAATTAGAGCACAAGGTGATTTAAAACACAATTAATTTATTAAAATTAAACTTAAATAGATGCTCATGCCAAATGTAACTAAAAATGCAATAAAAATACATCATTAACTCTCTAAGTAATATTAGTTTGAATCTAAAGATGTCATGATAACTCTTATTTCGTAGAGTTATCATGTACCCCGAGTACCCATTTGCATTGACAATCATAGAGCTACCGCTTCCCTTATACGAGATGGTCAAAAAGTTTACGATCTGTCATTCGCTTGTAACCAAATAAGCAATATAGGTAGTGATCAAGGATGCTATTGCCTACCATTATACGATATGGTAAAAAGCCTCACAATTTGCCATTTGCTTGCAAACAAATAAGTAATATAAGTAGTGATCAAGGAGGCTACCATCTGCCGTTATACAAGATGGTCGAAAACTTCACGATCTGCCATTCGTTGGTAATAAAATAAGCAATATAGGTAGTGATCAAGGAGGCTATTGCCTACCATTATACGATATGGTAAAAAGCCTCACAATTTTCCATTTGCTTGCAAACAAATAAGTAATATAAGTAGTGATCAAGGAGGCTACCATCTGCCGTTATACAAGATGGTCGAAAACTTCACGATCTGCCATTCGTTGGTAATAAAATAAGCAATATAGGTAGTGATCAAAGAGGCTACTACCTACCATTATATAAGTTGATCGAAAACCTCACAATCAGCTATTTGCTTGTAACCACATAAGTAATATAGATAGTGACCAAAGAGGCTGTAGCCTACCTTTGTAAGTACTTCAGCCATCTGATATATGTGATTACCCTTCGCTCTTAAATTCTTTACTCCTTGCTTTAACTTAAGTAGGAGAATGGAGGTGTAGCATTTGTGTACCTTAAATCTTCATAATGTTAGGGTACTACTACGTATTTGGCCATTGGGTCTTCTTTGATGTTCATTTTCTTTATTTAAATAGGCACATTTTCCTAGTCGTTCTAATAAGCTGTTGATGATTTCTTTGTATTCTTTTTCTTTTTTCCTCATTCTAATTTTAGGTTGATTGTCTTAACTAGGATAGGTTGATTGTCTTAACTAGGATAAGTTGAGTGCCCTAGTTACACTTGAATAAACCAATCTCTCGACACTGTGCTACATCATAATTAACATCGCATACAACAAACATGGAGTTAATTTAATGGTGAATTTGTTCTTATTAAAAAACTTTTCAATTTATTCATCCACATTCTATAATCAATATGCAAATAAAAGAGCATAGATAATCGTATTTCAAAAAAGGGTTATGTATTCACAGATAATGAAGACATTGATCATACAAGACACTACATTGCAATTCTAATAGGAATGAAAGATCCTAGAATCTCTAGTCCTATCATTAAAGACTTAGAAAAATAAAAAAAAATGCAACTAATAGGATTAAGGCATGCTAGGTACCCCACTAGTTTAAACGGATATTACAAACACATTAACATTAAAGAATATAAGCAAAATAAACAAAAGGAGATCAAGTGTTATCTCTTTAATAGTAGCATGGCTTCTTCCTTCCAGTGCCATTAATGATTACTTTTGTGCCTTTATCATGCTGTACAAAGTTCTAGGACTTATACTTCTTTCAAAGCAAAGGTTGCATTTCTTAGGAACGCTAGGATTCCCGCAATCTCAGAGACATTGGCGAATTCAAAAAAATAATTGACAACGGTTTGAGTTGTGATGATCAAGTAAAGCCTCTGTGTTTTGATTGGGTGTCCTCAAGTACCCTTGATACTTTAAGTTTAGTGCTCGTGTTAGATGCTTACTTACCTTAGTCTTTCTCAATATATTTCTAAATCTGCCTCATATCAGCTATAAATTTAGTAAGGTACCCTTTAAGAATTAAGGATTTGATTTCCTCCTACAATAAAAATCATTTAGCAATACTATAACCATAGCCATTGTGATATGCACAAAACCTCAAGTTAGAGTTCATGTTAAGGTGCTTCTTCATGGGCTTGGGTAGGCAAAGTAGACCACTGTCTCGAATCTAATAGAAGATCTACTCCAAATAGAGCATTTCAGAGGGTAGAAAGACTCTAACCTAGGTTTCAGAGGTAGTTCATTTTATTCTTGCTATGATAAACCAGGCAAGGGCGGTATTTGAGGTATACTGATAACATTGTACCTTTGATTGCTTGTTGCGCTTTGCGGTAAGCTATATACCTACGGTACCCTAGATGAGTTGGCTTTTGTTTTTTTTAGTTTCTTTTTTTTTTTCATGATCTCTACCCTGCCTTATTACTGTTTAAAAATGGCATTTCTTGTCCATCTTGATTTGTTGCAAATATCGAGGTAGGCTTCCTCGTATGAAAGGAAGCATTTCTTTTAAAAAGAATGACATAATTTACCCACCCATAGATTCTTCTCGAAGTGGGTCAACATGTGATGGTGATCAAATGCTTAAGTTTGCAACACCTCTTAGTGGAAACGAGTTGCATATTCAGTCAAAGATTTATATTCTCCTTAATAGAAGCAAGTTTAGTGTTCTCATCATCACCCTTGATAAGCATCTGGTCGCGATATAGTTTATCATGCTTTAAAGGATCTAGGGTCCCTCAATACTGGATATCCGAGGCATAATGAATGCTTTTAGGAGAGCAGCTGTCCAAATCTCCATGGTGAATGGTGATATGCTACTGGTGTTGGAGTACCAAAGCCACTATGCATTTTAAAGAGGAACTTTACTTGATTTTCTAGATGCTCAGTTTTTTTTATGACTAGTTAGGGTACCCCAAGTACATGATAGGATGTTGTTACCATTTTAAAAGCTCTTTTAGTGTTTAACTTATGTTGAACATCCTTACATGCTCGTTTTGCCCACTAGGTACTCGGGATACTTTGGAAGTGGCTAGGGACTATACTGTATTTTTCATTGAAGCTCGCACGTTGAAAGGTAGGTCTCGTACCTGGCTTGCTTCCTACAGGTACCTTTGAGTGTGTGATGACATGTTTTTTAGCATGTCTTGATTGAGTATCCTGAACCATGAGAGGAACAATTGGTTCGAGTATTAAAAATTCCATAGCTTGAAGAATCTTACAAGCGAGCTCTTTAAAATGCTTTTGAGAAATGGGTTGCTCCACAGGAGGAACATTGATATAGAGTTGGATGAATTTACCTTTATTGAGCCAAAGTGCTCTCCTTGTTAAATCGCCTATCTCATCACTATTGTGATCTCCTATGCTCTTTAAATATTCTATCATGTCATCAGCGAGTATGTTAGGTTCCATCTTTTGTGAACTTATCTAATGACTTATTTGGCAACCACTACAGAGGCTTTTTATGCAATTGCCCACTTAGATGACGCCAATTATTTTAACTAGATTTTGGTATGAAGGAAAAAGAAGTTAAAATTCTAGTTAAGCACAATAAAATTTGTATTAAGGGTAATAGGGGTGCCCCACATAGCTCAAGGTGCGTTATGTGAGATGGCTTTGAATGAAGGTCAAGAGTGAAAGGTAAAAGTGAGACAACTTTGGGGGACCTGGATCCAAATTGAGGGTTGGCTTATTGACCTATATTTAACCTATAAAATGGAGAAGATAGCTTAAAAGTGGAGTCATCAATGGCCGACAACCATATTTCGATGCTCAAGTCAATATTTGGACAATATTTTGGGTGTAAAGCCCTTATCAGCCCTTAACAATAGTAGTTGGAGATTGAAGAATGTCTCAGCCATTTTTTGTGTGTGTATTTGTTATTGGTGTTCATGAGTGAGAAAAATAGAACCTAATAACCTTTATATGGAGTAAATTGGGTGCCTTGGTCGCCTGCCACCTGGAGAATTATTATTGATTAGCGCTAAAAAATATGCCATTCCTTTGGCTTGTATATTCATTTGGAGTATTATGAGTATGCTTGGAGAGCAAGTAGGATGTTATTTACTTGGTTTGTTCTCTTTTACACGTGGCACTTACTGCATGGTAGTCCTGGATACCTCAGTAGAGGCTGTCTGGAGGACCATTGTCCTTGGTGTGCTATCCTTTACTTTTTGAAGGTATGACAGCCAAGTGTCCCTTCTTTTCTAGTAAAATATTTCTTATTTGATTCTGCCAAATTAAATATTCTCTTTTGGGCAATGGAGATATTTTGTGTAGCTAATATTCCAGATAAGTTTTTCATCGAGTTTACTTCTAACATGGAGTACCTTGCATATCGACTCAATTATCAAGTATACTGGGTGTAGGTCGGGTGCTCTTTAGTGATTATTCTTAATCATACAATTTTCCATCGATACGTGGAATTTCATTATTGATATTCAATTTTTTCCCCTAACACATCTTTTTGTATAAGTTATGCCCTACTAGTTATTTTGTTTTTACATAGTGTTATTGAAATAACCACCCAATCAACTGATGTTAAGTCACCGGCCTTGGATTTGGCTTTGTCCACTACCTTTGAAAAAATATATTAATAAAAAAAATTATAGTTGAGGAAAGAAAATTATAAGTTAGTGACTTTATGCTAATCAATGTCCAAATATTGTTTTTCTACCCAGAGAATTTTTTCCATAGTTCTACTATCTATTTTTTTTTTCCAATTTGAATACAAATTTAGCATTGATTTGAAAAAATTGATAAATATTTATAAGTAATCTAAATAGTAATAAGTTAAAAAGAGGATGAGGCCCAAGGACTGGACAAGTGCTTTTCATTTGTTCATATTTTATTTATAAAAAAAATGAAAGATTAAAAGGATATTTTCTATTCAAATAAAAATATCTAAGAATAAATGTTAAAAAGAATAAACCCTTAAATAATTCATGTAGAATAGAAATTTGAATCATATTTTAGAGGGGACGAGGTGAAACTTATTTGGGATAATAAATATGAGCTTGACTGTTGATATTTAGATCAATTTATAATCATAAAAATAGTTTTATTATTCGAATCCATAGCATTCATCTATCTTTTATACAAGTAAAACATCATAGTGTCTAATATTTTACATGAGCAAATGTAACCACCAATTTTATGTTGGTTCTTCAAAATAAATCCATAAATACTATGACATCATTTACATGTTGTTTACTTGATATGGTAGCTTTGATGTATTCTAAAATTTCTTAGCATGGAGATATAAATCAATAAAAGCCAACCTAAACAGCAGTTCTGCGAAGCTCACTTTCAAAACACTTGTTTTGAATTGGAAAGACTAGTTTCCTCACTAGCATATAAATGCAAATTAAACAAACAACACAATAACTCAAATTATTTCCGAATGAATTGTATTCCGTATGAAGCAATTTTCCTCAATGTCTTAGGCTCCATAGAAAGGCCCAAGATTTAATGCGAAAGCAAAAAGGTCTTCTGGATCGATCCATGCATAAATGTACAACCAAAATCAAGCATAGTATGCAAGAAGAAAAGTAGAAAACAACTTTTCAATAAACACAAGTCCCAATTATATCAAACAAGAAATCATGCTTGTGCGTATGTTAGTGGCTAGCCTTTGGCTACAGCACCCAAGCGCAATTCAGAGCCTAAATCTGAAGCAATTCACTGATTTTCTTGTTGTGCAAGCAACAAATTAAATACCAAGTTCCCGAAAAACCCTAAATTCAATATGGATAACAAAAAGTTGTATAGTCGGTTTCAATTATTCACGCAAATTGATTTTCAAGTAACTGATAGTTACCAAATTCTATTATTTTATATCTCTTTCATTGTTCTTCTTTCATTCCTCATACAATTCATCCAGCGAAAATCTCACGAAAATTTTAAATCTTTTCTTTTTTATTCCAAAACCGTAAAATCAAATTCACTACATAGTTTACAAGAAATAAAGCTTCCAAATTCTGCTTTATTTCTTCTCCCTTATTCTTCTTCATTTATTGTTGTAACAATTTGCCTACAATAGTCTCTAATCCTTTCAATTTCATTCTTGCTTTCTAATTTCTTTCCCATTATCTCTTCAATCAATTTGTCCACCATAAATTTTCCTAAATCTATCTCTAATCCTTTCAATTTCAATCAATTAGTTATCTATAAAAAATCTACAACCCAATAATGCCTCACGTAGGGTTTAGATTCTATCCAACAGAGCAAGAACTTTAAGTACTACCTCTTCAATAAGATTATTGAAAACCCTCTTCTCTATCAAAATGGTGATGGTATTCCAGTCAGAGATTGCAATCTTTACGGCAATGATGAGCCTTTAGATATTTGGAAATTATATGGAGGAAACCATTTGCTGAAGAATCAAGCTTTCAATTTTTTCACTCAATTAAAGAAAGTGTCTCCTAAGGGTTTAAGATTTAACAGAAAGATTGGCTCTGGTTCTTGGCAGGGTGAGGATTCAACCAAGCCTGTTCTCCCTTGTGGCTCTACTCATCACGTATTAGGGTTCAAGAAAAGGTTTCGGTATGAAAGTAGCCACAACATTGAAGAAAATGAAGGATAGATCATGCATGAATATACTATTAATCCATTTTTATTGGGGCCACAATATTCTCATAAAGCTCTCGATTTTGTTCTCTGTCGCGTCAAAAAGAATGAATCAGAGTAGCACTTAGAGAAGGCCAATTTGGGTAAGAAGTCAAGAAAGTCCAAACAAGTTGGTGAGAGTGAGAAGAATGACTCAAGAGCGAGGGCTTCTGGCTGTAAGAGAAAGCTGAAAGTGGCAGCAATATTGATTATGATGATCAGTGCTTTCAGAATAAGCTCTTAAGGGTTGAGCATGAATCAGTTTTGGTTAAACAAAGCCATTCAACATGTTCAAGTAACAATTGAAAACCAGTGGAACCTGATTGATAGATAACTCACTCATTGCTTGAAGATGTTATTGCATTTGGTGTTGAAATGTACATGTCGAGTCTTGGCCAAATTATAGAAAATGATTCTCCAGACGATTACGATAATAAGAGCATTCTAAATAACCTAGCAATTAACATTCCATGCTCCAAAAATAACATTGTGGAGATTATGGAATCTGAAGAGGAGATGGAGTACGAATTTCCTAAAGACTCTTATACAACTGATGTGGAAAAGTACTGGTCAAGTCTGGATCAGATTATAGAGATTGATTGCACTGAGATTCATGATGACATGGGCGTTCAGAACAAGCAGCAAATTGCTGAAGAAGAGGCATTTGTCGAATCTGAAGAAGAGCTTCTGTCAATGCCTGACAGTCTTACTTTCAATGTTGAAGAGCTTTTATCTAAACTTGATAAAGTTACGGAACCTTGTTCTGAGGGGGATTGTGAACACGATGATGAGTGCATTCAGAGCAGTCTATTTTATCCGACTGAAGACGATAGAACACTTCCAGTTGCTGTGTATGAAAACTGGATTAACTCTTTGGTAGGGTTTCGAAATGCACTTCTCTAAAATCAAAAGAAGATGAATGCTAACTAGGCTAACCAAGAGGGCGGTGAATTGAGTTTTTAATCAAAATTTAAAAACTAAAATATTAAAGAAAATAATAAATCAACCAAATTCAAAATAAACAATTAATGTACAATGAAAAATAAAGAGATAGGGTAAGAGAAAGAAAACATGTGATTTTTACGTGGTTCGGCCAACCGTGCCTACGTTTACACCTCCAAGCTCACCGGGCTTAAGGATTTCACTAAGTGAGCCTCCAAGGCTTCAACAACACTTACAATTGACTTCAAATGTGTCAATAAACCTTTACAGCATAAGATTATTCCCAATCTCTTAACCCAAGTATATCCTAACACTTACAATCACTCAAGAATAAAGATTACAAATAAACAATCTCTTACACAATGTATATGGTTATCAATGAAATCTCAAAGTGTGAATCAATGAAACAAAACAAGTTTAAAGGTCAAATGATGATTGTTTTCTCAGTAACAAGCTCAATGATCACTATATGATCTCTCTTGATTTGAATTTGATTGAGTCATTTTATAGTTGGAGTTAAAAACTAAGCGTTGTTGACTTTCGAAGAAATCAAATTGTCGTTCGGTGCTCTCGGTTGACTGTTTTGACTAGTCCAAATAGCCGTTGTGCTAGATTTTAAATAAACAGATTACTATTTAAAATTATCGGATCACCATTTATTTCCAGAATTATGCAAAACAAGCTTAGATCTCTGTTTCACTAAATGGTTCAAGATTAGAAACTATCTCTTCTCTGTAAATTATCGGTTTACCGTTTTAAAATAAATGGTTCACCGTTAATTTCCAGAATCTTATCAAAACAAGTCCAACTAACCATTTTTTATAAACGGTTCACGATTAAAATGACCAATTCTTTTCTATAAATTATCAGTTCATCGTTTATACAATAAACAGTTTATCATTAATTTTTAGAATCTATATTTTGACATCTTCAGCTTCTTTAAACATGTCTAAAATATACTATGGCTTTAAGGTTTTCATTTTAATAGCTCCAACATTTTTAATCAAGAACATATAAGTTTTGTTATCATCAAAATCAATATTATAAGACTATTTATGTCAACAATCTCCCCTTTTTTATGATGACAAACTTTATATGTGAAAATAAGAAAATTTTGTTAACTTCCTCTAAATCTAAGCTTTCCTTGAAACAATATAAAAATATAACTTGTTCTCTCCCTTCAGCATCAAAAAGAAAAAATATATATATATCCTTCTTCGACAAGTGAGAATTTCGGCAGAATCTCCCCTATACATTAAACATCTCCTAAAAAATTATTAGCAACAATTTACACCCAATAAAGTAAAATTAATATAACAACAACTAAAAACAAAAATAAAATCAATGCCAAAATAAGAAAACACATATGTATAAGATAATCATCCACGAACAAGCGCACGATTTATCATACATAAATGTATTAAAACGTGAAAATGTTATGCAAAATCAAAATATCTGAAACACTAAGAAACTACTATAGAGGAGGAGAAAAAGAGGAGGAAGGCGGAATGCCGAGAGTAGTAAAGATGCACAGTTGTCCATTCTAGTATATGTTGCTGTTGATTGAGAATCTGCTACTGCTGAATCCGAAAAAGAAGCAAACCGATCCTGAAGTTGCTGCTGCTGCTGTTCAGAAAGAGCTCAAACATCTTCGACTAACTAATGAAGGAGACTATCGGGAACAGGTGGAGCATTTTGAGCCAGTGGTCGATCAGTCTCCATCTTATGCTCCTCAGAATCAAAATCGACTGGAGGCTACGAGACAAATCCTCGATGAAGGAGTGGAGGTCTAACTCCGATCCTAAAATCAGGTAGTTGATTAGAAAGGTAAATATCGTTAAGAAACCGGTTATCTTCTGGAGCTACGAGGGTGTCTTGGTTTTTGGTTATGGGCGTTTTGATCCATTCCTGATGCCTCTGATAAAATCCAATGCCCGAGATAGCCTCATCACCAATCTTCTTAATCTCTACATAAACCAAGTCTCGAAGAGGTACTCGAATATAACGCAGAAGCTTAGAAATAATACTATTATAAAGAAGTAACCTATGATTAACCCTAGGAGTACTCAATATATGTCACAAAATAACATATCCTAGGTTTATAGGGCACTCCATAAGAAGACTATCGAGTATCTTGAAGTCCATCCTTGTCACCTAATCTGAATGTCCCTTCCTAGGTGTGACAATGTGTTGTAAGATGGTTTGAAGAATTCTAATCTGTAAAGGTAATGTTGAGTGCTAGAAAATGTGTATTTATAATAGAGAAAATCATCATTTTACACTCCAAGTCTCACTAACACTCCTACTTTTACGTCTTTAAGTCCCTTGTAATTTAATTATGTATGTTTTATTTTAATTAAGTATTTTATGTATTCTAGGGGACATTATGGTCATTTCACAATGAACGAAAAATCAAATAGAAAAACGGATAGCAATTTTAAACTCAGGACAGTCGAAAACCTTAAGAAAAGCCTAAAAAGATAAATGGTACTGTTCACATATACGGTACTGTACACGACACTGTAGGATGATGTGGCACTGTACGATGATGTGGCGGTATTTGATTGGACGAATGATGTGGCATTGATTGCTTATACGGCATTGACTGATGATGTGGTGTTGACTGATGACGTGTCACGATCTTATTGGACTAAAATGCTAATGTGGCGTTGACTGGCGACATGGTAATATGTTAGTGGACCGAAAAAAATGTGCGTACGGTACATGTATATACACGGAACGACAACCTTGATGATGTATTCCATCTATTAAGAACTTGTCACGTGGCGCAATCCTGAGCGCCCAAATTCTTTTAATCCGATGGCAATGATTTACTCATTGTATCTATAAAAAAGGGGCTCTCCCCCCTAATTTGACACCCCTGAATCCATTTTTTAGCTCCATTTTCTGTAATTTCATCTCCATCTTGTATTTTCTACGTATTTTAATAAAATTCTTATTTTATCTTTAGTTCAATTATGAGTAGCTAATTTTCTTTCAAGCTTGGGTTAAAGGTGAAGTCTCAACATGCTCTATGGGATTAATTTGGTAAATTTACTTTTTCTTTCCCTCTAATTTATGTGGATGTTTTGACTTTTCGTAGATAAATAGTAATAAGCTTGTCTAGATATCGGCTGGTATTACCGTCTCCTTAGGCAAGGTTATTACTATTTGGCACGAGAAGCACTTAGCACCATATCTATTAGAGTGAGGTTCATGAGGAGTAGAAAATCCTCCTTCATGATTTAATTGGTACTAATAATGAATGTTAAGCCGATAATGCATGTTGAGTACAAATTCGGAGATCCAAGCACTTCATTTTAATAGTCTATTCCTGCCGCTTTAATTTAAATTAGTAAATAGCCTACGTCATTTTCATTATAAATCCAATCACCCACTTAGAAAATTAATTCTACAAGCAATTAAAATCCACCTCCTCGTGCTATCGACACTCATCACCGTTGATCCATTCTACAATAGATTCGTGCGCTTGTGAGTTCAACAAAATTTGGACAACAAGTTTTTGGCGCCGTTGCAGGGGAGGTAAGTTATTTTAATTCGTAGAATAAATTTTCAATTTCTTTATTTATTTTGTTAGTTTTTTTCTTGTAATTTTTTTTATTAAAAAAAAAAGAAAAAAAAGTGAATCTGCATTTTGAGGTAGGTATTTTGCTTTTTTTAAATTTCTGTAATTTAATTTTCGTGTTATTTTTTATTTTGTTAATTTGGCAGGTTCAATTGCCTATTAATTTATTTTAATTTGTTTCACATAGTTTATATATATATATAGTACTTGAGTTTGTTTTCATAACAAGATTGTAACAGCGTGATAAGGTTAGTATCATAATTTCTCCTTCTTCTTTATTTTTATTAATTTTGTTACCATTTTTTTTCTTTGTATGCATGGTCGTAGGTCACAATTACCTAATCTTGAGCCTATAGATTTTGGACTAGAAAAAACACTTCGCACACACAAACACGTTGCAATTAAAAATAAAATTGAAATGAATTTGCAACCAGCACCACAAGAGAGGCTATTTAAGGACTACTTCAATCCCTTATCTAACTTGCTCACATCATGCATACAATACCCAAATGTACTGTTAGGAGTTTTGAATTAAAACCTAGTGTGCTAAATTGTCTCCCAACATTTTATGGCCTAGAAAATGAAGATTCATATAATCACCTGAATGATTTCCATGCTATATGTCAAACTTTTAAATATGAAAATTTTCAGATGATGATGTTAAACTTAGATTATTCTCATTTTCTTTAAAGCATAGAGCTCGTTCATGGTTCAATGCATTGCCTGCTAATAGCATTACATCATAGGAACAAATGGTAAAAAACATTTTGAATAAATATTTCTCAGTACATAAAACCAATACTATTCACAGTGAAATTTCAGAGTTTATCCAAAGAGAGGACGAGCAGTTTTTCAAAGCATGAGAGCGATTCAATGGGCTACTCCTAAAGTGTCCACATCATGGGTACGAGAAATGGCACCAATGCCAATACTTTTTAGAAGGATTATTACCGCATGTGCAAGAATGGTTAATGGCAACAAGTGGAGGAGAGCTAATGTCAAAAAGGGCATCAAAGATTTGGAATTTCTTCTAGCGACAAGCAGATAATTTCCAACAACGGAGTCGTTCACTCAGGAAAAGAATACTCGAAGAGTTAAGGGAGTGAATGAGGTTCACATTAACGAGTCAAGTTCAGAAATTAAACAAGTCAAAGAGATAGTTGAATGTCTTTCTTGACAAATAGCATCGTTAACAACTGCTAAATTGACAGAGCCACATGACCAAGACTCATACCAAGATCAAGCCAATGCAATAGGTGTAATGAAAAAGCCATCAAACTACAACCTTTACTCCAACACATACAATCATGGATGAAGAGACCATCCCAATTTTTCATGGTCTCAAGGATTCCAACAGAATGGACCAACAGCTCCAGCTCCACCAATACAGCCAATTCCTTAAAATCCTTAAGCCTATCAGCCATCATTTAGGCCATACAATCAGAACCCAAACTATTCTCAACCTAGACCATGGGAAGATGCATTCCAGAATTTCAAGAATCTTACTGACTCCACAATCAAGAAGATTAAGGCTCTGGAGTTGCTGCAGCAGCTTGCTCTCCAGTGATCCTCTCAATGGTGCGAACAGTAAATGCTCATTCATTTTTACTCTTCTCATCCGTGGCTGAAACTTGCACTCTAGAGGTAATGCAAATGCTGGTGATGAGTGAAGTAAATAAAAAACCTGTATTTCTGTGCTTCTTCATAGTACAGTCTTTAATCTCTTTATTTATAATTTTTCCCATATGAATTGGCAGACCTTTAGAAAGGACGTATAGGAGAACCAATCTCTTTTGGGACATTATCGTTGTGTGTGTGGTAGGCATCAGCCTAGACTTTAAAAATTTGACCCACACTTTTGCAATTGGCTTCAGGTCTATTCTGTTTACTATCATACCCTACTCATTGGCCTAGGAACTACCCTCAACAGTCAGGGCCTTTCGCACCTCATTCCACTTCTTGTTAGTCATTGTTCTCATCATCTTAGTGCATTCACAATCGATATCAGAAGGAAGATTGTAAAAGGCATTAATGACTCTTGGGTCTAGAGGAACTAGAGAATTTCTCACCCATATTATGCACTGGTCCTGCCATAACAGATTGGAATAAAATTCCTTGACTAGTTGCAGCATTGGGTCCCCTGGGTGGGCATAAAAGTCCAGCCAACCCCTTTTTGCTGCAACAATATATATTGTATTGCATATCCCGGATGGTTAAGACAGGAACTAGAAACCTTTCTCCTTCAAAATTTTTTGCGGCTCTATGAACTCTTCGAATTTGTCCTCGGCTTTGTATTTGAGAAATCAAAAAGGGCTCTTTAGTCTTGCGGCTGTTGTCTTGTATCTAGTCATGATGAAAACACGAAGGGCTGTGCTATGAGGTGTTAAAGAGATAGGTTAGCCTCACAAATTTGCTGCGGTCCTTTGAGAGCTACGGATGAGGGAAATAAAAAAATTGTGAGTGAGAGGCCTAAAGCACAGTAAAACCCTAATATATAATGTCGGTAAAAGTAAGTAAATAGGGGAATTTAAAAAGGAATTGATTATAAAATTAATGGAATTAAATTGGAAAAATTAGTAACTTGAATTTAAAACCATATTCGTTCAAAAAGGCAAGATAATCAATTTCTAAAGTTTATAGATTATGTAATCCCTAATTATCTTTATTTGAATTGTCATGGCAGCTGTCATATTTGAGCCCAATGGAAAAAATCCTCTGCTTTTGATCTCTTTCGGCCATATGAACTCCTGCTACAGCAAGTAATCTGCTGCTACAGCAATTCTACAGGAAATTCCCTAAATATATATATTTTTTTACTGCAAAAATAAAAATCAAATAAATGGAGACATTAACATTGACATGAAATAAATTAAACTAACAAAAGTAACAAAATAAGATCAAACTACTAAAATAGCAAAAATAACCATAAACATTTAAAATACATCCCTCATTGGGGCCTCCTAATCAGTGCTTGTTTTAAGGTCTTTCAGCTTGACCTTTTTTGAATTACTCAAGTTGGATCTTTGAGGAATAAATCCTCTCTTGAGTTATGCATGGTATCACCTATATAATATTTAACTCTCTATCCATTTACCATGAATTCTTGACCCGTTCTTTCATCCTTCAGGTCCATGGCTCTATAAGGGTAGACTTTAAGAAGTCTAAAAGGACTTGACCATCTTGATTTTAGCTTTCATGAGAATAGTTTCAACCTTGAATTGTAGAGTAAAACGTACTGGCCCATAACTAAATTCCTTTGCTGAATCTGCTTGTCATGCTATTGCTTTGTTTTTTCCTTGTAAATCCTTGTATTCTCATAAGAAAACAACCTTAATTCCTCCAATTCACATAATTGAAGCTTCCTATACTCTGTTGCAGCATTCATGTCCATGTTAAGTTGCTTAAGTGCCCAATATGCCTTATGTTCTATCTCTAATGGCAAATGACAAGCTTTACCATAGACAAGTTTGTATAAGGCCATGCCAAGTAGTGTCTTGTATTCTGTTTGGTAAGCCCATAGAGCATCATGTAGCCTAAGAGACCAATCCTTTCTAATGGGGTTTACCACCTTTTTTAAAATCTTTTTGATTTCTCGATTGGATACTTCCGCCTATCCATTGGACTGAGGATGATATGGTGTGGCAATCTTATGCTTGATCCCATATTTCACTAATGCTGCAGCAAATACCTTGTTATAAAAGTGGGTACCTTTCTCACTGATTATGGCCTTAGGAGTCCCAAACCTTAAGAAAATATTTCTCTGAAGGAATTTCACCACTGCCTTGGAATCATTTGTAGGTAAGGCTGCAGCCTCTACCCATTTTGACAAATAATTCACAGCCATTAAAATGTATAAGTTGCCAAAGGAAGGTGGGAATGGTCCCATGAAATCTATACCCCATACATAAAAAAGCTTCATCTCTAGAATGTTGGTGAGTGGCATCTCATGTTTCTGAGAGATGTTTTCTGTTCTTTGACACCTGTCACAATATTGAATAAACTGATAAGCATTTTTAAAGATATAAGGCCAATAATAACCTGCTTGTAACACTTTTTGTTGCTGTTCTGTGACCTCTAAAATGTCCTCCGTATATTGCAACATGACATGCCTATAGTATGCTTGGAATTTCTTCATCAGACACACATCTTCAAATGATCTGATCTGAGCACACCTTGTACAAGTAAGGGTTATCCCTGTTGTGCAAATTTTGTTGAACTTGCAAGCGCACGAATCTATTGTAGAATAGATCAACGATGACAAGTGTCGATCCCACGAGGAGGTGAATTTTAATTGCAAGTAGAATTAATTTTCTGAGTTTGTGATTGGATGAAAATAACGTAGGCTATCTATTAATTTAAATTAAAGTGATAGGAATACACTATTAAAATGAATTACTTGGATATCCGGATATGTACTCAACATGCACTATTGGCTTAACATTCATTATTAATACCAATTAAATCATGAAGGGGAATTTTCAACTCCTCATGAACCACACTCTAATAGATATGGTGCTAAGGGCTTCCCGTGCCAAATAGTAATAACCTTGCCTAGGGAGACGGTAATACCAGCCGATATCTAGACAAGATTATTACTATCTGTCAACGAAAAGTCAAAACCACCACATAAATTAGAGGGGAAGAAAAAGTAAATTTACCAAATTAAGCCCATAGAGCATATTAAGACTTCACCTTCAACCCAAGCTTGAAAGAAAATTAGCCACTCATAATTGAACTAGGGGCAAAATGAGAATTTTATTAAAATACGTAGAAAATACAAGCTAGAGATGGAATTACAAAAAATGGAGCTCAAAAATGGATTCAGGGGTGTTAAATTAAGGGGGGAGCCCCCTTTTTATAGATACACTGAGTAAATCATGGCCATCGGATTAAAATAATTTGGACGTTCAGGATTGCGCCACGTGGCAAGTTCCTATTGGATGGAACACATCATTAGGGCTGTCATTCCATGTATGCAATGTACCATATGCACATTTTTTCAGTCCATTAACATTCTGCCACGTCACCGGTCAGCATTTTGGTCCAATAGGATCGTGACACGTCATCAGTCAACGCCACATCATCAGTCAATGCCACATAAGCGTTCAATGCCATATCATTCGTCTAATCAAATGCCTCCACGTAATCGTATAGTGCCACATCCTCGTACAGTACAGGTGAACAGTGCGTGAACAGTGCCGTATAGTGAACAATACCGTTTTTCTTTTTATGCTCCTCCTAAGGTTTTTGACTGTCCTAAGTTCAAAATTTCTGGTCGTTTTTCCATCTGATCTCGCGTTCATTGGGAAATGACCATGATATCCCCTAATATACATAAAATACTTAATTAAAATAAAATATACATAATTAAATTATAAAAATGCCAAGATTTACAAACAGCGAATGAAAGTCTTTTATGACAAGCAAATTATGAGAAAATCTTTCACCCCAGGTCAGAAAGTGCTTTTATTCAATTCTCGCTTGCACTTATTCCCAGGTAAGTTACGCTCTCGATGGACTGGTCCCTTTATAGTTCATACTGTTTTTCCACATGGAGCAATTGAAATTAAGGATCCAAAGAACGGTGTAACTTTTAAAGTTAATGGTCAAAGATTAAAGTCATATCTAGAGTACCAACCGCATGAAAAGGACACCGAAATCGATCTGAGTGACCCGCCAAACTTGAATTGAGATTTTTTCTTATTTATTTCTTCTTTTCGGTGATTTAAATTTGTGTGAAAATGTGTGTATTTAATCATTCAGTTTTCTTTTATCACTTCTAACCATGTATGCCTCAACTAGACAATTCCTCTTGAACATTCTCAGACAACTTCAACGTGTACAATCTCATCTGAGAAGCCAGATACGATTTTGTAAAACACATCATATTTGGAAGCTACAACCTCCAGCGTTGGTATCCCACGTTGAAGATCTAGAAAGATAGCTCAAAGAAATTAAGGGAGGTATCAATGACACCCAAATCAAACTTGAGGTAAACTCAATAAGAGGACGATTGTGAGATTATTATTTTTCTTTTTTTTCTTTTCTTTTTTGTGTTCTTTAGTTTGTTACCTCGGTTAAGTGACGGATAACGGTACTCTGTGATAATCAAAGTTGGTTACTTTAGTTTCCCATAATAAATGATATTCTGAGAAGAAGGTATGGACAGAAACGCGATTCTAGCAAAGCTCAACAAGCGATTTCCTTCACTTCCTTAGAATGCCCTCCTTACGATCTATAAAGCTCAGTCCGAACGCATGCGATTGCTTATGAGAAATAACGTCCCTGCTGACATCCGTTGGTTAATCGAGGCTAAGGTACGTTTGGCACGTGAGTTGCCTCCTAAATTTATTGCATACATGCCTGGTTATGGTAAAGGAAATTACTCAAGAAAACGAAGAGCTGAAAAACTTCATGTTGATTGTCATAAGTGTTCCAGGATGAAATGCAATAAAAATCCTTGTTCTTTCGGAATGATATTTGATAACAGGGAAGATAAGATTCAATTCATTAGAGATGGCTTGAATAAAGAGTCATTGGATGATGTCCTTTCGTCTCTTGAAACGCATCCCAGTGGATAAGTACAAAGAGCAATTCTCCAGTTATGGCCATTATTTCAGAAAGAGCATGTACGATATAGTCTTGGAAATCTGACTATAAACGACCTTGTTTGCCAGTTTATAAGAAAACTGGATGGGAAGCCTATGCTCGACCCATAGAGGGCGTTCAAGCTGTTTCTAAGCGTAAAACCAGAGGAAGATGTGAGCAACAATCACAACTACCTGTAAATATCCTTTTACTGTTGCTTTATTTTACTGTTGCTTTATTTCACTGTTGTTTTATCAATTGCATTATTGTCTTTAATAATTGATCACTTTTTCTTTTTACTATTTCCTTTTTGACTCTCGAGCCATGTGCTTTACGCGTTAATTGACACAGACATGCTACCTCATATACAGCTGTGAACAATTGTCACCAAGATCCTTGATATATGATCCTTTCTTTTTAGTCTCATAAATTATTTTTGAGAAGCATCTCAATGGCAGCTACTCCCAATAAACAATTCAAGAATATTTGTGTGCTCTCTGGTTTTAACTGTGGCAAACATAAAGAGTTCGTTGAGGCAACCATAGATCTTAGCCAACGCATAGCAGAAAGAAATTTACATTTGATATATGGAGGAGGTGACCGAGGGTTATCAAAACTGGTCTCAGAAGCTGCTTATCTCAGAGGGAGCCAAGTGTTAAGCATCATCCCAAGAAGCCTAAAACCGTTAGGCTGTATGTCTGACTCACCAACTGGAGAAGAGTTAGTCGTCTCAGGTATGCAAGAAAGAATAACTGAAATGCTAAATCATGCTGATGCTTTTAATTTTCTACCAAAAAATCTTGCAACTCTAGAGGCATTAATCACATTAGCATCTTGGGCTCATCTGAACATTCATCAAAAACCTGTCAGTTTGTTAAATGTCAATAACTTTTATGATGGCTTTATTGCATTTCTTAACCATGCAATAAAAAATCATTTCATCCCTTTCACAGCGAAAAAAATCTTTATTTGTGCTCATACTACTAATGAGTTACTTGATCTGTTACAAGCTTATATACCAGAGACAAATCCCAAGACCCTCGTGTTGGAATGGCCAACTAATGGTGGTAATAGTAGCCGTACTAAGAAGTGAAAATTAGATTTAACGCTTCACTTGTAAATATTTTCTTCTATGATGCGGCACCCAGGTGATGTCTTCTAAACCCTATTTTCTTTCAAACATTAAGGACAATGTTCCGTTCAGGTTGGGAGGAGGGAATAGTTGACAATTGTGGAATATCCCAATCTTGGTGTAGTTTTTACTAATTTTTGTTGTAAAAACTAACTGTGGCTAAATTTTTTAGTCGAAGATAGCTGAATATGGAGTGTAGTGACTCTAGAAACGCATCTTCTTATTTAAAAAAAAATTCAAACGTTTCTTTTAAGCTTTGACAGTCATTTTAAGTGTGATTTTTCTAACTTATTTTACCATTTAGTTTTTCTATTTTCAACGTTTTGCATGCATAATGTTCATGACTAAAAATAGGTTTGGGGGTAGAATTTAAAAAAAAAGAGCATTTTATGTGATTTTTTTTATATAATTAGATGACATGATAACTTTCAAATTTTAGTATTTGTATTATCTTTGGTCTTGAGTTATGTTATACCATATTTGTTACTCTACATGTTAATATTGAAGACAAATATAAGTTGCTTGAAAGAATGCATATGTCATAATAAATTCCAAGTGAGTTTTTGAGCCTGTCATTTTTCTTGGAGAGTAACCCTTTTTGCCCATTCTTCATTCGGCTTAGCAATTTATCGTTTTATATACTATCTCTAGATTTCATTGAAGTTAACATTGTCTAAAAAAAAAATGTGTATTGCCACATCTGATGGTCCATCTAACTAGTAGATATAGAAGATTATTTAGAACTCTAAAAGATGAAAGAAAGGCCATCTTTGGTCCGTTTGAGCCTTTCCAGCCAACCCTATTAATATGTATCCATAGTTAACCCTTTTGAGCCTTAAAAAAAAAAATTCTTTTCTTTGGTAACTTATTATCTTGTCCCACTCTAATGTGGAATATCACTTTCTATTTTGTATTTCCCACTACCAATTTATGTTTGAAAATAGAGATAATTTTGCATTCATAAAAAAGGTGCTATAAAAAAAAAAAAAGAAACAAAACAAAAAAAAATATATGTATATAAATAAATAAAATAAAGGAAAAAAAAATTTCAAGTGAAAAGCACCTAACAATCTCCAAAGTTCTCTATTTTTCAAACATATATTTTATTTTTCCTATTATCCTTTCTTTGTTAGCCACGTCCCTTGCCTACGTTACGTCCTAATAAAAGTCTTTGATTTTAAGGAATTATAGTCTGAAATAGAAACTAGTTATATGGGTTGAAAAGATATGGTAATGCATATTAAAAAAAAAAAAAAGAATGATGAATATATTGGTTTGATTAGCATTTTTTGAATTAAAATCGTACTATTTCTAAGCTGAGGGCATATTTCTGTCACCTTGGTGAGAGTGTGTGATATTACTTCTTTATTATTTTCACTCAATTTACCATTCACTGGAGCGATTATTTTTTTGTTTAATTTCTTTGTGAGAGTATCACTACTACCGGTGAGATTTTGGGGTTTGACATGTCATTCTTGAAAGTGACTCGATTACTGAAGTTGTGACAAAGTTTTCTAAACTGATTCATGTGGAGAGTTGATGTGGGGATAATATTTCTTTAGACTGTAGATAATGCTTATACTTTTATTTGATTGTTATCATTAATCTAATTGAATAAATACAACTATTTAAAAAAAAAATTCATTTTGGTTTGAGTTTTGTTTTCACTTAATTTGTTAGGGACTAACAACAAGCTGGTTGGGGGGTGTGTTGAGTGCTAGAAAGTGTGTATTTATAATGGAGAAAATCATCATTTTACACTTTAAGTCTCACTAATATCCCTACTTTTATGTCTTTAAGTCCCTTGTAATTTAATTATGTATGTTTTATTTTAATTAAGTATTTTATGTATTTTAGGGGATATCATGGTCATTTCACAATGAACGAGAGATCAGATAGAAAAACAGACAGTAATTTTGAACTCAAGACAGTTGAAAACCTTAGGAGGAGCATAAAAAGATAAACGATCGTTTCACATATATCTTTGTATTGTTCACGGCGGTGTTCAATGTTCACGACCTTTGTTCACCTTGCATCGCATTTGCGACGGGCGTATACAATGATGTAGCGGCATTTGATTTGACAAATGATGTGGAATTGACCACTTATGTGGCATTGACTGATGATGTGTCACGATCCTATTGGACCAAAATGCTGACCGGCGACGTGGCAGAATATTAGTGGACTGAAAAAATATATGTACGGTACATGCATATACACGGAATGACAGCCCTGATTATGTGTTTCATCCAATAAGAGCTTGCCACATGGCGCAATCCTGAGCGTCCAAATTGTTTTAATCCGATGGGCATGATTTACTCAGTGTATCTATAAAAAAGGGGCTCCCCCCCTAATTTGACACCCATGAATCCATTTTTTAGCTCCATTTTCTGTAATTCCATCTCCATCTTGTATTTTCTATGTATTTTAATAAAATTTTCATTTTACCCCTAGTTCAATTATGAGTGGCTAATTTCCTTTCAAACTTGGGTTGAAGGTGAAGTCTCAATATGCTCCATGGGCTTAATTTGGTAAATTTAATTTTTCTTCCCCTCTAATTTATGTGGTTGTTTTGACTTTTCGTTGATAGATAGTAATAATCTTATCTAGATATCGGCTGATATTACTGTCTCCCTAGGCAAGGTTATTACAATTTGGCACGGGAAGCACTTAGCACCATATCTATTAGAGTGTGGTTTATGAGGAATGGAAAATTTCCCTTCATGATTTAATTGGTTCTAATAATGAATGTTAAGCCAATAGTGCATGTTGAGTACAGATCCGGAGATCCAAGTATTTCATTTTAATAGTGTATTCCCGCCATTTTAATTTAAATTAATAGATAGCCTACATCATTTTCATCCAACCACCAACTCAGAAAATTAATTCTACTTGCAATTAAAATTCGCCTCCTCGTGGGATCGACACTCGTCACCGTTGATCTATTCTACAATAGATTCGTGTGCTTGCGAATTCAACAAAATTTGCACAACACATCATATAAGCTTTCATCTTCCAATTGATGGAAAGATGCAATCTCATTTCTTAACTTGGCATTCTTAGTGAGAGGGAAATACTTCATAAAAAACGTGTCAGGCAAGTCATTCCGTGTTATGATGGAGTCTGGTGGTAGGGAATTCAACCATGCTCTTGCTTGGTCTCTCAAAGAGAATGGGAAAAGTCTGAGTCTTAGTGCTTTCTGTGATGCTCGAGTAATCTTAAAACCATCACTCACCTCCCAAAACAACTTGAGATGAAGATAAGGATCTTTTGATGGCAGTCCATTGAACTGACCCACAGTTTGTAACATTTGAAACATCACTAGCTTTAACTCAAAGCTATCTGATTGAACTTCAGGTCTAACTATGCCCGGATGTATAGCTTAAGAAGTCAACACAACATAATCTCGAATGGCTCTTTCTCTGTCATCTGCCATATGAATGATATTGTTTCCTGGTTGGCTATAAACATGCTGGCCATTTTGACCTTCTTGTCCATTTAATGGTTGCAATTCTCCTCGATTGTTCAAATCTCCCATTTCTTGTAATTCATCTAATGCTACAACAACTTTTAAATTTCTTTGCTCCTTTCTTAATCTCCTAACAGTTCTCTCAATTTCAAGATCAAAGTGAAACTTAACTTGTTTGTCCTTGCGAATGCAACAGTTGCTGAAACAATCTGTCAACAAAAAAAAATAAGAATTAAACAAATGATTAAATAAAACACCATAAAAATTAATTTCACAACTCAAAATAAACAACCAGTCCCCGGCAATGGCGCCAAAAACTTGTTGGGTGATTTCTTAATATATAGGTGTCAGTGCGCAAGTATACATTACAAGTAATAAAGTGATAAGTATTCGAGTATCTTCTCTATAGGGATTGATGCTATAAGAAATCTAAATGACAGAAAATAAAATATACTAAAATAAATCAATGCATCTCACACAAGGATGTAATCACTAAAGATGATATAGTTAAGTGAATTAAGTCACTTAATGGTATTGACTATTTTTTCTGTTACAGTACCGTTGCTGCAACAATTACTACAGCATTGGGCAGCATCCTAATGCTTCCTCAGCTGTCACTTGTTGGATTTCTTATACCTATATGCATAATAACAATGACTAGTTGATAAATCACACAAGGTATAGCATTATGCAATCAAGGTTCCTAATTACCCTACAAAGTGAATCCCTATGTCTAGTTCATCACTAGTTTTAAATTAAGCATAGTCTTATTCAAATTGAGTTAACCCAACTTGGAAAACCTAATCTAAAATCAAGTATTGCTCTGATATTTTTCACTAAAACAGCCCTTTTGTGGCTTTCTCTTAGCTTGTACCACTAAATGGGTGGTCAGCCGAAATAATGAATGAAATTAAGTACTATCAAAATAAAATGCTATAACAGTTATGCAGCAACACAATATTTCAGTCAATAAACCATTAAGCTTGTTTATCACTCAACTACTAAAGAGATTTAGTTCATAATTTGTGACATAATAGAAATAAAATTCGGTTCAGCCATCAAATACAGCATCATGAAACAGAGAAACAAGAAAAAATAAGAATAGGAGCGAATGGCCCTTCTAATCTCTTGATTTCTTCTTCTTCACGCCTGAAATCTTCTTCTTTAGCCCTGAAGTTTCTTGGTTCTCTATTGTTTTCTCTTTTTTTTTCTTAGTTTTTCTTGTGAATGATAGCTCTCACTTTTCCTTTTGTGTGCGCTTCCTTTTATAATTGAAAATTATGGCAACTGGACACCTAGGGCACGCATATTCCATATTTAGAAACTATAGATCGCAGATTTTTTCTGAGATTCAAGCAAATGTTTCTCCTCTGTTGTTTCAGGATTGCTACAACAATCATGCTACAGCAATGGTGCTACAACAATGCATTGTTTCAGACTAGTTTCTACTTTTCTGCAGCCAATTTCCTTCCTCATTTTTCCAAGCCTATTGCACAACATTTCTTATTTGAATTTGCACTTCCAGTTGCCTACAATGTAAACACATAATCTAAGCACACACAATTTATTCTAAAATCACCTAATTTATTATAAATAACTAAAAATAGATAAATATGCAAAATTAAGCTAAAA
This sequence comes from Luvunga scandens, assembly GCA_030449905.1. Lineage (NCBI taxonomy): Eukaryota > Viridiplantae > Streptophyta > Magnoliopsida > Sapindales > Rutaceae > Luvunga > Luvunga scandens. Next base: position 1,276,532 of record JASUUG010001097.1, on the reverse strand, counting down.
TGCAACTAAAACACATCATTTAGTCTCCAAGTAATCTTGATTTTAAGTTCAAAAGTGTCATTGATAACTCTCATCTCATAGAGTTATCAACAAGTGTCAATATTGAATGGATATTTCATTGCTTTAATCACATTGAAAGTGACTTGCTCATCTTACATCCTAAGGATTAGTTTTCCCTCTTGAACATGAATAAGAGTTCTTCCTATCGCCAAGAATAGTTGGCCTAAAATGATTGGTATTTTTTTTATCTTCAATCATATTCAGAACAATAAAGTTTGCGAGAAATATAAACATGTCGACCTTAACAAGTATGTCCTCAATCATGTCCCTTGGATTCTTTATAAACCTATCTACTAATTGAAGGGAAACACTTGTTGCCTTTGATTCACCAAGTCCTAATTTCCTAACAATAGAGAGAAGCATCAAATTAATAGTTGCACCTAAATCACATAAAGCTTTAGCAAAATAAGAATTTCCAATAGTGCATGGAATAGAAAAACTCCTTAGATCTATTAACTTCAATGGCAGTTTATTCTATAAAATTGTAATGGACTCTCTAGTTAACAACATCATTTCATGGTTTTCTAATTTTCTCTTGTTAGATAAAATTTTTTTCATGAATTTAGCATAGCTCGACATTTTTTTAATGCATCTGCAAAAGGAATCTTAATACATAACTTTTTAAAAACATCAAGAAATTTAGAGAAATGCTTATCTAATTTATTTTTTCAAAAATGCTGAGGGAATGGGATTGGCGAGACATAAGCTTTGACTGATGTTGATTGTTGTGATTGTAGAATTTCTGAACTTGTTGTCTTGGATGTTCTATTGGCATCCTTAATTTGTTCCATGTCATCTTCTTTAGCTTCTTTTACTTTTTATGGCAGCTCTCTAAGTTTTTTACCATTCCGAAGCTTAATTGCATTCAGTTACTCCTTTGGATTTATCTTAGTGTTGCTTGGTAAAGAGCCTTGTGGTCTGCTGGACAGTAAGTTTGCAATCTGACCCACTTGTGCTTTGGGGTTTCAGATTGATGCAACTTGATTTTGAAAACTTGACTCTAGTTTGGTCATGAATTGAGATAAATTTATTGTAAGCTGGGTAAGAACACCTTCCAAATTTGACTTCTTTTCTTGTGATCAGAATCCTAAAGGTGGCTTTAATGGGTGGTTTCTCTAGTTAGGATTGTAAGTATTAGGATATAGGCTATTTTATTGCCTCTAGAAGTTTGAAACATAATGAGATTGCTTAGCAAATAATGGCACAAAAGGACTTCCAACTTGGCAATTGACATTGGTATGATTCCCTTCACATATTTCACATATTTGTATTTGAATAGCATTGATATTCAGTTGTTCCATCTTATTTGATAAAGTAGTCATTTGTGTAGATAAAACAGTGACAACTGCAATATTATGGGCTTCAACAGCTTTCTTTAGTATTGATTGCTTTGAAGACTACTAGTAATTATTAAAAGCCATCTCCCTAATAATTCATAAGCTGCTTTTGGTGTTTTTCCTATCAATGTTCGTCCTACTGTAATATCAATCATTATTCCGATAGTAGATCCTAAACCATTGTAAAATGTTTGTACTTAAAGCTAAATCGGTAGATCATGATGTAGGCATTTTCTTAGTACGTATTTAATAAATGCAAAACTCAAATACATGTATCATTCTCCCCTTCATCATCATAAATAAAATTTATTGTTTAAAAGAAAGAAACTTAGTAAAAAACAAAAAAAAAATTTACCCATGTTGTCTAAGTTAAAATTTCAGTAGAACCTTCTTTTAACAATAAGCATTGCCTCAGGAAACATGTTAATCACATTACATGCAAATCATCAAATCATGGAGAACAATGTTGAGTGCTAGAAAGTGTGTATTTATAATGGAGAAAATCATCATTTTACGCTTCAAGTCTCACTAACATTCTTACTTTTATATCTTTAAGTCCTTTGTGATTTAATTATATATGTTTTATTTTAATTAATTATTTTATGTATTTTAGGGGACATCATGGTCATTTCACAATGAACGAGAGATCAGATAGAAAAACGGACAGCAATTTTATACTAAGAACAGTCAAAAACCTTAGGAGGAGCATAAAAAAATAAATGATATTGTTCACGTATACGGCACTGTTCACATATACGATACTGTTCATGACACTGTTCACGGCACTGTTCACCCATACTATACGATGACGTGCAACTGTACGATGACGTGGCAGCATTTGATTGTACAAATGATGTGGCATTGACCACTTATGTGGCATTGACTAATGATGTGGTGTTGATTGATGATATGTCACAATCCTATTGGACTAAAATACTGATGTAGGGTTGACCGGCGACGTGGCAGTATAGTAGTGGACCGAAAAAACGTACGTACGGTACATGCCTATACACAGAATGACAGTTCTGATTATGTGTTCCATTCAATAAGAACTTGCCGCGTGGCACAATCCTAAGCGTCCAAATTGTTTTAATCCGATGGCAATGATTTACTCATTGTATCTATAAAAAAGGGGCTCTCCCCCCTCATTTGACACCCCCGAATCCATTTTTTAGCTCCATTTTCTGTAATTCCATCTCCATCTTGTATTTTCTACGTATTTTAATAAAATTTCTATTTTACTCCTAGTTCAATTATGAGTAGTTAATTTTCTTTCAAGCTTAGGTTGAAGGTGAAGTCTCAACATGCTTCATGGGCTTAATTTGGTAATTTTACTTTTTCTTCCCCTCTAATTTATGTGGTTGTTTTGACTTTTCCTAGACAGATAGTAATAATTTTGTCTAGATATCGGCTGGTATAACCGTCTCCCTAAGCAAGGTTATTACTATTTGGTACGGGAAGCACTTAGCACCATATATCTGTTAGAGTGAGGTTCATGAGGAGTGGAAAACCCCCCTTCATGATTTAATTGGTACTAATAATGAATGTTAAGCCGATGGTGCATGTTGAGTACAAATCCGGAAATCCAAGAACTTCATTTTAATAGTTTATTCCCACCACTTTAATTTAAATTAATAGATAGCCTACATCATTGTCATTATAAATCCAACTACCTACTCAAAAAATTAATTCTACAAGCAATTAAAATTCACCTCCTCGTGGGATTGACACTCGTCACCGTTGATCTATTCTACAATAGATTCGTGTGCTTGCGAGTTCAATAAAATTTGCACAACAAACAACATATTAAAATCATCTCTAAACCATCACACATATCAAACGTAAAATCAAGTATCAACCTTTAAAGCATAAGTCATTAAAAAAACTAGGCAAGCACATATATCTCTCAAAATATATAACAAAAGTAAACTGTTCTAACAAAATAAACATAATGACGCATAAAAGATGTATGCACGAAATCTAAATACCGAAACTAATCATGGACTATTACGAAGGATGTGATGAAGAAAATGAAGGAAGAACACTAAGGGCAATGAAGATTAATTGCTAGCTATCTAAAAGCTACCACTTCTGATCAAGGATATGTTGCTGCTCAAGATGGATAACAATGAACTGAGACTAGAACTGCTACTATTATTCGAAAAGTGTCCGAACTTCACCAAACAACTATTGCATAATGACCTCAGAAACTGGAGGCTCCTTAGGAATTGGAGACTCATTAGTATCAATGTCATCTCCCTTATATTCCTCTGGCTACTCAGCCTGTACTGTTGTAGCTCGACGTGGTACTTGAGGTTTAGCTCTTAATCTAAAATCAAGCAGTCGATTAGCAGGATAGACATCATTAAGCACTTGATCATCTTCTAGGGCTACAAAGGTATCCTGATTCTTAAATAAAGTCATCTTAACCCACTCTTTGTTCCTTCTATGAAAGCCTATCCTCGTTATGGCCTTCCCTCCTAATTTCTTGGTCTCCACATAGACCAGCTCACTTAAAGGCACTCTAAAATATATTAGAATATTTCCTTTTTGAACATGTTCTTTCAAGAAATGATGTCTAATCTCTACATACTTGGTCTTAGGATGTTGAATGGGATTTGTTGATAGATTTATAGCACTAGTATTTCACACATGGTAGGTATATGATCAAGTTTGATCCCATAGTCTCTATGGGTTTGTTTCATCCATATGACTTGTGCACAACAACTACTGGCAACAATATATTCAGCCTTAATGGTTGAAAGAGCAACTGAATTTTGCTTCTCATTGAACTAAGAGACAAATGAGTGACTTAGAAAGTGACAAGTTCCACTAGTACCTTAAAAAGTGACAAGTTCCACGAGTACTCTTCCTAACGTCTGTATATCTGGAAAAGTCAACATTAAGTTAAATCTATATGAGTTCCTCTATGATACCAAAAACCAAAATCAATTGCCCCACTCAAACAAAGGAAAATTACTTTCACACCAAGTGAGATTCTTTAGGACATGTTTGAAATCTTACACATAAACATACACTAAACATGACATTAGGCCTAATAGTAGTCAAGTAAAGTATAGATCCAATCATACCTTGATATGTTTTGACATCAACTTCTTTATCTTTTTCATCTTTGTCAAGCTTAATTGTTGAACTCATTGGAGTGCTTTATAGTCTAAAGAATACTTCAACTCTCTTATCTTATCATGCTCATCTCAAATTTTCTGCTCACCTAAGATTAAAATTCCTTACATAATGATTCATTGGTAAAACCAAAGATAATCTCATCAGCATAAATTGAAATAGGGTGTTTTATTGAGGTAAGGTCTAATTAATACAAAATAGTGTTGATGGCTTCGGCTTAAAAATATTTTTGTAAAGCATTTTTATTCAATGTAGTCCTAGCCATTTCTTGAATAGACCTATTCTCTCTCTGAACGACTCTATTTTGTTTTGGGGTTCTTGATGATGTAAATTGATGTTCTATGCCAAAGTTATTGCAAAAATTTTTGAAATCATGATTTTCAAATTCTCCACCATGATCACTCTTAGTACAAGAAATAGCATAACCTTTTTCATTTTGAACTTTTTTCTACAAGATTTTAAAAGCATCAAAGGCATCATCCTTATTAGCTAAGAAAAATATCCATGTGTATCTAGAATAATCATCAACAATTACAAATGCATAATACTTCTCACTTAGACTTACATATCTAGAAGGTCCAAATAAATCAAAGTAAAGAAGTTAAAGTGATTTTGAAGTAAAGGCATAATTTTTGTTTTTGAAAGATGTTTTGATTTGTTTTCTAAATTAGTAAGCTTCACAAATTTTATCTTTTTGAAAACTAATTTTTAGAAGAGTTTTAATGAAATCATTTTTTGAAATCAGATCCATGTTTGCATGATCTAGTCTTTTATACCATAACCAACTATCATCCTGTAATGGTAGAAAAAATTTGTCATGAGTTGATGCACAATCTATATTAATGGTGTATACATTAACACCTCTTTCTTTAATAAAAAAACTTTGCCATCACATGCATTTTCAATAACACATTTTGTTTTATCAAAAATAATTCTATAGCCTTTATCACATAATTGACTAATACTAAGCAAGTTGTGTTTCAAATTTTCAACTAAACACACTTTTTCAATAAAGGTAAATTAATCTTTACCAACATTACCAATACAAATAATCTTTCCTTTTGAATTACCTCTAAATAATACTTATCCACCATTTTTTATTTTAGTAAAACTCGAAACCCAAGAGTAATTGCCTGTCATATGTCTTGAGCATCTGCTGTCCAACTATTATTTTGTTCTTCCTCTTCTTAGGTACCTAAAACCTTTTGGGTCTTTAAGTATTAGTAATGGTTCCTTTTAGAACCAAAATGCATTTGATTCCATAATATGTATTTCTCTTCACTAGACATCTATAACTTATGTGACCATTTTTATTACAATAATGGCATACATTTTTATCATTAATGGAGGTAGCCTTAACAAAGTAATTCTTGTAATGCCTTTGTTTCAAATTTGGCTTATAGCCAATATCTCATTTATCAAAAACACATTTTTGAGAGCCAAGCAAATTATCTAAAATCTTTTGCCCATTTGTAAATTTTACGACAATATCATTCAGCTTCTCACTCTTTTTCCTAAGCGTTTCATTTTCCTTTTTCAAATCATTTACAAGTAAACCTTCATTCCTAGATGAAATATCTTGTTTTTCTTTAAAGAATGCAGTTTCTTCATGCAAACTTTTGTTTTCTAATTCTAGGTACTTAATCATTTCATTCAAAGTATAATTCTCAGTTGAAAGTTCTACATTTTTCTTTGTAAGAAAAGCATTTTCATTCCTATCTTCTTTAGGTCATTATGCAATTCAGTAAATGCTTCAAATAACTCATCATAAGAGGGAATATCATTTTCCTCATCAAGTTCTTCTACTTTACCATAAGAGCTAGGTTTGACAATTCATGTGAGTCCTCCTTATATGAGGTCTCCTCATCCTTGTCATCCTACATTGCAAATATAACTTTCTTTTTTCCTTGTTAAGGAGAGGACATTCTGATTTTTCCAGGCTTTTTGCATTCAAAGCATATAATTGCTTTCTTCTTTTCTTTTTAGTTTTTGAAGTTCCTGAACTTTCTTCGCTCATAAAATTTCTTGAAAAACTTCTTCAATTTTCTGACTATCATACCCATATATTCATTTTTAAATTTATTTTTTTTTTGTCGTTTTCTAATATTAAAGCTTTCAGGACAATGCCCTTTTTCTTTTCATCTTTATAATCTTTTTCAACTACCAAATCCTCTTCATAGATCTAATAATTTTCTTTGCCTTCTTGCTATTCAAAAAGGATTTTCGTAGAGCTATTAAAGTGTTTACAATGTTCGTAAATCTAGTATACATGAAATAAACACTCTCATTTTGTTCCATTTAGAATAATTTGTATTGCCTAGTATATTTACTGATTTTAGACTCTTTCACTTGATTTGTACCTTTATAAACAACTTCAAGTTTTTTCCAAATTTCGTAAGTATTACAACAACTCAAAACTCTATGGAATTCTTTCTTATCTAAGACAAAAAACAGAGTATTCATGACTTTGAAATTAAGAAAAGCTTTTCTCTTTTTCAACTCATTCCATTCTCATGAAGGCTTTGGAATTTCTTCCCCATCTTCATTTTTAGTAATGGGTATTAATGGACCATCACAAACAACTTCTCATATTTTATAATCTAATGCTTGTGAATAACTTCTCATCCTAATTTTCCAATATGGGTAATCATTTTAATCAAATAATGATGGTCTACTAGTGGACTGACCTTCCCTAAAGGTAGAATTGTTTTGGGTGCCATGGATCTTTTACTCTAGACAGTTAGGTCCTAATAAGAGAACCAAGCTTTGATACCAAATGAAAGTCTATCTAAGCAACCCAAGGGGCATGAATTGGGTTTTTAAAAACTTAAGCAAATAAAATCACAAAACAATTCAAATTAATATTAGAGAAAAGAGAGCAAACATAATATTTTTATGTGGTTCGACAAACTTCACCTACATCCACACCTTTAAACTAACTGAGCTTGAGGATTTCATTATCCAAGCCTTTACAACCCAAGTCTTCAAAATGCTTGCAATTGACTTCTAAGTTTTTAATAAAAGCTTTACGATTTCAAATGATCTCTTACCCCTTTTCCAAAGTGTTTCCCACACTTACAATCACTTAATTTTGATATTAAAATGAAGATTACAAAAATTTTCCCTCACAAAATTTATGTGTTGACAAATGAAAGCCTAAAGTGTAATTTGATGACAAAATAACAAGCTAAAAGCCCAAGAAAGGTTGAATACTCAATAATAACCTCAATGATAATTATGGAATCCATTCTAATTTGCATTTGATTGAGCTTTTTTTATAGTTGGAGAAAAAAACTAGTCGTTGTTCACTTTCTGGGCATAATTAGATTGCTGTTAATTGTTTTCAAATTACTGTTTTGACTTTGTACAAGTTCTTGTTATGTAGAAATTTGAATTATCGGTTTATCATTTGAAATTGTCGGTTTACCATTTAATTCTAGAGATTTTACTGATTAAAGTTGGCTTGCCATTTGTGAATAATGATTTGCTGATTTTAAAAGCTCAACTATTAAAAAATTCAGTTTGCTGTTTGCCAATAAAAATTTTCTATTTTCAGATAAATCCATTTCTAGAATTAGTTAGTCATCTTTTAAACTTAATGGTTATTAGTTTGTTTCGAAAAACTTGAATTTGTCCTAAACATCATATGGCCTAAGAAATTATGCAAATTTAAAGACTTCAAACCTTACATGTATTTATAGTGCAAATGAACATAATCAACAACTTCTAGAATATATTTCTTCTTGAAAGAAGATAGGAAGGAACCCATGAAATCAATTCCCAAACATCAAACAATTCTGCTTCAAGAATATTATTTAACGGCATTTATTCTTCCTTGAAATGCTACTAGTTCTTTGACACCGGTCACAAGCATCAACAAAGGCATAAGCATTTTAAAATAAGGTGGGCCAATAAAAACCTGATTAAAGCAACTTTGCTACAGTTTCAATTGCACTAAAATGTCTACCAACTTCATGAGAATGATAATGCTATAGAATGTTTCTCATCTCTTCTTCTGAGACACATCATCAAATGAAATGTTCTAAATAACACTTACACAAGAAAGGATCTTCTAAAAAATAATACTTGACATATAAGAATTTTTTCTTTTGTTGATATGATAAATTAGAAAGAACAATAGTGCTCACCAAAAGTTTACAAGGCCTGCGTACCATGGGGTATCACAAGTTTGTAGAACAAGTAACTTTTGATCAGGAAATTCTTTAGTAATTGAAACCACTACATTATCCCCTCTGTTTCCTTGCTCTAACTGAGATAAGTGATCTGTCACTAGATTTTCAAATATGTTCTTATCTTGAATCTCTAAATGAAATTCTTGTAGTAAAAACACCTAATGATCAGTGTAAACTACCACCCTTAATAATAGCATAATTCAATTGTGTATTTGTTAGAGTTCAACTTGCATAGTAAATGACATGCAAAATATTATTATTCTGTTGGCCCAGAACTCTTTAATAGCATAATCACTGGCATCACACATATCCTCAAAAAGTATATCTTCATTTGGTGCTATAATAATTGGAGCTAAAATTATTTTTTCTTTCAAAGTATTAAAAGCCTGCAAGCACTCATTAGTAAAATCAAAAGACACATCTTTAAGTAAAATGTTGTACAAAGGTTTCGTTATCTTTGAAAAATCTTTAATAAAACATTGATAAAACCCAGCATGTCCTAAACACTTCTTATAGCTTTCACGGAATTCGATGGTAACAACTTCTCAATGACTTTGATCTGTGCTCTGTGCTCTATCAACATTAATACCTTTAGCTGAAATATGATGACCCAGTACAATGCCTTCTTGCACCATAAAGTGACATTTTTCCCAACTCAGAACTAAGTTGTTCTTCTCACATCGTTGCAAAACTAGATCTAAATTGTTCAAATAATAACCAAATAAAGATCCAAAAATTGAGGAATCATCCATAAACACCTCAATGAATCTCTCCACTAAATAAAAAATTATAGCCATTATACAATGCTGAAAGGTGATTGGTATGTTGCATAGGCCGAATGGCATTCTTTTATAAGCAAACATTCTATAAAGACATGTGAAGGTGGTTTCCTGTTGATCTTTTAGTGCTATAGGTATTTGGTTATAGCCTGAATATCCATATAAAAAGTAATAGTAAGCATGGCTAGCAAGCTTTTCCAACATCTAAAAAGCTCCCTTAATTCTGGCTTTTTTGAAAGTAAGTAAAGTGGCAAAGCTTCCAAATAATGTGAGTATTCTTAAATGCCCGTGTTTATAGATTAAATAGTCCCAAAGTGAATGATACATCCTTCTAGTGAGTTATTCAGAATTGTATTGCAAAACCTTTTAATTACCTCTTTATCGATGGTTTCTATTTAAAAGCATGTGTCAATTTCGAATGGATATTTCATTACTTCGAACACATTGAAAGTGAATTGCTCATGTTACACCTTAAGGATTAGTTTTCCTTCTAAGAAGTAAATAAGAGTTCTTCTCATGGCAAGCAATGGTCAACCTGAAATAATTGGTATCTCCCGATCTTCAATCATATCCAAAACAATAAAGTCTACAAAAAATATAAACTTATCGACCTTAAAAAGTACATTCTCAATCATGCCTCTTGGATACTTTATAAACCTATATGCTAATTGAAGGGAAATAGTTGTTGCTTTTAGTTCATGAAGCCCTAATTTTCTAAAAACAAAGAGAGGCATCAAATTAATACTTGTACCTAAATCAAATAAAGCTTTATCAAAATAAGAATTTCCAATTGTGCATAGAATAGAAAAACTCCTTGGATCTTTTAACTTCGGTGTAATTTATTTTGTAAAATTGCAATGGACTGTTCAGTTAACAACACTATTTCATGCTTTTCTAATTTTTACTTGTTTAATAAAATTTTTGTCATGAATTTAGCATAGCTCGGTATTTTTTTCTAATGCATCTATAAAAGGAATGTTCATATTCCATTTTTTAAAAACATCAAGAAATTTAAAGAACTACTTATTTACTTTTCCAAAGGCACTGAGGAAATGAGATTGGCAAAACATACGCCTTGACTGGTGTTAATTATTGTGATTGTGGAATTTTTAAACTTGTTGTCTCATATGTTCTAGTGGTGTCTTTAATTTGCTCCATGTTATCTTCTTCAGCTTTATTTACTTCTTTTGGGGGCTCTTTAAGTTGTTTACAATTCCGAAGGTTAATTGCATTCGTTCATTCTTTTGGATTTGTCTGGTGTTGCTCAGTAGAGAGCTTTGTGGTCTGCTAGATAGTAAGTTTGCAATCTGACCCCTTTGTACCTCGAGGTTTTAAATTGATGCAACTAGATTTTGAAATGTTGTCATTATTTTGGTCATGAATTGAGACACATTTGTTGTAAGTTGGGTAAGAACATCTTTCAAATTTGATTGTTTTTCTTGTGATTAGAACCTTTGAAGTGGCTTCAATGTATTTTAGGTGTTGTTCCATGAAAAATTTGGGTGGTTTCTGTAACCAGGATTATAGGTATTAGAACACTGTTATTTTGTTGCCTCTAAAGGTTTGATACATAATGAGCTGGCTTAGTAGATAACGACAGAAAAGGACTACCAACTTGACAATTTACATTGTATAATTCCTTCCACATAATTCACACGCATACAATTGAATAGCACTAATATTCAAATGTTCTAACTTATTAAATAAAGCAAGTATCTATGCAGATAAAGCAATAAAAACATCAACATTATCGGCTCTTGCAGCTTTCCTTACTATTGATTGCACTGAAAATCATTGGTAATTATTAAAAGTCATCTCCTCTAATAATTTATAAGCTATTTCTGGTGTTTTTCCCATTGAAGTCCCTCCTATTGCAGCATCAATCATTGTTCTGGTAGTAGATCCCAAGCCATTGTATAATGCTTACACCTAAAGCCAAATTAGTAGATCATGATGTGGACCTTTTCTCAGTAGATCTTTTTATCTCTCAATGCTTCATATAATGACTCCATGTCAAACTGAGCAAAGATGGTGATGTCATTCCTCAACTTGGCTATTTTTGCTGGGGAAAAGAACTTCACTAAAAACTTCTATGCTTAGCCATCCCATGTTGTGATTGTTCCAGCAGGGAGTAAGTTCAACTGCTCGTTTACTTTATCCCTCAGTTAGAGCAAAAAAAGCATTAGCCTGATAACATTGTTTGAGACACTATTTTGCCTAAATGTGTCACAAATCTCCAGGAAATTTACAGTATAAACATTTGAATCATCATAATTGTACTCATGTTGAATCATCTGGATTATAGCTAGCTTAATCTCAAAATTATTCACTTGAATAGCAGGCCATGCAATGCTCAAGTGAGTACTAATGACCATAGGAACAACATAATCTCTTAAAGATCTTGAATCCTATTTCCTAGCACTACTTCATCAACCATGACTAGTTATTGCTCCTATAAAGCCTTCTACACATACATTCAATCTTTGGATCAAAAGGCAATAAATAAAAAATTCTTAAACGTTTTATAAAATTAAGGAAAATTATCTACCGACCATCTAATGTTTTGGGCTTTTTCAAAAATACACAATTCTTTTTTTTTTGACAGAATTACACATGAAGTTACAATTCTTTGCATTTTTCCACTTCCGTTTGTTGACCGTTAAGATTTTATTAGTTTTTTTAACAAAATGATGATTTTGCCCTCCAAAATTAATGTTATAGGATGAAATTATAATTTTACATTTGGGGGGCAAAACTGTTATTTTGTTAAAAAAATTAACGGAATCTTAACGGTCAACAGATGGAAGTGAAAAAGCGAAAAGAATTGTAACTTTAGGTGGAATTCAGCAAAAAAAAAAAATGAAATTGTGTATTTTTGAAAAAGTTGGAAAAATCAGGTGGTTGGTGGATAATTTCCCTAAAATTAAATAAGAAAAAGAAAATAAAAAAACTAATGCTAGTTGGTATCAATATTAATCTAAACATTCCTCGACAACGGTGCCAAAAACTTGTTGCATAAATTATAAGTGTACTAATTAGCACAAGTAATATAATGTAGAGTAGAGTATTGTCCCATAGAGATTATATATCCTATTAGCTACTGAAATTATATTAGCCCTAATTTATTTGAATGACCAAATTAGTGAATTTAAATTAAAAATAAAATAAAATATCTAAAATTAAAATAAAGATGCAAGCCGTAATAGAAATCACCAAGAGATTAAAGCACTAGGATATTCGATTTCACCATAACAAATCTAATTAATCCTCTATCTATGCTATTAAAGTCTATTACCCATGTTGACAATGAATTTCCTATTCTATTTAATATCCTCGTCCAAGTAATATAAAAAATTCCTTCACATATTAACCTATTATATCTCTATGTATGTGAATTTTAATATGCAAAAATTCATTAAATTCTATGAAAATTCTTAGATAAAACTATACGAAATACGTTACATACCTCTATCTTTTATTCAATTCATGACATTTATTATGCAGAGTAAAAACACATAAATCTCGTCTCATCTCATTATGTATCCTGAAATCATTTAGATATTGGCGAGATATTTAAAAGCAATAAGCATAATATTGAGCACTCAATCATGGAATAATAAACCAAAAATAACATAGATTTATGGAATTAAATTTTCATAAATAGTCTACATTGTTGCCCTACTAAAATAAATTATTTCATGGGAATATAAAGAGAATCCATAAACATTATCAAACATTCAAGCAAGACAATTAGAAAAGGGAAAGAGAAACTCAAGTCTGTCTTCAATCGGTCTCCCTTGCTCTTAGTTTCTCTTATATGGCTGCTGCCTCTCAGTTTATGCTCTTGTCCATTCTCCTCTTGGCTAAAATTTGTAGGCCTTTTATATAGTAATCATGTTGGCTGCCTCTTTAAGTCCAAGCTAACAAGGAATTTGAATTATTCAATTAATAACTAAGATTCCCTTCCAAAAGTTGTGCACATGCTTGCCATTTAAAGCCATGCCAAAATATTTGCTTCCTTAACTAATCATAATAAGTGTCGAGCTTGCCACCAAATTAATCATGAAAATAAAACTTTAATTATTATTTTCTTTAATGCATCCTACTTGACCTTCAATTCTTCCCATTATTCTTTGATTATTTCCTTTTTAACTTTCTTTTCCCAATATAATCTTACAATAACAAAATATAAAAATTAAGATAAAATTTAATATAATAAAATATCATCTAACTTAAAATTAAGTTAGGGAAGCATTAAAATAAAATATAAAATAAGCACACCATTAGACGAGTCTTAGAGACCTCTATTTCAATAATCATCACTGTATTTGGAGGAGAAGGTACTAATGATTGTAAAAATAAACTTTTATACACATGTACATAAGCATTTTAAACATACTTTAAATTTGTATTCCTTTTCACTAAAATATTGTCATTATACATAATCAAAATAGCTTACTGAAGTACTATCAAAACCTCGAAGGCATACACATTGCCGATTGATAGAAAAGGTGTTTTTGTGTTTGACAAGTAAGAAAGTGCTTGAAAAATAGCAGAGAAGGGTTTAGAGAATTCTAGAATCAATCACGATTTATTTCCAAAAACAATCATCATGAAATGATTACAGTGAATGGTTTATATAGTAGCTCAAAAGTATCTTTCTATCTAAATTGCTGAAGCTACTGGAATCTATAAACAACTGTACAAAGTTTGTTGCAAATGTGGTTAGTCTGTATAACGAACTTGACACGTCAGCCTCTAAGCTTAAATCAACTACTCAGATGTTTAGGAAGCCAACAATGCTCTGCTTCATTCTTTTTCACATACTCTGACATTCCCCTTCAGGCTGAACCTCTCTGATTTTCTTAATTTTTTCCACACATCTAACATCTCTCCTCAAGCTGAACTTGCAGGACTTGTATTCAGCTTGGTTCTAAGATAATTAAACTGCCTATAAGTTAAAACTTTTGTGAGTATATCAGTTGTCTGTTCTTCACTAGGAACATAGCTGATTGTGATTTGTTTAGTTTGAAAAATCTCGTTTTGCATTGATTAATTATTTTAAAAGATTAATATTATGCCTATATTCTTTGGATTTTGAATGACGCGACATGTGCCTAGTCATTCATTAGTAAATATTATCGCATTAACAAAATGATTAATTAATATTTCAAAATATTAATTAATACTTTAAAATTAGCACATCACTTATGATACAAAATTATATATTTCAACTATTTAAGTAAAAGTGGCTTTACACATTCCAAAATTTATCCCGAAATAATGTTACATTCATTACATGATTGGTGAGATAACGTAATTAATTCACATAAAATTTTTGAAAAATCATCAACGACTTAATACTCTGACACATCACGTGCCATACCATTTAGAATAAAATTTTAGAATATTTATTATTATTCTTGAATTATAGAAATATTCTGACATCGCTTATCAAGTTATGAAAGTCACTTATTGTGTAAGAATTTATTCAGATAATTATTATGCTATAGGATAATGGTTTCTATCTTCACTTTGTCTTGCATTGAGCTCTTAAGAATTAAATCTGCTCATGTTTTTGCATCATTCGCTTATGTTTTTTTAGATTTAGTTGAATAAAAATAGCTTAGTTAAAGAGGATCATCCTCATGTGGTGTTTATTTTTAGAGGATTCAATGGGGCTTTTTTTTTTTTTTTTGAATTCTGTATACAGAGACTGTTACAATTACAACTGATATTTACAATTTAAACTATGCATTTGGGACACTCCCCGCCATATATTTCCCACTGAAGTACTGCCCAAACACTTTTTAAACCCTCTCAAATATTCGAGGGCTGTCTACTCCACTCACATTTCGTAAGGGAGAGACTACCTCCACTCAATTAGATGATAATTGAGGGAGACTGAAATTAACCTTCATAATGCTTTTATGGAGGCTCGAACCCTTGCTCTCACAATTGTAAGTGCAAGGGTTCTCCCATTGGACCAAAGGCCCATTGGTAATATGGGGCTTTCTGAACGTGCAGTGTATCTCTTGATGATAAGTCCTATGCACAATCTATGCATAGCTAGATGTATGTCATTATTAATACTGCTATTAATATCTGTCCAATGGTATGCATCTTTTGCAATCCCGATGGAGAATTTGTAAAATTAGTATAATAATTGTGAGTATTTTTGCAATCTATGCACTCTAATGTTCTCATATTGAAGCTAAGGCAGGTCGGCTAATCTAAGGTTTTATGTGTGCAAATTACAATTATGGTATGTCCCAAGAGTTTAAATTAGTGATTTCAAAATAATTTTATTTAACTGGTCACTTGAGTTTCAATTTTGCAGAAGATAAAAAGATTAAAAAAAAAAAGAATTTGGCCAAAATTAGATTTATTGTGTAACTAGTAGGAATCAGGTCGGTAGTGAAAAAAACTCCTTTAATACTCTACCAAGGTTAGACTCAACCTCCCAATAAATTACACTTAAATCATACTCAGCCTTTGAGGGGTGCCAATAGCACCAATCTTTAGATTATCAATTATCCATGAAACTATCTTTTTTTTTTAATGACTTAATACACCTTCAGTAAGTATCTTGAACAAATCAAAATTTCCTCTTTTATTATTATCTTCAACTTTTGCTAACACGTCTTATGGTACAGTTAGCCCCCCATATTGTCATTGAAATAAGCCCGCAAATCAACTCTCCGCCTTCGGATTTGGCTTTATTTACACTTACCTTTTAAAAAAAATATTTCGTTAGAAAATTATTGTTGAGGAAAAAAATTACAGGTCTATGACTTTATGTAGGGATGTCAAAACTATCTGGATCTGGTCTGGATTTGCAAAGATCCAGAAGATCTAGATTAAGAAAAATCTGGATCCGTAAATTAAAAAATACGGATCCAAACCCTTAAAATTAGGATCCATGCATATTTGGATCCGAATCCAGATACAAATGCATCCGGAAAACTAGATATTCGGATCTGTATTTTTTTTTAATTAAATTATTTATTGAATTAAAATTAAATAAAAAATATAAAAGTTAAATAAAAAACATAATAGGATTAATTAAAAAATATAGAAATTAAATTAAATTAAGAAATCATTGGGATCCATATTTTTTTTAATCAAATTATTTATTAAATTAACATATAATGAAAAAATATATAAGTTAATTGAAAAAACATAATAGGATTAATTAAAAAATATAGAAGTTAAATTATATTAAGAAATATATTGGGATCCGCATTATTTTATGTGGATTTGTGGTGTTTTTATAATATTATTTTTGGAATTGTGATGATGCTAGACTTAGATTTATGTTATTCTTGATGTTTGATTTATATTGTAGTATTTTTATTTGTGATTTTATGGTGTTATATGTTATTCTAGGTATTAAATTGTTAATTGTTAAATTATAATTGGATTTTATTTGATATTATTACATAAATTGTTGAATTTTAAATTAATTAATTTTAATTTTTTCAGATCCGGATGCGGATCCAGATATAAGAATATTAATCTGGATCCGGATTTTGCCATCCCTAACTTTATGCTTGGGAATGTCTACTTTTTCGACTAGAGATTTGTTTTTTCCTTAGTCCTACTATCTATTCTTTTTGGATACAACTTTATCGTTGATCTGAAAAAAAAATTGATTAATGCTTATGACTAATCTAAATAGTAACAAGGTAAAAGGAAGAGCCCCCACGAGTGGGAAGTGTGCTAAGAGTGCTTTTTAAGTAGTTTTATTTTGTTAGTTACTTGAATTCAAATCCTAAGACAACAAGAAACAAAAATGATGTAAACTTTGACTATTCCTCGACCTCTGAAAAGAAAAAAGCAAAAAAGGTTAAAAAGAAGAATGATTTATTATGAGAATAATCATTTTCATCAGTCCATGTTCTATTTAGAAGAAAAAAATTGGATAAAAACCATATTTTCTATTCAAATAAAAATGTCTAAAAATAAATGTTAAAGAAATAAGCCCCCTCAAACCCCACAAATACTCCATATAAAACAATAATTTGATTCGTATTTTGGAGGGGGTGAAGGAGAAACTTATGTGTGATAATAAATATTGCCTTGAAATTTGACAGTCAATCAATTTATTATAATTCTATAAATAGTTTTATTATTTGAATCCTTAATATTCACCTATCTTTGATGCAAGCAAAACATCATAGTATTTGATATTTTACCATAACAATAACAAATATAAATGGTTAATAAAATAGAAAATAATAAACAAGTGAAAAATAAATTTTGAAATATATATAAAAAAGAATTCACATTTGAGACAAAAAATCGCTAAAAACTCATGAACCACAAATTGAGGGAGGATCTTTATTCATTAATTTTTTTTTAAGATAAAGAGATGAGCAAAGATTAAGACAAAGCTTTAAATCAATTTTCTAACTCCCTAAATAAAGCTGCTTGAAAAACGCCGGACTCCTTAGTTGCTAATTAATGTATATACATACTGCAAAGCCAATGCAAATTAACAAAAGCTCATAATATCCACAAAAAGCTTCTATTGACTCTTGAGAAAACAATATTAAATGCGTGCTATCTTGTGAGAAACATTATTTCTAAGTGATCAACAACAGCAAGCAACATGACTGATACTCTGGTGAACAGTTACTTGTTCGTGGCAATAACTTTGGTCCTGGGCATCATGATGATTTCACCGGCAGGGGCATTTGCTCTACAGGAGGAGGACGAATCCGGGGCAGCGGCGCACCACTACTTTTCAAAGAACTTAATAAGTTCAACTTCTTGTACCAAAGATCAGAATTACCTACAGCATTGCACAAGCAGCTTAAACAGATGCTGTCTCAATGAAATATTAGTCTCCAGTTTGTAGATTATGGTCTAGAGCCGTCTAATTTGTATAATAAGGTAATACAATTTATCAGGAGCTAGCCCAGTGTTAAAAAAGAGAAAAAAATCTGAAACCGACCATGTATAGAGTCACTAATCTCCCATACATTTCGGCAAATTTTGTCAAATATCATCAATTATGTTAATAGATAAGACATCATCTCAACATTAATCATAAAAGGTGGTGGAAACTATGATGGTTCATATTTCATAGTTTTCTTGTATTTTATCAATCGTAATGTCATAAATTCACCATAAGTCAATAAATAAAACATACTTTATATGTAAATGGTGTAATCAACATGTGAAATCATGAGGTTACAGTTTTCAATTACTTTTAAATTAAAGGCCTCATACTTCAATTACACAATCCATTCTCATTTTCTTCCAATAATAGAAAACAAAGTACTGAGTTCAAAGCACTTTTGTCAATGTCTTTGTACCCAAAGAACTGTGATTCAAATTTTTGAACGTTTTTCTACAAGGCTTGTTGCGAAGAAATTGATGGTTTGGAAAAAAGAAATGAAGGCACATGATTAGATGCTTTTAAACCGGAGAATTACCAAAATGTTTCTGGTTTATTCTGGCAAGAGATGGGCATTATAAATCCAAGAATTGGAAGTATCAAGATAACATTGCTTTTATTATCTAATTAATTCTTGCTAGGAAATCTTTTTTGCTTTTAATTTCTTTGTAGTTTAACAGACAATGAATATGGCTAGGTACACAAACGGATGCGTATGTGAGCATCAACTTCAAATAACCCTTCTTTCAGTTTCACACAACTGTCTTCTTTCTATCCACAAAGGAAAAAGAATGAACAAATGGAGGCTCCAAAACTTTGTATGCTTCCGACCAAAAAGTTGCAAAATTTATATTTTCCTCTAATGAAAATGAGATCCATGAACAACCATTATGTTTTTACTACTTTATTGTTGTTCATGGAAAGAAGTTCCATTTAGTACCTCAATCCACCAATATTAAATAAACCAAATCTAATATTTTCAACTCATTTGGAATAACTTAAATCCGCTTCCGACCGGCACTACATTGATGCAATTAGCAACTTAAAGTGGACATTCATGATATTAACAAAGACTGATGGAGCTTTACAACTATGGTAGAAAAAAAATTAAGAGATAAAAGTTAATAGTACATATTAAATATAATATTTAAATAATAATTTTGACAAAATTAGTAAAGATATAATAGATTTTTCATAATCCAAGTGTAAAATCAAAGCAACTTAACTTGCAAGTTTCAATAGCTAGTGCTTACAAATCACTTTAGTATTGTAACTTTTAAGTTAAAGGTCTAACCTGATGAGGTGAGGCGTAGCGAAAGCAGAAATTGATAGGGTAGAGAACACTAGATATCGTTCTAATACTAGATCAAACCAATATGATTATGCTACGCTCTAATTGAAACGTGATTATATGTAGTTCTAATCAAAACGACTCAATTAGATTTTTAATAATACGTAATGCGAGATTAGATGACGCTCTAATCCAAATGACTTTACAAGAGAGATTTTAATAGACAATCCCAAAGGGAATTATAAAAGAGAATTTTATTGAATAATTGAATCTGAAGTTTTGAAAATAATAACAAGACCTCTCTATTTCTAATAGAGGAAACCCACTTCCTTAAGTTAACTTAAAAACGGGAAACTAAATCACAATTATAATGGAAATAAAAGATACTTTCCTAAGTTAACTAAATTTCATACCTAATTTACTCTAATAAAAATATAAAGTCCTAAAATAATAAAATACCATAATTGACTCTAATTAAAATAGAAAGTCATAAAATGATAAATATTCTAGAATCTTAAGATTCCTAAAATAACATCCTACATCAGTCTTCCCCTTTTGAAAGAAACTCGTCCTCGAGTTTGAATACAGTCTGGAGGGTGAAACTTGTAGTGTAAAACCAAATCATCTTGTAATTTGAATTTGCGGTCTTTCTTATCAATCTTTCTCAAAAATTTGAAAAATCCATACCTCATCAACTTCCTTCACTTGTACATTCTTCAAGGTGATGAAGACTTCCAAGATCGAACAACAATGAAATAACTCTTGCCTTTCCCCAATTCTTGCTCAATGCGCTCTCCAATAAACTTCACATTTTCAATCAAATCTTCTTCAAGCACAATCTTTATGTCTTCAATATGAATAGGTAGAACCATTTCGATCATTTCAGCTTCTTCAACTTGATTTTGCCGCACAATCTCGATCCTACTATTAGGCCCAATGCACAAATCAAGGATAGGTTGTTCTTCTTCTTTAAAAATCCCAAAGAGATAAAAAATCTCATTATTTTCAACACTTCTCTTATCCTCCAAGAAAACATTATGCACATTATCACAGGGATTGCTAGATTAAAATTTTAAATCGACCTTTTCCTCAGGCATCTTACACGAGTCTTTTTTCTCAATGATAGGTGAACTTAATGGTGCATTTTTAGGCACTATCATAGAGACAGACCATTGCTTGGTTAGATCTTCGACAATTCCTTTAATCACTTTATCTAAGCTTCTTTGTCATTGTGACTTGATTTGTGATTCATTTTGCTTGGCTAAATGAATTGCTAAATTAATTGCATGCTATAAAGTATTGATAGTGTATGTAGGCATCCTTTCTTGAATATGTAAATCAAGCCCTTTCACAAATCTTATAATTGTAGTCTCTTCAGGCTCATAATAATAATTGCATCCATAAAGTTGTTCAAACTCATAAGCATAAGTATAAACGGATCTCGTACCTTGTTGTACCAAATAATAATTAAGAGGGACAAACTCATATCGCAAAATACGCTTCATACGATTCCATGACCAAATTTTACATCTACCTTTGTCAACTCGAGAAGTTTGCAACTCATCCCAACATTCTGAAACACTTATGCTTAATCTACTAGCAGTAAACGATACTTGTTCTTCTTTAGGAGCATGCCAAAATAGAAACCAATGCTCTACTTTGTTCAACCAATCAAGAAATTTGTTTGGACAAGTATATGAAAATAATTCTGGCACATGATAAATAGGAGGGCAAAGATGGTATTTTGCCATTTATTATCAAGTTTCCACACAATGGCAAAACCTTAATTAAGGCTCAACTCTCGGGTTTGGTATTGTCATGATTCGAAGTGAAGATGGTAAGAGAGGGTAACTTTAAAAGAGTTGAGGGCTAAACTAAAAATTGAACAAAATTTTAGGTAAAATGGTAATTAAGTGAAAGTTTAGTTTTTCTAGTGGTGGTGGCTGGAAATCCGACAAGGATGGGTAGATTTGGAAGATTTGGTGGTGAGGAATACAATGGTGGTCGTGGATTGGTCGGATTCGATGCGATTTGTCCGGAAAACTGACTTGAATACAAGGTGGCTTATGGTGGTTTGGTGACGAGGATGGTCAGGTTTTGGTCGAAGAAGGCTAAGGATTCTTGTAGTGGTGGTGGTCGACGGTAAAGGTGGCTAATTTTGCAGCGATAAATAGGAGGAGAGCTTGCGAGTTTTGGGCATTTCACAGCTATTCAGGCGACAATTGAGGCAGCGATGGCTGGGGTTTGATCGTCATACGATGATGAGTCTAGTGACGTGTTGAATAATGGCAATGGTGGCCAGAGATTATGGCGGCAGTGAGTGGAGTGTGGCGATGACTAGGGTATGTTAATTTAGGAATTTTTATTTTTGTGGTGGATTTGGTATGGGTGGTTATGGGTAGATATGGGTATCCAGGAAAGTTGTGTGAATCACACAGAATTACTCTGATACCAACTGATGAGGCAAGGCATAGCGGTAGCCAAAATTGATAGGGTAAAGAACACTAGATATCGTTCTAGTATTGGATCAAATTAACATGATTAGGTTACGCTCTAATTGAAGCGCGATTAGATATCGTTCTAATCAAAACGACTCAATGAGATTTTTAATAACGCGTAATGCGAGATTAAATGACGCTCTAATCCAAACAACTCTACAAGAGAGATTTTGATAGATAATCCCAAAGGGAATTATAAAAGAGAATTTTATTGAATAATTGAATTTGAAGTTCTGAAAACAATTACAAGACCTCTCTATTTATAATAGAGGAAACCCACTTCCCTAAGTTAACTTAAAAACGGAAAACTAAATCATAATTATAATGGAAATAAAAGATACTTTCCTAAGTTAACTTAATTTCATACCTAATTTACTCTAATAAAAATATAAAGTCCTAAAATAATAAAATACCATAATTGACTAATTAAAATAGAAAGTTATAAAATAATAAATATTCTAGAATCTTAAGATTCCTAAAATAACGTCCTACATCATAACCTCAATACTAAACAAGCAAACAAACCGTATCATCTAACTAATGTGCCTTTTCTAATTGATTACCCGGCATTTAACAAATTAATCACACATATATATTAGGCATAATATACGAGCTAATGTTATAGGCAATGATGCACAGATTAATTTGTAAAAATAATAATAATAATAATTCTTTTATTTTGCTAATTGATGTGGGAAAATTTAAACAAAATTACAGAAAAAATCAGTCTATCTTAATCTACTACTACTCTAAAACTTCATGCTTCTGCTGTGATATTGCTTGCAGGATTCTCAATCTTTCTCCGCCGCCTTATAACAATGACCCAAGTTACCACTTCCAAAATCACGGCAATGGCTCCCAAGCAATAAGAACACAAGCATACAACAAGCGCCAAATCTTCAAAGGGTTCAAAATATTAAAACCCTCAAAGATGTTGAAGATGCTTAATATAATGATGGCGTATCCAGCAGAATGGTGGTAAAGATTCCACCAAATTCTGTACTTTTGCTCCTTCTTTGGTCTCAGTTTCAACGCAAGAACCTGAATGAAGCCAAGAACGAGAAGTAGTATCCCAATAGTCCTGTGAGTGGAATGTTGAATGCCATGAGATTTGTTGCCAAGATAAATTCCTGTCCCCGCTCCGGCAATACCAAGTAAGTAAGCCGAGGATTGGCATATGATGTGAGCATAAAACCATGCAGAATCAGATGATTGGAAGACCTTCATGTACCTGGCAGTAATCGCACCCACTGGCATCAAGAAGCCCCAACTAACCGCGTTTATAATTCCATGAACCTGCTTGAAATGAAGAGTACTCGAGGTTCCTGCGTTGGTAGTCGTAACTTTCCCTGAAAGAAGATCCAACGTACTCATTGATCTGACATTATCGCCTCCTAAAGGATGCATGCCAAGGTGATTTTCACCACGCACAGGACCTTCTTGCCACACGTGGCTCGCTGTGGTCATGTTCTTTGGAAGCACTATTGTTGCATATATTATCATCTCGCTATTGGAAAAGTCTGCTGAAATCTTGGGAACCTGAAAGCTCAAGTTTCTCTCTTGTAGCTTGGTGCCATAACTCGTCACCGGCGATGTGTATGCCATCAAGATTCCGTTACGGTTACGGTAGGCTACAAGAGATTGAGAGCCGACCATGCCTTTACCGGTAGGGTTTATTGCCCACGCAACCCATCTGGTTGGTTGCATGCCTACGTGACGATAGGCCAAGTCGATAGAGCCGGTTGCTTCGTCATAGCTCCAGTGGAGAAAGGAATTCAAAGCTTGCAAATCAACGCATGCACCGTATTTGTTGTTGTGGGCGGTGAAACGATAATTAGTACATGTTTGAGTTGTTTGAGTGAATGAAGAAGATGAAGAAAGCAACAAAGTAAGAAGCGCAATCAAAAAGATTGTCTTCATGGATTTGTTTTGGAGGTTTAAAGGCAGAAACAAATTTTTTATTTTATATAAGACATTAATCTCTTGCTACTGCTATATATTTATAGTAGTAAATTAAATAGGAAATCTCAGCTCCTTATGAACTTGAGTTTCCTGTTCCTGATAGGAATAACATCAATATGTATTAGGAAACCTCACTAGAAATCCTTTTGTGGATAGGGAGCTAGAATAAGAAATAAGTTTGTTTGAACCGGCAGAATTACTTTCTATAATCACTAATAAGAAATTGGATTCCCTTCCCGCGTAGGTAATTCATTTCCTCACTAGGAAATAATAGAAAATTATCAATGGCATTAGATTATATTACATTGCAGTCAATAATTCTTTTAAAAGATTTATTTAGCTAAAAGATGAATTAGTTCAACGATATACATTTGTTGTTCGTAGATGGTCCCACCACTCTAGATATTCTAGAATAGATTATTTCTACGCTAATGGTTAGATAATTATTAGGTAATTATCTTATTTATCTTTATATTTATCTCTGTATTTTTCAAATCCCTAATTCCTCATTGTAAACAGAGGAGGCCTCTTTTACTCACTCAATTGGAATAATAAGTTAATATCACAGCCTCTAGCCCATATATGAGTACTTTCATGAGCACTTCGTCTATTATTCAAGTATTTCTTTTGTCTACTCTTTTCTACTTTATTTTTAGTTTACTTTTGACAATTTTATCATCTTTAACTATGGATGTTTGCATTTTTAAGATATCGATTCAGTATTTACAGTGCTATAAAATCCTTTATGTCATTGGAAATGTACTATACAATTTTGAAAAGTAGGTTACAGCATTGTACAATGTTGTAAACTTTGCATCCACATGAAATATCATGTCCCATTGACACGGCCCGCCCCGAACTCTTATTGCGAATCGGCCTAATTCTATTTAATCGTTCTAATGTAATCTGATGAATCAAAATTCTGCCGAAAATTCGGCAGAGTCTCCCAAAAAATTGTTACACAACAAAATTTACAAAATTATAAATCAAGCACGTCCAAAAAAATTTCAAATACAACTATCTCCAAACAACCAATCTCCTCAAAAAAATACCAAATTATCCAATATCAAAGGAAATACAAATGTTATCCACAATCCTCGAAGTGTAATAAAAATATTATCATGCATATTCAAAATCGATAACCAAAATTATTAATCAAATGACAGATCCTTAAGTAAAAGGTTGTACAAAGGTTGTACAAAGGTTTCGTTATCTTTGAAAAATCTTTAATAAAACATCGATAACACCCGACATGTCCTAAAACACTTCTTATAGCTTTCACAAAAGTCAATGGTGGAAAATTCTCAATGACTTCAATCTGTGCTCTATCAACATTAATACCTTTAGTCAAAATATGATGATCCAGTACAATGCCTTCCTACACCATAAAGTGACATTTTTCCCAACTCAGAACCAAGTTAATCTTCTCATATCATTGCAAAAAAAGATCTAAATTGTTCAAATAATAATTAAATGAAGATCCAAAAATTGAGGAATCATCCATAAACATCTCAATGAATCTTTCCACTATATCAGAAAATATAGCCATCATATAATGTTGAAAGGTGGCTGGTGTGTTGCATAGGCCGAATGGCATTCTTTTATAAGCAAACATTCTATAAAGACATGTAGAGGTGGTTTCCTCTTGATCTTCTGGTGCTATAAGTATTTGGTTATAGCCTGAATATCCATCTAAAAAGTAGTAGTAAGCATGGCTAGCAAGCCGTTCCAACATCTAAAAGGCTCCCTTAATTCTGGCTTTTTTGAAAGTAAGTAAAGTGGTGAAGCTTCCAAATAATATGAGTATTCTTAAATGCTTGTGTTTGTAGATTGAGTAGTCCCAAAGTGAATGATACATCATTCTAGTGAGTTATTCAGAATCGCATTGCAAAACTTTTTAATTACCTCTTTATCAATGGTGTCTATTTAAAAGCATGTGTCGATTTCGAATGGATATTTCATTACTTCGAACACACTGAAAGTGAATTGCTCATGTTGCACCCTAAAGATTAGTTTTCCTTCTACGAGATCAATAAAAGTTCTTCTTGTAGCCAGGAATGGTCAGCCTGAAATGATTGATATCTCCCAATTTTCAATCATATCTAAAATAATAAAGTCTACAAGAAATACAAACTTATCAACGTTAACAAGTAAGTCCTCAATCATGCCTCTTGGATACTTTATAGACCTATCAGCTAATTAAAGGGAAATAGTTGTTGCTTTTAGTTCATGACATACTAATTTTCTAAAAACAAAGAGAGCCATCAAATTAATACTTGCACCTAAATCAAATAAAGCTTTATCAAAATAAGAATTTTCAATAGTGCATGGAATAGAAAAATTCCTTGGATCTTTTAATTTCGGTGGGAATTTATTTTGTAAAATTGCAATGGACTCTTCAGTGAACATCACTATTTCATGCTTTTCTAATTTTCAGTTGTTTGATAAAATTTCTGTCATGAATTTAGCATAGCTCGGTATTTTTTCTAAAGCATCTGCAAAAGGAATGTTCATATGAAATTTTAAAAAACATCAAGAAATTTAAAGAACTACTTATTTACTTTTCCAAAAGCGCTAAGGAAACGAAATTGGTGAGACATAGGCCTTGACCGGTGTTGATTGTTGTGATTGTGGAATTTCTAAACTTGCTCTCTCATATGTTCTAGTGGTGTCTTTAATTTGCTCCATGTTATCTTCTTCAGGTTCATTTACTTCTTTTGGGCGCTCTTTAAGTTGTTTACAATTCCAAAGCTTAATTGCATTCATTCGTCCCTTTGGATTTGTCTTAGTGTTGCTCAGTAGAGAGCTTTGTGGTCTGCTAGATAGTAAGTTTACAATCTGACCCCTTTATACCTTAAGGTTTCAGATTGATGCAACTTGATTTTGACAAGTTGTCTCCATTTTTGTCATGAATTGAGACACATATATTGTAAGTTGGGTAAAAACATCTTCCAAATTTGATTTTTTTTCTTGTGATTAGAACCTTAGAAGTAGCTTCAATATATTTTAGGTGTTGTTCCATGACAAATTTGGGTGGTTTCTGTAGCCAGGATTGTAGGTATTAGAACACCGATTATTTTGTTGCCTCTAAAGGTTTGATACATAATAAGTTGGCTTAGCAGATGACGACACAAAAGGACTACCAACTTGGCAATTTACATTGTATAATTCCTTCCATATAATTCACACACATACAATTGAATAGCATTAATATTTAGATGTTCCAACTTATTAAATAAAGCAATTATCTATGCAAATAAAGCAATGAAAACATCAACATTATCGGCTATTGTAACTTTCCTCGGTATTGATCGCTCTGAAAATCACTAGTAATTATTAGAAGTCATATCTTCCAATAATTTATAAGCTACTTCTGGTGTTTTTCACATCAAAGTCCCTCCTATTGCAGCATCAATCATTGTTTTGGTAGTAGATCCCAAGCCATTGTATAATGCTTATACCTAAAGCCAAATTAGTAGATTATGATGTGGACCTTTTCTTAATAGATCTTTTTATCTCTCCATGCTTCATATAATGACTCCATGTCAAACTGAGCAAAGGTGGTGATGTCATTCCTCAACTTGGCTATTTTTGCTAGGGGAAAGAACTTCACTAAAAACTTCTACGCTTAGCCATCCCATGTTGTGATTGTTCCAGTAGGGAGTGAGTTCAACTGCTCGTTTATTTTATCCCTCAGTGAGAGCAAAAAAAGCATTAGCCTGATAGCATTGTTTGAGACACTATTTTGCCTAAACGTGTCACAAATCTCCAAGAAATTTACAGTATAAGCATTTGGATCATCATAATTGTACTCGTGTCTAAATCATCTGGATTATAGCTAGCTTAATCTCAAAATTATTCACTTGAACAGCAGGCCATGCAATGTTCAAGCGGGTACTAATGACTATAGGAACAACATAATCTCTTAAAGATCTTGAATTCCTATTTCCTGGCACTGCTTCGTCAACCATGACTAGTTATTGCTCCTGTAAAGCCTTCTAAACGTACATTCAATCTTTGGATCAAAAGGCAATAAATAAAAAATTCTTAAATGTTTCATAAAATTAAATAAGAAAAAGAAAATAAAAAACTAAGCCTAGTTGGTATCGATATTAATCTAAACAATCCCTTGCAATGGTGCCAAAAACTTGTTGTAGAAATTATAAGTGTACTAATTAGCACAAATAATATAATGTAGAGTAAAGTATTGTCCCATAGAGATTATATATCCTATTAGCTACCGAAATTATTTTAGCCCTAATTTATTTGAATTACCGAATTAGTGAATTTAGATTAAAAATAAAATAAAATATCTAAAATTTAAATAAAAATGCAAGCCGTAGTAGAAATCACCAAGAGATTAAAGCACTAGGACATTCGATTTCACCATAACTAATCTAATTAATCTATGCTATTAAAGTCTACTACCCATGTTGACAGTGAATTTCCTAATCTATTTAATATCCTCTTCGAATAATATAAAAAAATACCCTTACATATTAACCCATTATATCTCTATGTGAATTTTAATATGCAAAGATTCATTAAGTTCTATAAAAATTCTTAGATAAAACTATACGAATTACGTTGCACATCTCTATCTTTCGTTCAATTCATGACATTTATTATGCAGAGTAAAAACACATAAATCTCCTCTCCATCTCATTGTGTATCCTAAAATCATTAAGATATTGGCGAGATATTTAAAAGCATTAAGCATAATAATGAGCACTCAATCATGGAATAATAAACCAAAAATAACATAGATTTATGGAATTAAATTTTCATAAATAGGCTACGTCGTTGCCCGAATAAAATAAATTAGTTCATGGGAATATAAAGAGAATCCATAAACATTATCGAACATTCAAGCAAGACAATTAGAAAAGGGAAAGAAAAACTCAAGTCTCTTCAATCGGTCTCCCTTGCTCTTGGTTTCTCTCATATGCCGGCTGCCTCTCGGTTTCTGCTCTTGTCCATTCTCCTCTTGGCTTAAATTGGTAGGCTTTTTATATAGTAATCATGCTGGCTACCTCTTTAAGTCCAAGCTTACAAGGAATTTGAATTATTCAATTAATAACTAAGATCCCCTTCCAAAAGTTGTGCACATGCTTGCAATTTAAAGCCATGCCAAAATATTTACTTCCTTAATTAATCATAATAAGTGTCGAGCTTGCCACCAAATTAATCATGAAATAAAACTTCAATTATTATTTTCTTTAACGCATCCTACTTGATCTTCAACTCTTCCCATTATTCTTTGATTATTTCCTTTTTAACTTTCTTTTCCCAATATAATCCTACAATAACAAAATATAAAAATTAAGATAAAATTTAATATAATAAAATATCATCTAAGTTAAAATTAAGTTAGA
This sequence comes from Luvunga scandens, assembly GCA_030449905.1. NCBI lineage: Eukaryota > Viridiplantae > Streptophyta > Magnoliopsida > Sapindales > Rutaceae > Luvunga > Luvunga scandens. The sequence goes on along the minus strand of JASUUG010001097.1, from coordinate 1,246,988 downwards.
GAAGTATTAAACTAAAATATAAAATAAGCACACCATCAGACGAGTCTCAAAGACCTCTATTTCAATAATCATCACTGTATTTGGAAGGGAAGGTACAAATGATTATAAAAATAAACTTTTATACACATATACATAAGCATTTTAAACATACTTTAAATCTGTATTCCTTTTCACTAAAATATTCTCATTATATATATTCAAAATAGCTTACCGGAATACTATCAAAACCTCGAAGGCATACACATTGCCGATCACGAGATATGGCACCAATTTATAAAAGGGAAACTTGAGCTTTCAGGTTCCCAAGCTTTCAGTGGACTGTTCCAATAACGAGATGATAATATATGCAATAATAGTCCTTCCAAAGAACGTGCCTGCAGTAACCCAATGTGGCAAAAAGGTTCTTTGCGTGTTGACAATTACCTTGGCGTGCATACTCTAAGTGGGGAAAACGTCAATTCAATAGGTATTTTGGATTAGGGGTGTTTAGAGTCCAATTCGGTCCGCTTAATCCGTCTGATCCGTAAAAATCCGATCTGTGGATTGATGGATTGAATTTGGATTGAAATTTTGAAAATCCACAATCGGTGGATTGGATATGGATTGACTTACGTAAATCCGTAAAAATCCGTGAATCCGCAAAAAAGAAAAATATTTATTTAATTAAATAATTAAACTTGTAAATATAACATTAGTACTTACTGATAATAATATAAAATAAAAAATAATTAAATAAATAAATATAGCTTTCTAAACGGTTAATTTTCACATACTGATCTAAATAAATGAGATTTTTTTCTTTTTGGTGCGTTGTACTTTAAAAATTTAAACGTATTTTCTAGCTTTATTCAAACAATTAATTTATTTAAATTTTATTTAATTTTGAATTTGTTCTATAGTAAAGTTATTTTTATATTAAATTTTTTTATTTAGTTAGTTCATGAATTGGACAAAATAAAAAAAATTTTAGTCTGTAAAAGATCTGTAAAATGGTGGATTGGATATGGATTGAGTTAAATTCACATCCGATCCATAGATGTATGGATTGGATTTGGATTGAGTTTCACTGATCTGTGGATTTGATTGGATTGAAAATTTAGAATCCGCAAAATCGTGGATCAGATATGGATTGATGCCAAATCCATAAAATCTGATCCGTGAATACCCCTATTTTGGATCTTCTTTTCGCAAAAGTTATGATAAATAAATGTGGAACCTCGAGTACTCTTTCAATCAAGCTCGTCCTTATATTGGAGGTGACATGACCTGGCCCTTTCCCTCTGTCAAATCTAAGGCAAACACGCGAAAATCTTTATATTACCTTTCTTATGCTCATATTTAGAACTCAAAACAAAATTCAAATTCATGAATATATATAAAACTAACGTTACGCCTTTATTATGAGGAGCCCCCTAAGTTACATTCACATGTAACTTACTCCTCTCACAGCTATAGTAATATAATAATGGAGCCCACATGACTTGTGTGAGAGAAGTAAGTTACATATAAATGTAACTTAGCATTTGACTTATTGCTTTATTATAAACATATAAAAGCCTCGTGCCTCATTTGAAAACTTACTCAAAACGTGCATACTTCACATCTCACTGTACATACATACATCTCAAATACATACGTATAACGCACTCAAAATACAAAACATGTTGTAATGCATGCCTTGGCACAACCTTAACTTATCATAAACTGAGCTGCAAGATATTTTCTGAAAACTTGAGAGAAATGAGGTAAATAAGACATAGTGAGTATGTGGCTAAGTAAGTGGATATAATTTATAAATTAAAAAAATCTAATTAACCAAATACAACGAAAAGTGGGGTCCTAAGCTAAACCTTGGAAATCTTAATGCTATAATGCCTTTCAAATCCTCCTATTTGAAAGTAAAAATGAACGTGGGCTTATGAATTTTTTTGGGTCTTCTAAAAATGAACGTGGGCTTATGAATTTTTTTGTGTCTTCTTAACAAAAATATAGGATAAATTGAAATTTTTCTTTTTGAAAAAAAATGTTATCTGAAGATAGTCAATTCAAGAGAAAGTAATCCAAAATTCATACTTTTGATAAATTCTAGAATACATTTCATGTTCTATGTGATCAGATGATGTGAAACCACTAACAAATAATTTTTTAACATGTGTCAATAATTTTTAAACCTAAAAATTAGTTTATTAAAAGTCAAACAATTCCCTCCCTTTTTGTCTCATTCCTACGTTTCAAAAATTCCTTTTTTCTCTTCCAAATTCAGGAACAAAAATTGAGAAACATGAATTTATTAGAAATTATAAAAATAATAAATTGAATAAAGTGCCTTTGCAAATCTTTGGTAATATTGCTTTCATCCTCATTTTTCTTCCCATTCACAACTCCATTTCCCTGCAAAAACATGCCTTTAGTAACTCGTTTTGATGCTCCTTCTGCTTCCCATTCACAAGTCCATTCTCCTGCAAAACATTGCTACTAGCTTAATTAGAAATGTCATAACATCCGATTTGAAAGGCTTCTCAACCTCCCTGCAAACGCCTTGATTATTCTTTCTCCAGCCCTCAATTTATTTTGCCATTCATCAGGTAATTTTTAATTTAGTTTTTTTTTTCTCTTAATGCAAAATCAATTCCACTACGTCATGGCTCTGTAGTCTTTTCATTAGAATTAATTATATTATTCATAATAATAATATGGGTGTATTATTTCCTAGTGGGCAGGTTGATAATATCAATGGATCATTCAAGTGCTAAAGGAGAGAAGAACTCATCAAAGTCGGGATGAAAGTTAATTTTGACAAAGAAGCCTATAATTTATACAATAATTATACTTGAGAGAAAGCTTTAGTATCTGCAGATGAACATTCGAAGAGATACATCAAATAGAATTCGGCAACATGAATTTGTTTGTTCGAAACAAAGATTTCAATTAGATGAAGACTTATTTGGGTGAAGAAGGTGAATAACTTGGAAACAAGAACGGGTGGTACAGCTATGGTTCGATTTACTGTCGATGATGGAGTGCGAGTAATTTCTCATATATAGGCAGATCATAACCAAGAACTTGTAAAACCTGAAGAAAGGTAGATATTCTGCCCGTGCTCATGGGCCTGTAATAAGGTCTATGGCTAATGCTAGGATAAGAGCGTCAAAGTCATACTCCATTTTAGCTAATGAAGTTAGCAGTGATTGAAGCAGAGAATGTTCAAGATTTGCTCAACTATTTAAAGCGGAGACAAGGTGAGGATCCTCGCTTTTTTTATTTAATACAAGTTGATCAACATAATCGCATGACGAATTTTTCCTTCTTTTTCAGAGAGACAGTTGATCAAAGTTAGATCATGACTGCTTTGGCAATGTTGTTTGTTTTAATACTACATTTCGTACCAATAAATACCATTTAATATGTGCTCCATTTGTAGGTGTTAACCGCCATTGGAAGAATGTATTATTTGGTTGTGCCTTTTTGTATGATAAGACCACAAAGTTATTTACACGGTTGTTTGAGACATTTCTGGAGGGAATGGGAAACAAACAACCAAAATGAATTTTCACAAATAAGGATAAAGCAATGTCAAACGTATTTGAAATATTGTTTTTAGAGACACATCATTGATTGTGTACTTGGCATAATGCTAAAAATGCCGCACAACAACTTGTTATTTATTTTACAAGACTTGGCAATGCAACTGAATTTGAAGCTTCTTGGATTGAGATGGTTAAAAAATTCAAACTAAAAAATCACTCATGGCTCAAAAGGTTGCTTTCACTTAAAGAGAAGTGGTGTCCAACTTTTAATTTGGATTCATTTTCTACATGCATAAAGTCAACCCAATGAAATGAGAGCACAAATAATGTTTTCCATCAAATTTCAGCAAAAACAATGGAGCTCACTATAGTTGTTCAGCATTATGACAATAAAAAGCAAACGAGGAGTTGCATGATGATTATAGTTGTAAGCACGGCGTTCGTCATCTCAGAGTAAAAAGTGGAATTTTAAGACATGCAACACAAACTTACAAGAATAAGATGTTTAATATATTTGTAAAGAAGTATCTGGGTTGCATGGCAAGGAGGATGGAAGAAATTTCTAAGAACAATGAGCTTTATGCATATAAAGCAAATGAAGAAAAGCAACAAAGAGCGTTTATTATTGATTATAAGTCAGCCAGTGTGGATATTTCATGCTTATGTAAGTTATTTCAGTCGATGGGAATATTGTGTTGTCATGCTCTAAAAATTTTTTATTTACATAATTTCACAAACTTACCAGAGCATTACTTATTAAAGAGGTGGACTAAAAAAGCAAAGAACGGACTTGTGGAGGGAAATAGTGCTGCTAACTTATGGGGTAATAATACCAAGTCTGGTCAATTATTGCGCATCAATGAACTGATGCAGGCAGGAACCAATATTTGTAGTAAAGATTCATTAAATATTTCTGGAACAAGGATTGTTAAAGAACAATTAGCATATACAATGAAGCTTTTGGGGGATAGAATTCAAAGAAAACAAATGACCGTTCCAATCACGATGTTCTTGTTAATGAGAAATTGGTTTTGAATCCAGCAAAAATAAGGGCTAAAGGATTGACGAATGCTAGAATAAAAAGTAATTTGGAGAAGCAAAAAAAGAAGACTATAAAAGGTAAAAATTATTATTATTGCATAATAATATTTATTTTTTTTCATACAAACTTCATTTGTTTTAATGAGTATTATCTCCCATGCAGAGCAAAAGAAAAACGCAACTACTAGTGGTCCATCGCATCCATTAGCCATGCAACACTTTTCAACATGTTAAAATTTGCCCTAACACTACCTTTCATTTAGGAAGCCCAAATTAATAAGTCCAACTCATGGAAGGTTCCATGAGTAGGTATAAGGTTTGAATTATTGGTGGTAAGTGTGGTGGGTGAAATTATTGGTGATAGGTGTGGTAAGTGAAAATAAATAGTAATTGATTTTTTGCAATTTTTTATTTGAATGGTTTAGATTTGCTCTTATATATTATAAATATCCCCTTATATCATTTGGTTATGCATCAAGTGGGGAGTGAAGAATAAGAGAGAAATAAGAAGTGTGAGCCATGAGTGTTGTAGTGTCTTTCGTTTCAAATATCAATAAAGTTCTTCTATTTAGCAAAATTCTTTTATTAAACAGTTTTAGTTTTATGTAGTTTAGTCCTCCTCAGTTTTCAACAATTGGTATCAGCGCCAAGTTGGTCAAGGACTAGTGCTACCAAATGTTCACAATAATCAAGGGCTGCTGTAGGTAAGCTATAAGAGTGCAACAAGGACGATTGAGGATCGTTTGCGAAGATCAAGTCGACTTGGTATTGTCAAAGTCTTGCAATGGGTAACCTTCAAGTAGTTGGAGGAGTGAAGAAGCTCAACAACAACAAGTACAATACGTGGGCAACACTGGTGGAGCCCTGCTTATAAGACCAAGATATTTGGGAGATCATTTGTGGTGACAATATGAAACCACCAACTCAGGATACCGCTTTCAAAAAGTGAACATCAAAGCTAGGAAGACCACGTTCGCCTTCAAAAGTACAATTGAAGAAGAGATGCTGAAAACATATAAAAAAAGGCTAAAATGCCTAAAAAAGTTTGGGACACTTTTGCAACAATTTTTTCAAAGAAGAACAAGATGCAGCTACAACTTCTAGAGAATAAGCTACTATCAATTTCACAATGAAACATGATAATTAACAAGCACTTCAACAAGGTAAATTCCCTATGCCATGAAATTTATAAGTTACATTCTATTGTTGCAATTTCTAAATATAGAATGAGGAGAATTATTGTCTATGGTTTGAGGCCCAAGTTTAGGAGCTTTGTTATAACTATCCAAGGCTAGCCAACTCAACCAACCATTGAGGAATTTAAAAACATGCCTACCAATCAAAAAGCAATTGACAAGCAAATGAGTGGGGCCTTGATAAAGGACGTTAATTTAGATTAATTTAGGATTTTAGAATTTTTATTATTCTAGGACTTTATATTTTAACTAGAGTCAATTATCATATGTGATTTAGTATTTTATTTCTATTATAATTGTGATTTAGTTTCCCCTTTTAAGTTGACTTAAGGAAGTGAGTTTATTCTATTATAAATAAAGAGGTCTTGTAATTATTTTCATAACTTCATATTTAATTATTCAATAAAACCCCTCTTTTGTAGTTCCCTCTAAAATTACCTATCAAAATCTCTCCTGTAAAGTCGTTTGAATTGAAGCGTTATCCAATATCGCTCTCACGTTATTAAAAATCTTATTAAGTTATTTAGGTTAGAACGAAATCTAATCACACTTCGATTAGAGCATAAGCTAATTGCATTGGCTTTGTCCAGTACTATAATAATATCTAGTGTTTTTTACCCTATCAATTCTGCTTCCACTATGCCTCATTCCATTAGTTGGTATTAGAGCTTTTCTTTGTACTAGGCAGAACTTTATTGACCATCAACCCACCACTATACATAAATCCTTCCTCTATCATCCATTAATTCCATCAATTAAAAACAATCCAAAAAAAAAACAAACCCAAGCCATTATGTACGACTGCTGCCACCATTGCTCTTCTTCTTTTTTGTCGATCTTCACCCTCACCTAAACGTCCACATGCTGCCAAAAATATCCAAGCCATTAACACAACCAAGTTGCAACCGTAACCACACGAAACAAACCAAAACAACTGCCAAATGGCCGCACGAAATGCTGGTAAATTCACAATATTCTACCATGAATTGACAGCCATCACCACAACCAAATTACTTAGCATCGTCAGCCCTTTCTTTCTAGACCATTTCTATAGCTAGCCGCTGCCCTATTCACTGAAAACTGACACAAGCCTCCAACCGCTACTTCAATTCAATTTTCTGATTAAATCACAATGATTTAAGTCAAATCACCATCATCATCACACTTACCAACTTCAAATCTTCCAGATCCACCCATCCTTGTCCAATTTTCCAATCATTGTTGTTGATAACCCCATATTTTACTTATTTATTATTCTTTCCTAATATTTCTTTAATTACTTTGTTGCCTTATAATTTCAAGCTCTTTTAAGAAAACCAAAAAAAACAATTCAAGGTTTATACTATTATAAAAAAATTCCCATAGCTTATGTTTGACGACTTCAATTCTTCTGGGCTTGTTATTGATCTTGGATTGTTAGAAAGGCAGTCAGAAAAGCAGTCTCATAAGCAATTCAAAAAGCTTTTAAGCCAAGATTGGTGGTGATAGAGCGAGCAATTGAGAGTCTTAGGCTTTCCTTGAAAGGAAACAAAAAGAGAAGTATAGCATCGAAGAAGTTAATTAAACCTTATCCACAACACCAATTTCAGATCCCTAGTCTTATCACAAGTCAGTAGCCTAAAAAGAAAAACATACAAATGAAAAACATTTTGAGCATCTCTAACACGACCCGCCCCGAATCCATAGGGCGAGTCTGCCTAATTCTATATAATCTTTCTCACCGCAATCTGATTAATCAGGGTTCTACAAAAAATTTGGCAGAGTCTCCCCTATATTTATCGCACAACCAAATCTGTAAAATTACAAATCAAGCACTCCCAAATAATTCCGAACACAACCAAATTTTTGAATCAATTACCTTAACCAAAATACCAAATCACTCAATTATTCAATATCAAATAAAATACATATGTTATCCGCAATCCCCGAAATGTAACAAATTACAATCCCAAAATATTTCAATAAACCAATCGATAACTCCTAACATCATAACATGGCTATAATTCTGAAAATTATTATTGCTGCTGGGTCGACTGTTGTACCTGTGAATCTCGTGTGGGGGGAGAAAATATAATAAAACGGGGTGAGTATAAAACTCAGTGCCCTCAGTGAGTGGATAGTAGTTTTTTAACATAATTTTTCTCTAAAATAATTAATCAGATCAAAACACCATCTCATCAAAATATCACAAAACTTAAATAACTTATTAAATTCAAATCATGTACTCAAATAACGATATCGCAAACATACTGCATAAATCGATGGAAATTCGTAATACTTATAGCATTAATATCGACATACCGAAAACTATCACCAAACAAGTATCCAGGGGAAATAATCTCATCATATTCGGATCTCGACAGACGGCAATGACGTACTATCTGGGTACAATCACCCACCGGAGTTGCACGGATAGATCGAAAAATATCATCTCATATCTCATCATATCTATGCATGCATAATCTGGTCCCCAAAAGATAAATTCGCCCGAGTACACGACCCAAAGCCTCTATGTGTACTCAGTCGGGCCCCAAAAGCCTGTATCTCATCTATATCATCTGTATCTCAACATCAGTATCTATGTATTCATCATACCACTTACATGTGTCATCTCATCTGTATCACTGTATCCGAAGGGGGAGGGTACTGTCTAATGATTTTAAAACTAATCATTATGCTCATATTCATATACATAAACATATAATCTCATCCAAAATCTCATCCAAAATCACATTTGAAATCTCATCCAAAATCTCATTCGAAACCCCATTTCCTTTTTCATTTAACATCTCTTAAATCCGCTTTTCTTTTCTTTAAAAATAGTATCATGCATATTCAAAATCGGTAACCAAAATCATTAATCAAACACATTCCTCGTAATAAATACCAAAACATATATAAAATCCATTTATATAAAATCATTAAATCAAAGCCTTCAAAATCAATCTTGCAAACATGCTTTACCGTATTTTAAAATCATAATAAACTACAATAAAAATAGATTTTATATATTCCACTCACAGTGACGTTGTCCGAACTTCGTATCGACAACGTCCGCGGGTTGATTCCCGTTCTCGAATCCTCCTAATTTAAGAAAATAACATAATTACTAATCATAATTGCGAATTATAACTAATATGCTCGAAACGACATTTATCCACAATAAAATGTTCTCGAATTCATAAAATTACCAAAATGCCCTCAACATCAAAATTCATCAAATTATCCTAAGAATCACATATTATCAAACTATCCTCAATTCCGATTACAAAGATATCCATAAGTTTTGAATTTACAAAATTACCCCCAAAAAATATAAAATTACCAAAATGCCCCTAACGACATAAATTACTGAATTACCCCCGAAATATCAAATTACCTAACTGCCCTAATCTAAAATTACCAAAATGTCCACCAATTTTAAAATTATAGAATTACCACTAAAGTTTGTCAAATTACCGAATTGCCCTTAACGGTCAACGGTGACCGAAACTCATCCAACGGCGACGGGAAGCTCAGGTCTGCTAGATCTAACCTCGGTGAGTCCAATGGTACCAGCGGTGACCACCCACGCGCGGTGGTAACGGCGGATCAAGCTCCCCAAAAACCGTGAACTTTCCGGCGGTAGATCGACGGCAATCCAGCCGTTTCAGGTGACGGGGTTGGTCGGAAAACGATGAGGGGAAGCTAAGGAACAAAATCCAAGTGGTGGATCGGCATAAAACCGGCAAAATCAACGGCGAGCAAAACGGTTTTGGCTGCACTTTTCGGGCTCATTCTTCGGCTTTCTAGTCGGTTTCCGGTGACGAGGACGGCAGAGATACAACTGGCAGCTCACAAGCTTCAGATCAGTACCAAGCGTGCCTGTGGGGTGGCCAAAAACGGGAGAAATTGTCGGGTCTTGGTCACGGGTCGGGTTGGTCAAACGGGTCAACGGGTTTTCTCTCTCTCTCTCTCTATTTTAGGAAAGCCAAATGTCTCTCTCTCTCATCACTTTCCATTTATAGTAAAAAATATTTTTTTTAAGCTTAATACAAATTAAGATAATTCCGGACCCGTATGTCAAAAATAAAATCCGATTACACGGCCATTGAATCGCGTCTGAAATATCTCAATTTTGTGTCGCGATAAATTTGAATTATTTCGAGCGCAATCAATTTTTAATAATTGCGTCCGATCACTCGTAATGATTTACAGCAATCCGATGATTTTAAAATTTGTGACAAAGATAAAAATAATATCACACTAAATAAAATAAATTTCGGTGCATATGTTACAATCTCCACGTGTCGAAGATGTGCCTAATGTTGTAAAAGAAACGGTACAATTTATTATTCATTTAAAGTTTCAATTTGACGATTTATGCAAGATTGTGCTTCATGTTTCCTTGGAAAAAAAGACAAGAGTTTGAGATGATGAGATTATTAATCTATCTGAGATTTTTAAAGAAGATGTAAACAGGGCGATCAAGGCTATGCAACAAAATCAAGTTGATCAAGTTGAAGAAGATGAAATGATTGAAATGGTTCTACTATTCACATTGAAGAAAAGAAAATTGTGCTTGAAGAAGATTTTATTAAAAAGGTAGAATTTATTAGAGAACGCATTGAGCGTCATTGTTCGTTCTTGGAGGTCTTCATCGCCTCAAAGAATGTACTTACAAATGAAATTAGTAACGTATGGATTCATCAAAGTTTCAAGAAAGATTGATAAGAAAGATCATAATTCGAATTACAAGATGATTTGATCTTACACTATAAGTTTCACTCTTCAGACTATATTCAAACTTGAGGATGCATTGCTTTTAAGAGGGGAAAATCATGAAGGACATTAATTTAGGTTAATTTAGATTTTAGAACTTTTATTATATTAAGACTTTCTATTTTAATTAAAGTCAATTATGGTATGTGATTTAGTATTTTTTTTCAATTATAATTTTGATTTATTTTCCCTTTTAAGTTAACTTAGGAAAGTGGATTTACTCTATTATAAGTAAAAAGGCCTTGTAATTATTTTCATAACTTCATATTCAATTATTCAATAAAATTCCTCTTTTATAATTTCCTCTAAGATTATTTATCAAAATCTTTCTTATAGAGTTGTTTGGATTAGGTGTCATTATTATTGCAAATTGTATTCAATCTCCTAAAATATGGGTGTTAGTGCGCAAGTGTACACAACGAGTAATAAAGTGATAAGTATTCAAGTATCATCTCCATAAGGATTAATGTTATCAGAGTTGCTACAGCAATTCTTATAGTACAACTTCAATTAAATCAAATTAAATTATTCTATCAATTAAATTAAACTAAGTGATTTAAATAACAGAAAAATAAAATGCAATAAACTAAATTAACACGTCTCACACAAGATTGTAATCACTAAAAATGATGTAGTTGAGTGAATTAACTCACTTAATGGCATTGAATGTTTTCTGTTACCATATTGTTGGTACAGCAATTACTACAACACTTGGTAGAACACTAATGCATCCTTAACTATTGCCTATTGGATTTTTTATATCTATATCCAACCTAACAATGACCAGTTATTTTACCACACAAGATATAGCATTATATGAACAAGGTTCTTAATACCCTACAAGGTGAATCCATATGTCTAGTTCATCACTAGTTTTAAATTAGGTATGGCCCTATTCAAATTGAGTTAACCCAACTTGAGAAACCTAATTTAAAACCAAGTGTTATTCTGATATATTCTATTAAAATAGACACTTTTGTGGCTCTCTCTTAGCTAGTATCACTAAATGGGTAGTCAGCCGAAATGGTGAATTAAATAAGTACTTTCAAAACAAAATGCTATAGCAATCATGCAACAACACATAAATTCAGTCAATAACCATCAAGCTTGTTTATCACTCAACCACAAATAAAATCAGTTCATGATTTGTATCAAAACAAAAAAAAAAATTGTTTCAGCTATTACATACATCATCATGAATTAAAAAAAATAAACAAAATAGAGATAGAGGTGAATGATCCTTCTAAGTTTTTGATTTCTTTCATCCCAGACCTGCAATCTCTTTATTTAGCTTGGAATTTTCTTGTTCTTTGCTGTTTTCTTTTTCTTTTCTTGTTATTTCTTATGAATGACAACTCTCTCTTTCCTAAGGTGCATACTTCTTTTATATTGGAAAACTAGGGAAAACTAGACTTCTAGGACACGTATCTTTCAGATTTAGAAACTGCAGATCGCATATTTTTTCAGAGATTCGCCCAAAATTTTCTCCTTTGTTGCTCTAGGATTGCTACAATAATAGTTGCTATAGCACTGGCTACAGCATCTGTAATGCTTCAGACTTATTTTCACTTTTCTGCAGCCAAATTCTTTCCTTATTCTTGCAAGCCCAGTGCAAAGCATTCCTTTTTTGAAAATTGCCCTTCCAACTACCTACAATCAAGCACATAATGTAAGCAAACAATTTATTCTAAAACAACTTAATTTATTGAGAATAAGCTAAAAACAAATAAATATGTAAAATACAATTAAAACATGCCATTTACTCTCTAAATAATCTTGATTTAAGTTCAAAAACGCTACAAATAACTCTCATTTCATAGAGTTATTAGTCATTAATTTCATTTTACGTGTTGTTAAAAATCTCATTGAGTTATTTAAATTAACACAAGATCTAATCACGTTTTGATTATAGTGTAAGATAATCGTGTTGGCCCGGTCCAATACTCAAACGATATCTATTGTTTCTTACTCTATCAATTTCCCTTCCACTATACCTCACTCTATTAGGCTTTAGTAAAGAATGACGAAGAAGCTAATATAGGGCAAACCTAGTCAAAAAAGTATAAATTAAATTTCCTTATTTTGTCTAGTTTGATAAGGGTTTAATTTATATTTTTTTCTTATTTATGTCATATTCCTTTACTTATAAGGAATCATAATTTTATTATGAATAGTATAATCCTAACTAGCATAAATAGGGTTGTTGTGCTTATTTCTTGACATAAGCTTCTCATCAATAATATTTGGTATTTCTCAATTAAGATATTTTCTCCTTTGTGAGAGTGCTCTTTCTTTAATTTTCAAGAATGTACGCTAGAATGAAATCTAGTATCACTTCCGCCCTACGTAAGAAGCTCTGTTCACTTATAAGAAAAGACATCGATTCAGACAACAAGGTGTAGCAAGTCAAGAGGTCATCAACAAAATGGTAGCTCATAGGCATGGGGAGCACAAAGGATCACTGCAATAGTGGCCAATACAAGCCGAAAAATTTTTTTGAAGAGAACTATTACAACTACAAAAAGATGGGCTGTATGGCAAAAGATTACGAGTCTAAGAAAAAATTTAAAGAGAGTAATGCCGTCACTATTAATTAGAAGAAAGATAGTGATGAGGAATGAGAAGCCAAAGCATTAATCACCACTAAAAAAGGTTTATTGTAGTCACATTACATAGCCAAATTAACTATGAAAGTAGTTGGATAATTGATTAAGGCTCTTCAAATCACATGACTTGGGATATAAATAAGCTACAAGACATGACTAAGTATAAAGAAAGTCTCGTGGTAGTAACAACAAATAACTCATGACTACTAATAGCTCATGTTGGCACTACGATTCTTACATCTTGATATAGTCCACTTTAAGATGTGTATTATGTCCCAAGGATAAAGAAAACCTACTCTCAGTGTCAGAACTAACATCATTAGGCAACTTTGTCATGTTCATCTCTCAAGATGTCAAGATGTATCAAGACCTAAAGATCTTGGGGGCACCTATTATGGAAAGAAGTTAGAGTAGGTCTATATATTATTAGTAGAGTCTGCTTACATAGACAAGGCTTAAAGGAACAAGACATTAGATTTATGACATGCTCAGTTAGGACACATTAGTTAAGGTCATGATGAATAAGTCAATGTTTCAAGGCCTACCTCAACTTGACGTTAGAATAGACACAGTGTGTGCAAGGCATCAATATAGGAAGGCTCACCAATTCCCATATAAGGAGTCAAAGTTCAAAGCAAAAGAATCATTGAGACTATAAGATATGCCATTAGTTTACTTATGCCAACACATCACAACATAATGGAATAGTATAATGAAAGAATCAACATCTAGTGAAGATTGGTCAGAGTACTAGGCAGATTTCGGGTCAATGCTATGAAAATGATAGCTCATATGAGCAATAGACTACCTCAACCAAGACTAGGGTTCATATCACCTTATGAGAAGCTATAGAATGTGAAGTTATAAAATGTGAAGCCTACAGCCAACCACTTTCATGTATTGGGCTGTGTGTGTTATGCCTTCGTGTCAAGCTATTTATGAAGTAAATTTGATAAGAAGGAAATTCGTTGTATTTTTATAGGGTATGACAACCAGAGGAAAGGATAAAGGTGTTGTAGTCTTACCAATGAATGGTGCTACACAACACAAAACATGGTATTTGATGAATCATCTTCGTGGTGGTCTTTAGAAAAAGAAAAGCTACTAAATTCAAAAGAAACTAAAGATCAAATGAATGAACAAATTATCCAAATTTGCCTGAGCCAAGAAGAATTTGAAGATTCTAATGATCCAAAGGATGATAATATTGAGCATGATGAAGCATAAAGTCTTTGGAAGACAATTGTTCACTAGAGCTTTATTAAAGATGAAGACCCAATTGAACTAGAACTAGGAACTCTTGAATCTCAACTTAAAAGATCTAAAGGAATAAGAAAGCCAAATCTTAAATATATTAATACAGTGATTGCAAAAGAAGAAAAAAACACCTAAGATGTTTGAAGAAACAGCAGAGAATTCTCATTAGATGAAAACGATAGAGGAATAAATCATTGTACTAAATAAGACTTAGACCTAAGATCTGGTTCCAAAATCAAAGGATAGAAAACCAATATCTTGCAAATAGGTGTACAAGATTAATAAGCACCCAAGTGGTTCAATTAAAAGATATAAGGCTCAATTGGTAGCTCGAGGATTCTCCCAACATCATGGGCTAGACTATGATGAAATGTTTAGTCCGATGACAAAGTTCACAACAATAATAGTCCTACTTGCACTCACAATGAGTAATGAATGGAAATTATATCAAAAGGATATAACAAATGCCGTCTTACATCGAGAATTGGATCAGGAGATCTATATAAACCAACCAAGAGGATTTGAAAATAAAGCTCATCTAGAGTACATATACAAGTTGAAAAAGACACTTTATGGTTTAAAGCAAGCACCAAGGGCATGATACGGCAAGATTGCTAAATTCTTAACTCAAAGTGGTTATTCAGTTGCACATGCAAATTCTACCGTATTTGTCAAAGCTAGTGAAGGAAAGTTAGCAACTATACAGGTGTATGTGGATGATTTAATTATTACTAGTGATGATAAAGAATAGATTCATCAAACAAGAGAGAACTTATTCGTTCGTTTTCAGATAAGAGAGCTTGGTCAACTTAAGCACTTTCTTGATCTAGAGGTTAATCAAACAGAAGAAAGGATATTGCTTTTCCAATAAAAATATACCAAACACTGGCTAAAGAAGTTTGGAATATTGGAATACAAGCCAATCTTAACTTCAATGGAAGTCAATGTAAAATTATGTACACATAAAAGCAAAGATTTACAAAATAGAACGAAGTATCGACAATTGGTAGGAAGTTTAATCTATCTAACATTAACTCAACTAGACATTTCTTTTGCAATAGGTGTAATGAGTTGGGACATGCAAAATTTGAAGAAGTCTCACTTGAAAATGGTTCGATGAATACTAAGATATATGAAAAGTACAATCAAATTTGGTTTATTGAACAAGAAAGGTGAAAGTTGCAAACTAACAAGCTATTGTGATGCTAACTACGCTAGAGATCATTATACAAGAAGATCAACTATTGGGTATGTTTTTAAAATTGGATTTGGAGTGGTTTCTTGGTCTAATAAAAGACAACCAATAGTATCACGATCAACTACAGAAGTAGAGTATAGGGAAGCAGTGATGGCGACTCAAAAAAGCACTAGGTTGATATAATTGATGAAGGATTTACACCAACTAGTGGATTATGTAATACCATGGTATTACGATAATCAATCAACAATCAGCTTGGTAGAAAATCTAGTTTTTCATGCAAGAATAAGCATGTGGAGGTGCACTATCATTTCATCAAGGAAAAGGTTTTACAAGATGAAGTTGAAATGTGGTATATCAAGATAGATGATCAAGTTGCAGATTTGTTTACAAAAAGTCTTAGCACCTGAAAGTTTGAAGAATTCCACCAGCAGCTCAATATGGTTCAAAAGTTGAAAGTTGATGTTGAAGGGGAGTGTTAAAATAAGCCCAACATCACCTGTCATTTGTGAAGCCCAAATTAATAAGTCCAACTCATGGAATATTCCATGAGTAGGTATAAGGTTTGAATTATTAGTAGTAAGTGTGATAGGTGAAATTATTGATGTTAGGTGTGATAGGTGAAAATAAATGATTATTAATTTTTTGTAATTTTTTATTTGAATGGTTTAGATTTATTCTTATATATTATAAATACCCTCTTGTATCATTTGGTTATGCACCAAGTGAGGAGTCAAAAATAAGAGAGAACTAAGAAGTGTAAGTCGTGAGTGTTGTAGTGTTTTCTTATAAAATATCAATAAGTCCTCCAGTTTAGTGAAGTTCTTTTGTTAAATAGTTTTAGTTTTATTCAATTTAGTCTTCTTCAGTTTTCAACATTCTTAAAATTAAATTACTTATAATTAAAAGGAAATAAAACAACTAAAATTGAAAATAAAACTAATATTATTTATGAAAATAATTACACAAAATATTAAAACACACCTGGTAAAAAGGATTACAAGGGGATTGAGAGAATTTGAGAAGAAGAGGGACAATTAAAAACACAAAAATGAGGCTCTATTTATAGAGAAATAAATTAATAATCCAGTGCTTTGTGGTCTATGATAAGCTTGATGCATGCGCTCCACACAACCATTAGATCAATATCCAACGGCTGGTCAAACGTCAAAAGTCAACCTTACACGTGGCATCATATGAAACGTCCGATATGATCAAAGAACGGTTGAAATTTGGCAGGTTAATAGGTGGATCGGGTCGACCCAAATACAAAGATTCGGATCCTTCAACTTGCTTCACTAACCACTGCCACGTGGCACAATCTTGGCCATTCAATAATGAAAGGTTGAGATTTAGTCAAAATTGACAGCTGTTGGTATCATCAGATTTGGATTAGGTCTAGAAATGAGTAGAAGACAGCATTCAAGATGAAAGAACGGTTGTATGAGTGGTTTATGATGTCAATCCAATTGTTCAATACACCAAGCACTTTCATGTGCTTGATGAATCAGGTTCTTAAGACGTTTTCCTGTAAATTTGTTGTGGTGCATTTTAATGATATCTTGATTTATTTTATTATTATGGTAACACATTTGGAGCATTTAAGAATGGTTATGGAGATGTTGCGGAAAAATAAACTTTACATTAATTTGAAGAAGTGTAGTTGTTTACAAAGTAATGTAAAGTTTTAAGGTTTTATAGTTAGTTCAGATAGGATTACAACTATTGAATCAAAGATACAAGCTATTAAAGAATGGCCAACGCTCAAGACTATAGGTGAAGGTAGGAGCCTTCGTGGGCTGGCGATGTTTTATACAAGATTTATTCATGGTTTTAGGACTATAGTTACACCTATTGCAGAATGTTTAAAGAAAGGGAAGTTCAAGGGAGAAGAATAGCAAAAAGCAAATTTTGCTTTATTAAAGAGAAGTTGTCCATTGCGCTCGTGTTAGCCTTGCCAAACTTCGATAAATTATTTGAGGTCGAGTTAATGCTTCTAGCAAGGTTATTGGGGCTGTTTTTTCCTAATAAAGGCAACCAATTGAATATATGAGTGAGAAGCTAAACGAAGCACATCAAAAGTGGTCTACTTACAACCAAGAGTTTTATGTTATCCTTAAGGCATTGAAATCATGGGAGCATTACTTGATCCAGAAAGAATTCGTGCTTTACAGTGATCATCAAGCCTTAAAGTACTTTAACAACTAA
The DNA here is from genome assembly GCA_030449905.1 of Luvunga scandens. NCBI lineage: Eukaryota > Viridiplantae > Streptophyta > Magnoliopsida > Sapindales > Rutaceae > Luvunga > Luvunga scandens. The sequence continues at coordinate 1,229,194 of JASUUG010001097.1, read as the reverse complement.
CAAAACCTGAGCAAGATGCATGGGAGATGAGTAAACTATATGTAGAAGTTCACTTTTGATGTGAAGTATAAGTTTGGACAACAGAATAAGGTGGCAGATGCACTCAACATGCAAGCAACTTTATTGGTAGCTCTAGTAAATGAAGTTGTTGGTTTTGAATGTTTGAACGAGTTGTATGCTGAAGATGAAGACTTTGCACGGATTTGGAATCACTACGTCAACTATCAAAATGCTGAGGATTTCCTAATTAAAGATGGATATCTATTCAAAGTTAATCAGTTATGTATGTCTCGAAACTCTTTAAGGGAGTATATTATTTGTGAGTTGCATGGCGGAGAATTGGGCAGACATATCAGACAAGATAAAACCAAAGCGCTTGTGAAGGCGCATTATTATTGGCTGCAATTAAATAAAGACATGCAAAAGATAATGCAGAAGCGTCGGGTATGCTAAGAAGGTGAGAGACACGTGCAAAATACTAGTTTATACATGCCTTTACCTATTCAAAGACATATTTGGTTAGATTCGTCCATGAATTTTATATTAGGACCGTCGTATATATGGATGGGTCGAGATTCTAAATTAATAGTGGTGGATCGATTTTTTAAGATGGTGCAGTTTTATTACTTGTAAAAAGACTGAAGATGCCATTTTAGTTGCGCACTTGTTGTTTCGAGAGGTGGTGCATTTGCATGGTGTTCCATAGACTATCACTTCTGACAATGATGTGAAGTTATTAATAAGTTTTGGCGTCATCTCCAAGATAAGCTTAGCACACAATTGCAGTTTAGTAGCACTTTTCATCCATAGACAGATGGTCAAACAGAGGTGCTCAATCGCACTTTAGACAATATATATGTTACAATGTGTTTGTGGTGACAAACAGTGTAACTAGGAAACTGTCTTGCTATAGGTCGAGTTTGCTTACAATAGCATGGTCAGTCAATCTACTAGCAAGAGCCCTTTTAAGATTGTCTACACTTGTTCCCATGCCATGTTTGTGATCTAACTATCATGCCTACAGTGATAAGAGGAAGCAAAACAGCATATAATATGGCAGAAAGGCTCTTCAGATTCATGTTGAGGTCCAAGCTCACTTGGAGGTTGCCAATGTTAAGTACAAGACTGAGCAGACAAACACCGACATAAAAAGGTGTTTCAAGAGGGAGATTTAGTGATGGTGTACATGTTGTGTAATCGTTTCCCTAGTATTCGTGCCAAGTTGGAAAAGCGAAAGTACGATCCATTTCATGTGACACGAAAGATTAATGATAATGCTTTTGTTCTTCAACTACCGAACAATTGGAATATCTCTCACATTTTTGACATGGTGACCTATTCGCATATCATCCAGATGATAAGGACTTGTAAGAGCCTAACTCGAGGATGAGTTCTTTTTCAAGTGAAGGGGACTAATCTAGGATGGTCGTGTATTATAAGTGGGATAACTTCCAAAGGGCATAACTTAGGTTACAGGTGTCCGTTTTCAATGCATAATATATTGTTTCAAAGCTTGCGACGAGATGAATCTACCCAAGACTGCTTGTGTCATTTTGCCCTAAGATCGAACTAAAAATTTTGTTTCTTTTCGGATCATTTTTTAGTTTTAAGATTTTTTTTCTTATTTTTCTTGATTCTGCTAGGAATTTTATCTTTTAAAAAAAACTCGAATTTGAGTTTCGTTTACTTTCTTTTTCTTATTTTGATTAGAAAAATTTTATTATAAAATAATATTTTAGATTTTCCTATTTTGGTAAATTTGTGATATTTACGATTATTATATAAAGGGTCTAAAACCATATTTTTGAACTATTCAGAATTATTCAAGAAACTTTATTTTCAGAAACCTTTGGTTCTTTTATCAATCCACTTTCAACGTTTCTGTTTCGTCATACTATCTATTCTTTTTTGTTTCAATTTGAATACAAATTTTATCATTAATTTGAAAAAATAGATAAATATTTATATGTAATCTAAATAGTAATAAGTTAAAAGGAGAATGAGGCCCCAAGGACTAGACGCGTGCTTTTCATTTGTCCACGTTCTATTTAAAAATTAAAATAAAATAAAATAAAAAGGACATTTTCTATTTAAATAAAAATGTCTAAGAATAAATGTTAAAAGAATAAACTCTCGAATACTTCATATGGAATAGAATTTTGAATCATATTTGGGTTGGGACGAGGCAAAACTCATTTGTGATATAAATTTGATATTCAAATCAATTTATAATCATAAAAATAGTTTTATTATTGGAAGCCTTAGCATTCATCTACCTTTGATACAAGTAGAACATCATAGTGTCTAATATTTTACCTGAGCAAATGTAACCACCAATTTTATGTTGGTTCTTTAAAATAAATTGACACATGCCATTACGTCATTTGCTAGTTGTATTCTTGATATGGTGGCTCTAATGTATTCTAAAATTTCTCAATAATAAGATACAAATCAATAAAATCAAACCTAAATAGCAGTTCTAGGAAACTCACTTTCAACGCCATTTCTTCACTAGCGTATAAATGCAAGTTCAACAAACAACGCAATAACTCAAATTATTTCCGGGTGAATTGTATTCAGTATGAAGCAATTTTCTTCAATATCTTAGGCTCCATGGAAAGGCCCAAGGATCAATGCTGGAGTGGAAGCAAGTGGGTCTTCTGGACTGATCATGCATAAATGTACAACCAAAATCAAGCATAGTGTGCAAGAAGAAAAGTAGGAAACACCTTTTCAATAAACATAAAAAGTCTCAATTATATCAAACATGAAATCATGCTTGCACGTATGTTAACGGCTAGCCTCTGGCTAGCGCGCCCGAGCGCAATTCAAAGCCCAAAACTGACGCAATTCACGTACTTTCTTGCTGTGCAAGCAACAAATTAAAAACCAAGTTCCCTAAACCCTAAATTCAATGTGGATAACAAAAATCTATATAGTCGGTTTCAATTACTCACGCAAATTGATTTCTAAGTAACCAATAGTTCCCGAATTCTGCTATTTTATATCTCTGACACTGTTCTTCATTCATTCCTCATACAATTCATCCAGCGAAAATCTCACGAAAATTTTTAATCTTTGCTTTCTGATTCCGAAACCGTAGAATCATATTCACTACATAGTTTACAAGAAATAAAGCTTCCAAATTCTGCTTTCTTTCTCCTCCATTGTTCTTCTTCATTCATTATCGTAACAACTTGCCTGTAGCAGTCTCCAATCCTTTCAATTTCATTCTTGCTTTCTAATTTCTTTCCCGTTATCTCTTCAATCAATTTTCCCACCATAAATTTTCCTAAATCCATCTCTAATCCTTTCAATTTCAATCAAGTAGATATCCATAAAAATCTACAACACAATAATGCCTCACGTGGGGTTTAGATTCTATCCAACAGAACAAGAACTCTTAGAGTACTACCTCTTCAACAAGATTATTGAAAACCCTCTTCTCTATCAAAATGGTGATGATATTCCAGTCAGAGATTGCAATCTTTAGTCAGAGATTGCAATCTTTATGGCGATGATGAGCCTTCAGATATTTGGAAATTATATGGAGGAAACCATTTGCTGGAGAATCAAGCTCTCTATTTTTTCACTCAATTAAAGAAAGTGTCTCCTAAGGGTTCAAGATTCAACAGAAAGATTGGCTCTGGTTCCTGGAAAGGTGAGGATGCAGCCAAGCCTGCTCTCGCTCGTGGCTCTGATGATCACGTATTAGGGTTCAAGAAAAGGTTCCGGTATGAAAGTAGCCGCAACACTGAAGAAAATGAAGGATGGATCATGCATGAATATACTATTAATCCATGTTTGTTGGGGCCACAATATTCACATAAAGCTCTCGATTTTGTTCTGTGCCGCATCAAAAAGAATGAATCAGAGCAGCACCTAGAGAAGGCCGATTTGGGTAAGAAGTCAAGAAAGTCCAAACAAGTCGGTGAGACCGAAAAGAATGACTCAGGAACGAGGGCCTCTGGTTGTAAGAGAAAGCTGAAAGTGGCAGCAACCTTCAACAGCAATATTGATCTTGATGATGACTGCTTTCAGAATAAGCGCTTAAGGGCTGAGCAGGAATCTGTTTTGGTTAAACAAAGCCATTCAACATGTTCAAGTAATAGTCTGAAACCAGTGGAACCTGAGTGGGAGATAACTCACTCATTGCTTGAAGATTCTACTGCATTTGGCGTTCAAGGATACATGTCTAGTCTTGTCCAAATTATAGAACATGATTCTACAGACGATCACGATGATGAGAGAATTCGAAATAATCAACAGAGGGCTGAGGAGTCACCTTTTGTTTAACACAACCAAGCAATTGACGTTCCCAAAAACAACATTGTGGAGATTGTGGAATCTGAAGGGGAGATGGAGTACTCATTGCCTGAAGACTCTTATACAACTGATGTGGAAAAGTACTCGTCAAGTCTGGATCAGATTATAGAGATTGATTGCACTCAGATTCATGATGATGTGAGCGTTCAGGACAAGCAGAAAATGGCTGAAGAAGAGGCATATTTGGCTCAACAAAACCAGCCAATCGAGTTATCCGGCACCGATAACATTCTGCAATTTGTCGAATCTGAAGAGGAGCTTCTGTCAATGCCTGATAGTCTTATTTTCAACGTTGAAGAGCTTTTATCTAAACTTGATGAAGTTACGGAACCTCATTGTAAGGGGGATTGTGAACACGATGATGAGTGCATTCAGAGTAGGCCATTTTATGTGGCTGAAGACGACGGAACAATTCCAGCTGTTGTGTATGAAGAGTGGATCAACTCCTTGGCAGGGCTTTGACATGCACTTCTCTGAAATCAGAGGAAGAGTGGTCATTCTGATCTCACTATTGATCTCTGCTTTGTTACTGACTTTATGAAGCAATACTTTGATTGCTGGTCTATGTTATGTAAACAGTCCAATTGTAATTATAATCACATTGTCTTCAATTTTCAAATGAAGTTCAGCAAATCCACAATATTGACACATACCACTTACAAATAAGTAACGTTAGCTTGATCACGACTGTTGGTAGAATTAGACAGTAAGTTATAGAGAATAATGCCCGGTAGTATAATTTGAAAGGCTGTACAAATATCAACCATGTTATAACAAGGCCATTGGCAAGTTAAAGAATTCTTATCTATGTATGTGTTTGTTTCTAAGGAAAATGATAGGAAATGAAAGGGAAAGTGAAAATGAAAATGACCTAAGTCATGTTAAGAAGACTGAATCATGACTAAAATGATTTAATTCAATACAGAGTCCTAATGTTATCCCATACATATGCAGTTAAGCACTATCAGATAAACAATTACAAACTGTGAATGCATTTATTAGACACCTTTAACTAATGCAAATGAACAATAACTCATCCCAAAACATTCGTAACAAGGACTTGGGATAAGGAAAGGCACCATATATATAATTGTAACATTTATTTATTGCAAGAAATTAACATTTGTAAATTGCAAGTGTTTTATATCCACAGCAGCAGCATGATGAGTATTGTTGAAAAGAATTAATTGTTGGTCACTTCAACTTTGTTCCTAGGCATCAATATCATGATGATGATAATATGATGATCTCAATGTCACCATGTTTTGCTCAGGAAAACAATAATCACAATGATTGCCTGCAAAATTGCTCAAACAAGTTGCTGCCAAATTCTTGTGGGAAAGAAATATTTGAAACAGTTTTTGGTCGAAAAGAGAAGGCAACGGATGCATGTTGTTCTGAACTTGTGATGCTCGCCGGAAAAGATTGCCATCAAGCATGGTCAAGTTCTTTGTCACGTCTTCGGCGTAAAATCTCGTTTTGCATTGATTAATCGTTTTAAAAGATTAATATTATAACTATATGGTTTGAATTTTGAATGACGCGAGCGACATGTGCCTAGTCATTCATTAGTAAATATTATTGCATTAACAAAATTATTAATTAATATTTCAAAATGATTAATTAATACTTTAAAATTAACACATCACTTATGGTGCAAAATTATATATTTCAACTATTTAAGAGTGGTTTTACACATCCCAAAATTTATTCCAAAATGATGTAACTTTCGTTACGTGATTGGTGAGATAATGTAATTAATTCACATAAAATTTTTGAAAAATCATCAACCACTTAATACTATGATACATCACACGCCACACCATTTTGGATAAAAATTTTGAATATTTATTATGACTCTTGAAGTATAGCAGTATTCTAACATCTCTTATTCAAGTTATGTAAGTCACTTATTGTGTAAGAATTTGTTCAGATAATAATTATGTTGTAGGTTAATGGTCTCTATCTTCACTTTGCTTTGCATTGACCTCTTAAAAATTAAAACTACTCATGTTTTTTGGCATTATTCGCTTATGTTTTTTTGGATTTAGTTGAATACAAATTGCTTAGTTAAAGAGGATCATCCTCTTGTGGTGTTTATTTTTAGAGGATTCATTGCGGCTTTCTGAAGATGCAGTGTCTCTTGATGACTTTACCATCTACGCATAGCTAGATATATGTCATTATTAACACTGCTGTTAATACTTGTCCAATGGTATGCATATTTTCAATCCCGATGGAGAATTTGTAAAACTAGTATAATAATTGTGAGTATTTTTGCAGTCTGTACACTCTAATGTTCTCATATTGAAGCTAAGGCAGCTCGGCTAACCTAAGGTTTAATGAGTGCAAATTACAATTACGGTATGTCCCAAGAGTTTAACTAAGTGATTTCAGATAATTTTATTTAATTAGTCACTTGAGTTTAAATTTTAAAGAATTACAAAGATAAAAGAACGAATTTGACTTGAGTTTAAATTCTAATGAAGTACAAAGATAAAAGAACGAATTTGACCAAAATTAGATTTATTGTGTAACTAGTAGGACTCAGGTTCGTTGTGAAAAAACTCATTTAATGTTATACCAAGGTTAGCCTCAGGACTATCTCAATAGGGCTTTCACTAAAGAGGAGATAAAATTGGCACTTTCCCAAATGTGTCCAACAAAAGCCCCTGGGCCAGACAGACTGCCGACAACTTTCTTTCAAAAGCACTGGAACTCAGTAAAATCAAGTGTTATCTCCACATGCCTCCATCTACTAAATGGCAGAGGTACAATTGCTTCTCTCAATCACACTCACATTTTTCTGATCCCAAAGATTGCTAATCCTCAGAGAGTGACAGATTTTAGGCCAACAAGCTTATGGAATGTCATATATAGGATTGTAGCCAAAACCATTACAAATAGGCTAAAGATCATGCTCGACTTGGTAATTTCACCTTCGCAAAGTAATTTTATCCCTAATAGGTTGATAACAGATAACATTATAGTGGGGTATATGAATGTCTGTATAAGATTTGGCATAGCAAAGGGAAGAAACATGGGTGGGTGGCTCTCAAGTTAGATATAAGCAAGGCCTATGATAGAATAAAGTGGGTTTTCTTGAAACACACAATGCTAAAGCTAGGTTTCTCGAGTAAGCTAGTGGATTTGATAATGAGTTGTATTATGACAGCTTCCTTTTCAGTTGTGACAAATGGAATAGCTTCAAGACAGATTCACCCACAGAGAAGTCTTAGGTAGGGGTGCCCGCTCTCTCCTTATCTCTTTATAATATGTACAAAGGCTTTTTCCAATTTACTTGCACGAGCTGAGTAGAAAAAACTTATGCGGGGGCTTCATTTTAGAAAGGATGCTGTAATCTCACATCTTTTATTCGCATATGACAACCTAATATTTAGCAGAGCAACAGTAGAGGACTGCAACCAACTCAAAGTTGTTTTTGAGTGTTATGGCAGAGCATCCGGGCAAATTTTCAACTTCTAAAAATCATCCATGTTCTTTAATAATAACACCAAGAATGATCGAGTTGCAGCAATAAAAGATATTTTTCAGTTGCAGGTGGTTTCTTGACATGAGAAATACTTAGGCTTACCATCTATGGTAAGAAGGAAGACTAAGAGGTTTTTCATCGAAGTTAAGCTCAGGGTGATGAACAAAATTCGTAGCTGGCAACATAAGTACTTTTCAAGCAGGGGTAAAGAAGTTCTCATAAAAGTCGTTGCTCTAGCAATTCCAGCATATGCTATGAGTGTGTTCAAGATTTTGTTAGGGTTGTGTGAGGACATTCAAAAGGTTATGGCTAACTTTTGGTGGGGAACAAATAAGGAGAAATGAAGTATCCATTGGATGAGATGGGAGAACTTGAGCCAAGCAAAAATTAAGGGAGGCATGGGATTCAGAGATTTCTGAAGTTTTAACCAAGCTCTTATTGTGAAGCAGGGCTGGAGAATCATTCAAAACCCACACTCCTTGGTGGCTAGAGTTATGAAAGCTAGATATTTTAAACATCTCGATTTTATGGAAGCAGTGCTAGGATCAAAGCCATCTTTTATCTAGAGAAGTATCTTGTAGGGAAGGCAGGTGATCGAAAAAGGAGCTAGATGGAGAATCGAAAATGGTAACAAGGTGCAGGTGTATAATAGCAACTAGATAACGAGACCCTCAACTTTTAAACCCTTCTCGCCTCCAACAATGAGAATGGATGCAACAGTTGCAGATCTGATTGATGAAGAGTAGCAATGGAAGGAAGCGCCGATTCAAGAATCATTCAGTCAAAAAAATGCATAAGTTATCATGCAAATCCCGCTCCCATTCAAATCAAAAAATGATCAACTAATCTGGCATTATGACAGAAGAGGGCATTATTCAGTGAAAAGCGGATATCAGGTGGCGTTGAACATAAAGTTCCTAGATCATCCAAACTACTCTCATCAGAATCCAAACCGATGGAATGCAATCTAGAAGTTGGCTCTTCCCGAGAAAGTGAAAATCTTCTTGTGGAGAGCCATAAATAACTTGTTCCTTACAGTAGAAAACCTATGGAAGAAAAAAATCTTGCCTGAACCTTTATGTCAAATTTGCTCCAATCAAGTAGAATCTATTTCTCATGCTCTGCTAGGCTGTAAATTGGCAAAAAATGTCTAGAAGAACTCTCAAGTAATATAAGTTTTTCCAAGGGACCAATGTCAGGATGTAGCTTGGTTCATGCAATGGGTGCCAAATCAGCAGAAAGGCATAGAGGGAGAAACAATTGCAACTCTGCTTTGGGTAATTTGGACAACAAGGAACATGTGGCTTTTTGAAGGTCTAAAAGAGGCTCCAATCAGATTAGTGGCAAGGGCTGAGTCAGTAGTTGAGACTTTCAGGAAATCTAGGCATCCCAAAATGATGGGCTCAAGGAGGACAAAAGATGAGAATCAAAACCAGTGGAGTCCACCTCAAAATGGCTGGTTAAAGGTAAATGTGGATGCTGCTGTAAATGTGGAAAATCAAGAGGTTGGGCTGGGAGTGGTAGTTCGAGACTAGGACATAAGATGCATAGCTGCTGCCATAAGCAATTCCAGATTCTATGGCAATGTGGCAATGGCTGAAGCTGCTGCTATTGATTGGGGTCTGCAGGCTGCCTTAAGAGTTGGGGTAGATTTTGTGCTAGTTGAGTCTGACTCCCTTGAAGTGGTAGAGCTTGTAAATGGAAGGATTGGCAGCATGTTTGAAATTATATGGCTAATCTCAAAAATTCTAGAAAAAAAGAAAAATTTCCAGAATTTCAAAGCTCAGCACACAAGCAGAACATGTAATAGTTCAACTCACTCTTTGACTAAATTGGCCTTACAAAGAAAGGAAACTGTCATATGGTTGGATGAATTTCCAACATATATTATGTACTTGGTTTCTTGATGATCAATGGATAGGTTTACTTCTTTATCAAAAAAAAAAAAAAGGTTAGCCTCAAGACCCTGATAAATTACACTTAAATCATTCTCAGCCTTTGAGGGGTGCTAATAACACCAATCTTTAAATTTTCAATTATCCACAAAACTTTTTTTTAATGACTTAATAGACCTTCATCAGTAAGTATTTTGATCAAATCAAAATTTACTCTTTTATTATTATCTTCAACTTTTACTAACACACCTTATGGTACACGTTAGCCCTCCATATTGTCATTGAAATAAGCCCCCAAACCAACTCTTCGCCTTCGGATTGGGCTTTATTTACAAGTACCTTTGAAAAAATATATCGTTAGAAAATTCTAGTTGAGGAAAAAAATTACAAGTCTATGACTTTATGCTTGGGAATGTCTACTTTTTCTACTAGAGAATTTTTTTTTCCTTAGTCCTATTATCTATTCTTTCTGGATACAACTTTACCATTGATCTGAAAAAAGTTGATTAATACTTATGAGTAACCTAAATAGTAATAAGGTAAAAGAAAGGACCCCCATGGGTGGGAAGAATGCTTTTTAAGTAGTTTTATTTTGTTAGTTACTTAGAATTCAAATCCTAAGATAGCAAGAAACAACAATGATGTAGACGTCTATTTCTCAACCTCTAAAAAAAAAAAGGTAAAAAAGAAGGATGATCTATTATGAGAATAATCGTTTTCATCTGTCCATGTTCTATTTAGAAATGAAAAAAAAAAATGGATAAAAACCTTATTTTCTATTCAAATGAAAATGTCGAAAAGTAAATGTCAAAAAAATAATCCCCCCCTCAACCTCCACAAATACTCCATATAAAACAACGATTGGATTCATATTTTGGAGGGGGTGAAAGAGAAGCTAATGTGTGATAATAAATATTGCCTTGAAATTTGATATTAAAATGAATTTATAATTCTAAAAATAGTTTTATTATTTGAATCCTTAACATTCACCTATCTTTGATGCAAGCAAAACATCATAGTATTTGATATTTTACCAGAACAAATACAAATTGTTAATAAAATAGAAAATATTAAACGAGTCAAATAAAAATTTGGAAAAATATATGAAAAAGAATTAACACTTGAGACAAAAAATTGCTAAAAACTCATGAACCACAAATTGAGGGAGGATCTTTATTCATTATTTTTTTTTTTTTAAGGTAAAGGGATAAGCAAAGATTAAGTCAAAGCTTAGATCAATTTTCTAACTCCTTAAATAAAGCTACTTGAAAAGAACTCAACTCCTTAGTTGAATTAATGTATCTGTATATACATACTGCAAAGGCAATGCAAATTAACAAAAGCTCATAATATCCACAAAAAGCTTCTATTGACTCTTGAGAAAACGATATTAAATGCGTGCTATCTTGCGAGAAACATTATTTTTAAGTGATCAACAACAGCAAGCAACATAACTGATACTCTGGTGAACAGTTACTTTTTCATGGCAATAACTTTGGTCCTGGGCATCATGATGATTTCACCAGCAGAGGCATTTGCTCTACAGGAGGAGGACGAATCCGGGGCGGGGGCTTCACCACTACTTTTCAAAGAACTTAATAAGTTCAACTTCTTGTACCAAAGATCTGAATTACCTACAGCATTGCACAAGCAGCTTAACCAAATGCTGTCTCAATGAAATATTAGTCTCCAGTTTGTCAGATTATGGTCTAGAGCCGTCTAATTTGTATAAAAAGGTAATACAATTTATCAGGAGCCCAATGTTAAAAAAGAGAAAAAAAATCTGAAACGGACCGTGTATAGAGTCACTAATCTCCCATAGATTTTGGCAAATTTTGTCATAAATCATCAATTATGTTAATAGATAAGACATCATCTCAACATTAATCATAAAAGGTAGTGGAAACTACGATGGTTCATATTTCATAGTTTTCTTGTATTTTATCAATCGTAATGTCATAAATTCACCATAAGTCAATAAATAAAAAATCCTTAATATATAAATGGTGTAATCAACATGTGAAATCATGAGGTTACAGTTTTCAATTACTTTTAAATTAAATGCCTCATACTTTAATTACACAATCCATTCTCATTTTCTTTCAATAATAGAAAACAAAGTACTGAGTTCAAAACACTTTTTTGTCAATGCCTGTGTACCCAAAGAAGTGCGATTGAAATTTTAGAACTTTTTTCTACGAGGCTTGTTGTGAAGAAATGGATGGTTTGGAAAAAAAAACAATGAGGGCACATGATTAAAGGCTTTTAAACCGGAGAATTACCAACACATTTCAGGTTTATTCTGGCAGAAGATATGCATTATAAATTCAAGAATTGGAAGTGTCAAGATAAGACTGCTTTTATTATCTAATTAATTCTAGCTAGCCAAGCTCATTTGCTTTTAATTTCTTTGCAATCTAATAGACAACGAATATGGCTAGGTCCACAAACAGATGCGTATGTGAGCATCAACTTCAAATAAACCTCCTTTCAGTTCCACACAGCTGTCATCTTTCTATTCACAAAGGAAAGAGAATCAACAAATGGAGGCTCCAAAATTTTGTATATTTCCGACGCCTCAGAAAACTTGAAAAATTTATTATTCGTCTAATGAAAATGAGAATCATGAATAACTATTGTGTCTTTACAAGTTTATTGTTGTTCATGGAAAGTTCCATTTAGTACATCAATCGAGCAATATTAAATAAATCAAACCTAATATTTTCAACTCATTTGGAATAACTTAAATCCGCTTCCGAGCAGCACTACATTGATCCAATTAGCAACTTAAAGTGGACATTCATGCAATTAACTAAGATTGATGGAGCTCTGTGGAAACAAATCAAGAAATAAAAGTTGATAGTATATAATAAATATAATATTTGAATAATAATTTTAATAAAATAAAGATATAATAAATTTTTCATAACCCAAGTGTATAATCAAATCAACTTAACTTATAAACTAAAATGGTTAGCACTGACCAATCACTTTAGTGTTGTAACTTTTAAGGCAAAAACCCAATCTCAATACTAAACAAGTGAACAAACTATATCATCTAATTAATGTGCCTTTTCTAATTGATTATCCAACATTTAACAAATGAATCACACATATATACTAGGCATAATACACGAGCTAATGTTATATGCAATGATGCGCAAATTAATTTGTCAAAAAATATTAATTTTTTTATTTCGCTAATTGATGTGGGAAAATTTAAACAAAATTACAGAAAAAAGCAGTAAGTCTTAATCTACTACTACTCTAAAACTTCATGCTGCTGCTGTGATATTGCTTGTAGGATTCTCAATCTTTCTCCGCTGCCTTATTATGACAATGACCCAAGTTACGACTTCCAAAATAACGGCAATGGCTCCCAAGACAATAAGAACACAAGCATACACCAAGCGCCAAATCTGCAAAGGGTTCAAAATATTAAAACCCTCAAAGATGTTGAAGATGCTTAATATAATGATGGCGTATCCAGTAGAATGGTGGTAAAAATTCCACCAAATTCTGTACTTGTGCTCCTTCTTTGGTCTCAGTTTCAAAGCAAGAACCTGAATGAAGCCAAGAACGAGAAGTAGTATCCCAATAGTCCTGTGAGTGGAATGTTGAATGCCATGAGATTTGTTGCCAAGATAAATTCCTGTCCCCGCTCCAGCAATGCCAAGTAAGTAAGCCGAGGATTGGCATATGATGTGAGCATAAAACCAAGCAGGATCCGCTGATTGGAAGACCTTCATGTACCTGGCAGTAATAGCACCCACTGGCATCAAGAAGCCCCAACTAACCGCGTTTATGATTCCATGAACCTGCTTGAAATGAAGTGTACTCGAGGTTCCTCCTTTGTTCGTCGTAACTTTCCCTGAAAGAAGATCCAAAGTACCCAGTGATTTGACATTGTCGCCTCCTAAAGGATGCATGCCAAGGTGATTTTCACCACGCACAGGACCTTCTTGCCACACGTGGCTCACTGTGGTTATGTTCTTTGGAAGCACTATTGTTGCATATATTATCATCTCGTTATTGGAAAAGTCTGCAGAAATCTTGGGAACCAGAAAGCTCAAGTTTCCCTCTTGCAGCTTGGTGCCATAACTCGTCACCGGCGATGTGTACGCCTTCAAGATTCCGTTAGGGTTACGGTAGGCTACAAGAGATTGAGAGCCGACCATGCCTTTACCGGTAGGGTTTATAGCCCACGCAACCCATCTGGTTGGTTGCATGCCTAAATGACGATAGGCCAAGTCCACAGAGCCCGCTTCTTCGTCATAGCTCCAGTGGAGAAAGGAATTCAAAGCTTGCAAATCAACGCATGCACCGTAATTGTTGTTGTGGGTGGTGAAGCGGTAATTAGTACATGTTTGAGTTGTTTGAGCAAATGAAGAAGATGAAGAAAGCAACAAAGTAAGAACCGCAATCAAAAAGATTCTCTTCATGGATTTGTTTTGGGAGGTTCAATTTTTTATTTTATATAAGCAATTAATCTCTTGCTATGTAATGTATTTATAGCAGTAAATTAAACAGGAAATCTCAATTCCTTATGAACTTGAGTTTCCCGTTCCTAATAGGAATAACATCAATATATATTAGGAAACCTCACTAGAAATCCTTGTGTTTATAGGAATCTAGCAATAAGAAATAAGTTTGTTTGGACCGGCAGAATTACTTTCTATAATCACTAATAAGAAATAGAATTCCCTTCCCGCGTAGGTAATTCATTTCCTCAATAGGAAATAATAGAAAATTATCAATGGCGTTAGATTACAGTACCTTGTAGTCAATAACTCTTTTTAAAGATTTATTTAGCTAAAAGATGGATTAGTTTCAAATATATACAGTTGTGTATTGATGGTCCCACGACTTTAGATATTGATTCTAGAATAGATTATTTCTACGCTAACGGTTAGATAATCATTAGGTAATCATCTTATTTATCCTTGTATTTATCAAATCTCTAGTTCCTGACTGTTAATAGAGGAGGCCTCTTTTACTCATTTAATTGGAATAATAAGTTAATGTTACAGCCTGAAGCCCATAAATAAGTACTTTCACAAGCACTTTTTCTATTATTCAAGTATTTCTTTTGTGTACTCTTTTCTACTTTACTTTTAATTTATTTTTAACAATATTATCATTCTTAATTATGGACGTTCGTATTTTTTAAGATATAAATTTAGTATTTTAAAGTGCTACAAAATCCTTTATGGCATTGAAAATGTACTTTACAATGTTGTAAAGTAGTTTACAACACTGTACAATACTGTAAACTTTGCATCCACATGAAATATCATGTGCCGTGGGCATCCTCATCTATGCATGAATAAATGTTTATATATTTTATTTTGTAATGATATTTTTATAGTAGTATGCAGACGTCCGCATTTCAAAATTATCCGGACCCAGTTAAAAGACAAAAATTGTAAACTCCAATACGCTAAAAGAAAAAAAATAATGCACAGCCCCCATTTTTCTTGTCTTTTTGTTCCGTTAGCATTTTAAAATCATCCAAATTTCGGAGGCTGAGCACCACAAAAAGAGTAAACAGTATTAGAAAGATATACAATTATCGCATTTAAAATCTATCAATTGACCGTTATTAGTATTTATTATATGAATTTATGATATTTATAGCACTCTAAACTCTATCATTTTTCTTGTCTTTTAGCCATATTCCAACATCCCCTATTGTGTAAGTCACTTTATTGTGTAAAAATTATTCGGATAGCCATAGTTTAGTGGTCTCTATCTTCACTTTGCTTTGCTTTCAGCTCTTAGAAATTAAAATTTATCTTGTTTTTGGCATTAACCAATGTTTTGCTTGGGAAAACAAATAGCTTAATTAAAGAGGTGCATCCTCGTCACTCAGCCAAAGGCCGAGTAGCAAAGCCAATTGTGAGAGCATATTTGATTATAAATATCAGTGTATTCATCTACCACAATAACAGTTATTGTAAATCTAATATAATTTAACACTCGGGTATCTAACCAATATTTAAAAAAGAGGTGCAAAAAAGAGGTGCATCCTCTTGTGGTGCTTATTTTTAGAGGATTCAATAGGGCTTTTTGAGAGTCCAATACTGTCTCCTGATGATAATATGTCATCAATTTAGAGGATTCAAATGGCCAGATATATGTCATTATTATTCTGGAGAAGGCGAAGGCCAAACTAATTAAACATGATGTGTGATGATAAGCATTGCCTTAGACATTTGACGTTCAAATCAATTTATAATTATAAAAATAGTTTTATTATTTGAATCCTTAGCGTTCACCTACCTTCTGTATAAGCAAAATATTACAGCATCCAACATTTTACCTGAACAAATAAAAATTGTTAAAGAAATAGAAAATAATAAATGAGGGGAAAATAAATTTTGACTATACATAAAAATAATTCACAAGTGACTTAAAAAATTGCTAAAGACTTATCGAACTACAAATGGACGGAGGATCTTTACTCACTTTCTCTTTTTTTTTTCAAAGGTAACAAGGCGGGCTAAGCGTATGGCAAAACTTGAATCAATTTTTTAACACGCCGCTTGAAAATCACTCAACTCTTTGCTAATTAATGCATATACAAACTGCAAAGGCAATACAAATTAACAAAAGTTCATAATATCCACAAAACATTTCTATTGACTTGTGAAAACAATATTAAAGCCGTGCTATCTGGTGAGAAACATTGTGTCTAAGTGATCAACAACAGCAAGCAACATGACTGATACTCTAGTAAACAGTTACTTGTTCATGGCAATAACTTTGGTCCAGGGCATCATGATGATTTCACCAGTGGGGGCATTTGCTCTACAGGGAGAGGATGAATCCACCACGGCAGCGGCACCATCACCATTTTTCAATGAACTTACCATACCAAAGGATGAGAGTTTTGTACAGCATTGCATAAGCAGCTTAAACAAATAGTCTTAATGAAATATTAGTCTCTAGTTTGTCAGATTATGGTATAGAGCTGTCTAAGTGTGTTGCGGAGAACTTCTGATCATGGGAAAAGAATGCTATCTAAGCTTGGTCAAATACTTTCTCTCTTCCAAGATTCACCAGTAAAGTGAGCATGCACATCAATTCTGTGATCAAGCTGTATGAATAAACCAATTCTCTCATCATAACTGTCTTTTTATTATGAAAATAAATTTTCGGAGTTTTTTGAATTCAACAATCCATCCAAACAGAGTGTTTCCAGAAATGAAAATCTAAAATAAAAATCAAATAATTTAGAAACATATCTTACATGTCAAAAGTGTTTCTTAAAAAGAAACCTATGGTGCTCCAAAAGATGGACTATTCTAAGTCTGTTCTAGGTCAAATCAAAACTAACAGCAAAAAATCAAAAAGGTCAATTTCTAAACTTAGTGAGGAAAACTCCTCCACAACAGAGGATATGTGCTACCTCAAAGGACCATTACTTTTTCCCAATCTCTTCATCAACTAAGCAAAATTGAACACACCTTACATATTGCAACTTGAAATCATCTACGCTATTGCTGCTGCTCGTAAATCTGCATATAAGCCTCAGAAAGAGCGACCATTTGAGGAAGAGTTTCTGAAACATGCAAATCCTGCATCTCATACCTGAAAACATGGATTGCGAACATCCCAGTTCACATCATCGATGCATTTTCATTCAAGTCTACGGAAATCTCTAGAAAAAAGTATTACCATAGTTCTTCTGACTTCCGCTGCACAAAAACTCTGTAGAATCCTTCCTCAGGTTTACCATCATGAACGATATTTGCAATTAGATCATACTTGGAACGCAGTTTCTCATTCTCTTTTGGTGTTGGCAACGGTATGTAGTCCTTCAATTCCAAATTTTTCACCGGAAAGTTGACTGGAAGGAACATCAAGACCATCAGTTAACAGTAAAGCAATAAATCAAGCAAAGTTACAGCCAATGTGCATGGATTTCAGTCCTTTGATTCATCATATGCACAAAAATCAGACTCCAAGAAATGAAGAACTTACCCAATGTCGGGTTCTTCTCCACAAAGAAGTTATTCTTTGTAAAGCGTCGCATGTGAAGGATCATGTATTTTGGTAATCTTGTGACACGGTATCTCATCCTTGCCACATGTGGCCGAACAACCTCTGTAACTGTTTCCCCATCAAACTTCTTCAATATGTTAAATAATGGAACCTATACCGGATTTAGACCAAAGAAACATTATTACAACATTAGAGACAATTCATTTCCACTTGCAGCTTATCCTTCATAATGCATACCATTGCTACAGATATTACAGCACATAAACTCCAAGTTCAAGATTTAATTTTTTCCATGTTGTCTGATTGCTACAGATATTACAGCACATAAACTCCAAGTTCAAGATTTATTTTTTCCATTATGTCTGTCTAATACAACAGCTTATAACCTACGTCCATCTATAGATCATTTTCATACCACCTCTCCATATGAGTTTATATTACGACGATAAAAATATTATGACGATAAAAATATAGTTTATCTAGCGAAATTCAAAGGCACAATCTACACATAAAGAAACACAAGCTTTCTGTTAATTCTAATATCAAAAACTTAAGTGTATCCAATACCTGGGGTATAATATTTTTCTCCATCACATCTTTGAAAAGAGGTGGGGGGGGCAAATCCAGACCAAGCATCAAGAATGGCATCCTAGAAGTTTCTGTAGTAATGTTATCATGATCATTTCCCCCATCTGAAACTTTTTCAGTATTCTGGTCATTACCACTCTCTTTCTTCTCAGTGATGGTACTTTTAGGAATCTCCTTCACAACTTCCAGCTCCCCCTATCAAACAAACTTATGTTTTAGAGAAGCACAACTTAATTAAATGATGAACAAAAGGAAGGATAACAAACTGGGGTAGAGTAAAACAAACCTGAAAGCACTCAAATATGATGCTAGTATTTTTCTTCATATTTCTAAGATCTAAATGCAGCGTGTTAAGAAGCCACGACATGAATTCAACGGGGTTGGACTGTACACCTATTCGAAACCGTTTCTTACTGGCTTTCATAACTGCTTGCAGAAACTCATGTGGGCTGACCTGTAGATGGAAGAAATTCATTAAGACTATACTTTCAGAAACCATAACCTCAACCTATAATTATACCTGTCCTTTAAAATTTCGAGCATGCCAAATCTTCCTAGTAAGTTCTCCAAAACGATGAACAAGTGGAGATTTGCAGTGCTGGTAATTTTCAGGGATAAGGAAGAAATTCCTTAATGGAGTAACTCTCATTAGAGATTGAATTGTGACATTCACAAAATCAGTCTCCTTGATGTTATTCAGACCCACCTGAAGATTTGCCAGAATAGATTATGATTAGCACCAGATAATGACCAGTATTAGTATCTTATTGCCTATCAAAAGAGTGATGAATTGACATCTTATCGAAATCTGAGTGTGATGAAATCGATTTATTGCAACAGTATGAATCTATAATAAAAAAACAAATAAGTATACCATTCCAGGAAGATAGTCTGAACCATCCAGAGCCCTAGACCACAGCTTATTTTTGTCAAGCTGTTGTACTTGCTCCTTGGTAAACCTGCATACATATTAGTCAAATAAGTATGCTTGAAGCTGGATCTGAAATATATTTAAGTACAGTAATCTCCAAGAAACTATGGTAATCCAAAGCACAATGATGTAGATCCATGTAAAAGTACAAACATTTTTCATGCACAAAAACACACATGCAGAGTGGAGGTGCAAACAAAGGCAATACCTTGGGTTTAGAACATGCCGAATATCATCCAGTGAAGGGTCGTTAATTTCATAACCATCAGGAAGGCAGTAAACTTTCTCTGTTCGAAGATTGATGTAAACATGGTGTCCTGCTTCCAAGCTATGAGTATATGCATGAGATTTCTGCCCTCTTCCTTGGTAATACTTCCCACAAACCAAACATGCATACACATTTAAGTTTGAAAGAGAAACAGAGCAGAACTTCTCAAAATCAAAATCTAAAACCTGCAAGAAATTAACAAGATTTCAAAAATTCATTCAGAAATAAGTAATCCAACATCACTCACCCAGTTGACAAGTTGATGTATGCACTGTCAAACATATCAAAGAGGAAAACATTCACTTTCACAGCACATAGATATCTTCTTTTCGTAAATAAAAGCAACATAACCTAGAACAAACCTATACTAAAAACTAATCCACTGTGCACAACATGATATAGCTACCTGACGATTAACAGTATCAAGATAAGGGCAATCCCTCCGAACTTCAACAAGTCTGCTTCGCTTCCCTTGACCATATCCATTAGCCAAGTCATCCTCATCCTCATCCTCATCATCATCATCATCTTCACCCCTACGACCATTTTGTCCAATATTTGCTCCACTATCTCTGCGGCCACCATATTCCTCCTCCTCATCGTCATCATCATATGTATTAGCTAACGGCAAAAGAGGGTTCTCAAAACCCAAACGAGGAGGCGATGGAGACGACTTCTCCACCACTTTCACACTCTTCGTGAGCCCATCGTCATCAGCACTACCATTATCTTTCCTTTTCTTTGTCATCTCCTTTACCCTTTTTCTTCTCCAATTTCACTGTTTCCTACAAATAGATTATCAATTCATAACCCATTTTACAATAAATAACTAACAAACAC
The DNA here is from genome assembly GCA_030449905.1 of Luvunga scandens. Taxonomy (NCBI): domain Eukaryota; kingdom Viridiplantae; phylum Streptophyta; class Magnoliopsida; order Sapindales; family Rutaceae; genus Luvunga; species Luvunga scandens. Next base: position 1,208,846 of record JASUUG010001097.1, on the reverse strand, counting down.
AGTAGAATACTCCTATCAGGGAAAAATATAAGCTTCAAATGAAAAAATTACTAACTCCAGTTCATAAATTTACCTTAAAAAGACCAAAAGTTACCGTAGTTTAAAGTATAAATTGGCAGATTCTGATTCGTAGAAGAAACAAAATCACATAAAGCCCATATTTTTATAGAGGGAGAGAGAGGGAAACTGACCTAGGACGGCGAGACCGACTGCGGCTGAAGGACAACAACGACGGCCGGCGAATCGAAGTCGTGAGCCTCCGAAGGTAATCTACGAGTTCGCAAAAAGAGCTAGTGCTTGCAAGAAATTTCGACTGAAAACTGAAAAAAAAATTGAAAATATAATGCCGATTTTATTTATTTATTAAAAAGTAATGACGGTTTTTTGGTTTCCTCCAATCAGAATGGGCCTGACGAAATTGAAAGTTTTGGACAAAAGGCCTGCTTTTGCATTTTTACCTTGGGCTTGCTTAATAGCCCATTCAGAAGGAAAAACCCTGCGTTAAAACCAATCCGATTGTTTTTTTATTAACAAATTTATATTATTCCTTTTTCCTTTTTTTTTTTTTTTGGTTACAGCAAAATGGCAGCTTAGGCCTTATTTGGTGTTGAGGCACTGTGCCTTTTTAAATCACAATTTATTGTGATAAAAAAAAATTATAAATATGAAATAAAAGTCGATAATACATAGTGAATATGATTTTTAAATAATAATTTCAACAAAAACTGTAAATATATTATAAATTTTTCATCATACAAATGTGAAATTAAACAATCTTAGCTTCTGGCCACATTTGCTACTATTTACTAAATACTTTAATACTATAACTTTAAAACAACAGCTATTCAACTTCAATATCAAATAAGATCTTAATTCGCTCTCGTCCCATGAGTGGAGAGCAAACTCTAGACCTCTTACTAATGAGAGTTTTCTACAAGTAGAAATTTTTAAAAAAATTCTGAAAAATAAAAAATTTAAGAATTTACTTATTCTGTGTGAATTTTATATTTGACCCTTGATTGTTTAATAATTTTGTTATAACTTACTAAATTATAAAACTTATCTATTACAGTTTTATTATATTAAGGATGGTAGAAATCCTCACGGAAATGAAGGTCTTAGGAGATTTTTCCAATTCGAAGAGAGTATGGGGATGATGTCATGCAGGAACGAGGATAATTTTTTATCTAATTTCTCATTCGGAGAAAGGATGAGGATGAGGTGAAATCTCCATCCACATTCCATCCTCATTTGCTCTTATAGCGTAAGCTCTAAGGCTTCACACCAAGTCTTCACTGACATAATATGCATGCTTAAGTAGGGTCAAGTGAAAGCATTTGTCATTTTATTTTTCTAGAATTATTAATGAATAAATAATAAAATTTAAATTATAAATTATTAAATATTGGTGTTATAACAAATATCAAAATAATTATACAAATAATAAAAATATTAGTTAATATAAAGATTTTAATATAATTTAGACTTAACTATAATCCAAAGCCTACAATCCCACAAGTCCACAATCTACAAATCAAACTCTAAAACACTTTCTCATAGTCTCACTAATTCTTTTCAAATTATCCGTGTCGTACCTAGTGCCGAGCTCATTTTCATATCATCATAATCTAGTCGCACATCACATTGTCAGTGGTTGAACAGCCCAGCTCGTTGCAACATCAATCAACAACCCAACTCGCGATGTTCTTCGTGCTATAATCAGTGGCCAAGACTATCATTGCTCATGGACAACAATCACATCAATATTATACAAAAATCACATTATTTTAATTTTGTTTTGAAAATAATTATTTGATGTATATGCCAAAAGTTTAATAGAGTATAATGAAATAAGACCAATAATCATTTTATTTCACATATTTTTAGATTAATGTAATTCAATTAAGTTCAGAAATTAAAAGGATATCACTTATTTAAGATTCTAGGACCCTTGAGGATCTCCAGTTATTCTTCGAGGAAGAGACAAAAATTCCCTTAAGCAATTTTGAGGAGGATAGGAGGGGATGTGGATGTAAGCAAAAAACATCAAGGATGGGCATGGAGATGCCAGTTTCCTCCCCTTCCCTCCTCATTGCCATCCCCGCAATTTGGCTGCTTTAATTTTACAGATTTTATGTTATAGAAGTTACTTTATAAAAGATTAGTAGAACAATTTATATCCCTCAAGGAGTTAAAGGCTAAGCCGCTGCAAAGTATAATCATTTACTCTTTCTCAACGAAAGGCACCATGTTTACACTCATCAGAATTTGTTTCATAAATTTCCATACTTGCATGGAAATGACTAATTGAGAACGTGCAACAACAATCTTATGCTATTATCTCTCATTCTCAGGCAAGCATCCATGCTTGCATAATGCAAAGAGATAACCCCATTCCTGAATATCAGACAAATAATCCTCAAAATCTGGTAGTTAACAATCATAATTTCAAAAATCAGAAAATGGCTAGTATCTGAACGGCCAACGCTGTCAAGTACAGAAATACCAGTGTCTATTTGAGTGCCTCCTAACCGAAAATTTCTGTTGGATCTGTACAGAGTTTCCAACATATTCAAAATTTTGTCGCGGACAAAATCAAATCAATACTAGGTAGGAGACTGAGAAGAAGCATTTGTGCCTACCATGGTGTCACCAACATAATGGGGGCAACATGGTGACCAGTCTCAGTTTCCTGTCATCACAGGAGTTCTCTTAAGTTGGGAATAAAGATTGACCCACCCGATAAGCCTACCCTAATTGTCCGCAATAATTGGTTCGGATGCCACTAGAAGAACTAGAGCTTGAGAATAAGGCCAATTGGAGAATGATCGCTACCGGTAACATCAGGAAGAATGTATGAATCATGGACCTTATCAGCTAGAGATTCTGATAATAGGAAGTAGTCAAGTCGCCACCCTGTTCAATAAATGGAGTCAAAAGAGGATAATGCAGATTTAAATTTTGACAGACATTAAATTAAGAGCATTTTGAGGCACAGAAATTTGCTGAAATGGAGAACACTTGAAAATATGACAGAGTAGAATACAGCAAACGAGGGGTAAAAAACTAAGTACATTCTAGATACAGCTATAGAATAATCGAGGTAGAAGTTCTCTACCTCTATTGGTTTTGCGCCCACCATGCCTATAACCCCAATAAGTATAGCCTACAACACCAGGATGTTGTGCTCTGAAGGTATCTACAAAACCTTTAGATAAGAAGTTCGTACCAAAAGATTGCCTTTCTTCATCTGTGAAGCCAGCACTTCTTCTATTTCCCTACAAATTGATGCAAATATTAACAAGCAACACTTATACTTAAACCACAAGTGAGTTCATAAATTGTAACAGAGAGCCTGCAACGGCAAATATTCCTATGTCATTGTAATTGAGGATGCTATTTTGTTCAAGTCCTAGCTCCTAGAAGAAGAAGATTTACTTGCAGCTTCAAAATTTTAAATCACTTACAGCAGGGTTATAAATATCTATCTCTTGATGAGCACAATTAAGATCACCAGTCAAAACGACAGGCTTCTTCTTTTCCAGCTCCTGAATCATGCATATGAAGTATCATAAGCATCAAAGGCACTTCAAATATCCAACTATTTTGTGAAGAAAAAACACCATGTCGATAGATATATTACATCCATAAAAAAAAAAATAATAGATAAAATAAAAGGAAAAAGAAACAGAAGAAGTTGCACACTGTTGGAGGTCGTGTGTTGCCTAAAAGGTCCGATTCTTTTCCTAAAAGCAACAAGTTACAACTACATGAATCATTAAGGCTTATGTTTCTAGAAAACAATACAGAGAAAAACACACACACATAAGCACATCTCCCTAATATGGACGTATATTAGTAGCCACAGCTTCTACTAACTTCAAAACACAGTATTTATTAAGAAGTATAAAAAATAAAAAATCAATAAATTGAAAGAGAGAGAGAGAGAGCACATACTTACTTTCACATAGCTGCTAAGAGATGGATCCCATTCTGTAATTCTGTATGACTGGAATTGAAAGCATAGACATCAATCAAAAAACTATTCGAAGAATAAAATAGATTGGCAACATAATACAAGATGCTTGAGCTCATCACCAGTCTTCTCAAGCCATCTCCAGAGTTTGGAACATAACAGCTTAACAGAAAATATGAATCAAACTCTGCTGTCACCAGCCGTCCCTCATTGTCGTGATCTGATATGCCTAGGCCATATGTCACTGAGAGTGGTTTTATCTACCCAATAAATGTTAAAAACTTTAGAACGCAAACCATTTAGCAAAATCATCACTGAAGTAAAAGAAATAGTTGCAATGCAAAAATCAATCAGCATATAGTAGGACACTTGATAATCAGCATTGGAGGGGGAAAAAATACTTTGTTCAAGGAAACAGCCTCCCTGCTCATACTACAGCACACATAAAGATTGCCACAAAATTTCAAACAAAGTGAGAAAAATTGATTTCTAAAGATTAAATCTGGCTGCTCAATTATAAAAGTTGACGGAAATAATAAGCATACCCGTGAGATAATTGCTGTACCAGAATACCCAAGTTTAGAAGCGCTGCATGTCCAGAAGCTATTCTCATATCCATCTACGAGACACTGTTTGATTGATTGGACATCTTTTTCCTGTTTCCAACAATGAGATGCATTTGACACCACAAAGAAAGCAATTGGCAAAAGAAACATCCTTACACCATTTACACGCTGTTCCCACATGTTCTGCAAGTTTAGATTAAATGCACATCAAGAAGTACTGGAATACTTGCCTGGAGTTTGGTTTCTTGCAAGCACAATACATCAAAATTTTCCCTTTGGGCCAGTTGCAGTACAGAGAATCCTTCTAACTTCAGTAACGCTCTTAACCCATTGACATTCCAAGACAGAAGCTTCACAGATTTTGTACCCTCTGCCAGAGGTGGAGGCCTCATAGTTCTAGGGTTATAAGCAATCCATCCCTTTTGAGGCTTCTTATGCGAAAGCATTGTCCAAGGTTCACTTTCGACTGTTGGCTGAGTAACTGCATTATCAGCAGTAGCCACTTCACTATTAATATGCATACCTAATATTATTTACTTTTTATCAAAAGGACCCTGCCTAGAAACAATAACCAGGCGTCTATCCTCCTGATAAAACCAAATGAACTCAGATTAACAACTTAAAGACATGCAAGTTAGAGAAAGAGTGTATTTTAAATTAACAAAGGATGCCAAATGATTATTAATGAAGCAAAAGTTCAAAATGATAAAGCAGTGAAAACTGCATACATATATTCTACTGCACCTGAAATCTTATCAGTTTTGACTGAGGTCTTAGCATCAACTTCACCAGTTTCCTCACCAATTGGTGATTTTTTAACCTTTCTCTTACTTTTTTGGAGTGCAGAAACTTCTGGAACAGAGTAAATTTCTTGAGCATGTTCCTGGTGAGAAAACTTCTTAGCCTTCCTCTCCCCTGATATACTTTTTGTATTAGCCTTCCTTTTTACTGATACACTTTCAGCAGAAGTGGAGGATACCTGTTCCATTTCCACATGAGAACTACCACCTGCACATAGAAGGAACTTCCAACCTTTAAAAATAATCAACACAGCATTGGACCAAAACTGATTGAGAGAACAAGGATGAGGCGGAACAAAGGTAAAACAAACAATTGAGAGTAACGGAAATTCTTCTGCTCCAATGTTAATGTAAATGACATGAAGCTATGCAAAATACTGGAGAATACTGAAATTTGATTCTTTAGTAAAAGAGTTTACCTTCCATCTTCTTCTCCACATAAACCTTCAAGGCAGATACTAGATCATGTTTAGAACCTTTAGCAGGGACCCCAATACTCCTGATGAATAAGAATGAAATGAGCATACTAACAAACACTACAAATAGAGGTGCAACATACTATTCTGCCCATCAACCATCCACTCAATTGATTTCATCCTCCAAATCAATTTGAAGAACCGTCATTGACCGTTTAAGATGAGGCACAAGAAATGCAAGTAATACAAAGAAGCCGACAACTCAACCATTTCAAGTTAGTTGCATATATGCTAGTTTGTCATAAAGCTTCCAGAACAAAGCACCTCCTCCCCTATCTCAGGCAACCCAAATGAAACCTAAAATCTGAATGCACACCAGACGTAAATCGTGTGGTTTTTCTGAAAGTTATATATGCATGATACAAAATTTCATGCCTTTCTGAACGTTAAGCCTTTAAAACTTTCGCTTACCTCAATATAGTTCTGAGTTCTTGAACAGTCATGACCTCAATTCTCTCGGGATTATCCTTTATACTCTGAATTCTAGCTTCATCACGTTCCACACCAATATCCTACACATCAATTTACAGTTAAAATTTTCCTTAATTACCCCAATTGTCTCACTATCTTCTTGTACACTAATTATTATCAACAGCGACTCTATACTCAAACCCACAAAACAATGAGGCAAGTTAAAACTATCAGCAACAAAAATCAAAACCATGGCACACCTTTGGGGTCGAACCCACTAATCCGTTCACCTTTTCATCTTCCATGTTATCGAAGGGCGATGCTGGTTTGGATGAACTTGCCAGATGCCGTTTCGGCTTCATAGCTCCGAAGGAGACAAAGGTTCCAATTCCAAAATTTCTTGGAGTAACTGCAAAGCTAAAGAAGAAAATAGATATATTAAAACAGACAAAAATAATTTCTTTAATTTAAAAGAAATGATTTTTATAGAATAACTGAAGCTGTCATGAATGAACACAATACCACTTACCAGAGGGTGAAGAGGCACAATATTCTGAATCGTTAAAGCTAATTAATTTAATCCCAAAACAAAAATTACATTTTTATTGCTGAAAAAGCGAAGAAAGAAAGTACCCAGCAGGAGTAATGAAAGCTTTGAGTCCTAGTTGCAAGACTTGATTCATCTATCAAACTCAAAACCTGGCGCAGCTTAGCAAGGAGCATGGAGAAAAAGGGGGCCAACAATGTGACTCAATCCCAAGAATAACAAATGTGAAGTTAAATTACCTAAATACTCTTCTGCATTATGGAACTCGACAATCGACGCTGCTTAACGTGAATCTCTATACTTTTCCATAGGTCGAAAAGCATGAAATTTTGACATAGTCAATTTCTTTTCTTCTCATCTTTTTATTATGTGTTGGACTATTGAGAACCCTTAATTATTTTTATAAAAGCTCTATTCTATAAAAATTAAATTTAAAGACAATTATAAATAAAGTTATTGTAACTAATACCCTTAAGAAAGTCTTGAAAAATAATAAAATTATTGTAACACCCATTAAAAAGTTTTGAAAAAACTTTTGTCTTAAAGATGTGCTAATTTAAAAAAAATTAGAAATTCATATTCTAATAACACCACTATGATCCTCGAACAGGCCTTGTCTCTCCCTTTTTAATAATTTCTACAGTCAAAGTTGGTAGAAAATGTTTAATCAAATGATATTTCTCTCTCAATGTTTTATATATTGAGTTTTTTGTTTTTGATTAATTATAATAGCATCTTCTTTTCTCCCTTTTTTTTTTTCAAATTTATTCTTTATTATTTGATTTATTCTATTTCTTTTTCCTTTAAAGTTACAGAATGATATCGATACTTGGGATAAGGAGGGAAAAAGAAAAAAAAAACTTCATCAGAAGTTCTATTTAAAGTGCAAAACATAGAATTATTTTTACATATCATTAAATTTTATTACCCAAATAATATTTTGCAGATGGTTATAATTAACAATCATTATTGTGAATCTAGCTTAAGTTTTAGAAGCTCACTCAAACCCAAGGCTTGATCTTGAACAATGAAGTGAGAGAAAAGAGGGGTTTCATCATTTACTTATAATTGAAAACATTGTTTATTTAGAAAAATGGTATTTTTTTCATTATAATTATTCATTCATGTGATGCTTGATAGGAATGGCAATAGAGCATATATGGGTTGGATTTATTCTATTTTAGATTCATATCCATAATAAAAATTAAGATATGTATTTGCCCTAGATCTATCATAAATTCATGTTTTTTACTCCATATTCTGATCCAAAAAAAAAAAAATCTATATCTTCTCCAAATAGAAAAAAAAAAATCTAAATTTGCTTTAGATCCATCATGAATTTTAAAATTCAATAATAAAAGAGCAATAATTTTTTAGAAAAAATATATTGATAACACTTAAATTATATAATTTGTCTAAAAAAATTTAATAAATATTGTAGCTTATCATTTTACACCAAAACAAACAGATAAGAAAGATATGAAAATATTCAAAAAAAATAATTGCAAGAGTAAGATCAAGGTAATATCCTAATGTTTCCTTTACCATTATGATATTCGTGGCACACTATCATCATTCCTATAATATTAAATAATGACATATAAGTTAAATATAATTTATATCTTATGCTTTATTATTTTTCTTATGACCATATTTAACTAAATATATGAAAAACATAATTAGTTTATGGTAGATAGCACCACTGATTAGTGATTACACAATATAAATAAAATTATGAGAAAACAACATAAAAGGAAACTTAGTCTAGAGATTTACTTAGCTGTTAAAGGATTGATCCAAGCATTCAAATGAAGTGGAGAAGTAAGAGTAGATTGAAGAGAGAAAAAGAGACTGAATTAAAGAGTGAAAGAATAAAAAGAAAATTAGGGCCCACACTATCCTAATTTTACTTTACACAATTATTTTTGTCTTATTATCATTTAAATTGAAAAAATTAACTTTAAGTTTCCAAATTTTTAAATACATACTAAATGCCACTAATATGCTATGAATAAAATTTATTATCATTTATAATTACACAATTGTTTAAAAAAATTTAAAAATGAAATAAAATTAAAAAGTAAGTAGATATAGATTTAGATATAGATATTAAGATAAATCCAGACATGCTCCAGATCCGCCTTAGATTCGTGTATTGATATCCAAATTCAATTCAAATTTATTTTAGATTGATCCAAATCCAATTCAGTTAGATTTGGATCATTTGGATCTTGAATTATATTTGATCCATTGCCATCCTTAATAGTTAATGCTTGGTTTACCATAATATTTTTAGTTTGTCTATTTGGACGATGAGCCAATTAAAGGCCGAAGAGATTAAAGATGAAATTTTGCTTCCATACTTATCTTGAGATATAAAAGTCGAGAAATCTAGAATGCGATATGGAATAAATATTTATTAATATCAACATATAAATCTCATCAAAAGAAAGATATGCTACTTCTAGATTTTGTAATTCATCATACTTTATCTAAAAATTTGTAAAAGCCATACGATCATAGCATGTATATTAACCGTCCGGATTACATGTAATTAACATGCTTAAAATGAAATATGATTCAGATTAGAAGTCAGGGCAAAATCAAAGACTTTACGTTGGAGAAATTGTGGGGTAATAGCGATTAGAAACAACTCCATTTCTATCAAAAAGGAAATTGGCAAAGTTGCATTGAATGTCATCCTCAAAGATCATCCATTTGCCTGCCTCTACTACCTAAACGGGAGAAAATTTTTGCCATTTATATCAATCTAGTAAATCAACAGATGTGAAGGTGATTATTACAACGGACAGTTATGTGTACAGATAAAAAAAAACATACCTAATTATAATTAATACATAGACAGTCTGATCTAATTTTGATTGAACTATCCCGTTCAAGAGATTTCGTGTCCTCAATTCATATAATAACACAGAATATCATTGATCACTCGTTGTTAGGGTTCATTCCTATTCGTTTAATAGCTCTAAATGATGGATTAATAAAATTGGCCACGGGTAGGACTATAAACCATCCAAAACGCTTAATTTGTGCTGACATTTCAATGAGTTATCTACATATATCAACGTATTCCATCTCTCAATGAGGAACTAAAGCATTGAAAGTTTTAATTCGTTCTCTTTAGTTGACATCATTATTACTTTGTCGATGAGTTAAAATTTGACTAATTTACTAATTAAAAAAAAAAAAAAGATAAAAACTGCAGCCCGTTATATTCATAAATATGAAATTGGATATTTACCTATCGACCAGGTCATCACTATTATAATTAATATTATTCCATGTGGTCATACGTATAGGTTTAATGTTAATATCTTTAATTTTATTTTAACGATTAATTTACATGCTACGATGGCACACGACTTATACTAAATGGTTCTGAGGTGGAGTAACTCCAATATACCCAGACCTTTATAGTAAGTGTTGAATACAGTTAGTTAGAAGTGAAATACGATTTTCAAACATTCTTCGGGAGATATATGTCGAACATATATTGTTTTATGTGAACCTTGTTCAAAATGTTGTTAGTTTAGTAGTGTGTGCAGAGACAATGATTTTGAGTTTGATGGATATGAGGAGTACTTTTTTTCTAAAGACCAATGAAATATCATTAGGCACGATTAAAATCCTATAAAACTTATCATATTTGTGTAAATTACCTGCTCTCTTTATTACTTGAGACTGTACCTTTTTGTCTTTTTACCCAACCATGATTTTGAAGTTAAAAATCTTTGGTACATAATATGTTACTATAGGTAGAAGCCAATACTACCCTAATCCTTTCCCACTGGTTGAAATGCTGAATAATTATGTTACCATAAATGACAGAAATTTTCTTGTCCGTTTCCCAAGTTAAAATGAAAAGCACAAGTCAGTGGAGGATAAGTTTCGTGGGACCAAATTCACAGCTTTCCCAATAAGGGATTTGCAAATAATGAGCAAATATTAGGTTCTGCAATCCTGTTAAAAGTAAAAAGAACTTATGTAATTCTCTACAGAAGCTGAAATGTCTACCAGCAAGAGAAGTTATCTTCTGAAAAATCGGAGCAGATGTAGAATTTCGGTAACACCCTTCAGCCGCCTTCTTTCTTTCAAGTAGAACAGCGGTAATAAAAAGTTTTCATGGGGGAGTTTTCTCGCTTCCACACCATCAGCTTTTATTTGCTTAGCATTAGTCGGCTTTTCCGAGACACATCCTGTCGTAGGATCGTGATCGGCTTCTCTAAGGTCCTGTTTGAGATGTAACGTAGCTTAAATATTTATAGTATTAAAGTATTGAATAAACATTAATTGTTATTATTTAAAAATTGAGTTGATTTAATAAATTATTCTATTATATCTTGAGTGATGAATAATTTTATTATATTTTCATTAATTTTGATAAAATTATTATTTAAAAATTATATTTATTATATATATTAATTTTTATTTTATAATTATAATTTTTTTCTTCCAAGAGTTATTGTTTAAAGATTACTTTACTACCATATCAAACAGGACTTAAGACACGTCCTGTCATAGGATCGACGGATGTGTATCACGAGGTCCACCTCTGTGTCTGTGTCCCATTACAACCATAGAGGGTGGGGGTGGTAGCCCTGCCCTGAAAAGAATATGTTGGACAGGGTCTGAGGGCTAAGCAGCCAATACCGGCAATAAAAACTGAAGAAAAACTAAATTGGAAACAGAGATAGAGCATTGAGATGTTTTATGCAGTTACTTATATCACTCGATGTATGGCAATCAGCAATATTATCAAGAAAGCTAATGCAAATGAAAAGAAGTACCTTATTTTATTTCCTGCTGTACGTATGAATAATTGAACGACAATTTAATTATTTTGGCATGTGCAAAGCTTACCATACTAACAAAGAGAAATTGAGGACGGCACTAAAATTTTTGAATGATCAACAAAATATAATAGGAGGAAGAAACCCATTAACGATCATTCACTGGGCGTCTTTCGCATGATTCTAAAAGAAACAATCTTTCAAAAGATAATATTCTGTCAACAAAAGAAATTATTTAGAGCAAGTATTTGAGAGGATTACATGATCCAATTTCAGCTAATGCAGGCGCTGATAATTCAAACGGCAGAGAAATATAAGCAGTACCAAGGCCAAACTATAGCAGAAATAGTGGTTGCTTGATGACTTAGAAAGCCTCTTCAAGAGGAGTCAATTGGCAGCTCATGGTCAAAATTTTGTAGATGACAATATGACAGGTACATTTGCCTTTAGCACACCAAAAGTATTTAAGCTGAAGCTTCATTTCAAAAGGAAAGCAAGTTTGAATCATTTTTACGAACAGTTCCCTCCATTTCCTTTGCTAGCTTTGTTGGTTACTCTTACGTTCGATTATGTTATGAAACTGTGGATCATTGCTGTGACATGGAGAGTTTCATGACTATGGTTGTTCATCCCACTTAACTGGTGTGACTTGTTGAAATGATATAATACTACATTTGATTCAGATCACTCAGCACAAGGGTACCAGAATGCACTATATGACCCCAAAAAAGTGCCGCATGTGGCCCGGTAGTAGTAATTGTGGTGGCAGTGGTAGATTCACTTAATGGCTGGGCCAAAGCTTCAAAACCTCTGGACTTCTTGTCTGGTGTTGGCTGTAGAACTAAGCAGCAGGCACATAATTTTGATCTTTCTTTGATAGTATTCAGAAAATAAGCTGGTGCAGCTATCACTTCTATCTATGTGATTGTGCCTCTCAAGGCTTCACATTGTCTATTTATCTTTCTCCATTAATGGTTGCGTATTGACATCTCATTCTATGGGAATCATTCGCTTTCTGTCCTGCAGCCTGCATGGTATGTTTTCATTTGTCAAATCATTTCATAGAATCATGTTTTTTTTTAAACCCCCTGGAAGGTTTTGATATAATCTTTTGAAGTTCAATGAACAAGTTTTGGAAGATCCAGGACTCCGCCTTGCTTCAACAGAAAGAAAAATGTATGATTTGTTTTTCATGGAAATGCTCCCCTCTCTTAGCGCTGCGAGTGCAAAAATGCAAAGGGTTTGTTGGATCCTGCATTTTTTGTTCATCATTTACAAAGTACATGATCAAAATGGAGATAGAAATTATATTAAAATCTAAGAATGAAAGTAGCTCAAAGCTCAGATTTATGTGATGGCCAAAATGTCTCAAATTTGCATGAGAAATGATTGTGTCAATGTTAATTTACAAAGTTCTCAACTTGCAGCAGCAGAGCCAATTTCCTTAGTTTCTTCTTCTAAGACATCTGATGCATGTACAGCAAGGAAATATGAACCAACTGCTCCGATTGGGCCAAAAAAAAAAACTGATATGCTTTACTGCATTCATAAAAAAAATGCTCTGTATACACCTATAGTATGAAGTAGTTGCTGAAATTTAAGTAGAAGCAATCAAATTGCATTTGCCTAAAATATTAAGAAATTGTTAAAACTTAGTTCAAGGAATCATTTGAAGATTGATACTCCTAAAATTGAGATGCCCTGGCCTACATCCACCAGATGTAGGCATCATTGTCTGAGACATGAAGAAATTGCCCGAACGGACCACGGCAAAATGGTCATGAATACATTGGACAGGGCCTGAGGGCTGAGCATAAAGTGATAGGCAATACCTGCAAAAAAAAAAGAAAGAAAAAAAAGAAAAAAAAAAAGCCTAAATTGGAAACAGAGATAGAGCATTGAGATGTTTGATGCAGTTAATTTATATTACTAGATGTATGAAAATCAGCAAAGTTATCAGAAAGCTAATGCAAACGAAGGAAAGGACCTTATTTCCTGCTGTATGTATCATAAACTGAACGACAATTTAAAAGGATTCATTTTTATTTTGGCATGTGCAAAGCTGACAATACTAACAAAGAGAACTTGAGGACAACATTGGAATTCTCGTATAATGTAATCAACACAACATAAGGGAAAGAAATACACTAAGGATCATTCTACTTCCGTAAAAACCAATAAATTTCTTGGAAATAAATTATTCCAAGTAACTTGTTAATGTGGCATAGTTGCTTAAGACGAACAGGACTTTTAAATTTTCCGCATTGTCACTGGTACTATCAAGAGTAGAGATAATGTAACTAAGACATCAGACTTGGGTTCGCTGACCATAGTAATCTTAGCATTGGACATCTTTCCCATGGTTCAAAGAGAAACAACCTTTCAAAAGATAATATTCTGTCAACAAAAGAAATTATTGCATATAACCAAAGATGGCAACTACCAAAAGGAGGCAATAGGAATTTTCTAAGAAATGCTTATAGTTGAGATTTCAGCATACAGGTGCTGATAATTCAAATGGCAGAGAGATTTAAGCGGTATCAAGGCCAAACTATGGAAGAAATAGCGGTTGCTTGATGACCTCGGAAGCCTCTTCAACAGGAGTCAAGTGGGCAGCTAGTAGGCAGGGTCAAAATTAAAGGTTTTTGAGGAGAAAGATCAGACCATCCCTGTATCAGTTGTAGATGACAACATGACCGATACGTTTGCTTTCAGCACACAATAAGTATTTAAGCTGAAGCTTCATCTCAATTTATTTACATAGATAGTACTCATAGTGTACATCTTTCACGTTTTCAGTTGAGAACATGAAAGCGAAGAAAAATCGAACATAAAATATGTAAAAATAAAACAAAAATCGAAATTATCTTCATGAAATTTCCAAATCAACAAACGTTCTCTTATAGGTTCCCAGTTCCACTAACTGGGTCAGACGCTCTTACCTGTTCCTTAGTATCTACATCAATATTATCAAGATCGCTAACCTGATCTCCAATTTGTTCCTCATTATAATCAAATTACGTTGCGTTTATCTAATTAATTGATTCTCATATATACCAGTAACTAAAGGAAATTAATAAATTTGAATTGAAAAAGAGAGACCTGGTAAGGGATTATAATAGCCCAAGACTTCAAGCTGCTTGCCGTCTCTTGGTGACCTGCTATCAGCTGCCAACTTGCAAAATTTTGAAAACACAAACCAATTGGGAATATGAAAAGACTAAAATATCCTCCATACACCACTATATCTTTTCTTCAGGAACTGTGTCACATGGATGCAAGTTTGAACCATTTTACAAACAATTTCCTCCATTTCTTTTTGTTAAATTTGATTCAGATCACAGATCACAAGGGTACTGGAAGCACTATTTGACCCCAATATAGGGCCACGAGGGGTAGTAGTAACGGTGGTGGCGTGATGTAGGTTCACTTAATGGCTCGGCAAAAGCTTAAAAATCAATCTCTGGACTTGTTCTCTAGTGTTAGTAGTAGAACAAAGCAGTAGACACATGATTGCCAGCTCTGTTTAGTTGAAAGTATGGCTTGTGATACATGAGGTTGATTCTTCTGTTTAGTTGTCTTGTTGGAAAATGATTTTGCTCTTTCTTTGATTGTATCCAGAAAATAAGCAGGTACAGCTATCACTTCTATCCATGTGATTATGGCTCTCAATGCTTCACAGTGTCTCTATTTGCTGTAGGTTTAAATACTCAACAAAACCTACAAAATGGTATTATGATTCAACATTCAAAGAGTTTCCTCTAATTACCCTTAGCCATTTCCATCCTTTCACCACCACAATCCAAACCATCATCAAATATGCTACACAATCTTAAATCACTTACACCGCCACAATCACATATGATAATCAGAATTCAGAAATGATTCAACATATAAGAACAAGAAGAAGAAGAAGAAGATTCACTTTCAGGTTCAGAATTTTCAATCACTTTCAGGGGGGTTATAATTAAATGTCTGTCTCTTGATGACCACAATTTAGATATACCTGGTAGTAACTACAAAAAAGGAACAACCATTTCTACAAATTCTTATACATTTTCAGATCATCGGCTATAGATGGCTCATCTTATAATTGATGGTCAAATAGATGTACTGATCTTGTATTCATGAGGTATTTAGATTTGCTACAAATTACTTGGCAGTTAATTGAACAGCGAAATCTAAATTTCTCTCTGTGTGTGTCTGTATAAGAAGCAGATGCAGTGATTTCATGAATTTTTAGATAGATTTTTAAAGGAAAAAACATGAGTTGAATAGAGCAAAAGCAAATTTGAATAGTCATTTCCAAACTACTTCATAAAAATCAAAGTAACATATGCTTTCGATCAAAGAATATCATCAATTAGCTGATTGTTAAGTCTAAAAAGCACCTCATCTGAAGACTAAAACTGTCATTCCTTGACAAGAACATAAACTTTTTTTTTCATTTACAAAGCATATGCTCTAATTCAATTACAAATGCAATTATAATCTAAGAATGAAAAGCACCTCCACTGAAGACTGAAACTCTCATTCATTGATAAGAACAAAACTTTTTGTTCTGCATTTACAAAGCAGATGCTCTAATGCTATTACAGATTCAATTAAAATCTAAGAATGAAAGAAAGGTCAAAGCCCATACTTATACAATGGCCTCTCAAATTTACATGACAAAGACAGAATTCTGTCAATCTGCATAGGTCTCAACTTGCACTGGCAGAGCCAACAACATTAGTTTCTTCTACTAACACATCTTTTGCAAATACAAGCTAAAAGCAAGCCTTGTGAAAAAATGTGAACCAATTAGTTACGATTGGCAAAAGGCAAAGACACGCTTGCCTGCAATCAACTGAAAAATGCATCGCATACTCCTACCTAAAGTACCAAGAAACGTCTTAATCTTGTTTTCAAATGAAACCATATGAAGATGCTCCAAAAACTGAGATACCGGGACCTCTATCCATCAGATTTTGGCATCATTGCATAAGAGATGAAGCAACTGACCAAAATGGCGACGAAGGTGAGGAGTGAGGTTGGCCATGCACCGACACCGAAACGATTAAAGAAATCCTGCAAAAACTAAAATACAGCAGACGGCAGATTGGTTTAGAGGAAGAAGAAACAAAATGGTTTAATGGCTCAACATGTAAAGATAATTTCCCTATAATTTTCACAACTTTCTAAATCAGATTTCATACTATTCAAGACAGCTTTAAACATCTTAGAATTCGATCAATGCGGACGCAAAATTTCACATGACAGAGAATACAAAGTAACCTAATAAAACATTAACTCTCCAAAACTTCAAGTCCCTCAACATTCAATTATCTCTCACGACAAACAATCAATCGGTTTACCACCTTATTATCAAAGTTTCTAAACTTTCATGTTTAAGGATTAAAGAAACCAGACTGGAAACTTCAATATTGAGATAAAGCACACTTTCATGCATAGCTGGAAATGAAACGAATCAAGACAGAAGAAAGAACAGATACCTTTAGCACCACTTGATCCCAACCTCT
This sequence comes from Luvunga scandens, assembly GCA_030449905.1. Classification (NCBI taxonomy): domain Eukaryota; kingdom Viridiplantae; phylum Streptophyta; class Magnoliopsida; order Sapindales; family Rutaceae; genus Luvunga; species Luvunga scandens. The sequence goes on along the minus strand of JASUUG010001097.1, from coordinate 1,191,737 downwards.
CACTGCCACAATCCCAACCAACGCAGGCAGCAAGAAAATCATGCTAGCAATGATATCATCCTGTTCACCAATCTTGAAACTACCATTAATTAAGCCTCCTTTAGTAAAGCATTTGTATGCTGCCCAGCCACAGTGTAGAGCAAGAAACTTGATCAGCCTCCGAGCATTAATGCCGGCTCCCCTAGCACCAGTTTGTAGGCTGCAAATCATAGCAGTTATGTTTATGGCAGAGAATGATTTCCAGAACAACGATTTTCCAGGTGGAGTCAATTCTTCAAGAAGAGCAAGCAAGACACACTTTATTCCATATCTGATGCAGGGATAGTTCTCTATCTCTCCGAGCAATGCATGCATCAAGCCCATTAACCAAAGACTTAAAAAGGGCAATCAGAAAGAGAATGTATATACAGTTGCTGGCCAAGAGTGAATTGATATCATGACCAAAGAAATCAAATTGAAGATAATGCAAAAGTAGTTCCACATGATGAAGATTGAAGAAAGAGTTGATGATTGATGATCAATGGTGAAAGAAAGAAAGAAAAATGGTGATGAATCTTGGAGAACTTAATGAAAGGAAGAGGCTGAATCTTTGAGAGGATACTGTTGTTTAATGTTGAATCAATTTTATTAGTGACTCTAGGATTTGTTTATTTAACTAACTGTAGACTGGAACCAATTCTCATAATTGATTCTAAAACTGACTATTATTTACTACTAACTCAGGTTTAGTTAACTAACTGGACAGTGGATACCTTAACAGATTGTAACTAACTCTTATTTAACGAAATCGTTAAAACATAGAGATCCGACAGGTCGTTGTTGTGTTTTATAATCCTCCGATTTGTTGTTTATGTCGAATACCAGCTCAACCGACAATGAAATAGAAGTCGTCCCGGAGTTAATTACCTAGCACGTGATACGCACGTGGTCCAGCTGAACCCGTATATTCGAAGAACGACAGCATCTCGAAGTGGTATTCGAATCACTTAAGTTCCCGCTCGTTTGACACGTGCCCATGACAGTTAAAGCCGTTAGATCAAGCGGGAAAGCTCGGGAAGCTTCCAAGTTGCCCAGTGAGAGCCTTTATAAAACTGATGAGTGCATGATCTTTGAGTGACAATTGCAAGATTGTGAGCGAGAGTAGAGAGAGAAAGTTAATTCATTTTGTTCCTTGTAAATTTTTCCTTCGTCTGTAATGCTTAAGTGACTGCTATTATTAATGAAAGCTCATTGCCCTGTTCTCCGGTGGATGTAGGCCCTCCTAGTGGCTGAACCATTTAAATTGCCTGCTTTTTATTGTTTGCTTTGATTTCGGTCCTTGTTTCTTGCATGCAATTTCTTGATTTAGGGTTTATTAAATTCAATCTTGATTTTGTATCAATGGTCTAATCACAATATTTATTTTTAATTTTGACTCACTGCCATCTCACGTGGTGTGTAATATATATACTCTTTTCCAAATTATTCAATACGGAAATAAATAAGTTACGATAATCTAAGTAATGAAAAATACGCATTAGAAGATCGAAACTCTCGTTCAATTATAAGAATAGCCCAACTTTGCATCTTTATTTATAAGAGCACACCATTTTGGTCAATATTTACCAAGTACATGATCTAATGAAACTAGAAGTTCAGTTAAGATCTAACAAAACTGGATAGAAGCTCAAAGCTCATACTTAAATTTACATGACAAAAGAAATGGGTCAACTACAAAGTTCTGAAATTGGAGTGACAGGAGCCAATTTCCTTAGTTTCTTCTTCTAACAAATCTGATACACATATATAAATTCTTCACCAAGAAGGAGCAACCGAGCAAGAGACATTTAGCCTCATATCCCTTAAAGGAACTAGCCAATATGTGGCAATGCCATTGCCAGAAAACTTAGTGATGAAACAGACAACCACACGAGAAATATGAACCCATAGTTGTTTGTTGGCTAATGGTGAATCAGAGCAAAAATATTTCCACATGATGAAGAATGAGATTTGATTGACATTGATGAATAATGGTGAATGTAACTGGTGAATGTAACTCCAGCTTTCCAAAATGTTAATTATGGAAATTTTTTATAAGGAAATCATGAATGGCATAATTGATAATAAGAATAAGGATGAGTATATTCCTAATTATAATTCATAGGATAATTTTTGGAAAAGATTTATTCATTCTAATTATTGGGGTTTTTCGGTGGCTCCTATAAATTCACCTTTTTTTTAACTATTCCCTCTGTCACAATTCTAAATTCACAAACGACATTTTTATTTCCCTCAGCCACTTGTCACTCTTTGCTCATACCCTAGGATTCAAATTCTTGCTTAGGAGAGAGTCTTAATGGTAGTTAAGTCTTATTTTCCATATGCTCTAGTAGGTTTCCTATCTTAATGTTCTATTAAGATTTTATTTTGCATGGTTTTAGAATGCTTTATACCTTTATTCATGAGTTACGATGTATTTAAGCTATGTTTAATACGTTAGTTTATTTTTTAGTCTAACACACTGAATAGGTTCTAGATAGCATAGATATCTTGTAATAAAACATATATTTTAAAATAATTTTTTAATCTAGACATTTAGGCCTGGTTGAATAAATTTTATTTTATAAGATTTGACCTTATTTTTTATTTATATGGATTTTTGAAATGGACATTGCTATTTTGAAAAACTATGATTTTAGTAGAATAATCAAATGAACTAAGAAAATTCTAAAATTTTTCGAGGTAAGTAATTTCACTCCTAGTGCACTGGATATGTATGATTATTTTGATATTGTTAAGTATACTTACATGATTGTATGTTGTATTCAACATAAATGTCTTATTTGCATTTGAATATGATTAAATGCTTTGCCTTATTGTTCATAGTTATTTTAGTCTTGATTGTATTATATTATATATATGTTCTGGATCAATACTCAGTTTTTTTTTCTAAGTGTGCACGAGTGATGGATGTCGAAGCCAACAAATATAAAAACCTACTCTAAATAAGATTGTGTATAATGATTGAGTAGGATCATGTCCACATATACTGGTAATTATTAAATCCTTTTTAAAATGAAAATGTAAAATTTGGGGAATTGTTAACAATAATGAAAATCAAATTAAAAATATTTAGAATGCAAATTAAAAGTGTAATTCAAAATGGAAAAACTTTGGTTGAAGGAATTAACTTAGTTTTGATTCGATTACTGATCATTGATACAACTATAAATCATTACTGCTTATGAATAGACTGGTTATAGCTACTAATACATTCTAATAACCAATCTCGCCTTAATTAGTCGATAACCAAGATACAACTATTGATTATTTCCCTAATCAATAGACAACCCTAGATACAATCATAGGAGTTAATCAATTGACAGCCTGAAAAATAGAGAGACCCAAATCCTAATTGAGAAACACATACGATGGTTTATTTAAATTAGATTGTTTATTCCCATAACACAACGCACTGCTATGTTATTTGCCACAAACATCAAAATATCTTTCAATTGGCAGTAGATTAAATTGATAATTAAATAGTGGCCAATTATCTAATTAACAAAGATAATCATGACAATAATTCAGAGAATAAATAAATACCCAAAAGACAATAAAACAATTAAAGCATAAGAAAGATTTCACAGTAATAGTGAATCAATGCTTCATTAACCTTCAACCAGAAAAATGAGTTTAGTTCCTCATAGAGAAAAAGAGAAAGCCCTAAAAAAGATAAAAACAATTAATAATCCAATTTCCCCTTAATCCTTCTTTTTCTCCCCTTTTTATAGTTTTCTTCAAAAGGATAAAGATACTAATATCTAAAATATTATCTAAAACATTATCTAAAATTTAAATTCAAGATTACAAGAGTAACAAAAATATAAAACACGTTAAAAAATAAAAATAAAAACGTCAAGTCCGCAGTTGATAGCACATGCCCACGTCTTATCAACAAACTTCTTCTGAAATCAATTGTCACGCGCCCACGCCTTATCAACAAACTTCTTCTGAAATTGAGAATTTCTTAAAGAAGTCAATTTATCCTCAAACATCATCTCGTAGCTCAATTTAGCACTAATAAATAGAATTGCACCTACAAAAATAAAACACAAGTAAATCACAACTATTAAGTACAAAACATTGATATTAAAGGGAGTAAACAATGCAAAACTAGTGCATGAAATGCACTATAACAACGAGATATTTTGATTTTAAATTTACTTCTTGTCAGGTCACCAAAAGTATAAGTTGCACTACGTAACATTAGCTAATCTTCTATTTTTTGTCTATACATGTTATACAATTTGTTTTTATGATTAATTATACTTTTGATATTCTGATTTAGTTATGAATTTCTGTCTTTGTATTATAGTATGTCATTTTGTAAAACTTATATTTTTGATATATATGTTTTGATTAAAAAAACACTTGTAATACTTTTAGTATCTAATAACTCTAGTGTGTTAGGAATGATTTTACTTACTTGAGTTGACGGCTCATCCTTCATCATTACTTTTTGTAGATTTAGTAACTTGTTGAGATCAAGTGTGCTTTTCTTTGGGGCTAGGGATTTATTTGTTTTTGATAGTTAGAAAAGAGAAGGATGAATTGTTTATCTTCTAAACTTGTAATTGGAGAGTTTTGAGACTTTTATATTTATGTTTTGGAGAGAAAAAGTTTAGTATTAGACTGGTGGATTTATATGACACGACCCGTCCCGAAACCCTTAGGGCGACTCTACCTAATTCTATTTAATCATTCTCGCATAATTTAATTAATAAGGATTCTACCGAAAATTCGGAAGAGTCTCCCCTACAATTATCACATAACCAAATCTGCAAAATTATAAAATGGGCACTCCCAAAATAATTTCAAATACAACTGTCTCCGAGCAATCTATCTCTTCAACAAAATACCAAATCATTCAAACATCCAAAATCAGAGAAACTACATAAGTTGTCTACAATTCTCAAAATATATCAAATTATACAATCCCAATACATCTCAACAAAATATTTATGACTTCTAACTCTATCACGTAGCCATAAATCCAAATTAATTATTGTTGCTGGATCGACAGTTGTACCTGCAAATCACCTATGGAGGGGGAAATATAATAAAACGGGATGAGTATAAAACTCAGTAAGCTTAGTGAGTGGATAATAGTTTTTAACTTTACTCTAAAATAATTATATCATATCAAAACATAATTTCATCAAAATATCATAAGAACTTAAATAACTTATTAAATTCAAATCATATACTCAAATAACAATATCGCAAATATACTGCATAAATCAATGAAATCCATAATACTTATAACATCAATATTGAATACTGAAAACTATCACTAAACAAGTACCTAGGGGAATAATCTCATTATATCTAGACTTCAATAATGGGTAATGTCGTACTATCGGGGTACAATCACACCCCGAAGCTACACAGATAGATAGGGAAGTACCATCTCATATTTGATCATATCTTAACCTCAACGGACGGGTAATGACGTACTATCTGAGTATAATCACGCCCCAGAGCTACACGGATAGATCGAGAAATATCATCTCATATCTCATCATATCTATGCATGCATAATCTAGTTTTCAAAAGACAAAGTCGCTTGAGTACACGGCCCAAAACCTCAGTGTGTGCTCATACGGGCCCCAAAAACATGTATCTCATCTGTATTATCTATATTATCTATATTATCTATATCTTAATATCTGTATCATTTGTATCTCTGTTTTCATCATACGGCATGCATATGTCCTCAAAAGGTAACTGCACCCAAACACACGACCCAAAACCTCTATGTGTGTTTAGACGGGCCCTAAAAGCCTCATATCTCATCATATCATCTGTATCACTGTATCTTAAGGAAAATGGTACTGTCTAATGATTTTAAAAATAATCATTATACACATATACATAAACATATAATCTCATCTGAAATCTTATCCGAAAATCTCATTTCCTTTTCTTAGTCAGCATACTTTAAATCAATTTCCTTTCCTTTGAAGTATTATCATGCATATACTCAAAATCGGTAATAAAATTATTAATCATACACATTTTTAACAATAAATACCAAGGAGTAGATAAAAATTCATTTCTACAAAATAATTTAAATTAGAGCTTTTAAAACTCATCTCGTAAATATGCTTTACCATATTTTAAAATAATAATAAACTATAATAAAAATAAGTTTTGTATATTCCACTCATAGTGATGGTGTCCGAACTCGATATCGACAATGTCCGTAGGTTGATTCTTGTTCAGCGATCTTCCTAATTTAAGAAAATAATATAATTATTATCCGTAATTGCAAATCATAACTAATAAACTTGAAACGACATTTAAATATTTCTGAATCCATAAAATTACCAAAATACCCTTGACATCAAAATTCATCAAATTATTCTCAGAATCACAGATTACCACACTACCCTTAATTCAGATTACAAAAATATCCACAAGTTTTGAATTTGTGAAATTACCCCAGAAAATATAAAATTACCAAAATGCCCGTAACAACATAAATTATTGAATTACCCTTGAAATCTCAAATTACCTAACTGTCTTAATATGAAATTACTTAATTGTCCACTAATTTCAAAATTATAAAATTATCCCGAAAGTTTATGAAATTACCGAATTACCCCTAATGGTCAACAGTGACCGAAGCTCAGTCAACGGTGACAGGAAGCTCAGGTCTGATAGTTCTGACCTTGATGAGTCCAACGGTGCTGGTGGTGATCTCCCACGGGCGGTGGTGACAGTAAATCGAGCTTGCCAAAGGCGTGAGTTTTTTGGTTGTTGATCGACGTTAATCCGGTTGTTTCAAGTGACAGGGTTGGTTAGAAAATGATGAGGGTGAGCTGAGGGACAAGATCCAAGTGGTGGTATAGCCTAATTTCGGCTAAATTGACAGTGGTGATGACAGGTGGAGCCATGGCTTTTCAAGCTCAATTGATGGAGTTCTGGCCCATTTCCGGTGATGAGGGCTGTAGGGATACGTTGGTCGGCTCTCAAGCTTCAGATCGGTACCAAGCTCGGCCGGTGTGGTGCCTGGAAACTAGAGATCGGGCAGGGTCAAAGTCACGGGTCGCACTCATTTGGGTTGGTCAAATGGGTCAAACTCGTGTTAACTTTCTCTCTCTTTCTATTTTTGGAAAGAATCAAAATGTCTCTCTCTCACTTTCCATTTATAGTAAACGACACCCTTTCTTTTCTTTTTTTTTGGTAAGCTTAATACAAATTAAGCTAATACCGGACTCGAGTGCCGAAATAAATTCAATTACGCATTCATTGAATCGCGTTCAACTTGTCTCGATTTTGTGTCGTGACAAATTTAAATTGTTCGAGCGTGATCAATGTAATAACCGCGTCCAATTTACCCGCAACGACTTGTAACCAATCCGACGTCTTAAAAAAATTAATGAGGAAATTTTAAAAAATAACATCATACACTCAATTAAATAATTTATAGTGCATATGTTACATTATGAATTTGTTTCAATAAAATTTGAGGTATTTCAATTTGAGGTTTTTGTGTAAAGATCATTACTGTAAGTGCTCTGCAGATGTTAGATTTGGGGCATCGTAGAGAAAGAAAGTAAAATGATGACAAAATCTTGGAAAACAATGGTGAATCAAATAAACTGAATCTTGAAAAATGCTAAACTCACAAATACGTAGAAAATAAGTACAATTGTGCAACAAATCAATACACAAAAATTCTCTTCGTTCTATGATTCCAACACGAGTGTCATGAAATCACATGCAAATTTAATTAGATATTATACCAATTGGTGGTTCAGTATCCGTTTTCTAATAAGATTCAAGCTATCAGCATCAATGATCAATGTGGGGCTGCAGCATCATAAATGGTAATGATCCGAAAACGATCATAAAAACAACATTACTGTATATTACATGAAAGGATAAAGATAAGTGTCACCGGAGGCCTTGCTAATTGGACAACAACGCTAATTAATTGTAATACTGCAACCAAACGTGGCCCACATTTATATATATTACATGAAAGGACAAAGATAAGTGCGAAGGATTAGATTCCTTTCCTAGCATCAATCTTAAAATTCAAGCTTGTAACAGAACATGGTGATGATCCTTATCACTAGCTAGTGTACCAATTCAAGATGTGTAAAGAAACTTGAGTCTGCTGCCAGCTCAGCATTACTGTATCAAAATCCTTGTTTTGAAAGCCGATAGCCTCCATAACATTAGTGATTGTTCTTGTGTTACAGTTCTGCCTTGGTTAACCCAGAAACCATAGGAAGTATTGGAAACTCTTAACCCTATTTAGTTTGATAATTAAGAAATGGGTGAAAAGCAATGGAGATGAACAAGATATTAGAGTTAATTTTTGAATATATGGTGCCGACTCTGTTGCAGTTTCGTCACTTCATTCTGGAATATGCAGTTTGCCTCATATGGTTAATTATCAAGCTTTGCAAAAAATGGCAAGTACAGAAAGGACAACTCTTCGGACTTTGAATAAGCATTGTTGCATCTTAATGCGTAATATGAGAGGCCCAAATAGAGAAGCAAAAATGATCTTCGTAACGAAGTAGACAGTTACAGACATATAGTTTCTGGATTACACGTAACTTGCCATTTAATTTTCACAGATGCTCTTGCTAAGTTAATGGCCCGTAACTGGATCAGATCTTGATTTATTGGAGATGATAATGATGTAAAAGAGTGCCAAAAAGGGATCAGTGCATGCAAAAGCAGAGGCACTTGACACTTTTTCATATCACAGCATACTCATTTTAATATAAAAAAATTTCATTCGTCCTCAAGTACTTTGCCATATTTTGCGGCAGCAAATAAGAACAGGTTTAGCATCATGAAGCATTTGAGACCCGCGTAACAAATTTCAATGCAAGCCTTCTCCTCAGTGGTACCGGAAAATATGGTGTGTAAGACCGGCCCAGTGACTCTTACCGGCATACTAACTGTATAAATGATGAATTGGAGAAAAATAAGAGATGGTTGTAAAAGATTGAGGAGATCAAAAGAAAAGAAAAGATATTAAAAAAAAAGTTTAAGTAATATCCACGATTAATTACATTACCCAAATTCGCAATGATCTCCAAGCCGGTGGCTTATTGGAAAGGAGTGGCAGCTGATGTGTAGAATCCATGACTCATCAATGAATTATGCGCTGCAAAACTAAGAAAATTAATATCAAGACTATGAATAATAAATTAATTTAGAGTCATTTTTAAGTGATTGAGCACTTTTTAAAGTGTGGACTCAATCACTTACAGATGCTAAGCTTGAAATTGGTAGTTAAATTTGGCATAAATTCTAGTTAACCATGTAACCTAACATTTTTTATTTAAATTATAAATAATTAGTTTTTAATTTTTTATTATAATGAGAGATCTCATAGAAATCCATCAAAAGATAAGAAAAACACACACTCCAATACTTTCATATTGCTTGGCAATTGGAGACTAACTGTATTAGTTACTAACTCAAGTTTGTCTAACACTCAATTCAAGTTTAATTTGTGGTTAACCCGTTTAGGCTTTGCAAGTTTCAAGCTTTAATGTCATTGAACGGGCATGGCATTCCAGCCTTTTCTGCTTCAATTGTAAACGTATCAATTATCAAGGTCACGTTTGGCTATGTTGGAGCTGAACTCAAACTTTACGAACGATATGACATTTTACGTTTGGATCACCAGCTGGCATGGCGTTTGTATACGGACGACTGGACGCATGTGATGCGTATGACAGAGAAGAACTGTCGATCATTACAGTGAAGTGGCGAGCACGCGAGGGCCAAAACAGATTTGCTTGAAATGACAGGTATTAAACGTCGTTTTGGCTCATCAATCAAGTGGCACACGTGGATCACATGATTTTCGGTTAGCTAGAGGCAGTTAGACTTGGCGCGAAAAATGTGCGCAAGTTGCCGACTCCAGAAGCAGCCTCGTCAAGGGGGGGCTGATCAACACGTTCCCTTTTCAGAGGTCATTGAGAGAGAACAAAGTGTTTTAGAGAGATTAAACTCATTCATTTTGTTCCTTGTAACATTCTATTCAGCTCCATAACATTGATTTGTTGATTGGTGACACCATTTTGATCTTGTTCCTCAGTGAATATAAGCATCTCTGCTGCCGGACCAGTTAATGGAAAAAGAAAATGATCGCTGGAGAAATTAATGGGATATCATGGGCTGTATATAATTTGATTTAACAAAATTAACGCACGAAGCCGAAATGGTTTGACTTGTTGACATAATTCATTTGATTCAGTCTTGATTTTACTATATTTAATGGACCTGTCAATTGCTGCTCTATATATTTATATTTTTTAAAAATAATAACAACTCTTATTGCTTGTTGGGTGATCATTACATCTAAATCAAACAGAAAAGGAACTAACATTATTTTATCGAAATCTAAACCTATTCAACAAGATGTTGACTGCGTCTGCATGAAACTAATTATTATTATCAAAGCAGAAATTAAAATTAAATAAGTGAATTAATATGATCATCAGGCTTTAGTATTAGAATAAGAGTGCAGTGCAGCAGCAGCAGGTTTGGGAGGGAGTGCCCAAAAAAGGTGTGGGTTTGAACCGTTTGAAGGATGATGGCATAGGTGGGAGTGCACCCCATGGGCAAGGCCATGGGTGAGCTGATTAAGGTGGTGGCACCAACGGCCAATGGGGCATGCGCTAGAACCCGAACTATGACAGTCATGGCCGTAATAATTAGCTAAATTTGATGCTGCAACTGCTTCTTCAGTATTTGTTAGCACTTGACTGAAACAAACAACCAACCAAAGCCAAATGATGATAGCTTTTGCTCCTCTCATTGCTAGATGTTGACATATAATAATAATACTCGGGACTTGATTAATCACTGACTGATTAAAATAACCAGCTTGTGATGATTTTACCATTCAATTCTTGCCATGGTTAAAAATTGTTGGTGGTAAAATGTGAAGATAGAATGGGAAGATCCAAAGAACTAGCATTAGCCACCCTAAATCATCTGAGGATAATAAAAAATGCCTCCTATAATATATCCAAGTTGCCATGTGTCCATATAGGACCACAAAACAGTGATAGTCTCACTTGCAGCACCAATGCATGACATTAGATTTGAGAAGAGAGGATCATAGACATAACCACCTGCATAATCTCCAATGAAATCAGGTGCTCTGCAACCCAATTAGTTTATTTGAAATAGTCCAATAAGGATTGAGGACATACTACCAGCATAAATTATCCACAAAGGACAATTGTTCGGCCTAAAGCAACCCAAAAGCCTTAACAAACAAGGCTAAAATACTCTTAAACCCTACCCGAGGAGGGAAACAACCAATATTGGTCTGCCATGTGTCCAAAGACATCCTCATGGGCACTCCACCTATAAGATTAGGTTGGTCTCACCAAAAGGCAAATTCATTCATTCACAAAACCAATCAAATTTTCTCCTATTCTAAGGTTTCTTAGAACCCATCACCTTCTTCAACCTCCCACATACTTGATTGTGGGAGTGCCATCATCAGCCACCATAGGTGCCGCCTCTAACGGTTGTTCCTTTTGATTTTAGGTCTGCTACTAGCATAGCCTCTCCCAACAAGTTGTTTTTGGGCATCTCATCCTCTATCTTCACTAGAAAACCTCCCTCTACAGGGAAGCTCTCATAATGTTTTTGGGCTGAACCAAAATCAAGCCAAAACAAAAGTCATTGGTTTAGTTTCTGTGCTTGCATTTTTTTTTAATGTATTCTCTAAATTGAATTTGTCATTATAAGGATTTCTTAGTAATATTTAATTAAAAGATCTTAGTTCTATTCAAGTTAGGTACCATGCATTAACGTATGTAGACCACCATAATAATAAAAAATGAAAAAGAGAAAGAAAGAAATTTAGCCATATGATTTTCTTTAAAGCTCATTTCTCAAATGGTGCAGGCATGTCATAATTGGCACCAAATTCATGCATGAAAGGAGATAACTTTTTAGATAACCCAGAGACAATTTTGTAACCAAACCCTTTTGATGTAGATAGTTGCATATTACAAGTTAGGTATCTACAGAAGGGCATAACTTGAACTACAAATTTCCATTTTTAGCAAATAATATACTATTTTGTAGGCTTGGCAAAAAAGCCCGGGCCGGCCCAAGCCCGGTTAGGCCCGGCCCGGGCCCGCGGGCTTTGAGCCCGGCCCGCATGATGAATTTAAGGGCATGGGCTCAAAAATTCAAAGCCCGTTGATAGTGGGCTTGGATATGGGCTTAATGTATAAAGCCCGGGCTTGGCCCGAGCTTTTATTATATAAAATAAAAAAATTTAAATTAAAAAAAAGAAAAAGAAAATAAAAAAATTAAATAAAAATATCAAAATCTAATAATAGTTTACTTTTTATTTTAGTGTTTATAGTTTATTATGTTGTATTGTTATTATTTTCAAGCCCGGGTTTTATATTATATAAAATAAAAAAATTAAAAAAAAAAGAAAAGAAAAAGAAAACAAAAAAATTAAATAAAAATATTAAAATATAATAATAGTTTAGTTTTTATATTAATTTTTATGATTTATTATGTTGTATTGTTATTATTTTGCATGTTAGATAATAATGTATTGCATAATCATTTATAATTTAAGTTTTTTTTTAAGTTTATACTTTTATTAAAAATTTATTTTTAAAAAATTACAAAAGCATGAGCCCGGCCCAAGCCCGTCTAGGCCTGGCCCAAGCCCGTCTAGGCCTGGCCCAAGCCCGTCTAGGCCCGGCCCGAGCCCAGCCCGCTCATGACTGGATGGGCTTTGAGCGGGCTTGGGCTTATTTTTGTATGTGTGGGTCTGGGCCTGGGCTTGCAAAAGCACGGCCCAGGCTCGCAAATTGCCAACCCTACTATTTTGAGGTTTGCAACGAGATGAATCTAATCGAAAATACTTGCATTGTTTTGCCTCTGGGTCAAACCAGAAATTCCACTTCTTTCTTAGTCATTTTTCAATTGAAAGATTTTTTTCTTATTTTTCTGATTCTTTTAGGATTTTTATCCTGTTTTAAAACTTGGATTTGAGCGCTGTTTATTTTTTTCTTATTTTATTAGGATAATTGAATTATAAAATAATATTTTAAATTTACCTATTTTGGTAAATTCATGATATTTAGGGTTATTATTTAAAGGGGCTTAAAATCCTAATTTTATACTATTCAGAATTATTTAATAAATTCGTTATTGAGAAACCTTTGTTTGTTCTATCAAACTACTTTCAAGATTTTAGTTTCGTTAGTTAGTATCTGATGCAGAGCAAGAAATTGAAGAAATTTTAATTAAGTTGAAATTTATAATATTTAGGAATATTTTAATTAATTTGTATTCTAATTTAATTTGGTTTTTCTATTTAATTATTACTAATATAAATAACCCTCTCTTGTAATCTTTAAAGGCAGATTTTTTGAATTCAATAATATTCTTAGTTTTTGAGTCTTTGTGAGAGTATTTAAGTTTAGTTAATTCTCAATATTCTACGTAATTAACAAGTTTTAACCGCTAGATTCGCGACATTCTTTTGAATTGGCACGAATTTAATTTGTTCACTTATTCGGGTATTCTCTAGAATCCACTGAATAATTTGAACACTAAACTAACTTGGTATCAAAGCTAAAACCCTGGTTCTAAGTTATCCTTAATACCTATGCTTTTCTTCCTTTAAACTTGGTAGCTTACAAAAACAGAAAAAAAGAGGGTCAGTAGAAACGATAGCCGTGATAGCAACTGTCCAAGGCTGCCATCGTTGATTTTCCATCGCCATTGCGATGATCAGCCGCTGCCTTCCAAGTCAAAACAAACTGGTTGTCAAGGCCCAAGCAAGGAACACTGTTGATTGTTCACGGATAGCTGCAAAATAGCCAAAACAGTCGTGGCTTTCGCTGCCAAGATCACTTGATTCCGCCTCGTTTTGGTTAGTTCAACCACCATCAATCCAATCCTCTCCACCAACACAAACTTCCTAGCCAGTCAGCACTGTTGATCGACGAACCGATCGTTAGAAATCAAAGCCAACACCAAGCCGCCACCTTTATCTCCAATTTTCGGTCAAATCACTACCTTTTTGAACAAATCACCACTACCATCATACTCATTGACCCAAAATCTTTCAGATCTACCCACCCTTGCTTGATTTCTAATCACCGTTGTCGATAACCTTATCTTTTGTTTATCTACGATTTTGACTGAGTTCTTTCATTTATACTAGTATTGCCCTTTTGTTTTTTTGTTCTTAGTAAAATAACCCAAACAAACACAAAAAAAAAAAGAGAGAAAATAGAAAAAAAATGAATCATGAAACCACAACATTGTCGCAAAGATTTTGTCTTGAAAGAAGTTTTAGTTAGGATGTTAAGGATCTTGCGTTTGATTTCTCAAGATTTAGAGTAACTTCGAAATTGAAAATCTCTACACAGAAAGCAGACATATGAATTTGATGAAGTTGGTAGTGATGATGTATGTTTTGAGGATTATGAGAAAACCAATAACTTTGTTTCACTCAACAATATTATTCCTTCTGAGGAGAATATTAATGGGCCATTCATGTCTATAATAAATTTTCCACACACTGGCATTGATTTGGATCAACTATCGAAATTTGATGAGTATCTTGATATTATAGGTTGAGAAGAGGTAATTGTTCATACATCTTTTGGTCTTGCGGAACAAAGAGAGGAAGTTGTTGATATAATCTCTTGTTGTTCTCTTGATTTGCCAAAGGAAGACAAAGAAGATTGTGATATTTTCCAACGGTTTGTGGATTATAAGAAAAAACTATTTTTCCTCAACTATGTTGAAATTCAACATGAAGAATATGAGAAAGTAATGTTAGAGAAATTGTTGATAGAAGAATTTATTTTACGCTATTGGAGTGACTGGATGGACATTGTTATCGAAGTTGGAAAATTTATAATTCGTTGTCTACATCGAAAATCTATTTTGAAAGTTAATCCTTATACATGTGAAGATGTTTCTAGAGACAACAAGCAGCAAAATTCAAGGATGAATTTTCTTTACCATGGCAGGAATGATGCAGAGCAAGAAATTGAAGAAATTCTAATTAAGTTGAAATTTATAATATTTAGGAATATTTTATTTAATTGGTATTCTAATTTAATTTGGTTTCCTATTTGATTAAGGTTTAGAACTTTTATTTTCCTTTATAGTTTAGAACTTTTATTTTTCTTTTACTTCATGATTTAGGATAATTATTCCTAATATAAATAACCCTCTCTTGAATCTTTGAAGGCAAATTTTTTTAATTCAATAGTATTCTTAGTTTTCAAATCTCTGTGAGAGTATTTGAGTTTAGTTAATTCTGGGTATTCTACGAAATCAAAGAGTTTTAACCCCTAGATTCGCAACATTCTTTTGAATCGATGCAAATTTAATTGTTCACTTATTTGGGTATTCTCTAGAATCAACGGAATAATTTGAACTCTAAACTTCTGCTGCATCAGTATCAGAGCAAGTTCACTTGTCATCATGGTACAACCACATGAACAAAGGAGCAACCATCCCGAAGATGATGATCAAGTGATGTGGGCACGAACTGCGGAGGCTATCAGATAAGTGGCCTTAGAAGCAGCCTTGCAAGCAATGAAAGATGTCTATAGCCCAAGATTGGTGGCGATAGAGTGAGTAATCGAGAATCTTAGACTTTCCATGAGCAAGATCAATAAAGGTGTCAATAGCAAAGAATTGATCGTGAGAAAGAAATCCAAGGCGTCAATTATGGTGAATAGCCTGGGGATTTCAACCATGAGTAGTAGTGTCTTAAAACTTAGGCCTTGTATGATGAATGCTAGCACGCATTTAAAGAATTAGGAAGCGATTTTAATGAAGACAAATCTATAAAAGGAAATATGAGACATGGAAAAAGTTCAGATTACTAGATTAACGTTGATATTTCATATTTTCATGGTAGGATGCATGATAAATAATTTTTGGACTGGATATCGACAGTAGATAGTTTCTTTAAGTATATGGATATTCCTTTAGAGAAGTGGGTTACGCTAGTGGTATTTAAATTAAAGGGCACGACTTCTGCATGGCGGCAACACGTACAAAATAAAAAAAGAGTTACAGGAAAGCAATTTATCAAGTCGTGGCTTAGGATGTAGGGGGTGATGAAAGAGTACTTCCTTTTAACATACTACTAGCAGTAGTTGCATTCCAAATATTAAAATTGCATGCAAGGAAATCAAAGTGTGGATGAATATATGAAAGAATTTACCCTCTACACACGAGGAATAACATGGATGAACCTGAATTTTAGACTATTATAAAATATATTGACTGATTGAGATAAGAGATACAAGATGAGATAATGGATATGATTTGAAACTTGGGCTCGGCAATCTCTAATCCTAATAAGTTAGAAGAACGGAGGTAGCGAGCAGTTTTAAGAACTCAGCAATGACAACTTGCTGGTGGACAAAATAGGCCCAATGGTCTTGTGGTCTAAAACAAACTGAAAACATGGACTAGTAATAGACAAATGCAATAACTGCCACAACAGTAATTAAGGCAACAATCGTCTAGGCAGCAACAACCACCTAGGTAGCAGCAGAACAACATATATGCCAAGCTTATGCTGAATAAGTGTTTGAAATATGGAGAATTAAGCCATTGATTGAGTGTCTATTGATAAAAGAATTTAAATTTAATACAGGCCAAAGTAAACGATGCAGAAGTAGAAGTTGTTGAGGATGAGGATTATGAAGAAGCTTTAGAGTTAGAGGCATATGAAGTAAGAAATTTTATTAGCACTGAAGTTTGAAGAAGATAGCCAGCACAATAAGATTTTCAAAACATGTGGTACTATCAACAATAAGATGTGCAACGTGATAATTGATAGTGGCAGTAGTGAGAACATCGTTTCGAAGGTATTAGTTGACGCGATGGGCTTTCTACAGAAAAGCTTTCTACACTTTACAGAATAAGGTAAATAAAGAAAGAGATCAAAATATAAGTAAAAGAGGTGTGTTGTATTCTTATTTTCTATTGGAAAGATTTATAAGAGTGATGTGGTGTGTGGTGTAGTAGTTATGGATGCATGCCATCTGTTATTAGATAGTCCTTGGCAGTTAGATGTTGATGCAGTACATAAAGGAAGGGATAATATGTATGAGTTTTGGTGGAATAGCAAGAAGGTTCATTTAGGATCTTTAATGAACAAAATGAAGAATTCTAGGGTTGAAAGGACAGAATTTTTGGCTATTATTAAGGGCCATTTAAGGGATGATTGTGACGGTTACAAGCAACTGTTGAAGGAAAATGAGTTCAAAGTGAAGACTATTCCTAAAAAGGTACAACCATTATTAATTAAGGTCGCTGATATTACACATTTAGAGATCCAAATGCATTGCCGTTTTTGTAAGATATACAACATCATATAGTCCTAATTCCTAGTGCAAGTTTACCAAACTTGCCCCACTATTATATAAGTCCTCATGAGCATGTGATTTTGCAAGGACAAGTTGATGAGTTGTTGTGGAAGAGGTTCTTTTGTGAGAGCATAAATCCATGTATTGTATTAACTTTATTGGTGCTAAAAAAGGATGGGAGTTGGCATATGTGTGTGGACAATGAGCAGATGAGTCATATTACAATAAAATATTGTTTCTTATTCTAAGTAGGGATGACAATAGGCACTACCTGCAGTGGGTTTGTCATTATCAAACCTATACCTGCACAAAATTTAAATTTTCAAACCCACCTGCAACTCGCTGCGGATTTTAATTTTTTTAAGAAAACCGACCAGCCACGGGTTTTGACAATTACCAAACCCGTAGTTGATATCCGATGGATTGTTGCGGGTTTCCACATTTGAAATTGCAAATGTTCAATATTTAAATTTATAATAATAACATAAAATTCTACCTAACATACTCAATTCAAATTTAACCAATATAAATGGAAAATTATAATTTCAACATCAATCCAACATAATTGTTATTTTTAGATATAACTTGTGGCTTTTTTAATGGATTTATGTACTTTATACTTAATCTAAATAATAGTACTTTTTAAATATTAATCCAAAGAATAATATTATAATATTGAAATAATTCATGCATTAAGTTATAGAAAATTCAATCAAAATTATAATAAGTATATAACTATATTTTAAGATTTAAATATTTCTTCAATTAAAATTAAATTAAAAAATAATTTAAAAAAAGTTGCGGGTTTGGTGGATATCCATGCGAGTATCCATTGGATTTTTGGTTAATACCAAATCCACCCACAATCTAATGCGGGTTTCAATTTATAATACTAAACTTGCCCGCAACTCACAAAATTACTTGCAGCAGGCTAGTTTTTTACGAGTGGGTTTGGATGGATTTGCGGGTTTGCGGGTACCATTGCCATCTATAATTCTAATGTTTCGAGATTTGCTAGATCAACTAGATGGTGTTCGGGTTTTTTCGAAGATAGACTTGTGCAATGGTTATCATCAGATTCAAATTGGGCCTGGAGATGAGTAGAAAATAGCATTCAAGGCGAATCAAGGGTTGTATGAGTGGTTTGTGATGCCATTCGGGTTATTCAATGCACCAAGTACTTTCATGTGTTTGATGATAAAATGTTGAAGCCTTTTTCTTGCAAATATGTTGCGGTGTATTTTGATGATATCTTGGTTTACTCTGTTGATATGGCTATCCACTTGAATTATTTGAGAATAGTTATGGAGGTATTGTGGTGAAATAATCTTTACATTGATACGAAAAAGTATAGGTTTTTATAGAGTAATGTGTAGTTTTTGGGTTTCATAATTAGTGCAGATAGAATTAGGGCTATTGAGTCAAAGATACAAGTCATTAGATAATGGTCTACACCTAAGACTATAGGTAAAGTAAGGAGTTTCCATGGGTTGGCAACATTTTATAGGATGTTCATTTGTAGTTTTAACACTGTTGTTGCATCTATTATGGAGTGCTTGAAGAAAGAGAAGTTCAAATGAGGAGAAGAGGAAGAGAGAAGTTTTGTTTTATTAAAGAAGAAGTTGTCCACCGCTCATGTATTAGCATTGCCAAACTTTGACAAGTTGTCTAAGGCCGAGTGTGATGTTACTAGCGAGACAATTGGAGTTATTCTTTCCTAAGAGGGGCAATTAATTGAGTATATGAGTGAAAAGTTGAGTAAGACACAACAGAAGTGGTCTACTTGTGACGAAGAGTTTTATGTCATCCTTAGGGCATTGAAGATATGGGAGCATTACTTGATTCAGAAGAAATTTGTGCTTTACAGTGATCACCAAGCATTGAAGTACTTTAAAGTCAACAAAATATGAGCAAGATGCATGAGAGATGGGTAAGTGATATGCAGATATTTGCTTTTATTCTAAAGCATAAATCTAGGCAGTAGAATAAAATGACAGACATGCTAAGTAGGCGAGCAACTTTACTAATAACTTCTATCAATAAAGTTACTGGTTTTGAGTACTTGGAGGGGATGTATGCTGAAGATGAAGATTTTATGCATATTTGGGATCGCTGTGTCATTCATTAGAATACAGAGGATTTCCTAATTCAAGATAGATGTTTATTGAAGGCTAATTAGTTATGTGTGCTATGAAGCTCTTTAAGGAAGCAGATCATCCGTGAGTTGCATGGTAGAGGATTAGGCGAACATATTAGATGAGATAATACCAAGGCACTTGTAAAGAAGTGCTATTATCGGCCACAATTGAGCAGAGATATGATGAAGATTGTGCAGAGGTGTTGAGTTTGCTAAGAAGGCAAGGGACAAGCATAAAATACAAGTTTATACGTGTCGTTACCTTTTCCAAAAAATATTTTATTGGATCTGTCCATGAATTTTGTGTTAGGATTGCCACGCACAAGGATGAGTCGAGATTTTATATTGGTGATGGTGGATAAGTTTTCAAAGATGGCGTATTTTATTGTATGTAAGAAGACTGAAGATGCTGCCTCAGTTGTGCATTTGTTCTTTCGAGAGGTGGTGCATTTGCATGGCATTCCAAAAACTATTACTTCTGGCAGGAATGTAGAATTTATGAGCAAGTTTTAACCTTATCTCTAGGATAAGTTTGATAACCAATTGCAGTTTAGTAGTGCTTTTTATTTGCAGACCAATGATCAAACAGAGATGGTCAATTGTACTTTGGGCAATATGTTGCGTTATGTTTTTAGTGACAAGCAATGGAATTGATAAGTTACCTTACTTAGGTTGAGTTTGCTTATAATAAAATAGTAAATCGATCTACTAACAAAATCCCTTTTAAGATTGTCCATACTTGTCCCCACACTAGGTTTGTGACTTAGCTATTTTCTTAACTAACTGAAACTAGAGTCATTTTTTTATTAACTAACTGTATTAGTAACTAACTCGGGTTTAGTTGACTAACTCAACTCAAGTTTTATTTGCCAGTAACCCTCTTTAGACTTTTCAAGTTTCAAGATTCAATGAACAACTTATCATTCATTGAAGCGTTTTCTGTTTCAATTGAAAGGGTACCAACTATCAAGGCCGTGTTTGGTTTTGTCGGAACTGATGAACTCAAACTCAAAGATCGACACACCGTTCTATGCCTGGATATTTAATCGACTTTTCATTACAGACGACGGGATGTATGCGAAGCATATGGCAAAGACGAACTGTTGGTCATTATACTTAAGTGAAACACGTGACAAGCACGTGCATATCACGAACAGATTAACTCGAAACGACAAGCATTGAACGTCGTTTATCACGTGAGTGGAACTTGTGGACTGTGGATCACGTGATTTCCGGTTAGATTTTGGCGGGAAAAATTTAGGCAAGTTGTCCAAGTGCAGAAACAAGTCAAACAACCTTCATTTTATTGGTTGTAACATGTTCTCGAGCTATGTAACCATGATTTCTTGATTGGTGACACCATTTGTTCTTGATCCTCAATGGAGAAGTGAATGGGGATATCTTGGGGATTATGAAAATTGCTGAGGCAAAGCCCATTTTATCTAACTTGATTTCAACTGAACTAGCACATAAAGAAAAAGGCATATGCTCGATACATATTAGATGCAACATTTAGCTGTGCAATTGGCTTTTGAGGGGCTTTGGCACGAGCTTCGGGCTAGAATGCGACTCTGTGTTGGTTCTTTGTCTTTTTAATCATCATAAGCTTCATCTGCATTGTCTTCAATTGGTTAAGCAAATGCTATTCTGTATTTCTCATGCTTATAGAGAGGTCAATAGTGAGGCTCATAATTGACAAATCTTGGATGATTCACGGTCAACTTTCTCGTGATGCCATTGGGTTTTGACTTGTCATCTTTTGTTTGTTAATTAATTTGCATCTTTATGAGGTTTCGGCTTGGTTGAGGGGTACGGCTAGCTCATTACGTCCTTAGCTGTTTGCTTGCAATTCTTTTTTTAGCTCACACACCATGCTTCGCTGTCATGATGTGCGGTATGCGTAGCCAGCCTAGTTTATATACCTTCAAGGCAGATACAAGAATGAAGATAAAGAACAAAAAAAGCATACAGGTGCAAGCTACTCGTATGCCATCAGAACCTTGTACTTGGTTGATTTTGATTTCATTCTCCAAAGAAAAATTTGGGAAAATTAATATAATGCAAGTTCAAGTTACCCCCGCCATTTGGGGTTGGTTGCAAGTAAAATTCTTTGCAAAGAACAAGCAAGAAAAAATTTGCTTCATATTCCTTAAAAGCTGGCCAACGAATTCCACTACAAGAAATATATTCTTTTGCGATCATATTATTTGTGACGACCTAATTTTTGTCACTGAATGCAATTTTCTGGGACCAGAGGTGATTATGTCGTTAAATGTCATTTTTTTTTTGTGGTCAAAATTAAATTCATCACAAAAGCTCACTTTTTGCGATCAAACATAATTTTCATCGGAAAAGCATTTTTCAGATATGCTTATTTTTAATTTATTTGTGACCAAACACAATTCCTTTGCAAATTGTATATTTTCAGTGACCACTTAAAGATTTCGTAGCAAAAAAAAAAAAAAAAGGTAGTAAAATTAATATGTAACTTTTTTTTGGGACAAACCAAATTTTCATCCCAAATATCTACTTTTATCGACCTCTTTCAAATTGCCGCAGAAAGTCAAAGATTTTGGCAGGAAATCTACTGCCAAAACAAATTGTAAAAGATATTTAGAATACTTTTTGCGACAAATCATCATTTGGTCGCTAATGGTAGACATTTTACAACCAATTTTAAATGGATCACCAACAATTGATATATAAAATCTTATAAAAAATTTCTTTTTTGTGACTACTCATGATTGGTCACAAATTGCATACTTTTAGCGACAACTTTAAAATACGCTGCAAAAAATGAAATATTTTCGGCGGAAATTCAATTGCCTTACATAATTAAACTCAATTTGACTAACTTTTTGCCACCAAATTTAGATATGGTCACAAAAGACTTACATGTTATATATATTTGTATTATTCTTCTCTCTTTCTTTTTTATCTCTAAGCTCTCTCACTCTTATAATTCTCATTCTCTTCTTCTATCTCTATATTCTTAGCTTATTTTTCTTACAAACTTTTTTTTTTGTTATATAATTTTATTTAATTGTCATGTGAAGAAGTTAACTAATCTTTGTGCTTTGTATTATTATTTTTATATGAATCAAATATTGAAGATCATATACAAAGAAGTGAAGAAAATCAAGATGCAAGGAGGTGAAGAAAGTGTTTTACTTGGACTAAAACTATTAATTAGAGTTTACGTCAAATCTAACTACCATTTTCAAATTGTGGCGAGTCCACCCTTTATAAAGTGTGGAAGAGAAATTCTCTTGTACGGGCATGGTTATTTTTTTACGTGGACAGGTAATTAAGTCATATAGTTTTTATAATTAATTAAATACTGACTTTATTAAATTGCACATTGACTCTATTAAACTGCATATTTAAATATAAATTGAACACAAATAAGGGCATCCGAATGAGAAAAAATTTATATATATTTATGTCAAGGTGCATCCAATCGTGCTCCCCTTGTTTTGTCTTCAAACAAATGTATTTAAAAAAATTGAAAACCAATTGTTTGTAGTTTAAACTAAAAATGTTATAGTACTTGGTTAATTAGAGTTTATGCCAAATTCAACAACCGATTTCAAATTGTGGCTTACCATCTGTAAATGACTGAGTCCACACTTTATAAAGTGCTCAAGAAGGCACTTAAAAATTATGCCAGATTAATTTATTATTAATACTCTCGATATTGTTTTTCTTAGTTTTGCAGCGAATAATTCATTGATGAGTCATGGATTCTACAAAACAGCAGCCACTCCTTTCCATGAAGCTTTCACTGGATTGGAGATCATTGGGAATTGGGGTAATCAAATTATTCATGATTATTACTTGAATTATTTTCTTTTCTCTGACCTCCCCAATCTTTACAGCGATCTCTTATTTCTCTCCAGTTCATCATTTACATAGTTAATATGACGGTAGGAGTCACCGGGGCGGTCTTATACGCCATATTTTCGGGGACCAATAACAGTTTTAGCACTGAGAAGAAGGCTTTTATTGCGATTTGTTACGTGGCCTTCGAATGCTTCATGATGCTAGTCCTGTTTTTACTTGCAGCGGCGCAATGGCACAAGTACTTGAGCCTCTGGCAGGAGGTAATTTTTTATTCGTTTCATATGCACTAGTACTGCCAATCGTATATTTGATTAAAGTCATGCTCAGGTCCGCACTAAACTCCGTCTATAAATGACGTTTACAACCTTCTAATTCGTTAACATGGAGGTCCGCTCCTGTGAATGATTTCATTTGATTTTTTATGTTATTTATTTATTTTTTTACTTTTTCCTGTTGTTAATTTTAGAAGGAGGACTGGAAGAAACTTTTCATCCTTCCACATCAAGTGCATAGCAAGACAGAGGATTGCAGGGTATGATTAATTAATTAATTAAGATTAATTTTATTTTTTTTAAACAATTTTACTTATCATTTTATATAGATTTTAATCTCTTGTATTATTGCAATAATGCATGCTTCTGCAGATTCATTATGTACCTGATTTTATTGTGAGGCAATCTATAGCAATCCTCTTTGTCAATTATTTCCATCTAGCTGTTGAACATCTTGCGTACAAGACTGCTGGTGGCACCCCGGCGTTCATCTTCGCAAACAGCCTTATTTTTTCGATTATTTTCGGATCCCTGCAGTCTGTGGGACTGCACCACCTCGTATTCACCTCCGATGCTGATAGCTTGGATCTTATTAGAAAACGGATGCTGAATCAGCATTTGATTTGATTTTGATCAAGATGATCAATTGGAATAATATAATGAGGAGGCATGGAAACTTTCTATATTGAAATTGTGCGCAATTGTACTTATTTCCTGCAATTTTTCAAAGTCCAAGGAGTTGATCCTTTTCGTAATTCACTTTTCATTCCTTCTTCTTGATAAATAACCATCTCAGGCAAACTGCATATTCCAGGATGAAGTGAAGAAAATGCAACAGATCAATGGTGTAATATCTTGATCATCTTCATTGCTTTCCACCCATTTCTTAATTACCTAATTAAAATAGGGCCAAGAGTTTCCATTACTGGTTTGTCAGACAAGAACAATCACTAATGTTATGGATGTTATTGGCTTTCAAAACAAGGATTGTGAAAGAGTAACACTGAGCTGGCAGCTGACTCAAGTGTGTTTACACATCTTGAATTGGTACACTAGTGATAAGGATCATCACCATAAGATTGATGCTAGGAAGGGAATCTAGTGCTTTGCCCTTATCTTTATCCTCTCATGTAATATAAATAACTGTAGGACATGTTTGGTTGCAGTATTAATTAGATTCTAGTGTTCCAGAATGAAGTAAAGAAGCCGAAACAGAGTTGGCACCATGTGCTCAATAATTAGTATAAATATATGGCTTTCATGATAGCTTCTTGCTTTGTTTTTCCAAGCAGCATTGTAAGACAAGAAAAAGAAAAATAACTAATGTGATTGAACCAAACTGAGAGACTTAGCTTCAAATAAAATGCTATTGGCTATTTGAAAACAAGGACATTTTTTATGGATTAAGATTCTCTCTTAATATGAATTTCTGCTCTAAAAAATTCAGTGTTGACTGATGATTAATAAATAAAAATAATAATAAAGAAGTTAAAATAAATCCTATTTTTATACACAGTAATGCTGAAGAATATAAACCAACTTCAACTTCCTGTAGGTCTACAAGTGTAAAACGTGCTGAGCTGGCGGCTGAATTGTATGCCAGATATCATGCATGTTCTGTTACAAGCATGAATTTCAAGATTGCACTTATCTTTATCCTCTCATCAGTATTTAGAGTTGATGTCCAATTTAACTTGGATTTAAATTCTTAATAAAATTATCCTAAGTTGATGCATTATTTACCTAAGTTCTTACGGTCAGATTTGGCATTTACATAAGTTCGTAGAGAAGTATCTAAAATTTTAAAGAGTAGTAATTTTTTACCCTCAATTTATCTCATTAACCCTCATTTCTATACCCAAAAAATTTTAAAACTGCTCATGGAAGATAATTATAAAAAATGTCATTTTCTCGCCTATCTATACTCCTCCCTCTCTAGCACCACCACTCATGGTCACCACAAGTCAATCCTCATCATCATACCACTCTTTTAAAAACAAAAGGGGAGCCTTGAAAATACTTATAACAAAATCCCAAATTCATCTTCATTATTTTTGAGTTTGCATTCAATTTACTTGGTAAAGTTTGGAATTTATTTAGATTACTCAAATTCATGGCTTCCAAAGTTAAATCTGCTTTCAATTATATATTTTTTAAAATTTTTATGTTTCGATTTTTTGCATTCAAATGGATGATTTTTATTTCTTGTATGGATAAATTACTATGCTTTCATAATTACAAATAAGGTCAATTTGGGAAATAAATAGGTAAATTAGAAATGGGGGTTGAGTTGCTGAAGAGATAAATTGGGGTTCAAATATCACCTCCTAGTTTTAAGTAACTAAGTTTAAAGAGTAATTTGGTAGAATTAAATAACCCCATCCTTTTCTAATAGAATTTAGAAAAACAGTTGAATTTTTTTGTAGTCACTAGGGATGTCAAAAGGAATTGCCCTCAAGGATGTGGCTAGGCCAGACCCAGGCTTCACTTGAAAAGCTTGGAGTCCTACCCAACACCTTGATTTTACAAAAAAATATTATAAAATACATATTATCTTAAATAATTATATTTATTTGACCCACCTATTACATATATTCAAAATTTTAAATATTTAAAGTTCATATTTTCAAGTCCAATTTGAAAAAAATGAAATTTAAAAAATCATAAAATTATAAAATAAATTAAAAAGACATATATAATATTATAAATTATTAAATCTTGGTTGTTTAAGTTCGGATTAAAAAAAGGGCCTAGTGTTGGGCTTTTTAAGTTGGGTAAGGGTGGGGCATAGAGTCCTCGAGGTTAACTATTCATTATTGTTATTTTTATTATTAATTAAGTGTAAAAAATGAGTGATTTGTTTCATTTACTCGTTTGATATCTGAGGTAGATTTGCGAGGTAGGTACCTTCAAATCCTTATGAAACACAACAACAATCCCAATGGCTTTTGTTTTTGGCGGATTTCGGGTGTGTGGGTGAAGGACACAAAACCAACTAAGAACAATAAATATGTTTTTAGGTTTGAGGGGAAATGGTTCCTCACTTGTTCGGAAGGAATATAAGGGTGGTTTTTGGGTTTTTAAGGAGTGTAGGGCAACTGAGAGGATGGGGTAGAGTAAGAGGCTGAGGTCTGACTTCAAAAAGCTTCGCCGAGCTACCTTAGACCTGCAAAACAATAAGCAAGGGGTCAAAGGTGAAGCCGGGGGTGGCCCGCGACTACACTCTGACGCTCAAGTCAGCTTTGGGATATCTCAGGCTAGAGAGCTTACAAGCTCTTTGTAATAATGGCTGAAGGTAGAAGAAACCTCAGCCTTTTTGTGTATGTGTGTGTTTTCTCTGTTATGAATGAATAATAATAAAAAAAATGAGCATTATATATAGAGTACCTCGGCTGTTGTCCCATATGGCATCATTTTATTGGCGTTCCTCCTTGTCATGCCAGGAATATTCTTATTCTCCACACATGTGGCAACTTTGGTACTTTAAAAATATCCTAAGTTTATAGGGTATATGCATGTCTTTCATAGTAGGGTGGTCTCGCATACCTCTGTTATGACTGTTGCAAATTTGTAGGCGTGGCAGGAGAATGTAGGTGGTCTTCATTATCCTATTAATAGCTTATTTACTGGCATCACAAGTCAATATCCCCCATTTTGCAGTATGGTATTTTTCCTCTGATTCCTTATTTTTTGACAAAAAATTAGAGGATCTTTTTGAGATTTTATGCCCTCTTCATCTCTTGTCCCTTTTTACGGATATTTTCTAATATTTCTACTTTGAGGTGGTGTACCTCAGGTACCCTTTAGAATACCAAGGGTACCCCAAGTACTACATAGAGCATCAAGGATACGCTGGGTACCACATGTAGCACCAAGGATACCCTGGGTACCACATGTAGCACCAAGGATACCCTAGGTACCACGGAGCACTTCGGATACCCAACATGAACCGACACCGTGATATTGACACATGGGATTAAGTCATTGGACCTCTTATTTCTTCCCAAACGACATCCTCCTAGTTTCTCTATGGTGAAAATAATTGAGGCAAAAGAAACTCACATGAGAAATTAGAGGCGACACGTGGAAATATTTCAATTTGTCTTGGTAGATGATGGAGGGAGAAAGAGGGCACCTTGCTTAACCTCCTAGTGGTTTAGTCTTATTTATTGCTAGGTCTACAACATCTTTTTCTTTTCTTTTCTTTTTTTTAAAACTTCAACTGACAAGGGAAATGGGCACAGTTGCTCTCACGTCTCTTCCCTGGGAAAGTATAAACCGTCTGACACATATTTTGAATTTTAAAAACTAGCTAGTCTCTGCAAACATCCCTTATCTCATTTTTGCATGTATAATATTTTTGTTAGATTCAATTAATGCTTCCTCCCCCTTTTTTTCATTCACTTATCACAAATCTTCTCATCTCCCACTTCCTTTTATTATTTTATTTTCTAAAACCCAAATATCTTTTCCCAAAAGCCAAACTCCTCTTCCTCTCCCACTTTGCTTTTTCCTTTTCTTCCTTCATTTTATCGATTTGTACTCTAATTTCTTTCCATTTCTTCGACTTTGAGTGAAAGGGTCCCTACGTTGTTGCGTTGGTGTTTTGCTTACAGATTCGGCAACAGTACTCGGCAGTGGTCAACGGTACTATCATCTCTTCTTCTTCTTCTTTTAGAAACTAGTAATGACTTCTGCTTTTATTCTTGGCAATTTCAGATTTGTCGGTTGGCTTGCAAGATCTTTAGCATCTAGCTCCCCTAAGTCGGTGAACTAAAGATATCTTCCCCTACCGATAACTCTATGAAATGAGAGTCATCTATACCACTTTTGGACTCAAATCAAGATTACTTAGAGACTAAATGATGTATTTTAGTTGCATCTAGCTTAATTTTGCATACTTATCTATTTTTAGTTTATTTTCAATAAATTAGGTTTTTTTGGAATAAATTGTGTGCTTAGATTGTGTGGTTAATTGTAGGCAATTGAAAGTGCAATTTTAAGGAAGGAATGCTGTGCAATGGGCTAGGAAATGTTAGGAAAGAAGTTGGCTATAGAAAAGTGAAAACAAGTCCGAAATAGTACAATGTTGTAGTTGATGCTGTAGCACCCATTGCTGTAGTAATCCTGGAGCAATCAGAAAGAAAATCTCACGCGAATCCTAGAAAAATTATGCGATATGCAATTTTTCAATTTGAAAGATTCGTGCCCTAGACGTCCAGCTGCCCTAGTTTTCAACTATAAAAGGAAGCGCACACAAAGAAAAAAAAAGGGCCGTCGACCACAAGAAATAATCAGAAAACAAAAAGAAAACAACAAGAGGAGAAGAAATTCCAGGCTGAAACAAGAAGATTGCAGGTGTAGGGAAGAAAAAATCTAGCATCTAAAAGGGACAACCCGTCTTTATCTGTTTTCTCTTCATTTTCTTTCATTCATGATGATGTATTTGATGACTGAAATAGTTTTAGTTTTAGTTTTGTTAAGAATCATAAACTAATTTTGTTTGTGGTTGAGTGAATAACAAGCTTGATGGTTTATTAACTGAAATTATATGTTGTTGCATGATTGATATAGCATGTTGTTGTGATAATGCATAATTTAATTCATTATTTTGGCTGACCACCCATTTAGTGATACTAGCTAAGAGAGAGCCACAAAAGGGTCTGTTTTAATGAATCATATCAGAACAATACTTGATTTTAGGTTAGGTTTCCCAAGTTAAGTTAACTCAATTTGAATAAGGCCATGCCTAATTTAAAATTAGTGATGAACTAGATATAGGGATTCACCTTGTAGGATATTAGGAACTTTGATCATATAATGCTATATCTTGTGTGGTTTAACAACTGGTCATTGTTATGTTACATATAGATATAAGATGTTCAACATGCGACAGCTGGGGATACATTAGAATTTTGTCCAGTGCTGTAGTAATTGCTGTAGCAATGGTACTATAACAGGAAAACAGTCAATACCATTAAGTGTGTTGATTCACTCAACTACATTATCTCTAGTGATTATATTTTTGTGTGAGACATGTTAATTTAGTTTATTATATTTTATTTATTGTTATTTAGATTACTTACTTTAATTTAGTTGATAAAACAACTTAATTTGATTTCATTGAATTTGCACCACAATTAATTGCTGTAGCAACTCTGATAGCATTAGTTCTTGTGGAGACGATACTCGAATACTTATCACTTTATTACTTGTTGTGTACACTTATACACTAACATCCATTAGTAGTAAAACATAAACCCAACAAGTTTTTGGCGCCGTTGCCGGGGATTGATTGTTTATTTTGATTTATGAAATTAATTTTTGTGGTGTTTTATTTAAATATTTGTTTAATTATTATTTTCTGTGGTTGGCAGATTGTTCTAGAAATTGTTGAATGCTCAAAGATAAATAAATTGAGTTTCACTTTGATCTTGAAATTGAGAGGACTGTTAGGAGATTAAGAAAGGAGTAAAAAAATTCAAAAGCTGCTGCAGTAATGGACGATTTACAAGACATGGGAGATTTGAATAACCGATGAGAATGCAACTGTTGAAAGCACAAGGAGGTCAGAATGGAGAGCATGTTTATGGGCAACCAGGAAACAATATCATTCATATGGCAGATGACAGAGATTACGCTGTGTTGACTCCTCAAACCGTACATCTGGGCATAGTTAGACCTGAAGTTTGAGCAAATAACTTTGAGTTGAAACCAATGATGTTTCAGAGTTACAAACTGTAGGTCAGTTTAATGGACTGCTATAAGAAGATCTTCATTTTCATCTCAAGTTATTTTTAGAGGTAAGTCATGCTTTTAAGATAGTTGGAACATCACATGAGGCATTAAAGCTCAGACTTTTCTTATTTTCTTTGAGGGACCGAGCATGAGCATGGTTAAATTCCCTACCACTAGACTCCATCACAACATGGAATGGCTTTGCTGATCAGTGTTTGATGAAGTATTTCCCAAGTTGAGAAAAGAGATCACATCTTTTCATCAATTGGAAGATAAGAGTCTGTATGATGCATGAGAAAGATTTAAAGAGTTGCTAAGAAGATGTCTACAACATCATGGTATTCCTTACGGTATATAACTAAAAACTTTCTACAATGGTCTTAATCCAAGTACAAGACTAATGGTAGACGCTTTAGCAAATGAAGCTTTATTATCTAAATCTTATAATGAAATTTATGAGATTTTGGAGAGAATAACTAATAACAAATATCAATGGCCATCAACTAGGCAAGCTACAGTGAGAGGTGCAGCTAGAGTGCATAATGTAAATGCCCTGACAGCTTTATTAGCTCAAGTAACTTCATTAACAAACATGGTGAAAGCTCTAACTACTACTTTAGCAACTGTTAACGAAGTTGTAGAAGTATCATATGTTTATTGTGGAGAAGGGTATTTATTTGATAATTGTCTTAAGAATCCAGCTTCAGTAAATTATGTGAGCAATTTCAATAAACAGAGCCATAACAATCCATATTCAAGCACCTGCAATCCTGGTGGAGGCAACACCTAAATTTCTCATGGGACAATCAGAATCAGCTTGCTGCAGCAACAAATGGACAAAACAAACCAGTACAACCACCTGGATTTCACCAGTGAAATCAAGGTCAAAGAAGTACTGGTAATGATCAGATCAACTCTCTTGAAGCTTTCATTAAGGAGTATATTGTGAAGAATGACGCATTTGTCCAAAGCCAAGCTGTGTTGTTGAGAAACTTTGAGAATCAAGTTAGATAGCTAGTCAGCAGCAGACTTAAGGGAAGTTTACTTAGCAATACAGAGGATCCAAGAAGAAAAAGAAAAGAGTAATACAAAGTGATCAATCTGAGATTTTGGAAAGGATGTGCATGTTCCAGTAGGTATGATAAAGAAGAAAAATGAGCCTCTTCAGACTCAAAAAGAAGTTCAAAATGAAGAAGAGTCTGTTACTTCCAATAATCAACATACTTGTGAGAGCAATATAGTTGCAGCACTTGCAGAAGTAGATGAGCCACTACCTATCAGAAGGGATGTTGTAGAATCATCAGTTGCAGTAGAAAAAAGGAAAGCAAGCGAAAAATAACTTGTGCAGGCAACTGCAGCACAACAATTTAGACATCCACCACCATTTCCACAGAGATTTTAGAAGCATAAGCAAGATAAATAATTCAGCAAATTCTTAAAGGTTTTGAAGCAGCTTCATATCAATATTCCATTTGTGGAAGCTTTGGAACAAATGCCTAATTATGTGAAATTTTTGAAAGACATCTTGGCAAGAAAAAAAAGGGTAGAAGAATTTGAAATTATTGCTTTAAAACAAGAGTGCAATCACATACTTTAAAGTAAAATACCTTAAAACTTGAAATATTTAGACAACTTCACAATTCCTTATTCTATAGGAACCAAATACAGTGAAAAAACATTGTGATTTGGGGGCTAGTATCAATCTTATGCCTCTTGTAGTTTTCAAGCAATTAGAAGTTGAAGAATGTAGACCCACTATAGTAACTTTGCAACTTGCAAATAGATCTTATGTTTATCCAGAGGGAAAAATTGAAGATGTATTGGTGAAAGTGAATAAATTTATTTTTCCAGTGGATTTTATTGTGCTGAACTTTGAGGTAGATAAAAAGGTACCAATCAACTTAGGAAAACCCTTTTTAGCCACGGGAAAGACTCTTATTGATGTGTAAAAAAGAGAGTTAACAATAAGGGTCAATGATCAGCAAGTTACATTTAATGTGGTAGATGTCACGAAGAATCATAATGAGATTGAGAACTGCAATTTCATCAATATTATAGATCTTGCGGTAGCTGAACAGGTAGACAATTGCTACAGTATCATATCAGTATAACTTCTAAGCTACAACTGCTAGTATTTACCAAATACTTTAGTGCTGTAGTTTTTAAACTATGACTGCCTAACCTCAATCCCAAACGCATTTTTATTTCCTACAATTTTTCAAAGTCGAAAGAGTTGTCCTTTTGTATATCAATATATTTTTTTTAAAGAATGCTTGATAATTAACCATCTTAGGCAAACTGCTTATTCCAGGGTGAAGTGAAGAAACTTCAACAGAGTTGGCACCACATATTCAATAATTAATGGAAAGATCGATGGTGTAATATCATTTTAATCTTCATTGCTTTTCACCCATTTCAAATAGGGCTAAGAATTTCCAATACTTATTATGGTTTCTGGGTTAACCAAGGCAGCATTGTAAGACAAGAACAATCACTAATTTTATGGATGCTATTGGCTCTCAAAACAAGGATTTTGACACAGTAATGCTGAGCTGGCAGCAGACTCAAGTGTCTTTACACATATTGAATTGGTAAGCTAGTGATACGGATCATCATCATTTTCTGTTACAAGCTTGAATTTTAAGATTGATATTAGGAGAGGAATCTAATCCTTTGCACTTATCTTTATCCTTTCATGTAGTATATATAAATGTAGGGCATGTTTGGCTGCAGATTTATTAAAATTGGTGTACAATATAACTTGGATTTAAACACTTAAATTATAATGGGTGGCCCAAGTCGAGACGTTAAGGGAATTTTATGCTTATAGCAACATCTTCTGCTACCTGCATAAATATATTAACTTGTCCAAGTGTTGTAGCAGCTAATTTCATTTGATCAGTAATGGATTCAACGCATCATCAGTCACTCCTCTCCATGAGGCTTTCGCTGGATTGGACCGAAATGCGCAAGACGGTGATTAATCATCTTGATATTAATTAATTTAGACTATAATTAATCGGTAATTTTTTTATATATGATTTTACTACCTTTCTACAATTATTTTGATATCTCCAGTTCATCGTTTATATACTAAATCTATCGGTAAGCGTCGCCTTTCTGGTCTTGAGCACCATTTTTTACGGGAACAATAACGATTTCAGCACTGGGGAAAAAGCTTTTACGGCAATTTGTTACGTGGCCTTTGAATGTTTCATGACCCTAATCCTCTTTTTGCTAGCTGTGGCACAATGGCACAAGTTCTTGAGGCTCTGGCAAGAGGTACTTATTGGTATATTTGATCATATCATATATTCCAAATCATTATTTATTTATTTATTTTTCATATTGTTAATTTTAGGATGAGGACTGGAAGAAACTTTACATCTTTCCAGATGGAGAGGATTGCAAGCCAGAGGATTGCAGGGTACGTATTATTATTAATTAGTTAATATTTGAGGATGGTATCATATTTAATTTGTGTATAAGTCTTAAATAATTAATTAACTCTTTCTTGTATTATTGCCATGCATGCTTCTCCAGATTCATTACGTTCCTGGTTATTGGGTGTGGCAATCTATAGCATTTTTCGTTATCAGTTATTTCCATCTGGCCGTTGAATATCTTGTATACAAGGCCTCTGGTGGCATCCCCATATTCATCTTCGCAAACGGTGTTGTTTTTGCGATTATTTTGGGATCAATACAAGTTATGATACTGCACCCTCTCACATTGATCACTGATGCTGATAGCTTGAATATTATTAGAAAGCGGATATTGAACCACCAGTTGGTTTAATATCTAATTAACTTTGCATTTGATTTCATGATACTTGTGTTGGAATGATAGAATGAAAAGGAAGTTTCTGTATTGAATTGGTGCATAATTGTACTTATTTTCTATATATTTATGAGTCTTAGCATTCTCCAACATTCAGCTTTATTTGATTCACCATTGTTTTTCAAGATTCATCGTCATCTTTCTAACACGTGGAGAGCACATAATATAGGAGATTACTTACAAATCATAATTTTTACACACACACCCAAAAAAAAAAAATTATCTCAAATTTTATTCAAACAAATCCACAAGTCGTTATTTTCTTCCAAAGCCATAAATATAGCAAAAGTCTCAAATCTCTCAAATTACAAGTTTAGAGGAAAAACGAAATTCAAGGAAACAAAAATTCTTCATTCTCTTATTCAACTAACAGAAGCAAATAAATTTCTAGCTCTAAAGATAAGCACACCTATTAATAAATTACTTAATTTACAGAAAATAATACCACAATAAAAAGGTCATTACTTAGGACAAATACTTCCAGAAATATACTTATGCCCTTAAAAAAACTCATTTCCGCATGGTTGACTATCGTTGTATTAAGTTGCATCAGAAAAACACAATTTCCGACAAACCGTTAGAGCAAAAATATATTTTTTGACAGCATTGCCGTCCGAAATATCATTAATTGCCCTTGGAAATATTCCTTGCAAATCAAACCATTACACATTTCCAATTGCATAATAAGCGGTCAAAAATGCATATCCCTTTTTTTTTTTTTTTCAGTGTTCCCCTATATTTTTATTCAATAATATTATTTCATAATTTTTTTCTTATTTTTCATAAATATAATAAAAATTTGAATTTCATTTTGAAGTATCTATATTATGAATATAAGATAACCAACAAAATAATAATAATAAACAAAGTACATTAAATGTAGCTTTATTGTCCCATCCACCAATCAAAAGTACAATAAAAAATTTAGTAGTGTCTTTTCCATAAATGTATCCCATATGTATACACAAAATAATCTCAAATCTTGAATCTTTTTCCTGTCAATTGTCTTCGTCATTCTTTGGAACATTTCCTCAACCTCATCTTCCTCATCCCATCATCATCTTCATCCAGCAAAACAAAATCCTTTACAAAAGAAGAAATTTTGATCATCAATAATACTAAATCAGGGCTGATAGTAACAATGTAATAAAGAAGCTGAAATTCTCCAAATTTTACCTTCAAACCGTATTCCTTTCATCAGAGTCATTTACAAACTTCCTGTAAATAATATACACATAACTAGAAACAAATTAACATTACTCAATTTTCAAAAGCTTTCAAATCAGATGTAAATTATACAATGGGAGGCCATCTGTTTATGCTAAACTTAATGCCTTTCAACTATAGACAAGTGGCAATATATTACTTGCTACTATAACAAAATTGGAGAGTTGTGTATGTAATACACGTCGCTAATTCAGTTGTATGCAACCCACAATCAATTCCATGAAGCGCATTTTGCAATAACATTATGGTAGATCGATAGCCACTATGCAACAATGAGGAAATTCTATCAAGCTTTATTATTTTAGTTCAAAAGAAAACATGTATATACTATGCCAGGCCATTCTATGTACAATTTGTGTTCTAGAAACTACAAGAGGAACCAAAGCTTTCCACACTTCTTAAACATGTATATACGCTGTTGTGATCTAGAATGAAAATAAGAGCATAAGTTTATCCTAGTACCAGAACACATTCAACAAGCTAACTTAACCACATTAATGTTAGGTTGATCTTTATTATATTGGAAAATGCAAAATTATATTTATAAAAAATAATGATATCAAACCATCACGTTCAACTGTATTACAATTCGCAAGATACTGCCTCTATTTTATCTCTTCCCAGTAAATAACAGTGCCTACAGCTTCTTGCAAATTGTACTTCCAATTTACAGTTTGAAATCCCTCTATAATTAATTGAGCGAGTTGAATCTGTCAGTTTACTCTAACATTTACGGACAGAGCCCTACCCCTTCTTTCCTAGAAATTCTTTCTGCACTGTTTGACTTCAATCCAAACTTTGAGACAGCAAGGGGATGCCATGTTGCCAGTGTTCAGTATTCCTTAAGGACTGCCTTTTTGGGATTCCTAAGGTGTACTAATCCAGCAATCTTAGATGTAAAGTCGTTTGATAAGTGATGCCAAGGACAAGTCAAGATAGATGCAACAAGACACTTACTTGAATTGATGTAAAAGCTTTGGCATGACAGGCATGTGCTCATAACACAACAGTACATACATAGACCAGTAAAAATATGACTCGTCCATCTGTTATGATCAGGAACGAAAATGAGGAGCATAAGCTAAACAAAATACTAATTTACCAAGAACAAGCACTGTAAATATCCAAGAACATGACAACTATGTTAATAGACAAAATGATCAAATGCGGGCAAAGACTCTAACCATCATGAACTTAATCATCATGTATGAACAAGACAGATTGATAGTTTGAATTTAATTAACAATTCCACCTGGCAGACCGATAGTTTGAACTTAATTAATAAATCAACTCCAGATATCATGTTTCCATTTTGGATAAAGAGAATAAAAATTAATAGATATGTCATGACTTAATCAAACTTTGCTCAATTTGTACTAAATAGATCAAGTCTTATTATTTTTTTGCCTGTTGTCATGTATCTCTAATGTCAAATCACGCCCTTGGGCAGCTCTTTTGGCATTTCCCAGCCATTTATCTTCTTCGACTACTTGAAGCTCTGACACGACCTGCCCCGAATCCACAGGACGAATCTACCTAAATTCTATATAATTGTTCTCACGTAATCTGATTAATCAGGATTTTACCAAAAAATCAGCAGAGTCTCTCATATATTTAACACACAACCAAATCTGTAATCTGATTAATCTACCTAAATTCTATATAATTGTTCTCACGTAATCTGATTAATCGGGATTTTACCAAAAATTCGGCAGAGTCTCTCATATATTTATCACATAACAAAATCTGTAAAATTATAAATCAAGCACTCTCAAATAATTCTGAATACAACCGACTTCGTGAATCAATTACCTTAACCAAAATATCAAATCACTCAATTTTCAATATCAAATAAAATACATATGTTATTCGCAATCCCCGAAATGTAACAAATTACAATCCCAAAATATTTCAATAAATCAATTGATAACTCTTAACATCATAACGTGGTCAAAATTCCAAAAATCACTATTACTGCTGGGTCGACTGTTGTACCTGCGAATCTCCTGTGGGGGGAGGATATAATAAAACTGTGTGAGTATAAACTCAGTGAGCTCAGTGAGTGGATAGTAGTTTTTTAACATAATTTTACTCTAAAATAATTAATCAGATCAAAGCACCATTTCATCAAAATATCAAAAAACTTAAATAACTTATTAAATTTAAATCATGTGCTCAAATAATGATATCGCAAATATTCTGCATAAATCAATGGAAATTCATAATACTTATAATAATCATTACTGAAATAACGAAAACTATCACCAAACAAGTAGCCAAGGGAAACAATCTCATCATATCCAGACCTCGACGGATGGGCAATGACGTACTATCTAGGTACAATCACGCCCTGGAGCTACACGGATAGATCCGGAAAAGTCATATCATATCACATCATATCCGGACCTCAACGGACAGGCAATGACATACTGTCTGAGTATAATCACGCCCCGAAGCTACACGGATAGATCAAAGAAACATCATCTCATATCTCATCATATCTGTGCATGCATAATCTTGTCCCCAAAAGACAAAGTCGTCCGAGTACACGGCCCAAAGCATCTGTGTGTACTCAGATGAGCCCCAAAAACCTGTATCTCATCTGTATCGCTTGTATCTCATCTGTATCTCATTATCAGTATCTCTGCATTCATCATACCACATACATATCTCATCTCATCTCATCTCATCTGTATCACTATATCTAAAGGGGGAGGACACTGTCTAATGATTTTTTTAAAAATGATTATTATGCTCATATTCATATACCTTTCTACACATATACATAAACATATAATCTCATCCGATATCTCATTCAAAATCTCATTTCCTTTTTCATTTCACAAGTCTTAAATCTGTTTTTCTTTTCTTTAAAATATTATCATGCATATTCAAAATCGGTAACCAAAATCATTAATCAAACACATTTCTCGTAATAAATAGCAAAACACATATAAAATCCATTTATATAAAATCATTAAATCGAAGCCTTTAAAATTAATCTCGTAAACATGCTTTACTATATTTTAAAATCATAATAAACTACACTGAAAATAGGTTTTGTATATTCCATTCACAGTGACAGTGTTCGAACTCGGTATCGACAACGTTCGCGGGTTGATTCTCATTCGTTGATCCTCCTAATTTAAGGAAATAGCATAATTACTAATCATAATTGTGAATTATAACTAATATGCTCGAAAAAATATTTATCCGTAATAAAATGTTCTCGAATTCATAAAATTACCAAAATGCCCTCGACGTCAAAATTCATCAAATTATCCTCAAAATCACATATTATCAACTATCCTCGATTCTAATTACAAAGATATCCACAAGTTTTGAATTTACAAAATTACCCCCAGTAAAATGTTAAATTACCAAAATGCCCTTAACGACGTAAATTACTGAATTACCCATGAAATCTCAAATTACCCAACTATCCTGATCTAAAATTACCAAAATGTCCACCAATTTTAAAATTATAGAATTACCTCTAAAATTTATGAAATTATCGAAATACCCATAACTGTCAACGGTGACTGGAACTCATTCAACGGCGACGGGAAGCTCAGGTCTACTAGATCTGACCTTGGTGAGTCCAATGGTGCTGGCGGTGACCTCCCACACGCGGCGGTAACGGCGGATCAAACTCCCCAAAAACCATGAGCTTTCCGGCGGTCGATCGGCTGCAATCCAGCCGTTTCAGGTGACGGGGTTGGTCAGGAAATGATGAGGGAAAGCTGAGGAACAAGATCCAAGTGGTAGATCGGCCTAAAACCGGTGAAATCAACGACGAGAAAAACGGGTTGTGCCGCGGGTTTTGAAGCTGGATCGCCGGCGTTTTGGCTGTTTTACGGTGTCGGTGATGGCAGAAATGCGTCAGTCGACAGTTAAGCTTTAGATCGGTACCAAGCGCGGTCGGTGGGGCGGCCGGAATCCCGAGATCCGGTGAGGTCAATGCCGCGGGTTGGGTTGCGGATCTGGGTCAACGGGTCTTCTCTCTCCTTCTCTCTCTCTCTCTCTCTCTCTCTCTCTCTCTCTTTCTATTTTAGGAAGCAAAATGTCTCTCTCTCTCATCACTTTCCATTTATAGTAACAAATATATATATATTTTTGTTTAATATAAATTAAGCTAATTCCAGACCCGTGTATCAAAATAAAATCCGATTACATGGCCATTGAAATACGTCTGAAATGTCTTGATTTTGTGTCGCGATAAATTTAAATCATTTCGAGCGCGATCAATTTTAATAATTGCGGCCGATTACTCGTAATGATTTGCAACAATCCGACGATTTTAAAATTTGCGACAAAGATAAAAATAACATTGCACTCAATAAAATAAATTTCAGTGCATATGTTACAAGCTCATACAACGTTGAACTAATAGTTAATGAAAATATAAAATAAGACCGTTGAACTAATAGTTAATGAAATATAAAATAAGATTGAGTACTTATTAATCGCACACCATTATGAGTCAAAATCTAAGGATCAAGTATAATTTAATTGAAATTAGTACAGTAGAGGGAGCATCCATAAAGGTAACATGAGAGTAATTATATCAATTGAAATCTCATAAGAGTAAATTAGGCCATCAGAGAAAGCGATAAATAAATTAGCGAAGGAAACATGCATAAACAAAAAAAAAAAATCAAAGGCAGGATGAGTTGCGAGCGAGAATCTTCTTCTACGGCCATTGAAGCCCCAAAACTAATAAGGATCAAGCAATTAAACAGTTGCAATCTCAATGGAAATACAATGCAAACCTTAAAATCAACAGTCAAGGAAACCATAGCCTAACCATAAATTAATTTAAAAAATGAAGAAATCTGCTGGAAATAAAGAGAGTGAGAGTGAAAAATTTATTACTGCTGAGTAAATGCGAATGTAGAATGGAGACAGATCCTTCTTTGCTCCATCGAGAAGTGAGATTCAGAGATTGGATTGAAATTGAGAATTGAGATCAAGACGTGATTCTTCTTCTCCGTAATTTCCTTTTTCTTTTAATGTTATTTTGCCTCTTTTTTTTCAATTTCCCGATTTCTTTTTTGTTTTGAACGCTGTTGGCACATTATATTTATTTAATGTTAATTTTACAATACTACCCTTCCGATTGCGCAAAGTACACAAAAAAAAAGTACTTTTATGTATAAAACGTCCAAACAAATTTGGGCCTACGTCTAATTTTACAAATTAGAGTAATCCACATTCCATTTCCAACAAATAATATTTCTCTATCACCGAGGGCATTTTTCCCTTGGAAAGACATGATTTTTTTCATATTTATCCGTGGGTCATCAATTCCTTTGCAAAAAGTATTTATTTTGAATGGTATATTGTGCCTTCGGAAATGTTTGGTCGGTAGTACAACTATTTTTTTATAGTGTAAAGACGAGAGGTGGGGTATCATCTTGATAGGTAAAAGCATTTTTAATATACTAACATTATTGGGTACCAAAAGTATTGTAAGTCCTTTTTATCAAAAAATATATTAGAAACATAAGTTTTACAAAATGACAAATTATAACAAAAGGACATAAATTCATAAATGATTCAGAATATTAAGGACATAATTAATCATGAACATAGAATTAGACGACATATATACATAGAAAATAAAATGTTAGCTCATGTCATGTAGTGTTACTTATACACCCAGTGACTAGGGCAGAATCAGAGTTAGAATCAAAATATCATGTTCACATTCAGGACAAAAACATAGTACTAGCCTAAAACATATATATATCATACAATATGATCAGAATAAAAAAAATGTATAATGAGCCAAATCATTTAACCATTGTCATAAATGCAAATAAGACATTTACACCAAATGCATACTAAAATCATATAATTAGCATAATGGCTTGCAACATATTAGTAGGGATGGCAAAATCTGAATTTAGATCCGGATTTGCAAAAAAATATGCAGATCTAAATGCAGGTAAGATCCGCACGGATTGCGAGCTGATTTTTTGAATATTTGGATCCACATATTTTTAAATTTAAATATAATCTTAAATTTAATAATTTACCTAATAATATAAAATAAAATTCAATTATAATTTAACAATTAACAATTTAACATTAATTCAACATAAATAACGTACAACACCACCATAAATTCACAAATGATAATTTCACAACATAAATCAACCATAAAAAAAAAAACTAAGGTAAACCAATTCATTAAAATATTCTCTAATTATTATTATTATTATTTTAGTTTTTTAACATCTTTTTCATGATCAAAGAAGATTATAGAATTAATTATGCTTATAAAATTAAATAAATAATTTAATTTATATATTTTTAATTGAAATTTAATGAAATAAATAATTTAATTATAAAATAATGCATATATGAATCCACATTTTTTTAACATGCAGATCTGAATTTTTTGGGATTGAAACCTTCCGAATCTTTACGGATCCAGAGTTTATTACCATCCCTACACTTTAACATATTATAGTTTAATGCATAAAAGATAATCATTAAATAAAATGATTCACGCATATAAAAGACATTTAATATATTTATTGAAACTTGACACAACTCAAAAGTGTTGATTGCTCTCAAATATAAGAGTGTCTAGTTATAATATAATCCGATGAGTCTAGGGTTGAATTATAGAAAATCTAAAATGTAGTAGTCAATTATTAAATAAAATTAATTTGCAGTAAAAGAAATTATTTGTTTAAAAAGTTCCAAGGTTACGAGATTTACTCTTGGTATTTAGAGTATGGTCATAATATTCTTTCTTGATTATGTTTCTATTAATTTAATTGTTATTAGACTTAATTATTAATTAACCACTTATGGATAAATATGGCATAAAGTATTAATGAGTCAAAGCCATCTAGGTGTGTCAATATTATGTTAAAATACCATATATATCTAAATTGGATCTAGATTTATAGATTAAAGTAAAATAAAAATAAATGGTGAAAAATATAACTTGTAAATATATAATCAAAATAATAAAATATAAACTTATTAAGAAAATAATTAATTTCATAATTTGAAGTTTTGACCTTTACCTTTCACTTTAACTTAGAAAGTTAGCCATTTATTTTAAAAATAAAACACTCATTTTATTTAACAACCTTGTAAAATATATTACAAAAAAATTAAATAAAAAAGGAGAAGAAATTATTTTCTAAACTTCTACCTTCCGTTCCTCC
This sequence comes from Luvunga scandens, assembly GCA_030449905.1. NCBI lineage: Eukaryota > Viridiplantae > Streptophyta > Magnoliopsida > Sapindales > Rutaceae > Luvunga > Luvunga scandens. Next base: position 1,149,064 of record JASUUG010001097.1, on the reverse strand, counting down.
TCTCTAATCCTTTCCTCTGTGCCACCTCCCCATTCTTCACCTTCTTGTCCCCTTTTATATGCAGCTAGTGACCTCTTTCCTTCTTATTTAATTGTTAATCTTTTTATTATAAAGCTAGAAAGAAAGAAAGAAGGAAAGAAAGAACTAATAGTTAAAAGTCACAGCTGTCACTTGACTACTACTCTATTAATTTTCCAATAGTACATCTCGCTTTTGCCACCATCTTTTTTTTTTTATTCAATGCAACCCATCTCCTTTGTCTCCCACTTTCACCTCCAATTTCTTCTTTATTTTTGAAATATCTTTGTAATATAAAATTAAGATAAAATTAACATACTATAATTTAATTTAAAATAAAATTATATCAGGGGAGCATTAAGATAATTCATGAGTTTTGAGTGCATTAACTGATACTGTAAGCGAAAAAATAATATTTTTAACTATTGTTAAATGCACATTTTCTAGTGTTAATTAAAAAACCATAAAATACAATTTTTAAATCTGAAGATATTTAACTAAATAATTACATAAACTAATTTTTGATATGAAAATCACTTGATTTCTATAGAACTATAAAACAGTTGTAGTTATAATAGTATGAAAATAATCATATATATCTAGTGCACTAAGAATGAAGATGATTAAAACACATCTCTAAGCTTCCAACAACCTCAAACACCTTAAACAAATACAAGATATAATTATTAATAACTTATCCTAACATCCTGAATTTTCTAACTCATGCACGTACAAGTCTAATTCTCTCAATTTTGGCTCTTTATGTAATAATCAAAATGATACAATATTATACATAAATATTATGTACATCCATGGATATGTCTCATAAAATTTTCAGGATGATCCGATTCCAAAGCACTATTTATACAAGTTGAGAACTTTGTAATTGACACATTTCTTTTGTCATGTAAGATTAAGACATTTTGGCCGTTGCTTTGAACTTCTTTCTGTCTTTGATTTTAATTAAACTTCTAGTTTTGTTAGATCATGTAGTTTGTAAATACTAAATAAAATAGTGTGTTCTTATCAATAAAGATGCACAATTAGGTTATTCTTACAATTGAACGAGAGCTTCAATCTTAAAATGTGTGTTTTTCATCACTTATATTAACGTAGCTTATATATTCCCATATTAAATGATTTAGAGAAGAGTATAAATATTACACGCCGGATGAGATGGTTGTGAGTTAAAATAAAAAAATGAATGTTGTGATTAGATCATTGATACAAACCGAAATTCATCACCCAAAGACTTTGACATATTCAAGCAAATCAAGATTGAATTTGAAAAACCCTAAATCATGAAATCACATGCAAGAAACAAGAACCGAAATCAAAGTAAAGACAAAAAGCTAGCAATTTAAGGGGTTCAGCCTTAAGAGGGCCTACATCCACCGAATAATGTAGCAATGAGCTTTCATAGAAAAAGTTACAAGGAACAAGTTGAACTAAGCTCACAATCTCGCAATTGTCACGCAAAGATCACGCACTCATCAGCCTCATGGAGGCTGTTATTGGCAACTTAGAAGCTTCCCCAGCTTTCCCGCTCAATCTAACGGCTTTAACCGTCGAGGGCACGTGTCACACAAGTGGGAACTTAAGTTATTCCAATACGACTTCCAGATGCTGCCGTTTTGGTTATAGCTGTACCACGAGCGTTTCGCGTGCTAAATAATTATCTCCGGGACGACTTTTGTTTAATTGTCGGTTGAGCTGATCTTCGACAGAATTGACATATCGGAGGATTATTTAACATGCGAACGACATGCCGGATCTTTATTATTAACGCTTTCGTTACATAACAGTTGGTTACAATCGGTTGAAGTATCCACTATCCAGTTAGTTAGCTAAACCTGAGCTAGTAGTAAATAATAGTTAGTTTTAGAATCAGTTATAAGAATTGGCTCCAGTCTACAGTTAGTTAAATAAACAAAGCCTGAGTCACTCACAAAATTGATTCAACATTAATCCACAACATTCTCTCACAGATTCAGCCCTTTTCTTTCATTACTTTCTACAAGATTCATCATCGTTTTTTCTTTCATTCTTTCGCCATTGTTCATCAATCATCATCTCTTTTTTCAATCTCCATCATGTGGAACTGCTTTTGCATTATCTTCAATTTGATTTCATTGGTCATGCTCTCAATTCGCACCTGGCCACCAAATGAATATATAATCTCAATTCACACCTGGTTGCCCCTTTTTGTTTTCATTATTCTGTTAATGGGCTCGATGCATGCATCACTCAGAGTGATAGAGAAATATCCCTTCATCAGATATGGAATAAAGTGGGTCTCGCTTGCTCTTCTTGAAGAATTGACTCCACCTGGAAAGTGGTTCTTCTGGAAATCATTCTCTGCCATGTACGTAACTGCTATGGTTTGCAGCCTACAAGGTGGTGCTGGGGGAGCGGGCATTAATGGTCGAAGGCTGATCAAGTTTCTTGCTCTACATTGTGGCTGGGCGGCGTACAAATGCTTTACTAAAGGAGGCTTAATTAATGGTGGTTTCAAGATTGGTGAACAGGACGATATCATTGCTAGCGTGATTTTCTTGCTGCCCATGTTGGTTGGCATTGTTGCAGTGAAAGGTTGGGATCAAGTGCTGCTAAAGGTATCTGTTCTTTTTTTCTGTCTTGATTTGTTTCATTTCTAGCTATGCATGAAGGTTTCCTTTATCTCAATATTGAAGTTTCCAATTTGGTTTCTTTAATCTTTAAACGTGAAAGTCCAGAAACTTCGATAATAAAGTGGGGAAGCCGATTGATTGTTTGTTGGGAGAGATAATTGATTGTTGAGGGACTTAAAGTTTCGGAGAGTTAATGTTTTTTTAGGTCACTTTGTATTCTCTGTCATGCGATACGTTGCAGCTCATATTGATTAAATTCTAAAATGGTTAAAGCCGTCTTGAATTTTATGAAATCTGATTTAGAAAGTTGTGAAAATTAGAGGGAAACTATCTTTACAGGTTGAAAGATTAAACCATTTTGTTTCTTCTTCCTCTAAATCAATGTGCTGTCTGGTCTACTCTAGTTTTTGCAGGATTTCTTTAATCGTATCCGTGTTGGAGCATGGTCCGTCCCATTCGTCATCTTGGCCGTCGTTCTGGGGGGAGTCCACATGTTTTAGGCAATGATACCAATATCTGGTGGATGGAGGCCCCGGTATCTCAGTTTTTGCATATGGTTTCATTTGAACTCAAGTTTCAGAGGTTTCTTGGTACTTTAGGTAGGCGTATGCGATGCGTTTTTCAGGTCGATGCAGGCAAGCATGTCTCTGTTGTTTGCCAATCAGAAGCTATTGGTTCATATTTTTGTGATTCTATAAGGCTTGCTTTTACCTTGCTGTATATGCAATCGATGTGTTAGTAGAAGAAATAGATGTGGTTGGCCCTGCCACTGCAAGTTGAGAACTTTGTAGAATGTCGCAATTCTTTCTTTGTTATGCAAATTTGAGACATTTTGCTTAGGTCTCAACTGTAAGGTTTCTTTCTCTCTTAGATTTTAATTGAATTTTTAATCGCATTAGAGCATCTGCTTTGCAAATGGAATGTTCTTATCAATGAATGAGAAGTTTTTGTCTTCAGATGAGGTGTTTATCATATTTGATTATCTGGTGATTGATCTACTGTGCCAAATGATTAGAATATTGGCAAACTATGGCATCCGATCAATTTTTCGGATGAGTGTTGACATGGTTTTGTTTCATATTCATACCATCCGCTGAGTAACCTTCATGTTGCAAGCTGTTGCATAGCCTTTGCTCTTTCTTCATTAGGTGCGGCAATTTTTTTTTTTGTGTGCATACTTTTTGTTCATTTGCCTTTGATCTTCATTGTTTAGTTTCATATTCATAGCAATTCTTTATATTTTTTCTTCCTGATGTTACTGGCATTTCACCAGTTGGCTTTATTCTCAAGCTTTAGTTGTTCTAGCACTATTGAAACCAATTGGTAGGGGCAATTAGGATGATTTTAGCCTGTGTGTCGATCCTTATTCTTAACTTAAGAAAACTATTAGTGATGGCGGGGAACTTAGAAGGGGTGATGGTGAGCGAAAATACTAGCCATTACAATTATGAACTTTTAAACCAACTCTGCACTGATCAAAGGGCTTTGCAAAGGGTGAGAGTTTAAATATGTGATTAGATCACCAAAAATATCTCACTTCAGCTGCCGGTATTGCTAATCACCAAATCAACAACAATTTTTATTCTCCCGATGATATAGCCAGTCAACTCTCCATTGAGGAGTCAAGAGCCTATGAGGATCAATGTCAAATGGTATCATCATTCAAGAAATTATGATTACAGAGCTCAAGAGCATGTTACAAGAAACACATTGAAGGCTGTTTCTGGAGTTAACTTGCTCGGATTTTTCCCGCCAAAGCCTAATCGTCTCTAACTAACCCAAAAGCACGTGATCCACACGTACCACTCAAGTGATAAACGACGTTCAATGCTTGTCGTTTCGGGCTATTCTGTGCTGATCCTCACGTGGTCTTCACGTGTTTCACTTAATGGTTATGACGGACGGTTCGTCCTTATCATGCGTTTTGCACGTCCAGCCGTCTGTTATCAAACGCCATGCCTGTTAAATGTCCAATTGCAGAACGGCATGTCGTACTTAGAGTTCGAGTTCATCAATTCCAACATAACCAAACCCGACCGTGATAGTTGATACCTTTTCAGTTGAAGCAGAAAACGCTTCAATGAACGACAAGCTGTTTATTGAATCTTGAAACATGAAAAGTCAAAAACAGGTTACCAACAAATAAAACTTGAGTTGAGTTAGTTAACTAAACCTGAGTTAGTCACTAATAGAATTAGTTACAGAATCACTAATAGATTTTTCCTGCCAAGTAACTGTCTCTAACTAACGGGAAATCACGTGATCCACGTGACGCTCAAGTGATATGGAAAACGACTTTCAACGTTTGTCGTTTCAGATTATTCTGTTTTCAATCCTCACGTACTTGTCACGTGCTTTGCTTAATTGTATTGACCAATGGTTCAACTTTGTCATACGCTTCGCATACTTCCTGTCGTCTGTAATCAAACGCCATGCCGGTTGGACGTCCAAACGAAGAACGGCGTGTCATTCATCAAGCTCGAGTTTAAATCCATCAAACACACACAACCTAGATGGTTAATACCATTTCAATTGAAGCAGAAACGCTTGAAAGATAAGTTGTTCATTGAAATCTAAATTATATACTCAGGACTTAGAGGTAACCTCTGTCCATGTTGAATCATAGTGCCATTCTTCTTCCTTTAAGTTTAAATCAATTAATGTGCTCTCTGGCCCCCATCCTTGTGGATGCAGGGTTTCATTCATCACTTGGATACCGGAGCATGGCCATTCTCATTCCTCAGTTTGGTTCAAATATCTGGTGGGTGGAGGTCCTAGTATCTCAGTTTTAGGGGCATCTTCGTATGGTTTCATTTGAACTTAAATTTCGGCATTTTCTTTATATTTTAGGCATATGCAATGCGTCTTTTTGGCGAATGCAGGCTCGCATGTCCCAGTAGTTTGCCAATGGGAAGCAATTTTTGATACCGCAAGCCTGGCTTTCATCTTGATGTATATGCACCAGATGTGCTGGTAGAACAAACTAGGGAATTAGGTTGGCTCTGCCATTGGATGTTGAGAATTTTTTAATTGGCAAAATTCTTTCTAAATGATAATGTTGGCAACATTTAGCAGTTTTTTATTTCAAATTCTGGGGCAGTTTCAAACTTTAAATGCCGAGCTGTCGATTCCTTTCTGCACTTCTTGCTGAAAATCAGAATTCTATTGTTAAACTAATTATACACTTCAAAAAAGGACATACAAAATGCAACAGATGTACTTGGTGGCACTTTGGTTCAGGAAAAACACCAACAAGCAACCTTCATGACACTGGTGGACCAAAGTTGCAATACAAATTTAATTACAGTAAAATGCAGTTAAACATTATATTCTACAGCCTCTTTCAGATGCTTACAGCCAGACGGAGAAAGTCTTCCGCTATCATATACAAGCATGTTTCATATGTGTGGGGGCACATCTAATGGAAGGAGAAGTGCGAAGGGATTCCCTATTCATTGCTCCCTCAAAACGATTAGTGTCAGAATAAATTCTGTTCTGAAAGTGAGAGGAAGATTGAATCAAATGTATTATTTCAAATTTTCAACAAAGTTATACCACCAGTTTAGCTTTGGGATGATCAATCGTAGTCATGAAATGATGGCACTTTGCCATTTCACAGCAACGGTCCACAATTTTAGTCAAAAATAGTAAAACACAATAATTTTAAAACACCAAAATTAAATTATTTTATCAAGGAAAAAAATTAGTGATTGACCGAATGTTATGGAGTTTGGATTGAGACATCAATTGGTCTTTGGGAGTATTCTGCGAAGAATCATATGAAATTTGTGCTAAAAAAATACACGTGTTTGCTAGGAAGGGTGTATTTGACTAACATTTAGAGTTGCTGGACTAGAAATAAAAATTTGATAAATTATGAGATTAAATAGTTATTATAATTTCTCCCTCTAAATAAATTTCGTCATCTAAATTTGTGTACACCAATGTAATCAGTCTTAGAAATATAATCATAACTTAACTCAAAATCTTTCATCAATCAATAGTAAACAGTCAGTTTATGCACTTATTCGAATTAATCAATCAGTAGTAAAATTGTGTCTTCGTAAAGTATATCTCAAGTGTCAACACTCTCAATTTTAATGTATCAAAATTGCGTGTGCTACATTCATCCTCCCATTTTCCCCTGTTTAAGATTAAAGAGATACACCCTTCTAGTATAACTCAGCAGTTATGACATCTCATAGAGCTTGGGAAGAATGTATTTAACGAGCTTATAACGAAAGGCCTTTTCAACGAGCTTGACTCCATAACAAAAGCAAAACCGTGAAGACTGGCGGACGCGTGTTTGAAATTGTTAACGCATAAGATCTTGCCAGTGCCACAAGTATGGAAGGGAGCCACTGCCAACCAATGGTATTTGCCTAGTGGGGTAGAAGTGTGGCCAACCAGAAGTACTTCGGTCGAAACTGTGGCCAACCAGAAGTCTCTGTTGGATTTTTTAATCCAGCATTGTTGGATCTTTAATCCAGCATTGGGCTTTTATGTGAATAATTATGTGTTGCAGACTGTCATATAAGGTTAAGCCCAATTAAAAGTGATATGTTAAGCTTTATGATATTATGAGCTTTAATGTATTTAATAGGATGTGGGCTTTTAATGTGTAGAGACCTAATAGTATTCTAATTCTATGATTGGCAGAATTAGGAATACTTAGTGATAGCTGAAAACTGTTGTCTATATAAGTGGTCATGGTCCCCAGGTCACACGTTAAGAACAAAAGAAATTTTTCCATTCTTTCTGATATCCCATCATCAGAGAGAAACCGCAGAGAGAACTAAAGGACTCTCTAGGGAACGTGTACACCTGGAAGGCCAACCACACAACTCTAGAGAGGGATTAAGCGTTATGGATTCAGGTACGCTTTCGCATAATTTATTATTGATTCTTGGTGATATGACATGAATATTCCTTGGGTTATAAGTAATAGTTTTCACTAAGGTTTTATTATCCCAACAAGTGGTATCAAATCCTATTCATGTTGAATCATTAAGAATCGAATTATAATTTTTTTAAAGATGATAGATTTGGTGTTCTTAAACTTAATAATGTAAGAATAATTAAAATTATTAAGTTTAAGGATAAATTAAAGAAATTAAGAAAAAAAAATATTGGTTTCAAAGTATAAAGCTGGCAGCTGCAAAGCTACCGCCGGCGTTCGGTAAAAGGCGCGGTCGTTTGGCCATGCCATCAAGGAAACCCCGGCCATCAAGCAGCGGCCGATCAAGTTGGTGTGGCAGCAAAAGCCGCTGCATCAAGAAAAGGGAAAACTGAAAAAAAAAAAAAAAAGGAGGGGGAGGATACGGCCTTTCGTCCACCCCAGTAGGAAGCCGCAGCCTCAGGCCACGGCAGCGCAGTTAAGCGGCGGCCATAGCCGCAGCATAAAGAAAGAAGAAGCGGCGGCTTCAAAGAAGAAAAAAAAATTTTTAGGGTTTTTTTATTTGGACCGGTCTAGACCGGTTGGTTCAACTGACCTGAACTGGTCCGCTACTGAATCGGTCAAAGTTTGACCGGTCAACTATTGACCGTTTTACGGTCAAACTTTGACTTTGACTGGACTTTGACTTTTTTTTGGGTTATTTTTGGGTAATTTTTAAATTCAAATATTGGTTGGTTTATATGTATTTTGAGATGAATTAATTGAAGCAACATGTCACCAAAGTGACCTCTCTTGTGAAAATTAATTTATTTTATAATACAAACAGTTTGGTATATGTAATTCCTGTAAATATTGATCGGCCCAAAGGAAGATCCATATTTAATATAATTATATGTGGACTTGTGGTAATAAATACGTGATGATTATTCGGTTTTACATGTGAATAATAAATCGGCTCAAAGGAAGATTCATTATTTGACATGTTCTTATTATCAGTGTTTGATTACTGCACCAAGATATCACTTACAAGTTAATATTTTGTCCAAAGATAGAATATTAATGGAGTGCTCGGTATCTTGAGATGGGGTTTACCTTTATTTGAATTTAATTTTGTTTTAAGACTAATATGAGTTTTTTCTACTTGTTTGTTGTTCTTTGTTCAGTTATGTCTGCTGCTAATATTACTGCCAACATCAATTCAATTCCTATATTAAATGGCTCTAACTTCAAATCATGGCACGAGAATCTATTAATAGTTCTTGCAGTCATGGATCTTGATCTTGCGTTAAGGGCTGATTCTCCCCCACCTCTTACAAATGATAGTACTCTTGATGATAAAAGGGAAATGGAAATGTGGGAGAGATCAAATCGCATGTGTATTATGATTATGAAGAAGGCCATTCCAAAAGCATTCCGGGCTCAATAACTGAGAAAACAAATACAGCTAAGGAGTTTTTTGCACAGATTGAACAAAGGTTTGTCAAGAACGAAAAGGCTGAAATTGGTACGCTCTTGACAAGCCTAATTTCAATGAGGTATACGGGTAAAGGCAATATTATGGAGTATATCATGAAGATGTCTTATATTGCTTCTAAGCTAAGAGTACTTAAACTTGAACTCTCTGAAGACTTACTAGTGCATTTGGTTTTAATATCCTTACCAACACAGTTTAACCAGTTTAAGGTGAGTTATAATTGTCAGAAAGAGACTTGATCTCTGAATGAGCTCATATCACATTGTGTTCAGGAAGAGGATAGGCTGAAGAAAGATAAGGCAGAAAGTGTTCATCTAGCCTTTACCTCTAAGGGCAAGAACAAGGGCAAGAAAAGGAAGAAGGATAAGGAAGCTGTTATAATATAGACATTCTCGTGTTGGTGTCATGATTTAATGATATTTAGTTTTAGTGAGAGTTTGTGATTTTAGATGCTCTTATAATATAGACATTCTCAGTTATTTCAGTTTTTTAGATATTTAAGATTATTTTCTGCAGAAATAAAGTTTTGGTTTGTTCATACTCTGATTTTAGTATAGTTTGATCTCAATAAGGTTTAAGGTGGACTAGCTGGAAATAGGCATGTTAAGATTACATTGCATGACATTTCCATGCTACACATCCATATCATGATCCATGTCATTCAGTTGTATTGGCACAGTGACCATTGAGGGTCAAGTTACGAAAGATATAACGAAGGCCGCTTTGATCCTATGTTAGTATGATTGATGGACTGGATTGGTTATAGATATATTTTGGTAATGACAGTAAGGTTGAGCTCATATGGTTATTTTTGCAAAATATAATTATGAGGTTACACATATAGCCCAAGTGGGAGATTGTTGGATTTTTTAATCCAGCATTGTTGGATCTTTAATCGAGCATTGGGCTTATATGTGAATAATTATGTGTTGCAGACTGTCATATAAGGTTAAGCCCAATTAAAAGTGATCTGTTAAGCTTTATGGTATTATGGGCTTTAATATATTTAATAGGATGTGGGCTTTTAATGTGTAAAGACCCAATAGTATTCTAATTCTATGATGGGCAGAATTAGGAATACCCAGTGATAGTAGAAAACTGTTGTCTATATAAGTGGTCATGGTCCCCAGGTCACACGTTAAGAAGAAAAGAAATCTTTCCATTCTTTTTGTACCCCATCATCAGAGAGAAACCGCAGAGAGAACTAAAGGACTCTCTAGGAGAACGTGTAGACCTGGAAGGTCAACCACACAACTCTAGAGAGGGATTAAACGTTATGGATTCAGGTACGCTTCTGCATAATTTATTATTGATTCTTGGTGATATGACATGAATATTCCTGGGTTATAAGTGATAGTTTTCACTAAGGTTTTATTATCCCAACAGTCTCCTGTCTGACTTCGGTCGATAGCGTTTATATCTTGCTGTTGAGGCAGTTCGTTATAAAAATCAATAGAAGCTGCAATCGAGGGCGGCCGTTATACAAGTCAACAAAAGCTACTCTTAAGGACAGTGTTTATTTTAAGCTAGCGATGAAAACTAAGTTCCTGATCAAGATTTCTCATCACCAAGATAGTGAGATGACTTCTTCTTCATCATCTATCAATATGATTCCTCATATAAAGTGTGATGATTTCCTTAGTTTCAGAGGCAAGGATGTTTGCCACAACTTTATTGCCCATCTTAATGCAGCTCTTTGCCAGAAAAAGATTGTAACTTTCACTGATGACAAACTTAATGGAAGAGATGAAATTTTTCTATCAGTTTCGAGTGCAATTGAAGGATCAAAGATTTCGATTGTCATTTTCTCAGAAGGGTATGCTTCTTCCAGATGGTGCTTGAATGAACCTGTGAAGATCCTTGAAAGCAAGAACAAGTATGGACGGATTGTAGTCCCCTTTTTCTACATCATTGATCCATCAGATGTAAGAAACCAAATTGGAACTTTTAGGGGTTCATTTTCGATGCTTGTACAATGATTTAAGGTGAGGACAGATACGCTGCAAACATGGAGGATTGCTATGAGGGAGGCAGCCAATCTATCTGGCTTTGATTCTCATGAGATTAGGTAACTCTTCTCACAGAATTTTGAACCATCTCGTGTATATCATCACAATAGGGAAGGAATTGTACATATTAAGATTTGAAAGCAAAAATACTCTTAATGAAAATAATTGAAAATATGTTTAGGATCATAAAAGTTGAGTCCTAACTTGAGTCGAGTCGTTATGTGTCATTCATCTATTGAATAATAAATTTAATAATTGAATGTTAAATCATTTTGATTTAAACTATGACTCAATCTTTGAAATCTCTAACATTAATCAATACTTAATATTTGATGTTAATAACTTGAATCTCTTCTAATAATATGTTTGATGTTTCATGACATCCAAGTTATTCCTAAAAGAGACAAATGGAGACCCTTAACCTATAGCTTCTAGGATGGTAAAACCTAAGGCCGAACCTGGGTATGGCAATGTTTAGATCTGGCATGGACATGTTTTTTGGACACCCAAGCCAGGCTTTTTTATCTAGACTTAAAAAACTTGGATTTTATATTTTGTGATATTATATAAGTATATATTTTTTTAATTTTAGTTTAATGAAATTGGATATAAAAATATGAGCTTTAAAAAGTTAAAATTATAAATATACGTAATAGATGGGCCAAATAAATACAATTATTAAAAATAACATATCTTTTATCATTTTTTTTACAAAATTTGTTTTCTAGACTAAACTCCAGATTCATCAAGTGATGCTTGGGATCAGTTTGGCCTCATTCTTGGGTAGGTAATATCCAGCTCACATCGTGAGGGTCCTGGCCAAATTGGTATTTTTTGCATCCGTACTTGCTTTCATAGCAAAAGGCCAAACAAACTATGCTTATATTTTAGGATACTCATTAAAATAAATAATGAATGATAAAACAGATCAAAAAGTTTATAAATTAATATAAATAATAAAATTATATTTGTTAACATTAGGCGATGATCACTAGCTTTTATAATTAATTTCTATTTTTTTCTTTTCTTTGATCAAGTTTCAGTGTGAAACCTCTACATCCTTACCTATTGGAATTATAAACACAATGTGCATCTTTGTCTATTTTTTTATCTATATATATATATATATATATATATATATATATATATATATATATATATATATATAAAATTAACCTCAACTAGTAAGGCAAATTTATCGAGAATTTTTTTTATCTATATTCGATCTTACTGCTATTTTTCTTACTTGTTAGGTCTGAATCTGTACTTGTAGAGGGAATTGTGAATGACGTTTTAAAGAAAATGAATGATTTATTTCCACTTGAGAACACAGACCAGCTGGTGGGTGTAGAATCAATCATCAAGGAAATTGAATCACTATTAATCACTTGGTCGACCGATTTTAACACTGTAGGCATTTAGGGCATCGGTGGAATAGGCAAGACAACAATTGCCAGTTCTATTTACAGAAACATCTCTAATCATTTTGAAAGTTCTTATTTTATGCAAAATATTAGAGAAGAGTCAGAAAAGCCTGGCGGATTAGCTAGTTTTCGACGAAAACTTCTTTCCACGTTACTAAATGATGGAAATGTGAAGATTGGGATACCCAATATTGGCCTACTTTGAAATTAGTAGAAGGCTCAGCCGAAAGAAGGTTCTAATAGTTTTTGATGATGTGATTTGTTTACAACAAATAGAAGTAGTAATTGGAGGTAGACTCGATTGCTTCATGGCTGGGAGTCAAATTATCATAACAACAAGAGATGCACAATTGCTCAAGAACCTTTCTAGGAGTCGAGTGGGTAATGTATTTAAGGTTAAGGAATTATCCTACAATGATTCTCTTACGCTTTTCAGTCGAAATGCCTTTGGGCAAAACCATCCTGCTGCAGGTTATTTGGAGTTGTCAAATATAGCGATAAAATATGCAAATGGTGTTCCATTAGCTCTTAAAGTTTTAGGGCGCTATCTGTTTGGAAGGAGTGAAGAAGAATGTGAAAGTGCAATAAAAAAACTAAAAAGAATTCCTCACATCCATATCCAAAAGGTGTTGAAAGTGAGTTATGATGGCCTTGATGATGATGAAGAGCAAAATATCTTTCTAGATACTGTATGCTTTTTCAAAGGTCAAAATCAAGATTTTTTACACGACCAATCCCGAATTCTCAGGGCAAATTGGTCTAATTCTATTTAATCATTTTGACATAATCTGATTAATAAGAATTATGCCGAAAATTCAACAGAGTCTCCCCTAAAATTATTACATAACCAAATTTATAAAATTATAAATCAAGCACTCCCAAAAGAATTTCAAATACAACTATCTTCAAACAATCAATCTTCTTAATAAAATACCAAATTATTCAATATCCAATATTAGAGGAAATACAAATATTATCCACAATCTCCAAAATATAATAAGTTATATAATCCGATATATCTTAATAAAACATCTACGACTTCTAACTCTATCACGTGGCCAAAACTCCAAAATAATTATAAAATAATTAATAAAAACTTAAATAACTTATTAAATTCAAATCATGTACTCAAATAACGATATCGCAAATATACTGCATAAATCAATGGAAATTCATAATGCTTATAACGTCAATACTGAAATACTGAAAATTATCACCAAACAAGTACCCAGGGGAAATAATCTCATCATATCCGGACCTCGATGTATGGGCAATGACATACTATCTGGGTACAATAACGTCCTGGAGCTACACAGATAGACAGGAAAAAGCCATATCATATCACATCACATCGTATCATATCTGAACCTCAACGAACAGACAATGACGTACTGTCTGGGTACAATCACGCCTCAGAGCTATACGGATAAATCAAAACAATATCATCTCATATCTCAGCATATCTGTGCATGCATAATCTGGTCCCCAAAAAACAAAGTCACCCGAGTACACGGCCCAAAACCTCTGTGTGTACTCAGACGGACCCCAAAAGTCTGTATCTCATATGTATCATTTGTATCTCAGTATCAATATCTCTGTATTCATCATGCCACATATATATGTTATCTCATCTGTATCACTGTCTCTAGAGGGGAAGGGTACTGTCTAATGATTTTAAAAACAATCATTATACTCATATACATAAATATATAATCTCATCAAAAATCTCATTTCATTTTTCATTTAACATGTCTTAAATATGATTTTCTTTTCTTTAAAATATTATCATGTATATTCAAAATCGGTAACTAAAATCATTAATCAAACACATTTATTGTAATAAATACCAAAACACAGATAAAATCTATTTATATAAAATCATTAAATCAAAGCCTTTAAAATCAATCTCGTAAACAAGCTTTACCATATTTTAAAATCATAATAAACTACAATAAAAATAGATTTTGTATATTCCACTCACAGTGACGATGTCTAAACTCGTTATCGACAACGTCCACAGGTTGATTCTCATTCGCGGATCCTCCTAATTTAAGGAAATAACACAATTACTAACTATAACTAATATGCTCAAAATGATATTTATCCACAATAAAATATTCTGGAGTCTATAAAATTACCAAAATGCCCTCGACATCAAAATTTACCAAATTATCCTTAGAATCACATATTAGCAAACTACCCTCAATTCTGATTACAAAAATATCTATAAGTTTTGAATTTATGAAATTACCCTTGAAATATACAAAATTATCAAAATACCCCTAACGAAATAAATTACTAAATTACCCCTGAAATCTCAAATTACTTAACTACCCTAATCTAAAATTACCAAAATTTTCAACAATTTCAAAATTATAGAATTACTACTAAAGTTTGTGAAATTACTAAATTGCCCCTAACAGTCAACGATAATCGGAACTTAGTCAATGGCAACGATAAGCTCAAGTCTGCTAGTTCTGACCTTGGTGAGTCCAATGGTGCCGGCAGTGACCTCCCATGCACGGCGGTTACAGCGGATCGAGCTCCCCAAAATCGTGAGCTTTCCACCGGTCGATCGGCGGCAATCTGGCCGTTTTAGGTGATGAGGTTGGTCGAAAAATGATGAGGGAAGCTGAGGAACAAGGACCAAGTAATCGTGTGGCCTAAAACCAGCAGAATCATGACGAGTTGAAACAAGTTGGGCCGCGGGTCTTCAAATTAGTAATTTTGAAATTGGTACCAAAATGTAATTTTGAAATTACCAAAATGTACACCTGGTGACTCACAAGCTTCAGATCTATTTTTGGTAAGAATCAAATGCCTCTGTCTTTCATCACTTTCCATTTATAGTAATAGACATTTCTCTTTTTTTTTTGGGTAAGATTAATACAAATTAAGCTAATACCGGACCTGAATGCCGAAATAAAATCCAATTATGCGGCCGTTGAATCGAGTCCGAATTGTCTCGATTTAATGTTGCGACAAAAATTTAAATTATTCGAGCACGATCAATTTTAATAATTACGTCCAATTACCCACAATGATTTGTAACAATTCAACGATTTTAAAAATTAGCGACGAAATTAAAAATAACATCACACTCAATTAAATAAATTTTTATGCATATTTTACAATTTTGTTATGAATTTTCTAGATGTCTGTGGTTTTTTAGCAAAGATAGGAATATGTGTTCTTGTTGATAAGTCCCTTGTGACCATATCGAACAACAAGATAACAATGCATGATCTGCTACAAGAAATGGGTAGGGAAATTGTGAGGCTAGAGTCCTTTATAGATCCAGGAAAACGCAGTTGATTGTGGCATCATGAAAACATCTATCAAGTTTTGAGCAAAAATACTGTGAGTCTAAAGTACTAACTTTCTATTTCTATTTTGCTTATGGAAGATTTAATTTAGTACTTTGTTTGTTAGATAATATTATTTCTTATAATGCCCCCACAAACATATTATAATATATAGAAAACTCTGTTGTACAGATTAAGAAGAATAAATAAAACTAATGGCGGACTAATGTGTTACATTGTATAGATCATATAGATCATGTTACGATTTATAATCATCAATAAAAAGGTTAAATTAGTGAATTTTGTTGGATATTTTCTTTTAGTAATCAATTAATAATTTTATATTTATTATTAGTTATTTATTTTAAAAAATTATAATACTTATAATAATGCTTCAATAAAGTAATTATAATATTGATAATAAGTTTAAAATTAAGTGATATTTGTTGAATATTTTATTTTATTATCAGTTAATAATTTTTAAATTATTAGATATTTATTTCAAATTAAATTATAATATTTATATTAATACTCAAATTAATAATTTTATTTTTGAATTATTAATTATTTATGTTTTTTAATTTTAATATAAAAATATTATTATAAACATTACATATTGATATAATATAAACTTTGATAAATTAGTAAATATACTTGAGTTATGGAATTGATCTCAACAAATTAATCCTTTGGGAACCATGGGATAAATTTTCTTAAGTTCATAGAATTATTATGTGGGCTTAGGATAAGTTTATTCCAAAACTATCTATACACTAAACATAGAATAGGATTAATTTTTCATGAATTAGTCAATCTCAGATTTTTAATCCTGCCCCAGGTGCACCCTTACTATCATGGACAAGTTATTCTAGAGTAGAGCCGTTGTGTCATAACAACTTAACAACGCAACAAATTTTTTGTGTGTTTCCGAGCTTTCACTGTAAGTCCTAACTCCTATGCTTTTCATTAAATGTCTCAACTTATGAATCATATTTTGAGAGTTGAGGAAATTTGGGAAATGTAACCTGAAATTTATTTGAAATTTAAATGGGTTATAATGCATGTGTCAGAATAACATATTTATTTTTAATTTTTTAACGTCTACATGTAAGTGATAAGTTGTTTGTTTTTATAAATTCAAAACACCTTAAATATAATATTTAAATATACTTAAAGTTTAAATAGATATATATTTACAGTGTTATTTAGCACAATAGGCTTTATATGTTATAAATATTTATAAGATAAGCATTTGATAAATAATTTATGAAAAGTAATTTTGATAACATTATTTTTTAAAATTTAGCATAATATTTATACATAAAAAAGTTGTTATCTAATAATAAAATAATTTGTTTAAAATTGAAATTGAATGTATATTAAGGATTTAATATCAAGTGAAGTTTTGAAATCAAGGAAAATTCTAATATGACATCTAATAGCTAGGTAGGAAATAAATACACTAAATGAGGGTATTTGTAAGAGAAAATTTGATTTTCCCTTCAAACATTTTATCATTTAGATTAAAGTTGGAAAATTTTACTTTTTCCTTTGAAATAAAAATATCTTATAATAAGACTTCGCATAAAAAAATAAACAAATGAAAATATTAAAACATTTTAAATTAAACTAAATTAAGACTGACATAAAAAACAAACAACCCTTTAAACTTAACAAAGGGGAAAATGGGACAAAAAAACTTAATGAACTGTATAGATACGATAGCTATATTCTAGGCACCTAGCATTTCCTTACATATTATTTTCTTTTCTCTTTTTAGGGGAGTGAGGCAATTGAGGGCATCTCTTTAGATATGTCCAGAATCAAAGAGATATGTTTGAATCCAGTACATTAAGAAAGATGCATAGATTGAGATTCTTCAAATTCTATAACTTAATCTCCGGAGAGAATAGATGTAAGATGCATCATTCAAGATGCCTGGAATCTCTTTTCAATGGACTAAGGTATTTTCGTTGGGATGGATGCCCTTTGAAATCATTGCCTTCGAAGAATTTTCCAGAACATCTTGTTGCACTTGAGATGCCTCATAGTAATATTGAACAGCCTGGAATGGAGTCCAGGTATGTCTTAAATATTCATATGAAAATCTTTCAATACCAAATTTTAAATGTGATTGATGCTAATTGCTGGTGTTCAATTCCCCTCCACCTTCCCACAAGAATCTTGCTGCGTTCAAGCGTCTAAATCTCAGATATTGCAAGCAGCTATCCAGTGCCCCAGACCTCTCACTGGCCTTAAATCTTGAGGAGTTGAATTTAGCAGGCTGTAAGTGTTTGATTGAGATTAACTCATCTATTCAACATTTCAATAAGCTTGTTGTCCTTGATCTAAGCATTTGCTTTAGTCTGAAGACTCTTCCAACTGGAATTAATTTGGATTCCCCTAAAAAGCTTTTACTTGTAGATTGCTCAAATTTCAAGAGGTTTCCTGAGATCTCTTGTAATATAGTAGACTTAAATTTAAGGGGAAATGCTATTGAAGAACTGCCTTCATCGATTGGGAATCTATCCAGACTTGTTACCTTGAATCTTACAAACTGTTCAAGCCTTAAGAGTGTCTCGATCGAGCAGCCTCAGTAATTTGAAATCACTTGAGGGCCTTTTCTCTCTGGCTGCTTAGAACTTGAGAAACTGCCTGCGGAAATTGGAAATTTAGAATCTCTAAACAATATGTGGGCCAACGAAACTGCTATAAGCCAAGTACCGTCATCCATTGCTTGCTTGAACAGGGTTCAATGGTTATCTTTTGAAAGATGCAAGGGTCGTCCCCCACAAATGGGTTTGAAAGTGCCTATATTCTTTCAATTACAGATTCTGGAGAATCTGTCTCTAATAGATTGTGGCATCACAGAATTGAAATTTTATATAGGCTACCCAAGAGGGGGGGTGAATTGAGTTTTAAAAACTAAGTCAATAAAATTACACAGTATTCAAACTAATGTCTTAATAAAAATTAAAAGCAATAAATTCAACAATGCTCAAAATTAAAAATGATAAGGAAAGAGAAATCAAACACTTGATTTGAAGGAGTCAATCACGAAGAGCAATCTCAGGATTATCATCATGAAGAGGTTTGACGAGGTTTCAATTACAAAGTAACGCCTCAGGGCATCAATCGTGAAGTAGTACCATAAAACCAAAAACTCGTGAGGTAAGTGTAGCCACGCGTGCGTGAAGAGTTAGAAAGTGATTCAGAAGAAGAAGACGTTGAGGATTATGATAGGAGGCATGGGAAGAATTCATATTACAAGATTAATATTACTATTGTAGATTTTTATAGTAGGATGCATGTTGAGGAATTTTTTAGGTTGGATATCAGATGTAGAAAATTTCTTCCAGTATATGGAGATTCCGTAAAATAAGTGGATTAAACTTGTGGCATTTAAGTTTAAGGGTGCAGCGTCCCCATGGTAGCAAAACATCCAGAATTGAAGAAGAGTTATGGGAAAACCATTAATCAAATCGTGGCCTAGGATGCAAAGGATGATGAAAGAGTACTTCCTGCCAGCGAACAATTTGATGAACAGTTGTACGTGAAATATCAAAATTGCAGGCAAGGAAACCATAGTGTTGATGAATACAAAAGAATTTTATCGTCTGCACACAAGAAAAAATATGGATGAGCCAGAGTTTTAGACAGTTACAAAATATCTAGGTGGGTTGAAGCAAGAATTGCAAGATGAGATTATAAATGAGATTTGGGATATGGGTATAGCAGTTGCTAAAGCAAAGAAGTTCGAAGAACGAAATCAATGTGTTGTTTTTAGAGTTCAGTTGAGACAACTCACTAGTGTGTAAAATAGACCAAATAGTACAAGGATTGAAAGCAAGCAGAAAACTTGGGCTAGTAATAGTCAAACGCAACAACCAGCACAGTAGCAGTTAAGGCAACAATCGCTTAGACAACAGCAGTCACCTAGATAGTAGAATAATCATTGTAAAAAGCCTATGCCAAATAAGTGTTTCAAATGTGGAGAACCGGGACATAGATGAAGTGATTGTCGTTTTAAAAATTTAAATTTGGTAAAGGTTGATGACGGTGAAGTAGAGGTGAATGATGTTGAGGATGAGAATGACGAGGAGGCCTTGGGATTGGAGGTGGATGAAGGAGAGTTGCTGAACTGCATTGTGCAAAAAATTTTATTGGCACCAACATTTGAAAAAGATAACCAGTACAACAAAATTTTCAAAACATGTACCACCATTAACGATAAGGTGTGCAATGTGATAATTGATAGTGGCAGTAGTGATAATATAGTTTCAAAGGCATTGGTTAACGTGATGAGACTCTCCATAGAGAAGCATCCTGCACTTTACAGAATACGATGGATAAAGAAAGGGACAGAAACGCTAATAACAGAGGTATGTCGTGTTCCTTTCTCCATTGAAAAGATTTATAAAACTGATGTGGTATGTGTTGTAGTAGACATAGATGCGTGCCATTTGTTATTGAGTAGACCTTGACAATTTGATGTGGACACAGTACATAGAGGAAGGGATAATGTGTACGAGTTTTAGTGGAATAGTAAGAAGGTTCGCTTAGTGCTTTTATTGAACAAGAAGAAGAACCCTAAGGTTAAAGGAAAGAATTTTCTGGCTATTGTAAAGGGACATCTGGAAGAAGAATGTGATTGGTGTAAGAAGTTACAGAAGGAAGATGAGTTCCAAGTAAATTCTGTTCCTAAAGAGGTACAACCATTGGTAGTTAAGCTTGCGGACATTACACCATCAGAGATGGCAAATGGGCTACCACCTTTGCGAGATATCCAGTATCATATAGACTCAGTCCCTATAGCAAGTTTACTAAACTTGTCCCATTATCGCATAAGTCCTTCTGAGCATGCGATTTTACAAGGACAGGTTAATGAATTATTATGGAAGGGATTTATTTGTGAAAGCATGAGCTCATGTGTTGTACCAGCATTGTTGGTGCCAAAGAAATATGAGAGTTGGCGTATGTGTGTAAATAGCAGGTAGATTAATCAAATTACATTGAAATCTAGTTTCATATTCCTACAATTCGGGATTTAATAGATCAGCTTGATGGAGCTCGGGTTTTCTCAAAGATAGACTTGCAAAGTGGGTATCATCATATTTAGATTAGGCATGGAGATGAGTGGAAGACTAAAGATGCCACTTCAGTAGCGCATTTGTTCTTTTAAGAGATAGTACGTTTGCATGGTATTCCAAAAACTATCACTTCTGATAGGGATGTGAAGTTCATTAGCAAGTTTTGGCGTCATCTTTGGGACAAGTTTGGTACACAATTGCAGTTTAGTAGTGCTTTCATCCACAAACAAACAGATGGGCAAACAGAAGTGGTCAATCAAAGTTTGGGCAATATGTCGCGCTGTGTTTGTGGTGACAAGCAACGAAATTGGGAAGTTGCGTTGCCTCAGGTTGAGTTTGTTATAATAGCATAGTGAATCGTTCTACTGGCAAGACTCATTTTGAGATTGTCTACACTTGCCACCCTCCCCATGTGTATGACTTGGCTGTCTTGCCAACAATAGTTGTAGTTGGAGAAAGCAAGACGGCGGAAAATGAGGCAAAAAAAGCTCTAAAGATTCATGCCGAGATACAGGCTCACTTGGAGGCTACCAATGCTAGGTACAAGACTGAAGCAAACAAACATCGGTGAAAAAATGTTTTTTCAGAAGGAGACTTAGTGATGGTATATTTAAGGCGGAGTTGTTTTCCTTGCATTCGCACTAAATTGGAGAAGCGCAAATATGGACCATTTCAGGTGGCTTTGAAGATCAACGACAATGCTTATGTGCTCCATTTACCAGACAATTGGAACATCTCTCACACTTTTAATATGCCTGATCTGTTCAAATATTATCCAGACGATGAGGAATTGTACCAGCCAAACTCAAGGACGAGTTCTTTTCCAAGTGTGGGGGACTGATGTAGGAAGTTATTTTAAGAATTTTAAGATTATAAAATTTTATTATTTTAGGACTTTCTATTTTAATTGGAGTCAATTATGTTATTTTATCTTTTAAGACTATCTATTTTAATTGGAGTCCATTTAGGTATGAAATTTAGTTAACTTAGGAAAATATCTTTTATTTCTAATATAATTGTGATTTAGTTTCCCATTTTAAGTTAAGTTAGGAAAAGTGTCTTTTATTTCTATTATAATTGTGATTTAATTTCTTTTTTTTTAGTTAACTTAAGGAAGTGGATTTCTTCTATTATAAATATAGAGGTCTTATCATTGTTTTGGGGGACTTTTCAAACTCAATTATTTTATAAACTTTTTATTTAAAAACTTGTTTTCTCTATCTTTATCTTTCTTTACAAATTCCGCTTCGTCAGAAGGAGTGAAGAAGACTGGGGAAAGTGCAATAAAAAAACCTAAAGAGAATTCCTCACATGGATATGCAAAAGGTGTTGAAAGTGAGTTATGATGTCCTCGATGATGAAGAGCAAAATATCTTTCTAGACATTGCATGTTTCTTCAAAGGAAAAGATCGAGATCTTATTATGAATTTCCTAGATGCCTGTGTCTCTTTAGGAAAAATAGGAATATGTGTTCTTGTTGATAAGTCCCTCGTAACTATATCAAACAACAAGATAACAATGCATAATTTGATAAAAAGAAATGGGTAGGGAAATTGTAAGGCAAGAATCCATTAAAGATTCAGGAAAATGCAATTGATTGTGGCACTAACTTTCCATTTCTATTTTGGTTATGGGAGAGTTAGTTTAGAACTTTGTTTGATATATAATATAATTTCTTATGATGCCCCATAAACATATTATAATATATAGAAAACTCCTTTCTACAAATTAAGGATAATATATAAAACTAACGGCGGACTAATGTGTTACATTGTATAGACCATATAGGTCATGTTACGATTTATAATAATAAATAAAAAGGTTAAATTAATGAAATTTGTTGAATATTTTCTTTTAATAATCAATTAATAATTTTATTTTTATTATAGTTATTTATTTCACATTAAATTATAATACTTATAATAATGCTTAAATAAAGTAATTATAATAATAATAGACAGTAAGTTTAAAATTAAGTGATATTTGTTGAATATTTTATTTTATAATCAATTAATAATTTTTAAATTATTAGTTATTTATTTTAAATTAATTATAATATTTGCAGTAATAATTAAATTAATAATTTTATTTTTTGAATTATTAACTATTTATATTTTTAATTATAACATAAAAATATTATCATACACATTACATATTGATATAATATAAACATAGATAAATTCGTAAATATGCTTGAGTTATAGAATTGATCCCAACAAATTAATCCTTTGGGAATTATGGGATAAATTTTCTTAAGTTTATGGGATTATTCTGCAGGTTGAGGATAAGTTTATTCCAAAACTGTGTACAGACGAAACATAGAACAGCATAAATTTTCCATGAATATGTTTCAGAGATTTGATTGCATCTCCCAAATCCTAAGATTTTCATTATGTCCCCACTTATGCATCATACTTTAATAGTTGAAGAAATTTGGGAAATGTAACCTGAAACTTAGACTTAACAAAAAACGTGGGAAAATGAAACAAAAAAAATTAATGAACTGTGTAGATACGATGGCCGTGGTCTAGGCTTCTAGCATTTCCTTACACATTATTCTCTTTTCTCTTTTTAGGGGAGTGAGGCAATTGAGGGCATCTCCTTGGATGTCTAAAGTCAAAGAGATACGCTTGAATCCTAGTACTTTCACGAATATGCATAGGCTGAGATTCTTCCAATTCTATTACTCAATCTCTGGAGAGAACAAATGTAAGGTGCATCATTTAAGAAGCCTGGAATCTCTTTTCAATGAACTAAGGTATTTTCACTGGCACCGACACTTTGAAATCATTGCCTACAAAAATTTCTCCAGACCACCTTGTTTCACTTGCAATGCCTGAGAGTAAAATTGGACAGCTCTGGAATGTTGTCCAGGTATATCTTAAATATTTATATAAAAATCTTTCAATGCCTAATTGAAATGTGATGGATGCTAATTACTGTTTTTTTTTCCCCAGAATCTTGCTGTGTCAAAGCGTCTAAACCTTAGACATTCCAAGCAGCTATCCAAAGTCCCAGACCTCTCACTGGCTTTAAATCTTGAGGAGTTGACTTTAGCAGGCTGTACAAGTTTGATTGAGATTCACTCATCTATTCAACATCTCAACACGCTTGTTGTCCTTCATCTAGATTTTTGCATTAGTCTGAAGAGTCTTCCAACTGGAATTAATTTGGATTCGCTTAAAGTGCTATCTCTTGGACAGTGCTCAAATCTCAAGAGGTTTCCTGAGATCTCTTGTAATATAGAATGCTTAAATTTGGTGGGAACCGCAATTGAAGAACTGCCTTCATCGATTGGGAATCTATCCAGACTTGTTACATTTGGATCTTGCAAACTGCTCAAGGCTTATGAGTATCTCAAGCAGCCTCTGTAATTTGAAATCACTTGAGTACCTTATTCTCTCTGGTTGCTTTAAACTTGAGAAACTGCCTGAGAAAATTGGAAATTTAGAATCTCTGAAAACTATGTTCGCCATAGAAACCGCTATAAGCCAATTACCGTTGTCCATTGCTTGTTTGAACAGGCTTCAATGGTTATCTTTTGGAAATTGCAAGGGTCGTCCGCCATAAAGGGGTTTGAAATTGCCTATTTTATTTCAATCACAGATTCTGGAGAATCCGTCTCTAATAAATTGCGACATTGCAGAAATACCTGAAAGTCTTGTCCAGTCGTCCTCTTTAAAATATTTCAATCTAGACGGAAACAATTTTGAGAAAATACCCTTAAGCATCAAACAGCTTCTAAGTTAGTGGTCCTCATCTAAGTTGGTGATCCTCACACTGCACAATTTTAAGAGGCTTCAATCCTTACCAGAACTTCCATGCGTTAGCAGCATATTTGCCCATTATTGCAGATTACTGGAAGCATAATCAAATTTGTTGACATTGTTCGAATGTCTATCAGAGCTTTGCAAAATATTTGACTTTTGCAATTGTTTCAAATTGAACCGGAATGAGGTCAGAGAAACTGTTGAAGAAGCTGTAAAGAAAATTTAGGTTATGACATGGTCGAAATGACACGACCCGCCCCGAATCTATAGAACGAGTCTGCCTAATTTTATTTAATCGTTCTGACATAATCTAATTAATAAGGATTCTGTCGGAAATTCAACAGAGTCTCTCCTATAATTGCCACATAACCAAATTTGCAATTAATAAAATAAACACTCCCAAAATAATTCCAAATACAACCAACTTCATCCACAATCTCCTCAACAAAATATCAAATCATTTAAATATCCAAATCAGATCAATTACAAAGATTTGTCCACAATCACTAAAATATATCAAATTATACAATCCCAAAATATCTCAATAAAACATCTATGACTTCTAACTCTATCACGTGGCCATAACTCCAAAATAATTACCATTGTTGGGTCGACTGTTGTACCTGCGATTCTCCTTTGGGCCAGGGGAAATATAATAAAACGGGATGAGAATAGAACTCAATGAGCTCAGTGAGTGGATAGTAGTTTTTGAACATAACTTTTACTCTAAAATAATTTTATCATATTAAAACACAATTTCATCAAAATATCACAAGAACTTAAATAATTTATTAAATTCAAATCATGTACTCAACTAACAATATCGCAAATATACTGCATAAATCAATAAAAACGATAATACTTATACATCAATACTGAATACCGAAAACTATCACCAAACAAGTACCCAGGGGAAATAATCTCATCATATCTGGACCTCGACGGACGGGCAATGACGTATTATCTAGGTACAATCACACTCCGGAGCTACACGGATAGACGGAGAAGTATCATCTCATATCTCATCATATTTGGACCTTAATGAATGGGCAATGACGTACTATCTAAGTACCATCATGCCCCAGAGCTACACGGATAGATTGAAAAATATCATCTCATATCTTATCATATATGTGCATGCATAATCCAGTCCCCAAAAGACAAAGTCGCTCGAGTATATGGCCTAAAGCTTCCGAGTGTACTCAGACAAAGCCCAAAAGCTTGAATCTCATCCGTATTATTTGTATCTCAATATCTTTATCATCTGTATTCATTATACCACATACATATCTCATCTCATCTATATCACTGTATCTAGAGGGGAAGGGTACTGTTTAATGATTTTGCAAACAGCCTTTATACGTATATATATAAGCATATAATAAAATAATTTTATTCATATTAAAACACAATTTCATCAAAATATCACAAGAACTTAAATAATTTATTAAATTCAAATCATGTACTCAACTAACAATATCGCAAATATTACTATCTGCGAAAATCAATAAAACCACGATAAATTAAAGGGGAAGGAAATACATCAAATTAAGCCCAATACATGTTGAAAACTATCACCAAACAAGTACCACTCATATTTGAAATAATCTTATCAAAATACGTAGAAAATACAAGATGGAGATGGAATTAGAGAAAATGGAGTCCAAAAATGGATTCAGGGTGTCAATCACACTCGGAGCCCTTTTATAGATAAACGGAGAAATCATCATCTCATATCTCAAACATATTTGGACCTTAATGAATGGGCAATGACGTCATCTATCTAAGTACCATCATTTTTTCGCCACTAATATTCTGCCAGCACCGGTCAACATTTTTGGTTCATAGATTGAAAAATATCATCTCATATCTTATCATATATGTGCATGCATAATCCAGTCCCCAAAAGACAAAGTCGCTCGAGTATATGGCCTAAAGCTTCCGAGTGTACTCAGACAAAGCCCAAAAGCTTGAATCTCATCCGTATTATTTGTATCTCAATATCTTTATCATCTGTATTCATTATACCACATACATATCTCATCTCATCTAAAATAAAACATACATAACTAAATTATTCTGGGGAAGGGTAAAAATAGGGATTTAATGATTTTAAAATGATGCCTTTTATAAATACATATATATAAGCATATAATCTCATCCGAAATCTCATTTGAAATCTCATTTTCTTTTTCATTTAACATGCCTTAAATATGCTTTTATTTTCTTTAAAATATTATCGTGTATATTAAAAAACGGTAATTAAAATCATTAATCATACACATTTTTTGTAATAAATACCAAAACTCAAGTAAAAATCCATTTCTACAAAATCATTTAAATCGAAGCATTTGTAACTAATTTCCAAAACATGCTTTACTATCATAATAAACTATGAAAATAGGTTTAGTATATTCCATTCACAGTGACGATGTTTGAACTCGGTATCGACAACGTTCACGGTTTGATTCTCATTTGCATATCCTCTTAATTTTAGGAAATAACATAATTACTATCCGTAATGTGAATCATAACTAATAAACTTGAAAACGACATTTATTCGCAATAAAATATTCTTGAATTTATAAAATTACCAAAATATCCTCAACACTAAAATTTATCAAATTATCCTCAGAATCATAGATTACCAAACTACCCTCAATTCTGATTACAAAAATATCCAAAAGTTTTGAATTTATAAAATTACCCCCTAAAAATATAAAATTATCAAAATGCCTCTAACGACGTAAATTACCGAATTACCCCTGAAATCTCAAATTACCTAACTACCCTAATCTGAAATTACCAAAATGTCCACCAATTTTGAAATTATAAAATTACCCCCTTAAGTTTATGAAATTATCGATTGCCCCTAACAGTCAACTGTGACCGAAACTCAGTCAACGGTGACGGGAAGCTCAAGTCTGATAGTTTTGACCTCGGTGAGTCCAATAGTGCCGGTGGTGACCTCCCACGTGTGGTGGTGATGGCAGATTGAGCTCCCCAAAACCGTGAGCTTTTCTGGTGGTTGATTGGTGGCAATCCGGCCATTTCAAGTGACGAGGTTGGTCTAAAAATGATGAGGGGAAGCTGAGGAACAAGATCCAAGTGGTGGCTTAGCCTAATTCTTATGAAAATGACAGCAGGGAGAAACGAGTTTGAACGCAGCTTTTCTAGCTCGATCGCCGGCGTTCTGGCCGGTTTCTGGTGACAAAGATGGCAGGGATACAACTGGCCACTCACAAGTTTCAGATCGGTACCAAGTTTGATCAGTGGGGTGGCCAAAATAGCGAGATCCAGCTCGGTTGGGCCACGAATCATGGGTCGAGTCGGGTCGGGTCGGTCAACGAGTCAATGATTTTTCCTTCTTTCTCTCTCTCTCTCTTTCTATTTTAGGAAAGAAAAATAAATGCTTCTCTCTCTATTCTTTCCTTAAATAGTAACCAGCAATTATTTTAGGAAAGAAAAATAAATGCTTCTCCCTCTATTCTTTCTTTAAATAGCAACCAATAATTCTCTTTTTTTTTTTGTTTGGTAAACTTAATACAAATTAAGCTAATACCGGACTCGAGTGCTGAAATGAAATCTGACTACATGGCCATTGAATTGCGTCTGAATTATCTCGATTTTATATCGTGACAAATTTAAAGTATTTGAGCTCAATTTATTTAATAATTGCGTTCGATTACCCACATCGATTTGTAACAATTCTGACGACTTTAAAAAATTTATGATGAAATTAAAAATAACATCACACTCAATTAAATCAATTACGGTGCATATGTTATAGGAAAGAACAAGATCTGGTGACTCACTGTATAAGTGCATGCACATGTTTATAAGTTTTTTTTTTTTTCCCCTAAGACCAATTTAATTTTATAATCTAATTGAAGGTATTTGTGGTGCAGGAAGATGATTGAGCTCCTTGGAGTTGTACTTGTTACCTTGAAAGTAAAATTCCAGGGTGCTTTAGCTTTCAAAGTATGGAATCTTATATACCCCTTGAGCTGTCGCCAGGTTGGTTCAATAAAAAACTTTGTTGCCTTTGCTCTATGAGCTATTATTGTATCACGGCGACACAGGGTGTTATATGTTCTCTATAAATGCAAACTCAAAACCAAAGACCATGGCTGGCATGTTGCCACTTGTCGCTTTTTTTTATGGAACGAAGATTTCGTACTAAGTTCTTCCCTCGAGTCAGATCATGTACTCTTAGGGTACAATTTCTCTACGTGTTTAGTTGGTTTCGGTGGTTCCAATAATGAGACCTATATCCAATTGTACATTGGGAGTTACTTGGGCAAACCACGTAAAGGGTTTTAATGTGAAAAAATGTGGAGCCCATTTAATATACACCTAAGATCCCAACAAAAGGTTGAAATCTGAGGTGGACGATGCTCAGGTGCTACCCCAAAAGACTGAAATATTCTTGAAATCCATCGTGCGAGAGGTGAAAATAGTTTTGCTAGGTTTGTTTTTTATTTCTTTAATTTGCTTGGGGACAATATAAGCAGTTGCTGGCGCAAAGTGCCAACAAAAGGTTAGATAGTCACCGTGGTTCAAATCTCAAGAAGATAAGGTATCTGCCCCTCAACTTTTTAAGGGGGATCCAAAAAAAAATAAAAAGGTCCCACTTGAAAGTTTTGGTTTCTTTATTCATTAATTAAGTATTCATTTGCTAAAAGACTTGTTTTATCTTCTACATTTGACGTGGACCAACTATCAAGCGCTTAGTTCTTGTAAAAATTAGGACGGGCTTGCTGCCATTTGCATTCCAGAAATTCACTCGCTCTCACAAATTTGTGGTTATTATAAAGAATGGCCTAGGAGCGTGATACATGTAGTTATGGAACTGAAATCTTAATTTAAATTCAATATGATTAAAATGACTTTTATGTTTTTGAATAAATAAAAACATTACATCTAAAGTTGTATCTCAATATTTTTATTCCAAGTGTTGAAGTGACATTTATCATTGCTAAGTTTCTGTTTCAGGGGTTAGACCGTTTGTACTCTCAACATCACTCTGTACAATATTATTCTCCTGCGCCTATTACTATCTCACATTTGAGCTTTATAGATGATGTTGTTATTTTTGCAAGTGGGAGTTAGTCAAGCTTCATTGGCTTATAGATTTACATTATTATGAGGCAGTTTCAAAGTAGTTGACTAGTCAACCAAAAGTAGTTTCCACATCGGTGGTTCCGCTTCTATTTAGTTTCAGGTTATTGTCCATTCTATTAAAGGTTTCTAGCAAAATCAGCTTTTGTTCATTTATCTTGGCTGTTCAATCTTTACGAGGTGCCTCAAGATTTCTTATTTTGATGATATAGCCTGGAAGGTCAAGGATCAAATCTCAAGTTTGGCCAATCGGTTGCTATCTTTTGGTAGGAAGCTGGTGTTTATTAGACATGTGTTGTCGTCTATGCTTCTTCATTTGTTTCATGCTCTTTCCCCTTTTGTAGTTGTGGTTCAACACTTAAAGAGACTTTTCACCCGATTTTTATAAGGTGATTATATGATGAGGTGATAGATTCATTGGTGTAGATGGCTGGCGGTTTGTTATCCTGTTAAGGAGGGTGGCCTAGGTATTCAGTCTTTTGATGATATGGCTAAGCCTTTTATGCTTAAGCTTTGGCAGCATTTTTGGGAACAGAGTTCGTTATGGGCTTCTTATATAAAGTCTAAGTATTGTAGAGCTACATATCCGAGTCTGATTTAGTTTAGATATCCTGTCTCTCCTCTCTAGAGATGCCTGTACTCAATTCGGTGTGTTGCTGAGCCTCATGTGCATTGATTGATTAGTTGTGGAGAATGTAGTTTTTGGTATAATTGTTAGTTAACTCTTGTCCTTTGGTCATTTATAATCCTATAGCAGCTTTTATAGTGCTGGTTTCCTTTTATTGGCAAGGTATAGTCTGAGATAGGGGTAAGCTCCAAGTTGTGTTACCATTTTCCATTGTTGAGTAGATTTTATTGGTTCTTATTGATTCTTATTTCTAGTGAGGAGTTAAATTTGATTCGATGGGATCTTGCCTCAGATGGCATTTTTCACTTGCGAATGGCTTAGGAGTTTGTGCATTGTTATAGATCGAGGGATAAAGTCTCTCTGGTGATTGTTGAATGGGCTTTTAGCTATTGATGATGTGCTCGAGGGATTTTTACATGGTCTCTAAGTGTGTTTGTGGTCGGGCCACTCAAACTTCTCGACACCTATTTATTGATTGCCTATAAGTTCACTAGGTTTGGGTTCATTTTTAGGATTTTGGTTATAAGAGATGTTATTTTTTTTACCCCCCTTATACTTTACTTCTTCATTAATGACGATGTGTCTTTTCTTAGAGTCATCTTCAGGTCCTTTTGCCTTGCTTTATTTTATTGCAAGTTTGAAAGGATTGTAATACTTTCAGATTTGATTCAAAGTCTTTCTCTATTGATACGGTTGTCTATTAGGTCATATCACAATCTCAGGCTTGCTAGTTCTGCTTTTGGCTTTAAGCCTTCCTAATTGAGGGGAGTTTTGGGTTCTCGGATTACAAAGGGTTTGCAAGTTATATCTTCACCTAGAAGGCTGATTCAATTAGTTTCTTAGATGAGGCTGCCTCTTGGGGTTGCAAAGCTCACTGTGGATTATTGCTCTAAGGGTAATCTTAGTATGGCTTCTTTGGGTGGTATTCTCTGAGATCATCGAGGTGTTTTTGCTATTTTTGTATCTTTTCTTTGCCATCAGCTGATTCTTTATGCTGAGCTCATGGTTGTTTATTAGGAGATGTTGCTTATTTTGGTTACTCTGTGCTTGAGATAGAATTAGACTCGACCATGGTCTTTTCTTGGATTCATTTAAACGGTCCCATTCGTTGAGATTATATTTGTTGTGTCAGGTGTGCACTTTGACATCTTCCTCTCCTATTTTGGTTAGGCATGTGCATCGTACAGCTACTTTTGCTATTGATTTTTTGGACAAACAGGCCTGCACTCATCGGGTTAGTCAGCGTTGCTTGTGTACTTAGGATCTTCCTCCAAGCTTATCTAGTATTATTCATTTGGATGCACAGGCTGTTTCTCATGTTAGATGCTAGTATTGATGGCTTTCTTTTTCCTTTTGATGATTTTATTCTTCTCTTTATATTCTTTTGTATTTACATTTATTTTAGGAGGTTTTGATTTTATTTCACTCTCCTTATATATTTGCTTTATTACTGATTTATATTAAATGTAAGGGCCCCGCCTAACCCCTACCTCACTACAAAAGAAATTGTCTTTCGCGATGACTCTTGCGATTGCAAAATAAGCCATCGCAATTGTCACTTACAAAATACGACAGCAGCTCATTTATAACTTTGTTAGGTTAAACAAAAACTCAGCCCAAATTGATTTCGAAAATTCATTTTACCTCATTTCTCATAACAAATAAAATCAAAAAGCTTATTAAAAAAAAAAAAAAGTCTTGTTACGAGGATAGAGCGTGCTTTTTGTGGCCTGTGCTTTCTTTGGTTCTAGCATTTTTTTTGTAAGTTTATTCAATTCAAATTTATTTCTCCTTCTTTCTAGATTTAATTTTTATTTTTGAAAATGAAAAAGCTTATTGTTAGAATTGTAAAGACCCAAGCCAAATCAATTATTTTCTTTTTCTTTCTAATTACTGCTTTGTTTTGAGTTCATGCATTGATGATATTTACATTAGATCTAACTCTATTTTCATGGATGATTGTTAGCTTATTTGGTGTAAATTTTATGTTTACACAATTTCTATGAATTATTCTATTTGTCTACAATTGGATTGTTGAGATGTAGTTTATTTAAAGTGAATTTTGGTTGTTGAATTCTATTTGAGTAGCTTTATGTGACTATATATTTGAGTAGCTTCTATGACTAATTCTACTTGCCCACTAAAATTTAAATTGGATGAATTGTTTTATTGAGTTGTTGCCTATCTAGTGTGATGTTGGTAGTTGATTCTATTTGCTCACTGAATTTTGAATTGGATATATTGGATTGACTAAATTGAAGATTATATAAAGAAAAAATGTTATGCATTGAAGAAAAAAAGGAGAAAAAATATCTTGAGTTAATATATGTGAAGAATTAATGTAAATTGACTTATTTTCTTGTGCATTGAAGGTCGGTAAAACTAGACAAGAGTTGGATTGATTTGCTAGATAAGACAGCCAAACCATTTACTGATGGGGTTAACACATTCTTAGATTTGCATTTAAGAATGTTGTTAATGATACTAGGATTTATTGTCCATGTAAAAAATGTGGTAATCGGTTTTTTGTTGCGAAAGAGGTAGCAAAAGAGCATATTATAGTACATGGCTTTTGGTCAAAGTATAAAAATGGAAAATGCATGGTGAACCTAGTACATCTGTGGAACATAACCAAGAAATGGAACTTAGCTATGATTCAAGTATTGATGATGATATGGTTAGGCTAATACATGATACAATGTGTTTTCCAAATTTAGGCTTTTGTTTACCTAATAATCCTTCATTGGAGAATGAACATAATAAGGGTTCAAATGATAAAACTAAAGCATCTTTTAAATTACTCAAGCGGCAGAATCTCTTTTATATCCAAGCTATGAGAATTTCACATCATTGTCATCCATGGTTCAACTTCTATATATAAAAGTATTAAGCGGATGGACAAACAATTCAGTGACAATGTTATTAAAATTACTAAAGGAAGCATTTCCTAAAGAAGCTAAACTTCCAGATTCATGTTATGAGGCTTAAAAGATAACTACTAACCTGGAATTTAGCTATAAAACATAGGACGCTTGTCCAAATAATTATATGTTATTTAGGCATGAATATGAGAAGCTTGACAAATGCAACATATGCGAAGCATCTAGATATAAGCAGTTTGGTAGGGATCCTAGTGGCCCTGAAAATCAGGATAAAAAAATACCAACCAAACAAGTTCGGTATTTTCCACTAGCACCAAGATTATAGAGATTACTCATGTCTGCATGCTTCTTTGATGAGATGGCATGCTGAATCACGCACTAAGGACTAAGGATGGTGTTTTGAGGCATCCTGCTGACAGCCTTGCATGGAAAACTTTTGATGAAAACAACCCTAATTTTACTAT
Organism: Luvunga scandens; assembly: GCA_030449905.1. NCBI lineage: Eukaryota > Viridiplantae > Streptophyta > Magnoliopsida > Sapindales > Rutaceae > Luvunga > Luvunga scandens. The sequence goes on along the minus strand of JASUUG010001097.1, from coordinate 1,115,352 downwards.
TGATAGTCGCAATGTTAGGCTTGGATTAGCCACTGATGGTTTTAACCCATTTAAGACAATGTCTGTGGCACATAGTACATGGCCTGTTGTTTTAATACTATACAATTTGCCACCATGGTTGTGCATGAAACAACAATTCTTTATTTTATCTATGCTCATAGATGGACCTAAAAGACCTGGTGATAAGATTGATGTTTATCTCCAACCTTTAATTGAAGAACTAAAAGAATTGTGCTCACAAGGAGTACTTACTTATGATTCATCATGTGATCAAATGTTTAAACTACATGCAACATTATTATGGACAATTAGCGACTTTCCAACTTATGCTAACTTGTCAGGATAGAGTACTAAACGTGAAAAAGTTTGTCATATTTTCTATTTAAACACTAGATCTTACTAGTTGACACATAGTAGAAAATATTTGACATATAGGGCATCATAGATTTTTACCTTCAAATCATCGATTTCGAAAAGATAAAGTGTCATTTGATAACTGTAATAGAGAATGGGGTAAAGCACCTACTTGATTACCCAGGACTGAAATGAGAAGACAATTGGATGATGTACTTGCTAAATATAAGGTTAAAGACCTTATAAAGAGAAAAATAGAGAAAAGTGAAAAAAAAGAGGAAGAGAAAAGACAAAAGTGAGCAGAAAAGTGAAGGTGAGATTACTTGGAAGAAGAAAAGCATTTTCTTTGAATTACCATATTGGGAATTCAACTTAATTCATCATAATCTTGATGTCATGCATATTAAGGAAAACGTTTGTGATAATATACTTTTTGACTTTATTAGGTGATACTAAAAAGTCTAAAGATAACTTGAAAGCTCGACGTGATTTAGAAGAAATGAACATTCAGAAGCCATTACATCATAAACTATAAGGTGGAAGCAAATTAAGGTTACTTTCTACATGGTTTTCAATGAGCTATAAAGAGAAATATGTGTTTTTAAAAGTGTTAAAGAAGGTAAAAGTCCCAGATGGGTATGCATCAAATATTTTTCGACGGATACACATAAAAGAGCATAGTATTTGGGGTCTTAAAAGTCATGATAGTCATATACTGTTTCAACAGTTACTTCTTATTGCTGCCCATAGAGCATTACCTAAAAAGGTTGTTGAGGTACTAATTGAATTAAGTAATTTTTTTAAGTAGCTGTGCTCTAAAGTTAACAAACCTAGTGATTTGCTTCATATACAAAAAAGAATCTCAGTTGCACTTTGCCATCTTGAGAAAATATTTCCTTTATCATTTTTTGATATAATGGAGCATTTACCAATTCATCTTGTTGAAGAGGCATTAATTGCTGGACCTATACGTTTTCGATAGATGTATTTTATTGAAAGGTACACTATCCATGTTATTATTTATATTTTTTTTATTTGATATATTCCAACACTAGCTAATTTCTTTTGGTTATAAGAAACTGCTAGATTTGAAAAAATATGTGCGAAATCGAGCACATCCTAAGGCTTTAATAGCCAATGGATACTTAATGGCTGAGTGCATGAACTTTTGTGCAAGATACCCTAATGAAGTGGAAACCAAAAGTAATCGACCAATTCATAATGATGATTGTGGCAATAAGTTTGGTCATCCTTTTGGAAAATGAGTTCGAGTTCGTCTTGATGATGTTTCATGGGTTCAAGCACATAAGTATGTGCTAGTCAACACTGAAGCTATCGCTCAATTTCGAGAGTAAGTAATAACAAATATCTTATCTTAAGTTTTTTCTTTCACTTGAATGACTTCCTGATTTCTTTTCCCAAATTCTCATAGGCAACACTTTGTTGAACTAGTGAAAGAAATGCCTCGTAGTACAATTCATCATATTCAAAAAGTTCACAATGAAACATTTAACATATGGTTTATGAATCATGTAAGTATCATAACTTTATGATTTATAAATCATATTGCATAACTTTCTGGTTTATAATTTTTTGGTATATATAGGTTCAAACTTTGCAACGAACATCAAATATAGCATTGCCTGAACAAATAAAAATTCTAGCTAATGGACCTGACGAATTTGCACGAAGATTCAAAGGATGCGTAGTTAATGGCTTTCGATTTCGCACGAAATGTAATGACAAAAGTAAAGTTACTCAAAACTCTAACATTGTTTTGAAGGCTGACACTGTAAGCTATGCAAGAGCAAGGGACAAGAATCCTCGATCAGGCAATGTAACATTTCATGGGGTGTTGACGGATATACTTCAAATCTGTTTATACCAATTATATGAAATATATCCTTTTCAAAGGTGATTGGATTGATAATCAAGTAGGTAAACAGCAAGATGAGTTCAAATTCACTTTAGTAAATTTTAATCATTTATTATATAAAAATAATCAATTAGGTGATGAACCTTTTATTTTAGCTAAACAAGTTTGTTATGTGCAAGATCCTTTAGACATGAATTGTCGTGTTGTTTTCAAAATGACAGTTAGAGATGTATATGATATGTACTCAAAAGATTCTTCTTGTAGTCCAATGCTTTCTCAAGTTGAACTATATGCTCAACAACAATTAGATGATAATATACATATGTGTGATGAGGAAGTTGGTTGGATTAAGGCTAGAGTTGATGCACTTATTGTAGACAAAAATGTTGTTGATGCTGATAGTTCTAATGATGATATTGTTGATGATGATATTGTTGACAAGTGAGATCACTGAATGAATTTTTTTTTAAAATCAAATTTCTTTTGTAATATTTTGTATTTGAAGGGTAAGGCTTATTATGTCCCCCATGTCTACGTGTTATTATTTTCCTTTCTTATTAATGGAATCTCACCTTACATTTTTTTACATTTATATAAAGAATAATGTTTTTACATTCATATCATTAAGTTTTATAGTATGATTTGATTGCAGTAAGTTATGGCACCAAAACAACCAAAAGGTATATCCATGGATAATATACTTCAGCAGCAAGCAACACCAAGACAGTGACAAGCCTCATCTTCAAGTTCCCATACACATGGAGATGGAGAAGGTACTGAATTGTAGTATAAGTCTATCAATTCCGTTGGTTAACTCAATTGCAACAAATATGTTTAAAAAGTTACTATTATAGATTTAATTTTTTTTATTTTGTTGGTATTTGAAAAGCAACATTACAAATAGGTTTAAAAAGCTATATTCTTTAGATTCTAGTTAGCATAATGTTGGATTAATGTTGTTTCATTGATGTCCTTATCTATATATTTAATAAGCTAGAGATATTTTGAATTTATGTTTATTGTCTTGTCTTTTACACCTTTCATTATATTTTTAAGTGAGTCTCCACAACTAAGGCAAGCTCGTGGACCTGCTCTTGATGTTAGGGAGTGAGGCACAAGAGAAATTATGCATTTACAGTTCAATTCTGAATGGCAATTGATCGGTTCGAACTCATCTAAGTTTAAGTCTCACATTGGGATTATAGTGAAAAATGGACTATGCTGAGTGGACTCACATGCCTGATAATGTCTTAGAATTTATTTGGAAAAAAGTGAAGGTATTAATATTTTCTTCCAAGATATGTGATTTATAATCCTATATCCTAAAGGCAATACGCTTTAGAATCTTGGTCAAATATAGATCAAGCTAATAATATATTTTCCATCTGATAATATATTTTCCAGCTTTGTTGTTGCTCTCAATTATTTGCTCTTTTTCATAGAGTTATGATATAGTTTTTTTTTAATTGATATCTATAGGAAAATACAGATGCTCCAGATGCCTACAAACCTTATTGCCTAAAGAATGCAGGAAAACTTTGGAAGGATTGGAAATGTCGAGTGAAAAGTTAGCATTTATAATGGCAAGACAGATGTAGAACGCCTTGCATCCATTCCTCCTAGGCTTGATGAAGAGCAGTGGAAGACATTGGTAACTTATTGGGGCACTGAGGAATCTAAAGTATGTGATCAATTTCCATAATTGTTAACTATTCCCTTAGTTTCATTCTTAGTATCCACCAAAACAAAAGATAAAACTGAAAATTCTTTGAGTTATAGGCTGCTGCAGAAAAAAATAAAATAAATCGTTCACAAGTGTATTCACTTCTTAGAACTGGTCAAACTTCATTTGCCGCTAAAAAAGACCAGGTTAGTATTATGTTTTCCAACAAATATGTAGACATGGGTTTTTTGCTTATGCTTTATTGTGTTTTTACAATTTTAGTTGATATCATATGTTGTAAATTGTCATGATTTTCATTACATTGGAAGTGTGCTTGATTTTGATTTTTCATTCTTCTAATACTTTGAATGCATTATCTTTTTTCAAATGAAGAAACAAGGGAAAAAGACAGATCGAATAAGCGTTTTTATTAAAACTCGATCAAAACGTAACGGTAGTATAGGTGATCTAGAGAGTGAGGAAATAATTGTAAGGAAGAAAAAAATATCAAGTATTTTCATATTATTCATATTGAGATAACAAACAAACATTTTATATTCTAATCAAGTTTAAATGTTTGTAAAGTCAATTTCATGAACATATATCTCACTTACTAGAGGAACAACAAACTGAAGCTGTGAGAGATCGAGTTTTTACTCAAGTGATGGGACCTGATGATCATGGATATGCTCGAACTTATGGGCATGGTCCAACACCATCATATGTGATACGCATAAAGTCAAATGAAGCTAATGAAATACTGCAACAAGAGGTAAATCATCTTAAATCCAATTTATGCTAACCTTCAATGCAAATATAGTGATCTGCAGACTAAATATGTTAAGATACATTCATTTATGAGAAGCCATTTTGATGATTTTGCTGCCGAGATTCAATCATCCATAAATGAGCGGGTATGATTTTAATATAGTAGTCTATTTCTAGCTATTTTTAAGCTCACTTATTCATAAGTTCATTTTTTGGATTTTGCTTCAAAGATTAAGACTTCATTGGCATGGGATTGAGGTTGCATTCTATTCAGTAATTTTAATATGAGTTGAAATAATTCTTGACTTGAAATTTTGTCAGTGTGAAATTGAATTTCAAGTAAGATTATTGGGTTGGTAAAAAGACCAAATAGTGAGAAAGAAGTAGAGAGAATGAAGTGGTGGATTAAGTACTTTTTGAGAAGTAATAATTGTGAAGAGAAGTGGACTAATTTGCTTCCTGTAAAATCTGCATTTGCTGGTAGTGATTGATTTCGGTGACTTAAATTCTTTAACTATAAATAAGTTCTTAAGAATGACTTGTTAAATGAGTAAATATTTTTCATTTAATATAGAGCACTTATCTTTAGAATTAAGCAGCTTATAATGTAGAGACAATTCATCAATATTCATTGTTGATGTCATTTGCTTCTCGTTTGCAGATTCCAGATGCATCAAGCTCTCACCATAATAATCAAAATGCAAATCCTGATTTTGAGAGTAACAACTAGCATGGTTGCTTACGCAGCAGTTTTTATAATTGATTTGTAGATTTTAATGGATAATGTTGTTGGATAATTGGTTTATTATATTGATTTTAGAACTTGTTATTTCAGGCTTGTAATTGTTACTTTTCATTCACATTGTACATTGAATTAAAAATTATCAATGATATATCTCATATTTTGAAATTATATGAATGTTATTCTGATCAGAATGTAAATGACATTCTTAATATGTATTTTGGGTAAAAATTGAAAAAAATAGAACATGATTTGAGAAAAAAATGGGTGGATAATAGTAGCTGAGCACTTATTTGTGACGGTCATGTTAATTTACGACAGCTAGTTTCCCGTCACAAAAAATGTCATAAGACAGCAATTTTCCAATCGCAAATAGAAAACGGCGCGATTACTTGCGTCAACCATTTGCCATTGCATTGCCAACGTAAAAGACCTTTCATGATGGTAAGTAGCCATTGCGAAAGTCCCTCTTTCTTGTAGTGCCTCTTTGATGGTTTTTTCAAGAAAAAAAGTGACATTTGTCATTGAATAATTGTATATAGGTTTATAAAATTATTTATTTGTCCATTGGACTACCTCACTTGGACGGAGCAAAATGAGAAGTCTAAAGTGTGCAATTATTCTAAATCAAAACTCAATTGGAGAACATCGTATAACTGATGAATTTTTAATTACTGTTTTTTACCATGTGTTTGCATTAATACTCCAATTTTTAAATTTTTTTTTCAAATACAATACAATTTTACTAATATTATAATAAGAAGTTTGCCTAGACCTATTTTGATAGTTTATTTGAAGCATAATTTGGAACTCTGCTTAAAAGAAAGATAAAGAGGCGTAGTCCTAGATTGGGAGAAATTCTAAAGTTTATACAAAGTCTGTAAACTTCAAACTTTGCTTCAACGACGTCCGCGATAATACCTATGCATTGGCGCCCTATGCAGCCGACATTTAACTGCTAGTCTCTGGCGCCTAATATTTGAGACCAGGCAATTCGGCGTCTTTCTCCAGTAGTAAACTTCTTATGCAAGCAAATAGACAGAAATTTAGTCCAAACAGCTGTATATATAACTCCTAAATCTCACTCAATCACAAAAACCTAGCTTGATCTGCAAGTAATTGATATTCCAAATTCAGCGTTATTGCTCTCTCTAGTTCTTCATTCTTCAATCTATTTTCTGATCCCTCAGATCATCTTCCTTTCCGGGAAAAGTTCATTACAATGCCTAAGGTTGATTACAGATTGCATCCAACGGAAAAAGAGCTGGTATGCAACGTCCCCTTTGACAAGATTACAAAAAACCCAGTTACTGATGGAAGTCCTGTGACAGAGTATGATGTTTGTGGGCACAATAACCATGGCACAATTGGGAGCTATTTGGAGAACACGGTTTACTAGAAGATTATGGCCACAAGCTCTGTATTTTGTTTTCACCAATTTAATGGTTCAAGATTGAACAGAAAGATCGGCGCTGGGGCTTGGCAAGCTGTGGACGGAGCCAGGGCAATCATAATACCGCTCTAAGTCTTTCACTCTATAGAACCTAAAATCTAAATCAGAAATGTACAAGAGCGCTTGGGTAATGATTGGGAAGAGCTCCATACCCCGTAACCATAGGTAAACCTATATCTGACGCCCCTAGAGTTTTCTCTTTCGCATGGTAACAAAATTTTAGATCCCAATTCAGAAAGGAAGCAGCAGCATACAATCACCACTGCGAATGTAATATGATCATGTGTCAATGTGAAGATCATCTGGGCCACGAGGAGATTCTGGTGGATTGCTAATATGCAATTTGCATCACCAATAAATTCCAAGACCTTCCTTGCAGTTGCCTGACATTGACTGACATCACCAATCTTTCTTGAACAAATTACTCCGGCTTTAGATTCTTCAGTGGTGTTGCTACTTCCAACTGATGATAGAAACTTGTCCTTTGAGAGTGTTGTATTCGCTAATGCTATTACAAACGTGTAAATCCAAGATTCCGGTAGGCCTTGAGTAATGATCTATGAAGGGAGCCTTAAGACACTGGGTGCATACATGCAACTCAAAATCCCTCAACTGCACAACTCAAAAGGACTCACCATGGGAGCATAAATGCTAGTCACGATGCTCTTTATCGTGTGTTTCTTTTTCAGTATTTTGTCAGCCCACACATGTTCACGGTACCTGTATCAATGGTAGCCTTGCGGGTGAGAAAGCAATAAATTTGTATCAACTGGTACCAATATTATGATATGAGAAACAAATCCTGGGGAAAACGCAATGAATAAAGCTGTTTATATTCCGAGATGTCCACATGCTTATAACTATTGAAACCCATAAACGCTCAAGAGGTTCCAAAAAAAAAATTGAAACTTCTAAAATGGAAAGTTGTATTAATTCCTCAACAGGATACTATATAAGTTTTAACATTATTTTACCAGCTCAGCATCTCATCCTCTGTTGCAGTTGAGGCAATTATAAATGTCTGCACAGAACATAATAAGAAAGAGCTAATGTTAAAACTGCTTCACCGTTAGCCTAAAAAAAAAATATTTTTTAAAGAACAGTCAAAGATTGTGAATATCTTCCAGCAGCAAAATGTGCCATAGGAAAGGTTACGTATATTAATTAAAACTTCTTATCAGTTATCCTTGAAAAAGTCTAAAGATTGTTTTGTGAGTAATTTATTTTGACTATTTTTGTGCATACAAACTTTGCTCTTAGGAGGAATTGTCTGTAGTTGCCATTTATCTTGAACAAATTCTACACATCAAAAACTTTGAAACTAATTTAACAAAGTAGAAAACATATATACATTTAGTGGTGAAAAAATTAAAAACAGACGCATGAAATTAAAATAATAGGAGCAACGATGCTGAATCAGAATGAAGAACATAGATGCTGCATTGTAAAGAACAAAGAGTGCAAAGGAAAAAACACTCACGGCTAGGTCAAATTCCAGTATAAAGCATCTTTTAACATCTTCCTTTGTAGGCTTTGCTGCCACGCCGATCACGCCTTGACGTCGGATGAGAAAATTTGTTGTATGTGTAATGCAGGACAGCAGCGTTATCCAATTTGATTTCACCATCAAAGACTACACAGTAATGTTAATTGTGTCAATAAATAGGAAGTATTCTGATCCTTACCATAGAATTAATAACTTTTAACTGAAAGTATATATAAGCTGAACTACATAAAGGGTTAGGAATTGTACTGGTTCCCTCATCTTATGGGAATTGCTCAACTGCAATAAGCCCGTCGTGGGGGGATAAGGCTTCTGTTAAAATTTTAGGGATCCAGGAAATTTGAGGATAACAATTCAAAAAATCAAAAACAGGGGATGAGGCAAGGTCAAGCTATGGGCGCGGGCAGCCTGTCCTGGCTTTATTGCCAAAATTCCCCTAATGGATAATCCATATTCTTATTAGTTACCACTTCTCTCAACTCTTTCTTGTTCTCCCCCAGGATATTTGATCCACAATCAATTTGTATCTTTTGATTACAGCTTCATCTAAAGTACTGTCTTCAATATATTAATATAAAGTAATCCATACAAGCAGTCCACCACAAGCTTGTAACAAATGAGGAGTAAACAACACAGACGTACAGCATCCAAAACTCCCAGTATAAATTAGTGAATCTCTTCCAATTTCCTTGCGCAAAGTATATTAAAGTAAAGGCTGTCACTATACATATATATATATATTCAATTAGGAGGTCTATTCTATATTTAATAAGTTACATATATATATATATATTCAATTAGGAGGTCTATTCTATATTTAATAAGTTACATAATTTGTCTGTTCATTTAGGTGAATTGGTCATTCAGAGTTCCACTTCCTCTCCTCTCTCTCTTCGTTTCTCCCGAAACTAATTAGTTTTTGCTGCTGGTGCTACTTATGAGCCCAAACGTGGCTTGAGCCCAATGCAACCCATTTGGTTTCGTAACGATGGGTGGAATGAAGTATATGAAAGACTTGGACCAGAACACCTGATACTACACACGACCCCAAACTGTCCCCATTTGTACATGCATTCTATGTACACACGCATACTTTGATGCAGACTAATTACACTAATATAGTTAAGAGTGATAGACGTGTAGAATCAATCAGTTATTGATCAAATGAATTAGCCGCAAAACAAAGAAAAATAATATTGACGCAACATTATATATGTTTATAATTTATTCATTTATTTGGTACTTGATGCAATAGTACTTGATTTGTTAGTGGCTCCAAACTGTTATATAGTACATGGCTAACTAGAATTTATGCCAAATTCAACCAGCGATTTCAAATTGTGGCTTAGCATCTATAAATGGCCACGTCCACACTTTATAAAGTGCTCAAGTCCGCACTGAAAAATGACTCTAAATTAATTTATTATTTATACTCTTGATACTATTTTTCTTAGTTTTGCAGCTAATAATTCATTGAGGAGTCATGGCTTCTACAAATCAGCAGTTACCTTTCCTTGAAGTTTTCACTGGATTGGAGATCATTGCGAATTGGGGTAATAAAATTATTCATGAATATTGCGATTTGGGGTAATAACATTATTCATGAATATTACCTAAACTATTTTTCTTTTTCTTTTTTTCTTTTGCAAAGATCTCTTATTTCTCCATTTCATTATTTATATAGTTAATATGCCGGTAGGAGTCACCGGGGCGGTCTTATACACCATATTTTCCGGACCAATAATAGTTTTAGCACTGAGAAGAAGGCTTTTATTGCAATTTGTGACGTGGCTTTCGAATGCTTCATGATGCCAATCCTGCTCTTACTTGCTGTGGCACAATGGCACAAGTGCTCGAACTTCTGGCAAGAGGTAATTTAAACATATTTTTCTTGGCACAATGGCACAAGTGCTACGAGTATGCTTGATTAGAGTCATCAGGTGTGCACTAAACTCCACTATAAATGACGTTTTCAACTTAATTTCTAGGTTGCAAACACAGATGTCTGCTCTTGAGCATGACTTCATTTGATTACATTTCTTTTCATATGATTATTTATTTATGTTATTCACTTTTTACCTTTTTATGTTATTAATTTTAGGAGGAGGACTGGAAAAAACTTTTCATCCTTCCACATTAAGTGGATAGCGAGGTAGAGGATTGCAGGCTATCATTAATTAATTAATTGAGACTAATTTTATAATTTTTTTAACAATTTTAATTATCATTTGAGATTGAGTCTAATATAGATTTTCAATAATGCATGCCTCTCCAGATTCATTATATACCTGGTTATATTGTGTGGCAATCTATAGGAATCCCCTTTTTTCAATTATTTCCATCTAGCTGTTGAAAATCTAGTGTACAACTACTGGTGTAACGCCGAAACTTCCATTAATTTTGAATTATAGGCATTTTATTTTATCGGAATTTATAAGCGACACTATTACCTCCACTAATAAAGATTGCTTATGGAGTAATTTTGGAAAACATATATTTTTCAAGACCTAATTGGGTTTCTTAGAACTCTCTATAAATTCGTACTTTTCTCTCTTCTATAACCCTAAGTCCACAACATTTTCTTCTATTTTCTTTACTGCTCAATACTTCCTTATTTATACCCTAGGATTCAAACCTTTGCTTAAGCGAGAACCTTAAGGATTGGTGACTTTTACTCCCTTTATTCTCCACATGTATTTCTATCACTTAATTAGGGTTTTTATTGGTATGGTTTTGGATTATTACAGACCATTATGCATGATTTGGGATGTATTTAAGTTGTGTTTAGGGCTTTGATTTATTGTTGAGTCTTGTTAATCAATCAATCCTTAATGCAATAAACACACTGGACAATTCTAGACAACATGAAGATCTCAAAATTAACCGTATGTTTTATGAACAATTCTTATGAAAAACCATATCTTTCTAAAAACTGACATGAAGGGCTTATTGAATAAATTTTATTTTTTCTAAGATTTGTTTTTGTTTTCAATTTTATATGGATTTTCAAATCTGACACTGTTGCACTAGGAAACTGCAATTCCAGTAGAATGACCAAATTCACAAAATTATTTGTAGAGCTAAATGAACTTGAAAAATTTTGAAATTTTAAACGGAGGTTATGTGTCTAGTGCTTCTAGTTTTAATTTCATAATTTTCTGATTTATGTATAATTTTATAAAAATCTCAGAATTTATACTGTCCAGTTAAGGCACTGTGAGACAGTTTTGAATTTATCAAGAAATAAATAGTTTTGAAAAAAAATTTTATACCGGATCCTTTTGAAAAATTTATGAGAGATACTCATGATGTCTAGAATAGTTCTACAAAATATTGTCTCATTCTGATTTCTAAATGAAGAGTTAAAATTCTACGAATCAAACTTGTACAAGTATGAATTAAAAAATCAGATTCTTATAATAAGTTGTTAATGGTTACAATTTGCATTTGTTTAAAGTATTGGAGGTGTTTGAGGCTGTTAGAGGCTTAGAGGAGTGTTTAGATCATTGTTTTTATCAAGGTAAGTAACTTCATTTCTAATGTACTATATAAGTATAATTATTTTAATACTACTATGAGTACATGTGTTTTTATAATTCTTTTGAAAATCAATTGTTTTTCATAACAAAATTAGTTTGTGTCAATGTTTTCAAATCTGAAAATTATGTTATTTTTATGGTTTCAACAAAATATTATAAATGCTTTTAAATATGAAATTTATTTTGGTACATGATTATCTTTTACGATTTTATTTATAAGATATCTTGCAAGCCTAAATTATTGTTATGGATATTTATGAATCTAATATAAATATTTTATGTCTGTGTAAAATTTAAATTATTTATGATTGTACAGAGGCCACACCTCTTGAGATTATATGGGGGCCACCTCTCAAGAGCCAGAGTGCTGCAAAGTATCACATACAATGCAAAGTGCCACATACAGTATAAAGTGTCACATACAACTCATTACATATGAAAAACTAATTTGAATGTTTTGGCTCATTGTCTATAGTTACTCTGATTCTGATTCTGATTGTACAGTACGATACATATATGTTTTGGACTAGTACTGGGTTTCTGTTCTGAGTGTGCACATTATATTCTAATTCTAATTTTGTTTCTGACCGGGTCATTAAGAGTATAGTTGACACTATGTGACATGAGCTAATATCTTGTTTTCTGCATATAGCTATACTATTTGCTTTCATAATTAACTATGCTACTGATATTTTAAATTATCATGAACTTATGTCATCTGATTGCAATATGTCGTTTTATGAGTTATAATATATGTTTTAATAAAAAGAATACTTGCAATATTTTTAGTACCGATATGCCTAGTGTGTTAGGAATAGTTTTATTTACTGAGTTAACGGCTCACCTCTCGTCATTACTTTTTACAGATTAAGTATCTTATTGAGAGGTGTGCTTATTATTGAAGTTAGAGATTCATTTCCTTTTTCTAGTTGAATAAGAGAAGGGTAAACTCATGCTTCTATTAAGTCTATTTATTTTATGAATTTGTAATTGAGAAGTTTGAGACTTTTGTTATATTTATGTCTTCAGGAGAGATTATCTCGTGTCAGACATATGGATTGGTGGATTTTATTTGATTAAAAATTTGAGGAATCTTAGTTTGAGATTTTTGTGTATAAAGATCTAGATTTGTTAGTAGCCTCCTTCATTATGTGCACTGCACATGTTGGATTTGGAGTGTTACAGCTGGTGGCAACCTGTCTTTCATCTTTGCAAACAGCCTTGTTTTTGCGATTATTTTCATATCCCTGCAGTTTATGGGCCTACACTACCTTGTATTCACCTCCGATGCTGACGGCTTGAATCTTATTAGAAAATGGATATTGAATTAGCATTTGATTTGATTTGATTTGATTTTGATCAAGATGATCAATTGGAATAATATAATGAGGAGAAGCGGAATTTTTGTATGTTGAACTTGTGCACAATTGTACTTAGGGTGCATTTGGAAAAAATCTATAGCTTTTAAGCTATAGTTGTTGTGGAAAAAATCTATAACTATGAAACAAAAGTTAGTAATATATAGTAAATATAAATTTTAAATAATAATTTTGATAAAATTATTAAAGATATAATAGACCTTCATCATACAAGTGAAAAATCATATCAGCATAGCTTCCAAACTACCTGCTAGTATTTACCAAACACTATAGTGCTGTAGCTTTTAAGCTATAACTGCCTAACCTCAATCTCAAACACACTTTTATTTCCTGTAATTTTTCAAAGTCGAATAAGTTGTCCTTTTGTATATCAATATATTTTTTTAAAGAATGCTTGATAATTAACCATCTTAGGCAAACTGCTTATTCCAGGGTGAAGTGAAGAAACTTCAACAGAGTTGGCACCACATATTCAATAATTAATGGAAAGATCGATGGTGTAATATCATTTTAATCTTCATTGCTTTTCACCATTTCAAATAGGGCTAAGAATTTCAAATACTTATTATGGTTTCTGGGTTAACCAAGGCAGCATTGTAAGACAAGAACAATCACTAATTTTATGGATGCTATTGGCTCTCAAAACAAGGATTTTGACACAGTAATGCTGAGTGGCAGCTGACTCAAGTGTCTTTACACATATTGAATTGGTAAACTAGTGATACGGATCATCATCATTTTCTGTTACAAGCTTGAATTTTAAGATTGATATTAGGAGCGGAATCTAATCCTTTGCACTTATCTTTATCCTTTCATGTAGTATATACAAATGTAGGGCATGTTTGGCCGCAGAGTTATTAAAATTGGTGTACAATATAACTTGGATTTAAACACTTAAATTATAATGGGTAGCCCAAGTCGATACGCTAAGGGAATTTTATGCTTATAGCAACATCTTCTGCTACCTGCATAAATATATTAACTTTTCCAAGTGTTGTAGCAGCTAATTTCATTTGATCAGTAATGGATTCAACACATCATCAGTCACTCGTCTCCATGAAGCTTTCGCTGGATTGGACCGAAATGCGCAAGAAGGTGATTAATCATCTTGATATTAATTAATTTAGACTATAATTAATCGGTAATTTTTTAATATATGATTTTACTATCTTTCTACAATTATTTTGATATCTCCAGTTCATCGTTTATATACTAAATCTATCGGTAAGCGTCACCTTTCTGGTCTTGTGCACCATTTTTTCCGGGAACAATAACGATTTCAGCACTGGGGAAAAAGCTTTTACTGCAATTTGTTACGTGGCCTTTGAATGTTTCATGAACCTAATCCTCTTTTTGCTAGCTGTGGCACGATGGCACAAGTTCTTGAGGCTCTGGCAAGAGGTAATTATTGGTATATTTGATCATATCATATATTCCAAATCATTATTTATTTATTTATTTTTCATATTGTTAATTTTAGGATGAGGACTGGAAGAAACTTTACATCTTTCCAGATGGAGAGGATTGCAAGGCAGAGGATTGCAGGGTACGTATTATTATTAATTAGTTAATATTTGAGGATGGTATTATATTTAATTTGTGTATAAGTCTTAAATAATTAATTAACTCAGAGCACTGAAATATTTTTTAATTTCTTGTATTATTGCAATGCATGCTTCTCCAGATTCATTACGTTCCTGGTTATTGGGTGTGGCAATCTATAGCATTCTTCGTTATCAGTTATTTCCATCTGGCCGTTGAATATCTTGTATACAAGGCCTCTGGTGGCATCCCCGTATTCATCTTCGCAAACGGTGTTGTTTTTGTGATTATTTTCGGATCAATACAAGTTATGATACTGCACCCTCTCACATTGATCACTGATGCTGATAGCTTGAATATTATTAGAGAGCGGATATTGAACCACCAGTTGGTTTAATATCTAATTAACTTTGCATTTGATTTCATGATACTTGTGTTGGAATGATAGAATGAAAAGCAAGTTTCTGTATTGAATTGGTGCATAATTGTACTTATTTTCAATATAATATCTTAGCATTCCCCAACATTCAGCTTTATTTGATTCACCATTGCTTTTCAAGATTCATCGTCATCTTTCTAACACGTGGCGAGTACATGATATAGGAGATTACTCACAAATCATAATTCTTACACATACACATCCAAAAAATAATAATAATAAATTATCTCAAGTTTTATTCAAACAAATCCACAAGTCTAATACTAAACATTTTCTCTCAAAACCGTAAATATAACGAAAGTCTCAAAACTCTCAAATTATAAGTTTAGAAGAAAAACAAAATTCAAGGAAATAGAAATTCTTCCTTCTCTTATTCAACTATCAAAAGTAAATAAATTTCTAACTCTAAAGATAAGCACACCTATTAATAAGTTACTTAATCTATAAAAATAACAACACAATAAAAGAGTCATTATTGAGGACAAATACTCCCGAAAACACACTTATGCCCTAAAAAATCTATAAAAATAACAACACAATAAAAGAGTCATTATTGAGGACAAATACTCCCGAAAACACACTTATGCCCTAAAAAAATTCATTTCCGCAGCAATCGCACTATCGACTATCGTCGTATTAAGTTGCATCAGAAAAACACAATTTCCGACAAACCATTAGAGCAAAAAAATATTTTTTGACAGCATTGCCGTCCGAATTGTCATTAATTGCCCTTGGAAATAATCCTTGCAAATCAAATCATTACACATTTCCAATTGCATAATAAGCTGTCAAAAATGCATATCCCTTTTTTTTTTTTTCAGTGTTCCCCTTTATTTTTATTCAATAATATTATTTCATAATTTTTTTCTTATTTTCATAAATATAATAAAAGTTTGAATTTCATTTTAAAGTATCTATATTATGAATATAAGATAACCAACAAAATAATAATAATAAAGTACATTGAATGTAGCTTTATTAATTTAAAAAACTCATAAGAGTCCCATCCACCAATCAAAAGTACAATAAAAAATTTAGTAGTATCTTTTCCATAAATGTATCCCAAATGTATACACAAAATAATCTCAAATCTTGAATCCTTTTCCTGTCAATTGTCTTCTTCATTCTTTGGAACATTTCCTCAACCTCATCTTCCCCATCCCATCATCATCTTCATCCAGCAAAACAAATCCTTTACAAAAGAAGAAATTTTGATCATCAACAATACTAAATCAGGGCTGATAGTAACAATGTAATAAAGAAGCCGAAATTCTCCAAATTTTACCTTTAAACCGTATTCCTTTCATCAGAGTCATTTACAAACTTCCTGCAAATAATATACACATAACTAGCAACAAATTAACATTACTCAATTTTCAAAAGCTTTCAAATCAGGTGTAAATTATACAATGGGAGGCCATCTGCTTATACTAAACTTAATGCCTCTCAACTATAGACAAGTGGCAATATCTTACTTGTTACTATAACAAAATTGGAGAGTTGTGTATGTAATACACAACACTAATTCAGTTGTATGCAACACACAATCAATTCCATGAAGTGCATTTTGCAATAACATTATGGTAGATAGCCACTATGCAACAATGAGGAAATTCTATCAAGCTTTATTATTTTAATTCAAAAGAAAACATGTATATACTATGCCAGGCCATTCTATGTATAATTTGTGTTTTAGAAACTACAAGAGGAACCAAAATTTCTAGTTTTCCACAATTCTTAAACATGTATATATGCTGTTATGATCTAGAATGAAAATAAGAGCATAAGTTTATCCTAATACCAAAACACATTCAACAAGCTAACTTAACCACACTAATGTTAGGTTGATCTTTATTATATTAGAAAATGCAAAATTATATTTATAAAAAATAATGATATCAAACCATCACATTCAACTGTATTACAATTCGCAAGATACTGCCTATATTTTATCTCTTCCCAGTAAATAACAGTGCCTTCAGCTTCTTGCAAATTGTACTTCCAATTTACAGTTTGAAATCCCTCTATAATTAATTGAGGGAGTTGCATCTGTCAGTTTACTCTAACATTTGGGGACAGAGCCCTACCCCTTCTTTCCTAGAAATTTTGATAAGTGATGCCAAAGACAAGTCAAGATAGATGCAACAAGACACTTACTTGAATTGAAGTAAAAGCTTTGGCATGACAGGCATGTCCTCCTAACACAACAGAAAAATACGACCCGTCCATCTGTTATGATCGGGAACGAAAATGAGGAGCATAAGCTAAACAAAATTTTAATTTACCAAGAACAAGCACTGTCAATATCCAAGAACATGACAACTATGTTAATAGACACAAAATGATCAAAGGCCGGCAAAGACTCTAACCATCATGAACTTAATCATCATGTATGAACAGGACAGATTGATAGTTTGAATTTAATAAACAATTCCACCTGGCAGACCGATAGTTTGAACTTAATTAATAGATCAACTCCAGATATCATGTTTCCATTTTGGATAAAGAGAATAACAATTAATAGATATGTCATGACTTAATCAAACTTTGCTCAATTTGTACTAAATAGATCAAGTCTTATTATTTTTTTACCTGTTGTCATGCATCTCTAATGTCAAATCATGCCTTTGAGCAGCTCTTTTGGCATTTCCTGGCCATTTATCTTCTTCCACTGCTTGAAGCTCATACGTGTTCATTTGTTACCTCCAGCAACTGTTGAACTACTAGTTAATGAAAATATAAAATAAGACCGTTGAACTAATAGTTAATGAAATATAAAATAAGATGAGTACATATTAATCACACGCCATTATGAGTCCAAATCTAAGGATCAAGTATAATTTAATTGAAATTAGTACAGTAGAGGGAGCATCCATAAAGGTAACATGAGAGTAATTATATCAATTGAAATCTCATAAGAGTAAATTAGGCCATCAGAGAAAGCAATAAATAAATTAGCGAAGGAAACATGCATAAACAAAAAAAAAAAAAAAAAAAATCAAAGGCAGGAAGAGTTGCGAGCGAGAATCTTCTTCTGCGGCCGTTGAAGCCCCAAAACTAATAAGGATCAAGCAATTAAACAGTTGCAATCTCAATGGATATACAATGCAAACCTTAAAATCAACAGTCAAGGAAGCCATTACCTAACCATAAATTAATTTAAAAAATGAAGAAATCTGCTGGAAATAAAGAGAGTGAGAGGGAAAAATTTATTATTGCTGAGTATATGCGAATGTCGAATGGAGACAGATCCTTCTTTGCTCCATCGAGAAGTGAGATTCAGAGATTGGATTGAAATTGAGAATTGAGATCAAGAAGTGATTCTTCTTCTCCGTAATTTCCTTTTCCTTTTAATGTTATTTTGCCTTTTTTTTTTTATTAAATTTCCCGATTTCTTTTTTGTTTTGAACGCTATTGGCATACTATATTTATTTAATGTTAATTTTACAATACTACCCTTCAGATTGCACAAATTACACAAAAAAAAAAGTTCTTTTATGTATAAAACGTCCAAACAAATTTGGGCCTAAGTCTAATTTTACAAATTAGAGTAATCCACATTCCATTTCCAACAAATAATATTTCTCTATCACCGAGGGCATTTTTCCCTTGGAAAGACATGATTTTTTTCAGAGTCAACCTGCCATGCATAGCTGTATTCCATATAGATGCATGCACCAACCGGTTTTTAACCCGTTAATATAATAAAAATTATATTTTTATTTATTTTTAATGTAAAAAAATTATAAAAAAAATAAAGATAAAAGAAAAAATTGTAAAAAAAAATAAGGCAAAAGATTGTAATAATTTTAAATTTATAAATAGAATAAAAATTATAAAAATACTATAAATATGTCATAAAATAATTATATTCCTACTTATTTTGTCACATTTCAATATTTATATTTTATATTTCAAGTTTACTTTTTAAATTCCTATTTTCCATTACGATTTATCTAAATTTTGGTAAGTTATTTCAATTCATTTTCTATTAGTTTTGGTTCTATATTTTCACTTTTTTCATTAAATTACAACTTCTAAGGTGAAAATTTCAAGTTTCTTTTTCATATCCCTACATTCTCTTAGATTTTATCTAGTTTTTGGTAAGCTGTTTCAACTTACTTTTCCACCACTTCTTGGTTCCATATTACTACTCTTTTTATTGAATTTCAACATTTTTTGTAAATATTTTAAGTTTAGTTTTAAATTCCTACTTCTCATTAAAATTTATTAAATTCTTAGTAAATTATTTCAACTTTTTGGTTAAGCTTCTTAACTCTTATCTCCACCAAATTTTGATTCTATATTCCTACACTTTTTATTACATTCCAAAATTTTGGCTGATATATCAAGTTCAATTTTTAGATCCTTATTTTCCATTGCATTTTTTTTGTATTCTTAGTTAGTCATTTCAATTTTTTGGTTAAAACAGTTGTTCCCATTACGTTTTTGTTCTGTATTCCTACTCTTTTCATTAAATTCTAATATTTTATGTGGATATTTCAAGTTCATTTTTTAAATTCCTACTTACTATTATAATTTATCGAATTCTTAGTAATTCATTCTAACTTTTTGGTTTAAGTTTTTTAACTCTTATTTTCACCACTTTTTAGTTTTATATTTCTATTATTTTTATTAAATTCCAACATTTTGTGTAGATATTTTAAGTTTATTTTTTAAATCCCTACTCACTGTTAGATTTATTAGATTCTTGATAACTCTTTTCCAACTTTTGGGTTAAGGTTTTGAGTTCTTATTTCCACCACTTTTTGATTCTATATTCCTACTCTTTTAATTAATTTCCAATATTTTGTGTATATGTTTCAAGTTTGTTTTTCTAAATTCCTACCTACTGTTGAAATTTATTAAATTATTGATAAGTAATTACAATTTTTAAGTTAAGCTCTTCAATTGTAGTTTCCACCACTTTTTACTTCTATATTTTTACTCTTTTTATTAAATTTCAATGTTTTGGGTGAATATTTCAAGTTTATTTTTAAATCACTACTTCTCATTGGAATTTATCATTTTCTTTGTAAGTTATTCAAACTTTTAGGTTAACCTTTTAAACTTTTTTTTCCAATACATTTGGGTTCTATATTCTTACTTTTTTTATTAAATTCCAACATTTGAGTAAATATTTTAAGTTTATTCTTTAAATTTCTACTTTTCATTGGAATCCATTAAATTCTTGTCAATTCATTCCAACTTCTAGGTAAAGCTCTTCTACTCCTTTTTTCCATTGTTTTTTGGCTCTACATTCCCACTCTTTGCATTAAGTTCTAATATTTCAAGTAGATATTTCAAAATTATTTTTGATATCCCTACTTTCCGAAAATCAATTCCCACTTTATTTCCACAATTTTTTGGTTACATATTCCTACTCTTTTAAGTGTATTACAATATTTCGGGTAATGTTCTAAGCATACTTTATAAATTCTTGCTCTCTGTTTTAATTTTTCAACTTTTGAGTAAATTGTTCCTACTTTTAGGTTAAATTATTTCTACTCTTTTACAACTTATAATGATTTTATATTACTATTATTTTCATTATATTCCAATACTATAGGTACATGTTCCAGATCCTTTTTTTATCTAATAATAATGTTACTTTTTAAAATAACAACAATATCAATAAGGTGGATTATATTTGACCCCTTACTATTTTAACAAATATCAATTTACCACATAACACTAATTTTTTTTATTGCAGCCCTTTATCATTTTCAACATTTTAGGTCTATAATCTAAGTCCATTTTTTAATTTTTATCTTCATTACTTCATGAGATCTTTTAGTTTAATATTTCTATTCTTTTCATTCAATTTCAATATTTTGTGTGGATGTTTCAAGTTTAGTTTTTAGATCCCTACTTACTTTTCAATTTATCAGATTTTTTTATAATTTTTTCCCAACTTTTGGGTTAAGATCTTCAACTCTTGTTTCTACCACTTTTTTTGTTATATATTCCTACTTTTTTAATTGAATTCCAACATTTTGCGTAGATATTTCAAGTTTATTTTTTAGATCCTTACTTATTGTTAGAATTTATTAGACTATTGGTAAGTAAATACAACTTTTAGGCTGACCTCTTCAACTATTGTTCCCACCACTTTTTGATTCTATATTACTACTCTTTTTACTGAATTCTAATATTTTGGATGAATATTTCAAGTTTATTTTTAAGATCCTTACTTTTCATTAGAATTTATCAATTTCTTTGTAAGTTATTCCAATTTTTGAGTTAACCTCTTTAACTCTTTTTCCCATAACATTTTTCTTCTATATTCCTACTTTTTTTTTAATTTAATTTCAATATTTTTGTAGATGTTTCAAGTTTATTTTTTATATCCTTACTTCTAATTAGAGTTTATTAAATTCTTGCTAACTCATTCCAACTTTTAGGTTGAGCTCTTCCACTCTTTTTGCCACCATTGTTTGATTCTATATTCCTAGTCTTTAACATTGAATTCTAATTTTTGGGTGAATATTTCAAGTTTATTTTTAGTACCCACACTTTTTGTTTATTAATTCCCACTTTATTTCCACAATTTTTTTTGTTACATATTCCTACTCTTTTTTATATATTCCACTATTTTGTGTGAAGTTTTAAGTTTAGTTTATAAATTCGTGATTTTTGTTATAATTTTCAACTTTTTAATTAAATTATTCCTATTTTTAGGTTAAGTTATTCCTAATCTTTTACACGTTATCATGGTTTTATGTTCCCATTATTTTCATTATATTCCAACACTATTGTGCATGTTCCAAGTCCTTTTTTAACTAATAATAATATTATTATTATTTTTTAAAATAAAAATAATATCAATAAAATGAATTATGTTTGCACCCCTTATATTTTTAACAAATATCAATTTACCACATAATATTGAAAAATCTTTATTGCAAACCTTTATCTTTTTCAACATTTTAGGTCCATAATATAAGTCCCTTCCCCAATTCCACCCCCCCCCCCCCCCCAATTACTTCATGAGATCTTTTGAACTTAGCTTTTAATCTTTATACATATATATTCCCATTTTATCATTTTTATTAATAGTATCTAGTTATATTTTAAAAAAATTTATGCATTTATTTTCATCTTTCTCTTTACTTTTCAAAATATTTTCTTTTATTTTTTCATAACTTCAATGGTAAATATATACATAATAGGTAAGAATGAATGCTTCTAATGTTATGACGATATAAGTTAAATTACAAAAATATTTTAACTTAAAAAATTCAAGCTTACTTAATCTATTTGTGTTGAAACTTAATTATTTATCTTTTTTAGGATAGCCTATTTTACCATTTCAATTAATTCTAATTATTTATATTTTTAAAAAAAGTTTATCAAAAAAACCTAATTGATATAAAGTTTTTACCACTTTATTTTCTTTTCAAAATAGTTTCTTTAGTTTCTCAAAACTTCAGCAATGAAGTCATGTTATTATAAGTATTATTATTATTTTATTTGTATTTCTTCTACTATTATTATTTATTTATAATGTTACTACAATTATTATTGTTACTATCATGCCTCATGAGATTTATAGTTAAATATAATAATAATGCATATATGCTTATGTCCTACGCTATTTTTGTACTCTTTTAAATTACTAAGTTATTTTAAAAATATTTTGATTGTACAATTGATTTCTACAAGTTACAAAACTTGTGGCCCTGGAATATATTTTTTTTAGTTGAGACATTATTCGTTACTTTAGGAGATTTGATCATGAATCTATATTAGAGATTTTAACCTTTGTTCACATTTATGCTTATTTATCATTTAAATAATTATAATTTGTTAACAAAAAATTAAAACTTTCTTAATCTTTTTATATTGAATTATCTTTTCCCTTTTTTTTTGGGATAAGTTGATTTCATGAGATTTCTTTAACTTAAATTTATTCATACTTAACTTTTAATTTTTAAAAACTTTTTTCCCATTTTGTCATTCAATTAATTTATTTATTTATCTTTGAACTAAAATAAATCAAGAATTAAGAATTTTTTCAATTCAAATTAAATTTTTACCACTCTATTTTCTTTTCAAATTAGTTTTCTTAATTTCTTATTACTTTAACCAAAAATTTATGTTATTAATTATCAATATTATTATATCATACTTGTATTATTATCACCGCTATTATTTACTTTTTAACTTGTTATTACCATCCAGCCTCATGAGATTTGTTAACAACATTTTATTTTTACAGTGAGTATCCTTCTTTTTCGTTTCTAAGTATGCATACAATTTTCAATTATAAAACAAGTTCTTTAATTTTCAAGACTTAGCTAAAATAATTTTTAAAAGTTTATTGTAGCCAATATGACATTATGTAAATCTAACACTATAGTAACAACTTTTTTTAATGTGATTTTGTGTTTAATTAACTTATCTTTTTCAAATGGTCTTTCATTCTTAAATTTGTTGGCATTTATTTACAAATAAAATTATAATGTCCTATTAATTTATCTGATGTACGTAAAAATTAATGAAATAAAAAATACAAGAATGAGAGCTTCTATCACTTATGCAATTTGTGCAATAGCGAACTGATGTGAGGGTCACTAGAAATAATGAATTACAGCAAGAAACGAGCCTAAAACCACTTCTGTTGAGAAATTTTTTTGCAAGCTTACAAGAAAATAACTCTTTAAAAACTTTTAACATCAATAAAACTAACACAAAATTAAATCAATTTATAGCTTCCAAAAGCTAAACTTTGAGATGCTGCTAACTTGAGATTTAGATTTCGTGGGTCTCTGCATGCACATAAAAAAAAGACAAACCAAATGATATTAAAAAAAAAAAAAAGACTGCAAAAAAAAAAAAAACCATATTCAAATTTTAAATGCATGATCTAAATTCTTAGGCAAGATTAGATGTATATAGTTTTCAATAGAAAAATTGAAACTTAAACATAAAATAAACATAAAACTACATTCTAATTATAACAACATTTTTTTGATGAATTTTTTAACAGCAATATTCAGAATATAAAAATTATTCTCAACCGGCGTACTTAATAACTTTTATATCTACTTTCATTTAATGACAAACTGATCTTGGCGATAAAGATAGCGGAGAATACATCCAAATAAATAAGAATAAAATTTCAGAACTACCAATTCATGATTGGTATGAATCAATATAGATCATGAAATAGCATCTTAATGAAAAACTTACAAAACGCAATAGAAACTAGGCACCTAAAAATAACTGACAAATTTGTAAGCATATATATTCATTGGTGAGTACAATGCATTCAAAATAAAGCCTTGTTTATTTATTTATTTGTTTATTTGTTTATTGTAGTTTCCACAATTCTTATAATTTATCAGCATACCTAAACACTATTCAAGTACCCAACATAATTGAAAATGACTAGATTACTAATTACCAAAGCATGTGAAATGTAGGAATACCAATACCACAACAGGAAGGGGAAAAAAAAAGCAACTCAAATCAAGGAAATTGGTACCAAACCAATCTATTACCATAATCAGTTAGCCATCTAGCTAAAATAGAAAAATAAACCACACTTATAAAGCAAACAAAGCCATTCAATTTTTTTGGGAAGACGTCTCTGTTGTATTGTATCATTTTTTGTACTTCCTCCAAGATATTCCATGAACCAGAAACACCATTTCCTAATTCAGCATTCATCATTACATCAGTTCATGGGCTTATTCCCATCAATATAGCCTAAACATTTCACCATCACAAACTTATCCTTCTAGAAGCAATGAGACTATTGATAGACTTTTAACTTTCACTTTGCATACAAGCTCCCTTACCCATGTAGTCATTCTCAACATGTGCATGTAGCCATCCTCTCACTTCTCTACTTTGTAAGAAGCCTTACCAAGCTTTCACAACTTGAGCAAGTTGTCATTTTTCCATTATAAGACAATAAATATAGCATGAAGATAAAACTCTTTTCATAGCAAAATAATTAAAATTGAATACAAACAGAGACATAACTCTCTCAACCAGCTCCAAATTCACACCTTGTAAAATGTCATTGTTCAATTCAATCAGCCTTTATCCTCCTCTCCACATTCAATATCACCGCAAAATCAACAAACATTATAGAACCTCAACATATACAATTTTATAGTCCCTTCCCCATAAGCAATGCTAAGATCCACAATATTTTGTGCAGAAAAAATGATCTAATGTCTTTAGCACCTTCAATTTACTCAATTAAATCATAATGTAATTCAAGTCAATCAACAATTAAGTCCATACCTAATTGAATTGAGAGAAAAGCTAAAAAAGCAAGACTTATCATATTCACACAATAGTTTACTTTTTCTTTTCAAGTTGAAATAGTCGTAAGACTCAATATGAAATCAGAACACAATTAAACTCAGCATCATAAAAATTTAAAAAAAAATTAGAATTCAATAGAAAAGCAGAACATGCTCAAACTAAGTATGAATATTAGAAGTATCAGAGCTTTTAACATTTGACATGTGCAACTTGATTAAATTCTAAGTTGTAATCCGTAGAAAGCAATGGCAAAGGTTGAAACTGCAGTAAGCTTATAAATAAATAAAAACAATGAGGCAAATGATAAGCAAGAAAGAGAAGATATGAAATGTGCTTTCAGTAAATAATCATATTATTTTATCTGTGATTTGAATGACACAAAGATACTAACATATTCATCACTTTAAAGAAATGAATAAATAATTCCAGTCTAAATTCTACTCACAATCAGATGTATGTTCTTATAATCAGACTGAGTAGACGATGAATGGAGATGATAATCTCTGTAAAAAGAATATGGTGCTTCAAAGCACTAGGGTTGCTTCACATTACTCCCTTCAGCCTCAAGAATTTGAATTAACATCAGGAGAAGTTGTCTTGGGCAGGTACACATAATTGGTGGTGTGTTTATATTTGAAAAGCTTAGAACCACTACCAGGGGATATATGATAAAGATGTTTCCCTTTGCCTTGCAACATTCTGTCCTTATTGGAAAAGGGCTTACTTGCTCCTCTAACCTACAATTTTTTCAAAGTAATATGATTTTTGAAAATACCCATAATCAATTGTAAACTCAAAGCTCCATACTTAATCCATCAAAATACAGAGCAAGGATATAGAAAAAGAAAAGACAAATGTGCCATAAAAAGATATTCCCCATATTCTGAATTAATTAGAGACCAAGAACTATGGACAATGAGCATACAATTGGCAGTAATGACATTTGATAAGCATTTCCAGGGCATTACCCAAAGTGATATTAGCAAACATAAATCTTGATAAAACATTTCCAAAGATGAAGAGTCAAATACAATGGCAACAATATCCCCTCACCACCCATGTAAGCTACGGATTTGAACCGCAGACCTCTTGTACTATACCAAAAGAAATCAAAATCAACATGAGCCCATTTTTTTGGATCAAACATAAGACCAATAATTATATAAAGAAAAAAAATTAGTAAACAAACACAAAAACAATATGCATTGCTGCTCAATCAGAAAATAAAAATAAAAATAAAAAAAAGAGCTAGTTTGTGATCTAAAGGCATATAAACTGGCTCAACTTGGTACTGTAAATAAGCAACTGAAGGAACCAATCAAAGAAACCAGCTCTGTAAAGCACTTTCAATTTATAAAAAACTAGTAACATTTAACTGAAATTTCATCTTAAATTTATCCAATTAAATAAAGAGAAAATTTAAAAACTTATATAAACATGCAAGAATTTGTGAAATAAGAACGAAGAGTGAGGATTTACCGTGAATCCGCTGCAAGAATTTGTCAAAAAACTCTACTTGCACTACTGTTATGTCTATATCTTCTTTTATGAAAAGAACAACACCATTCATCACTCAAATGTCTACACCCCAAAAGCTTCATTTCACCTTCACTGTCACCATCATCGTCACATCACCATACCACCATCCGATTACAATTACATGGCAAATATCTATATATTAACATTTTGAGTAAAAATTAAAAGCAAATAAGAAAAGGGTGTTGAATGAAGACTCACTGTAACCTAATAGAATCGAGTTAACCCAGGCCAAAAGAGCACAAATGAATGCATACTTGTTCAGCCCTTTCTTTTTTACCCGCACCCGCGTCTACATTTTGACGATTATCGAGCCTTTATTTTCCGCTCCAATCAACCTCATAGCTATGCTTGTGATGGTGAATCCGACAACAGTTTAGTCATGTTGGAGTAGCGATGGTAGCTCGGCTGGTGGCCGGTGAGGCTTTGAGTGCGTGAGGGCTGAGATTTTTTGAGAGCGGCTAGGGTTTCTATGGTAATATTACAATACGAAGTATTTATAGTTTGGGTGAAAAATTATAGAAATTCAATTTGATACAAATTAAAAATACAATAAAATTTGTTAAATATTTCATTTAGGGGCTAATTTTGCCCAACTAAGTGAAACATAATTCATTTACTTATATTATTAGAAAAAAAAACTTAATTTTTTAAAAATTTTATATCCATTTTTTAACTCCTTGCCTCCCCTAAATTCACACTTAGGCAACCAATTAAAATAAAGCTATTTAAAATTCATTCAGCCACACCCTTATCCTAAACTAATTTGATATTATCATACTAAAACTTTATAATAAGGATAAGATCCCAATATTTATAACCTAATTTATATCCCAAACACATATGTTACTCATCTATTTTTCACCATTTAGATCCTTTTTTTAAACAATTATGTCAAGATGAAATACATTTTGGTTACTATATTTAAAGGGCATAATTATCCAAACATATGTGCATGTGATTATTATGAGATTAAGATGGGGTTTTTATCATCATTTTGCTAAACAACAAACTTTTCCCTAACATTTACTATAAAATGGGAATACAAACTGTAATTATAACTAATAATATTACTAAATCCTAAGGATGCAAGCTAAACTCATGTAAGACTCTAAACTCCTCCTCTATAATTATTAAAAACATAATAATTACAAACTTATGTAGTTCAAAGTTACTATTTGTATCATTAGTTATGTGTCATGCATCATTAATTGTTATGTGTAAGGTGTTAGCTGACTTTATTATTTATTATGTGTATGTTCATTTTATAACCTTTATTAATAAGTGACTCGTCATTTACGACATAAACTATATAAAATGTAATATTACTTTTAATAGCATTCACACCAACCATTATATTATGTGCGAAAAATAATGGGTATAGTGTTTAAGCCCCACTCACATTGATTGGGAGGGAATTAGGTTGTTGTTAGGTTATAATTAAAAAAAAAACTATATTAATGTTGAGTGTTCTTATAATGTTAATTAAAATTCCATATCTATAGTATTTATTATGTAATAAACATTCAAAGCTGCATGAAATAATTTTTAATATTACTTTAATTTGTATGAGATAATTTGCATAAGAAGTTGTATGCATATTACTCAAAATATCATATTAATATTAGAAATTATGGTAGCTTATCTTTATAGCATATTACTCAAAATATCAAATCAATACTCCATATGATGATGCTTTATATTTGTATAAAAAGTTAATTTTGTTAAATTAATATTAATATAATTTGATTAGTAACTTCAACGTTTCCTAGTTAAAAAAAAAAATTAACATTTCCAATTTAACATTGTTCACGTTAAATTGAGGGGGCCTTTGATAATTTTCTAATTTAAATAGGTATAATTTGAATTTATATAAAGTCCAAGTGGCTAGTTGAGAATTCACTTTGATATCTGCCATCTATCCCTTGTTCACCGCCGGTTTCGGTAGCCAGATTTAATTACAAAATGTCTCAACTGTCGGATGGCCTCATAAGAAATCCAACTCATAAGAACTCCAACGGTTTATGAATTTTAAATAAAAAATTCAAATGCCTCTGTATGTGATGCAGCGTTGTATTACGAGTGGAGCCTTTTTTTCGTATTTATTCGTGGGTCGTTGATTCCTTTGCAAAAAGTATTTATTTTGAATGGTATATTGTGCCTTCGGAAATGTTTGATCGGTAGGACAACTATTTTTGTATAGTGTAATGACGATACGTGGGGCATCATCTTGATAGGTAAAAGTATTTCTAACACACTAACATTATTAGGCGCCAAGAGTATTGTAAGTCATTTTTATTAAAATATACATTAGAAACATAAGGTTTACAAAATGATAAATTATAACAAAAGGACATAAATTCATAAATGATTCAGAATATTAAGAACATAATTAATCATGAACATAGAATTAGATGACATATATACATAAAAAATAAAAGATTAGCTCATATCATATAGTGTCACTTATATACTTAGTACTAGGTCAGAATAAGAATTAGAATCAAAATATCATGTTCACATTTAGAATAAAAATATAGTACTGGCCTAAAAATATATATTGTACAATATGATCAAAATCAGAAAAAAAAAATGTATAATGAGCCAAATCATTTAACCATGGCTATAAATGCAAATAAGACATTTACACCAAATGAAAAATAAAATCATATAATTAGCATAATGGCTTGCAACATATTAGTAGGGATGACAAAATCTGAATCTAGATCTAAATCTACAAAAAAATATGTAGATCTTGATGTAGGTAAGATTCGCACAGATTGCAAGCGGATTTTTTGAATATTTGGATCCACATATTTTTAAATTTAAATATAATTTTAAATTTAATAATTTACCTAATAATAACAAATAAAATTCAATTATAATTTAATAATTAATAATTTAACATTATATAAATAACGTACAACACCACCATAAATTCACAAATGATAATTTTACAACATAAATCAAACATAAAAAAAAAAACTAAGGTAAACTAATTCATTACAATATTCTCTAATTATTATTATTATTATTATTATTATTATTTTAGTTTTTTAACATCTTTTTCATGGTCAATGGAGATTATAGAATTAATTATGCTTATAAAATTAAATAAATAATTTAATCTATATATATTTCAATTGAAATTTAATTAAATGAATAATTTAATTATAAAATAATGCATATCCGGATCCATATTTTGTAACATGCGGATTGAAATTTTTTGGGATCCGAACCTTCCGAATCTTTACAGATCCAGAGTTTATTGCCATCCCTACACTTTAACATATTATAGTTTAATGCATAAAAGATAATCATTAAATAAAATGATTCACGCATATAAAAGACATTTAATATATTTATTGAAACTTGACACAACTTAAAAGTATTGATTACTCTCAAATATAAGAGTGTCTAGTTATAATATAACCTGATGAGTCTAGGGTCGAATTATAAAAAGTCTAAAATATAGTAGTCAATTATTAAATAAAATTAATTAGAAGTAAAAGAAATTATTTGTTCAAAAAGTTCTAAGGTTACGAGATTTACTCTTGGTATTTATATTATGGTCATAATATTCTTTCTTGATTATATTTCTATTAATTTAATTGGTATTAGACTTAATATTAATTAACCACTTATGGATAAATATGGAATAAAATATACAATGAGCCAAAGCCATCTAGATGTGTTAATATTATGTTAAAATACCATATATATCTAAAGTGGATCTAGATTTATAGATTGAAGTAAAATAAAAATAAATGGTGAAAAATATAACTTGTAAATATATAATCAAAATAATAAAATATAAACTTATTGAGAAAATAATGAATTTCATAATTTGAATTTTTGACCTTTACCTTTCACTTTAACATAAAAAGTTAGCTATTCATTTTAAAAACAAAACACTTATTTTATTTAACAACCTTCTAAAACATATTACAAAAAAATTAAATAAAAAAAGGAGAAGAAATTATTTTCTAAACTTCTACCTTCCGTCTCCATTCTTCTCCTTCTTGTTCCCTTTTATATACAGCTAGCGACCTCTTTTCTTCTTATTTAATTGTTAATCTTTTTATTATAATGCAGGAAAGAAAGAAAGAAAGAACTAATAGTTAAAAGTCACACCTGCCACTTGACTACTACTCTATTAATTTTCCAGTAGTACATCTCGCTTCTGCCACCATCTTTTTTTCTTTTATTCAATGCAACCCATTTTTTTTGTCTCTGAATTTTTAGCTCCAATATCTTTTTTTATTTTTAAAATATCTTTGCAATATAAAATTAAGATAAAATTAATATATTATAATTTAATTTAACATTAAGATAATTCATAAGTTTTGAGCGCATTAACTAACATTGTAAGTGAAAAAATGATAATTTTAACTATTGTTAAATGCACATTTTCTAGTGTTAATAAAAAAAACCATATAATACAATTTTTAAATCTAAAGATATTTAACTAAATAATTACATAAACTAATTTTGATATGAAAATCACTTGATTTCTATAGAACTATAAAACAGTTGTAGTTATAATAGTATGAAAATAATCATATATATCTAGTGCACTAAGAATGAAGATGATTAAAACACATCTCTAAGCTTCCAACAACCTCAAACACCTTAAACAAATACAAGATATAATTATTAATAACTTATCCTAACATCTTGAATTTTCTAACTCATGCGCGTACAAGTCTAATTCTCTCAATTTTTGCTCTTTATGTAATAATCAAAATGATACAATATTTTACATAAATATTATGTACATCCATGGATATCTCTCATAAAATTTTCAGGATGATCCGATTCCAAAGAACTATTTATACAAGTTGAGAACTTTGTAATCGACACATTTCTTTTGTCATGTAAGATTGAGACATTTTGGCCATTGCTTTGAGCTTCCTTTTGTCTTTGATTTTAATTAAACTTCTAGTTTTGTTAGATAATGTAGTTTGTAAATACTAAATAAAATAGTGTGCTCTTATCAATAAAAATGCACAATTAGGTTATTCTTACAATTGAACGATAGCTTCAATCTTAAAATTTGTTTTTTTCATTACTTAGATTAACGTAACTTATTTATTCTCATATTAAATAATTTAGAGAAGAGTATATATATTACACACCGGATGAGATGGTTGTGAGTTAAAATAAAAAATGAATGTTGTGATTAGATCATTGATACAAACCGAAATTGATCACCCAAAGACTTTGACATATTCAAGCAAATCAAGATTGAATTTGACAAACCCTAAATCAAGAGATCACATGCAAGAAACAAGAAACGAATTCAAAGTAGAGACAAAAAGCTAGCAATTTAAGGGGTTCAGCCTTAAGAGGGCCTACATCCAACGAAGAATGTAGCAATGAGCTTTCATAGAAAAAGTTACAAGGAACAAGATGAACTAAGCTCACAATCTCGCAATTGTCACGCAAAGATCACGCACTCATCAGCCTCATGGAGGCTGTTATTGGCAACTTAGAAGCTTCCCCGGCTTTCCCGCTCAATCTAACGGCTTTAACCGTCGAGGGCACGTGTCACACAAGTGGGAACTTAAGTTATTCCAATACGACTTCGAGATGCTGCCGTTTTGCTTATAACTGTACCACGAGCGTTTCACGTGCTAAATAATTATCTCCGGGACGACTTTTGTTTAATTGTCGGTTGAGCTGATCTTCAACACAATTGACATATCGGAGAATTATCTAACATGAGAACGACATGCAGGATCTTTATTATTAACGCTTTCGTTACATAACAGTTGGTTACAATCGGTTGAAGTATCCACTATCCAGTTAGTTAGCTAAACCTGAGTTAGTAGTAAATAATAGTCAGTTTTAGAATCAGTTATAAGAATTGGCTCCAGTCTACAGTTAGTTAAATAAACAAAGCCTGAGTCACTCACAAAATTGACTCAACATTAATCCACAACATTCTCTCAAAGATTCAGCCCTTTTCTTTCATTACTTTCTACAAGATTCATCATCATTTTTTCTTTCATTCTTTCGCCATTGTTCATCAATCATCACATCTTTTTTCAATCTCCAGCATGTGGAACTGCTTTTGCATTATCTTCAATTTGATTTCATTGGTCATGCTATCAATTTACACTTGGCCAGCAAATGAATATATAAACTCTTTCTGGTTGCCCATTTTTCTTCCAAGTATTGTGGTAGTGGGCTTGATGCATGCACTGCTCGGAGAGATAGAGAAATATCCCTCCATCAGATATGGAATAAAGTGGGTCTTGCTTTCTCTTCTTGAAGAATTGACTCCACCTGGAGAGTGGTTCTTCTGGAAATCACTCTCTGCCATGTACATAACTGCTATGATTTGCCGCCTACAAAGTGGTGCTGGGGGAGCGGGCATTAATGCTCGAAGGCTGATTAAGTTTCTTGCTCTACACTGTGGCTGGGCGGCGTACAAATGCTTTACTGCAGGAGGCTTAATTAATGGTGGTTTCGAGATTGGTGAACGGGATGATATCATTGCTAGCGTGATTTTCTTGCTGCCCGTGTTGGTTGGGATTATAGCTGTGAAAGCTTGGAATCAATTGCCGCTAAAGGTATCTGTTCTTTTTTTCTGTCTTGATTTGTTTCGTTTCGTGCTATGCATGAAAGATTCCTTTATCTCAATATTGAAATTCTCATTTTGGTTTCTTTAATCTTTAAACATGAAAGTCCAGAAAATTTAATAATAAAGTGGGGAAGCCGATTGATTTTTTGTTGGGAGAGATAATTGATTGTTGAGGGATTTAAAGTTTCGGAGAGTTAATGTTTTTTTAGGTCGCTTTGTATTCTCTTTCATGCGATACGTTGCAGCTCATATTGATCAAATTCTAAACTGGTTAAAGCCGTCTTGAATTTTATGAAATCTGATTTAGAAAGTTGTGAAAATTAGAGGGAAACTATCTTTACAGGTTGAAAGATTAAACCATTTTTTTTCTTCTTCCTCTAAATCAATGTGCTGTCTGGTCTACTCTAGTTTTTGAAGGATTTCTTTAATCGTATCCGTGTTGGAGCATGGTCCGTCCCATTCGTCATCTTGGCCGTCGTTCTGGGGGGAGTCCACATGTTTTAGGCAATGATACCAATATCTGGTGGATGGAGGCCCCGGTATCTCAGTTTTTGCATATGGTTTCATTTGAACTCAAGTTTCAGAGGTTTCTTGGTACTTTAGGTAGGCGTATGCGATGCGTTTTTCAGGTCGATGCAGGCAAGCATGTCTCTGTTGTTTGCCAATCAGAAGCTATTGGTTCATATTTTTGTGATTCTATAAGGCTTGCTTTTACCTTGCTGTATATGCAATCGATGTGTTAGTAGAAGAAATAGATGTGGTTGGCCCTGCCACTGCAAGTTGAGAACTTTGTAGAATGTCGCAATTCTTTCTTTGTTATGCAAATTTGAGACATTTTGCTTAGGTCTCAACTGTAAGGTTTCTTTCTCTCTTAGATTTTAATTGAATTTTTAATCGCATTAGAGCATCTGCTTTGCAAATGGAATGTTCTTATCAATGAATGAGAAGTTTTTGTCTTCAGATGAGGTGTTTATCATATTTGATTATCTGGTGATTGATCTACTGTGCCAAATGATTAGAATATTGGCAAACTATGGCATCCGATCAATTTTTCGGATGAGTTTTGACATGGTTTTGTTTCATATTCATACCATCTGCTGAGTAACCTTCATGTTGCAAGCTGTTGCATAGCCTTTGCTCTTTCTTCATTAGGTGTGGCATTTTTTTTTGTGTGCATACTTTTTGTTCATTAGCCTTTGCTCTTCATTGTTTTGTTTCTTATTCATATCAATTCTGTATATTTTTTTCTTCTTGATGTTACTGGCAGTGATCATTCACCAGTTGGCCTTATTCTCAAGCTTTAGTTGTTCTAGCACGGTTGAAACCAATTGGTAAGGGCAATTAGCATGATTTTATCCCCTGTGTCGATCCTTATTCTTAACTTAAGAAAACTATTAGTGAGGGCGGGGAACTTAGAAGGGGTAATAGTGAGCGAAAATACTAGCCATTACAATTATGAACTTTTAAACCAACCCTGTACTGATCAAAGGGCTTTGCAAAGGGTGAGAGTTTAAATATGTGATTAGATGACCAAAAATATCTCACTTCAGGTGCCGGTATTGCCAATCACTAAATCAACAACAATTTTTATTCTCCCGATGATTTCTTGAATGGTTACAGAGCTCAATAGCATGTTACAAGAAACAAAATGAAGGCTGTTTCTGGAGTTGGGCAACTGGCTCAGATTTTTCCCGCCAAAGCCTAATCGTCTCTAACCAACCTGAAATCACGTGATCCACACGTACTGCTCAAGTGATAAACGACGTTCAATGCCTGTCGTTTTGGGCTATTCTGTGCTGGTCCTCACGTGGTCGTCACGTGTTTCACTTATTGGTTATGACGGACAGTTCGTCCTTATCATGCGTTTTGCATGCGTCCAGCCGTCTGTTATCAAACGCCATGCCGGTTAAATGTCCAATTTCAGAACGGCATGTCGTACTTAGAGTTCGAGTTCATCAATTCCAACATAACCAAACCCGACCGTGATAGTTGATACCTTTTCAACTGAAGCAGAAAACGCTTCAATGAACGATAAGCTGTTTATTGAATCTTGAAACATGAAAAGTCAAAACCAGGTTACCGACAAATAAAACTTGAGTTGAGTTAGTTAACTAAATCTAAGTTAGTCACTAATTGAGTTAGTTACAGAATCACTAATAGATTTTTCCCGCCAAGAAACTGCCTCTAACTAACGGGAAAGCACGTGATCCACGTGACACTCAAATGATCTGGAAAACGACGTTCAACGTTTGCCGGTTCAGATTATTCTGTTTTCGATCCTCATGTACTTGTCACGTGTTTCGCTTAATTGTATTGACTGATGGTTCAACTTTGTCATACGCTTCGCATGCTTCTCATCGTCTGTAATCAAACACGATGCCGGTTGGACGCCCAAACGAAGAACGGCGTGTCATTCATCAAGTTCGAGTTTAAATCCAGCATACACAAACACGACCTAGATGGTTAATACCTTTTCAATTGAAGCAGAAACGCTTGAAAGATAAGTTGTTAATTGAAATCTAAATTATATACTCAGGAGTTATAGCTAACCTCTTTCCATGTTGAATCATAATGCCATTCTTCTTCCTTTTAAGTTTAAATCAATTAATGTGCTCTCTGGCCCCAACCCTTGTGGATGCAGGGTTTCATTCATCACTTGGATACCGGAGCATGGTCATTCTCATTCCTCAGTTTGGTTCATGACACAACCCACCCCAAATTCCCAAGGCAAGTCTATCTAATTCTATTTAATTGATCGAAAACAATCTAATTAATGAGCATTATGCCAAAAATTCGACAGAGTCTCCTCTAAAATTATCACTAACCAAATCTGTAAAATTATAAATCAAGCACTCCCAAAAGATTTTTAAATACAACTATCTCCGAACAACTAATCTTCTCAACAAAATACCAAATTATTCAATGTCCAATATCAGAGGAAATATAAATGTTACCCACAGTTCCCGAAATGTAATAAATTATACAATTTGATATATCTCAATAAATACATTTACGACTCTTAACATTATCACATGGCCATACTTCCGAAAATAACTATTATTACTGGGTCGACTGTTGTACCTGCAAATCTCCTATCGGGGGGAATAAAAACATAATAAAATGGGGTGAGTATAAAACTCAATGAGTTTAGTGAGAGGATAGTAGTTTTTTAACATAATTTTACTCTAAAATAATTAATCATATCAAAACACAATTTCATCAAAATATCACACGAACTTAAATAATTTATTAAATTCAAATCATGTATTCAAATAACAATATCGCAAATATACTGCATAAATCAATGAAAATCCATAATACTTATAATATCAATATTGAATACCGAAAACTATACCAAACAAATACTCAGCGAAATAATCTCATCATATCCGGGCCTCAATGGACGGGCAATGACGTACTATCTGGGTACAATCACTCCCTGGAGCTATATGGATAGACATAAAAGTACCATCTCATATATGATCATATTTGGACCTTGACGGACGGGCAATGATGTACTATCTGGGTACAATCATACTCCGAAGCTACACATATAGAACATAAAATATCTTCTCATAACTCATTATATTTGTGCATGCATAATCTGGTCCACAAAAGACAAAGTCGCCCTAGTAAACGGGCCAAAGCCTCCGTGTGTACTCAGATGGGCTCCAAAAGCCTGTATCTCATCTGTATTATCTATATCATCTGTATCTCAATATCTGTATCTTTGTATTCATCATACTGCATGCATATGCCCCTAAAAGGCGAGTACGCTCAAACACACGACCCAAAACCTCTATGTGTATTCTGACGAGCCCCAAAAGCCGTATATCTCATTATATCATCTGTAACACTATATCTGGAAGGGAATGACTCTGTCTAATGATTTTAAAAACAATCATTATATTCATATTCATATACCTTTGTACACATATACATAAACATATAATCTCATCCAAAATCTCATCTGAAATCTCATATCCTTTTTCATTTATCATGTCTTAAATATGTTTTCTTTTCATTAAAAGATTATCATGCATATTCAAAATCAATAATCAAAATCATTAATCAAACACATTTCTCGTAATAAATACCAAAACACGGATATAATCCATTTCTATAAAATTATTAAATTGAAGCCTTTAAAACCAATCTCGTAAACATGCTTTACTATATTTTAAAATCAAAATAAACTACAACAAAAATAGGTTTTGTATATTCCACTCCACTCACAAATGACAATATTCGAATTTGGTATCGACAACGTCCGTAGGTTGATTCTCGTTCGCGGATCCTCCTAATTTAAGGAAATAATATAATTATCATATGTAAATGCAAATCATAATTAATAAACTCGAAACGATATTTATCAGCAAAAAAATATTTTTGGATTCATAAAATTATCAAAATGTCGTCGACATAAAAATTTATCAAATTATCCTTAGAATCAAATATTATCAAACTACCCTCAATTCTGATTACAAAAATATCCACAAGTTTTGAATTTAAGAACTTACCCCTAAAAAATATGAAATTACCAAAATGCCCCTAAAGACGTAAATTACTAAACTACCCTAAAATCTTAAATTACCTAACTGCCCTAATTTTAAATTACCAAAATGTTCACTAATTTTAAAATTATAGAATTACCCCTAAAGGTTGTGAAATTACCGAATTGCCCCTAAGGTCAATAGTGACTGGAGCTCAGTTAATGGCGACAAGAAGCTCAGGTATGATAATTCTAACCTCGGTGAATCCAATGGTGTCGACGGTGACCTCCCATGCCATGCGCTGACAGCAGATCAAGCTCTCCAAAACCGTGAACATTTCGGTGGTCAATCGAAGGCAGTCCGGGCGTTTCAGGTGACGAGGTTGGTCGGAAAATGATGAGGGGAAGCTGAGGAAAAAGATCCAAGTGGTGGTGTGGCCTAAAACTAGCGGGATCACGGCGAGTTGAAACAGGTTGGGCCGCGGGTCTTCCAAGCTAGATCAGTAGAGTTCTGGCCGTTTTTCGACATTGGTAATAGTAGGGGTACGTTGGTCGGCTCTCAAGCTTTAGATCGGTACCAAGCATCGCTGGTGGGGTGGCTAGAAATGGGAGAAATGACAGGGTAGGGTTCGCGGGTCACGGGTTGGTCAAACGGGTCAACGGCAGCTTTTCTCTCTCTCTCTATCTCTTTCTATTTTAGGAAAGAAAAATAAATGCTTCTCTCTCTCATTCTTTCCGTAAATAGTAACTGGCAATTCTCCTTTTTTTTTTTGGGTAAGTTTAATACAAATTAAGCTAATACCAGACTAGAGTGCCGAAATAAAATCCAATTATGCGGCCGTTGAATTGTGTTTGAATTGTCTCGATTTCATGTTGCGATAAAAATTTAAATTATTCGAGCGCGATCAATTTTAATAATTCTCTGTATTTTAGGCATATGCAATGCTTTTTTTTGGCGAATGCAGGCTCACTTGTCTCAGTAGTTTGCCAATGGGAAGCAATTGGTTCAATTTTTTTTCATACGGCAAGGCTGGTTTTCATCTTGCTGTATATGCACCAGATGTGCTGGTAGAACAAACTAGGGAATTCGGTTGGCTCTGCCATTGGATGTTGAGAATTTTTGGATTGGCACAATTCTTTCTAAATGCCAATGTTGGCAATATTTAGCAGTTTTTGATTTCAAATTCTGGGGCAATTTCAAACTTCAAATGCCGAGCTGTCGATTCCTTTCTGCACTTCTTGCTGGAAAGCAGAATTCTATTGTTAAACCAATTATACACTCCAAAAAAGGACATACAAAATGCAACAGATGTACTTGGTGCCACTTTGGTTCAGGAAAAAACCAACAAGAAATCTTCATGTTACTGGTGGACCAAAGTTGCAAGACAAATTTAACCTTAGTAAAATGCAGTTAAACATTAAATTTGACAGCCTCTTTCAGATGCTTATAGCCAGACATTACGGAGAAAGTCTTCCACTATCATATACAAGCATGTTTCGTATGGGTGGGTGCACATCTAATAGAAGGAGAAGTGCCAAGGGATTCCCTATTCATTGCACCCTCAAAATGACTAGCGTCAGAATAAATTCTCTTCTGAAAGTGAGAGGAAGCTGAATCAAGTGCATTATTTCCGATTTTCAACGAAGTTACGCCACCAATTTACCTTTGGGATGATCAATCGTAGTCGTGAAATGATGACACTCGCCATTTCACAACAATGATCCACAATTTTAGTCAAAAGTAGTAAAACACAATAATTTTAAAATACCAAAATTAAATTATTTTCTCAAAGGACAAAAATTAGTAATTGACCGAATGTTATGGAGTTTGGATTGAGACATCAATTGGTCTTTGGGAGTATCCTACGAAGAATCATATGAAATTTGTGCAAAAAAATACATGTGTTTGTTAGGAAGGGTGTATTTGACTAATATTGAGAGTTGTTGGACTAGAAATCAAAATTTGATAAATTATGAGAATAAATAGTTATTATAATTTGTCCCTCTAAATAAATTTCGTCACCTAAATTTGTTTACACCAATGTAATCAGTCTTGAAATATAATCGTAACTTAACTCAAAATCTATCACCAATCAATAGTAAACTGTCTGTTTTATCCACTTGTCCGAATTAATCAATCACTAGCAAAATTGAGACTCCATAAAATATATCTGAAGTGTTAATACTCTCAATTTTAATGTATCAAAATTGCGTGTGCTACATTCATGCTCCCATTTTCTCCTGTTTAAGATTAAAGAGATGCAGTCTTCTAGTATAACTTAGAGGTTATGACATCCCACATAGCTTGGGAAGAATGTATTTAATGAGCTTATAACGGGAGGCCTTTTGAACGAGCCTGAACCCATAACAAGAGCAAAGCCGTAAGGAGTGAAGGACGCGTGATAGAAATCCAAAACAAATAATATCTTACTGGTGCCAGAAATATGGAAGGGAGCCACTCCCAGCCAATGGTGCTTGCCTAGTGGGGTAGAAGTGTGTGAGCAACGAGAAGTCTCCGTCTGACTTTTCGGGACAGCGTTTATATCTTGCTGGGTGAGGCAGGTCGTTACGAAAGTAAACGAAAGCTACTATTGAGGACAGCGTTTATTTTAAGCTAGCGATGAAAGGTAAGTTCCTGGAAGCTTGAATTGAGCTAAAGTTTTTCTATACGCTCCTAGTGCTTTATCTGATGCAGTCTTCTAATTTAACATTTTCTGCATTCTAAATTTCCTGATCAAGATTTCTCATCACCAGGAGAGAGAGATAGCTTCTTCTTCATCATCTATCAATATGATTCCTCATATAAAGTATGATGTTTTCCTTAGTTTCAGAGGCAAGGATGTTCGCCACGACTTTATCAGCCATCTTAATGCAGCTCTTTGCCAGAAAAAAATTGTAACTTTCATTGATGACAAACTTAATAGAGGAGATGAAATTTCTCCGTCAATTTCGGGTGCCATTGAAGGATCAAAGATTTCCATTGTTGTTTTCTCGGAAGGGTATGCTTCTTCCAGATGGTGCTTGAATGAACTTGTGAAGATCCTCGAAAGCAAGAACAAGCATGGACAGATTGTAGTCCCAGTTTTCTACCGCGTTGATCCATCAGATGTAAGAAACCAAACTGGAACTTTTGGGGATTCATTTTCGAAGCTTGAAGAACGATTTAAGCAGAAGATAGATATGCCGCAAACATGGAGGATTGCTATGAGGGAGGCAGCCAATCTATCTGGCTTTGATTCTCATGAGATTAGGTAACTCTTCTCACAGAATTTTCTACCATCTCGTGTATATAATCACAATAGAGAAGGAATTGTACATATTTAGATTTGAAAGCAACAATATTCTTGTTGAAAATAATTGACAAGTTTAGGATCACAAAAGTTGAGTCTTAACTTGAGTCCAGCCCTAATATTTCATTCATCTGTTGAATAGTAAATTTAATAACCGGATGTTAGATCATTTTGATTTAAACTATGGCTCAATCGTTCGAATCCCTAACATTAATCAATACTTAATATTTTATGTTAATAACTTGAATCTCTTCTAATAATATGTACGTTTCATGACATCCAAGTTATTCCTAAAAGAGACGGATGGAGACCCTTAAATTATTGCTTCTAGGATGGCAAGCCTAGGGCTGAGCGAAGGTATGGCGATGTTCACATCTGGCGTGGAGATGTTTTTTGGACACCCAAGCTGGGCTTTTTTTTCTAGACTTAAAAAACTCGGATTTTATATTTTATAATATTATACATGTGTATTTTTTAAATTTTATTTTAATGAAATTGGACATAAAAATATGAGCTTTAAATAATAAATATATGTAATAGATGAGTCAAATAAATATAATTATTTAAAATAATATAAATTTTATAATTTTTTTTACAAAATTTGTTTTTGGGCCAAACCCTAA
Organism: Luvunga scandens; assembly: GCA_030449905.1. Lineage (NCBI taxonomy): Eukaryota > Viridiplantae > Streptophyta > Magnoliopsida > Sapindales > Rutaceae > Luvunga > Luvunga scandens. The sequence continues at coordinate 1,073,279 of JASUUG010001097.1, read as the reverse complement.
ACTTATCAAATGATGCTCAAGATCAGTTTGGCCTCATTCTTGGGTAGATTATACCTAGCCCGCATCACAAGGTTCTTGGTCAAGCTGGTATTTTTAACATCTCTACTTTTCATAGCAAAAGGGCCAACAAACTATGCTTATATTTTGGGATACTATTTAAAATAAATAATGAATGATAAAACAGATCAAAAAATTTATAAATTAATATAAATAACAAAATTATATTTGTTAACATTAGGCGAGGATCACTGTCTTGTAAAATTAATTTCTATTTTTTTTCTTTTCTTTGATCAAGTTTCAATGTGAAACCTCTACATTGTTACCTATTGGAATTATAAACACAATGTGCATCTTTGTCTATTTTTTATCTATATTTTTTTTTTTAATTTTTTAACCTCAACTAGTAAGTCAACTTTATTGAAGAATTTTTTTTTTTATCTATATTCAATATTACTGCTATTTTTCTTACTTGTTAGGTCCTAATCTGTACTTGCAGAGGGAATTGTGAATGACATTTTAAAGAAACTGAATGATTTATTTCCAAGTGAGAACAAAGACCAGCTGGTGGGTGTAGAATCAGTCATCAAGGAAATTGAATCACTATTAATCACTGGGTCAACTGATTTTAACACTGTAGGCATTTGGGGCATCGGTGGAATGGGCAAGACAGCAATTGCCAGTTCTATTTACAGAAACATCTCTAGTCATTTTGAAGGTTCTTATTTTATGCAAAATATTAGAGAAGAGTCAGAAAAGCCTGGCGGATTAGTCAGTTTTCGACGAGAACTTCTTTCCACGGTACTAGATGATGGAAATGTGACGATTGGGATACCCAATATCGGCCCCAACTTTGAAATTAGCAGAAGGCTCAGCCGAAAGAAGGTTCTAATAGTTTTTGACGATGTGACTTGTTTACAACAAATAGAACTATTAATTGGAGGTAGACTCGATTGCTTCATGCCTGGGAGTCGAATTATCATAACAACGAGAGATGCACAATTGCTCAAGAACCTTTCTGGGAGCCGAGTTGATAATGTATTTAAGGTTAAGGAATTATCATACAATGATTCTCTTACGCTTTTCAGTCGAAATGCCTTTGGGCAAAACCATCCTGCCGCAGGTTATTTGGAGTTGTCAAATATAGTGATAAAATATGCAAATGGTGTTCCATTAGCTCTTAAAGTTTTGGGGAGCTATCTATTTGGAAGGAGTGAAGAAGAGTGGGAAAGTGCAATAAAGAAACTAAAAAGAATTCCTAACATGCATATCCAAAAGGTGTTGAAAGTGAGTTACGATGGCCTTGATGATGAAGAGAAAGATATCTTTCTAGATATTGCATGCTTTTTCAAAGGTCAAAATCGAGATTTTGTTATGAATTTTCTAGATGCCTGTGGTTTTTCGGCAAAGATAGGAATATGTGTTCTTGTTGATAAGTCCCTTGTGATCATATCGAACAACAAGATAACAATGCATGATTTGCTACAAGAAATGGGTAGAGAAATTGTGAGGCAAGAGGCCATTAAAGATCCAGGAAAACGCAGTCGATTGTGGCATCAGGAAAACATCTGCCAAGTTTTGAGCAAAAATACTGTGAGTCTAAAGTACTAACTTTCTATTTCTATTTTGCTTATGGAAGATTTAATTTAGTACTTTGTTTGTTAGATAATATTATTTCTTATAATGCCCCCACAAACATATTATAATATATAGAAAACTCTGTTGTACAGATTAAGAAGAATAAATAAAACTAATGGCGGACTAATGTGTTACATTGTATAGATCATGTAGGTCATGTTACAATTTATAATCATCAATAAAAAGGTTAAATTAGTGAAATTTGTTGGATATTTTCTTTTAATAATCAATTAATAATTTTTTTATTTATTATTAGTTATTTATTTTACAAAATTATGATACTTATAATAATGCTTAAATAAACTAATTATAATATATAATAGATAACAAGTTTAAAATTAAGTGATATTTGTTGAGTATTTTATTTTATAATCAATGAATAATTTTTAAATTATTAGTTATTTATTTCAAATTAAATTATAATATTTATAGTAATACTTAAATTAATAATTTTATTTTTAAATTATTTATTATTTATATTTTTAATTTTAATATAAAAGTATTATTATAAACATTACGTATTGATATAATATAAACTTTCATAAATTAGTAAATATACTTGAGTTATGGAATTGATTTTGGGAACTATGGGATAAATTTTTTTAAGTTTATAGAATTATTATGTGGGCTCAGTATAAGTTTATTCCAAAACTATGCATACACCAAACATAGAAGATAAATTTTTCATGAATTAGTCAATCTCAGATTTATAATCCTGCCCCAAATGCACCCTTATTATCATGGACATGCTATTCTAGAGTAAAGCCGTTGTGTCATAACAATTGAACAACGCAACAAATTTTTTGTTTATGTTCCCGAGCTTTCACTGTCTATCCTAACTCCTGAGCTTTTCATTAAATGTCTCAACTTATGCATCATATTTTGAGAGTTGAGGAAATTTGGGAAATGTAAACCTAAAATTTATCTGAAATCTAAATGGGTCATAATGCATATGTTAGAATAACATATTTGTTTTTAAATTTTTGACATCTAAATGTAAGTGATAAGTTGTTCGTTTTTATAAATTCAAAATATCTTAAATTTAATATTTTTACAGTTATAACCTTAAAAGTGTTATATATACTTGAAGTTTAAATATGTATATGCTTATAGTGATATTTAGTACAATAGGTTTTATATGTTATAAATATTTACAAGATAAGAATTTGATATATAATTTATGAAAAGTAATTTTGATAACATTATTTTTTAAAATTTAGCATAATATTTATAAATAAAAATTTTTTATCTAATAATAAAATAATTTGTTTAAAATTCAAATTGTATGTATATTAAGTATTTAATATCAAATAAAATTTGGAATAAAGGAAAATTCTAATATGACATCTAATAGCTAGGTAGGAAATAAATACATTAATTGAGGGTATTTGTGAGAGAAAATTTGATTTTCCCTTCAAACATTTTATCATTTAGATAAAAGTTTGAAAATTTTACTTTTTCCTTTTAGATAAAAATGTCTTAAAATAAGACTTCACATACAAAAATAAACAAGCGAAAATATCAAAACTTCTTAAATTAAACTAAATTAAAATTTCGGACATAAAAGCAAACAACCCTTTAGACTTAACAGAAGGGAAAATGAAACAAAAAAACTTAATGAATTGTATAGATACAACAGCTATATTCTAGGCACCTAGCATTTCCTTACACATTATTTTCTTCTCTTTTTAGGGGAGTGAGGCAATTGAGGGCATCTCTTTAGATATGTCCAAAATCAAACAGATATGTTTGAATCCTAGTACATTCAGAAAGATGCATAGATTGAGATTCTTCAAATTCTATAACTTAATCACCGGAGAGAATAGATGTAAGATGCATCATTCAAGATGCCTGGAATCTCTTTTCAATGGACTAAGGTTTTTTCGCTGGGATGGATGCCCTTTGAAATCATTGCCTTCAAAGAATTTTCCAGAACATCTTGTTTCACTTGAGATGCCTCATAGCAATATTGAACAGCTCTGGAATGGTGTCCAGGTATGTCTTAAATATTCATATGAAAATCTTTCAATACCAAATTTTAAATGTGATGGATGCTCATTACTCGTGTTCAATTCCTCCCGACCTTGCTGCTAGAATCTTGCTGCGTTAAAGCGTTTAAATCTCAGATATTGCAAGCAGTTATCCAGTGTCCCAGACCTCTCATTGGCCTTAAATCTTGAGGAGTTGAATTTAGCAGGCTGTACGTGTTTGATTGAGATTAACTCATCTATTCAACATCTCAATAAGCTTGTTATCCTTGATCTAAGCTTTTGCTTTAGTTTGAAGACTCTTCCAACTGGAATTAATTTGGATTCCCTTAAAAAGCTTTTACTTGTAGATTGCTCAAATTTCAAGAGGTTTCCTGAGATCTCTTGTAATATAGTAGACTTAAATTTAAGGGGAACTGCTATTGAAGAACTGCCTTCATCGATTGGGAATCTATCCAGACTTGTTACCTTGAATCTTACAAACTGTTCAAGGCTTAAGAGTGTCTCGAGCAGCCTCTGTAATTTGAAATCACTTGAGGGCCTTTTTCTCTCTGGCTGCTTAGAACTTGAGAAACTGCCTGAGGAATTTGGAAATTTAGAATCTCTAAAAAATGTGTGGGCCAACGAAACTGCTATAAGTCAAGTACCGTCATCCATTGCTTGTATGAACAGGGTTCAATGGTTATCTTTTGAAAGATGCAAGGGTCGTCCGCCACAAATGGGCTTGAAATTGGCTATTTTCTTTCAATTACAGAATCCGGAGAATCTGTCTCTAATAGATTGCGGCATCACAGAATTACCTGAAAGTCTTGACCAGTCAGCTTCTTTAAAATATTTGCATCTAGAAGAAAACAATTTTGAGAAAATACCCACAAGCATCAAACAGCTATCTAAGTTGTTGGTTCTCCCATTGCACAATTGGAAGAGGCTTCGATCCTTATCAGAACTTCCAAGTAGTAGTCGCGTATTCGCCCATCATTGCTCATCATTGGAAACATTATCAAATTTATCGACGTTGTTCAAACGTCCGTCAGATCTTTGCTATATATTTGACTTTTGCAATTGTTTCAAATTGAACATGAATGAGCTCAGAGAAATTGTTGACGAATCTCTAAAGAAAATTCAGGTTATGGCAACATGGTGGAAAGAACAAGATCAGGTGACTCTCTTTATAAGTACATATATATACATGTTTATAAGTTATTGTTTTTTTTCCCCAAAGTGAAATTTAATATTATACAAAATGATGTTTTTTGTGGCGCAGGAAGATGATCATAACCCTCCTCGGGGTTGTGTCTGGTGCCCTGGAAGTGAAATTCCAGAGTGGTTTAGGTTTCAAAGTATGGGATCTTCAGTAACCCTTGAGCTGCCGCCAGGTTGGTTCAACAAAAAATTTGTCGGCTTTGCTCTGTGCGCTATTGTTCCAGAGTATCATGGCGACACACGGGGTTTACGAGTTGACTGTGAATGCAAACTCAAAACCAAAGACGGTGACTGTCATGTCGCCACTTGTGTCCTTTCTGTATGGAACGAAGATTTACTCTTTAGAGTAAGTTCTTTCGAGTCAGATCACATGCTTTTGGCGTATGATTTCTCTATGTCTTCAGATGGTGTCGGGGATTCCAATAACGAGGCCTGTATCCAATTCTATATTCGGGATTACATGGGCAAACGCATAGAGGGTTTTGTTGTGAAAAAATGTGGAGCCCATTTAATATACGCCCAAGATCCCAGAAGAAGGTTGAGATTTGAGGTGGAAGATGATCAGTTGCTACACTCCAAAAGACAAAAACATTCTTGAAATCCATTACATGAGAGATGAAAATAGCTTTTGACAGGTCTGTTTTTGCTTTCTTTAATTTGTTTTGGGGCAATATAAGCAACTTCAAATGCAAAGACCCAGCAGAAGTTTAGATGGCCACCCGGATTCGAATCTTGGGGAGGTAAGGGTCTGAAAAATGGTTCTCTATATTTAATGTGGAACTACTATCAAGTGCTCGGTTCTTGTAAAAAAATAATACGGGCTCACAGCCATTTTCATTCCACAAATTCACTAGCTCTCTCAAATTTGTGCTTACTATGAAGAATGACCTAGGAGCGTGGTGCATGTGGTTATGGAGCTAAAATCTTAATTTAAACTTAGTAGGATTAAAATGAATTTCTATCCTTCCAATAAATAAAACATTACATCAAATTTGTATCCCAATATTTTTATTGCAGGTATTGAAGCGATATTTATCATTGAATTATAAGGCTTATAAAATTATTCATTTGCCCATCATCGGACTACCTCTCTTGGAAAGAGCAATATAAGAATTTTGAAGTATGTAAAGCTTAAATTACGGCTTTATACCATGTGTTTGCATTAATACTCCAATTTTTTTTTTTATATTTTTCACCAAAATGAACTCCTACGAGGATTCATTAAGCTCTCCCTACTATTCTTCATATGACCACCTCAACTCGCTATTCATATTATTTTAGCTCACCACCTTGTGTATCTCAACTAAACCATCTACCCCCAAATATTAGAGAAACACACTTAAACCTCAACTTAGCACAAGCTCCCCGTAAATATAAATTTATTTATTTGAATTAGATTTGAGTTGAATCCAATGAGAATCACTCAATTGGTTAAAGCAGTTGGGATTGTGGGTAGTGTGAGGTTGGTCTCAATGGCTATAGGTAGCTATCTCCTTTTTTCTTTACTCTTGATGTGTTTCTTTAAAGTTCTCTTGAATTGTATGAAATCTGATATTAGAAAGTCAAAAATTACAAGGAACCTCTCACTTTCCATGTTGAATCATAATGCCATTTGTTTCGTCTTCCTCTAACTCTAAATTAGTGTGCTCTCTACTATAATCTTGTGGATGTGGGGTTTAAGTCATCCCTCAGATATAAGAGCATAGCCATTCTCATTCCTAGGTTTAGTTTTTTTCGACAATTTCTTCATGTTTTAGTCAGTGATGTCAAGTATCTAGTGGGTGGAGGTACTGGTATCTAGTTTTAGGAGCATCTTGACATGGTTTCATGTGAATTTAAGTTTCACCAGTTTTTTGACCTTTTAGCAATTTCTTTGTACTTTAGGCATACGAAATGTTAAAAGTCCAACACCAATTTCATGATCCAAACCAATTACATTTGTCCAAGCCTAAGTTCAAAGCTCAAGTTATGGAAGATTCAAGGATTGTGTAGAGAATGAGAGATATCTCTAATTTAAAAATATCTAACGGTAGTGAATATATCTAATTTTAATGATTTCTTAAATGTTTAGTAATATCTGTAAAATGTGGTTGTTAAATTTTTTTAATTTAATATCTGTATGGTTTGTATTAGTTTTAGGTTACTATAAATACCTCTAAACTCCTTGTTGTAAGCATCAAGTGAGGAGTGAAGAATTAGAAGAGAAAAAGAAGAGTGAGCTTGTGAGTGTTGTAGTATTTCTTATAAAATATTAATAAAGTCTTTTAGTTTAGTAAAATTCTTCTATTGCCTAAATAATTTCAATTTTAAGCATTTTAGTCCTCCTCAGTTTTCAACACGCAATGCTTTTTCCAGGTGGATGCAAGCCAGCATGCCTCAGTTTTCCAATTAGAAGCAATTGACTCGTATTTTTTGGATACTGCAAGGCTGGCTTTCATTTTACTGTACATGCAACAAATGTGTTTGCAGAAGAAACTAATGTGCAAGTTGAAAATTTGCATCACTTGTCATAATGCTAGAAAATTTTATCATCACTGACAGATTTCCAGCGGTAGGGATGTTTAAAATATGCGTAGCAACAATGTATCGAGCAACTCTTCTTTCCATGGGTTCCTATCATGTTTAAAGAAATGAAGACGTCGGCACCTAAGAATTTATATATATATATATATATATATAGAATACTCACCACAAAGTGTTTAAATTGGTTAAATTTACTTGTTGTAAAGAAACCATGCATGGGCAGACCCAATTAAAAGCCCTCCCGGGCCATTATTATTATTTTTAATAATAAAAAAAGTTTGACCGCATTTAAATTCAATAAAATATTTATGACTTAGTGGTAAGTACTCTATCTTATGATTTTAGAGATTTTGGTTCAAATCTCTACGACCATATAATTCAAATTTTTAAAAATATTTATGCATCTTTCATTTGATTTATTATTATACTTTTTAAAATCAAATTTGCAGAGCTCTTTTAATTTATTACTATATTACTTTTTAATTAAAAAAGAGAATAAATCTGAGTTAAGTGAATAATTAAAAAAATTACGTTCCCCGAATTGAATTAATTTTTTTGAACCAAGCCCCTCCTAATCAAATTGGCTGAGTCCGCCACTGAAACCATGCATTGCTTTCTATAAATGCAACTTGTGAGAAGTACTTGAAAATGATATTTAACAGCAAGATGACTATTCCGATAAAGAATTCATTGCTTAGTGATTTTGCCTCAGGCTTGGCTATTCATACTCCCCCATTCCATTCACTTTCCCATTCATTTCTTTCTTTCTAAATTCTATCCAAACATAACCATAATGCCTTTTGAATTGAAGAAGAAAATGCTTTAATGCTTGTTCAATCAAAAGATGGTCAATGAAGCTTGAAACTTGAAAAGGCAAAACTAGATACACGTCCGATTTCAACTCTTACGAGTAACGTGTATGAATCCGACAAATTCTTAGGTGTGGGATTTTCACACATTTTAAAATACAAAATCACTCATCATCCATGTAAATAGAAATGTCAATGGTACCTGCACACCCGCCAAAACCTGCCAATTATAGGTAATTTTGTGTGTTGCGGCAGGTTTGATATTATAAATTAAAATCTGCACTAGGTTGTGTGTGGGTTTGATATTAGCTAAATATTCTGTAGAGACCCGCATTTAAATAAAAAAATATATAAAATAAATAATGTAAAGTGCAAATTTGTGTGCAAGTTGCAACGTGCTTAAGTTCTAATAGGCTTTTAATTTAATGCATGGATTATTATATACTTATTATAATTTTGCATGGACTATTATTCTTTAAGTTAATATATGGATTCATTCATTATTATAATTTTATTCTTAGATTAGTATTTAAAACATATTATTCTTTAGAAAATATAAATCTTAATTATTATTGTAGGAATCGTATTGGATCGGTGCTAATGGTGGTGAGTGAAATGAAAATCTTCTCTTGGAACTTGTGTTGAATGATAATATAAAATGATAATTGTTATTTTTAGATTTTTCATGAATTTATATATTTTATACTTAAATTTGAGAATTTTTGTTGGATTGATGTTGAGATTTTAATTTTCCGTTTACTTTAGCAAAATTTAAAATTGAATATGTTATGTAGAATTTTAGGTTATTATTATAATTTTACATATTGAATATTTGTGATTTTAAATGTAAAAATCCATAAAAAATCTGCTGGGTACCATTACAGGTTTGGTAAATATCAAAATCGATAGCAGATGAGTTTTCTTAAAAAAATTAAAACCCACAGCGAGTTGCAGGTGCGTTTGGTTATTTAAATTTTGTATAAGTTTAGGTTTAGTAATGACAAACCCGCTGCGAGCAGTGTCCATTGCCATCTCTACATATAAAAGTTACTTCTGGGCAACCTAGAGGCTTCCCCAACTTTCCGGCTAGATCTAACGGTTTTAACAGTCTTGGGCATGTGTCAAGTTGCTGCCGTTTTTCTTAAATCTATTTTGCTTGACATCATGCGTATCATGTGCTAACTCACTTAACTCTACGATGACTTCTACTTGAAGTCGGCTGATATGATCTTCAAGGTAGACTACCTGTCGGATACATTTCCTTCATACAACGACTTGTCGGATATAATATGCCTTTTTATTTATGTATTAGCTCAACAACTTGCCCGGATTGAATACTTTATCATTATATTTATGTTGTTGCTGTTGATCGCTTACAAATTTTTCCCGCAAGTTGTATTTATAGAGAGCCATGCGTGGTTTCTTATAACAAATCAATAAAAATAAACAATAAAGCTCTGTTGATTGTGCTGAATATTGTTAAATTGACTGGTTGCAATGTCCTCTAAAATATTCCCCACCGGATGACAGTATTTTGATAGCAAAAGGCTAATTTGGTTCATACATGAGCTGTCTCATTACAAGTTACTGGGATATATCTGACTGCAAAAAGATCTGAGTCTCGAATCAAAGTTTTGAATGTCGCTAATCTTTCCAAAATATAGCACTTCAGCGAATCCTGCATAAACAGTCATCTGCACCCCAAATCTAATTTCTTCCACTTTAGAAAGCACCATGTCATCAAAAAACCTTGTGCTCTGAACTTTGTTGCTATTGTACTCCAATTACAATCTCTTTTATAGCTCCAAGACCAGCACGCTTGTCGGATAGATGTATGGCTGCATCAACAGTGAGTTTGAACGAGCGCCGAGAAGGGTCATTGACACCTATTAACAGGCAAGTTTAGTTAAATTACTGACTGCTATTCAATTCACTTCCGTCTTATTGCTTTTGGATTTTAGTCTTCTTCCCCATTTGACAATTTTCAAAAGCCACCAACACTCCATGTTCACTAACTTCTCTTCTCTTTGTCTAATTTTTATCTTTAGATTGAACGAGAAAAAAGAGGGAGAAAGTGAGACTTGCTTTTCTAATCACGGAAGTTCCTCTGGCTTTCCATGGTCATCTGTCACTTGTACCCACTTCCCATTATTATACACTCTGACCAATCTTTTATCTTCTCTCTTCATCATATATATACGTATATACATATACATATCCTTTTTTAACTATCATGAAGTAGAAAAAACCTGTCTAACAATTCTGAATCCTACAATGAACAGTCTGATCCGTCGTAGCCACTGCTAGTGAGTACTTTTCTGACCATTCGATCTCTTAATCTTGTGTCAAATATCATTTCAGAATCTTTACATCGCCAAATTTCTATATTCACCCAGGGAGAGAAGCTAGATTTGGCACCAGTTTTTCCTGATTCAGAAACAATTTTTTTACCACTGAAATTCCCCAATGGAGTATTGCCAATGCCTAGTGAGAGAAAATTTACACAATTTGATGCATTGGAGTTCTCCATGGAGATTCATCCCTATTTTGCACAGCAACAGAAGCAATTCGTAAGCTCTGATTTGTAAATTTGCCACAATCACTCTTCTTTGGAGATGAGCTGCCTTGGCTAAGCCTAATGGATTCAAGCACTGACAACTTCCACAAAAACAGACAACTGATACCTTTGCAGATGGCTTCAGTGCGCTCTTTGCCACATTTTCCTCTATATATTCGATAGAAGGAACTTTCCCATAGTTGGATGATGCATCAGCATTCTGATGGGGGACATGATTAATTTGTAGTTGCTTCAACAAATTTGAAGCATGCAGCGCAGGTGGAGGCAGCAGTTCATGTGTACAAGTACTTGGAGCAGATGGGCATTGGGTGGTATCTGAAGCAAAGAAACTTCGATACTCAACTCATTTAACCTCCGCAAAAGCAGTTGGCCACAAAATTGTTTCAGGGATATTTGTAAAGGTCATAATCTAAAGGACAGTTACTCTCCTATCATGCATGAATTTCCTGCAAAATGATAGCAAGCCTGCACTGTTAAAATGCAAGAGAAACTGTAAATTGAGCTTCTCAGAACTTAAAACTTTTCCAACGAAAACAAAATAAAATATAATTAAAGAAGATCGTATGCTTAAGTTTCTTTCTTTCCTTAGCAAACAGCTAAGTGAAATGCATTTCGTTATGTAAGAGATGAATACACATCTACTGCAGAACAATTAAAAGGCAATATCAACAATTAAAATCATTGCATTAAAAAAATGTTAAGCTTGAACCAGCAAACTACTGATTCAAGTCTCCCCCAAGATCCAATCTTTAGCTTCCGATACCCAAATCCAAAACTTAACTAACAAGACTTAAACACAAATGAGCAATAAGAATCACAGAATCAATACAAAGAATTAGAGTGTTTCGTCTTATCAAACAACCCAGAAAGTTTTTACTATTTGATGAGACTACAAGACACAACATTATCAAGGAATTGTAAAGAAACTGAATGAGCAAAAGAACAAGCTCTGAGGCTTTATATACAGTCAAACATGGATCTAGAAAGATTCCCTAGCTGTCAGCAACTGTTTCTGGGTTTTGTAACGAACCCAAAAATTTCCCGCCTTTTCCAATAACTTATAACAACCATTTGGGTAGCCAAGCTCCATGTATCTCATGTGTATATGCCCTAGCCATCAAAAGGGCAGCTGAACCATGCCGTTTAACTAAAATTGGTTTAAGTGATTCACGTGACTAATCACGTGACTCACTAACCATACCAGACGATATTAACAAGTTGTCATCCAAGCTTGCTGGTGATCATTAACAACATGTTAGTAATCCCATAACCACAATTGTCATCCAAGATTTTAGATTCACTTTCAATTTTCATTAACAACATCATTTTCATCTCTTCACACACCTCTACAAATTAGTTTCTGCAGATCCCAACTAAGTTCAAACAATGCTCAAACTTTGCTCCCAGTACAGCCTAGTAAGCACATCATCAACATTATCATCGCTTCAAACTTATTTGATTTTAGATTCAATATGCTTTATTTTCTGATAATGGATTTTCCTCCTTCATTTGCTTGACTCAAATCAACCATTCATTTAAGCCACATTACTTTTCATCTCTTTTATCATTAACAATACAACAACACTTTGTAAAGTAGCTTTTTAGTTGATAGTGCAATTATTGAGTAAAAACATATATTTAGTGAGAGACCTCCAACTAAGTTCAAACAATGCTCAAACTTTGCATCTTCCAAGATTACATTATCATACAAAAACCACATCATCAACATTATCAAACAATAGCCTTCGAATTTTCTTTTAGCTAATATCTTAACTACACTCCCTTTATTAATACACATACATCAAACATCTTGATATAATGAAGGTTTATGTCAATATGCTTTATTTTACCTTATGGATGTATGGAATAAAGAGAGTTCCTTTCTTTTTATTTTGACAAACTCAACACCTAAAATCTTTTTGCCTGAACCAAGATACTTCATTTCAAACTTATTTTTAAGTTGTTTCAAGAAACTATCTGACTCATGTGTTTGCATGCTATCTATATGTCATTAACTTATAGAAATAAATACATTTTAACACCATCTTCTATATCTTTAAAACACACACAGTAGTCAAAATTACACCTTTGAAAACCATGCTATGTCATAAAGGTATCAAATTATAAATACCACTATCTTAGTGACTGTTTAAAACCGCATAAAGACTTCTTAAAATGACATGCCTAATCATATTTTTTTGGATTAGTGCAGCCTTCTGATTGAGACATCTCAATCATTTAATTTGTTTGCCATACAAAAAATTTGTTTTTACATCCATTTGTTCAAGATATAAATCATTTATGACAACAAGTGCTAAAAGGCTTCTTAAAGAAGAATGCCTGACCACTGATGAGAATAGCCCTATAAAGTCTATTCCCTCCCTCTGTGTAAAGCCTTTGGCAACAAGTTTAGCTTTAAATCTTTGTGGTTCAACACAAAGTATGCCCTCGTTAATTCTATAAATACATTTGCGCCCCACTACCTTTTTGTATGTTGGTTTTTAAGTTAATTCCCATGTCTAGTTCTTATTTCATGATCTTATTTCCTCATCCATTGTTGCCTTCCATTTTTTTGATTCAGTGCTTTCAACAACTTCTCTATAAGTTTTTAGTTCTTCAATTGATAACTTATAATTTCAAAGTCCACATAGCCAATTAAGTTTGCATCTTCCACATAGCCAATTAAGTTTAACTCACAATTCAAAAATTTCCAACATATAAAGTTTTTGTTGCATCCCACCGTGATAACTCCACTCAAACTGAGAGATTTTATTGTCTTACAAAATCTTGTTATTAGATGCATACTGTTTATGAAGCATCTCTATTTCATTGAACACAACATCTCTGCTCATGATTGCTTTTGGTGGCTATATATTTGTACACCATAGCCTCTACCCTTTAACACCATTAGGGTATCCTACGATCTGAAGTCACGGGCTCCAATTTCCCTTATTTGATATATGCATATGTTGAACAACCAAAAAATCTTCATATCTAAATAATCTGTTGGTTTCTGTAACCATAGCTCTATTGTTGTCTTGAAATTGATATCAGATGAAGGGCTTTTTGTTTATAATGTAGCATGCAGTGGACAAAGCTTCTACCCATGGTGTCATACGCAATTTAGAATAGATCAACATGCAACTTTACTTTGTCAATTAAAGTTCTATTCATTCTTTTTGTAAGTTCATTTTGCTGAGGAATATGTCCGACTATCTTGTGTTTTGCAATTCCATTTTTAGCACAATAATCATCAAGCCTCTTATTATAGAATTCTAAACAATTGTCAATTTTCAGCCTTTTGATCTTTCTTTTTGTTTGTATTTCTACCAAGGCCTTCCAAGTTTGAAATTTTTCAAAAGCTTTACCCTTGTTTTTTAACACGTACACCTAAACCATCCTAGAATAATCGTTAATAAAAGACATAAAGCACCTAGCTCCATCTAAAGAGTTTTGTCTTTTGCTAACCACTACAGATTCATAGTCAATATATTTTAGAGCACCTTTACTTTTATAGACTACAGTACTAAACGTGATTCTTGAAAACTTTCCTAGGATAAACCTTCACAAAACCTCAGGGTATCTACTTTATCTACACCTAAGACCTTTTTTTTTTATTTAGCTCTTCAAGCCCTTTTTACTCATATGGCCTAATCTTAAATGCCATAGCATTGTCTTGTCTTGAACCTTATTTCATATATTGGCTTCACTAGTAACAGTTGTCCTCTTAAGACCATTTAACCCATTTCTCATCTCTCCATTTATAAATACCATTGACCCTTTAAGCATCTTCAAAGTCTCAAATTTAAGCTTATCTACACATCCTATCTTATCTATTATCCTAAGAGAAATTAGATTCCTTTTTAATTCAGATACATGTTTGACATCATCTAACTCCTTAACCTTATCATCTGACATTTTGTGCCAAATCAAGCCTTTACCCACAACTTTACAACTTGTATTATTCCTATTATAACTATTGCACCATCATAAGTTTGTTAGTTTATAAACAAGTATTTATCAAGGCATATGAATAACCAGAGTCAAGTACCCAAGCACATTCAGATTTGCCATTAATAGCTGTCAGAACACCAGATGAATCAAAGTCATTAAAATCTTAGGCTTCTGATGAAACAACAACATCAATACTTATTTCCATCTTTATTCTTGTATTTTCTTTCTAGGAAGTCTTTCTTGAAGTGTCCTAATTTATGGCATTGGAAACATTTTAAGCTCTTTGGCTTTAATTTTAACCTCTTTTTTTGCCCTTTGAACCATCTTTCTTCTCTAATCTCCAATTTACAACCAAGCCTTCTGTCTCTTTCACTTCTTTCATTATGACTTGTTTTGAACTTAGAGTCTCCTTTACATCTACCATTGTGAGTGTTTATCTTTCATACATCAATGTGGGAACCAAATGCTTATAAGAGCTTGGCAAAGAAGACAACAGTACCATAGCCTTATTTTCATCATCAATTTTCACATTTATGTCTTTAAGATCTAGAATGATCTTGTTAAAGGCATTAATATGATCTAACATTGATTATCCTTCCTCCATTTGCAAAGTGTATAGCTCTTCTTGGAGCTAGCCTCTTTGTCATGGAGTTTTTAGTGTATGTGTCTTGAAGTTTCTTCCACAACCTAGCTGTTGTCTTTTCACAACCATCCTCTCTCAGAACCCTATCACCAAGACTCAACATAATGGCACTATATGCCCTATCAAGAATATAAGGGTAGATCATCATTTAAGATCTTTCTTGGATGAAGATGGCTCTCTAAGAGCCTTTGCTAATCCTTGATCTACTAGATGAAAGTCATTTTCCCCCGTAAACTTTTCCACATCTAGCTTTGGAATTGACATCTTGAAGATCAAAGGACTGAAGAAAGTAGCTCTCGTACCAATTTGTTGAGCTTGAACTAGCAAGCTATCGATTCAAGTTGATAAATGCATATTTTCTCTGTATTTTACTATTAACTTCTCTATCTTTTTCTTGTTTTGGTTTTAAATATTCTAATTATTTTAGTAAATTATTAGTTTAGTTATTTTGTTAAATTATATTTTATTATGTTAATTTTTATATTTTGTTATTTTGGGTATATTCTGGCATTAAAGAGGAATTAAATTGGAACATTCAGGAAGAAATCTTCTGGAAAGAATCAGAAAGGGAAAAGAATAAAGAAATTTAATTAAACCAAATCAAGGAAGATGCCATTTGATTATCCATCATGCATGCATTCATGTGGAGCACTAGTAAGCAATTAGGCATACATGCAAGTGGAATTCAAGCCAACCAGACTGAAGCCAATAAAAATTATGATGTGTTTACTAAACTGGAATCGGAATGGACTAGAATCGGAATGGGCAGGAATAGGAATGGGCTGGATGGGAATAAGGAATGAGAATTAGAATAAGTTGTTTACTTGAACTGTAAGAATCGAAATCGGAATGAGTTGGATTGCCATTAATATGTTTACTTTGTCTTGGAATCAGAATCGGAATGAATTATATTATAACAAATTACTAAAAAATACTTAATGAATTATTATCATAATCATTATTTTATATTTTAATTATAGTGATTATTTATTCAAAAATTATTATTATTATTATTGTTGTTGTTGTTGTTGTTGTTGTTGTCGTCAATAATATATTGATATATTAATTAATTGTAAAAGTAATTAATTAATTAATTATAATAATTATATTATTAATTATTATAATAACATATTAATTATTGTGATTATTTAATAAAAAAATATAATTATTAATATATTATTGCTAATAATATATTTATATATTAATTAATAGTAATAATTATATCAATTAATTGATGATAATAAATGAATTAATTATAATAATTATATTAATAATTATTATAATAGTAAATTATTTAATTATAATAATAATAACATATTAATTATTGTGATTATTTATTCAAAAATTATAATTATTGATCATTATTGTTAATAATGTATCAATATATTAATTAATTACAAATGAGGCAAAATGGATATTTTTTATTTTGGAAATGGGCAAAATAGAAATTCCAGGGAATGAGAGATTGATTCTCACCTCCCCATTCCCAAATAATAGTAGGCCTCATAATTCTAATTCCCATTCCTACTCTATTTTTGCGAAGTAAACACCATCAATCATTCTGATTCCGAATTCCGATTTCCCAATTCGAGAAGTAAACACACCATTAATTCATTCATGTATATTTAGAAGCTTATGGCCATCACATGGAGATTAATGAAGACTTTGGGAACAACCATGCACAAAATAGAAATTTATTTAATGTGCATGGCTTTATAAGTTGCGTGCAATATTTACGTGACCAATATAAAAGATTGCATGCATAAATCTTGCCTTGGTTGAGTCAGTTTTTGAAATCATTATATAAAAGCACGGTTAGTGCCATTTGGAGTAGCTACACACAACCAAAAGCAGCATAAACTCGAGAGTCCCCATCCAGCAGAAACACAAATAGGAAGACAAGTGAGCAAGAGCTATTCGGCCAGATATAGACAAAAGCAGAGCCAAGTGCTTGGCTTAATCTCCATGATTGGTTTTCTTAACTCTTTTATTCCCAATTCAATTATG
The DNA here is from genome assembly GCA_030449905.1 of Luvunga scandens. Taxonomy (NCBI): domain Eukaryota; kingdom Viridiplantae; phylum Streptophyta; class Magnoliopsida; order Sapindales; family Rutaceae; genus Luvunga; species Luvunga scandens. The sequence continues at coordinate 1,055,939 of JASUUG010001097.1, read as the reverse complement.
TCAGACTAAATTTTTTATTTGATTGAAAGTGAATTCAAAACCTTAAAATGATATATAATTAATATTTAATTTCTATCATTAAATTTATTTAGTTGAAATTGTTTCTATTCTTTTATTGTTTATGATTTTATTCTTATCTTATTTGAGTGGCCAATTAAATAGGATTTAAATAAATTCTATCATTAGATTAAAATAATTGATCCGTAATTGTTTTGATAATTTAATCATTAGTAGTAAATTGGAATCGGTGATTGCAATTGGAGAATATAACCTAAGTTAAATAATCCGAGCTTGTGTGCTTATTACTTTGATCATCCTAATATCTTTCACTACTTAAGGCTTCTATTATCTTAAATTTAAAGATTTTGCTTTAAGTTATTTAATGATTATAGATTAGGTGAAGAACTTATTTTGCGTAACAACATACTAAATAAAGATAGAGATTACTAAAACTTATTGTTGTATACATTTAATAGTTTCAATAGAATTTGATGATAGAATTGATACATTGATTATGTGCATGTTTGGTGGTGGTGAATGGTCCTTTGACCAAAGTTGTCATTATTATTATTTCATTTTCCTTTAATTAGAGTTTCTATTAAATTATTATCTTCGTAGTTTTAGTTTCTTTATTTGTTGCCATTTTGTCAAAAATTCATAAAACCCCTTTTATTTATAGTTGGCATTTTCTTTAGTTAGATTAATTTATATTTTTAACTTTTTATCATCATCATCATCATTATTTTAAATCTTTATTTTAGAGTTGATAATAAATTAAACTATTGTAGTTTTCATGGAATCTATCCTTACTCTATACTAGTTGTTTATATTGTTAGTACAATTTTAAATTTGGTGTACCCTAACCACACTACCAAAAGTCTCCCCCAAGATCCAATCTTTAGCTTTTGATCCCCAAATCCAAAACCTAATTACCTAATCGACATGTTTAAGGTACAATCAATGTAAACTAACAAGATTTAAACACAAAGAAGCAATAAGAATCACAGAATCACACACAAAGGCTTAGAGTGGTTTGGCTTATCAAATAGCCTACATACACTGAAAATCAAAGAGAGTTTTCACTATTTGATGACAATACAAGATACATTGATACAATGTTATCAAGGAACCGTAAAGGAACTGAATGGGCCAAAGAACAAGCTCTGAGGCTTTATATATAATCAGATGTGGGTCTCAAAATATCCCCCAACTGTCAGCAACCATTTTTGGGTCTTATGACAAACCCCGAAATTTCCCGCGTTTTCCAATAGCTTCTAATAGCCATTTGAGTAGCCAAGCTCCACGTGTCTCATATGTATATGCCTTAGCCATCAAAACAGCAGCTGAACCATGTCATTTAAATCAAAGTGGTTTAAGTGATTCACGTGACTAGTCATGTGACCCACTCAGTGTACCAGACGACATTATCATGTTTTCATCCAAAGCTTGCTGATGATGATCAACGACATGTCAGTAATTCCATAACCATAGTAATGACACGGCGGACTGTTCTGCATTATTTGATTTTAGATTCACTTCTAACAAAACAAAAAGAGGGAAAACAGTACAACCTCTTCACATCTTTCCCTTGAGACAATGTTAGCAATTTTTTTATAGTTTTCGGTTTCAAATTTTAGGGCAACATCAACCTTCGAACGCCAAGCTCTCGGTTCCTTTCTGCATATTTATTCCATTCCTTTTTGCTGAAAAATAGAATTCCTTTGTTAAATTCATTATCTACACTTCAAAAGGAAATAGAAGAATGCAACAAATGTGCACGGTGGCAGTTTGGTTCAACAAAAAAGAAAAAAAGAAAAGATGAGTCCAAACTTGCAATACAAACCTTGTGATGATAAAATGCATTTAAACAGCATATTCTATAGCCTATCTTTGATCTTTATCGCCGGACATTATGGAACTTGTTTGTGTGTGCGACACCCCAAATTTCGCACGCGTAGAGCATGTGACAAAGAATGAGGTTACTTATAAATCATATCCTTATACAAAAACATCAAACTAGAAAAAAAAATTAAAATTTTATTAAACAATTTCACAAACTCATAAGTCTAATACTAAGTATTTTCTCCCATAGCCATAAATGTAACAAAAGTCCCAAAGCTTTCCAATTATAAGTTTAGAAGATAAACAAACATAAAAGAAATCGAAGTTTATCATTTTCTTATTCAACTAGCTAAAGTAAATCTCTAGCTTCGAAGATAAGCACACATGTTAATAAGTTACTCAATTTGCAAACAGTAATGGCGAGCAATAAGCCATCAACTAAGTAAAACCATTCCCAACATATTAGAGTTATAGGGTACCAAAAGTATTGCAAGCCTTATTTTTTTTTCAAACATATATTGGAAACATAAGTTTTACAAAATGAAATATTATAACATAAAAGCATAAAATTCAAAAGTGATTCAAGATATCAAAAACATAATTAATCATGAAAATAAATCTTATAACATATATACATAGAAAATAATATGTTAGCTTACGTCACATAATGTCACATATACTCTTAATGATCCAACTAAAAGTAGAATCAGAATTAGAATATCATATGCACACCCAAAACATAAACGCAGTATTGGTCGAGAAAATATATATCGTATAATATTATCAGAATCAGAATTAAGATGGTTATGGACAATGAGACAAAACATTTAAGTTCATTTTTCATATGTACCAGCTTGCTCATGGCGTTTTGTACTCATGTAAGGAATTAATAAATAAAAAGATAATTATTTCATTGAATAGGGTTCAATCATTGATCTTAGTATAATAAACTTAGCTAAACATACTTGAATGGGAAGCAACAAAGTAAATAAAACCTGCCATGGGAAAATTGAAGGACTACTACTGCCGCTCCTCTAGGTTTTCCACCATTTTCCTTCCTAAATTCTCTTCTAATCGGCGTGGTTTGCTTCTCTTTATACATTGCACAATTTTGGCTGAATCATTTTATGATTTGAATTACAATTATTGGAAGCTAAGTCACCCATTTAATTTAATTAAATCTAAAGCTATAACATACGCCAACCGACTTTTAGAAGCCATTATTTCCTTGTTCTCTAATTTATTCATTCACGTACATGCACGAAACTAATTGAAGTTTGTTTATTTTACCTTGAATTCCACGTGTAAATTTGGCTCAATTGCTCCCAAAATCAATTATTCTTCAATGCTTCCCTAATTGCTCTTATTCATGCACTTTTTATCCATAATCTCCAACTATTTTATTGAACATTATTTTCCTCTTCAATAAAATAATTCAATTAACTAAAAATAACAAATAAAAATATCTAGCAAATATATAATTAAGGTTAAAATATGTAAATATTATGTGCTTATTAGTGATACTTCGTGGCACTTTAGCCCTCAAGAGGCGGTCTAATACAATCTCAAGAGATGGCTCTTGCACAAATTTTCATGATTAATCTTAATCGTGTTTGTGAACAAAATATTTATATTGAATCCTTAAAAACCATAACAATGATTTAGGCTTGCAAAACAAATTTCATTCTAAGATTTTATAGACAATTTCATAAAAGATAATCATTTAGCAAAATAATTTGCACATTTAAAGGCATTTAGAATATTTTGTTAAAACCGTAGATCTAACATAATTTTTAGATTTAAAAACATTTATGTAAACTAATTTTGGTATGAAAATCAATTAATTTTTAAAGAACCATAAAAACTCATGCACTTATAATAGTATCAAAATAATCATACATATTCAGTACACTAGGAATGAAGTTACTCACCTCGACAAAAGTAATGATCTAAACACGCCTCAAAGCCTCCAACAGCCTAAAGCACCTTAAACAAATACAATATATAACTATTAACAACTTATTCTAACATCTTGATTTTCTAACTCATACCCATACAAATTGAGTTCTCTAAACATTTCCTTTTAATCTAATAATCAGAATGATAAAATACTATACAAAACTTTTTTAAGACGATCAGATACTAAAAGCATTTCCAAAACTATTTGTTTCTTGACAAATTCAAAACTTTCTCACAGTATCTTAAATAAAGAGTAAAGGTTCTAAGATATTTATTTCCAAAAAATTATTTGTTTCTTGACAAATTCAAAAAATTTCTTTTTCCAAGTTCATTTGTACTTTGAATAATTTTGTAAAGTCTTAAATAAAATGTCTATTCTGAAAATCCATATAAAATTGAAAACAAAGTTCTTACTAAGATATTTATAAAATTTTACATCTTAAAAAACCATTTGAAAATATATGTTTTAATTAAAAAAACTTAGGAATGGTAGATAAACTAAAAGTACTTAATAATAAACTAAAGTAAATTTAAAATTTCATAATTTTCCAAGTTCATTTGTACTTTGAATAATTTTGTAAAGTTGGTTGTTCTGCTGAAATCACATTTTCTTAATGCAACAATGTCTATTCTGAAAATCCATATAAAATTGAAAACAAAGTCAAATCTTATGAAATAAAATTCATTTAATAAATAGTTGAGAGAATAAAAATGTCCATTTTTCGATGACGGCACAAACAAAAAGATAAGATTCTTTTCAAAGAAGTAAAAAGTCCATTTATAAAATATATGTTTTTATTATGAGATATCAATGTTGTACTATTTATTCCTAAAATTAATCAAAATCTACTGAATGTAGGTCAATTGTTTGAGAAAGGTTATTATGTTGCATTTAAGAATAACATGTGTGTTATTACTGACCCAAATGGTGTAGTTTTGTTCTCTGTAAAAATGAACAACAAAAGTTTCACTCAATAATAAACTAACGCACTAAATAATCAACTTTAAACACTTTTAATCAGAGGAGGAACTCGAGTGTGTATCAAAACCAAATTGTTCTATCAATATGGCATGGATAGCAGCTAAAAAGCTTTAGTTGATCCACATTATATTTATAAACCTATGAGGAATGCATCCTTAATAGAACATGATGGTTTTTATTGAAAAAATTTGGTTTAAAGCAAAGGGAAAGTAAGAAAATAGCTGTATAATCTTTACCAATTGAATATAAGATTCTTTGCCAAGTTTTATGAAGTTATAGGGATTGAACAAACTCCTTGACAATCAACAAAATGTACTGAGAGGAAAAACATGACAATTATAGAGATGGCTAGATGTTTATTATTTGATAAGGAAATCTCAAAAAAATTTTGTCATTGTGAATTTATCTTTTTACAAAACCGTTATGAAAAAGGGAGGAAAAACCTGTGAATTTTTTCTTTTAAACCCTCTATTTATAACTTGAGAATTTTTGGATGTTTGTGCTTTACTCATGTTCCAATGCAAAAAAGGAGATGTTAGATAAAAAAAGGTAGAATATATAGTCTTTATAATAAAGCATAAGAAAGGTAAGACTTTGACCAAAAAATGGATGTCAAATTTGATAAAGTCTCAAGGTGAAATAGGGTTTGAACAAGTTTATAGGGAACAAACTCAAAGATGATGATTTTATTGATAATGAGTCAATAAGAGGTACTAGACCACTTACAAAAATTTATCAAAAGTGCAATATGGTTGTGCTTGAACTTGCAAGGTGTGATGAGGCTATTAAGAATCCAAAGTGGCTTGTTGCAATATAAAATGAGATCATGATAATTCATAAGAATCAAACTTGGAAGCTAGTACACAAACCACTACACAAGAAGGCTATTGGTGTGAAATATGTTTATAAAAGCAAACTTAATACTGATGGTTCTGTAAACAAATAAAAGGGTATGCTCAATTATTTGGTGTTGACCTTTCTAAAACTCTTGCACCTGTAGCATAGTTAGACACCATCAAATTGCTTCTAGCGCTTGTAGCACAAAACCAATGGAAAATCTACCAACTTGATATAAAATCATCCTTTCTAAATGGCTATTTAGAAGAAGAAATCTTTGTTAAACAGCCTAAGGTTCTTGCAAATCCAAAGAAAGTATACTTGTTAAAAAGGGCATTATACGGTTTGAATAAAGCCCCAAGAGCTTGGTGAAAATTGATGATCATTTGCTGAAGATAGGCTTCAACAAGAGCATGAGAGAATCAAATTTGTATATCAAAGTTATTAATCATGAATTGATAGTTGTTTCACTTTATGTTGATGATTTGCTTGTCACAGGAAGCAATGAAGAATTGGTGAAGCAATTTAGGGTTTAAATGATGCAAGCATTTGAAATGACTAATCTAGGAAAGATGGTTTTCTTTTTAGGATTGGAGATTCAAAAGTCACAAAAAGGGATCTTCATTAGACAACAAAAGAATGCTAAAGAAGTGCTAAAAAAATTCAACATGAAGAATTATAAGTCAGTATATACTCGTTTGTCTCAAAATGAGAAATTTAGTAAAGACGATGGTACTAAAAGGATTGATGAGGCATTATACAAAAGTATCTAACAGCCTATAATACTCTTGTATAATGTTTGCTATAAGTCTGTTGTACAGGTAAATGCATGGTGCAAGTGAATGGCACTTCAAAAGTGCTAAAAGGGTGCTCAAGTATATAAAGGGAACTTTGGATCATGGAATAAAGTGCGAAAAGGCAGACAAGTTAGATTTTCATGGTTTTGTTAGTGATTGGGCAAGATCGTGTGATGATATAAAAAGCACATTAGGCTACTTGTTTAGTCTTGATTTAGGTTGTTTTTGTTGGAGTTCAAAAAAGTAAGAAATAGTAGCTCAGTCTACTACCAAGGTAAGTATGTTGCAGCAACTGTTGTAGTCAATCAAGTCTTATAGCAAAAGAAGCTCATAATAGATTTGAATATGGTCCAGAATAAAGCAACTAAAATCTTTGTTGATAACCAAACTGCCATAGCAATTTCTAACAATCCAATATTCCATGGGAACACAAAGCATTTCAAAATTAAGTATTATTTTCTCAAAGAAGTCTAGAAGAATACTGAAGTGAAGCTTGTGCATTGTAAGACTGAAGAACAACTGGCTAACATTCTCATAAAGAGAATGTCAAAATCTAGATTTGAATTACTGAAGGAAAAAATTGGTGTCTGTAGTAAAAATAACAAGGAAGAGTGATGACAATGTTACATTTGCTGTAGGATTTGAGCAAAAATAAAAACAACAAAGATATGATTATGCTGTCAATAATATCCTGCAAGATTATTGGAACAAATTTTTTTTGAATTTATGATATCCAATATCTATTAAAGATATGTAGGCAAATTTTTTGGCATTGTTTGTTTCTTTTCTTTGTATAAATTCAGATATTGCAGCAATGAAACGTATTCAATTTAGCGCCCTAATTTCTATGTGTTCTATTCTCATTGTTTAAAATTGAAAACCAACAAGCTACTATTAAGGGCATTTTAAAAGATGAAATATGGAAAGGGAGGTTCAATGTAATAGTAGATACAGATTTCTTATCACCAAAATTGAGAAATGGCTTCTTCTTCATCATCTATCAATATGATTCCTCACATAAAGTATGATGTTTTCCTTAGATTCAGAGGTAAGGATGTTCGCCACAACTTTATCAACCACCTTAATGCAACTCTGTGACAGAAAAGGATTGGAACTTTCATCTATGACGAACTTAGCAAAGGAGATTAAATTTCTACTTCACTATTGAGTGCAATTGAAGGATCAAAGATTTTGATTGTCATTTTCTCAAAATGGTATGCTTTTTTTTAAAAAGTACTTGAATGAAATTGCAAAGATCCTTGAAAGAAAGAACAAGTATAGAATAGACATATTGTAGTCCCAGTTTTGTACCATGTTGATCCATTAGATGTAAGAAACAAAATTGGGACTTTTGAGGATTCATTTTCGAAGCTTGAAGAAAAATTTAAGGAGAAGACAAATATACTACAAAAATGGAGGATTGCTATAGGGGAAGTTGCCAATCTATTTGGCTTTGATTTTCAGGACTTTATTAGGTAACTCTTCTCACAAAATTTTCTACCATCTTGTGTATATAATCACAATAGGGAAGAAATTGTACGCACTAAGATTTTGAAAGCACAAATAACATTAAAATATTTAGCTAGTGTTTTTTTTTTTGCCTAAAATATGAATAAGTTTGAATTTTTCTAAAGTCTGAATAAGTCTTAGTGGCCGTTTATTTTTTTGACTTAATTGACTTAATTTTAATCAATTAAGTCATTAAGTCTATTTATTTTTTCAACTAAATGAAAATTTTAAGCCATTAAATCATTAAGTTATTAAACTAATTTTTTAGCTTTTTACTTAATATAAAAAATTTGATTGATATCAATAAAAAAATATTCTTTAAAATATCCTTATCCAATTAATTAATTTTTATCCTTACCTAAATAAAATTTAATAATTAGTATTATTATTCATCTCTATATAACTTATCATAGTATATAGTGGTAAACTATTATTATTTTTATCTTTTTGTTTTCTTCAAATTTAGCATTATTTATCTTCATAATTTTTTATGAGTACTTTTCATGTAAAAACATCATAGGCTATAATAAAATTGATTAACATATATAATATAGAATATTAAAGAGTTGTATTCAATTAAATATAATTTATGTTATGATAATATATCATCTTATTTATATTCTTTGAGATATTTATTATTTGTTTAACATTTATAATTTGTAAGGGCATAAATGTAAAAATATTAGTTTTAAGTTAAAAAAACAAACAACTAAATATTTATCTTCAGCGATTCAGACAAAAAAATAAACATATCATTCAGATTCAGACATACAGCTCTATTATTCATAATTCAGACTAATTTAGATCTATTCAGATTTCAAACAAAAAAACAAACGATACTTTAATATGAATATTTGAATGACATGTTTGTTTTTCTTTTCTTAATATTTGAATATAAGTGACATTTTCTTTGTTTTATAAATAAAAAAAATCTTAAACATGATTATTTAATATTTATATCCTTGCAAATTAAAACAAAAAAAAAAGATTAGATTTTATAGTTTAGGAAATAAATATATTTTATGGAGATATTTTTGTAATATAATATTTACTTCTCATTCAAACATTTTTCCATTTAGATAAAAATAAAAAAATTTACTTCTTTTGTTAAAATGTAAATAATTACAAAAAAAATAAACAAATTTTAAAAAAATTTGAAATTAATAAAATTTCATACTTCAAACATTTAACAAACAACATCTTAATATTTATGTTAATAGAACCATTTTTAGTAATATGTCTAATGTTTCATTGACATTCAAGTTATTTCTAAAAGAGACAGAAGGAAAACCTTGACCTCATACTTCCACTGCAAGAGGCCAAACAAATTACCCCAACATTTGGGTATATACTAACTAAAATAAACAATGAAAGATAAAATAGATCAAGAAGTTTATAAATTATTATACATAATAAAAATAATAAGAATAATTAGGTGATGATCACTATCTTGTAAAATTTGTATTTTATCTTTTCTTTTATCAACTTTCAGTGTGAAACCTCAGCATTAATTTTAGTTATCGGAATTATAAACACGATGAGCACCTTTGTCTATTTTTTATCTATATTTGATTTTTTTTTTTGGCTCTCATTTGTTAGGTTCGATTCTGTACTTAAAAAGAGGAAATTGTGAAGAACGTTTTAAAGAAACTGAATGATTTATTTCCTAATGATAACAAACGCCAGCTGGTGGGCGTAGAATCAATCATCAAGGAAATTGAATCACTAGTATTGACTGGGTCGACTGAATTTAACACCGTACGCGTTTGGGGCATTGGTGGTATGGGCAAGACAACAATTGCCAGTGCTATTTGCAGTAACATCTGTAGTCGTTTTGAAAGTTCTTACTTTATGCAAAATATTAGAGAAGAGTCAGAAAAAGCAGGCGGATTAGCTAGTTTTCGACGAGAACTTATTTCTGCACTACTAGAAGATGTAAATGTGAAGACTGGCATGCCCAATGTCGGCCTCAACTTTGAAATTAGTAGAAGGCTGAGCCGAAAGAAGGTTCTAATTGTTTTTGATGATGTGACTTGCTTACAACAAATAGAACTATTAATTGGAGGTCTTGATAGACTCGGTTGCTTCATGCCTGGGAGTCGAAGTATCATAACAACGAGAGATGCACAATTGCTCAAGAACCTTCCTGGGAGTCAAATGGGCAATGCATTTAAGGTTAAGGAATTATCACACAATGATTCTCTTACCCTTTTCAGTCGAAATGCCTTTGGGCAAAACCATCCTGCTGCAGGTTATATGGAGTGGTCAAATATAGTGATGAAATATGCGAATGGTGTTCCATTAGCTTTTAAAGTTTTGGGGCGCTACTATTTGGAAGGAGTGAAGAAGAGTGAGAAAGTGCAGTAAAAAAAATCTAAAAAGAGTTCCTCACATAGATATCTAAACGGGGCTGAAAGTGAGTTATAATGGCCTAGATGATGAAGAGCAAAATATCTTTCTAGATATTGTATTTTTCTTCAAAGGAGAAGATTGGGATCTTGCTATGAATTTCTTAGATGCCCGTCGTTTTTAGTAAAGATAGGAATAAGTGTTCTCATTGATAAGTCCCTTGTAGTTATATCAAACAACAAGATAACAATGCATTATTTGCTACAAGAAATGGGTAGGGAAATTGTGAGACAAGAGTCCAAAAAAACGCAGTCAATTGTGGCATCATCATGAAGATATCTATCAAGTTTTTAACGAAAATGTTAACTTTCCATTTGTATTTTGTTATGGAAGATTTAGTTCGTTAGATAATATTATTTCTTATGGTGCCACACAGCATATTATAATAAATAGAAACTCATTTGCACAAACCAAAGAAAATAAATAAAACTAATGGCGGATTGATATGTGACATTATATAGATCAAACACATCATGTTAATTTGTATTACTTTTATTTTGGTATCATACATTTTATTCTAGAGTAGAGCCATTGTGTCGTAACAAAGCAACAAAATTTTTTTGTTTATGTTTCTCAAGTTTTCATTGTTTGTCCTAACTCCTAAGTTTTTCACTAAATGTCCCAACTTATGCATCATACTTTAAGTGATGAAGAAATTTGGGAATTGTAACCTGAGAATTAAACTTAACAAAGGACGTGTGAAAATGAAACAAAAAACTTAATGAACTGTATAGATACAACGGCTGTATTCTAGGATTTCTCTAAACATTTATTTCTTTTCTCTCTTTATCCACTGCAAATTTAGAGTTTGATCACCACAGAACGGTAGTTGCAGCCAGAATTATACTCTTAGTAACCACTTGTGATCTTTTATTGATTTTTAGGGGGTAGAGGCGATCGAGGGCATCTCCATAAATATTTCTAAAATCAAAGAGATATGCTTGAAACCTAGTACTTTCACAAAGATGCATAGATTTAGATTCTTCAAATTCTATAACTCAATCTCTTGAGAGAACAGATGTAAGGTGCATCATTTAAGATTCCTGGAATCTCTTTTCAATGGACTAAGGTATTTTCTTTGGGATGGATGCCCTTTGAAATCATTGCCTTCAAAAATTTTTCCAGAGTATCTTGTTTCACTTGAAATGCCTAATAGCGATATTGAACAGCTCTGGAATGGTATCCAGGTATATCTTAAATATTTATATGAAAATATTTCAACACCAAATTTTTAATGTGGTGGATGCTAATTACTGGTGCTGAATTTGTATTTTTTTTTTACCCTTTCCCAGAATCTTGCTGAGTCAAAGCATCTAAATCTCAGACATTGCGAGCAGCTAACCAGAATCCCAGACCTCTCACTGGCCTTAAATCCCGAGAGTTTGATTTTAGCAGGCTGTATAAGTTTGATTGAGATTCACTCATCTATTCAAAATCTCAACAAGCTTGTTATCCTTGATTTAAGCCATTGCTATAGTCTGAAGAGTCTTTCAAGCGGAATTAATTTGGATTCCCTTAGAAAGCTTTTTCTTACATCGTGCTCAAATTTCAAGAGTTTTCCTGAGATCTCTTGTAATATAGAAACCTTATTTACGGGGAACTGCAATTGAAGAACTGCCTTCCTCCATTGGGAATCTATCTAGACTTGTTACATTGAATCTTACAAATTGCTCAAGGCTTAAGAGTGTCTCCAGCAGCCTCTGTAATTTGAAATCACTTGAGAGCCTTTATCTTTCTGGTTGCTCGAAACTAGAGAAATTGCCTGAGGAAATTGGAAATTTAGAATCTCTGACACGTGTGACGGCCATGGAAACTGCTATTAGAGAAGTACCATCGTCGATTGTGTGTATGAACAGGCTTTTATTATTTATGTTTTGAAAGTTGCACGGCTCAGCCGCAAATGGATTTGAAATTACCTGTTTTTCCTGCTCTTACAGATTATGCAAGAGCTCATTCTAATTGATTGTGGCCAGTCATCCTCTCTAACCTATCTGTATCTAGATGAAAACAATTTTCAAAAAATACCTACAAGTATCAAACAGCTATCCAAGTTGTTGGTCCTCAGCCTAAATCATTGTGAGAGGCTTCAGTCCTTACCAGACTTCCATGCAATTGCCTCGTATTTGCCCATCATTGCACATCACTGGAAACATTATCCAATTTAACGACCCTGTTCAAACTCACTTCATAGAATTACCAGGTATTTGACTTTTGCAATTGTTTCAAATTTGACCGGAATGAGGTCAGAGAAATTGCTGAAGAAGCTCTAAAGAAAATTCAGGTTATGGCAACATGGTGGATAGAAGATGACCTGGTGACTCTAAGTGCAAATGTTTATAAGTTATTATTTATTGCCTCTAAGACAAATTTAATAATCTAATTGATGGTATTTCGTGGTGCAGGAAGATGATCGAGCTCCTTTGGGGTTGTATCTGTTACCATGGAAGTGAAATTCCAGGGGTGTTTAGCTTTCAAAGTATGGGATCTTCTGCAACACTGGAGCTGCCGCCAGGTTGGTTCAACAATAACTTCGTTGGCTTTGCTCTGTGTGCTATTGTCCAAAGTATAATGGCGATACATGGGGTTTGCGTGTTGTCTGTGAATGCAAACTCAAGACCAAAGACGGTGACTGGCGTATTGCCACTGTCGTCCTTCCTGTATGGCACCAAGATTTCGGAACAAATTCTGTCCCTGAGTCAGATCACATATTTTTGGGGTACGATTTCTCTATGTATTCAGATGGTTTTGGTGATTACTATAATGACCCTTATCCAATTCTATTTTCAGAATTCGACTGGCTACTGCATAGAGGGTTTTGAGGTGAAAAAATGCGGAACCCATTTAATAATCGCCCAAGATTTTGGTGACTCCATGGAAGCTGCCAGTAGAAGTTTGAGCTCTGAGGAGGAAGATGATCAGGTGCTGCACCCCAAAAGACTGAAATATTCCTGAAATCCACTGCAATAGAGGCACCCTTGGTGAAAATAGTTTTCGACAGGTCTGTTTTTGCTATCTTTGTTTGGGGCAATGCAATGCAACTTCCATGTTTTGCTTAATTTCTTCATTCATTAACAGAATATTTTATTGCCAAAAGACTAGTTTTATCCTCTACAATTAAGCTCAGTCTGATTGCATTGACCTTTATTTCTCCGAACAAATAAAATTATAATACGACTACACTTCTAAAGTAGGGATGACGGAAATCCCCGCAACAACGGGAACCTTTGGGAATTTTTTCCATTTGGAGAGGATATGAGGAAGATTTTTACCCAATTTTTTATTCAAGAAAGAGATGGAGACAATTTTTTACCGAGATTCTTATGTAGGGAAGCGACGGAGATGAGGTGGAATCTCATCCCCTCCCCATTTCCCAATTTTTATTTTATATTTTAAATTATTAGTGAAAAATAATACAACTTAAATTATAAAATACTAAATATTAATATAAATAGAAAATATCAAAATATTTATATTATTAACATTTTAGGCCTAATTAACTAGTCATAGTCTTAAATTTCTATTCCAGATAGTAAAAAGGGTGGACAAGATCCTATTAGCCCAAAAGTTTTTTTTATTATAATATTCATTAAATATTTATTAAAAATATTTAAGTATCTATATCCATTTCATTTATTTCGTTATTGATATAAAAGTAATTTCCTTTTCTTTTTATTTTAGGATTATGAAGATTGACAAAGATAATTATTCTCATGATTTGTATTTTCTAGTGTGACTTTTGTAACGTGACTTTTTTGAGATAAAATAAGTTCTTGATTAAAAAAGTAGGCTTATAAAATGTGTTAACGTAAAAAAGTATAGTATATACGTTTGGTAAATTTTATTACGAAGTCTTTGGTTTATTATATTATGACTTTTTTAATTATTTTTTATTTTTAGAGTATATTTAATAAATTATTTAAACATATTTTTTTCTTAAATATGTAAAATTATATTTTTTTTAAAATAAAGGTATGATTTATATATTAAGGTTTATGGATAAGTATGATATAATTGTCTTTTATTAAAATCCAAGGTTATAATAGGGATTTTATAAAAATTTAGGAATTAAATAAGTTCAACTTATGAAAAGCAACTCTTTCACTTGTTTTTAAAAGATAAAATGGAGAAAATTATGAAATAAACTAACTTTTACAAAATTTATTTTAATAAAAAATTATTAAACAAAAATTTCAACCGAATCCCAAACGATGTATATTGTCAAACTTTACTTTTATTTAAATTTTTTACTCTAGTATGATGACATTAAAATTGGAAACTAAAAATTTATCAATAATTTAGGAATTAAGGACCCTCGGAGATCCCCTATTATTATTTAAGGAAGGGACGAGGATTCCCTCAAGCAATTCTAACAAAGTGACGGAGAGGGGATGGAGATAGGGACATATGCAAAATATTAGGAATGGATGTAGGGACGTCGGTCCCCTCCCCTCCCAACCCTTCTGCCATCCTTATTCTAAAGTAGTATCCCCATTTATTTGTTATCTGAAATATTGACGTAACATAAAAAATTCGATTGGAAAACATTGTATGCAAAATTTTAGTTATAACATGTATATGCACTAATGCTCCATTTTTTTTATAATTAAATACAATTTTACTGATATTCTTATTAAAAGTTTACCAAGATCTATTTTGATATAATGTATTTGAAGCCTAACTTGGAACACTAACTTGGAACACTGCTTCAAATAAGCGGCATAGTTCTAAATTGGGGAAAAACTCTTTAAGTTCATACAAAAAATAATACTGAAACACTAAATCATGTTTAGACATGGACGTTTGCGCAAAATCTCGGGCAATGCAAAATTAGGACTTGGCAGAATTCACATGGCCGCTAAATTAGAACTTCAGTTTCAACCACAACGGCTATAAAACCATACATTGGCGCCAAATATAACCTACATTTACCGGCTAGTCACTGGCGTCTAAACTTTTGACCCGGCAATTCATTTGTATACTTGCTGTGCAAGCAAATAAAACACCATCCTAAACCAAAATTTGTTCAACAGCTATAAATAACAACAAATTAGCTTGACTTGCAAGTAATTGATATTCCAAAATTCAGCGGTTTACATCTCTCTTGTTCTTCATTCTTCAATCTACTTGGCCACCAAAATTTAACGTACGCCCAAGATTCCTCAACCGTTTTTCTTTCCGGTAAAAAGTTATTTACAATGCCTGAGGTTGATCGCAGATTTTGTCCAACGGAACAAGAACACTGGTTTTGCAGCTTCCTCTAGGACAAGATTACAAAAAACCAAGTTCTTGATGATAGTCCTGCGAGAGAGTATGTGTTTATGGGCAACAAGAACCACGGCAGATTTGGAACTATTTGGAGAACACGGTTTTATAGAAGATAAAGGGGTGAGCCAGGCAGGAACAAAGCGTCGAAAGTCTTCGCAATTATACTAACGATAGTTCAACGTCTCCAAACGGGCAAACTAAATAAAGCGTCGAAAGTCTTTGCAATTATACTAACGATAGTTCAACATCTCCAAACGGGCAAACTAAAGATCTGTATTTTTTTTTTGGCCAAGGCGGCTAATGGTTCAAGAAGATCAGCGCTGGGGGCTTCCCAAGCAGTGGATGGAGCCAGGGCATTGGGGTTGCGAGTCTGATGATCATATAATAGGATTCAAGAAAAGGTTTCGGTATAAAAATATTGACAACCCTCAAGAAGACGACATGTGGATTATGCATGAATTTATGGTTAATTCATCGATATTAGAGGACTATTCAGATAAAGCAGTCCACCATGCAGAAAGCCAATTCGGGTAAGCAGCATAAGGAGCTGAAATAAGCGAGTGATAATGAAACTTTTTAAGGGCTGAACAAGAAGCACTTTTGGTTCAAGAAAAGCAGTTATCAAGAGCAAACAACATTCCGTAAATTAATCTGACACTGGCCTATAAAAGCTGTTGGTTTCATTTGCAATTACAATATAATATCTTTTCTTTCCGATTGCAAGTACAAATATGGTTGTAGGATTCAAAGAATATGAAAGAGGACTTGAAAATGATGCCGAACCTCTAATTTTTTTTATTTTCAATAAGAGATGAATAATATGATAGTGCCCCTTTCAATGTGTATAACAAAATGCAATCATAATGGTTCAAATTACAAACCCAGGTTATAACCCAAAGCATTTCTAAAATATGCAACTATGAGATAAAAAAACAAATGCTCCGTCAATCATAATACCGCTCTACATCTCTCACCCTATAGAACCTAAAATCTAAATCTGAAATGTACACAAGCGCTTGGGTAATGATCGGGAAGAGCTCCATAACTCAACCATAGGTAGACCTATCTATCACGCCCTTGAGTTTTCTCTTTCACATGGTAACAAAATCTTATATCCCAGTTCAAAAAGGAAGCAGCTGGATACAATCACCACTGCGAATGTAATATGATTATGTGTCAATGTTGAGATCATCTGGGCCAGGGGGAGACTCTGGTGGGATTGCTAAGGTGTAATTTGCATCATCAATAAATTCCAAGACCCTCCTTGCAGTTGCCTCTGATTGACTGACACCACCAATCTTTCTTGAAGAATTTACAGATTTAGATTCTCGAGTAGTGTTACTACTTTCAACTGATGATAGAATTTTGTCCTTTGAGGGCATTGTTTTCGCTGATGCTATTACAGAGGTGTAAATCCCAGATTCCCGTAGTCCTTGAGTAATGATCTATGAAGGCAAATAATATCAAACAGTTTTAGGACAATGGGTGCATACATGCAACACAAAATCCGCCAACTGCACAACTCAAAAGGACTCACCATGGGAGCGTAAATGCGAGTCAAGATGCCCTTCATCATGAGTTTCTTTTTCAGTGTTTTGTCAGCCCACACAACATGTTCACGGTACCTGTATCAACAGTGGCCTTGAGAAAGCAATAAATTCGTATCAACTGGTACCAATATTATGATATGAGAAAAAAATTCTGGGGAAAACGCAATGAATAAAGCTGTTTATATTCTGAGATATCCGGAAGCTTATAACTTACGAAAACCATAAAAGCTCAAGAGGTTCCCAAAAAAAAAAATTGAAACTTCTAAACTGGATAATTGTATTAATTCCTCAAGAGGATACCATATAAGTTTAACATTATTTTACCAGCTCAGCATCTCATCCTCTGTTGCAGTTGAGGCAATTATAAATGCCTGCACAGAACATAATAAGAAAGAGCTAAAGTAAAAACTGCTTCACCGTTAGCCTTAAAAAAAATAGTTTTTAAAGAACAATCATAGATTGTGAATATCTTCCAGCAGCAAGATGTGCCATAGGGAAGGTTACATATATTAATTAAAAGCTCTTATCAATCATCCTTGAGAAAGTCTAAAGATTATTTTGCGAGGAATTTATTTTGCCTATTTTTGTGTATACAACTTTGCTCTTAGAAGGAATTGTCTGTAGCTGCCATTTATCTTGAACAAACTCTACACAACAAAAACTTTACTTTGAAACTAATTTAACAAAGTAGAAAACATATATACATTTAGTAGTGAAAAAATTAAAAAGAAACACATGAAATTAAAATAATAGGAGCAGTGGAGATGAATCAGAATGAAGAACATAGATGCTGCATTGTAAAGAACAAAGAGTACAAAGGAAAAAACTCACAGCTCGGTCAAATTCCAGCATAAAGCATCTTCTAACATCTTCCTTTGTAGGCTTGCAGCCACACCGATCACGTCTTGAAGTCAGATCAGAAAATTTGGTGTATGTGTAATGCAGGACAGCTGCGTCATCCATTTTGATTTCACTATCAAAGATTACACGGTAGTATTAAGCGTGTGTCAACAAATGAGAAAAAGGAAGTATTCTGATCCTTACCAAAACTTTCAACTGAAAATAGATATAAGCTGAACTACAGTGACCAGTACTTCAATAAAGAGATATTCATAATGACCATGTCCTAAAAGTGTTAAGACACACACAAAGTACATAAAGGGGTGGGAACTGTATTGGTTCCCAATTCTAATGGGAACTGCAATAAACCCATCATGGCAGGGCAACGATTTTCTTAACATTTTGGGAATCAAGGAAATTTGAGTATAACAACTAAAAACACAAATAGGGGATGAGGCAAGGTCAGGCTATGGGTGCAACGCCTTGCCAGCCTGTCCTGGCTATATTACCAAAATTACCCTGATGGATAATCCATATTCTTATTTGTTACCACTGCTCTCAACTCTGTTATCTCTTTCTTCTTCTCCCCAGGATATTTGATCCACAATCAATTTCTATATTTTGATTACAGCTTCAGCTAACGTACTGTCTTCAATATATTAGTACAAAGTAATCCATATAAGCAGTCAACCAGAAGCTTGTAACAAATAAGGAGTAAATAACACAGACATACACCATCCTGGTATAAACTAGTGAATCTCTCCCAAATTCTTTGCACAAAGTATATTCAAGTAAATGTTGTCATTTTTTTTCCCCAATTAGGAGGTCTATTCAATATTTAATAAGTTATACAAAATGTCTATTCATGCAGGTGAATTGGTCATTCAGAGCTTCACTTCCTCTCCTTTCCTCTCTCTATTCTCCTCAAACAAATTAATTTGTGCTGTTGGTGCCACATATGAGCCCAAACATGGCCTGAACCCAAGGCAACTCATTTGTTTTTGGAACGGTGGTTGGGATGAAGTATACGAAAGACCTGGGCCAGGACATGCTGGTACTACATAGGAGCCTAAACTATCCATATATACATGCATTTTGTGGTAATGTACTTCACATTATCTATCCATATAGCATCTCAGTGAATGCAGATATACATGGATGCAGATGAAATCCATTAATATAGTTAGTGTAGTATAGAATCACCATACATTGGGTTCTTCATGTAGTTGTGCCATCTATGTGCACCATTAGGACGAAGATGATCTTGAACACGAGCAGCTGCTTTACCATTTCCATATGTCAGAAAGTAGTTCGGATTATTGCGGGCTGCTTCCCTATAGTTTCCAAAGTAAACATCTTTTGGAAGATGGTCATAGTTCTTCTTAAACATCGATACCTGTGACAATGTCATAGATCAACAATCACCAATGTTGTGTGCTCATGTTAAGATGCAAACATCCAAGATTGTCAAGAAAACTTCCAGATGATAATTATATTAGAAAAAACTTGTGAAGCCTTTAATAAACGAGCCTAGAATGACTCTAACTTTGATATTACATTGATTTATCTGTTTACCCAGCCAGAAGCATAGGAAGCAACCAAAAGAGAGATCTTACCTCGCTGAAAGGTTCCTTGATATCGTCTCGCTCAATACAACTCTCCTGAAACAAATTATATTGGACCATTATCGTTCATGTCCACGCAACAAAATAAAGGGACCATCAAAAGAGTGCCAAATTCTTTTTGCAACAAAATAGATACTAATGGGAGTTTTCATCTGCATAATAAGTACTGATCCACTCACATAATTAGGGAAGACTACCATATCAACATTGCTAGGTACATCTGACAGCAGCTGTCTCAGGGAGTACTCATGAGCTCCCGCAGGATGTATTAGCTCATCCGTATCAAGATGAAGAATCCAATCCATGCCTGCATCCTAAAAGTTTATAAGAAGAAAGAGTTATCATCAAAACATATGAATATGACATTTACAGAGGGTTATACACAGCAGATGTAAATGTAGAACCCATACCCTTGCCATGACAATAGCCATTTCCATATTCAGGGATTGCTTCACAAATAACTCGTAATTACATGGTTTATAAAAGAAGCTCGACAACCAGGTCTCATTCCAGATGCGGCTACCCCAAATAATATAAACAAAACAAAATAAAACATAATTCATCAGACACACAGCATATAACATGTGAAAAGGAAATTTTGTATAACAATCTCATCATCAGAGGAAACCAAAGGCAAACTATAGTGATACAACACCGAAAAGAGAAAAGGGGTGCAATCCCAATTAAATGTTAATGATGGTGGTCAGTGGAGGTTCGTCTACGTCCTGTTACATGATGTCAATCCACTGGTATTTATTTTCAAGCTTGTGCTCTTACCATAATGGATACTTATTTGCTTGTCCTTTCTTTTCCAATTTCATTTTTCAGCCTACTCCAAAGACTTTCTTAAAACAGTCGAAAGTTTTGTAAGACCATAAACAGAAGAAACTGAATAATGACTCCAGCTTTGCTACAAAATTAACCCCCCCCCCCCACCCAACCCAATGCCATAAACTCTTCACATCTTCTTCACAGTTTCAAAACTTTATATATGCACATAAGAAACTCAAAACAAAGTGCGATGCATCATAATTCAAACAATTAGAAACAGGATAAAACTATGCATAATTAAAATTAAACAATAATCTCTATCATCACCAACTATTTAAATTGAATATCAGTACACACTGACCTCTTGGCTTGCTGTTCCTCTAGTTCTCTTGTTCTGTATATAACCTTCACCCCCTACAAACATAAAAGTTATAGCTCATGGCTATGGATATTTGAAGAACAACAGTGAAAAGTCCTAATTATTACAGGCAAATGAGGAAGCAGATCTCACCGGAATTGACTCAAAAACTTTGGATACAGCAGGAGAGGCAGCCTTCCCCTCCACAAAAAGGAAAAAATTAGAAACACCAATAACCTTGTGATAAAAGATCCAAGGTATGGTCTGTTCAAGGCCAGCAGAAGTACTTGTCGTAATACATATCTGGACAAGGTCAAGCCAATAGGGAGAGTACATGAATTAGTGCCAATACCTGAAATTTAGCAAATTTAAAATGATCCCAAGAACCAGATTCTGAATTTCTCTATTGAGTGGTGAGAAAAAAAGAGTAATGTCACTGATCACAGCCTGATTTAAAAAGTCCTCAGCTTGCAGTACAATTTCTGTTGAATTCCATTACATTCAGGGACATCAATATTTAGGTACTACCGATATCACAATCCGTTCTACGCGTAAATTTAAGAACTTTCTCAGAAAATTATGTTTCATGTAGGAGGTATATAATTAAAAAGTGTTGTACATCAGCACCCTTCCACACCACATCTGCATTTAATGCATATGCCCG
Organism: Luvunga scandens; assembly: GCA_030449905.1. Lineage (NCBI taxonomy): Eukaryota > Viridiplantae > Streptophyta > Magnoliopsida > Sapindales > Rutaceae > Luvunga > Luvunga scandens. The sequence goes on along the minus strand of JASUUG010001097.1, from coordinate 1,034,531 downwards.
TAACAACCTTCAATACTCCACAGATGAGAATAATTGACTAAACGTTAAAAAGAGCAAAAAAATAAAATAAAGTAGTGAAAGTAAATGGAATATTCATTTTCCTATTAAAAAGGTGGAATGTTCATTTTCCTGTTAAAAAAATGGAATATTCATCCGCATAAGCGTAGTTAAAAAAGAAAAAAAATATGGAGTAAATAAAGCTAATAGAAGAAAATTAACTTAATCACAGAAAGTGAAACAAAAGCAAATTTTTCAACCAGAACACAACAAAAAAAAATGCAACTTTGAATCTTCAAGAAACAAGATCCAAAAGCTGAAACAAACCCACCAATTACAATCCTCCAAAAATTCAGGAAAATAACTGATACCAGACAAAGAAAAAGGAAAAGGAAAAAAAAACAAAAGCAGAATAATGTGTCTGCTACATAAATAAATACAAAAAAAAAAAATATCAAAGATCGAATATTCAAAAACCCATAAAGGGCATGAATCAAACCAAACGAAAATGACAAGAAAAAGGCTCACCTTGGGTTTTAGATCGGCTCCGTAATCAAACTTCCAGTTTTTGAAATAAGAAAAGGAAGGGGAGTTACTCCGGCCGAGAATATCAGCGCAACCACCGGAGGAGGAGGAACGGACGGTGGTGGTGGCAGGAAGGAGGGAGGAGTCGATGTCCATGCCGGGTAACTGGTGGTGATAGGGGGACCAGCGGGCGACGGGGTCGGCAATCAAGAAGCCGTCGCCGACGCCGACCCCGCCGCCGCGCCATTGGAGAACGAAGGCGAATGCGGCGAGAGTTAAGGGCAAGAGAGTTAAGAGAAAGAGGAGACGCGAAGTGAAGAGCTGTTGAGGTGGGTGTGATGATGATGTGGAAATGAGGGGCCTTGATGATGATGATGATGAACTGTAGAGACCCGCCATTTGAGTTTTAAGAAAATGAACAAGAGATTAAGAAAAGTGTTGCATGTGATTTTTTTTCCATTTTGTTTTTGTTATATATAAATATATATATATATATATAATAAATGAAATGAAATGAAAATGGAAAGAAACTGAACTGAAACTTGGAAGGAAATTGATACTAGGAAACCGTTTTGTCGTTGATGTTGTTTTTGTTTCATTACCGCTGTCGTCTTCAGTTTCTTTTTTTTTCCAAAATATCATTTACACCCCTTATTTTTTACTTTTTTTCGTTAATCGAGGGATCAAATTTTCCCTTTATAGTAGAAATTATGTCCTTAAGGTGCACGATTCCCTACATTTAATTTAAATTCGATTGATGTGATAAATAAGATTAGTTTTAAATAAATTTTAGATCACCTCTCTTGTAAATAAATTATCTTTAAATCACTAATTTTTCTTTAAAAAAACTTTAAATTATTTATATATTTAGTCAAAATATAATAAAAAAATAAGGTTCGAATAATGATAATTTTTTTTTTGTCTTAACAAAAATAGAGAGTAAATTGTGATTTTTAAAAGTAAAAGAATATTTAAAGATAATCAATTCTTTCACGAGTAGGATAATCCAAAATTAACCCATTAGTTTTCAACAATTTCAAAATAATTATTAATATTTAATATGATATCACATATATAAATAAGTTGTCATATCAATTTAAATTTAACGTAAAATTTAAATGTTTGAATCCTTAGTATTATTGTTTCTTAATTAGGGGATGAGTTTTTCATTTGAAACTAGTCCTCATTGAGGTGTGAAACATAAAAGCTATTCAGAAGAGGAGAGCAGTTTTGTTGAAGTTTCTATTGATGTTCTTACAAAATCGAACACTATTTCCTAACATGCGAAATTGCATAGATTATGTGAATTCAATAATAATTGAAGGTAGCACATAAGGTTAGGAATCATTGAATATTTTTATTTTTACTAATTACGACACCGTGAAATAAAAATATGCATAATCATATATTTAATAACATAGCATCAAAATACAAATTTTATCTCATGTTACACTAAATATAGCGTAATGCAAATTTTAATACTCTATAATAGATTACAATATATTCCATTTAAATTTATTTATTTTACCTTGCTCCAACCGAGCAACAGTAGGGATGACAGTGGGTATATCTCGTAGTGAGTTTGTCATTATTAAACCCACACCAACATGAAACTTAAATTACCAAACCCGCCCGCAACGAATTATGGATTTTAATTTTTTTAAGAAAACGCACCTACAACGGGTTTTGAAAATTATCAAACCCACTATGGTATCCAACGTATTTTTAATGAGTTTCTATATTTAAAATCACAAATATTCAATATGTAAATTTATAATATTAACCTAAACTTCCACATAGCATACTCAATTCTAAATTTAACAAATGTAAATGAAAAATTAAAATTTCAACATCAATTCAACACAAATTCTCAAATTTAAGTAAAAAATATACAAAATCATAAAAAAATAAGCCAGAAACTCGTATCTAAAAATAACAATTATCATTTCATATTATCATTCAACACAAGCTCCAAGAAAAAATCTTCGTTTCATCATCACCATTAGCACCCATCCAATATGATTCCTACAATAATGATTAAGATTAATATTTTCTTACTTTTTAAATATTAATCCAAAGAATAAAATTATAATAATGAAATGATCCATATATTAAGTTAAAAAAAATTCAATCAAAATTATAATAACTATATAAACATATTTTTAGATTTAATTTTTTTTTAATTAAAATTAAATTAAAAAATAATTAAAAAGAAGTTGCAGTATGAGTATCCACTGAATATTTGACTAATACTAAAAGCACCTGTAACTTAGTGCGGCTTTCAATTTATATACTTTTAAATGGATTTACAGGTTTGCAAGTACCATTGTTATCCCTAACCAACACACAAAACTTTAGGTATAAATTACATGCTTTATCAACTCAAAATCTAATATAAAAGTATTTTGGTCAGTTTAAGATTTGGGACCTATTTGTAATTAACGGATAAATTATAACATTTTTCAAGAATATGTAAATGCTTAGGAAACCAAAGATTATTATCATGGTCCAAAATCATATTATCTGTGAGTTTAACAGCAAGTATCCAAAACGTAAGAATCTCGCCTTACTTGTACAAATATTAAAAATTTTTATTATTGAATTTTTTTAAAAATAATTAACATATTAAACTCTCCCCAGAAATTTTTTTTTGATTCTATTGTGATAAAGATATTCTTCTATGTGTTTCTTCAATTTATAGATTTCTTTCCTTTCTGGTGAAAAAAAAGGAAAAATGCATTTTTTTTATTTGCAAATTTAACCTATAGTTGTAACTTGCCTCTTTCTCTCTCTCTCTCCCCCCCCCCCCCCCCCCCTCTTTCCTCTTCTTCTTGTCAAATGTTCATACCAACTTTTCCATTTTCTACATAAAACCTAGATTATATTAAACAACAGGCCCTTAGCTATAAAAGGAAAGTTGGATGTTTAAATTTATTTAAAATTTAAGGTTTAGATTATGCATATCTTTTTATTTTTTGCAGATTAATTTCTTTGCATCATTGCTCGACACAATCCAATTACTATTGATTAGACTAAAAAAAACATGGTTAATTTTATCCATTATCATCTTGTCTTTTAAAATTTAATCCCAAATCTAATCTCATAGTTCACTAATCAAATTTGTTAAGATTATAGGGCTCAAATGGTCGTAAATGAGAACAAATTATGGCAAAAAAAAATCAATAATAAGAAGATTAGCATAAATTTAATAGTCAAACTTATAAATTTCACACTTTTTTTATAAAATTATTTGTTACTGTAGTATTGTTTCTTGTATAAGGTCATTTAAAGCAATGATCGCCCTTGTGATCATATTTTATAAAAGTAAGTGGCAAATAGGTTAGTGGAACACTATGGAAAGAAATATCCATTAATAAGCGATAGCATGAGCAGTAGCATTAGAGTAATGTATGGCTATAGAATCAGATTGCATGGAATCCACATTTCTGATTTATCTAATTATGCAGTCCGTTATTTATTTCATCTGGATAAAAAGTTTGAATGCAACCCTCCACCACCATTATGTTTTAGTTGCTTGATTAGTTAGCCTTCTTTTTCAATCATTCGTGGATTGCAACTTGTTATCTAAAACGATTACCTAAAAATAAATAAATAAATGAAATCAAAAGATACAGGCCCCTTCTGATAGGAGTAAGATGCTTGGTGGTATATGCACTTAATGCTAATTATCTTCCACAAATGGCTTTCATACAAGGAACCAATGAATGGAGAATAATAATACGCCCTGAAAGCACCCAAGAGCCAAATTATTCCACCCTTGTACTAGAAATTTATTTGGAAGAGAAAGGCCAAAATTTGGCCACAATGTAGATCTTCTATTGGATTGATGCACAACAAGGTGACCTCAAAAGAATTAAATAAACATACACAGTGTACGTAAGAAAGTGACAAAAGTTGACACATCACAGCCCCAACCCAAAAACAAAACACAGTAGAAGGCACAACCAACAAAAACCCTATTCCTCCTTGCTTTTTCCCACCATTTCTATACAAACCAATCCACCAACACTCAGCCAAAAATAAGAGTAATTAACCCCAAAAAAATAAAAATAAAAATCTACTAGAACAAAGACATATATAAGATCGGCAGTGACAAATTTTCTTTGAATAAATGACTCAAAACTCCTTAACATCTTTTTTGACAACGGGACAAGTATGGAATACATCAGCAGAAATAATAACAGTCGATTCGGCAAAATACAGACATACGGATCTTACCACCAATAAATTTTAAAATAATCGTTTCTTTTCCAAAGTTTACAAGCATCATGTAATTTCAAACAGCATAACATTGAATTGTAGCTATGCTGACTCAAAGAGAAGCATTATTAGTTTAGCCATGCATCACATTCCATGATGACCTTAAGACCAATTAATGATAAAAGGTTTAAAGAAGGCATTTGACTGATACAGAATAAACATAAAGAAGAATGTACCCGACTTTGGGAAGCATCGCTTTTAAAATATTATACTATCTCTTTAATAGCTTTAATACATCTCCAACCAAATGCAATGATCCGGTGACAAGAACCTGTAAATACACATTAAACATGTAGAATATTTACAAGAGCAACTGCTTCAGTGCATATATACAAACATAAACAACAAACAAACAAAGCAAATTAACAGAAAAATAATCTATGCTATTGAAAAAAATCATTGCTTCTGATGGCAGGAGTATGATCTGGATAATCATACAATGGTCATACAAACTAACAACAAAAAATAAGATGCTGATGCACACCCACAGAGAGAGAGAGAGAGAGAGAGAGAGAGAGAGTTATAAGACAACTTAAACACTGAGAACCCAGGTCCCAAAATCCTTCAAGAGAATGCACTTTTTCATTAAAAATAATCAATATATTCATATATTCATAGGTGGTCATTCAAGTAATTGAGAATCCCCAAGCCCCAATAGGCTGCATCTATAGTATCATATTAATGGCACTGGTCGCCTACTGATCTCCTGTAGATTAAAGAAGAATAAAAAATTAGAAAAACACTAACTTGTCGAAGAGATTATGCTTACCTGAACTCTTATGGAAGGGTTCTCTTTTACACTATCTCTCAACCACTTTATTGTCAATGGCAATGAAGGAATTACTGCACTGCAAGCAAAACATTCTTCTGCAGGACTGCAAAGAGGAGCATCCTCATAAAGGAACTTGTGAGGAGGTAAGATCTCAGTGCTCTCCGCCATAGAGCTCTTGTCAAGTACAGGATCTGCCATCAACCCAAACGAACACCAGTCTCGTTTAATTTATGTTCAATATCTTTAATCCACTATCTATTAATGCAAGTGAATGGAATCTATACAAAAGGAAACTTTAAAAAGAAATTTGAATCCTGATGACCCATCTTCATGGTATGTCGTGTTACTGTTGTCAAGGGTACTCCTACAAGTGTGCTGAATGATTTGTGAAGTCGAAGTGTTGACACTTATTTGCAATAAAATGAAAACTTTCCTTTCTTGTTTGTCCCTGAATCCTGATAGTGTGTGCCTGAATTATTGGATGGCCTAAAACACCTGGAAGATAAAGGATGTGTTTGGCGTACTACATTACATAAGACTACATTGCTTCAGTTAGTGCAGTCCAATGTTTGGCAAATTATGATATGGTGCATCATAAAAGAACAGCATAATATAGCACCTGCTGCATTAGACAAGCCCAGAGGACCCTGGGATTGCCCAGGGGACGTTTGGCACACTGTATTCCAATAGAGTGCACTGCATTAGGGTGCATTGCATACTCTAATGCAACACCATGTTTGGTATGGTATAGACTGTATTATATACAATAATATATTACATTAACATTTGTACTAAATAAATCTAATTTAGATTTATTAATATTTTAGTATTTTATTATTAGTTATACTAAATTAATTATTGAAATTTATTATTAAGTAATTTATTTTATATATTAATTACAACAATATAAAAATATGAAAATAAATTATTATTTATTATATTATTAAATATTATAACTAATGTAAAATTCATATATAACATAATATCAAATTATAGATTCATTTTTATATATTAATTGTTATAGCATAAAATTAAAAAAAAAAAAAACAAAAGGCTAATGAGGCAGTTGTAGCATTAAGCATACCCAAGCTCCCTTGAGATTATTTAATGCGGCAGTTTAGATTATAGTGCATTATAATGCAGTCTCTTAATTTGCCACACATCGGGACATAATTAACTAATGCAATATAGTCCCACATAATGTAGTCTGTCAAACACACCCTTAATGCAGCAACAGCCACATTAACCCTTTTTTTCCAGTTATATTATAACAATTAACATGCAAAAATGAACTTATAATTTAAATTACACTATACCTTTTTTTTCTTTCATATTATAATGATTAATATAAAACAAATCATATTAAATAATATTTATATTATTTAGTACCCTAAGAATTTTGCAGTTTCCTTTTCTAAACGGAGAAATACGAGTCTTCTTTCCTTTTTTTTTTATTATTACGTTATTGAGATAAAACTGGCAATTACTAATCATACTAGATTAGCTAAGTGAGCTTAAGACACCTATGCTAGAATCAAAATTAGTGTTGTCTGCTTGGAAGTCGAATTCATTACAGACTCCGTCATATGGTTACTTCAACTAAAGAGCCAATAGTATCTGGTCAACAATATATTCATCAAGCGATTACAAACATATTTACTTAAAGGCCACCCAAGCTAAAAGTATTAACAGAAAAGCATAACTTATGTGTATGAACAGCAGTTAATATATCCATTAGTTCATAATCTGTTAAAACTCATCTGGCATAATGCTTCCTGAGTGGGTGAAGACCTGAAAAAGAACATCAAGAAGAAAATATTGCTATTCAGCAACAGAGAAAAAAAGAATTAGGCGTTACCAGCCCCATGAATAATCCTCTCCCAAAGTCTCTGGAGGCTAAATTGCCAAGACAAGTCCTTGCCAGAGATACCTAAAGGAATGACTGAGGAACCAGATGTAACCTTGCTATATGTTGAAACACTTGGAATGAAAAGCGCTTTTGAGAAATGAGTGCCTGAGCAAGATTGCATTGCATATTGAATTAATCGGAGCTCAAAATGACATGAAAACAGCAATTGCCATGCTGAAAGAAAACAGAAGATAAAATATCATTTTTACTTTCAGTGTTCAAGCACAGTTCACTGCAAGTGATTTTCCCTAGGACGTGTATCTCCAAGAAATAAAATGAGCAAGTGAGAGGGAGGGGGGAAAAAAGGTGGAAAGGAATTCAGTTCCAGGCAGTATGAGCAGAACCGACATGCAAAGTGTAACATAAGGATGCCAATGGCTTACCAAGATATAACATAAATAGAGCAAACTCATAATGCAAATTCACACAGTTGAAAGAGGTGATATGTTGATGAATAGGCTTGAGGTGTTCCATAATATAAGGTCTACATGTGTAAGAGACCAACAAAATAAAACTGATCATTCGTGTCTGAATTAGTGATACCTGAGGAAGCACATGTACTCACAAGCCGTGGAAGCAGAACTTGAGGGTGCCTCACCTCCATACAATTGAATAAAAGAATCTATGATGAGGCATATACACCATATCAGGAGCCAATAAAGGGAACAGATGTGAACTATCTAGAGATAAATTGAACATTATAAGCCTATGGAGATCTACATTTAAAGAAAATAATACAAGATTTTGATAAGCTTTCAAGTAATCACATGATGTAATCCATTCCTTGAAACAAAATCTTTCTATTTGCAAGGAGTTTACCTGCTTAGATATTTTGTTAGGAGGCTTGGTTTTCTCCATTTTATGTCTGATGTAACCATTCCTTTGAACTTCTTCCATATTGTTAATTTTGGTTATAGAAGACACTGATGATAGTGAAGAATTTCTGCCGCCGATCACAACACTAGAGAACCATTTGGCACAGGCTTCCATGCTCTCAGCAGAATGAGCTCCATCCAAGTAAAAGATTAGCTCTCCAGAGGAGTTCTCAGATAACCCTGATGAATTGGACACTGAAGAAATATCATAAACAATTTGAGCCCTCCCCGGAAGATGTGCAGTTGAAAGACCTCTAAGGAATGCATCCGGCAAATCCGCTCCCCTGCCATCCTGTTTATCATTTCCCCAATTTTCATAGTAAGTCCTAAGTTTCAAACCTAGACTGCGTACTGAAGAAGAGGATCATTAATACCCATTGCAAAGATGATTACTTTTTTTGGTGTCCACAGAATTTAACTGGAAAAGATGAATCACCAGATTCACACAACTTTAGGTTTAAGCAAAACTAAGATGCCTCTGTGTGTGTGTGTGTGTGTCTAATGCTCAACCCCACCCTATAGATGCATGCACATTAAGAAAATTTGAGAATAAATACTCCCATTATAATTTCCACTGCTTTCAGAGAATTGCATGAAAAAGAACAAAATTACCAGTTTATGCATCCTCTAGTGTCTATCATGTAACTTCATGTTAAGCAGAAATAATAATAAATTAAGGAAGAATGGGGTATAACTGACATTGTTAGACACTTTCTCCCAGTTTCCAGTTCTTCGAAGCCAACATTCAGAGAGGGAGATAGCAAGACCAGCATTAACCAACTGGTGATCACCAGACAGGCTAAGTTCTAGGCCCTTCAACTTTTCAATATCAAGAGGTGCTGCTACCTCCAGGGGAACCTGCAATTGAGAAAAAATGTTCTCTGAGGAATGCTGATAACAATTAGAGTCTTTCTGCTGCTCTCCCTGTGTGTGAGTACAAGATTTGGTCAGAGTGAGGTTTCCTTTTATTGTTTCGATGTGGAGGGAGGTGAGTGATCTGCATCCAACCTACAATGACTAATGTTGAAAAGTGATAGTTGAAAATGAAGATTACAGATGTATGATATTGGGAAATTATAAAATAAAACAACAATAGCAATCTACATTGGTCTAGTTGCACATCAGATTGTACAAAAAACCATTAAATAACTAAGGTCCATAAAAAAATTAAAGTCGAGTTGGATGTGCTTGTATCTTCTTTGGTGGAAATGATTATTTTAAACTAGATTGTAATAAAAGTAAACACATTTCATACATGTCAGCATACGTATTAAATTGGCATGCAAAATGGATCACAATAAGAAATCATTCTGATGCTATTCCCTGCCAATTCATTGTAGAGGGTTGAATTCTTTTACCACATAGGATTCAGATATATTCCAAACACTTTTAGAATGACAGAACCAGGGCTTTAACTAGAAATATATAAGCACGTGAAGTAGGTATTATGATAAAGGTAACAAGAGTGAGGAGTTTAGAATGATACCATCAATTCAAGTGCCCTGTCCTGAAGAACACTCATTGCTTCAGAGAGCTGGGATACAGTGAATGCAGGAATTTGTGGCTTCAGGAGCAGGAAAGACATCAACTCAGAAAATACTTGAAAATCAAAACTGCCCATTTGAACAATCAGAACAGCAATAATGAAATAAATCAATGCTAAAGAAAACCATATATTTGTGCAAGTTGAGTAGTTAGCATATCAGATTTGTACCTTGAAAATTCCAGCTTTATGAAAAGCAATGTCACTGAGGGTATTTCCTGCATATGACAAATACTGTCATATAAATAAGAGAATAACTTATTCATCTTGCACTGTTTAAATTTAACCCCAAAAAAAAAATATCAGGGGCAAAATTTAGAAGAACGCACAAGTAGTTTGCTGTGAGAGCCATAAGGGTTTCCAAAACCACTAATGACACTCCCATGAAAGTAAAAAATATAAATTTGCCACAAAATTCACAACAAATAAAATTTAAACTATCTGTGAGTAAGAGAATGAAAATTTCAGAAAACAACTCACCCAACACTTCCATATGATCCATGCCAAGAGAAGTAATGCCACAAACAACAGGTTCTTTAATCTGCAAATTTTCAACATCTCCCAAGACCATTAAATTTATCCTTTACAATTATTTTCACAATCATTTCAAATAACATGCTATTACAATGCACAAGGTCATCTTTAATTTTTTGCATTTTTCTTGATAAGCTCTTAAACATTTTGTAAACTCTACAACAATCACGAAAGGCAGTTCTATGATGAGGTCCCTACCACATTTGTTGAATCCTTTTCTCCGCCAAGACCAACTTCAATAATAGCAACATCTACCTGTGAACAAGAATTGATTCAGTGAAAGAGAGAGAAAGGGATTAATAACAGGTCAAAAAAATAAGGCACCAAAATGTTAGTCTGTGAATCTGAAATTATGTAAAAAAAATTGCTGCTAATGAACAATGATTGCATTCGGAATGTGCACGTCAAGGAGATCAATTAAAGGCATTAAAATTTAATAGAAATAGAAAATATAGGTGGAGTATTCCAAGGGGGAAAGGAGTCATACATGATAGAAAGCTTATGGTGATGAATGACATTACCAATATCCACAAGCTTTTAGGTATATTATCACTACCTAATTCGTACTTGCAAGCTGGCCCAACAAAATTTCATGGAATTTTTTTGCATTGTGGCTAAAGTTTCATGGAGTTTAAAGTGGAAAATCTTAAAGACAAAATTATTGGGGCCAGTATAAGTGATTCGGGTTTGGTTTCAAATCAAATGATATGATTGAGTATCTAAAGTGATATTTATCGAACATCTGAGGATCACTACTGGTTGCAGAAACATAGAAATCATTCTAGCCAATACAAAGGTTTTCATACAATCTTCCATGTGCTTCTAGAAATTTTTTAGGAGGAAGATTTAACACTTTGGAAAGCCAGGAACTTGAATGGTATCAGTCTCTGGAAGAATGGAAAATTAAACATGCTGTGAGAGGAGGAAAATAAACATTCTCGAATGTGGTTTGACAATAACTGCTCAGTTTTTACTGCCAGCATGAGTAAGAGAGATAGCCACTGCAATGCCAGATTTGAAAGATGAGCACTGATGAAAATTAGATATTTCCCAACGAACCTGTTCACATACAAATATTTTGAATGCCAATACAGTGAGGAACTGAAACAGTGGAGGCATTGGCAGGTCTTCCGTAACATTTTCCTGCAAATTGAATTTTCCAGAGTAAGAAAATGACTTCCTCATATTGTCATCCCAAACACGATTAAAGTACTAAAGTAACATTTAGCCAAAAAGCCCAAGGGAATTTAACAGACAAATTATCATCTAATGTAAGGTCAGATTGTTAAGAAGTGATCATAATCAAGAAATATCAACAATACACCTTCATATACCTAATCACGTAAATTTAATTTCCAACATTCAGGGTGGGAAATCAGCTCCAACTTTTGTTCAAAATACCCTCTCATAATCTGCCTTGGCTTCTAAAAGATATAAATGTCTATTTTTGCCATTGCTTTAATGTAGTTATTTGTCTAATTTTTTCATGTCCAAAATGAGCTTGAAAGTGAAATGTTTTTCACAAATTCAGGTTAGTAAATGATATGAGATTTGAATTATAGTCCTTCACTATAAGTATGAAAAAAGGAAGAAGACTATGGGAATGCCAATTGCCAAAACAAGAAGCAACAGGGACAGAGCCACAATTAATTTCACATTTTACTCATTTAAGAGAGACTTACTAAAAGCAAAAGGGGTACCACTAAAGTACAAGAGTAGCGGAAAAGATAGACTTGGGAAAAACTACTTCCAGAGTAAATGTGTATCAATTCGAGATTAAAAACCTATAGTTAGCATAAAGAAAAATATATCTTACCCTGAACAGGCTCCAGCATTCCCAAAAGTAAAATAGAAATTTATCTTCAGTAATGTCCAACCTACAAAGGCATTTCAGTGTCAAACAATAAGATAGAATACTTCATAAATATTCGTACTTCAGGCAATCGATCCCAGCTAGTTTATTATTGAGGATCTCTCAAGTTGAGGAAACATTTATCCCAACCATTGAAATGACTTTCAGTTAAACACTAAGTGCCAAGTTAATACATAAATGACAACCATTAGATTTTGAATCTGGTTAATATTGATATTAATACTTCCATATACATCAAGGAATTGTTCTAATAATTTCCCCTGTTCTCATGAAACTATTAGTTCCCTTCTGAAAAAAATTAATCAGACGACATTCAACAAATGAACCATCTCTCCAGCCCAATCATCCATCTCAATAAATAGTCCAAAGTTACTCAAGTTGATGTCTCATCTATGTTATAACTGAATTTTCTGTATAGACCCTTAAATTTGACTGCTGAAAGAAATGAATACAGAAATCACAGAGATGACTAAAGTAGATGGCCAATGAAGTTTAATGTCCCTAAGTAAATCGATAATAATAAATAAGTGAAGGTCCAACCATAATGAAATGACTTTATGATATCTTATTAAGAAATAGAAGGCTACGATTCCTTCTACGCTGAGACCATCATCACAATAGTGAGTAAAGAAAAATGATGAGAGGCATAATTTTAGGGATATAGAGATTCCATTGCAACAATTCCACACACCATTCCTGAATTTGGCATAACTTGTAGCAATACTCCATAGAAAAAAGCAGGAACTTTCATTTTAACGACTGAGTTCTTTCATGAGTCATCAATTCATACATCTGAACCAACTTACAGGATTTGGAAGGCAAAGGCACTGAGCAAGGTTCAGTTCACATGTGGCTAATTGTGCATGGCAAATCAAGTACTTTCAAGGTAATGTAGATAGCAAAACTTTTACTGGTGTATTATGTGAAGAGTAAGGAGGAAAGCATTGGTTATGCAAGTGGCTTTGGAGTTGTGGTATAACCTTTCCAGGGTAGCTGAGATTTCAAGGGTGATTCCACCCTCCTGTGATCCTTTGATAACAGATCATTTCTGTACCTATGGCACGGAAAGGACAGCAAAGTGCTAATGGAGTTTCACTGTCACAGCAGTGTTCCCAATGATGTGGATGGAAAGAAATTTGAGGGATATTTTAAGAGAAAAAGATTTTGAATTTTTGGGGGTGCATTTCTTAATTCTTAGATTCTCTTTTGACTCCAGTTTCTAAGGATTATGATTGTGCATTAATTTTTAATTTTATGCCAATTTTTATTCAAAACAGCTTGAGCTGTAGTTAACTCAATTGGGGTTCTAATCATTTTGTTTATGGCAAGATGCGTTTAGCAGACTGCTGGTCCATAGATTTGAATAATATTGTTCCCCATCAAAAAGTATACAAATAAATAGACATTTAAATGAATCCATGTACATGAATGGTGAGCCACATATTCCTTGGGAATGCAAATCTGGTCTCTAGTTATCTTGTCGTTTTTTTATTTTTTGTGTAAAACCGCTCATAACCTTGAGTGATGCCTAATAAGAACCCAAAATGAAAATATTTGTCAAATTGGTTGTAAAAAGCTAGAAAATTTGAACATTACTAACCCGTTAATGCGAAATCGTTCTCTCACATCAATGAGATGGGGTGAGGTGAAGAGTCCAGTTCGAAAACCACACTCCCGTAAAATAGCCTCACAGAATGTGCACGTTGAACCCTGAACGCATTCATCAACATTAACAAACTGAAAACACAATGAAAGGTGGGAGGAGGGTGTCCATCAATTTTATGTGATTCAAATTCTCAAATATTTTTATGCATACGCCTAACACTTCTTTAAAACAGATACTGAATTTTGTTATAACAGTAAAGATTGATGCAGATAAAAGAAGGGCAGGGATCTATAAATACAAAAGAGAACTCTTCATTACTAAAGTGCTAAAAACTCAAAGTAAAATTAGAGACAAAATCATTTAATTGGTATCTGTTCTTGTTTCCTTTTAATAATCAAATATGAGGATATCAGAAACATATAATAACATTATATATGAGTTGGAGAAGCAATATCTTTTCAAAGGTTCTAACAAAAAGAAAGCATTTTTTAATTAAACCATTGATTTTGAAGCATTTACTTTATGGATTTCGCAGCTTTTTATCATGGTTGACTAAATAAAGAGAAAATGTCTAAAACACTTCTAATGAAATAATATTTTCCAATCACTACCAAACTCAATCAGCGCTCGCTTAATCTATAAAATTTGTTATTAATTGGTGGCAGAGTAAAATTTTAATTCACAGAATATTATGGTTGATCAATTGAGAATATCAGCTTAGACCGTACTGTGGGTCCAACCCATATTAAGGGACTATTTTATTTGTACAAAGACAAGCAAAGCCTGAAGGTTTCAAACCCTGCCTTTTCCAAGAAGTAATGAATTAGTTAAAATGATCGATACCTTCCCTTTCGTTCCTGAGACATGGATAACTTTGAGCTCAGCCATACGATCCTCCAAGCCTAGTATCTATACAACAGAAAACCAGATTTCAAAACACAGGCAGAATCATTTCAGGTGGAATAAATGATATTCCAAAATGGATTTGTATCCAACTAACTAAGTTTCAATCATTGGTATTCATTCCAATAACCAAAAACCATGTGACCAAAAAAAGATGCAAACTAAATGATATCACTGACAATAAATCAGCACAATAAATATAAAATATAATCATAAAAAACTAAAAGGTAATGGATAATAATAGGTTCAGAAAAAAGAATAAGTTTACATATGTACCAAAAAACAAGGAATGGAGCACATCCTCCTCGAATTTGAATTTCTCAAGACATCTTTGGGTTTCAACATGGTTAGAGAAAGAAAACATCTTGATACCAAATGTCTTTCAATTGTATTCTACCTATTCAGTTCTTATCCACTATGAGCTAATCTGCTATCCATGCTCCCGAGACCCACTCAGCTACTTAATGCCCCAACTAAAGTGATAGAGCTGGTCATACTCATGTACCACCCACAAATGGTATGAATTGGGAAACTACCCATATGACAAGATGTGAAAATGAAACAAGAGTTCACTCAAGTATACAGTTCTATGGAGCAAAAAGTTCTCACCTTTGCATGAAAAACTGTAATTGCTAACCTAATGACATCCTCTTTTGGTTATTGTTGGGCTTGAACTTAGTCTTCGAGAGTCTGAACAGTATTCGCTCTTAAGTTGATGACACAAATATTAAAGAAAAAAGTCAAAAGATGAATCCACAAATAAAAGCCTTCTCTTTTCTTTTATAGACACCCAAAGTGTAAGACGTTGCCGAGATACATAATATATATAGAGACTGCTGGGGAAAAAATGAAGACACTTTGGTCAATATTGCGTGTCATAGTAGTTTCTCATAAAATTAATGTTCGCCGTGGTACCAACGAAGTAAGATTCACTCATACCACCAACAAGTAGAGATACTTAAATACAGCAGCTAAGAGAAGAAAAATTTAGAGATGCCCAAAGAAACCACATGAATGCTAAATTAAGGAGGGAAATCACCCAATTTTCTTTGGTACAATTACAAAGTTCTTGGAAGACAATTTCCATTACCTTAAACTTTTAAGATTACACTAAGGATGGAAATAACATTGAACATTTCAGAATCCAACAAAAGGCAAAAATGTAAACCCCTCAGACTAGAAATGCAATAATTCCTATAAGATTCAAGCATGGATATAGACCAAGGAAACTAAGCTAAGATAAGAAAGACCGACTATTTCAGTGATACAACACAGGGCAATAGTGAAACTACTGCATCCAATTCATCTCTAACATACAAAAAATATGGTGTAGCATTCATGTTTCATAAATTATACATAAACAATTACTTTTGGAAGTCAGAAGTATACAATATTCTCAAAAATACAGACGTAAAAATTTCAATCAAGCCAGTGTTACCTTAAGGTACATCGACATTCTTTGCAGTTTCCCATATCTACCAGGTATGTGTGATTGTTCTCCACGTTTCTGCCGTGTAATTAGAGAGGAAAGTGCTTGCATTGCATTTTCATACGAAGATGACAGAGGTAAATCTTCCTCATATTCGGTCATGACCACATTACTTATTGTTTTTCCCTTGACCTGAGATGACATCTTTCTATATCTCAAACCTAAAACATTAGTGCAGAAAAAACTCAAGATCCTTATATGCACCTTGCATCAAAATAAAGGATGTAAAATTTTTTAAGTGACTAAGTAACATTCGGTGATTTGTGGATGGAAATTTTCCCAACCTCAGAATAACGTATTACTATGTTTCAAATACAATCAATGATCCCTTAACCAAACCTGTGATATCTCATAACTATGGATGTCAAGTCAATGATTTGGTTTTACAATCAAAGATGAGGAAAAAATTGAGACTTTACAGTTGAACGATCTTCAATGTTCATTCGAATTGTATAACGTCAGCAAATTACAAATTATATTTGCATTTCCAATGCGCAAACAAATGCATTTACCTTATAAGTAATATATAAAAACTTGATCCTACCCTTTGTCATCTGGGGGAGATCATTGTTCCCAGTGAAATCATGAGTGTTAAGGGAGGCGGGTAAACTGGTAAAGCTCCATTTTTTTCTCATGGAGAATTGACAATTACGGAAGTGTGAAACTCCAAATATCCCACAGTTCT
This sequence comes from Luvunga scandens, assembly GCA_030449905.1. Lineage (NCBI taxonomy): Eukaryota > Viridiplantae > Streptophyta > Magnoliopsida > Sapindales > Rutaceae > Luvunga > Luvunga scandens. The sequence continues at coordinate 1,017,539 of JASUUG010001097.1, read as the reverse complement.
GAGTAGTATTTGTATGAACAAGCATCAGAGAGATCAATCCTGCATGTCAACCAAAAGCACAAGTAACAATTAACAAAATTAGCTGAAAGCATTCACACTTAAAAATAGAAAATGTTGTTTTGAACCCTCTATACTATGATGTCATAAAGAGAAGCAGAGTGCCACACAACAGAAAAGGAGACAACCCCAGCCCCAGCTGCCCTTTATTTTTTTTAAGATATATAGCCTAATGGCAAACCAAATCAACTACAATTGTTTAGCTTTGTTTTTCGTTTTAAGAGATGTGATATTATTATTTGCCAGGACATAGCATAATAATCAAATTATGAGTTATGATCCTTCTTAATGCCAAGCATTCTCCTGATAAGGACAATAATAAAGCAGCAAACTGGAAACCCGTCTTTGTGATCGCAAGGTATTCAAAACCTCCCCATGATAACATTCATCCTTTATTTATTTTGTGAATACATAAGCTACTGAAAAACAGGATTTTTAAAGATTGCTGCATCTCAGGAACAAATGAATGAGAATCATGATGATTCAACCTAACACTGAAATACCATCTTATGAAGAGCAATCAAATTATCAGGAATAATTAATTAATCCCAATGAAGTGATCTCAACTCAACCACAAAATTTACATATATTGATCACCTGAATTAACAGAACATCTAGCAACACCTATCCTCACTTATTGCTGCTTTCTTGTTTCTATGAAACTGGAGCACTAGGCTAAGCTCCGAAGGAGAACTTGACTTTCCCAGGTCCTAAACAATGAAAAATCAGGTACCCAGAAGCTATAACTTGAAGAACACACTAATAAATTCTTCTCCAACTCGTGTAACATAAAAAGCAAAGATCAAACATCATATGCAAACATCAATGACACACCCACATACAGATAACATGATAAATATGTAGGGAAATAGAGAAGTAGAGTTTAGAGGCTCACTTTACAAGAAAAAGGAGAAGCCCATTGTCCTTCTTTTAGAAATTTTGAGAGTTGGGTGCCACTTTTATTTGTTGATTTGTTGTTATTTTTTAATTGAGTACGATTTGTTCGATGGTACTTTTCGTTTTGCTTCCTTTTGTCGTCTGCTTCGGTGATTTTGTGGCTTTAGGGTAAGTAACTACGGCTCATAATCAATGACCGATGGCAGGTCTTTCTCTCAAATTACGACAGTTTTATTTCATCCCTAACAGATAGGCCCTTGTAACTCCTCCGTTTGGAATGACAAAAGTACCCTTTAGCACCTAGTTGGTTTGGTAGTTGCTAACTTATTTTTTTTGTTTTTGAATTGAGAGATAATTTTATTAAAATCCAGAAGCATGATTACGACAAACTTAGGTCACTAGTTGGAACATCCTCCAACTACATCATGAAATTACCAGTCCTTAATTAATCTGGCTCATTAAAATATGAACTTTTTAATTCACATAAAATGAAATATAAATATAGAATTCGATATAATCTATTGTTGTATACTACTCCTTACTCACTTGTGCACCATAGTTATTAGAGCAGACCAACCTTACAAGCTATAAAGATGCACTATATGATAACACGATTCATGGATAGGAATATATCATACAGTTGCTTATTTTATAAAAGAAAAAGGAAAAGAATACAACAATATCACTTGAAAAAGTGAGAAGCATAGAGACCCTAATTGGTAATTACATCACAATGAAGTATTTTTCCATCGATTTTTGAGTTACCGGCAACTGGGGCGCATCTTTGTTCGCGTCCAGACAAAAATTTTGCACGTGATATCATTTTGTGGTTCAATGGGTTTTGTGTTCTTTTTTTTAAATTGCTTATTTTGTTTTATTTTATTTATTTATTGCAGTAGTCAAATTAATGAGGGTGGGTATATATGATCGTTCTCTTTAGCAAAGACCCGGTTGGTTTGGCGCTTGTAATAAAGAGCTCGAGGAATTGATTTTGTCTCACGCTAATCTTAGAGAGATAAATTATTTTCTCTCCGTTTTTTTAATTTAATATCTTGTTTTTAATATACTTTAACAGGAATAGATGTTTTGCTGATTGTAATCACAGAATTTTTTGTTTCATTTAGATGTCCTCTTTCACTCACTATCAAAATCTCATGTTCAAAAAATTATATTTTTTGTTTCATCAATTAAATATCACTTGTTACAAAAAATTTTAGAAAAATTTAAACAAATCAATAGCGTTCGTTCGTTGAATGCCCCTTTTGAGCATGGCTCAAGAATAATTGTCTTATGAACCATATAAATCATACTTGTGATACCCACCAGGCAAGAACAAATTGTTACTATTTGTCATTAACAAAAGAATAATGCAAGGGACTTTTAATTTGCTTCATTGCCACACATCAAGCTCAGCCATTATCCAAATAAGATGACTGCTTTGGAATTCTCATGGTCCATTTCCTCTCAAATTGTCACCATCACTTCAGAAAATTGGTTAACGTTTGAATTTAGACCCAACTTCAACCAAATAGAGTTGTATACCGGGTGAAGTCATAAATTTCTATTTTTCACATCATTAGCTATTTCACAATCGTGAAGGGTTGTTGTGTTCACAGATATGTTGATTTCCTGTAAAATTTCAAAATAATGAAAAAAATAATCACAATAACAAAGGCATCACAATTACATGGTACAGTGAGAAGTAGGCAACAGTGAAGACTTAGTCTGTATCACTTGACCGGCTAATACTGATATGAGCTTCAATAAAAGGTTTAATGTTTCCGTCCAAAACAGAATTGAAGTCAGGCAGTTGGATGCCAGTTTTTACATCTTGTACTAGCTTGTATGGGTGAGAGACATACCTTCGTGTCTCTTTTTGCCACATATTGACAATGTCTTCTCTCTTTATGCAACTTATACTGGAAACTCCTTGCTCCCGCGCAATCATGAGAAGTTTGGCTTTCAATCGATTAAGAGCCTTCATCTTATTTGCAAAGTGGTTCCTCTCACCTGCAGATGAAAATATCACTTTCTTCTTCTTCAAAGTAACAGAAACCAGGGAGGAAACGCCGTAGATACAAAATTAAAAGCTATTGCCTCCGTTAGTAAAAAGAGAAGAGAATATGGTTAGGAAGTGAATCAATTATTCACAGTGCGCAGTACAGGAACCATTTTATCAACGACTCTAGTAGGCAAACTGGGATTGATATATTCAAACATTTCCTTCAATGGAACACAAAGAATGCCAGACATAATTTCTTCACCTAAAGCTATGCTATTAGCGTTTCATTTTGAGGACAGTGGGAAAAAACAAGAGAGCAACAGAAGTATTTTGATAGGCTTCCTTAGGTGAATTAAAAGAAACTTCTTCGGTGTATTATTTGTCAATAGCCAGTCAAATGATGTGTCATTCCAACTTATCAGTATTATTTGTCAATAGCCAGTCAAATGATGTGTCATTCCAACTTATCATTCTGTGCACTAAAATCTCAAGGGTGAGGGAGAGTAGCATAACTGAAACTCATAAAAATGATTCATTTCAACCTCCAGACAAGCGCAAAAACAAAGAATGGAACCGAAAACGCAGGAGCTACTCCACCTCCCCCCACCCACTCTCCATGCAGTTTGATATCCTATTCACACAAGTTCCGTAACACTCATTAAACTATCGAAAGAAGTAACATTGTGAACCTAGGAGTGGCAGGAGTGCCATTTATCATATAGTATCCCTCATGTGTCGCTGCTCGTCCTTGAAGTTGCTAAATACTCTAAGGATATGTACGTGCAAACATTTTTCTAAACATCAGGATCGGTGGAAGATTGTCTGTTTTCCTTTTTCTTCAAATAGTGATCAGAGGCATGTTACTGGATTAGATGAAAAGCTTTCTAAAAGAAACAAAAATACTGATAGGACGAAAACCCAATAATATATCAGTAATGAAACCTAGATAATCATCAAGCACCTGAGGACTGGACTGCTATGCCAGTAGGGATATGCTGAATGCAAGCTGCAGATTTAGCAATTCTCTGCCCTTCTCCTGGCAAAGAAGGAGATGAGAAAAGCAAATCCTCATCACTAATTTGCAGGTCAGAAGCTGTTTCCAAGAAGAGAGGAACAACATCTACACATGCTAACGTAGCCTGCAAGATTGAATTTAATTAACAAAAAGGCTTACTGTTGCATAATGAGCACAACATTGGTAAAACACTCACCTAAAAAGGTGAATTGAAATAAAACTGATATTAGAAGCTATAGGACAAAAAAGATTTCATAGAAAATAATCAAGAACGTTATAGTGGATGCTTTGGTTCCAGGAGAAGAGAGAAATGTGGATAACCTAGAACTTAGCCAGAATGGAAACAGTAGTTTTACCTCATGAGGAATAGAACCATTCTGAAAATTTATGAGGAGGTGGGCACCTCTCTCTCCAGAAAGATAGCCAAAAGCATACTCAAATTCGAATTCAATAGTTGCAGACTTGATACCACCATTCTTGCAGCAACACTTATCAACTACCCTTCCTCTATATCCTTCCTTGCCAGCCCATCTAACATACATGTTGAGAAGTTGTTCTGCCCATATCTACATTTGGAAACATTAGTACCTTGAGTGAGAGATGGTACCAAATTCCATTGTTTCATATACACAGATCATATTGCAACTCAATCCAATAAAACTTCATATAAACCATGCAGGACTACCATGCTCATTGAATGAATTAACACCATAAATAACTTGGATATCCATATATACAATTCAATCAATGCCCAAAATTATACAAGAGGTGAGGCTTACAGAGATAAAGATTTCTTCTCAGAATTGGTAAATTGGGGTAAAATATAAAAAAAAAGGAGGAAGCATGATTCAGTAGTTGAATGCTGAAACTTGTTAAGGTTATCTAATAATATTCGATAAAAGAGACAACAATGAGTTGCAACCAATTTAAGTGAACAACAATGCATGATCAGATTAACTCCCTCTGTAATTTCAGGCTTATTTGAATAGGAGCGAACTAGAGATAAGGACAGCTGTAACAGTAAGGCTAACGTAAATTCTTGAAAGCAAGAAAATCAACAGCTATAAGCCTACATTGAAATTAAAGAAACAAATAATTTGGAGCAACAGGTCACAGACCAAATTAAAAAGGAGGAATTCAGAGGAAAAAGAACCGATGATAAATCTTAACAGTTCCCATCATGAGTAGGAACACAGCACCCACAATGGCTCAGCTATAACTATCAGCAATAAATGCATCTATGGTTTAGCTGGACATAAGAATCTACAAACATGATAGCAACACAAAATTTTTTCACACCACTAGTTGGATGAAATTTTTAGGAAGATATATTACTACCAACTGAAAAAGCTTGCTGTCCAAGGACCAACAAGAATGAACGTTAACATATGCATTGTTTACCTATGTGCACTGCCGTTTACAACAAGTCCTCCACAGAGGCAACTCTTTTGTTTACACATTTTTTCTCTTCTAATTTAAAAGAAAAGGAAACTTCTGAATAACCTGGATATTGAAGCTGCATTCATTTTTCATTTTTCAAGATTTACTATTTCAATCAAACTTAAACTAAAGAGCAAAACATGAAAACCAAACCTCAGGACAGATGCCATTTGATCCAGCTTTAATAGTTACAGATGCTCCTTCTATGTCATTTTGCCCACAAAGAAGCTTGGACATCTCATACTGATCCAATAGCTTGCTCACATCTAAAGATGCACAGTATGCTCGCTTAAAAAGCCCATAATCGATACCTTCCATCTCAGCCAACTGTGATATCAACTTTGCTTCCTCAGCCTGCAGAAACAAGCAAACAAGCTGCAATCTTTAATTTTACCTTATAGAGAATAACATTGTCTAGGGACAAAGTTCTGAGATTGCCCAAAAAGCTTATTGAGGTTAAAGATTCATGAGCAACAAATAAACTGGAGTTTGATCAAGATGAGTGTGTTTTACATTTAATTTGTTAACATCTAAAGGTCATGTATGGTTTGTATCAAGAGGCCAAGGAAAGTACACTGAATTAGAACAATGGTTACAGTCAAATCCTAGGCACACAAGGTTCATCTATGTGGATCTGTTTCTATAGTGAAATAAGAATTCCCACATAGAAATCCAAAAAACCCAGTATAAGCAACACACTACCTTATATCGTAGATCTTTGAGAGCATTAACTACTTTGAGACTGTCAGCTAGCTTGACAAGAACTTCATTGGACTTAGTCAGGTCATCCCAAAGGTTATAGTCACGGACCATCTCTTCCTGCTTAATTCTTCTTGCTTCTTCGAGTTCTAGTGCTGTTCTTGCTAAACTCTCAGCACGAAGAACTGCATCTTCAATCTTCTTTTTCAATGAAAACAAACCTAAACAGGTCCAATTTTTATTTCAAATCATAACCAAGATGTACAAGAACACAAGATATAGCAAAGGGACTAAATCACTAGTTACGGTACCAATCATGTTACAAGCTAAATTACAGATTCTAATTTAGTGACATCAGTGATGTTAATCTACACCGTTCGATTAAAGAAGATGGATGGTTGAAATTTCTGCCAAAAGCTTTAGGTCAAAATTTAAGTAAAAAAGGTCCTAACCCTTTAAGTTGATCATCTAATGCATTGCCAAAAAAAAGAGGCCATCATGCTCAATATCAAATCTCTAATAAAAGTTCCCGCATATAAATGGAACCAGCAAGCAATTTAATGCCAGCAGTCGCAACCTTTTCTACGACGAAATTACTGGATTAAATTAAACTTGTTGGGCAATAAGCATTATAATTAACAGTGTAGCATCACTTCTCCTTACCTGAAATAGCTTTAAGCACAGCTACTTTACATAGTCCAAAAGAAACAATTAGCAAACCTTAAGTAAGTTCAGCACTTGCTGTACTAGACAACTAGTGATTTCATTCAACGGCAGCAAGGTAATAAACCACAGCACTTCAGTATCAAACATACCCAGATACCCAAAATTTTAACATTAAGCTACTAAATTTAAACCCGGGAGAAGCCATTTGAATGAAGAGAACAGAATATATATATAAAAATAATAATAATAAAGGGAATATTAATGCAGTTTCATCGAAAAGAGACGAACCCAATTGTTTGTAGACCTTGGTTTTCTTGTCAGTGGAATGGGAAGCTCGGATTGCGAAGCAAAGAAGCTGACATTGTGACTTGCTTCTGTTCTTACTTGTGCGAGCTTGCCATGAAGCCGAAGTAGTAGTTCCACTTCTTCTTACAAATAAAGGCTCCGCAGCCATTTTACCTTTTTTCTTTTTCTTCGGGCTACAAATTATTGCTGAAAGTAGAAACAAAGATAAAATCGCGGGCTTTCCAAAAGGGAAGCATCATTTCTGATTATTAATTGCTTGGTCTGTGTAACTGTGTTTGTTTAATTTAGTTCGAGAGTTGAGACGTGTGTGTGAATCCACGTACTAGATTCTTGCTCTCTGACTTTTTGGCGTGCCTTATCCTCATGCTTTGTTTATTTGCTCATGCCATGTCAGCTCCGACGTCAGTCTTTATGATCAAAATCACCGCCCTAAATAACTGGGGGTAAAAAATGAGTAATGGTATTATTTTTCAATTAGTGTTTTTTAATTTTGTTTGTTTTATGGAAGAAAAATAGTATTTTTGTTGTAATGCCTTCACTGGTTAAAATTTTAAAATACGAATGAGCACGGGGTGGTTCAGATTGAACTAAGTCAATTGATTTTTGTACATTATATAAATTCAGGAATGGCATTAGACCTCTTCGTTCCATTGAAAATTTTATCCCTATTCCCTCAATAAATTTAGTATGACTAAACTAAGAGAATCCCTGCATTGAGAATAATTTCCCTACCCCCACCTCAATCCCTATTTACTTATAGTAAGTATACATACATAATTTCATTAAAATTAAAAATTGGGGGTTTAAAATAAAATCATTATCATATTATGAAGTATTTAAATTATTAAAAGAACCTCTAAAATTTTGAAATAATATCTTGAAATGACCTTCAAATTGCAAAATGTTTTCATTTGCTTTAGTATGTCAATATCAAGCTACAATTAAAACTTTACGAAAAATTTTGAAAAATGAGGCCTGATTTATTTAAAGTGAATAAGAGAGAAAAAAAAGTATAACAATTTTTAGGATTGTATAAGAATTATACTATAGGTTTTTCTTTTAGTTATACCCTATTGTATAAGAAATATATTGTCAATTTTTATTTAGTTATACTCTATTAATATTAGGTAAAAATAAAAAGAAAATATATTAACTAATATTGTAATTGATAAAACAAAATTATTAAATAAAAATTAAAAACACATTTACATATAATGAGAATTGTGGTGGTGATGGTGGAGTAGGGAGACAAAATCAAACTCCATGATTTTTTTTCTTCCATTTCCCTCCCCGTTCCCCAATCATTATTCAAATTTCATCTTATTTTAAGATGGAGTCCCATGAGGTCCCAAATCAATAAAGAATTTTGTCATTTTTATATAAATCAAATCGAATCGATCGAATTAGTTCAATTCTTGAATCAGTTTCATTTCAATCCCTTTTTTTTTTATTTTTTTAATTAATTCCTTTAAATTTTGTAATCTTTTCCCATTTTTTATTTTTTTTATATAAACCAAATGATTTTTATTAATTTTTTAAATTAAACCGAAACGCCGGTTCAGTTCAATTGACCCTTTTTTTTTTTTTTTGGCCCTTCCCTAATTCTAAATGAAAGTCAGTAAAATTGCTTCCTTTCGCCTTTTAACGAAGACGTTGATGCTTCCTCCCACCGCTTTGTCCTTGGTAAACAAGAATAGTGCTTAGCACCCATATCATCAACTCCAACCTGGGCCGCACTAACGGTCGTGTTATGGCATTGCAGCGTTGCACCTTCTCAAAAATATAGCCAGGCCCAGAGCCATGCATTGGGTCCAGGCTCCGAGATAAACCTGTTAACGACAAATAGATAATGTTAACTGTGAAGACAAACTGTGAAAAAGTGTCACTTTTTAGATACCACATAGGAAAGAGAGACAGAATTTTATATCGAACCCGAACGGCCCGGTCCGAACCCATCTGTCTCGACTCCAGACGGGGTCAACCCGGTCAACCCGATTTATTGCCAGCAAACGGAGCCCTCTGGTTCTAACCTAGTCAAATCAAAACAAAGCCCGCCAAATGAACAATCCCTAAAATTCGAGCGAGAAGAACCTGCTGCTGCCGCTCCTCTGCCGTAACGTCAACCGTCAGCCCACCTGCCACCACCCGCTGCCGTTGCTCTGCCATCTGTCGTCTTCGTTCTTCCTTATGCCGCTATCTTCGAGTTTGGTACTTGTTAGTCTCTTCTCTCAATCTTCATTAATTGTATAATTTTGTTTGTGTATGATTGGTTCGCCTCTGCGCTTGTTTTCCATCTGTTTTTGAGTTATTTTTAATCAGATCAGCTTCGTTATTCCTTTGATTGAATTTCATTATACTTTTTTCCCAAGTTTCTATTCTCAGGGAGAAATTGCTTGGAATATTTAATTACAGTTCATATCATAGTTCTTGCAGTCAATTCTGATCTCAGCCAAACCATAGAATTTTGAATTGTAAATGTTGGGTACTGCTCATTTACGTACTTTTTTTTGGTGCAGAAGCAAAGCGTAGTTTGCCAAAATGAGCTTGATGTCTCAAAATGCTGTTTCTAGGAACAGATTGAAGACAAAAACAGAGGATGATGAGATGCCTTTGGCTGTGGAAGAGAACAAAGATGTTGAGGATGGAAAAGACTCTGATTTGGAGACATCATGGGATAAGAAGAGAAAGAGAGAGAAGGAAATACGAAGGGAAATAGAGCAAGTGAAGGAAATGGAAAGCTTGGAGAATGTTTTGTTTGGATCTCTCTATGATCCTATTGAATTTGGGAAGGAAGATGAGGAAAAGGTCCACGATGAAGCTGAGACTGGTTCTGCCATGTACTTCGTAGACCCTTCTGCTAATAGCATGTTGTCTGTTTATGAAGATGTTGCGCAATTCTCAGAGGAAAGCGATGATGAAGGGGAAACTTGGCAAAAGAAACCTGTCTGGGTATATGAGGAAGAGGAAAAGACCAATTTAAATATAGCTAAAGTTAATAGGTTGAGGAAGCTGAGGAAGGAAGAGGATGAGAGTTTGATTTCTGGTGCGGAGTATGTTTCAAGACTAGGGCTGAGCATGTTAAACTGAACCCTGGTACAGAATGGGCCCAACCTGATTCACGGTCAAGGGATGATGACCCTTACGATGAATCATCAGATGAAGAAACTGGGGCTGCGGTGGCTCGCGGTCATGGGGGATGTTGAAGCTGTTGATGATATTCTAAGAACAGATGAAGACCTTGTTGTGAAGAGCAGCACCAAGTTGTCTCCTGGACTTCTTGAAGTCTTGAGGCTTGTAGATGCAAATGCTGAGGAATCATCGAGCGGTCCTATAAATTCAGTTCAGTTCCATCGAAAAGCTCAGTTGCTGCTTGTTGCTGGATTGGACAGAAGACAAAGATTTTTTCAGATTGATGGCAAACGGAATACCAAAATAAAGAGCATTTTCCTTGACAATTGTCCTGTTCGGAAAGCATCTTTCCTACCTGATGGTTCTCAGGCCATAATACCTGGAAGAAGAAAGTTCTTTTACAGCCTTGATTTAGTGAAAGCAAAGGTTGAAAAAATAGGTCCCCTGGTTGGTAGGGTGGAGAAAAGCTTGGAATCTTTTGAAGTTTCCCCTGATTCCAGTACAATTGCATTTGTGGGCAATGAGGGTTATGTCTTGTTTGGTCTCGTCTAAAACAAAGGAGCTGATTGGAACTTTAAAGATGAATGGAACCGTTCGTTCTCTGGCATTTTTCGATGATGGGAAGAAATTACTGAGTTCTGGAGGTGATGGGAAGAAAGCAGTTGATGAAGGGTGCATAAATGGTACAGCTCTTTGCACTTCCCCCAATGGAACTTTCTTTGCCGCAGGTTCTAACAGTGGTATGGTGAATATTTACAATGGAGAGGAGTTTCTGGGGGGTAAGAGAAAACCAACCAAGGCCATTGAAAACCTGACTACCAAGGTGGACTTTATGAAATTTAATTATGATTCACAAATATTGGCGATTTGTTCTACCTGAAGAACACTTTGAAGCCGATGCATGTACCGTCATATAATGTTTTCTCTAACTGGCCTCCTCCAAATAAGAATCTGCAATATCCTCAATGTTTGGATTTTCAGTCCCGGTGGAGGTTTGATGGCTGTAGGAAATGCTGCAGGGAAAAGTCTTATTATACAAGTTGCATCATTACCACCATGTATAGCCCGAACGTGGGCTGGAATATTCTAGGGGTGTTTGAGGATCGGATTTTGCGAATTGAGTAGGATTCTTGATTTTGCAGATTATAAATTAATTCACGGACTGGTGAAACTCAATTCAAATTCAATTCACATGTCTGTAGGTCGAATGCAGATTTGACTTAATTCATATCCAATTTATCATTTTATGGATTTTTTATAAACTAAAAATTTTTAATTCTGTCTAATATACAAATTAACTCAATAAAAAAATTAATATAAAAATAAATTTACTGTCGATCAAATTTAAAATTAAATAATATTTACATAAATTAATTGTTTAAATAAATTTTAAAAATACATTAAAAGTTTTAAAATGTAACACATTAAAAAAAAAGCTCATTTGTTTAAATTACTATATAAAAATTAACTGTTTAGAAAATTATATTTATTTATTTATTTTTTATTTTAATTATTATCGGATAAGATATAATAGTGTTAATGTAATTATATTTTAACTTATTTATTTATTAATAAATATTAAGTCATATTTAGAAGTTTATTTTTTAATTAAAGAAAGATTTTTTTATTTTTTTGCAGAAAAGCTATTACAGGCAAAACCAAATTGTGAATGTTCAAATTTTTAATTCAATCTAATCCACTAATCCATAAATTAAATTTTTACAAATCAAAATTTTACGAATCAAACAAATTAAACAGATCAGATTGAATTCTAAACACTTGTAAAATATTGACCGGCGATTGAAGATTATTATTTTCTTGCTTCTTGAGTTCGCGATGGGGAAGATCTTATGTGGCAACCACTAGATGAACAATGCTATCAGTTTTGGCTTATCTTCTCTGTTTTATCATTAGAGTTGCATCTGTTTCTTAGTGATTTATTAAATAATTATGTGAATCCCTTTATGGTCGAAGAACTTTCAATGTTTTATAGCTGTTGGTTCCAGAAACTGATCTCTGCAATAGACCTGGGTGCCTTAACATCTCTCAAAGGAATTCAGAAACTTATGTACTTAACTGAGTTCTCGGAACAGCAAAAACATGACTAATAAATATAACAAAGTTTTAACATTTTCAAGCTGATTTTAATATATATCGTCTGCTCACAATGACTCTGCAAACTGGGAGTGCTTCAAGTCAAGCTCTTGCTTCATGAAACAATTCATCAGCCATTCACTGCTGAACGTCCATATTCCTTTCTTCACTGCTGATAACGCCTCTTCCATGTCTTCTTCACAAGCAATAAAAATTGTTTTTGATGTTTCCTTCACACTGTCCAACTTCAAAATGACCTGAATTAATGACATGATTAGTTGATGCTAAAGATGATACGACTAACACAAACCTCATATTGCAGTTGTGAGGATATTACTATGATAAGCTGTTGAACTTTAATTGTCATCAGTGTTACAAATCATGAATTGAGCTACTATCAGCTCCGTTACTAGATGGCACTTCCCACTCTTTGTGGATGATTAAACTTCTTCACATGAAGAGGACAGTGGGTGCCTTTGGAACAGTTGCGCCGTCGCACTCAGTGTTTTAATATGTTAAAATAAAATAAAAATATTGAAAAATCAATATTTTTAATTTCCAGAAACAAGGTTTTGCCTGTAATAGCTTTTCTGTGCATTAGAAATGGCTAGAAACATCCATGCAATTGAACTACTACTGGAAAAAAGATAGTTCAGTGATAAAGAAAGCACGAAAATGATGAACTTCACTTATATTAGGAAAGCACCAAAGACAGTTTGAGATGACTATCAAAGCACTCTTGTATGTATGCCTGCAAGAAAAACTACCAGTTCCTATGCTGCATTGAAAAAATGAGTCTAACATAAAGAACCGGATAGAGGAAAATAAAAAATTGTATTGTTATGATTATAAAGCTCAAGCAAAAAGAGCTTAAACCTCTGAGAAGCAAATCAAGTATTAACATAAAGAACCCAAAAGGGGAAAATAAATACATATATTGTAATGATTAATAAAGCTCAAGCAAAAAGAGCTTAAACCTCTAGGAAGCAAATTGGTCTATAGCATGGAATAAGATGAGAAAAGAGAGGTTCAGAGAAGTTCTGTTATAATGCTTGCAACAGATCCACCTCACTTGAGGAGCAGCACATCCGAAATACATCCAATATTAAGAAATTTGTCTTTCTATAGTATTATCTCCATGCAATCTCGAAGACATTACGCTTGTGCAAATCATGAAAAAAATAAGTCTAGAATGAAAATCAATTTGTTCATAGAAGCTTGTAGGTTTCCCCCACAAAATTTAGACATTGTGTTAGAAATACTTAGAACTTACATTTCCGCCAGCAGCCCCGACAATGGAAGATAGAGTTTTGACAGGGGGTTGAACATGAGCTGCCATGATTATGTTATATCCTTTAAGTAAACCTCCTGGTCTTGCCCTTGCTCTAAGAACTGCATCTTTCAACTCACTTCTGTACTTTAAAACATAATCATCATCATTTAACATGTAGGATGATTCATCTGCACAACAAGATGGGAAATTACAGTGCTTTGAAGTACTCCATTCATTATATAATTAAATAGCCTTTCAACTAACCCACAAATCTGCCTTCTCTGAAGCTTTCTTTTAACCAACTGGCCGACACAATCCAAGCTCTGCATTATGAGTCAATGCCTCAATATTGTAAATAACAATATAAAACCAATAATTTTGGGAGTCCTTATACAAAATTGAGTAAGATTTTGAGGATTTAGCAATGACTGACCCTGAACAGAGAGCTGTTAAGAAATTCACAGTTTTTCTTACTTTTCCTGTGACAACATGTGTGCTTGTGCTTCCATCAGAAGTAACAGCACCTCCTAGGTTCTCGATTACCTATATCAGAAACATTAATGAATAACAAACAGACATTCATGTAAAGATATAGGGAAGAAAGCATAACTTTTGTAATCACAAAACATTGGCATCAATTTACTGAGAAACAACAGAACAGAAAATATCAAAGCAAAGAAACTAATTTGAGAGATGGATCCAGATTAATACAAATTTTAGGAACACTCTCTAGCCATAAAGATATCAAGATACTGAAACAATAATTAAAATTAGTAAACTAGTACATGAATTAATCAAACAGAGTTGATAGCTAGAATCAATGTCACAAAAAAAATAACTTAGTTTGACGAGAAACTATGGTTCAGACTGGGGTAGAGATAAACTATACATTGGTTATTTATCCTTAATCAATTGTTAAACTTTTGATATAGAATTTGGTTATTTCTCTTTAAACAGCTGGAGGGACACCTAGGAGACTTGTCAAGCAAATTTTTGGAATGTTTTCAAGTAATAACTTTAATAGTGTAAACTCAATGCTGATTATTCATATAACTGAGCAAAACCTATGCAAATCTAATTCCTCTTATTCAATTATGGTGGAACAAAAGCAAAGACAAGGTATTTCGGTGAAAGTTTAGCACAGTACATCGTCCTCAACCTCCTTTCCCCCCCCAAACCCCCTCCCCCCGCCCCCACCCCAACACACACACACATTATAAAAATTTTTTAAAAAGACTGGAAGCTCAAACAACTGGCCTATCATTTAGGGACAATAATTTTGGAGGCCTAATATAGGGAAGCATCAAAATTAGTAAGAATTTCCTGTAAAGTCAATACAGATAGGAGATTGAAAAATCCTCACTGGTCCACATTTCTAAGCACTCATATTAGTCAGAATCTCAACCATACAGTAATTACTTCTTGGATCCCCAACAAGAATTTCCAAGCAACAAAATACACTTTGTGCAAAGAAAATAAGTCAGATTAATGTACCTTTGTGAGATGTACTTTCTTAGAATCATTTGCAATATTCATCAACATGATTCTAAAGCATCTTCCATTTGACTGAAATTCTTTGCTGATAAAAGCTGCTGAAGCTGTACGTACTGGCCTAGCTTCTTTAGCATCATTCCCCGTGCAATCAATAGTCACATGATTGTTAGGAGTGATTTCTGCTGAAGGTTTACAACCTGAAAGCCCAACGGTTTCATCACCTGCTGAAGCTAAGCTCCGGTTAGAATCCAAATGGCAATCAGCACAATTGCTTCCTTTCACTTTTTTCGACTTCAATGAAGATGTTGAGGCTTCCCACCTCCTCTTCGTCCCTTGTGAACAAGAACAGTGCTTAGCACCTGTGTCAGCTCCAATCTGGGCTGCACCAACTGTCTTGTTACTGTAGTGCACATTCTCAAAAGTAGCCAGCTCCCCAGAACCATGCACTGGATCCAGGCTCCGAGAGAAACCTGTTAACAACAAACAGAAAATGTTAGCTCTGCAGCGTAGAGCCTCTGAAGATCTGCTTGTTAAGACAAACTGAAAAAAGTGACGTTTAGACACCGCATAGAAAAGAGAGAAAGATAAAAGATTTCAAAACCACATGAAGTTCATGTACTCCAAATACTGAAACATGAAACTTCTTTTATTACCTTTGAAGGCTTCACAGATCTATGCTCATTTTGATTACAACAATCACTCTTGGCAATGAAACCTTTTTCTATTGTGATTCCATTATAAGACGCCCATTGATATAAGTTCCCAGGAATTTCTTCTTTAAAAAGCAATTTGCATTACCAAAATACTAAGATGTACTTACCACCTGACTTGGCTCCATCTCTTAAACACCCATCCATCACCAACCTTTCAGCCTCTAGTGATCTATTAACGGTAACTAGTGAAGACTTTTCACAAGGCTTTACTGAAAAACAGAATTTTAGAGAGACTGCAGTGTCAGCTGATGTGTCCTTGTCAAGATGAGAAACCATAAGGGTGGAAGCACCAGGAAAACACAATGCTTTACGAATATCTGCCTTAATAGGTAGCCTGCGAGCTCTACCTTTTGGGTCTACCTCTGCTACTGACGCAAAACCCTGCACTTGCTTCAATTATTAACTGTGTCAAGCATCAAATATCAAATAACCAATTTCTGCGAAATGATAGACATTTCAGAAAGAATAACTTCAGAAAAAAAAAAACTCCTTCTCGATAACAATGTTTAGTGTATTATTAAAAAAAAAACAGTAGAAAAATTAGATCTCACTAACAGCAATTGTTTCCATTTCCGTTACCTGTGATTTCAATTTTATTCAGGATTTTAGAAACACAAAGGAGCTATTAATAATTCAACTCAATTCCTATCTCAAGAGAAATTCCAGTCAAAACTTACCTGTTTATGCCAAAAACCTTCAGATTCCTTATCACCCCAACAGAATATAGTGCGAATACCAACACTCTGAAGTCTCTTTCTCAATTCCAAGTACAGCAATCGACCAACACCCTAAATTTATAACAAAAGCAAGTTGTTAAGAGCAAACTTTTACGGACTTGCCCCATATGATAACTAATGGGAGTGAGAAAAAGAATAAGTGCCCACTAATAATATTGTGTAATAAAACTTTATATTATTTTGTAAAAGCCACCTAATGGGGATGAGAAACATATGGGATTCAAACATCAAAAAATAAGAATAAAATCCATTGAGTTACAAGATATTGATAAGTTCCAATGCCCAGCCTGTTTTCAAATCAAAGAAACTTCTGTAGAACTTCTAAATCTTGTATTCTTGCAAACAACTTTTTGGTATTTATTAATCTTCCATATATAGCATCTCTGAGAGTGTTTTGCTGATATAATGTCCCCATCATATAACAGGAAACCAAGCAAAAAATTATTAGTACCTAAAATTATTCTATAAATGACAACAATCAGACAAAAAAATTGGCTATGGTTTTGCTCTAAGAGATTAAAATAGTACATATAGACACTTTGAATGAAGCCAAGCAACAGAACCAGAAAAATTAATGCGAAACAACCTTATGCTGGTAGATCGAACTAACAGCAGCAAGAGGGACCTCTGCATACTGTGTATCTGCAGGGACAATTTGATAAGTAATTGCTGCTACAACCTGCTCAACAAGATAAAGGAGAAATAATTTCTAACAAATCTTGGTAAAATAGTAACCTAAATTTCTTTCTTCTTGAGCTCTAATTTAATAACTACAGTGATAATGCCAGCTGAATCATGCAGAACTTAATGGTGGACGTAGACATTAATATTGTTCAGAAAAGGCGAAACAAGATGCAACTAAACATCCTATGCACTTACGATATTCTTTAGATTGGGCACACCTTTCCCAGGTTCAATAAGCTTTACCACCTTGGACACTGAGTGAAGATTAATCAGGAGGTGTATAGAACCCATATATAACTGATAATGTCCCATGGGCAAGATACTCTACTCGGTTGTTCAGTGCACATGCTTGTAAGGTAATTGTTGATTCTAGTTAAAAACTATAGAGGAATTGCTTTCCAGTATTGACGCATATAGGGAGTGCACTTTTTCTGTAATTGGAACTGATGGCAGTTCTCCGATATATTATGTGATTCTTGTTGATTTCTTGCTGTTATTTTATAACTTGCAGCTTCCATTTAGTAATAACCTCTTGTTTCTTATAAGAACGAAAACATTAGCAGAACTAGAAATTGAAAAGACTAAAGAAGAACTTATCAAGCCTACCACATCATCATCATCATCCATGGAATTGGATTTCAATAGCAACGTACAGTATTTCCTGCAGGATTAACAATAACATGATCACAATCTTCCTGCCGTAGAATTTATAAACTCAAAATATGAGGATTAATGGCTATTCTAGAACAAGAGCTGTCATAAAATCTATTCAAGGGAGTGAAAATAAATGTACCCATTCAGTACACATTTTTCAAGGAACATTGATCGCTTCCCAGTATTTGCAGCATAATTCATTGTAGGTAGCTCTCTTGAGTATATTTGCAGGACATCCTGGAAAACAAGTAACGGCTACTTATAAGCAATATATCTTCTGAAGAGAACTAGTCAATAGGCTACATACACATAAGGGTAAAAGGAAATATAATAAATTGAAAAGAACATCATCACTATACTTAATATATCAAATTCAAAAGAACAAGACGCAGAAAGCCTCTCATTAAATGTAGAGCCCATTATGAAATATTCATGGGAAGCTTGGAATGCTCGATGTAACATGTTTAAGCCCATGCATACTTGCAAGTTGTATGTCGATAGAAGTACCTGGAGGTAGGATTTACTACAGCTATCTTCAGCATCTTTAGGATTAACAAGCACAAAGACATACTCCTCCCCTATAAAATCGCAACGAGTAATGCAAATACAAAACGCCTTAGTTAATTCACCACAAATCAACAAAATTCCCAAATATCTATCAAATAATTGAGATTGAAACTGAATTAATAGTGTGCCTTTTTCTTCCGATTTCGAGCGAGTAGTATCATTACTGGACTTCAAATCTTCTCTAACTGCCAGGAACCAAACGATGAGTGAAAAAGTAATAATATAACGTCATTTCATTTGCTAAAATATCAATATGTGTATTTAAAGCTAGAGTGATATGGATTGAATTTGCAACTTAATTCAATCAAAATAAAAGTGATTTATTAAATTAAGTACCTGCGATTTTGATTTTTGCGGTTCTGGATATGGAGACTTGTAGAGTGTTAGGATCAGATTCGCAAGTGAACTTTTTTGCATCTACAGTGACCTCACAATTACCTGCCAAATAATTTTTTTAAATGAAAAGTGAAAAATTGACCGGAAATGGGAAAATTAGAATATTTAATTTTTAGGGTTTTCGGAATGCCCACCGATTGGAATCGGAGATTGAGACACATGAGATGTCTTTTTTGGCGCCATGTTTTCTTTTTGGGGGGTTTTCGAATAGCAGCGAGGCGCTTAAATGGGCAGGACAGCGGACATTTTCGTGAATACGATAAAAGTCTGTGGCATTATCGTCATCCAATTTTTTATTTTTATTTTCGTTTTTCATTCAAATTGATTATGCAAAATAAAATAAATAATGTAGGTACAGTAAAATTTCGATAAATTAATAATTTTGAAATCATAGAAAATCTATTAATTTAGTGAATATTAGTTAATCAATATATGAATAAAAATATTCCTTATTTTGAAAAATATAGTCACAATTATAGAATTTAAACCATCTTAATTTGGTATGTCTCATTTGAATATTAATTAGCTGCATCATATAATAGTAATAAGATTATTTTTTACGTTGAATATGACATAAAGAGCCTATATCACGCAAAGAAAGTACTCATAATGATAATGACATTGAATGATTTTTTGTTGCAAAATTATGACAGCACTTGAATTTCACATTACAAAAAGTTAAACATAAGTTTTATGTCAAAATCAATTTTTTAAAAAAGTAAGCAATAATAAAAATATGTTTTATTATACATCTGAAAATAGATATAGAGCAATGATATACATATGAAAATAAACCTCGATTAAACCTTGAATTGGAAAAAGAATTGCATAAAAAATAAAGTAAAATAAAATACGCTTGGATGAGATTCAGTAAGGGTTTATTTTTCAGGATATTCCATATACATATTGGAAGGATTTAGTTTGAAATTAGGTAATTATTAATTTATATAGTAAGTAGGTCCATTAATAAAAGAGTCGAACTATTAGTACCACTCCAACATTGTTTTGAAACTCATGTTTTTAAAGGGAAATTTACAAAACTAATCACAAAATTTTAATAATTTTTAAAATTAACTCTTAAACTTTATTTTTATCATAAATAGCCAAGCATAGAGGTATTGTCCCAAAGTACCCTTGTTATTTAAGACAAATTGCACACTCTCGTTAACACTCTCTTCACAAATTTGAAACTGTAAGTTGCTTTCTATCCTCACTAAACCACACCGTAAGTTGTTTTCTCTCCGAACTCAGCATCGACGACGGAATTTGGCAACGGCCAGCAACAACAGAAACAGTAGTTCCGACCAAATACACCTAAATTCAAGTTTAATCCAAAACCTACGTAAAATAATTGAACTAGTGTACATAAGTTCAAAAAATATTTCTTAGATTGTTTGTTTATGCTTTATTTTGTAATAATCAAGTGTTTATGAGGCGTATGTTAACTTAAGAATATGTTTGTAGTTTGATTTGGTGCGCCAATTCTGTTATTGGCGCCATTATTGGTTGCTGTAACAGGTGCTACAGGTGTGACAGATTGTCTGTCGTCGAAAATTTTGCGACAGGCTGCCTGTCGCACCAACTATGTGCGCAGGCTACCTGTCGCCCAAATTTTTTGCGACAAGTAGCCTGTCGCACCAAAAAACAGTTTCAATTTCTGAAAATTTTTAAAAATATTATTTCATTTAATATAATAATATTATATAAAATGTGCTTCATATTCTTCTCTTTTTAATGTTTTATAGTTTTTAATTATAATATTTGTTTTTTTAATTTCAGGCTTAATGGATTATGTTGTGCTTCAATTGTGTTATGATGGTTGTTGGGATACTTTGGCCGATGACAGTATGGAGTATGTGAATGCTAAGAATACAGCTTTTTTGGTTAAGAAAAATTGCCTATTTGATCAGTTTTTGGCAAGGGTGTACGATGTGTTGCAAATAAATCCTCATAAATATAGTATCACGATGAAAACAACTTTAAGGTCTAGTAACACACTGTATCGTGCATGTTCACTGCCCATAGACATATTTAATGATGAAATGGTGAAGGTTGTATTACATATGGCCTCTGATGTGGCCAACTATGGATGTGTCCCTATATTTGTAACCAAATCTCCTCGAGCCAAGATGTTGAGCCACCAGTTGAAACTGAAACTTCCTTCCGAGCAAACATGTATGTCCCTGATATCGAAGAAGAGGTGTTCCCAAGGACGGTGTCGTTGCAACAACATTACTCTCCATTCAATGACAACATTGACGATAACGGCATTACGTTAGCGGATGTTGGACACGAGGTGTTACCACAAACGACGTCATTAGACCAACGTTACTCTCCATATCACAATAATGAATTCCGTGACAATTATGATCCGATTAATCACATTAGGAACACAGAAGCTAATAATATTTTTACAGAACCGTCTTGTAGTACGAGGGGCACTCATTTCAATAGTAATGTTGATGACGGGGGCGTTGGTCATTCCAATATTCCGATTAATGATGTTGACGAGCGTGAAGATGATATTCCTATCAATAATAGAGACAACCGATCTATTCCCAAATGAGTGAATTGAAGGACAATTGACCCTCTCACAACTGTTGCTCCAATTTTGGCCTCAGATATAGTTGCTCTAAATTTTGTTAGCAATTGTCACTCAGATGATATTAGTGTGGGTAAGCTTTTCGTTGAGAAGAATGAGTTAATATTAGAACTGCGCAAGGTTGCCTTAAGGGATAAGTTTGATTTCAAGATTGCACGGTCTACAACCACACGTTTCGAGGCCCACTGTTGTTCGGAATCATGTAAATGATGTCTTCGAGCAACGAGATGTTCGAATGAGCAAAATGTTCCTTGGGTGGTAAGGCGTATCGACAATGTGCACACTCGTCATAATGAGGTTTTGTCTGATGGTCGTCGTCAAGTAAGGAGCCGAGTTGTAGGTCACCTTATCGCGGACAAATATATTCAAGAGAAAATGATATACACTCCGAATGACATCCGAGCAGATATGCAGCAAGAATACGGTGTTCACTTAACATACCAGCAAGCATATCGTGCCAGAGAAGTTGGTCTAGAAATTGTTCGAGGGAATCATGCAGAATCATACAACTTGCTTCCAAAGTACTCTCATGTTTTGACCACAGCAAATGATGGTACAGTTACCCATCTTGAATTGGATACAAATGGTAATTTCTTATATTACTTTGTAGCTCTTGGATCTTTCATCAAGGGTTTCAAGCAGTTTATCAGGCTAGTTATTGCTGTTGATGGCACTCATCTTAAGGGACTATATCGGGGAACCATGTT
The DNA here is from genome assembly GCA_030449905.1 of Luvunga scandens. Taxonomy (NCBI): domain Eukaryota; kingdom Viridiplantae; phylum Streptophyta; class Magnoliopsida; order Sapindales; family Rutaceae; genus Luvunga; species Luvunga scandens. Next base: position 995,407 of record JASUUG010001097.1, on the reverse strand, counting down.
TGTGGCAACATGTTTGGACGGAAACAATCAATTGTATCCGTTGGCCATTGGGATCGTGGATTCGGAAAACAATGAAGCTTGGAAATGGTTTATGACGAAGTTACATGGACTGATTGGTGATAGACCAGACTTAGTAATTATCTCCGACCAATGCACCGCTATAAAGAGAGCTGTTTATAAAGTATTTCGGAATGCTACACATGGGGTTTGTTTTTACCATGTAAAAGGCAACGTCAAGTCAAAATTTAAGATGTGTAAAGCTGTTTGGAATGACTTTGAGTCTATCTTCATAAACGCAGCAAAAACATATGGGCACGAAGAATTTAAAAAACAACTGGAGGGGTTATGGATGCTACATTTGGGCGCGGTTGATTACTTTGAGAATCATGTTGGTACGTGTAATTAGGCAAGGTCTGAGTTCGATGGTAGAAGATATAGTATTCTTACCACGAACATTGCGGAGAGTGTGAATTCTTTTATGAGGGAACCACGAAAATTCCCAATAACTCATCTTGTGGATCACTTCAGAAAAACACTGCAGCAATTGTTTTATGATCGGAAAATGGTGGTTGAATCAATGAGTACTCGTCTAACGACGTGGGCAGATGAAATAGTCACCGAGAGAAGAACTTTAGCTGAAAGAATGATTGTTCGTCCTGTGTCTAGGCATCGATTCCAAGTATTAGGAGGTGGTATTAAGGAAGGGTTAGTTGACATAGACAACAAGACTTGCTCTTGTAGAGTATTCTAACTTGATCAGCTTGTTTGTGCTCATGCAATTGCTGCTTGTCTTACTGTCCGAGTGGATTACATAAGCCTTTGTTATAATTTCTACACCAAGGAAGCATTGCTGAAGGCTTATGCACAACCAGTGGAGCCGGTTGGCAATGTGGCCGATTGGGAAGTTCCCACTGAAATTCGGGAGATGAACGTTTATCCACCTATAGAAGCACGACAACCAGGTCGTCGTAAGGAACTGAGAATACCTTCTGCCGGTGAGGATGTCAATAGGAGGACTGTCACATGCGGACGATGCAATGAATTGGGACATAACCGTAAGCGATGTAAAAATCCTGTAACATCCGATCGAAGATAGTTGTATTGTTAATGAAGTTTAATGAATTGTTATTGAACCGTCTTTTATTAGATAATTTTATTTTATTATATTTTTGAAGATTTTTATTTCATTTCCACCTGTGAGAAGTCAAATATGTCAATAGACAAAATGTGTCCATATTCACCGAAACACAATATTTATGCAATTGTCGCAACAATGTTGTATATATACAGATTCACCCTCACTGTAATTTGGTGCGACAGGCTGCCTGTCGCACCAAGTCACATATTCACCCTCACTGAAATCTGGTGCAACAGGCAGCCTGTTGCCCAAATTTTGGTGACAAGCTGCCTGTCGCACCAAATTACAGATTTACAGTCACTGCAATTTGGTGCGACAGGCAGCCTGTCGCCCAAATTTGGGCGACAACGAATAATGAATTTGGGCTAATGAATTGAACTTAATTTTATTAGGCATTTATTTATAATGAAGTTTAAAATACTATAGATATGTAATATGAAAAAGTATATAATGAAACTGTATGTCCATCACAAAATTTATCCATACATCAAAATTGTAACGGGTACAATGGCTTATAGTCCAATATCGCCATTAAATATATCCACTGCAATCTTCTTCCTAAAGTATTCTGCATGACTACCGTCAAAATCAAATTTACGACCAAACATTAAATACATAATAAATATCAACATAAAAACTCCGCAATCGCCACTACTAGGAGTTTGTTGCGGGACACCCTTTACTGTTATGACTTTCCATGGGTCAGCACTCTGCAGCTCTTGTCGGATGTTATAGAATCTGACAAATTCAAGCCAAACAGGGAATATAACTTCGAATGGCTTGAATTGATGCTTGTAGGTTTTATTGTCGCGAATCGACATTAAGGAGTCATAAATCCAAATTTTTTTGGTGCGAAAGTCCGCTCGGGCTAAGACCCAGTGATTGCTGCCCAGATTAATAGGAATGAATAATTGCATATAAAAATGGTGGGAAATGTGTCATCAGTGATGTGTATAACATTGGCCTAAATTACCAAACAACACTATGTATAAACCACAACATTATGCATACCATATCGACCTCCGTGAATGGCTTTGACTGGATGTCTTTCGCCGCCACCAATATAGCTATTCAAGCTATCGTTAAATGCTAATGTATCGAGCGCACAATCCCCGTGGTTCCACAGCTGATTCAAGAACACCTAGTACACAAATAACATGAAAGATTAAATTTATTAATGATTTAATACATTAGCAAAAAATAAATTTAATTTATAATTAAAAGTTCTATAAAATCAACATTACCCAAAAAAAGGTGTATGTATGTGTGACACGTTGGGATAAGGCAATAGGATATTGCCGTTGTTTCGCGCTTATCAGACGAAGATACTCATGAATATGCTGTGCGAGAACAAATATATGTCAATTGACTATATATATATATATATGTAAAGATATCAACACTATTGCGTGGAAAAGGTCGAAATTACCTCGTCATCTAGCCACCCCAGCTCCGCATGGCCCAAAAGTGTTTGGAAGAATGAATGAGACTGGCAGACAATCCGATCCACTATGATATCGCCAGCGATCCATCGGTCGAACTCAGCATATACTGTTGGATCGTTCAATCCTCTAAGTGGATTTATGTCCACACTTGTATGTGTGACCCGTTGGGATAAGGCAATAGGATATTGCCGTTGTTTCGCGCTTATCAGACGAAGATACTCATGAATATGCTGTGCGAGAACAAATATATGTCAATTGACTATATATATATATATGTAAAGATATCAACACTATTGTGTGGAAAAGGTCGAAATTACCTCGTCATCTAGCCACCCCAGCTCCGCATGGCCCAAAAGTGTTTGGAAGAATGAATGAGACTGGCAGACAATCCGATCCACTATGATATCGCCAGCGATCCATCGGTCGAACTCAACATATACTGTTGGATCGTTCAATCCTCTAAGTAGATTTATGTCCACACTTGTTCGTCGGTCAATGTCATGATCGATTATTTGTGGTGCAGGTAGAGGCATGACATTCTTTCCTCGCTTGAATGGAGGAATCAAGTATGAACTATTCAAAACATATGATTGTTTGTATGGTCGTCCAAACTTACTAATGCCCGGAGGCGCCTCAGTGAAGACCTGCATGCTTTCCCCGCTTGGATGTCCATAAAATGTATACAATGACATAGGAGAAGAAACATTCTGATTGCCAACATCATGATATACTTCATAGTCATCCGGGACCTGTTAATTTAATAGGATGAACATGTTAAACAAATATTCTGCATGAATATAAAAGAATGCAATTGTTAAACTTTATATTTGCTTACCGTATATGACCGTCCGCTCGGAGATTTACCGGAGTAGCGTTTAGTAAATGAACCCATAAATCCCATCACTGCTTCTCTAAATTCTTTATTTCTCTCCGCTCTGCCTCAAACGCCGTCTTCAATTCAAGGATGTTACGATCTATCTTATCCATCCGTCGTCTGACGTAATCATGATGATGCTTTGTCCTCGACTATTACAAAAAAAAAAAATTTAATTTCACAACCAATGAGAGACTATATAATGATTTATATACGAGGAAATTAAATGATTTATAACCTCTGAATAACGTGTATCAGGTGATTCCGGTGTATGCTCCTCACATTCGGCTGCAGGTATCTGGTCCTCATAATCAGCTGCAGGTATCTGATCCTCATTCCCATCTGCAGGTATCTGATCCTCAACATTTTGCTGCTCAAGTGTTGGGCTCGGGGAAATGTGAGACTTCTTTGTTTGTCTTGTAACGGGTGGTGCGTTGATTGAAGGTTGATGCTGTAGAAAGTAACAATGAAATTGAGAAAATAATAAGTTTAACCATTTTAGAGTTTCCATTAACAAATAAATAATAGTGGTTTAATGCACTATTGGATACTCACATTACGGACCCATCTTGGAGTATGCGGCACGTAATCCTTCACGGTCTGCCAATATTTTTTCCCTTTCTCGATCTTATCTAGCTCAAGGGTTTGACGAATGTTCCCTTCCTATAAATTCAGTCAAAAATTTTAAGTTCGTCTGATGATAGTATTTAATAATACGAAAAGTAATAATATACATCCACCAATAAATAATACTTATAAGACGAGAATTGTCATTAAGAAATGAATAAACTTTTGAAAAGTTTATTTTTGAAGAAGCCATGGGTTTCCATTGCACGATTCGCGGAATCGTTTTTTTCGTCTTGACGACCTACGCAGACGGAAGACCTCCAATCGCTTCGAAAATCCAAGCCTGCAACAACCGAAGTAAAAAATCCATAAAACTTATAGTTAAATTTTCAATATTACAAAACTAATTCATTTAAAAAACTAAGTCATCAGCAAAATTTTGGCAACTCACTTGAACCCCAGACGTGAAACCATACATATTGTACTTTTCAATTTTGTGACTTGGATTTGTCAGGCGACTCTCCTTAAATTTCTCATCCTTGCCGCCTAATGCATTGTCGAGACTCTCGTATATCGTTTGCCAGGACAAATAACCCCATGGACGCTTTCGGAAGTGATCGATGTCGTCTACTTCATTAAGCAATGAGAAATTTATTTGACAGTGGTCTTTTTGACCACCTAGAACTCTGTCCGTAAAATAAAAGAGTGCGATCTTAACTGCATCAATGTCGTCCATTGCCTCGAAATCCAACTCTTCAAATCTTGCGTCGAATTCCTTAAGATTAATGTTGCGAAACAAACTGTCAAAGTACGTACTAAGTAGCCGATGAACTGTTTTTGACTGTTTGACCACCACATCTACACCATAGGAAAGTCCAGTAACTAAGCACCACTCTCCAATTGATAATCGTATCAGATGTTCACCAATTTGAAACCATAATTGATTTTTCTTCTTGCGTTCCTTATCCACCACTTGTCTAAGCAACAAGTTGTGCAAAATTACGTCACTGAATGGAAAGCTCTGACACTCCAAGAAATGCCCAAATATGTCATTCTTAAATAGTTGCAACTGCCGTTTTGTCAACTTTCTGTGGATGGCTTTCACCACTTTATCGAATTTACACATACTAGAGATACAACCGGGAAAGTGATCGATATAAGCAAACTTCAAAATGCCTGGTTCATTTCTACATTCTGCTGACTGCTCACTTGCCATGTATCTGTTACATTTATAACATTATCATGTTAAATGAAATTTATAACAATTTAATAACATAAAAGAAAAAAATACAAAATCTGTAATTTTGTGCGACAAGCGTCCTGGCGTGCAACAAGCGCACGCTAGATCGCGTGCCTGTCGCGCTGGCGTGCGGCAGGTGCTCGCATGTCACACGCAAGATCGCGCGCCTGTCGTGCGAGACGTGCTACAGGCGCTCGGGCGTGCGCAAGATCGTGCACCTGTCGCACGCAAGAGCGCGCGCTCGTCGCTTGCACGTCGCGCGCTCTTCTGTGCGACGGGAGCGCGCCGGTTGCGCTCTCTCCCACACATTCCACCCTCACCCACACCATCATCCCAAGAGCAACATCACCCACTCCACAATTACAATCATTTCCATCACCAACACAAAAACATAAAAACATAATCCACAACAATTTTTTCTAATAATTTAGGGTTTTGAAACTAACCTTCTATTTATTTATTTTAACCGTAATGTGGGTGATGTTGGCTGCCGTTGATGGACTCCGACGTGGTGGGAAGCTGCCGCCGATGACAATTTCACTTGGAGGAGAGAAATCCGTTGAGCATGAGAGGAGAGGAAGTTGGGAGAATGAGAGGGGTAAAATCGGAATTTTTTCAATGGTTGGCTAGTTATGATAGAAATAAAGTTGGAGGGTTAGTTATGAAAATTGTGAAAATTATATGGTTAGTTTTGTAAATTTTCCGTTTTTAAAAAATATGTTACAGTTAATTCTAAAGATACATTTATTTTCCTTAAATAAACATTTTTTTCATTTATAAATCTTTTACTTTCTAATAGCTTTCTCACTCTTTCTTTCTTATATATTTGTATTCCTCTCTTCAAATTTTCTTTATTATTTAATTTCTTAGAAAAAATTAAAAGAAAAAATTTTCTTTATTATTGCATAGGGTTTACTATGGGAAATTTACAACAATAACCACAAAACTTTTATAAATTATAACAATAACTACATAACTTTTTTTCTATCAAAACTAGCCAAACACCACAATTTTGGACCATAGTACTCTTAGCATTCTCACCCAAACTCATTCATTGAAGCCTTTCCCTCACCAAAATCTCTCACTAATTATCGGCACCGGAGAACAACATCAGAGTCCATCATTGACGACCAATCTCACCAAATCACGTCCAACAACATCAATCCCATTGAGATTAAGTCTAATAGCAGTGAAGACATCTAAAATCAAAGATTTATATTCAAAAACCCTAGGTTAGCAATTTCAACAAAATGCTTTATTTTGTTCTTGTATTGTGTTGTGTTGTGTTTTGGTTGTGTGTTGTTGTTTTGGTGGTGGTGGTTGTTGTGTTCAAATTCGGATGGGTAGTCGATGGCTGCAGGACAAAAGTAATTTTGGTGCGATGGAAATCAGGCCATTGCGTGAGGCTCGCGTGACTACCAGTAGCCCTATCGCGTGAATCTCAGTCACGATGGCCTAGCTTATCATGCTAGCCTCGCGAGATGGTTTGGCTTGTCACGCAAGGCTCGCGCAATGGCCTCATTCTTAACTTTATAAATTTGAAGAGTTATGTATTCAGTGGTGTTATAGTCCATAACTTATTGCTTAAGAAAGTGGCACGTAATAAAACCGATAAAGATTAGTTGTGATTTCAAATAAGAAAGCATTTGACACGTTTATCGATTTAGGAGTGGTGTCTAGTTATAGGGCTTTTTAGTGGTGAAAACATTATATAAAAAATTCTCCCAATGTGTCATAGGTTACCCCATCAGTATTTTGATGGTAAGTTTAAAGACTTGAATCTCAAACAATTGGATATTGCTTTTGCCAATTTGAACATTAGTGCCATGGACAGCATTGATGCCCTAAAAATCTTGTTGTATTACTTTATGGATAAGGTACTAAATGGAAGAAAAGATAACAGTCAAACTGATTTTTAATTGATGAATTATATTGATGATATAAATCACTTTTGAAGTAGTTCATAGGATCATATATCATAGGAAATGGTATACAATACAGATACAATAGTATTGATAATGTACTGAACCAAAAATCTGAGAAATTTAAGATTGAGAGCTTGAAAAATCCTTCTCATAATATTGAGAAATACAATATTTATGACTTCAGTCATGGAGTTCAGGCGGGTTGGAAAAAAAAATTTAAGTTCGTATTTGTACTTATGAATTTATGAAGTAATTTTTTTTTTATTTTGTAACTTTGCTTATTGCAAACTTTGCTTTTTGAAGTGATTGATAGGTTGCCGTCAGAGTGATCTATGAAAACCAAGAAGAAGATTCTTTGCATCTTAAAGTATAAGGCATTTAGTTCTTTGAAAATAAGTTATAGGGTCATTCATTCGTTTCTCAGTGACAACACTTGTATTGTAAGTATTATATGCATAAAATAACCGTCAATATTATTAAGTATTATATCATTATTCAAACATAAAATTTTTTCTACTAAATGGTAGGATAATGTTATACAAACTATTAAACCAAGTGCAAAGGAGAAGGTAAAAAATTATTAAAAAACTATGGAGGATCATGTGTCATACGTCCCGAGATGAATTCTTAATGTATGTATTATTGAGTACATTATACATACATAAATACACACATACAATTTTAAACATTATTGAAGCTCAATAAGCTTGCCAATTATTTTATCATTTTTTATATATTCTATATAGCATCAACCTACAATCAATGTGCCGTCTATTCCAAGGGAAGTACAGGAGCCTTAAGACTACATGAGTAGAACATAAGCAACAAAACCCTTGTGATGGTGAGCTTGCTGCAGTTAACAATGATGATCAATCACACGAGTCCAATAACACACAAGATTCAGAGGTTTCATCCTTATTAACAATCATTTTCATTTCTTGTATAGAAATTAATATATGGTTTTAACATAGTCTCATCATATTTTTGTTTATTGATAACAATCAAGAACAAAGTCCTGTAACGACTATATCATTCAATGGATGAACATGATTGATCGTAATATTTTTTAACTGAAGTTGACATTTGAGACAGAGCGTAAAGAACAAAGGGAGTTTAGAAAACTTGTCACAAGACTTTTTGGTTCAAACAGCAAGGGTACATCTAAGTGGTCATACGATGATTACTTGATTGAACGCTTGTATACAGTGAGTAAGTCTAACATTTTATATTTTGTTGTTCTTTACTTTTTAATCCGATAAGAGTTTAATATGTTTGTATTTACTAATTGACAGGCTCCAAATGACCGTGAAGTTTATTATGATATTAGTGATAATAATGATCACAATACCCTGTCATTATACAACTTCTACGGGGACCTAAGTGGTGATAGCATCCAAATATTTGCTAAGCCATCACTGAGCATAAGTAAGTTTGGACGTCCATATCGGCCCTCCCATGTGTTTAATAGTCCTTACATTATTTCACTTTTCAAGAGATTGAGGAACATGAATTCTCTACCTACACTCGAAATAATGGACCACTTTCAAATAGTTCTCTTGATGGCAGTGCATTGATCAGAGATAAATACTAACTCCAGCTTATTGCCAATCACTCAATGTAACTTTATCATAAACCATTCTAAAGCATTATTATTTTCTGAATCCATGACCCTAACGGCTAATAGATATAGTTAATTGTTTCCATCTATGCATGTTACCACAAACATACTTCCACGATATAGCTCATTTAGATGAGTACCATCTACAACAATCACTATCCTGATACGCTGCATAAAACCCTTAATAAAAGATTCAAAAACTACAAAGTAGTATAGGAAATTATCATTTTCATCCCGTTCAAGGTGAGTAATTGTACCTTCGTTTGCTTTAGTCAAAATGTAAGAGTACTTAAGAAGTAAGTTATATTATTCTACAGGATTCTTTTGTACTATTTAAAGACCAACTTTCTTGGCTCGATACGCTTGCTAATATGATAACTGTACATTGTATTCCTATTATATATTTGTTCTAATGTCATTTTGAATGTTTATCCATTTTTCCTAGATAAACTTGTTTGCGATAATATGAATAACAATACAACTCCTTACTTGACGAACACTATCGCCCAACAACTCATTACAACAAGTGTGTACATTATCAACTCTTCTCACTAACCAAGGAACATTTTGGTCATTTGAAGCTCTTGTTACTCAAATATGCGATTTACATGATTCCGTAGAATATTGGGCCTTGAAACATGTCGTTATGGAATATGTGATTTTGAAATCAAACTTATCCCTCAAGGTAATTTTGCGCAGTTCTTATATTAACTCATTCTTCTCAGCAAATAATTTTCTCACACCAATATCATCATAATTACAATTTCTAACCATGTCTGGAGCAACCAAGTTCGAAGGCAAAACTGGAGCAAGACTTGCGAGGTGGTCAATTATTGTCCTTCTATTCAAACAGACAATTAAAAGAATAGGTTGACTGCTTCTGTTATTAGTAGGAATATCATTCTGATCCTCATCTTTATCATTAATAGAAATACTTGAAGGGCAAACACCCTCATTATGAACTAAACTATTAAAATAATTACCTGTTGTATTGTTATATAATTCTAGACAAACATTATTTGCTTATGTGTTGCCAATGTCATCAATAGGATCATCATTATTATGGAAATCATTGTTGTAGAATAAAGAGTAATGTTGCTCTAACGGCATTGTTAGTGATAAGTCATCTTCGTCAACATCCACTATTGTAATGCCATTGTCATTAATGGTGTTTTTATTGTTGTGGAGTGGAAAGTAACTTTCTTTGTGGGCGATTAATGCGTAGTAATAGCTCTTTTTCAATATCGTGACCAGAGACGTTTGCTTTAGAAAAAGTTTCAGTTTTTACAATTGCTCCACCATCTTCGTTTCGAACTTAAGGAGATATGGTAACAAATATTGGGATGCATCCATAATTGACAACATCAGAAGTCATATGTAACATAACCTTAACCACTGTATCGTTAAATATGTCTATAAATGTGAACATTTATGATACATTGTATTACTAGACCTAAAGTTGTCTTCATCGTAATATTGCATTTATTATGATTTATCTGTAAAACATCACAAACTCTTGCCAGAAATTGATCAAATGAACAATCTTTCCAAACCATAAAAGTTGTATTATTGCCATTCAAGTACTCCATATGCCCATCCGCCAACAATTTTTACCAACTGTTGTAACATAATTAAAGTACAACTGAATCTATTAAACCTGAAAAATATTTTAAAAAATAAAACAAATGTGGTTACATACTACAAAACATGATAAATTAAAAATACGATACATTTTATATGAATGTCGCAAAAACGGTCATAACAAGTACCTATGACACTTAAATTGAGGTAAATTTTTTATTTAACCATTGGGTAGATCGGTAAAAAAATTTGTGAGTTTTATTCATCTCGTTACAAGTTTTGAAACGGTATATTATATGCAAAAAATGGACACATATAAGCAAAGTTATGACCTTCAAAATTGTAGCCATTGTACATACTGTATTTTTGTGCAACAAACTGAATTATGTGCAACAGGCTTGGCAATAGGCACCTGTCGCACAAAAATACAGTGTTGGTTTTTATGTGTGACAGGAGTCTGTCGTCCATAATCTGGGTTTTGATTCTCAGTTGAGTTTATACTTTTTTCAATTTTTTTATTTTTCAACTCAAATAGATGTACTTTAACAAATTACATTACTTTATGAATAAAAATAACAACATTTACAGCAAAATCTATATCAATTTTCAACTTAAATACTAGACTTAATACATTAAAAATTCATATTGTGTAAGCACATAAACTAAACTTTAATATTCTCTCCAGTTGATGATTTTATACTTATGTTATGTTGAGCATGTTGAGATTTATTGAGAGTTTTGAGAGTGTTGAGATTTTTTTGGGGTGTTAAGTGTGTTGAGAGTGTTTAAGTTTGTTTCCTGATTTAAGTATTGTGAGAGTGGCATTATTTAAAAATTTGAAGAAAGTAATGAGGGCAATTTCGTCAAACATTTTGGTCTTTGGTTGTTATGATGGAAAAAAGTTTGAAGGGTCAAATTTGAAAAATACAAAAAAAATTTGGCTATTTTTATAAATTTCCCGTCTACTATGGGAACTTATTACTTAGTGAAAGCTAGTACTAAACTTGACACTATTTATTTTCAAGTTGGCCATGGTCAAGATGACCACAGTTGCTGATAGAGACCTGAAGACATTAACACACACATAACTACTTTTACTGCTACTTTAGAAAAAAATAAATTCTAATGATTCTACGGAGATAGCAGTTGCTCTTGTAGCCATATACATTGTGTTTAAACACTTTGATCAAGTAAATTCTGCTACACCTTATAGTAGGGCTAAAATGATAGGTGAAATCAATTTTATAGTTTTAACCAACCTCCAAATTATTGTACCTATAAATTTTGGGTCTTTTACATTGGGTTAAAATTTTATTTAATTTGTTTTCTATTGTATTGTGTCTTAATTTAGTTCCTATGTTTATTGGAAGAATTTTGGTTTGCCTTATCAGATTACTTCTAAAATTTAGATTATTTTAATGATAAAAAAATTATATTTTGTAAGCAAAATAAAACTAAACAGAGAGAAAGAAAATATAAATGGGTTAATACTATTTGTAAATGTGTTCAAATGTAATTGTAATATAATAGAAGTTTTATGAGATAATAAAGGGGTGCTAATAGTCCAACTCATAGTAAAATAGGAATTTCAAAAATTTTATGATTTTATAAAGTTTATTGAATTATTAATTTATTACATTGACCCTAAGTTAGAATTGTCAAAAACTATTATTTAATTGAGATTATCAGTTTATTGAGGTTTTAATTTTATACACCAATAAAAATTCTTCTAAAAACAGAAAAATAGTATTTGAACATTGTAGTGACATCGAGACGACAAAAATGACAATACTATGCATGAAGAGTGTTGTTTTAGTGTACTACAATATTATCATGTAGTGAATAACAACACTATTTTTGTTGTCGTGGTGTTGGTGTGCGATTCAAATACATATAAATGCTGTTCAAAACAAATCTAATTAAAATTTTATGTTACGTAAAATCTTACTAAATATTAAGGTGAAAGTTAGCTAATATTTTAACAAAACCTATAACAATATCCAAAAATTATGATTAATTTTTTTTTAAATGAGCTTAATAGTATGATGATAATTAAGTGAATAGCACTTGATTACATTGATATCAATTTGTAAAGTGAGGGATGAGGATGCTCATGAGCCTTATATTTGTATTTATGGTTTGTTTATTTTACAGAATCATAATGGACTGCAATCAAAATAAGTTGTATTTGCATTAATGTGTTTAATTTATTTTGAAATTAGAATGGATTGTTTCAAACTACTAATTAAAATCACTTGAATTAAAATTATTTATCTGTTCACTAACAAAATAATAAGTAAACATTTTAAAATGAAATATATGCATGTTTATTATATTATTGCGCTTAATATTATGATTTTTTAAAAAAGCAAGTTAACCTTTTTAAATTAAAAATTAATATCTTTATTATTTTACACGTAATTATCAAAATTATATTAGTAATTGTTGTTATTACAATTATTATAGTAATTAATATTACTATTATTTAATTATGATAATAATTATTGTAATTATTTTTTATAATTAGTACAGTAATTAATATTATTAATATTTAATTTTGTAATGCAAATATAATTGATATTTCAAAAATTATAGGGCGACAAAACGGTTAGTCTTGCAAATATAAAGCAAATTCCAACTCCATCTTCATCCCAGTCCTCATTACCAATTTTTGTGATCCCACATCATTCATTCCAATTTCTAAACTCTAATTTAAGAAGTAAACATTCGTAATTCCCACTCCCTAATTTGTAAAGTAAACATACCATTAAATTATTGTATTTTTCCAAGTGGAATATTGGATTCTAACATTCCACCATACTTTGTGACAATTGTCTATAGAAGCCTATTATTCTCAGTTGAGTGACTTAGCGAATCTTGTGGTAGCAACCCAGGTTGCCTCATTGGCAACAACGGTCAAGAAGCAGCATCACACCAATCTCATACTCAGCATCACACATCAAACCTGTACTCAATGTCATGCTTGTTATAATACCAAATGTTATGAGCCATGGGCAGGGCTGACTCTAGAGTATTAGAGGCCTTAGGCGAAATTTCTTTATGAGGCCTCCTTACATTTAATAGTTTTAATACTTAAAGAAACATAAAAACGCTCAAAATTTAATCAGTTTTTAACTATATATTAAATATTAACAATTAATAAGATAATAAGAAATTCCAAAAAAGAAAAGTAATCAAGAAGATTTTTTTTCAACCCCCTAAGATTATTATTTCAAGAAACTTTTTTTTTTTTTACCTTCAAAAGTAAACAAATAAATGTAATAGTTTTCTTTATGGAGAAGAGTGTAAGAAGTTTTATAATGTTAAATAATTAAGGTTGTTTAAATAGATAAATACTTGTTTAATATTTTTCTAGCTAAAAAAAAATAATGAATTAATAGTTAGTACTATTAATTATGGTTTTTTAGCATTAAAGTTATCAAATATAAAATTTGTACAAAACGTTGTAATGGTAAGATAATTATCAATTAAAGAGAGGCTTAAAAAATAAGATTTCTTATTATAAGTAAGTTAAAAAAAATAATTTGAGTATATTAAAGAAACAAAGAAAGGACCTTCTAACATATGAGAGCTAGGCAATCACAATGGGTCTTCCTAACATATGGGTCTCTAGGGGACCGCCTTATTTGCTTATACTTAAAGCCGCCTCTAGCCATGGGTAGAACTCATCTTTAAAATTTGGCTTATAAGGGAAGGTGCTCGTAAACCTAGCACCATATATTTGCATTTGTATATCGAAATGACACTTTTTTTCTTTTTTGAATATTTCAATATCATTGTTAAGTTGTTTGATTTTATCAATTGGAAGCATATGAGATGAATAATTTCACATTTATACAAGTTAATGATGATTTGCATTTAAATTATTATTTTTGTATCAAATAATTTTAAAGAATTAATTGAATAATATATAAAATATTAATTATGACTTTTTAAATTAAAAAAAACATTTGAAAAAATAATGACAAATCAAATTATATCACGTATGAGATATGCATACATTTTATATAAATGAGGTTGCTTCCCCCCCCCCCCCCCACACACACACACAGGGGTTAAAACCATATCACCTATTTTTATGAATAAAATTAAAGGACGATGACGTTTTTCATGCAAAGAATAAATTGCAAAATTTAATGCAAGATTTTTTTTTTGGAAAAACAGCAAGTGCGCTTAAAAATTAGAACAGTTAACCAGGCAAATCATATGGCCGAGTAGCTACTAAGGATCCCACAAAATAAATTGACAATATATCCAAGATCAAACTACATGAACACCTGCGTCATCCATACCAAAAGCGAAGTCTTTAATTGTTTGAAACCACAAAACAAATTGACAGTATATCCATGATCAAACTACATGAACACCTATGTCATCCATACCAAAAGCAAAGTCTTTAATTGTTTGAAACCATATTTAATTCAAACTTCTTTAGTGACAGCAACATTCTAAGAAAAATAGGTTATCATTCAGGGATAATGAAAGCCAATTAATTTGTTGGACTACTAGCCTGCTGTTGATAGGAATGGCAATTGGTCGGGTCAGGTTCGGGCTTGGCCAAGCTTGAGCCCGACCAAACAAAAAAAAATTAAAGTCCGACCCGACCATTTGTGGTTTTGGTCGGGTCGAATCGGGCCAACTTCGGGTCTGGCCCGACCTGACCCGATCGAAATTGATTTTTAATTTAATTTTTGTTCCTTTTTTTACTAATTACAATACCATAAATAAATTGAATATAAAATAAAAAAAATAATTTTTCTAATTTAAAATAATTAACAACACAAGGAAAAGTGTACAATATAATTAATCATAAAGTAATTCACAAAACAACTAATTAATAGAAATAATTTTTTACAATTCAATTCCATAATCCAACATTAAAAACATACAATTAAATTAAATTAAAAACACACAATATAATTCCACAATCATTTCAACCCCACACACAATTCAATTGTAAAATCCAACATTAAAAATACACAGTGCAATTAATTAGTTGTTTGTGTAGTGTATTTTTTTGTTTAATTTAGTATAGGGTCGGGTCGGGTTTGATCGGGCCAAAATTTTTTGGCCCAAGCCCAACCCGCCCAAAAATCGGGTCGGATCAATAGGGCCAAAATTCAGGCTGGGCTAAATTGCCATCCTTAGCTGCTGAGCAACACCCCTTTAAACCTTCGTGGCCTCAGTTACTTTTGCCTCCAAAGCCTCTAATGACTCAAGAAGATGCAAAACCTCTATTTGGTCCATCTCCAAAAGCATTCCTGCTACCTTAGCTGCTGCATCTCGTTCCAGCTACTCCACTAGAGGATATAAACTTTCACGTGGCAATATCCTTTGCTATTCTGATGATGCATTTGCAAGAGCCGAAGACAGAGCCATGTTAATCTTATAATATTGATTTTGATGATAACAAAACTTATATGTTCTTGATTAAAATGTTGGGGCTATTAACATGTTTAAAGAAGCTTAATGACTAGTAACATGAATCGAAAAATCTTTCTTTAAACAAAAGCTGTCAAATTATAGATTTTGAAAATTAACAGTAGATCGTTTATTATGTAAATAGTGAACTGATAATTTACAGAAAGGAATTGGGATTTTTAATCGTGAACTGTTTATAAAAAATGGTTAGCTGGACTTGTTTTGATAAGATTCTGGAAATTAATGATGAATCGTTTATTTCAAAATAGTGAACCAATAATTTACAAAGAATAGATGATTCTAATCTTGAACCGTTTAGTGAAAATAGAGATCTAAGTTTGTTTTACAGAATTCTAGAAATAAACGACAATACGATAATTTTAAACGGTAAACCATTAATTTAAAATCTAAGCACAATGACTATTTAGACAAGTCAAAACGGTTCACCGACAGCAACAAACGGCAATCTGATTTTTCCCAAAAAGTTAACAACGGCTAGTTTTTAGCTCTAACTATAAAATGGCTCAATCAAATTCAAATCATAAGATATCCAATAATTATCATTGAGCTTACTATTGAGAAAACAATCATCATTTGAGCTTTAAACTTGTTTTTGTTTCATTGATTCACACTTTGAGATTTCATTGATAACCATATACATTGTACGAGAGATTGTTTGTTTATAATTTTTATTCTTAAGTGATTGTAAGTGTTGGGATACATTTGGGTTAAGAGATTGGGAATAATCTCTTGTTGTAAAGGTTTGTTGACACCTTTGAAGTCAATTGTAAGTGTTGTTGAAGCCTTGAAGGCTCTCTTAATGGAATCCTCAAGTTCGGTGAGCTTGGAGGCGTGGACGTAAGCACGATTGGCCAAACCACGTAAAAATCACGTGTTTGCTCTCTCTTACCTTATCTCTTTATTATTCATTGCTCATTAATTGTTTGTTTTTTAAAGTTAATTTGTTTATTATTTTCTTTAAGTTCTTAGTTTTTAATTTTTCATTAAGAACCCAATTCACCCTCTCTTTTGGGTCATCTAGTTAGCATTTCAAGCCGTAATAGGCATAGGCCGTCTAACAGATGCATCTCACATAGACACGCAAGCACCCATGTCGAAGGGAACACGAAGGATACAACTAGCAACACCTTGCATATTATGACCAAGTGGTAATCAATGACATGACCCTTGGAAAGCATCTGCTGCTGGATTATAGGGAGTGGCTGCTAGGTCTGTTACACAGGTCCTGCACCATGTCGTCCACCAGGACACTGGCCCTATTGACCTTGCAAGACCATTGGAACAAAAAAGTGCAGCATTGGTGCCCTACCAGGGCTCATTACGTACAGAAACGGTTTCCGTACACTTGTAGGAGCACTGTGTGGGTAAACTGGCATACGGGGAAGAATCGAGGGAGCCATAGCTACAAATCTCATTTGTAAAAACTAACCTTGCGGCCTGGCCCTCCTTACTTCTTTTCGCTTAGCAAATGCTACATAAAAGGATTGCTAACGATCACTTTACCAATCATCTTTGCAAGATCTCAAGATGCTTCCTTAGAAGTTGAAAACACCACAAATCCAAAGCCTTTTCTAATTCCACTAAGATCATGCATAACCCTGAATGAAGTAATTGTGTTCTTTTTCTTAGCCTTTTCTAATTCCACAAATCTAGAGCCTTTTAGCTCTTTTTGTCTTTCAGATTTTTTCTAGCCTTTCCAACATACCACTCTATGTCATCAAATTTCTTTCCATTAAGAGCATCAATAGCTTTGGCAGCATCATCTACATTTTCAAAATTCACAAATCCAAAACACTAGGATTTTCCATCTCCATCCCTCATCAGTACTGCACTAGTAATTGATCCATATTGACCAAAAAATTTCTTTAAATCTTCATGTGTAGTTGACTTAGTGAGGTTTTTGACAAATATGTTGTTAAATTTTGTATTAATCACTGCAGTTTCCCTTTCCTACTGAAGAAAGTGTACAACAAACACTTGTTTATAATTAATAAGCACTTTGAGCAGATTCTTCATTGTCAAATTGCACGACCATAACCTTTGGACTGGCCAGAACCATTGGTAGCTAACTAGCTATCTTACGAGAAAGAATGCTTCCAAATGAAGAAAATGTATTGTGTGATGCTTAAGCTAATGACGCCATCAATTGGTGAAGAAATTTTAGCAGCTCGGAGTGAAAGCTGTGCTTTGGAGTCTTGTGTCACATAATCATATGAACTTTATGAAATAAATAAATAAAAAACATGAAATAACAGAAAAAAAACGAAGAAGAACAACATTCCTCATGCTAAGAAAACACAAAGACAAATAATTTGCTAAGTAAATGTGACAATTCATGTACAAGCTCCATTATAGATTATATCAAACCAACAGTTAAATATCCTCAAATAACCTGTTAAGATGTTGATGTTGAAATCTGGGTGAGCTGTTAATGCGACTAGATTCTCTCGCGACCTCTTTTATTTGTTTGAATGGGAACGATCTACTATCAATTGGCTAAAGCAATTTTTCCTTTTCTCGTCTTGCTTTCTTTTCTCCAAGCGCCTGCATCAGCATTGAATTTATTTGGTAGTGAAATGACTTGCCAATCTCCAAGAAAATCCTCTGACCATAAGTTGCTGTAAAGTGTGTTCCAGAAATTATAGAAGACAATAAGAGGTGCTAGAAGTTTTTCCAGTATGAACCCTTTGACGTTCAAGTCAGCGACCAATCAATTTAAGGGAAAAAGAAATAATAAATCTTAAAGAAAAATAAATTATAAGAGAAAGAGTGTCCCCTTGCTTTAGATTTTCTAGGAGTTTTATAGGCATTCGAAATTATTGCACCATATTTAATGCTGGGCTGTTACTGAGTTAAATGCTCGCTTAAATTGTGGGTTAATGAAGCGGTTACAGAATAGTTATTGAGCTGTAGTTATAATAGCTAGGCATGCGTAGACGTTTGACTAAATTTTTGGACGGAGCTCATCAGCTTGAGCTTTTGTTTTGACTGAGTCTTGCCTCTCGATGACCTCTTGGTCAAGATGATCTGCTCGAGATCATTGAATAATCTCTTGGTCGAAGTAATGTGCTCAAGGCGAGTAAAAAAGCTCATGGTGGAGGTAGTTTGCTCGAAGTCACTAAATAGCATTTTGGTTGAGGTCGTCTGCTTATGGTATCAAGAACTACCTTTTAAAAACCTATCAGTTATATGATCATTTTTTACCTAGAGAAGATTTGATTACCCTATTTTATTCCCCAAACATAAGATAAAGGTTACCCATTAGCTATACTAGAGCTTGGTTCCTTTGGCAAACAAATATCCTGACAAAAAATGAAAGTAAACTATAGCACTCGGTCACAGGCTAATACTAAAATGACTGAATTATTTTTATAGACAAATAAAAAATCCCCTGGCTTCAACCTGAGAAGAGCTACCGACCCAACAACAAATTCCTTTTGTTTTTTGTTGTTTTTTTTCCTTTTCTAAAACTGGAATTCCAAGGAAAAAAAAAACTACACTGAAAATTCTTCTTTTTTTTTTTTCGAATTTTTAGGGGATAGGACAGGAGGGGAGGGGTAAAATGGAGATAAATTCGTCGGAGATCCGAACGGAACCGGACGGAGTTCGACGGAGGAAGTTGATTTTTTTTTTCCGATTTCCTGTGGGAGGCCAGAAACAACTGCACCGCTAATACAGGGAATTGTTTCCTTATTATGAAAGAAAATAGGGAATAAAATATCTCACAAAGATTTCCCGCGTCAGTTAGGGAAAGAAACATAACGCCCCCCTACCTATATATAAATATCAAAGCTACTCTCAATCATCATTGTTTCTTGAATTTATCCCAGTCCTTGAATGAATCCAATGGACGCGGAAACAACGCAAGTTAAAAGAAAAAGAGTCCTGAAGCTCAACGAGGAGGACGGCGGGAATTCACGACAGAGCAATTTCGAGAAGAGAAAAGCGACACTGAAGAACAAAGCTCACGAGCTAGAGACTCTATGTGATGTAATGGTTTGTCTCGTCTGTTTCGGGCCAGACGGGAAAGTCGAGACGTGGCCGGAGGACAAGACAAAAGTCAACGACATGATCAACAAGTACAAGGAACTGAGAGAGATGCCGGTACTGATGAAGAAACCCGAACAGAGGCTCGACCTTCTGGAGTTCTTTGAGATTAAGAAGAAGAAGATGATGGAGAAGAAGAAAGCGTTTGTTGAAAAGATGTTTTCGATTTTGGAAACGAAAATAGACGAAGCATCATCAGTGGAGGAACTGGGGGTTGTGTATGATAAAGTGGAATCGAAGTTGGCGAGCACGAAGGAGACACTTGAATTGGCGATAATTGAGGAGAAAAAAATTCAACAATTTGCAGCACAACCAACTTGGGTTCAAGTTTATGGCAATAACCTTTTAATGAGTGATTATGTTAGTAGTAGTGATGATAATAATAATAATAATAATAATAATAATAATAAGAATAATGATGATGATTTTGGGAGTCTAAAGAGTTGTTTGTTTCCTCTGAGTCAATACCATCAGATCAACGATGGCGAGATTGGCAACATGGGCGACAATGTTATGCTTCCAGACAACAATTTTTGCCCGAGTGAGACTGGCAACAATTTTATGCTTCCTGACAACAGTTTGTTACCAGGGTACGCGCATGCAAATAAGGATTTTTGGGCACAGGAAAATTTTTCTGGATTAATAGGAGGGCCTTGCTGTAGCTTTGGTGGCGGCCCCTCTTCATAAGAATTGATGTCCTGCCTTTTTAATTTTTTTTTTTTCAGTTTGATTGTTAGAGTAGAGGAGGTCAGGCAATTGGAAACAACTTTAATCTAAGTAAGTTTCAATTTGCCATGAAACAAAAATCTGTGCCTTTTTTTAATGATTCAGGAGTGCTACGGACCCTGTGGTAACTTTTATTTCAAGACTCTTTTTCAAAAAAGGTAACCACCGGGAAACAAATTTGAGTATTAGCATAAAGAACCCGAAAGGGGAAAATAAATAACTGCAATGTAATGATTAATAAAGCTTAAGCAAAAAGAGCTTAAACTACTGGGAAGCAAATTGGTCTATAAACAGCATGCATTAAAATGTGAAACGAGAGGTTCAGAGAAGTTCTATCATAATATACTTGCAACAGATCCACCTCACCTGAGGAGCAGCACATCCAAAACACATCCAACATTCAAGAAATTTGTCTTTGTATGGTCTATCTCCATGCAATCTTCAACACATTAAGCTTGTGCTAATCATGAAAAAAATAAGTCTTGAATGAAAATCAACTTGTTCATAGAAGCTTGTGGGTTTCCCTCACAAAATCTAGACATTGTGCTAGAGATACTTAGAACTTACATTTCCACCAGCGGCCTGACAATGGAAGATAGAGTTTTGACAGAGGGTTGAACATGAGCTGCCATGATTATGTTATATCCTTTAAGTAAACCTCCTGGTCTTGCCTTTGCTCTAAGAACTGCATCTTTCAACTCACTTCTGTACTTTAAAACATAATCATCATCATTTAACATGTAGAATGATTCATGTGCACAACAAGATGGGAAGTTAATGGGAAATTACGGTGCTTTGAAGTTCTCCATTCATTATATAATTAAATAGTCCTTTCAACTAACCCACAAATCTGCCTTCTCTGAAGCTTTCATTTCACCAACTGGGTGTCACAATCCAAGATCTGCATTATGAGAAATTGCCTCAATATTGTTAATAATAATATAGAACCAATAAATCTATGACTAGATATAAAAAATTAAGATATCATCTTGAGGATTTAGCAAGGACTTATCCTCAACAGAGAGCTGTCAATAAATTTAGAGTTTTTCTTACTTTTCCTATGACAACATGTGTGCTTGTAATTCCATTAGAAGTAACAGCACCTCCTAGGTTAGCGGTTACATATATCAGAGACCTTAATGAATAATAAACAGACATTCGTGTAAAGATCTAGGGAAGAAATGTAATCACACAAAACATGGGCATCAATTTGCCGAGAAACAACAAAAACAGAAATATCAAAGCAAAGAAACTAATACAAATTTTAGAAACACTTCCTAGTCATAAAGATATCCAGATAATGAAACAATCATCAAAACTAGTAAACTAGAATATGAATTAATCAAACTAAGTTGATAGCTAGAATCAATGTTACAAAAAAATCACTTAGTTGGAGAGAAACTATGGCTCAGATGGAGGCACAGATAAGTTATACATTGGTTATTTATCCTTAAATCAATTGTTAAACTTTTGATACAGATTTTGGTTATTTCTCCTTAAAACAGCAGGAGGAACTCCTAGGAGACTAGTGAAGCAAATTTTTGGAATGTTTTCAAGTAATAACTTTAATAGTGTAAACTTAACCTTGATTATTCATATAACTGAGCAAAACCCATGCAAAACTAAATCTCTTTTATCCAATTGTTGTCAAACACAATAGAAGACAATGTATGTCGGTGAAAGATTCACCTGGGAAAAAAAAAGGAAGCTTTTTATATTTTAGCTAACAAGCACCCACTTGGCTTCTCCACCCTCAAATTAAATGCCATCCCCTTGAAATTGCCCCAGACCTCTTACTTCAATTGCTAGAGGCCCAAAGAAAAAGGCTCTACTTTAGAGTTAATCATTTTGGAAGTCTAATTTAGGAAGCATCAAAATTTCCAAGTAGTTTCCTGAAAGGTGAAGACAGATAGGAGATGAAAAAGTCTTCATTGATCCATATTTCTAAGCATTCATATATTAGCCAGAACCTCAACCGCACAGTAATAACTTCTTGGATCCCACAAGAATACCCAAGCAACTAAATACACTTTGTGCAAAGGAAAATAAGTCAAATTAGTGTATTTTCATGAGATGTACTTTCTTAGAATCATCTGCAATATTCATCAACGTGATTCTAAAGCATTTTCCATTGACTGAAATTCTTTGCTGACAAAAGCTGCTGAAGTTATACTAACTGGCCGCTCTTCCTTAGCATCACTCCTCATGCAATCAACAGTTACATGATTGCTACAAGTGATTTCCCGTGAAGGCTAACATGCTGAAAGCCCAATGGTATCACCACTTCTGAAGCTAAGCTCTGGTTAGAATCTAAATGACAGTCAGCACAATTGCTTCCTTTCACTTCTTTTGACTTCAGTGAAGATGTTACAGGCTTCCCACCTCATCTTTGTCCTTGTGAACAAGTGCAGTGCTTAGCACCTGTGTCAGCTCCAATCTGGGCTGCACCAACCGTCATGTTACTGCAGTGCACCTTCTCAAAAGTAGCCGGGTCCCCAGAGCCATGCACTGTGTCCAGGCTCCAAGGGAAACTTGTTAACAACAAACAGAAAATGTTAGCTCTGCAGCATAGAGCATCTGAACATTTGCTTGTGAAGACAAATTGGAAAAAGTGACATTTAGATACCACATAGAAAAGAGAGAAAGACAAAAGATTTCAAAACCACATGAAGTTCATGTATTCCAAATACTGAAACACGAAGCTTCTTTTTGTACCTTTGAAGGCTTCACAGATCTATGCTCATTTTGATTACAACAATTACTATTGGCAATGAAATCTTTTTCAATTGTGATTCCAATAGAAGACACCCATTGATGCAAGTTCCCAGGAATTTCTTCTTTATAAAAGCAATTTGCACTACCAAAATACTAAGATCTACTTACCACCTGAATTCAGCTCCTTCTCTTGAACACCCATCTGTCACCAACCTTTCAGGCTCTGTTGATCTAATTAAGAGTAAATCGTGAAGACTTCTCACAGGTCTTTACTGGAAAACGGAATTTCAGAGAGACCGCAGCATCAGCTGATGTGTTCTTGCTAAGATGAGAAACCATAAGGGTGGAACCACCAGGAGAGCATAACACTTTATGAATTTCTACCTTAATAGGCAGCCTGTGAGCTCTACCTTTCGTGTCTACCTCTGCTACTGATGCAAAATCCTGTACTTGCTTCAATTATTAACTGACTCAAGCATCAAATATCAAATAACCAATTTCTCTGAAATGATAGACATTTCTTGACAAACAGACAATTGCCCTGCTACTTTCGGAAAGAAAAAATTCCTTCTCAATGACAACGCTTAGTGTATTATAAAAAATTAAAAAAAAAATTCAAACAGTAGAAAATTTAGTCCTTACTAACATCAATTATTTCCATTTCCGGTACCAATGATTTCAATTTTTTTTAAAGGATTTTAGAAACACAAATTGAGCTACTAATAATCCAATTCCTATCTTAAGAGAGATTCCAGTCAAAACTTAGCTGTTTATGACCAAAAACTTCAGATTCCTTGTCGCCCAAACAGAATATAGTGCGAATACCAACACTCTGAAGTCTCTTTCTCAATTCCAAGTACAAAAAGTGACCAACACCTTAAATTTATAACATAAACAAGTTGTTAAGAGCAAACTTTTACAGATTTGCCCCACATGATAACTAATGGGAGTGCGAAAAAGAATAAGTGCTCACTAATAATATCCCGTAATAAACTATAAATTATTTTGTAAAGCCACCTAATGGGGAAGAGAAACAAATGGGATTCATACATCAAAAAATAAGAATAAAATCCATTGAGATACAAGATATTGATAAGTTCCCATACCCAGCCTGGTTTCAAATCAAAGAAACTTCTGTAGAAGTGCCAAATCTAGCATTCTTGTAAACAAGTTTTGGTATTTATTAATCTTCCATATATTGCATCTCTGAGAGTGTTTTGCTGATATAATGTCTCCATCATATAACAGGAAACCAAGCAAAAAATTATTAGTACCCAAAAATATTCTATAAATGACCATAATCAGACAAAAAAATTGGCTATGGTTTTACTCTAAGATATTAAAATAGTAAATATTGACACTTTGAATGAACTCAAGCAACAGAACCAGAAACATTAATGCGAAACGACCTTATGTTGGTAAATCGAACTAACAGCAGCAAGAGGGACCTCGGCATACTGTGTATCTGCAGCGACAATTTGAAAGTAATTGCTGCTACAACCTGGTTAAAGAGATAAAGGAGAAATGATTAATAAGAAATCTTGGAAAAATTGCATCCTAAATTTCTTTCTTCTTGTGCTCTAGTTTATTAACTGCAGTGTTAATGCTGGCTGAACCATGGAGAACTTAATGGTGGACATAGACATTCATATCAGTCCGAAAAGTCAAAGCGAGCTGCAACTAGATATCCTATGCACTTACTATATTCTTTCAATGAGCACACCTTTCCAAGTTTCAAGAAGCTTACCACCTTGGACATTGAGTGTAGATTAAAGTTCCATAGGCAAGATACTCTACTCTGTTTGTTCAGTGCACATGCTTGTCAGGTAATTGTGGATTCTAGTTAAAAAATATAGAGGAATTGCTTTTCTGTATTGACTCGTATAGGGAATGCTCATTTTTTGTAATTTGAACTGATGGGAGTTCTCTGATTTATTATGTGACTCTGGTTGATTTCTTGTTGCTATTTATAACTTGCAGTTTCCATTAGTCATAAATTCTTGTTTCTTATGAAGAACTAGACACGGACAAGACAATTGAAGAATTTATCAAGCCTACCATATCATCACCTTCCATGGAATTAGATTTCAAAAGCAACATACAGTATTTCCTGCAGGATCGACAATGACACGATCACAATCTAACTTGACCTAGTAACTTATTAACTCAAAATATGAGGATTAATGGCTATTCTAGAACTAGAGCAGTCATAAAAATCTATTCAAAGGAGTGAAAATAAACATACCCATTCAGTACACATTTTTCAAGGAACATTGACCGCTTCCCAGCATAATTCATTGCGGGTAGCTCTCTTGAGTATATTTGCAAGACGTCCTGGAAAACAAGTAACGGCTACTTATAAGCAATATGTATTCTGAAGAGAACTAGTCAATAGGCTACATGCAAATAAGTGTAAAAGGAAATATAATAAATCAAAAAGAACATCATCACTATACTTAATATATAAAATTCAAAAGAGAAAGACGCAAAAAGCCTTTGATTAAAGTAGAGCCCATTACGAAATATTCACGGCAGGAATGGAATGCTCGATGCAACATGTTAAGCTCATGTATATTTGCAAGTTGTATATAGATAGAAGTGCCCCGAAGGTAGGATTTACTAGAGCCATCTTCAGCATCTTTAGGATTAACAATCATAAAGATATACCCCTCCCCTATACAATTGCAACGAGTAATGCAAAATACAAAATGGCCATAGTCAATTCACAACAAACCAACAAAATTCCCAAATATCTATCAAATAATTGAAATTGAAACTGAGCAAATAAGTTATAAGTGTATCTTCCTCTTCCAATTTCGAGTGAGTAGTATCATTACTGGACTTCAAATATTCTCCAACTGCCAGGAACCAAACAATGAGTAAAAAAAGTAATAACACAACAAGTTACTGTCATTTCATTCATTAAAATATCTGTTAGGATCTTTACTATGTTTCTATGTTGTTTCCTATTTTGTTAAGGAGTGCTTTATTGTGTTTCAGTTAATTAATTTAGTCCTTATTGTCTGAATAAGTCTTAGGAAGGAAGGAAGGAATTGTTATTTTAGTGGGATTCAGCTGTAACGCTATACGAAGAGTGTTTTACTTGTTTAATGGAACAGGAATCATTACCTTAAAACTCTCTTTTCCTCTCTGACTTCTTCTGTTCCTCTACTCTCTGTTATTTCAACTGTCAATTCTTTACCTCTAAATTGCTAATTTTGTTAGTAGCAGCCTATCAATATCTGTAGTAAAAGGAAAAAAGGATAAATGTGTGTTAAGCTAGAGTGATATGGACTGAATTTGTACCTTAATTAAATCAAATTAAAAGTGATTTATCAAATTAAAGTACTGTATTTGATTTTTGCGGTTCTTGATATGGAGATTTGGAGAGTGATACGATCAGATTTGCAAGCGAACTTTTTTGCAACTACGGTGACCTCACAATTACCTGACAAATAATTTTTTTAAGTAAAATAGTGAAGAATTGAGCTGGAAATGGGGAAATTCGAAGATTTAAATTTTAGGGTTTGATACGACCCGGGCTCCGCAGCCCAACTGGTAGCATTGAGGGCCTTAAAAAGCCCGATATGCTAAAGGGGGTCAGGGGTTCGATTCCTGGCCTCAACATCCTGGGGAGACTTAAGGTGGGGTGCCACCGCGCTGCAGATTTAAGGACGCTACCGGGGGAAAGGGCTTTACGGACCCGTTGCCCAGAGCGAAGCCGCCACGGATCCGTAGTTGCGGAGCCCGGGTCGTATCAGGGTTTCTCGAGTGCTCACCGATTGGAATTGGAGATTGAACACATGAGAAGTCTTTTTTGGCGCCATGGCTTCTTTTTGTGGGGTTTTCGAATAGCGGAGAGGCACTTAAATAGGCGGGAAGAAGGGCATTTTCTTGAATATGATAAAAGTCTGTGGCATTATCGTCATCTAATTTTTATTTTTATTTTTTATTTACTTTTTTCATTTAAATTTATTATGCAAAATCAAAATGTAGTTACAATAAAATCTTTATAAATTAACAATTTTAGAATCATAGAAAATTTGTTAATTTAACGAATATTAATTAATTAATGAATGAATAAATTAATTATTTATTAAAATATTCTTTTTTTTTTTTTAAATATAGTCACGATTATAAAATTTGAGTTACCTTAATTTAGTACATATTATGTTTTACTTGAATATTAATTAGTTGGCTACAACCCTTAATAGAAACATCATTTTAGAATTTTTATTTTTTATGTTAAATGAGAGATAAAGAGCCAATAGGGTAATTTTTAGATATCTCCCTTGAGATTTAGTCTTACTACACTTTAAGAAAATGTATGTATATATTAACATGCAGCAAGCATCTTTGGACGTGTATAAACGGTAGGGAGCTCTTTGGTTTATCAGTGAAATTATAATAATACCCTTCATTAACTGAATACTTCTTCCAATGCAAAGTTGACAAATAGTCTTCCTTTTCGTCACCAAGTGCATAAGTGCAGTGAAAAGACCATTATACCCTTATAATAATTTGATTTGACATTAGACAATCACATAATGGGACAAAATTTATCTGATTAGTGAAAATACTAATATACCCACAAAAATGTATTTATAGTGGCTGAATCACTTAAATAAGACAAACATTTTAATTGTCTGAAAAATAAAAAGCAAGGCTAAAATTATCATTGGTTTCCAACAATCTGCAGGTACAATTGCAGATTTACAAGAATGGCTCTGATAGATTTACATGGTACAGAAAATAAACTTCTTATTCATCCTCAGATCCCTGTATGTAGATGATGAACCATCTCATTGATTTATTTTTCAGCTTCTTCAACTCGGGGCTTTTCCTATAACCCGTTGGCTGATCCACTTTAGATCATCAAACAGCCCATCTCCCCTAAGTGCGCTGCAGGCTTGAATGTGCCAATCGTGATTCTTGATGCTGCGAAGGGAAAGGGCATCAGTGATTTCAGCTGAGGTCATGGCATCTTTGAGATCTTATTTATTTGCAAAGATAACTACAACAGAGTGTTGTAGGTCCTCATGCCCAAGAAGCCTGAATAGTTCATCCTTCATAATGGAAATCCTAGCTTTATCAGTACTGTCTATAACCACAATAATAGCATGAGCTCCACGATAATAAGTTGCCCGTGATGTTCGTAGCCTTTCTTCTCCATGAACATCCCAGCCTTGATACAAGCAATAAAGTCAAATGAGTATGCTTTCACACCAAATATTAAGCCATAAAGTATACTAAAGTCACTAAATGCAACATTACCAAGTCAATTGTCCAAGTGCTACTATATTCTAGTGGAATTGGAAAAGGAATGCAAACTTTATTGGGTTGGTAAAAAGAGAAAATTCCAGGAGAAAGGAAAAGAAACGAGGAAGAATTAGTCACAACATATAAAGAAGAGGTCATACGAGGGAAAAATTTCCCCACAGCTATAGGTAAAGCCTAATAGTACCACCTTTAGAAGATCAACTTGTGGCCTTCTGAATGTCTATTTGACAAATGAATTAGTCCACAGCAGCATAGCTAATACCAATTCCAGGATTAAGCAAATAATCTCAAATCTAAAAGGCTTATATCATCATAAGCACTGGATCATATCCAGCCTACAGCCGCGGCTTTTCTAGAACCCATGGCCCACAAAATTAGTTTTTATCTTAATTCTCTGTTTAAAGATTATCGTATGCAACCAAAGAAATGAATTGAATCTAGACAAACATATTTTCATGACATATTTCTTCTGCCACTTCAACACACATGGAAGACCATTAGTATATGCTATTCTGTTGTGGCTATTAAAGCCATAATTCAGTTTCCAAAGATTAAAGATCAACATGCTTTGATACTCAGTGGTAAATCTTCAGTTTATATAATGGTGAATTCATGCATGATATGAATAGGTTAAAGATATATAAAAGTTCATAAGAGACATGTCACAATCACAGAGTCAAAGTGCTACTTGTGTATAAAGCTAAATCTGCACTAGCTTCTCCTGCAACCCGCTGTTGCCTATAAAGAACAACTTCCTGGAAATAGAGGAATTGATGTATCTATGCTCACAATTATATTCTTATAGCAGCATCCTTATTTTTCCAATTAACCCACTATTCACAGGCATCAAAGGCTAAATTATCCCAAAAGCCTGCAAATTATGCCTCCTTTAACTCACACTCAAATCCCAAAAAATTCAATAGCCTTAAATCGCATTTAAAAAACAAGTAAACCCAAGTATTGGTTTATTGAGAACAAGTTTATTGCAAGCTTTGTAACTGATTTTTGTCATATATATTAAAGAAAACTTCAAAAAACAAGAAGCAATAATCATTTTATTAGCATAAAGTACAAACTATTATTAAAAAAAAAAAGAACAACTTTCGCTAAGCATTTTCTCAGTAACAACTTTGAATCCTAAGCAGCAAAAAGTTTGCATTCTCAGCAACAAGTTTGGATTTGTTTTTTGAAACATGAAAGAGCAGATCAAGTAAATTTCAGCATGCACTCAGATACCCACTTTCGTATCTCCTCAAAAATCAAATCTTTTTCTAGAACCCTAAACATTCTTCTCAATTAATTGAAACAAAAACTCAAGCAACTAAACTAACTGCCTTTTGCACAAAGTGCAAGAAACAAATTAAACCATAATTAAATTTCAAGGTTCGCGGAAATACACACCTATTACGCTCTTCAATCACCGATTGCTCAGATGCCGGCCATCCCCGGATTTCGGTTTGTAACATATTTAGCTGAAATGAGTGCGTATTATTTGTTTTGGACTGAAGCCGAATAGCAAAGCGAAGATGGATATTACTTGTTTTAACTCGATTCCAAGCTTTGTATCACTGTGCATTCAAATGCATAGTGATTTGTTTAATCAATCGCAATCAGCTTTTTCAAGATTTTAAAATTATGAATTTCTGCAATTACAAAATTATCCTCGTTTACCCAACAGCTGCCCTTAGCCTTATACGCATTCGGGGTTGCTGTATCTCAATATATGCATACATTTCCGATGAGTATAACAAGAACAAATCTCACGGGAGGTATCTAAAAACTACCCAGAGCCTATACCATGCAGAAAAGTACTCGTGACAATACTAACATTGAATGATTTCTTTTTGCAAAATTATAACGCCACCTGAATTCCACATTACAAAAAGTACCAAAGGTAGAGATAAGATTTAAATCAAAATCAATTTTAAGAAAAAAAGTAATAATAAAACATGTTTTACAAAAATACATAGACATAGGGCAGTGATACATACCCAAAAATAAACCCTGATTAAACCCTGCAAAGGCAAAAAAATGAATTAAAATAAATTACATTTGGGCGAGCTTTAGTTAAGATTCATTTTTGGGGACAACAACCATTTTTCCATAGACATATCAAGATTTAGTTTGAAATTAAGTATTTATTAATTTATATAGTAGGTGGATCCTATAGTATAATAGGAATTTTAAAAAAATTATTATCTTATAAAATTTATTGAATTATTAGTTTACCACATTTTGTTAAACTTGAAATTAGAAAAAATTATTATTAAATTAGAGTTGTCAATTTATCGAAGTTTTAATCTTACACACTAATAAAAATTCTTTTACAAAATAAAAAAAAAATATCTAAACACCACAGTGACACCAAAGTAGCAACAGCGATAATATTACACATGAAGATTGTTGTTATGGTGTGCTCCAGTATCATGCAGCGAACAATAACACTTTTTTGGTTGCTGTGGTGTTGTAGCGCTATTCAAATAAATATAAATGCGCTTCAAAATAAACTTAATTAAAAAAAATTATGCGAAGGAAAATCTTACTAAATATTAAGATAAAAGT
This sequence comes from Luvunga scandens, assembly GCA_030449905.1. Classification (NCBI taxonomy): domain Eukaryota; kingdom Viridiplantae; phylum Streptophyta; class Magnoliopsida; order Sapindales; family Rutaceae; genus Luvunga; species Luvunga scandens. Next base: position 964,226 of record JASUUG010001097.1, on the reverse strand, counting down.
TAGCTAATGTTTTAATGGAAATTTACCAAAATTATGATAAAATAAAAAATTTTACTAATTTTTTTTTTTTACTTTGACAGCCAAAAGGCCAAAAGTGGTCATAATTTACACTAATTAAGGCAATTCAATTTCACTTGTTGATTCTCAGATTAAGAAGGTAAGTAATTAAGTCAATAGTACTTAGACTACATCGATATCACATAGTAAAGAGAGAAATGAGGATGCCCGTAAGCCTTATATTCTCTTTTATCGTACATTTACTACGTAGAATTGAAATAGGTTGGAATTGAATTGAAATAGGTTGGAATTAAAATGAAATTATTATCATAGTAATTAAAATAGAAATAAATTATATTTTCATTAATGTGTTTATTTTATCTTAATGTATTTATTTTATCTTGGAATTAGAATGAATTGATTCAATTTACTAAAATGGTACAAGTTAAAATTATGCATTTGTTCTTCAACATATTAATAAGTAAACATTTTAAAATGAAAGATATGCATATTCATTTTATTATTAAGCTATTATTGAGCATAATATTATGATTTTTTAAGTGAATTGATTTTTTTGAATTAAAATTTTATATTTTTATTATTTTAAAAACTATAATAATAGTACTTACTATTATAATTATTATTATAGTAATTAATTTTATGATTAAGTAATAATTATTGTAATTATAATATTATAATAATAATTATGATTATACTTATTAAACAATGTCATCTTGGCTTGTATGGAGAGAGTGCTAATGAGCCAGCCACTATATGGTTGCATGCACATTTTTTTTTTAATGTGTTTCTATTTTTGTTTTTTTTATGTCTCGTCTCAAAGATCTATTTTCTAGGGAATCAGAAAAAGAGATAATTTATAGGGAATTTTTTTATGGAACTCTAATAATTTAGGGAAGCCTCAAATCATTCCTTAAAATCCTAATTAGCTAATCAAAGGAAGAATTACCATAATTATAATCAAAAGGGTAATTTTCAATTTCATCCCTTGAGGTTTGGGATCCTTTCACTTAGATAGAATGTATAAGGGTATCTCTAATTTGCACTCCTACCGTTAGTATAAAGTTTAGTATATATTCAGTATGTGAGGGCATTTAAGTAATTGCATGCTAAATTAATTAAATATTAAAAACATTTTGAATTTTTACGCTTTGGAAACTAGAACATGTCTGAAACTTTGTCATGTCCACTGGGTAATAACATAAGCATGTTAGTGTTCAACGGGTTTTACACCAAATAAAAAACAATGATTTGTTTAATTTTCATCTTAACAAATCGAAAATGCAAATTCAAATCACCATTACAACTCCTAAGAAATGCATTGAGCGAATTCATTGCTGTGATGAACAAGATGTTGAGGAAGCAATCAGAATCAAGTTTGACAAGAACTAATGTATGAGTTCAAACTGATTCGATGGTCGTGAGTGAATACCCGCAACGACCAAGAACCCACCCACTTGCAATGGAGCTGCATGCAAGGTAACTGAAACTTCTCTTGTTTGTTGTACTTTTGTTCTTTTTTAAGTTGTTGGGAAAAGCTAAAACTAAAGCTGAAGTTGAACAATAATGTTGATGTGGGTCTACAGAGTTGGTGCATGTGTTTTTTTTCTTCAAATCATGAAAACCCATGATAAAAATTGTTATTTTAGTTGGTTATTGCCTCGTTGGATACTGATTTTGGAGGTTGACTACTGCTAAAATTAAGAACTTGGCATGACTAATTTGAGTTAGGTTATATGTTTTGTTCTTTAAATTGTGAATATTCTTTGCATAAAAAATTGTTAGGTTGGTTAACATCTTGTTGAAAATGGATATTTCAAGAAAGATTTAGAGCAATAATATGGAAAATGCATGTATTTATTTAAACTAATAAAGTCCACTCTTGATGTTCTTTTTTTTTTTGTAATTATTAAGTGTGCAAATTACTAAGCATGATAATGTTGTTTGTGGATTGATTTGGGAGCCTATGCCCTTTTTTTTTGTTTTTAATAAACTTAATGAAGTAAAACTAATGCTACAATTGGCTCCAAGAATGATTTTTGCACTAATTTTGAAGATGATAGTGTTGTTATTGAATATTTGACTTTAATTAAGTTTTGTTAATGAATGATGCTTGAGTTGTTAGGTTGAGTAAGTATTCATTGTAAAGGGTATTTTCACTGTTTAAGTCTAGAGATAAATGGATTTGTTTCAATTTATAAATTATAAACCTAATATACTATTATTGTAAGTAACTGATCAGGTGCAGAGTGCTAAACTTTATAATGCAGGTCTATTTCCAAGATTTGATGATTGAACTTTATTTGTATACACTAAATTAAGTAAAACTAATGCTTAAATTGTTTTCTGTCAATTGATGTTTTGATTTTGAAAATGACAGTGTTGTTTGTCATGAAATAACCTAGCTGTTATTTATTATTAGTGCTGGTTGTTGTTAGGTTGACAGAAAAATTAATATACAAGATATGTGCACTGTTTAAGTTGTGTGCTGAATTTATGTCTAGTCTATTAATAGTTGTGAGTATTAATTTCAGGCACAACATGTGTGATGTGTCATATATTTTGCTTTAACTTAATGCCTATGTTTATCATTTTACAACCTCATTTATATGGACATAGAGGCAGTAGTTGATGGAGAAGTATTTAAAGTAGGTTCAGTTATTCCAGAACAATATAATCTTAAAAAACTTTAGGAAGATATAAAGGATGTATGTTTCGACAGCCCAATTTGACAAGTTAAAGCTCCCACATTTAAAGTCATGTTGCCACGGGAAATGAGTGAATTTATTTTACAAGGGGACTCAAATCTTCAAGATGCTTTTAAGAAGTTGAGGGAAAAGTCATATAGATGGGCTTTTCTTATTATAACAACTGAATTGAACACTGTTACCAATACAAGCACACAATTAAATGAAGATGATACTGTAGAGATTAATGAACACACTATATCAAATGTGGATCAATTTGCTGTACATCTAGATAATTAGTCTGAGTGGTTGGATTTTGGGGAAGCAAATGAGTATGCAATGCTAGGTGCTAATGCTAATGTATCAGATGTTCGACAGTGTGACGATAAAACTGATACGAGATCACATGAGGGTGACTTTAACCATGCAAATGATGTTGATAGTGTATGGGATGCTAGGCTAGATGATTATAAGTCAGCAAATGACAGTAAGGCTGAATCAGATGGCGAGGCTGGTGATGGTATCATGGTAACTTGTAATAGATATCAGCAAAACTCAGCAGCATTTGTATTTAGTGAAGATGGAAAGAAAATCATCTTAAAGCCTAGTCATCTTTATGAACACATTGATGAGTTTCAAACAGTTGTGAAGACATTTGTAATTGAAAATGGATTCAAGCTTTAAAGGGTAAAGAATGAGAAATCAAGGGTTACATTAAAGTGTGCTGCTCTCGACTATTCATAAAGGATACATGCCAGTCCTAATTAGAACAAAAGACATTTTCAAGTGAAGACTTACTGTTTTATGCATACATGTTAGAGAAACAATGACAGCCATAAAACTAACTCCACTTGGATTGTTACAACATTTTTTCATTTAATCAAAGCAAATAATCAAGTTACCATCAACGTCATAGCTAGCTGCTGAATTGTTCAAGTAATATAGGATCACAAGTTGTAACACATGGCTGTATAGGGCAAAGAACAAAGCTTTAGAGCTGTTGGGCCAAGACCACAAGGCAAGTTTCTTGAAGTTGTTCAGGTATATGCACGCAATTTTAGATTATAATCCTAGTTCAACTATTGATCTAGATAGAAAATACCTTGGTGATGGATAACACCCACATTTTAGAAGGCTTTTTGTCATTTTTTATGCTTAGAGGAGAGGGTTATTTAAACTTTTGAGATAGTTCATAGGAGTTGAAGACTGTCATCTTAAGGGCCTGCATAAAGGTGTACTTTTGACTACTGTTAGCATTGATGCAAATTATGGCATCTATCCACTTGCCTTGTGTGTCATGGAGAGTGAAAACACAGACTCATTAGTGTTTTTTTTTTATGAAAAAATTATATAAACAGATAGGGTGCAACGTGGGTGAGGGTTTATGTTTTATGAGTAACCGTTAGAAGGGTATTTTAAAGGCATTAGTAGGGTATTTCATGCTTTTTTGAAAATATGTTGCTGTAGGCATGTCTATGCCAACTTCAAGGAGAACTTTCCTAGACTATTATTGAAGTTTTCATTTTGGAAAGCATGTAGAGCATCCAACTCAATTGACTTCCACAATCATATGTTAGAGTTGCACAACATTAGTTCCACAGCACACCATTGGTAGATGCAAATTTCTGTTGGTTGTTAGGCCAAATACATGTTCCCTAACCACACAAAGTGTTCTTACGTCACTAATAACATGACTGAATCCTTCAATAATTGGATCAACAACTTCAGAGGGATGCCGATAGTTAGGATGCTTTTGGAAATAAGAAGAAAATTCATAGTTTTGATCCACAAAAGGTATCAATAAGCTATTAGTTAGTGGTATCAACAACCACTAGTTAGAAGGAGAATAGTTGTTGGGAGGGAAGAATCTAGGTCATTCCTTGTTATATTTGGTCACAATGATACATTTGAAGTTATGAAAGATACTTCTAGTAGAACTGTTGTCTCTTTAAGGTAGAAGCATTGTGATTGTAAGGAATGAGATGCATCCGGTTTGCCTTGTCCACATGCTTTGTGTTGCATTGATGCAATGAGGTATAATGTTAGTGAATATATGCACCCTCTACTGAAAAAAGACTCATTCTTGAATACTTACAAGCACCGACTATATCATGTCCCTAATTGAAGCAAGTGGCCTCCACTTCTACATGACAATATGCTTTCACTCATTATTGTAAAGACTCTTGGTAGACCACAGACCAAGAGACATAAAGAGGATGGTGAGGGTAAGACTTTTCAAAGAAGTTCTAGTCTTAAATACTCAAATTGTGATGAATGACGACACAATATCAGGAGTTGTAAAGCTGCTAAAGGATCCAAATCAATGAATAAGAAAATAAATATTTGGGCGTTTACAATATATTAGAATATCACTAATAAAAGATAACTTTTTTTATTGTAGGATATGAGACAAAGATCAAGTAGTAATTATGAAGGAGGTCATAGTTTAAGCTTCAAAAAACACAAAAGTCAGAGCTCAAGCAAAATGGAGGACAATAATAAGATTTCAGGCACTAAGTCTGTTGAAGCTCATGGATCGACTCAGACTACTCATCATGATGGTTTGGCTTTTATCTTTTTTTTTTTCAAAATAAATATGCATAGACCTTTAATCACATAACTTTGTTATAGTTAATATGAGTTAAAACTAATAAAAATAAAACTATCAATGTTATATAAGGTAGTCTAGTCTACTGTAATTAGAATACATATGGCACCAGCAACAAACAACATGAATTAGATGTAACAACACATGCCTACCTAATCCCATAATACTAATTTTTTAGAGGGATTAGATGATACAACACCTTTAATTATAAGCATTACACTCAAGATGGTGTAACATATTTTGTTACTCACATATAAGCTTTCGTATATTTTGAATGATGTTAGACACTACTAAACACATTAAGTTGATAGTTGCCTTTCTAACTGTTAACAAAAGCAAACTATTAGTAGTTAGTTTCTAGTATATACGAGCCTATTTTATTGTTACAATATGAATGTACAAATTTATTGCTCTATCTAAACAAATTGCTACTGAAATGAAAATCAATTTGGCACATTCATGTGGCTGGAATTTTCAGATGTTTGGTTTTGATCTTGCTAGCGTCATTGGTTAAAATTTGATTAGCTAAATGAGCTAGGTTAGCTAATGTAGTTGACGAATGTATAGCTTGATTCTATTTGCAAAAATTGCTACTAGAATGAAACTTAATTTGATGGTTGATGTCTATGGCTAGTTGTAATTTGGCTTGTTTATTTTGCTTTGTATTGGTGGCTAGAATTTCAGATGCTTGGAATTTCAGCTTGTGCTTGGTTATTGAAATAAGTTGTTGGAAATATTGGTCTATATTTATATAGTAAAGTTCCTAATATGTTGCGTTTTATTAAGATTACAAGTTGCTTTCTCCAAATTGATTATATGTAGTTAAGATGTATTAGAGGCTATTATTGGGTGAGGAAATTTTATTCAGTCATCTCTATAAGTAGCATGTTATACTTTGGTAGGCATATAACCCATGGGCACAATAAAAGACTTGATTGAATTCATGGTACACTAGGTCTAAAGTGTTAACATTAGATATATCACAAAGTTGAAAATGAAAAACACCGCATTTAGGAACAAAAGTATCTTGATTGTTGAAGAGCCTTTCACTAGTTGTATCGAGTTCCTTACCATGTTTTTCATTTCGTTCACCTCATTTCTAAGTTTATTAACAGTTCATGATCCACAATTGTTGCCACACACCCTTAAAAAATAGCTCAATTGTTGATATCAGTCCTCTCTGGTACCCACCACCTGAAATATCCACACCCTTCCTTCTTCGCACATCGATAATACAAAATGTGTGGGTTGTCATCAGATTCAGAAACCCTCAAATCAACTCTCATGTGACACTTGCATATCTTGTTTGAATATCTAACGAGCTTGACATTAACACAATTCCTCCATGATGGCTAATAAAATGAATTTAATCTGCTTGAAGTGTTTAAGCTGTGAGAGTCTATTGAATTCAAGTGTTTGTATAGTAGCTTATGAGATAACTATGGTGATGATTCGAAGTAGACATTGAGATGAATCATGAATGATGAATGAGAATGCTAAGATGAAGTTACTATGCATCAACTGTGTTCCTTAGCTTCTATCTATGCTGAAATTGAATACAGAAATTGCAAATTGGATTATTACTAGAATGAGCTATGCTCCTTGGCTTCTGTTTATGCTGAAATTTAACATCAAATTGCTGCTGGAAACTACCATGAACGAATTGTGTTCTTAGCTATTCTTTGTGCTGAAAATGCAATCAAAATTGCTTGTTCAATTTATTGTAAATAAGTTGTATTCCTCAGCCTTTTTTATGTTGAAAATGCACATAGAATTGCTTCTAAATATCGCCAAAGTCACCTGTGTTCATCCGCTTTTATTTGTATTGAAATTGCACATCAAATTGGTTCTTAATACTACCTTGAGAGGAGATGGATTTATAAACATTGCCTCTGCCAATATAGCTGTTTGATTCAACGGTAATATTAGTAGAAATGAATTCTTTTTTTTTTTTTTGTGGCAACACAACAAATGATAAGTGTATTTCTCATGGGTTTTATTGAGATCTTGATATAATTTGGTGCCAAATTTGTGAACGATCCAGTGCCCAGTACATATCTAAGATATTATTTTACTAATGCAAGGGTATTTTAGTCATTTATTCAGTGAATTAACCGCCAACTAAACTTTATATTAAGATAGGAGTGCAAAGTAGAAATTTCCTTATACATTCTAAGTGAAGGGACCCGAAAGTTTAATGAATTAACAGTCAACCAAACTTTATACTAAGATAAGAGTGCAAAGTAAAGATACTCTTATACCTTCTAAGTGAAGGGACCCTAAACCTCATGGATACTGAAAATTACCCTAAATCAAAACAACAACGCGTTACAGAAAGTATTCAACAAACACTTGTTTACCATTAACAAGCGTGCCATTTAACTCATCAATGGCATTTTGAGCAGATTCTTCGTTGTCAAACTCCACAAAACCATAGCCTTTGGACTCGCCAGAACCATCAGTAGCTATCTCACAAGAAAGAATGTTTCCAAATGAAGAAAATATATCGCGTAATGCTTCGTGATCAATAGACTCGTCCAAATCCTTGATAAGTATGGTCTCGGTACCGCTTTCTCGGATACTAGGATCCCCATCGGAATACGTGATTCTAATGGGCTTATTATTAAGTGGAGTAAAGTTCAGAACATCCAGTGCCCTTGCCGGATCTTCCGGGTTGCCGTAGTTAACGTAGCCATAGCCGAGAGAACGGCCGGTGCTCAGATCCCGACAAACCCTAACCGAGACAACTTGACCGACCTGGCTGAACAGATCATAAAGCTGCGAATCGGTCACGCTGAGATCGAGATCGCTAACATAAAGGGACGTCGTTAGGAACGCGCTCCCTGGCGCACCCGCCGCCACTCCGTTTGGCGCCGACATTCGCCTTTGAAGTTGCGCCTGAATCTGCTACTTCTAGATTGATAGGCCGCTAGTAACAAACTAGCTATTTAGAAGTAAAGAATTGAAAGGAGAAATAACAGAGAAAAGGAGAGCAGAAGAGGTCAGAGAGGGAGCGAGAGTTTCGGGGAGAAATAAAACACTCCTTATATAGAGCCGTAACTCGATAACAATTCCTAAATAATTAAGACTTATAATAACTAAACTAATTAATGGAAACATAATAACTAATCCTTAACAAGATAGAAAATAGGAAACAACATAGAATAGGACAAGGATCCTAACATCGATCCTTCCTTTTCTTTATAGATAATCTGATTCAAAGTCTGGAATTCCAATAAAAAAAAAACTCAACTGAGATTTTTTTTTCTCGAAATTTTCATTGATAGGACAGGAGAGTAGGAGTAAAATAAGGATAAATTCGTCGGAGATCCGGACGGAGTTCGACGGAGGAAGTTGAATTTGTTTGTTTGTTTGTTTTTTTTTTTTTTATATATTCTGTGGGAGGGCAGAAACAACTACTGGGCCAATGCAAGAAATTGCTTACTTATTCTGATAGAAAATAGGGGGAAAAAAATTCTAACAAAGATTTCCCGTGACTGCTAGGCGGAAGGAACCCAATGCCCACTACCTATATATAAAAATAATAAGCTACTCTCAATCATCACTGTTTCTTGAATTAATCCCAGTTCTTGAAAGAGTCCAATGGAAGCAGAAACAACACAGATTAAAAGAAAAAGAATCGTGAAGCTCATCGAAGGGCACGACGGGAATTCACCACAGAGCAATTTAAAAAGAGAAAAGCCATACTGAAGAACAAAGCTCACGAACTCTCGTCGGTTACGGGCCAGACGGGAAAGTCGAGTCGTGGCCGGAGGACAAGGCACAAGTCAACCACCTGATCAACAAGTACAAGGAACTGAGAGAGATGCCGGTACTCATGAAGAAAGCAAAACAGAGGCTCGACCTTCTAGAGTTGCTTGAGAGTAAGAAGAAGAAGTCGATGGAGAAGAAGAAAGCGTTTGCTGAAAAGATGTTTTCGATTTTGGAAACGAAAATAGACGAAGCATCATCAATGGGGGAACTGGAGGTTGCTTCTGGTAAAGCGGAACCGATGTCAGCCAGTATAAGGGAGGCAATTGAATTGGCGATAATTGAGGAGAAAAAAAAAACAACAATTCGCCGGACCACCGATTTGGCCTCAAGTTTATGGCAATAATCTTTTAGCGAGTGATTATGTTAATAATGATGTTATTTTGGGAGACAACTCCCAAGAGAGTTGTTTCCTCTGAGTTAAAACCATCAGATCAATGATGGTGAGATTGGCAACATTGGCTACAATGTCATGCTTCCAGGCAACAACTTTTTGCCAACTGAGATTGGCAACATTGGCAACAATTTCATGCCTCCTGACAACTTGTTGCGGGAGTAAGTTCATGCAAATAAGGGCTTTTGGGCAGTGGGCACAGGAAACTTTTCCTGGTTTAATGGGAGGCCATTGCTGTAACTTTTGGTGGCAGCCCGTCTTCAGAAGAATTGACGCCTTTTTCCTTTTTTTTTTTTTTTTTGGGTGTGTGTTCTGTCCCTCTAAGTTCGATTGGTAGAATAGAAAGGGTCAGGTAAAGTGGAAACAACTTTATTTATTGTATGTATGCTCAATAAATAAAAATATGTACTTTTTTCTTTCTTTTTTTTCTTTTTTATGATTCAGGAAGTGCTGCGGACCCTGCAGTAACTTTAACTATATATCACCACAAGGGAAAAAAAACATAACATGTATTTTTTTTTTTTAAATACCACATGCTTATGTTGCGTTAATGTTGTCTTAAGTTGCATATTTTCGACAACATCATATGCTTATTGTTAAAAGTCTTTTACTTATTATTAAAATATATTTAACCACACTCAATAAATGTGGTTAAAACTTTATTTTGCTAGCATATTTTAAACATGCAGGCACAAGTTGTGAATAACAATTTTTTTAAGAAACAAAATTATATATACATTTTAATTACAAGCTCTTTTAGATATTAAAATTAACAAAAACTAACAATATATTAATCTAAAAGAATCCATTAACATCCTTATGTAATTGTCAATACAATATTCTTAACAAGTATAATGTACAAGAATTTTAATAGCCAAAAATAGTATTATATTGATCTCTTCTTTTCTCAATGGTAATTGCACATAATATTAGCAAAAACTCTTTAACTAAATCTAATTCTTCCATCTCTCTATGATAGCATTAGCACTAAACCTCAAATTATCACAACTAATCACAAGGTCAACCTCTCCACAAGCAAGACCAAAATCCATAAAAATAAAAAATAATTTAAAACAAGCAACTAATAGAAAGACAAAATCAGCAATGGATATTGCAGGGGCGAATAACAGTCTATACAGGCTTATAGAAAGAGAGATCGAACTATTTCCAGAATTCTGTAATATATATATAGGACTCCATGCAATAATGAAATTTGCAAAAGAATTCTAACTTTTGAATTTATACTTTTTAGGAACACATAAAAAGGAAACTTTAGGTATCCCAGAGAAAATAATGAAACACAAGCAGTCAAACAGTTGCCATACGCAAAAATCATTCAATGGAAAAGCATTATAATAAAAATTGCTAGAAGCACTCAACTAAAAGAAAAGTAGAGAAATAGTAGGAGCCTCTGTCTTTCTCTTACCATGCTTTAAATTCAGAGATCCATTCATATGTAGAGTGACCCGTTGCTCTTCAAAATAGTCTACAACCTGCCACGAATAAATAAGACAGAACAAACATACCAAAATTAATACCAAAAGAGCAATGTCTGAGACTATCTCAACGAAAGCTACCATAAAATCCACATATAAATGAATTTAACAAACCTTTGAAAATCATAATGCAAGGATAAATTCATATGGAAGTAAAAGGAGCAGCAATTTATCAATCGATATATGAAAAGCATTTTAATAAAATAAAAAACAGACGTGAAGAAAATTATGAACGGAACATCTGCATAGTGCCAAATTGCTTTGATTAGCCTAGATTCTATTCCTTTAAAAAGTAGAATTCAATAATATAATCATTCCAACTTTAAGGCATCAATAAAATTACTCTTGGTCACTTACCAGCTAGTGCTCTAATGCTGCATGATAGGAAATGTTTTAGTTCAAAAGCTTAATTTGTGAATAAAAAACCAAGACACTAGATATTAGTAGATATTAGCAGAGAAGAAGCTAAGTTACTGGACACGAATTGAAACTATACTTTGCACAGGAGGTACAGTAACAAAATAAAGAAGCTTAGAAATAGAGCCAGAACAGAGAAAGTCCAATAAATTTAAATTTATTATATTTCTCAAAATGTTTCAGCAACCTAATCCAGTTCCTGCAAACAAGCCACCCGATTTCAAAAATTACTAATCACTATTACAATATAACAAGAAAGAAAGAAAAAAATTATACGAAATAAACATTACCTGTGTCCATGATTTCCTTCTTTTATTTTCTTTTGGGCTTGGCCAAACAAACTTTTGAAGCAAGTGGACAATTTCAACTGATTTCAAGCAACAATTTGTAGTGATTTATCACCTAAACATGTGTTCTCTTTCAAGCTAAAATTGTCAGTATGTTATGAAAAACTCCAACATTACCTATCATTAGCTCTTAATAGATTGTTCATAAAACACCAAACTCTTCACAATAACTTTTAAACCTAAACCCTCAATAAAAAAAAAACAAAATTAATAAAAACTACAACCCAGCAAATATTTGACAAATTAAGATAGTCAAAACTACAAATATTAAGAAAAACTGCAGCACTAATAATATGAAGAAATATGGAAACAGAGAGAGAGATAGAAAGCCAAAAGATACTTTCCGGAGCAAATCCAATAGCCAATTCGAGGGAGCCACTTGAAGCCAGCAGAGGTTTAAGTGTCGACTAAGAGATGGAGCTGCTTGCACCTGTTGCAACTTACCCATTACAATCCCAATCTCCTTCTCTCCCTTCTTACATTCTTTTTCTCTCTCAAAAGTCAGAAAAGCTGCAAGGCTACTCTTTCCTGCAATTCATAGATTCTCATCGCATGAACAAAATTAAAATTGATAATAATCAAATAATAAGCGAATAACAATTAGAGATAAAATAAACAAACCTCTTGTTCTCGCTTAAGATCTTGAGAAGGTTGGACCCAGAATTGATAGGTTCGGGTTCTGGCGTCGACCCACGAAGCCCAATTCTTATAACTCCCATCAAATTCTTAACAAAGGACCTGACATTCCCGATAATTCTAAACCCTAGAATTGCCGTAACTAGGCCATGATAAATTCGCTCGATGAAGATGACGAAAGCCATGATGAAGAAGATGGGTTTATTAGCTACTGAAATTACGGTTTGGGGCTTCAATTCGATTCGATTGAAAGACGGAATTAGGTTTTGGTTTTTGGATTTGATGAATTTGAAATGGAGGGAACGTGCTTGACGATGAAAAGAAAAAAGAGGGCACCTGTAAAACTTTCCAAGCATCGGATAGCATTGTTCCTCTGAACGGCCCATCAAGAAAAAAAATTTAAATGGTAAATATTTAGTTAATAAGAAAAAAACAAATAGATAACGGTAAATATATAATTATCGGTTCGCTATTACAAACTAGAATTTGATAATCTATTTAAATTAATGTTTCAATAATTAAATACTAAATAAACACTGTTAAAATTAATGTTTCATTTCACTTAGTGCAAAATAGTATTATAGATTCTGAAACCTAATCTAATAAGTCTAGTCTTATAATTAATATATTCAAATTTTTGCACACCAAATCCTGAACATTTAAATTAAATTATTATATAAAGAATCACTTATTATTTGAAATTAGTTGAAATTAATTGCTTCGGTATTCTATAGACATTTAAAAAAAAAAGTACCATTAACAACATAATGTACATTTACAAAGTTGTGGTAACATATTTCACAACATTCCAAGATGCCTGAACATTTAAATTAATATTCTTATTGAGAAGATTATATAAAGAATCAACAACGTGATTATTATTTCATTTTGTCTAAATTAGTTGAAATTAAATAATATGTTTAACAATGCACCATAAAACATGTTCTTAGATGATGTTCTATAGACATTTAAAAAAAATTTAAATTTTATTTTTATTTTCATTGTTTGATTGACCATTAAAAATTTAATATGTACATTTAAATTCAAAGTTTTAAATTTCTCTTATGTAACATAAATTCCTCACAACATTAAATGCCAAATATTATTATTTATAATTTTATTTTATCAAATATTATAAATAATTTTATATTAATTAAATTTAATGAATACTTTAAGAAACTTGACCAAAAAAAGTTATTTATTTATTTATTTATTTATTGAAAAGATGCTTAAATTAACTATCATTTAACATTGCTGAAGATGAAATTTTATTATATATACAATAAATCGTGATTAATGTTTTTGACATTAAAAAGTTTGGTATTAATATTAAATTTTATTTCATTACTAATTAAATGTTTAATATTTAAGATTAAATTTATCCAAACAAAAAATTATAATTTCTTTTCTTATAAAATTTTATGTAAAAACCAAATAATGAAAAATTTTACTCTAATAATATGTTTAACAATGTACCATAGAACATGCTCTTAAAGGCGAATTTTGTGTAATTTTTAGCAACACACAATCTTGAAACTGATTTTTAGCAACACGCAAGTTTGGAATCCTGTTAAATATGATATTTTACAAATTAAAACCTTGTTAAATATCATATTTTGCAACACTTGTAACACACACGTTGCTATATTCTTATTATCTTATCTCTTTTTTCTTATAGTGAATTCCTTTCTTAGTTAAGGAAACAAAAAATAAATTAAATTGATTAAAATAAATAAAATAATAGGAGATACTGTCAAATTAGAATCCTGTTGTTGAGATACGAAGGAAATTAGATTGACAAGGTTGGAATACAAAACTATACTAGCTTGAAGAATTAATTGATACCTGATTATTAAAAACAGCTTCGTTTTACACATCCAAACTTCTACTTTGGTGATCAAGATTTCGAATTCTAGTTCTTACACTTAAAAACTGCCTTATTAATCAAATAATTCAAACAAGAAGAAAATACTGAGAGACATTTTGTGAAAATAATTAAGGGAAATTATCACTATATCACATTTGTTATGTCATATATTCATCCAACTGGCACAAAATGTTAGAGTCAAATGTTTATTCAACCACTATAAAATTTTAACATGTTCTCTGCACCATTTTTTTTTTTAAATTTATATCAATCAACTACTTTAACACTAGTATTGTTAAAGAATTCAAATGAAATGATAATTTTATTTATATACGAATTAAAAGACCATTTTATTCTATAAAATCTTTGAAAAATAAAATATTTTAATTATAAAAATACTCCTAAATTTAATAAAATAAATAAATCCAAAAATCTAGCCATTAAAACCCTCAAATCTGAAAATCTAACTTCAACTCCAAATCCACAAACTCACGACAATCACTCTATAAAACCATTAACAGTAACTTAACTACATTTTAATACAAAAAATCATTAAAAAGTCATCATTATTTTATGCATTTTAGCTGGAACCGAATAAACCCCAAAATATTCCACTACACCCCCACTTTCTCACTTCCTCACATCGATCAAATGAATACTCCACTGGTACTTCATTTCGACTTGCTCATATGAAATGCTTCTTGATTATAGGAAAAAATGATGGATTATTCGGTACAAAATGGCGGGTTAATGGTGTGTTAGGGAGAACTTGCAAAGGCGGGTACGTGAAGGATTTGTTTAATGGCTACTGTGATATGTGGACCACTTCACTAATACAAACTTATTCTATTCTCTATTAAAATGTCAAACCTTTTCGTCAATAGACTGTTCCTTTTGAAATGACAAACTTATCTTTTTTACATTAGTAAATTTTTAATGGTATTAGTGTAAAAGTAATTAATTGATACAAATTTAAAAAGAAAGATAGTATAGAGAATATATTATAATTTTGTGATTGTTGAATTAATATATAATAAATAGAGATAGTGCAAAGATAATTTCTCAATAATTAATGCTAACAAATAACGGTGGCTTTGTTGCCGCCGGCTGCATCCTTTTAAACTGAACCCTCTTTTTTTTCTTGAATTTTAAGTTTTCCAAATATTGATTTTTGTATTTTCGAATCTTGAATCCAAGAAAGAAAAAAAATAACAATAATAAATTTGTTCTCAAATTTAACGATACAAGATTTAAGAACACAAAAAAGAAGAAGAAGAAATTAATCCTTAATTTGTTCTCAAACTTAATAATTTTAATAATTCTGGTTTTATTAAGTTAAAGAACACCAAAATATTTAATCATTAATAAAAATAAATCTGATTCTCAATGATTCAACATAAAGTGGCTCTGATACCACTTGTTGGGATAATAAAATATTTGGTAAAAACCATCACCTATAACTCAAAAATATTCATGTTGTATCATAGAGAATTAATAATAAATTGTACGGAAGTGTACATGAATCCATGATGCATAATTTATCTCTAGAGTTGTGTGATTGGCCTTCCAGGTCTACACGTTCTCCTAGAGAGTTCTTTAATTCTCTCTGCGCTCTTTCTCTGAAAATGAAATGTCAGAAAAAATGAAAAGATACGTGTGATTTAGGGACCATGACCACTTATATACACAATTATTTCCTGTTATCATTAGATATTTTTAATTCTGTCAATCATAGAATTAGAATATTATTGGGTCTCTACACATTAGAGGCCCACATCCTATTAGATACATTAAAGCATATAATACCAAAAAACCTTAATAGATCACTTTTAATTGGGCTTAACTTTATATGATAATCTGTAACTCATAATTATTTACATATAAGTCCAACATTGGATTAAGGATCCAACAATGATGGATTAAACAATCCAACAATCTCCCACTTGAGCTATATGTGCAACCTTATAATTTTGTTTCACAAAAATAACCTTATGAGCTCAACTTTATTGTCATTACCGAAATGTATCTATAACCAATCCGATCCATCAATCATATCGACATAGGATCAAAGCAGCCTTTGTTACATCTATCGTTACTTGACCCTCAATGGTCATTATGCTAATACAACTGAATGACATAGATCACAATGTGGATGTGTAGCATGAAAATTTCTTGCAATGTGATCTTAACATGTTTATTTCCAACTAGTCCACTTTAAACCTCATTGAGATCAAACCATACTAAAATCATAGTGTGAACAAATCAAAACTTTATTTCTGCAAAAAATAACTTTAAATATCTAGAAACTGAAATAACTAAAAATATCTATATTATAATAGCATCTAAAATCACAAACTTCTACTAAAATTGAATAACTTTAAATAACATGACAACCATACGAGCAGTGTGCTCATGAAATATCTTGGGTGACAGTCCCTTAGTAAGCAGGTCCGCAATCATGGAGTCTGTGCCAATGTGCTCTATAGATAACTGTCATGAACTTTTTCTTTAACACCTAGAAACATGATGTCTATATATTTCGACTTTGTTGAGCTCCTGTTGTTATTAGAATACAATACTGCTAACTTATTATCACAAAATAACTTAAGTGGTTTGTCAATACTATCTACTATTCGCAGCCTCGTGACAAAATTCTGTAGTCATATCCTATGATTAGATACCTCGTAACATGTTATAAACTCTGCTGCCATCGTGGAAGATGCTATAAGAGATTGTTTAGTATTCTTTTAAGAGACAACGTCTCTAGCTAGCTGATAGATGTAATCCGAAGTGAATTTCATACTATTTTGGCATCCAACAAAATCGGATTCAGTATACTAACAATCTAAAGCTTATCTAACCTCCGATATGTGAGCATATAGTCTTTTATTCTTTGTAAGTATTGGAAGACCCGTTTGATTGTTTTCCAATTGTTTACTTCTAGATTACTTAGATATCTGCCCAACATCCTAGTAACATATGCTATATCCGATCGCATATAAACCTGAACATACATAAGACTTCCTATTGCTAACACATAAGGAATCTTCTGCTTTTTCTTCTTTTCAAAATCATTCTTAGGGCACTGATTGAAACTAAACTTGTCTCCTTTAGCCACAGAGGTATCACCTAGTTTACAATCTTACATATTATATCTCTTGAGAACTATTTTGATAGAGCTCATTTGTGATAATCTCAAAATACCCTGAGAGTGATCCCAATGTATTTGTATGCCTAATACAAAAGAGGTGTCACCAAGATCTTTCATCTCAAAATTCTTAGCTAGAAATCTCTTGATGTCATACAATAAGCCTATATCGCTATTGGCAAGCAAAATGTCATCGACATATAAAACCAGAAAAATAAACTTACTCCCATAGAACTTATAATATATACAATCATCGACCAAATTCATCTCGAAACTAAATGAGATGATCACTTGATGAAACTTGAAATACCATTGTCAAGATACTTGCTTGACCCCATAGATAGATTTTTTAAGTTTGCAAACCATATCCTTTGGGTCTCCGGACACAAAGTTTTCTAGATGTACCATATAGATCGTCTCATCAATGTCGCCATTAAGAAACGCTGTCTTTACATTCATCTGATGTAACTTAAGATTGAAATGCGCCACTAATGCCATTATAATCCTGAAAGAGTCTTTCGAAGAAACCGGAGAGAAAGTCTCTTTGTAGTTGATCTCTTTTTTCTACATAAAGCTCTTTGCGATAAGATGCGCTTTGTACCTCTCTACATTGTCTTTTAAATCCTTTTGGTCTTAAATATCTATTTACAACCAATAGGTTTCGCACCTTGTGGCAATAAGACAAGATCTCATATGTCATTGTCTTTCATAGATTTCATCTCCTTATTCATGGTATCAATCCACTTTTGAAAGTTAGAACTTTCCATAGCTTAATAGAAATTTATTAGATCATCTTCCATCACGCTGATATCTACCTCATGTTCTTAGAGAAATATAATATAGTCATCTGGCAATGCACTTCTCCTTTCTTTAGTGGATCTTTTTAATGGCGTGAGTTTTTATGATGGTAGAGATTATTTTTCTGGAACAACTTCTTCTATAGGGAGTTCTCCAATATTGTCTTGATTTGTTGTGTCGTAAACAAAGTCAGAAATGAAAACCTAATCAATGCCAATGACACCTATGAGACAATCAACATATTTCTCTTTAAAGATAAAGTCCCTAATTGTATCTCCTATCGTAAACTTGACATCCTCAAAGAACCGAGCATTTCCGGACTTGAAAATTGATTTAGTTGTGGGATCATAAAACTTGTATCCCCTGGATCGTTCTGAGTATCCAATAAAATAACAACTCACCATTCTTGAGTCCAATTTTTTCTCATTAGGCCTATAAGTCCTTACCTCAACTGGACATTCACAAATATGAAAGTGCTTTAAGCTAGGCTTTTTAGCTGTCCAAAGCTCATAAGGGGTTTTGGCAGTTGCTTTAGTTGAAACCTATTAAGAATATACACTGTAGTTTTAAGTGCTTCTCCCTAGAGTGATTCTAGTAAGGTAGAATGAGAAATCATACTCCTCACCATGTCCTTAAGCTTTCTATTTCATTCTTTAGCAACACCATTCATAGTGAGTGAACCCGGCATAGTGTACTGTTAGATGATATCCCATTCCTCTAGGAATTTAACAAATGGCCATGGGTGTTGTTCACTTAAATCATCATATTTACCATAGTATTTAACACCACGGTTAGATTCAACGCTTTTGATTCTTTTGGCGAGTTGGTTCTCAACTTTAGCTTTAAAGTTTTTTGAACATATCCAAGGACTGTGCCTTTTTATGGATGAGATATATGTAGTCATATCTAGAAAAATCGTCTATGATCGTTATAAAATATTGTTGACCATTCCAAACAGATACAGGGAATGACCCACAAATGTCTGTATGTATGAGTTCTAAGACATCCATCCAAACTCCTATTGGCTTTAAATCTCCTTTTATTAGTTTGTTTCCCCTTAATACAATTAACACATATGTCAAAATCTGTGAAATCTAAGGGGTTGAGAATTAAATCTGACACAAGTCTCTCTATTTTTCGTTTGGGGATATGACCTTATCTTTTGTGCCATAACGCAACCGAAGTCTCATTAGTGAACTTTCTCTTTAAATCTCGTGTACTCAATTACAGGGATTCATATAAAGATTATCTCCTAACAAAGAACCGGAACCGACTAGTTTTGAATCATGAAACAAACTAAATTTTCCATTCCCAAATGAACAAGAATAACTAGTTTTGTCCAAAGCAGAAATAAAAATCAAATTTTGCCTAAAAGACGGAACAACAAATGTTTCATCAAGATCCAAATAAAATCTAGTTTTTAACAATGATCTAAATTTTCCAATTGCTTCAACTTCAACTATTTTGCCATCGCCCATATAAATGTATCTTTCACCATCACTGGGTTTTTGGTAATTCAGACAACCCTACATAGACACACTGATGTGAGTGCTTGCACCAGAATCAATCCACCACGTGTGTCTACATACCGAAGTTAAATTAACTTTAGAATAAACCAAACTAAGAAGCATACTTTTCTTAGCACACCATGCGTGATAATTAGTGCAGTGCTTCTTTTTATGGCTTTTAGCCCATAGAAGAAACAACCGGTACCTTCTGAATTATTTGGTTTCTTTTGTTGTTTCTTTTGAGGTGTTGTATCTGCGGTTTCCTTATCCTTATTCCTTTTCTTACCCTTGTTCTTGGCTTTAGGGGTAAAGGGTAGGTGAACACTTTCTACTTTATCTTTCTTCAGCCTATCCTCTTCTTGAACACAATGTGATATGAGCTCATTCAGAGACTAAGTCTCTTTCTGACAATTATATCTCACTTTAAACTAGTTAAACTGTGTTGGTAATGATATTAAAATCAAATGCACTAGCAAGTCCTCAGAGAGTTCAAGCTTAAGTGCTCTTAGCTTAGAAGCAAGATGAGATATCTCCATGATACACTCTCTGATATTGCCTTTACCTGTACACCTTATTGAAATTAGGCTTGTTAAGAGCGTATTAATTTCAGCTTTTTCGTTCTTGACAAATCTCTACTCAATCTGTGCAAGAAACTCTTTAGTCGTAGTTGCTTTCTCAATCACTGAGCCCTTGCATGCTTCTGGAATGGCCTTATTCATGATCATGATACACATGCAATTTGATCTCTCCCACATTTCTATTTCCCTTTTATCATCAAAGGTACTCTCATCCGTAAGAGGTGGGAGAGAATCAACCCTTAACGTAAGATCAAGATCCATAACTGCGAGAACTATTGAGAGATTATTGTGCCATGATTTGAAGTTAGAGCCATTTAATATAGGAATGGAATTAATGTTTCCAGTAATATTAGCAGCAAATATAACTGAATAGAGAACAACAAACAAACAAAACCAAGTCATATTAGTCTTTAAAACAAAAATAAATTCAAATAAAGGTAAACCCCATCTCAAGATATTGGGCACTCCATTAATATTTTATTCTTGGACAAAATATTAACTTGTAAGTGATATCTTGGTATAGTAATCAAACATTGATAATAAGAACATGTCAAACAATGAATCTTCATTTGAGCCGATTTATTGTTCAAATGTAAAACCGAATAATCATCACGTGCTTATTACCATAAATGCACATGTAATTCTATTAAATATGGATCTTTCTTTGATCGATCGATATTTATAGAAATTACATATACAAAATCGTTTATGTTCTAAAATAAATTAATTTCTACAAGAGAGGTCACTTTGGCGACATGTTGCTTCAATTAATTTATCTCAAAATACATATAAATATACTAATATTTGAATTTAAAATTACACTAAAAATACCTAAAAATAAAAAATAAAATAAATAAAAAATTTTGGTCAAAGTCAAAGTTTGACCAATCAACGGTAAATGGTCAATTGTTGACCGATCAAACTTTGACCGGTTTAAACCACTGAACAGTTCGATTGAACTAGACCGATTCGATTCAATTGAACCGAACTGGTTCGGTCTAGACTGACTCCTAATCTTAAACCCTAATTTTTTTTTCTTTTTTTTTTAGCTACAGGTATGGCCGTCATTTCTACTTTATATGCTGCAGCCTTATAGCCGCAGCTCAGCTGGTGGCGCGGCCTATCCTGGCGGGAAAATGACCATGACCCTTTTTTTTTTTTTTTGTTTCCTTGATGCGACGGCTGTGGTCGCCACTTTAACTCCAGCAGCTGTGGCCTCACGCCTGCGGCTTGCTTGATGGCATCACCGTTGGGCGACGCCTAGCTGGAAAGCCAGTGGTGGCTTTGTTGCCGCCGGCTGCATCCTTTCAAACCGAACCCTTTTTTTTTTTTCTTGAATTTTAAGTTTTCTAAATATTGATTTCTGTATTTTCGAATCTTGAATCCAAGAAAGAAAAAAAAATAACAATAATAAATTTGTTCTCATATTTAATGATACTAGATTTAAGAACACAAAAAAAAAAAGAAATTAATCCTTAATTTGTTCTCAAACTTAATAATTTTAATAATTATGGTATTATTAAGTTAAAGAACACCAAAATATTTAATCATTAATAAAAATAAATCTGATTCTCAATGATTCAACATAAAGTGGCTCTCATACTACTTGTTGGGATAATAAAACCTTTGGTGAAAACCATCACCTATAACTCAGAAATATTCATGTTGTATCATAGAGAATTAATAATAAATTGTATGGAAGCGTACATGAATTCATAATGCTTAATTTCTCTCTAGAGTTGTGTGATTGGCCTTACATGTCTACACGTTCTCTTAGAGAGTCCTTTAATTCTCTCTGTGCTTTTTCTCTGAAGATGAAATGTCAGAAAGAATGAAAAGATACGTGTGACTTGGGGACCATGATCACTTATATACACAATTGTTTCCTGTTGTCACTAGAAATTCTGAATTCTTCCCATCATAGAATTAGAATACATTAAAACATATAATACCAAAATACCTTATTATATCACTTTTAATTAGACTTAACCTTATATGACAGTCTGCAACACATAATTCTTCACATATAAGTCCAACATTAGATTAAGGATCCAATAATGCTGGATTAAAAAATCCAAAAAATTAACAAAGAGCTCATCAAATTCCGATTATTCTTTTTCATTGGACAATGTTCACATGCACATAGTACTTTTGGCAAAAGAAAATGTTACAAGTACCTGAGTCCATTATCAACAGTGATAGACCTCCAATTTACAATATTCAACATTCCCACACACTTTCTCAACCCTAACTTTCTCATCTTCACAACAACCGTTTCTACTAGAAAACCCAAACTTCAAATCTGCAACAATCCCACTAGCAACTTCAATAGAACAACACCTCGGCAACGGCAGCTCCTTTATAATCTGTCATCGTAAAAACTCCTCCTCATCCACACACAATAAACTCCATGTAATTCCCACCTCCTCTTGTAAATCGATCAAACCAAAGCTACGAAAACAACTCACATTGATATCGATATCAAACCTGAACACGCCACTCGTGTCAGCACAATGTAGTTCGTTTGCAGGCTTTGCTAGGGTGAAAACTTGGGCAACAACTTCTATGGTGCATAGCTCGACAGCGAAGATGACGTGGTCGAGTGAAATGTGGGGTGGTGGAGGGGGTTTGAGGCGGCGTTTGGTGGCGGTGTATCCGATGGATAAAAGACGGCGATAAGAGACATCTAATGGGTCGATAAGTTTGAGGTTGAAGAGAGAAGGGCAATGAGATGAGCAAATGGGTCACCAGAAGTAATCAGAAGCCATGGAAATATACCATGATTTAGACACACATGAAGCTATGGCTAGGCTTTTAGGGTCAAGATGCTGAGCAACAAGATCGAGGACCTCCCATGGCGGAAGCTTTCTTGAGGAAATGCGAGATATAGGATTTCGATTGCTTTTTTTTTTTGCCTTTTTCAATTTTTGTTCTCTCTTTAACGTGTGAAATTAATAGATTATTTTGGTTGTACTGGCTAATGTTTGATGATTATTGAAGGTTTTGCATGCATGTGAATACTATGGCAAATACTGAGTTGCATGGCTTCAAGTTGACACGTAGGATGAGATTGTGTGCCAATGCAATATCTTTGTGTCATACACGTGCCGGTCAACAAAGCGCATACATTATTTTTGTTTTACAATTTTGTTCTTCTACGGCTAGAGTCTGTTGGAACTTCATTAACTCTCTTAAGACTTCTAAACAGATCTCATCCGAAGTCAAATTTAGTTACACTTAATTTCACAAGTCCAACAAAAAATAGTTGGGTCGGCACCGATTCAAATTTTCTTGTGATCTGATGTCAGTCATTAAATGTGCGATTTGGATTTATTAGTGTTATGTTTAATTAAATCATTGCAAATTAAACATTCCAAACTATAGTGAATAACAAGATCAAGACTGAACAATTTAATAAATAATGCAATGCTAACCAACTTAATCACGATAAAGGTAACATAGATTAAAAATAGAATTGAAATTAAAGCAATAAATGAAAATATCAAAGATAGAAATATAACATGGTTCAGTACCAAGGTACCTACATCCATGTCTGAAAAAATCCCACTGGGCTCAAAGCTTTATTGCTGAAAAAGATTACAATGATTTCACCATATTACAGAGGACAAATCCCTTTCACAAGGAAAATTGTAATTCACTCTAAAACCCCTTGAAATCTCACACTCAGATGCCCTTGAAATCAGCAAGCGCTGCCCTTTTTATATGCTTCACATTTCCAACTGTGATGAGTAACTAATCCAACAACCAGTTGGACCTACGCATGCCAACTCATCTGACCACTTTAACAACTTTTAAACGTAATATAACTAACCTTCGCAAATCTCCACCTTAGTTCTATTCTATTTAAGCTTCCTCACATGGTTTCAACAATCCATTTTGCTTGACTCACAAGTTAACAAATCCAATCAAGTCCAATGAATTTTTGAACTTGATTGTAGGTATGGACTTTGTTAAAATGTCGGCAAGATTAAATTCAGAAGGAACTTTAATCACACTTATAACCCTATTGCTGATCTCATTCCTTATATAGTGCATTATTATGTTAACATGTTTGGTCCTTTCTTGATACTTGGGATTTTTGCTCAACTGTATTGCATTGGAATTGTCACAATTGATGGAAACTGATTCTTGTATGAATCCTTGCTCAGAAACTAACCTTTTAACCAAATTGCCTCTTTGACAACCTCAGCAAGAGCAATGTATTTAGCTTCTGTAGTTGACAGGGCCGTAACTAACTATAAAGAAGCTTTCCAGCACACTGCACCTCCACATAGGGTAAACACATAGCTGTAATAGATCTCTTATTGTCTAAATCACTTATAAAATCTGAATCTACAAGACAAGATACCTCTATTGTAGCCTTACTCACTTTGCCATACAAAATTCCATAATCTATAGTCCATTAGAGATACTTTAGAATCCATTTTACTGCATTCTAGTGGTCTTTACAACTCCAACATTGTATGCTAAATCAGGTCTTGAGCAAACCATTGCATCCATAATGCTGCCAACTACACTAGAATAGGGAATTTTCTTCATATACTCAATATCATAATCAGGCACAGGCTCTTGCACTTTAGAAAGTCTAAAATGATTTGCCTTAGGGTTGACACAAGTTTTGAACCAACTATATCAAACTTATTTTGACATATTCAGCTTGAGTGAAGAACAATGTCTTTATATGTCTTTTCCTCACAATTTACATACCCAAGGTTCTTGCTGCAGTGTCCATATCCTTCATCTCAAACATAGAATTTAGCTCATTTTTTTAGTTTTTCTATTTCTCCTTTATGTTTATATGCTATAAGTATGTCATCAACATAGAAGAGTAAATATATTCTATCACCACTAGCAAGGGTTTTAAAATACACACAATTGTCATATTGGCTCCTATTATATCCATGCAGAAGCATAAACATATTAAACTTAAAATACCATTGCCTGAGACACTGTTTCAGCCCATACAAGCTTCTCTTAAGTAAACAGGCCATGTCCTCAGTTCCCTCTTTAATGAAGCCTTCAGGTTGAGTCATGAATATCTCTTCATTTAGGTTTCCATGCAAAAAAGTTGTCTTCACATCCATTTGATCCAATTCAAGATCATAAAATGTTGTAATGGCCAACAAAACCCTTATTGAGCTGTGTTTGACCACATGTGAGAAGACTTCACTAAAGTCTATCCATTTCTTTTGTATAAACCTTTTGGCAATAAGTCTAGCCCTGTACCTTATGGTTTTAACACCAATAACTCCTTTTTTAAATTTGAAAATCCATTTGTAACCTACTAGCATCTTATTTGAAAGTCTCTTAACTAAGATCCGTTTGTTGTTTTCCTTAAGAGAGGCTATTTCTTATTCCATTATTGTAAGCTAATAGCGTTTATCCTTACTGCTCATAGCCTATTTATAGCTAATTGGTTTTTCTCCATTTACTTCACTTGCTACAGTAAGTGCAGAGGAGATTAAGTTTGTTATGCCATATCTTTTTGGCAATTTTATGACATTTATCTTCCTATCTCTTGCAAGTTGATAGTTCTTCAATTCAGATGACTGGGTGACACCTCTAGATGCTCACAACCGGTTCTTTCATCTTTACTACTTTTAGTATCCTCTACCTCCAACTCAGAATCATTTTTCCCAATAAGACCTAGAGTTGTAACAACTATTTCCATTGTATTTTACAGCATAGATTTTTCATTGAAGACTACATCTCTGCTAATCAGAGTGCTTGATGGTTTTCCATCAATGTACCACATCTTGTACCTTTTGACTCCCTCAGGATATCTAATGAAGTACCCTTTAATGGCTCTTAGATATAGTTTTCCCTGATTTATGTGTGCATATGCTAAGCAACCAAAGATTCTGAGATTGCTTAGATCAGGAGGCTTACTAGACCAAATCTCGTATAGGGTCTTAAATTTAAAGGCTGATGAGGGGCTTCATTAGTCAAGTAGGCTGCTGTGGTTGTAGCTTCTGCCTAGAAATGTTTAGACAAATTAGCATTGGTCAACATACATTTGACTTTCTCAATTAAAGTCTTGTTCGTCCTCTTAGCAAGTCTATTTTACTGAGGTGTGTCTCACAGTTCTATGTCTCACAATGCCTTGTTGTTTGTAGAATGTTTCAAACTCATTGCTATAGAACTCAAGGGTATTATCTGTTCTTATCCTTTTCACCTTTCTACCTATTTGATTTTCCATTAATACACACCATTCTTTAAACTTTTCTAAGACATTATTCTTAAGCTTCAAGACATACACTCGAACCTTCATAGAAAAATCATCTATAAATGTGACAAAATACCTTGCTCCACCATGAAATGGAACCTGTGAAGTTCTCCATAGATTTGAATAGACATAATTCAGAGTTTGCTTGGTTTTATACTTTCTTGGAAGAAACTTCTGCCTAATGGCCTTACCAAATACATATTTTTTGTAGAATTCCAGTGAAGAAATCTAATCACTCCCAAGCAATCCTTGCTTACTTAATTCCCTTAGACTCCTTTCACTTATATATGCCAACCTTATATGCCAAAGCTTGCTTCTATCATTAGTAACACTAAAATTAAAACCTATCTTAGGTATAGATCCTAGCAAGACATACAAACCATTTCTTGTAACCTTTTTAATAATAACAACTCCTTTATCCATGACCTCTATTTGACTTTTCTCTTCTTTAATGCTATAGCCCAAGTGGTCCATCATTCTTAAAGAAATAAGATTTGTTTTGAGATCTGGAACATATCTTACTTGTTCTAAATCCTTTAAGACCCCATCATACATTTGGATACCAATAGTTTTAATCCCTACAACTTTACAAGTAAGATTTTTTCTTAATAAAACATTCCCTTCATCAATGTATTCAAAAGTATTAAAATAATCTCTATTTGAGCACATATGAAAAGAACATCTTAAATCTAGAATCCACTCACCAGTAGGCTGTTTTTTAGTAACAATAAGCACATCAGTATAATCAAAATCTCTCTCTTCTTTTAATGTAATGGCTGCCTCTATTTGACTTCTTCTGCAACTTTTCTAACTTTTTCTTCTCAAAGCAATCTTTGATTTAATGTCCTTCTTTATGATAGAAATAGCATTTTCTTTTCTCTTTCTTCTTATTAGTCTTTTCTTTCTGATTATTCTTCTTCTCTTTGTGGAACTTCTTATTTAATTTTTCCTTCAATTAAACCTTCCTTTTAATTTAGTTCTTTTCTTTTTGTTCTTTTCTTTAAATCTTTTGATTCAAATGCATTCTTCACATCTTTAAGCATAAGTGTTTGTCTCCCATAAAGGAACGTGTCTATAAAATGCTCATATGAATTTAGAAGCGAGCTCAGTAAGATTAAGGCTCTATCTTTATCTTTAAGAACTATGTTCAAGTTTTCAAGGTCAAGTATTAGCTTATGGAACTCATCCAGATGATCCTTCATGCCTGTCATTTCCTTCATTGAAAATGTGTACAACTTTCTCTTCATATACAATCTTTTGGCTAAAGATATCTTCAAGAAGAGCTCTTATAGCTTTTCCTATAAGCTAGAGGCTATTTTCTCCTTTGCTATTTCTCTCAGCACTTCATCTGAAAGGTGTAAAATGATAATGTTGTGAACTTTATTATTGATTGTCTTGACATTACTAGCAGAGCTTGAAGAACCTTCTCCTTTCTCTTTCTTAGCTTTTGGATCTTCATCAAGAGCACTATCAAGCCCTTGTTGAATGTGGATTGTTTACATTTTGAGACTCCACAAATAAAAATTGTTCTCAGCATTAAACTTCTCAAGATCAAATCTTACACTCGCCATTATCAATTAAGAACAACTAGTGACAAGCTCTAATATCAGTTTGTAGTGAATAACACGATCCAGACTGAGTAATTCAACAAATAATCCAATACTAACCAACTTGATCACGATAAAGGTAAGACATTTTAAAAATAGAACTAAAATTAAAACAAGAAATAAAAAGATCAAAAAAAGAAATATAACATGGTTCGGTACTAAGGCACCTATATCCAAGGTTGAAAAAACCTCACTGGGCTCGAAAATTTATTGCTGAAAAAGATTACAATGGTTTCATCAGATTACAGAGAATAAATCGCTTTTATAAAGAAAATTATAATTCAGTCTTAAACCCTTTGAAATCTCACATTTAGATGCCCTTGAAATCAGCATGCTTTGCCCTTTTTATATGCTTCACATTTCCAGCTGTGATGAGTAACTAATCCAACAACTAGTTGGACCCATGCATGCCAGCTCATTAGGCCACTTTAGCAACTTTTAAACAGAATATAACTAACCTTCACCCAAACTAATTGGAATATGAAGTGTAGAGTTGAAAGACATGAGAGAAGAGTGAAATGGGAAAGAGAGAGAAAAAAAAAAGGAAAAAATAGTCAATTTCAATTTTAATGTTTAATTTAACATAACATTATTTCTTTCTAGTTTCTTCTTTATCTCTAGTAGGAGTGGAAAAAATACTAGCTTGGTCTAGACTTGGGTGATTACCAGGCTTAGGTATGAAGCTGGGCTAGTTCTGGGTATCACTTGATAAACTCGAGATTCGGTCCGAAGCCCATATTTTACTAAAAAAAAATTATAAAATTATATGTTATTTTAAATATTTATATTTATTTAACTCATCTATTACATATATGTAAAGTTTTAAATATTTAAAGTTAATTTTTTATGTCCAGTTTCATTGAAATAAATTTAAAAATTATAAAATTACAAAAAAAAATAAAAAACGTATGAAATTCTAACTAAGCAAACCAAGAGGGGGGTATTGGGTTTTTAAAACTTAAGCAAATAAAACCACACAATAATTTAAACTAACACCTTAATGAAATCAATAACAATAAGTTTAACAATAAATAAAATTAAAGAGATAAGAGAAGAGAGAGCAAACATGATATTTTTACGTGATTCGGCAAATTTTGCCTACGTCCACCCCTTCGAACAAACCAAGCTTGAGAATTCCCCTATCCAAACCTCTGAAAGCTTCAAGATTTTTACAATTGACTTCTAATGTGTAAATAAACCTTTACAAGTAGAGATGAGCACACACGCCGTTATTCCAAGTGTTTCCTAAACTTACAATCACTCAACTTGTGATATTAAAATGATATAAACACACACACACCTCTATTACAAGTAAAGATCACTCTCACAAGTATATGTATACAAATGATAGCTCTATGTTGTATGAACTGATTTTTGCTTAAAAAAACCCTCTTAAATTTGATTTTGATATGAGTTTATATAGTTTAGGCAAGCAAACTAGCCGTTATTAACATCCTAGAAACTTTTCGGATCGTTGCTAAAATGAGGCGGTTAGCCGCTATGCTGATGTGGTAAGTCACTGTTACAAAATCAAATTTAAAAATTTGCCTAAGTGGTTAGTTGCTAGATTTGCCTGGATACCTGCTAGATTTTTGGACTCTAGGTGCTTAGTTACTACATATTGGCCGGCTAGCTATTACTGTTCTAAAATTTATATTTTTCCATAAAACTTTTATAAATTATATTATGGCCCAAAATGTTTTAAACTTTTGTAAATAGATCCACTTCTAGAATTTTTGAAAATACTTATTCATATCAAAGATTTAGAAAATCTTTCATTTTAGTCCATATTTTGAAAAGCAACCAATTTCATAAAATTACTTGTCTTCTAATTATAAAACCTTTAGTTTATGAAAAATAATGATTTATTAGATAAAATCTTGAGTTTTTAAAATGTTAAATCATACTGGTTTTAGAAGAATTGTAGTAATGAGATCATTTTGAGCAAATACTCGTTCTTGGACATCATGTTGTCCATTGAGTGTCTTGAGCTTGATCTGACTTGATTTACTTAAAAGAATTTCAACCTTCAAAAACTAGTGAGTTTGTGAAATATACAATTTATCATATTACTTATGACACATGTTTGTTATTATCAAAATTAAAATTTGTATAGCTCTTTAAGCTAACAAAGTATACATATATAATATTAAAACATTACAAAATCTTGGAACAAAAACTTAGATTAAAAACCGGTCCAGTGCTAGGCTTTTTTAAGCTTGATCCTAGTGTGTAAATATTACGTCTAGACCGGGTCCGAACATTGCGATACCCAAACCCAAACTAGGGTTTTACCAATCCTAATCTCTACTCTTATTTTATTTTGTTAAACTAAACATGCCATACTTCGAAACAATAGAAGAAGGCTTTATAGGCAGAAAAGAGCATGAGATACGGATTCTTAAGTTCCATGGGGGGTTCTAGACCTTTGTTTCTTAATTCAACAAGCTTTCTTAACGAGGTATAATATATCTCCATTATCTTAGTTCACTTTTTTTTTAATTTTTTAAATATTCTTCTTCTTTGTTCTGCTCATCTCTACCAGCATACTCAAGTCAAAACAAGGACCATCAGTGTAATTTTAAGAGAAATTAGGCTTCGTGCCTTTCGTCAGAGAGGATAAAAGAAAAGAAATTGAGGAGGTAGGTAGAGAAAATGCATCACTTATCGTTTTTGTAAGATAATAAATAAAAAAATAAATCTTGATATTTACCACATGCTAGTAGATCTAAGGAAGCATAGACACAAGTCAAATTAAGAGAGGATTTGAATTTAAAATTTATCATGTGATCTTATAAAAATCTTTTATTTAAAGAAATCTTTCTTTAAAAGGACAAGAGTCCCTTTTTTTGACAATAATATATGCAAAATCTTAGGGCTTGTTTATTAAAAGTTTGAAGTCTTAAATTTTATTAATTTTAGATTTTCTTTAAAAAAAATTACTTGTTCGTTTTTTGCAACTAAATTTCTTTCTAATTTATATCTGAATAGAAAAAATGAACTTTTATGTCTTTAATCTGAATAGAAAAATGTCTGAATGAGGAGTAAATATTATACTTTAAAAATATCTCTATTATATATACTTATTTCGTAAACTATAAAGCTTAATCCTTTTTCTTTTTTCGATTTACAAGTACATAAATGTTAAATAATCATTTTTAAGAATATTTTTTATTTATAAAAATAAAAAAGATGCCACTTATATTCGAGATACTAAAAAAAGAAAACAAACATATCATTAAGATATTTTTATTCAAACCTATTCAAACTTCATAAAAGTTCAGATTTATTCATATTTCAATTAAAAAAACATAAGATACCTTAGTGTTTCAATACGAAACAAATCAAAGGATCAAATTAAATGCATATGTTTATTTGTATTAATAACAAAATTAAAAATTAGTGAGCCCCATAACATATTATTAAATATTTTTTCCTTTGCATCGTCCTATTTTCTCTCTATAAATAATATGATTAGATGCTCTCCTAACAGGTTAATAACTTTGTAGTGAACTAATAATATTTTTATTCGCACATAAAAAGACGCCCAGAATTGAATTTATTCTTCTAATCTCTCTCAATTTTCTCTTTTTTAATACAAATCTTAATGACAAAAACTTGAAAAGAAATTGTCAAGGAACTAAATAAGAACTAAAATGAAGAGATTCAATTAACAACATGATTTGTCTTTTTTCAATCTTTTCAAAACTTATCCGTATCTGAAGTTTTCTGCATTATTCCGCCCTGTCAAATTGATTTGTATTCCAATTCACTCAAATATTATTAATGTCAAAACGAAAGCAATAACATAATAACGAGATCGAGTACAGAAGAGAAGATTGGAAAAGGAAGACAATAAAGAAAGAGTAGTAACAACACTACCAATTAGTAAAAAGCTTAGTTGATAGTTTTTCTAACCGTTTGGACAAATTCATTTATTCATATGAGGAAATAGATAATCATTTTTTATATTCAATCTTAAAGAGTAATGTTATTTAATTATTCAAAACAAACACCATACCACTCAACTTTTTGTTTCTTCTTTCATGTTTTATATCTGCTATTGATGCTTTTAATTTAGTAGAAAATTTAATACTAATGAAAGATACAAGTAATCAAAATCATATTAATTATAGAGAGAAAATAAGAGGAAAAAAATTTAATAATATTCTGTGGGCTAACAATTTTTTGTTTTGTTATTAATGATACTATATACAGGAATAATCTCCATATAATTACAAAAAATTCTGATCCCAATTTGGGTCAGTTATAAATAAGAACAAACTTCACGTTATAATAAGTTATTAACTCTTTTAAATCCTGTCTTAAGAAACTTACCTTTACACAGTAATAATTATCTATTTATGGTGTGTTTACTTTCCGGATTGGGGAATCGGAATCCGGAATCGGAATGATTGATGGCTTTTACTTCGCAAAAATGGAGCAGGAATCGGAATTGGAATCGTGGGGCCCACCACTATTTGGGAATGAGGAATGGGAGATTGATTCCCATGGGGGGAGGTGGGAATCAATCTCCCATTCCCTGGAATCCCCATTTTACCCCTCCCCAAAACTAAAAATGCCCATTTTGTCCTCATTTGTAATTAATTAATATATAATTATAATTAATTAATTAATATATTATAATTAATTAATATATTGATACATTATTATCAATAATTATAATTTTTGAATAAATAATCACAATAATTAATATATTATTATTATAATTAATATAATATTATTATAGTTAATTAATTAATATAATTATTATAACTAATTAATATATTATTAACAATAACCATTAATAATTATATTTTTTTAATAAATAATCACAATAATTAATATATTTTTATTATTATAATTAATTAATTTATTGTTATAATAATTATTAATATAATTATTATAATTAATTCATATATTATCATCAATTAATTGATATAATTATTACTATTAATTAATATATAAATATATTATTAACAATAATATATTAATATTTATAGTTTTTGATTAAATAATCACAACAATTAATATATTACTATTATTATAATTAATTCATTTATTATTAATATAAAAATTACCATTAATTATTATATTAATACATTATTAACAATAATATGTTAATAATTTTAGTTTTTGAATAAATAATCACAATAATTAATATATTTTATTATTATAATTAATTAATTAATATACTATTATAATAATTATTAATACAATTGTTAATTAATTAATATAATTATTACTACTAGTTATTATATTAAAACATTATTAATGATAACTATTAATAATTATAGTTTTTGACTAACTAATCACAATAATTAATATATTATTATTATAATTAATTAATTTACTATTATAATAATTATTAATATAATTATTATAATATAATTCGTATATTATCATCAATTAATTCATATAATTATTACTATTAATTAATATATAAATATATTATTAACAATAATATATTAATAATTATAGTTTTTGATTAAATAATCACAATAATTAATATATTACTATTATTATAATTAATTCATTTATTATTAATAATAATTAATTAATATAAAAATTACTATTAATTATTATATTAATACATTATTAACAATAACTATTAATAAAAACATTATTTTGACTAAATAATCACAATAATTAATAATATAATTATTATAATTAATTAATTAATTTTACAATTAATTAATATATCAATATATTATTGACAATAATTAATAATAATAAAATTTTTTGAATAAATAATCACTATAATTAAAATATAAATTAATGATTATGAAAATAATTCATTAAGTACTTTTTGGTAATTTATTACAATCAAATTCATTCCCATTCCGATTCCGATTCCAAGACAAAGTAAACACATTAATGGCAATCCAGTTCATTCCGATTTCGATTCCTATAGTTCAAGTAAACAACTTATTCTGATTCCCATTCCTTATTCCCATTCCAGCCTATTCCGATTCCAGCTCATTCCGATTCCAGC
This sequence comes from Luvunga scandens, assembly GCA_030449905.1. Classification (NCBI taxonomy): domain Eukaryota; kingdom Viridiplantae; phylum Streptophyta; class Magnoliopsida; order Sapindales; family Rutaceae; genus Luvunga; species Luvunga scandens. The sequence goes on along the minus strand of JASUUG010001097.1, from coordinate 930,107 downwards.
TCATTCCGATTCCAGTTTAGTAAACGCACCATTAATATAAAGAATATATGCTATGTTATATTAAAGTTTAAAATGGAATAAAATATTTTTCTAAATTTATTTGGGCAATATTTATTCTTTAAACTTTTATTAAGATGATTTTAGATATTTCCAGCACTACATAGATGATTTATATCTATATTAATTTTTTGAAACTATGTCTATTTCTTTTATGAATATCTAAACATTAGATTTGACATGCTCCATTAATTAATTATGAATATAGGACATATTTTACTTATATATTGCTTGCACTAAGAATAACTAAGTCAAATCAATAATTTTTGTAACTGCACGTCTATTAAGTTATAATCTCCAAATAACAATAATGTTAATTACTCCCAATCATATGACTATAGAAATATTTTACTGTACTATTCATCTTCTACTTTTCTTATTCTCTATGTTTTTTTTTTTAATTTATATTATAGATTCATTATTAAGAAACGCATATCCTCCACAGATCTTTAACGAATTGAAAGTTACCTTAATTTGGGAACTCATACTTCTCACTTGAAAGTGTACCACCGAATGAAAAGTAATAATCATTCTGTTTAAGACGCCAAGATAAGTGAAGTCCATTGAAAAATATTCCTATCTTAATCTGCTCTTGAATTATAAATCTAATAATACAAAGTTATCAACTTAATTTTACACATCAGTTCAAAGACAACAATACAAGGTTGTCAATTTAATTTTACACATCAGTTCAAAGATAAAAATCAAGTTAATACGATTTGGGTGGACGGAAAGAGTGAATCGGATTTAAATAATTAAATAATTTGTCTTTTGATAATTTTATTTGCGGTCATAATACCATTTGGGTAGGTGAAAAGAGTAAGTCAGATTGAAATAATTAAATAATTAATTTGTCTTTTGGTAATTTTACTTGTGGTTATTTTAGTAATAAAATTATTTATTCAAAATCGGGTGCAAAGAGTATTTTTATAAGTTCAAATAGCTTCATCCTCTATTAATAGGTATGGGTAGATAGAAGGATTCAAGAAGAAAAAAGGACATGACATGTTGTACAGTTTCTAAATAAAATATATGGGTTTTGTTATAAAAACTTTCCAACATATCTTTTATATAGGGATGGGGGTAGGGAGGCCTATCGCATTCGCCACCTCATTAAAAATTTCACCTCCATCCTATTTTCAATAAATTTAAAAGGGTGGAGATAAGGAATTCTTGTGTGGGGAATAATTTATCTATCCTCAGTCCATTCCCCTTTTCTATATTTTTTATTGGGTATAATACATAATTTCAATAAATTAAAAATTAGACTTAAATAAAATCACCACCATATTTAAAAAGTATTTAAATTATTTTTAAAAAGCTCTAAAAATTTAAAATAATATCTTAAAATGATATTAAAATTGAAAAATGTTTGAAGAGAGCAACACTTTAAAAGAGAAAGGAAAACATAAGAATATTTTAGGGTTGAATAAAAATTATATTGTAGAGTTTTCTTTTGGTTATAACTTATATATATTAGGTAAAAATTAAAAAAATTATTAACTAACATTGTAATTGATAAAACAAAAATTATTAAATAAAAACTAAAAAATATTTATATATAATAGGGCTTGGGGGGTGTGGGGGGTAGGGAGTACAAAACCAAATCTCACTCCATTAAGAATTTAGAGATTATTTTTTCCCATTTTCTACCCCATTCACTAAAAATAATTCAAATTTCACCCTAAACCCATGGAAGATTTTGTTATCCCTATCTTCAAACACTAAAAGACATGTATGACAACGAGAACCTATCATCTCTAGCTTATGTGCTCTTTACGACACATTCTATACCTGCATTAGATTGGATTGCACTGCATTGGATTATTATATATCATATTAAGGTGAATTATATTTTAGTATAGTGCCACGTTTATATAGTAAGGAACTGCTGCATTTTATAATATATTATATTATATTAAATTGATATTATATTATATTATATTGATATAATATTATATTATTTTAATATATGCATTAAAATTTTAATTTATTGCTAAAATGAGATTGCCACCAACTGCAGCTTGCAGCCGAAAATAAGAAATTTTTATTCATTTACATCATATTCAGTATTGTTGGAAGTATCTTCTTGAGTTCTATGCAACAATACAAATATCACTGAGAGCTTAGCCCTTTATTCGTTGTAAATGTACAATTAAAGTTTTGTGAAAACTTTGACTAAAAATAAACAGAGAACGACAGCTTGGTTTCAAAAGGTATTCATATTGTTACGTTGAGCTCAAGACAACAATTCCAATTGTATATTATTCAATTTAGACGGAATTTAAAAAGTGCGGGCAGTGGTGATGAACAGTGGCTTTTTATGGTATTGGCGATATCTGATGGTTGGCTGTAGTACTAATGTATTTATGTTAACAATAATTATTTATAAAATATCATAAATAAATTATTTAAACTTGAAAATGATTTAAATAATAAAAAAAGAGAGAGAGTACAAACTATTGTAGACACAGGGGGAGCCACAGATCTAATTTGCTAGTTAAAGGGGCTACTTAATACAGTACAATGTACCTTTTTTATTGCATCAAACATGGATTAAAAAGGCTAATACAGTGTAGAACATGCTAATACAATTGCACCAAACATGACCTTAAGAGGATTAGGATTCTTTTTTTGGTTTTGTATTAAAAACCTCTCTTCTATATTTATGTGATACTTCTAAACACTAGAGTGAGAGTTAGAGAGAGGGTACCATATCTTCTTGTTATTTGTTCCTAGAAATTTGCTCTAAGTTGTGAAATATGAAGCCTTTGAGTGAGAACATTCAATGGCACAAATTTTATCCCAACTTAATAAGAGGTAATTCCAACAAAAGACAGCACTCTTTGGACTAGGCTTTCTCTTTGTTGGATGAAACGACAATGAATTTCTCTTTAAGGTTGATTTAGTGGGCCTCTGAATTTCCTCCTAAGAGTCGACTTCCTTAGGGGATGAAGATGACTTTTTCATATGATGTTGTACAAACACAAGAAAATTATTAGAGGGCTAACTTTGCTAGTGTAAACCCTCTTAGGTCAAGTCAGTCACTAGATTTTAGAAACATAAATTTAGAGGAAGAAAATCTAGAGAGAGAAATTTAACATTTCCCCTATTAAGTGATCTTTTTTACTTACCTTTGAATGAGAATGCAGGGCATATTGTTTATAGTAAAATTGATTTAATTTGAGTAATAATTGCTTTGATGATAAGTGCCAATGTTCTCATGACACCTATTGACACTTATTTTCATATGCCATGCTGAGTGATAGTTGAACTTACAACTTTATTCCTGGGTGTAAGGAGTAAGCTTTTTTATCTTAGGTTATTTGTCCTAGGATCTTGGGATTATAGGAATCTTAAAACTTTAGAACCTGTAAGGCTTGTCTTAGAATCCTAGGATCTTAAAATCTATGAAGTTTTATTCTAGATAGTTTGTCCTAGGAATGTTAGAACCTATAATGTTTTTCTTAAGAGATTTATCCTAGTAACCTTGAAATGTTGGAACCTAAGAGGTTTTATTCTAGGTGATATGACCTAGGAAGCATAGAACTTAGGAAGTTTGGAACCCTAGAGGCTAGGAACCTTGGAACTTGTGGATTTTTTTGTTGCAGTTTTTTGGCAATATCCTCTTGGGCTTTGTCGGAACCATGTTTATTCGGGCACCAGTTACGCTATTATTTTTGGTCCAACAAATAAGTGTTAAAAAAAAAGACCATTTATTTTAAACCTAGGATTCTTTATCCTAGGTTATTTAATCCTATGATTTTTAATTAGAAGATTTTTCTCCAATGATTTTTATCCTTGATTTCTATTGTAGAATGATTTTTCTCCAAAGATTTTCATCTTAGGATGATTTTTTCTTGTTCATGGATGATTGAGTTTAGAAGATTAAAAGCTATCTTTGGAGGATTTTTCTCTAAAGACTTTCATCTTAGGCTGATCAGTTTCTATCCTTAAATGAGTGAGTTTGGAAGATTAAAAGCTATCTTAGAAGGATTTTCCTCGAAAGACTTTCATCCTAGGATAACTTGTTTCCATCCTCAGATGGTTGAGTTTGGAAGATCAAAAATTATCTTAGGATGATTTTCTTCTAAAGATTTTCATCCCAGGATGATTTGTTTTCATCTTTGGATCATTGAGTTTGGAAGATTTAAAGCTATCTTAAGAGGATTTTCCTCCAAATATTTTCATTCGAGGATGAGTCATTTCCATCCTTGGATGTTTGAGTTTGCAAGATTTAAAGCTATGTAGGAGAATTCTCCTCCAAAGACTTTTCATCCTAAGATGACTTCTTTCTATCGTTGGATAATTGTGTTTGGAATTTTGAATTTTAAATAGTCTATTTTAGGACTTTCTATCCATATCTATTCCATCATTACTTGCCTTGAAAATTGTCTTTCTTTGATTGGCTTAGATTACTTGCCTTTATTAATTGAGATTTTCCATCAATAATTGCCTTAATTCTAAATCCTTTTTTAATTGGCCAAGATCCTCTTCATCTCCTATATAATCCCTCATTTTCCATTCTTTTATCTTGCTCAAGACTTTACAAGAGAGAGACATATGTTTTAAAGAGAAAATCTCTCAAGTTTAAAAAGAGAGAGGGTGGTGATTTACGATGTTTGATGGCAATATTCATGGTGGCTAGTGATGATTCCCATTTTCCAATGATTTTCTAGCAATTTTCTTGTAACTTTTTGGTGATTTTCAATGTGTTTTTGTTGATTATAATTTTGATCTATTTTTTAATCATTTTTTTTGTGTAATTAAGAGAGTAATCATATGTTATTGTGATATTGTAGGTCTGTCTTAGTTCAAGAAGATCTAGTGTAAAAATGGACAAGGATAAGAAATTAGTGATGGATGCTATTCCTTTGACAACTATTCATCTACTATAAGTGATGTTAATAGTTGTGAGTTAAAAAAGGAGGTAGATGAGGATAATAGTACATATGTAGATGAAATAATAAAAGAAAATAGGTTATTAACTTAGGAAATTATAAGGACAAGGATAAGCCTTTAATTGAACATACTTATCCAGGAAAGATGAAGACGATTAAGAGTGGATTAGGCAAAATGCCCGGTAAGATTCTAATGATCTAATATAGCATTTCTAGGTCAGTCACACTTTGTCATACTTCACTTAAGAGGAGTATTGCCAATCCTCCTAATGACTCTGTTGGAATTACTAGATGTCCGTTAAATTCTGGAGTATGACTTCTTTTTTACCTTAAATACTACATAAAACCCCTTTCCTCTCAAACATCATACAAATATAAAATAATGTACCGTCAATCTCCTTTTTCACGCAATAATGCTCAAAGTGCCTATCTATATTAATTGTGTAAGCGAAACATTCACCTTCTATAATAGAATTTTGTATAGACAAATCAATAGCTTCTTTAAGCTTGTCTCAAAACTCTGCTTCTAACTCCTTATACCTTTTGTCAGTAACTACCCTCTTGAAATGCATAATTCATTGAGATGCAAGTTGATGTAATCTTTTATACTAGCAATAAACTTCTCACTAAATTAGGTATTATTGATTCCAACTAACCATGCTTGTCTCTTGTATGCACAAGTCTATTTCTCCCTTAACTCTAATATAGTTTTCAACCGATTATTATAACACACATCAAATTCCTCAAGCATTACATTCCAAACACTCAAAAACTCATTTTCCTCTTCAATAGAGCACATAAAGGTAAATAATGCACTTTTTACACCTTTAGGACCTACAAAAACATTGTTTACATGCTTTAAGGCATTTTGCATTTGATGCGATGTATAAAGCCTTTGGTATGTATTAGGCATTACATGTGAAATAGCCTTAGCCATCACAACATCCTAATTTTTAAAGATTGTTTTTGGTGATTTCCCATACATTACCTTTAAGAATATTTCAAACAACCATATAAATGAATCAATAGTCTTATCATACATCAAAACTAACCCAAATACAACTGCCACTTGATGATGAATAAATCCAACAAGAGTTGTCAATGGCTGATTTTCTTTGTTTACTTTGTAAGTTGTATCAAAACTTACAACATCTCCAAATTGGCCATAATCAATAATCATTTTATCATCTACACAAAATATTTTTATAATCTCTAATTGTCTAGCTACATAAAGTAAAAAAATGATGGATTTTATAAAGTTTCATTAAAAAAATATTTCAATAAATACCATGCTTCTCCATACACTAAATCTTTCTCTCTCTTTATTCTAAGACAACATTTTTTATCTAGTTTTTTGTATCAAAGGGATTCTCGCCCTCCCACTTACTTACCCATTAATCCATACACAGATTTAAGTGAAATCTTATGCATTCTTCTACCAGATCTACTGTTATAGATTGTGAACCTATTACTTTTCTTTGAGAAGGTAGCATGTGTGCACACTCTTGCATTACAAGTAGATGGTTATAAGACTCAATAAAGCGATTAACAAACCAATTATTCTTTCTATTTGACCTGACAAATAGTCCAGAATCAAACGCAGTTCTTGTCTTTGCTCTATATTTTACCTTTGGAAGATATTTTTGGCTTTCAATAGATAATAAGGGTGTTCAGAATCCAATTTGATCCATTCAATCCTTTTGATCCATAGAAATTTGATCCGTAAAAATCTAATCTGTAGATTGGTGGATTAGATTGGATTGAAAATTTGAAAATTTACAATTCGATAGATTGGATTGAAAATTTGAAAATTTACAATTCGATAGATTGGATTGAAAATTTGAAAATTTACAATTCGATAGATTAGATATGGATTTACTATTGTAAATTCGTAAAAATCCATAAATCTATAAAAAAAATTAAAAAATATTTATTTAATTAAAAAATTAAACCTTTAAATATGACATTAGTACTTACTAATAAATAAATAAGTTAAAATATAGTTACATTAAAAATATATTATATATCATCCAATAATAATAGAAAAAAATAATTAAATAAACAAATATAGCTTCCTAAACAATTAATTTTCATATACTAATTTAAACAAATGCGATTTTTTCTTTTTGGTGTGTTATATTTTAAAACTTTTAATGTATTTTTCTAACTTTATTCAAACAATTAAATTATTTAAATCTTATTTAATTTTGAATTTGATCGGTAGTAAATTTATTTTTATATTAAATTTTTTTATTTAATTAGTTCTTGGATTGGATAGAATTAAAAATTTTTTGCCCGTAAAAAAAAACGCAAAATGGTGAATTGGATATGAATTGGGTCAAATCCACATCCGATTCGTAGATGTATAGATTGGATTTGGATTGAGTTTCATCAATCCATGGATTGGATTAGATTGAACTAAAAAATTATAATTCGTAAAATCGTAGATCAGATATGGATTGATACTCAATCCACAAAATCCGATCTGTGAACACCCCTAAAGGATAACCTTGTTTTCAATAAACAAATACTCTTGATGTCATTTCATTAATTCACTTGTTCTTAGCGTGTGTACATTTTCTAATACTAAACCCCATACTTAAGGCATGCATACTTATTATAGAATTCATATTCTGTTTCTTATAAGTCAAACTCCGTGCCTAGTCTTGGTTTGCAGGACAAATCAATTGAGTTTTTTGAACTAATTTCTATTGCAACCATTTTAATCAATGAAAAAAATCTGCACAAAAAAAATCAAACTAACCTCATTGAATTTTTCTCTTTTCAAAATTTCTGCAATTGATATCACGATGATGATGGTGATAGAAGTAAAGTGTGTTTGAAGGCTGAAAGCAAACAATTGGGAAGAAAAAGCAGGGTTTTAAAATCAAGATTTTATTTTCAATATGATGCACTTTTGGAAGAGTAGGAAAAAAAAACAAAAAGGAAACAAATCTTAGCCATTGATAATCAGAGTAGATAGGCCTATTAGGATCCTTAAAAGTTAAACAAGAAGTCAACTCAACATAGGATCCCGATCTTATAAATTATATCCATAAACAAATCTTAAAAATTTTTAAATTATTTAACTAAAATACATGATAATAGGATTCTTTTATAATTTTTTGATAAATCCACTAAAAGAATTAGTAATAGCATTATTAGGGATATGCCTAAAAGATAGGGCAATGTATAAGATTAAGGGTGGGCAAACAAACCAACCCGACCAAATCTGATCCGATCCGAATTTTTTGGGTTCGGATCGGATGCGGATTGGGGGTCAAACTCGACTAGGTTGCTTTTTCTAGATCCAATTGAATTGTATTCAGATTAGATCAAATCCGATCCGATCCGACAATCCGATAGGATTATAAAAAAAAATCATTAAGAAACATAACACTTAAAACCTAATTTCTCTACACACACGTACACAACACAAAGCTAAGTCGTCACCACCAAAACTCCAAAAGTGAAACTCCAATTCCAAAAGACCAACATCACCAGCACCAACCACCATCGCCAAGTCACCACTGTGCACTACAAAATCAACCCAGAAGATCGCACCAACACTGTCTATAGCAGATCCATGGTTGCGCCAGCTGCACCCAAGCACAGGAGATCCATGGTCATGATAGCTGCTGCTGAGCATAGCAGATCCATGGTCGCGTGAGCTATCACCAAGCACAACAGATCCGTGGTCATGCTGCCAAGATGCCTAAATTAGCAGCCTCTCTCTAATCTCTATTGTCGAATGGCATTTTCTGGTGAAGCGCTTTACAAGTGATGCTAGTGATAGAGAGTTGTGAAAGTTGGTCAATTTTTTTTAAGCTTGTGATTGTTGTAAGGGATTCTATGAAGGCTTTTGATCTTGGCGAGAGGTATAGGAAGTTGGAAGAATTGTGATTTTTATTGATCTTTTGACTTATTAAAATAATATGTAATTATGTGTTTAGATTATTCAATTTTGTGTGTTGAAATTGTAACTCAGATATAAAGCTCATGTGATTGCAATTTGTAGTCTATGTTCTGATTAATTCCAACTTCAATTATAAAATATAGGATAATAATATGGCGAGACAAAAAAGAAAAGGAAATAATTATCTCTAGTCTCTACAGCCTTACTTAAAACAATACCACCAAATCCGATTCGATTCAAATTCAACCTGAACATGTGATTCGATCCAATCCGATCCGAAATGATTGGTTGGTTGCTTACAAGTCTTTATCACACTTACAAGGCTTACTCCACCCCCTATCCGACATTGTTCTCCTACAAACTAGAGACTCCCTTTTATAGGCTCAAGGGATCCACTGTACAAACAATATTATATATTATTTACATTATTACTCTACTTTAAAACTAGCACACACTTATCCTTATCCATAAGGATTCCCACAAGTTACACATGGGTTCCTCAATTATTGATCCTATTATTATCACCACCGCTTCCACTACGGGGTCCATTTCTGCTTCCGCTCTAATCATTGTCACTACCTGGCATGGTGTCCTCTGATGGGATTCTGAATTCCATCTCTATTTTTTTTTTTTTTTTTTTGCCAGCTTTCACCAATCCTCGTCATCCTTTTCCTGTTGGGCCGCTACAGGTCCAAGTTATGGGCACTCGTTCTGGTCTTCATCATGGTCCAACCACTGCTCAAGCTCTTCGAGTTCGTTCTTCCACCTGTCTACTTCATATGGTTCCTAGGGATTGATTTCACCTTTTCTACCATGCTTGTACAAGTTGTCATTATACTGTCTCTGCATCTTCATTCTTCCATCTTCATCATTGTGGAGACACAAGTTCCTAATTTCTTCCCGAAAATAGAGATTTGGTGTCCCCTGGACTTGGGGCGAAATGGGGTTGTATGTATTATACATGGGCACTGTCTCGTATACTTCTGCTAATTCCTTCTTTACCATAAAGCATCATGTCCTCATGGCAACCACTTCTTCATGCATGTGCTTGTGTTCCACGACCCGTACCAATGGAGGCTTATACCTTCCCCAGATATTAGTAAATTGGACAAGCATTATCGTATTATAGGTTAGGTGATACCTATTAATCAGCTTTGGCGTTAAGATATTCTCAAATATCAGGGCAAACATTTTTCGAACCAGTGTCCCTTTCCATATCTTCGGCTTATATAGATTAAATTTGGCTAAAATAATAGTGCCACTAAGCACATGTTTGGCCTGTACCATAAGATATAATAGGCCTGTGAGGTTATGTCACAAATGACATAATGTCCCTAATTGGTGTTTTCATCGATTACATAGTGAAATGTGCAACTGACTTTGAATATAGTCTCATGTATTTGGTCTTGGTCTGGAAATGGTTCAAATGGTTGATTGCATAGCCTCTTGTGATTAGGTTTTAACTCTTGCCTGCTTATTAGCATCCAAACTTTCTAATGTTAGGCAATATTATAGATCCTCCCTTGTAGTCCATTACTTTTTGGAAGATCATCTCCTTAATCTCTTGTGGAAGCCAAGAAATGAACGTGGAGAGGTCTTTCAAAACATAAGCCCTTTCTGCATGCCATCTTGATGTTCTTTCTACCCAACTCTTCGGCAGGCTCCTTCTTAACATGGTGATTGGTCTGGAGAGAAAGTCTGCAATCATGTTGGATTTTCCTTCGAACTTGAACCTTGATAGGGATTCTGACCACTGTGCTAATTGTAGATCTGGGATTTCTCCTTCTTCGCTTCTGAAGAATCCTTATAGATATTTATAGTCTATCTCAATCACGAACGGAGTAAGATATAAGAAAAATTGAAATTTCTTAATTCATTTCACAACTATTTAAACTTTCTTTTTTGAGGATGAGTAGTGACTTTGAACATCGTTGAACTGCCTAGATTTATAACCACACACTCTTCTATTTCCCTCATATTTCTAGATAAAAAATGCGTCCTAATAATTATCACTCGCATCGGTCTGCAAGATGAGCTGTCTTTTGTCTGAAATCTTTAAAGGTGGAAGTGACTGGCACTTCTGCTTTAATTTCTTTAAAGCTTTTGTCACTTTTTTAAACCATTGTGGGGCTCCCTTTTTTAAGCAATTTGAGATTTAACTCGTCATCTTTGAGAGATCTTGGACATGATCGGCTATATAATTGACGATTCCTAAGAATTGTTGAATCTGCTTTCTGGTGGTAAGTTAATTTGGGAACTGTGTTATCTTCTCAGCAATATGAGGTTGAAGGATGATGAACCATTCCTTTATGTGCAGTCCTAGGAAATCTATCTCCTCTAGTCCAATTTTCATTTTGGACTCTGATAGGATTAACCCATGCTTGTAGGTGAGTTCCTTGAATCTGGACAGATGCTCCTCGTGTTCTTTTTCATTTCGGCTAAAGATCAATGCATCGTCAATGTATATTAGGCAAAATTCAGAAATGGATCTGTACAACTTCATCTATTCTATTTTGGAATTCTGACGTTGTATTCTTTAGACCAAAAGGCATCACGTTCCACTCATAGTAGCCATGGGGGACCACAAAGGCTGTTTTATGCCTGCTATTCTTTTATCCCGATCTACCAAAAGTCAAACTTCATGTCAAACTTTAAGTACACATTTACTCATGTTATTATTTTTCAAAGGTGTGTCTGACGTGGGATAGGGTACCTTATGTCTTGCAGGCAATCATTTAGTTTCCTATAGTCTATTACAAGACTCTTCTGCCCTTGCACATGTTCCGAGTGCTTGTTCACATAAGAAGCTAGGCTGGACCAACTAGACTCAGAGGGCCTGATCAGCTTGAGGTCCAGAAGGTTCTGGATCTCCTCCTTACACAGTTCTTCATCATAGGGCATCCTTGAATGAGATGTTGTTTAGTGAGGTATAATCTATCTGTCTTTGTATAGCAGGTCTACAAAGTATTGTTCCCTAACCCAAAACAAGTTTAGGACTTCTACACAACATTTTAAAAGCTCCTTCTTTTGGGCTTCGAATTTTTAGACTAGGTTTTTTCTCTTTCTCTTTTCATTTTCACCCTCCTCAAAAAAGAAAAAAAAAATTTATCTATGGGATGAGAAATTACGGGTGGTACCATCAATAGGATCAGTAAGGGCATAGGAGAACCCTTCAGGAAAGAAGGCAAAAGGGGTTATAAGGCTAAGGAAATCTATGCTAAAGAGGACATCTTCCCATTAGTGGTCAAAGGTAAAGAAATTATGCCTTATTCCAAATGGCAAGACCTCAATTGGCCTCGTATACTTGTGGCTGTAGAAGTTCTATCCATTTGCTGCTGCAAAAACGACCTCTGTAAGGCCATAGCACTTTCTGGGACGTAACCCCCCCATACTATAGAACTTACGGCACTTGTATCAATAAGTGTCATGAGAGCTACCTACTTCTCCTCTTTTGATTTGAGGATTATTTTAACATATGGCCTGAAAAATGTTGTAGGCTGCATGCTAAGGTCAATCTAATTAGGTTATTGGCTCTTCATCATCAAGATGAGGTCTTCATTACTACCGGTCCCATCTTTGCTTTATGTCGAGCTTTTAATATCACTTTCTTGTTCGAAAGCTAATATTGCCTCTTTTGATTTGGTTGTCTAACTATAGCACTCATCCTAGAACTTTGGCTGTTGTATTATTTGTAACAGTTTGGCTGGTATCCTCCTCTTCTTTTTTGTATTGCCTTACATAGTGCCTTTTTTTCCCACATATGAAGCACCTGCCAACAGTTTTAGGTTTGTCTCTCTTCTTAACATACTTATACTTCTTTCCTTTGTATGGTTTCCATCTTTTCTACTTCTTTTGCAGCTTGTAGGTACAGATCTTGTCACTGTGCTGGCATCCAAACTTATTGGGTTTGTCATTGTAGTACTTTTGCAAGGACATTTTTTCTAATTGTTTCATGTGCTTCTTTAGATCTTGTGATCAGCAATGACTCATAATGAGCTCCATAGCCATTTGGTATAGTTGGGCTAAGCTATATTCTGCTAAATTTGTCATGACATTTACCTTGAATTTAGCCTCCATCATCTCAGCTACTAGTCTAGGCATATTCAGAACAAACGTTTTGTGAATTATGTCTGTAAGCTTGTAAAATAGATAATAGAGCCTTTCTTGCTCTATGTAGTATTCTTCCAGCTGTCTTACATCACAACATTTGTTCTAGAGAAATTGTTTTTCTGTCATTTCTTTCTCTCTTCAGTAAGGTCTTAAGAAATTCAGGGATAGATTTGTAATTATCTCTTCACAAAGATCTCCTGCACTTAGCATTTGCTTTTTCTCTTGTGCCGAGATTGTTTGTCCCCCACCACCTCTGTAATGATCCAGTGAATCTTGCTAGCAATCTCAAGGTCGCTCTTTCTCCTGAGTGGTGAGTGTGCCTTTGGCATTCTCCTTCATACCAAGCTACCATTTTCTCAAGAAAATGAAGCCTTTCCTTTGGCTTCATCCCGTCTATATTCCAAAATATTTTTCCTTCGGTTCCAATTGGACTCTTGTTTCCTATTCATCTTCTTGTTCAGCCATAGAGGTATCCTTTGTTTGTTCTAGGTTTGATGACTTAACTCCAAATGGCTGGGGTTCATTTTGTGCAGTGAACTGAGTTGTTCCAGACATCTGTCGAGTATTAGAGGTTGCTCCTATTTCGAATATGGAAGCTGTAAATCTCCTCTTAGTATTTGTGTAAAAAAGATTGGCAGTTTCCTGTCTTTCTATCTTTACAGGCAGGCCACTCTCCCTTAGCTCAATATAGGATGAGTTAGAAGAGTCACCTGTATCTGGTTCTTTCATTTCCCATTTTGATGCTTTGATGGGCCTTGGCTCTTATTGTGGTACATGGTAGCTTCTCCAGAAAGCTCTCTCATTGTTTTCTATTAAGCTTTCTTCCCAGATATGCCATGGTTTTAATGGCCTATTTGTTTTCCAGCAGGGTCTCATAAAGCACTCTCTCGTCCTACTCATTTTTTCGTCATTGTCTACTCCTATCTTGACAATCATGTTTATTCTTCTTAGCTGCTCATGCAGGTCTGACAATTATTTTGTTATCATTCTGTGAGTCTTTCTCTTATTTATTATCTTCATCTCTAAATGTTCTAGATGGGCCATAATCTGTTGTTGATTTATTAGGATATCTTCCAAGGCTTGGTTTTGCTCTATTGCATTCAGATTGTTCTAGTTGACTGCCTTTTCAATTAGTTCGAATTCTGATGGGTTCACCTTTTGGATGACCCATTTCGCTGCCATAAATCCCCCTATTAAGTCCTTGACTATCTCATTATCAAGGTCTGGGGTGTTAATCACAGAGATTAGGCCTGGTATCCTCATAGATAAGGACCTCTTTGGCATGTGTGTACAGGCAGAAGGAGGTTTTCCTTCTATCTAGCACTTTTCACAAGGATAGATTGGCTTTATTTCAATAGGAAAGGAAATCGATATTCTACCATCTTGTAGTTTATCCACCTTTAGTACCTTATGGATTTGCTGGGGCTTGTTGTTTCTTTCATACTCGTTGACCCATTGAGAAGGAAAAACGAGCTAATTTTGCCTGTATGTTCTGGGCTGGATAACCCTGCATTCACCAGCTATGAATCTGGTGATGGGTCTTCCAGAACTACTTATCAAAAACATATGGGTCTGGACCTTGTATGTCATAAAGTGCTAGATCGCAAGGGTTGGCTCATTGGGTTTCATATTTAACCCATTCAGCTAAATAAGTCTTTTAATAGCTTTTGGAAAGGATGGTCTATGTAGGTCAAGGGTGAAGTTTGGCTCCACTTGGAGGATTATATGACCCTGGTTAAGCCTTGTTTTTACAGCAGTTATTAAGGCTTTTTCAAAAGTTTGCCAGCTAGTATCTAGGATGGCAACAAAGCAGGTTATATTCTTTCCAAGTAAGAACAATAGTTGGAGTCCTATCTGGATAGCACCTATATGTAACCCTTTGTATCATTCCCTTCTATATCGGGTTATCTCAGCATTAGTTAGGATAAGGAGATAGGTTTCTTTTGAGTTTGAAGAAATTGCCTAGACTATGATTTCGGAAGACTTGTAAATAGATTTGACCTTGGGTTGTCTTATAGGTATTATGGACCTAAGGGAATTTAAGGCGACGTTTGCATGGTAGCATCTGTAAGGGTTAAAAGGATCTAACCCGAAAGCCTGGACTGCCCTCGAGTTATTCTCTTCTTATGTTTCTAGACTCTGACAGTCGAGGGGGTAAGATCAAAATTGGGTTGGATTTCTAATCTTTGAGGATTCTGGCTTTCCATGAGTGGAAGTATTTTAGAGGGTTTTCTCAAGTGATAAGCCCAAAACACGACTCTCTTGACCTTTTAACAGGGCACCACGTTCTAGGAGAATTCTCTCTGGGATATTTTCACTCAGGGATAGTAGGACACAAAAAATCAATATCCAACAACGTTTCTGATGTGGAAGATCCAAATTAATCGGCAACCACAGAGCATACTATGTTACTAAATACCCAACGGTTTCCTTTTTCAAAATTTGGCTCTGTACCACTTTTGGAAAACAATAATTTTATTGCTGCAT
The DNA here is from genome assembly GCA_030449905.1 of Luvunga scandens. Lineage (NCBI taxonomy): Eukaryota > Viridiplantae > Streptophyta > Magnoliopsida > Sapindales > Rutaceae > Luvunga > Luvunga scandens. The sequence goes on along the minus strand of JASUUG010001097.1, from coordinate 914,636 downwards.
GCTGAGGTTTAGGTTCGGGTTCGGATCAGATCATAGGTTCGGGTTGAATTCAAATGACCTTTTCCCCAAATCGATCAATCTAAAACTCAATTGGATCTAAAACTCAATCGGATTGATTTGAACCTGATCCAAATCCAATTTTTCCCACCTCGACATAAGATTAAAAAAAAACAACAATTAATAAGATAGTTTGCATCAATATCTTTAGAAATATAACAATTAATACAAAAAAAAAAATACAACAATTAATAAGATAGTTTGCATCAATATCTTTAGAAATAGTGGATGAACCTACTACTCTTATTTTTTTGGAGGCAGTAGCTTTGGAGTGTATAGTAGCAGCAATAAATGTTAAGTACATGCCAACATGTTATAGTAGCACTTATGCACAAACGATAGCATGACAATAAATATAAGCTAGCATGCAGCATGATCAATGTTAATCACGAATCAATAATGATTGGATCCCAACAGTAGAGCATCAACTTGAGTCCTAATTATTATATTGCATCCAATAGTGAATTTTATAACTAACAAAATTAATATTTTACTACTTTTTAAATGAATGTCACATTAATTGGGACTCAATTGATAAGGCATTTGCATATTAAATAGTGTTCATAACTAATGAAATTAATATTTTATCATCTATTAGATGAATGTTATATCAATTGGTACTCAAATTGAAACTTAATTGTTGAGATCTCCATACAGAACTCATCACAAATAGGGATGATTGACACAATTTGGTGTAACTTTCCTCTAGTATTTTAAAATTATTTTATATTTCTTTTATGAAGTTAAAAAAGAGAATTGCACAAGTTACAAGTTTCTTTTGTTTTGATTCATGCTAAATATCTTGGACCTAGAATAACAATATTCACATGATTAAATCTCATATTTTATGCCTCATTTCACACAACTAGGCAAGTTCGAAACTTATCTTAATGTCCATTTTATACATCTCCTTCAAAAGAGAACAGCATCTTATTTATTTATCAAGTTTGAACCTTATTTTCATGTCCAGCTTATCAATATCTTTCAGAAAACAGTATTTTATTTGGTGCTCGCAAAAATCTTCAATAACATATTTCTTTTGATATGATCAATAATATATTGAGAAATTTAGATGATACATCACTAATTAAACAAGACCATTTTTCAATCCATCAGAAAATAAAGATTCAAACACCTCCATTTGTTGCTTCTCTAAAACAACACCAACCTCAACGCCACCTCCTCCGTCTCTTCTGTCTGCCAAAGATATGGCTTGTGTCCTATCTATTGACGCAATCTCCACCTTCTTGGGCCTCCCCCACCCGAAATCCGACCCGTAAACATCAAACTGGGTCGAGCCAGCCACAGAAAAAACTATTGCTCCTTCTTTCAGAATTTCCAACATTTCTGAAATCTTGTCATCATTAGCTTCAATAGCATCCGTATCGATCCCTTTGACCACATCACTTAACATATCTGCAACAAAAGCAACCCCGTTTTCTTGAACGAAATCACTTGCTTTTGCAGCCTCACAATGTCTGCCATTACAGTTACCAAAATAATTAAGTGGAACTGGAGGATCCAAACGGCTCCTATAATCCGCAGTGAATCCCACCACAATAGTTTTAATTTTATCATTACTTGCTGCAGCTTCAGCTTCAGCTTGAGTTTTGGGTTTGGCTAATTTAGCTTTAGCCATGCAAACAAACACGTAAGCTAATGTAAGCACAAAAGTTGATAAATGAACTTGTTTTGATTTTGGTGATTTTGATAACTGATGATTAACCTTGTGCCTGAGTTTCGTAATATCTTCACGCGTCAGCTCAAATGTGGCTCGGACCAATTTGTTTAGAGACTCAGCGTCTAAGAATGGTAAAACCTTCAAGCTCCGTATCTTGTGGGGATTCGAATTATCGGACCCGACAACCCACTTATTCAGTTGCAGCATGTCCTGACCCTTCGGATCTTTGATGACAGTCCGGTCGAGGAGAGGGGTTAGTTCAGGTGATAAACAAGGGTGATGGCATAATTGTAATTGTTTGCACAAATAAGCCCAAGATTTCACGAACAAGGTTGAAGTTTTGCCATCAAGAATCGCATGGTGAGATGAAACACCAATTGAGAAGCCTTGATTCGGAAACAGTGTTATTTGGATAGCAATTACCTCAGCTTTATCGTCCGTATTCGACAACTGGGGAACAAGAGGATGAAATTCAACCGCTTGGCGGATTCCGTCGCCGGAGAGGTGGTGGAAGCCTGCGTGGGACTGGGAAGACCACTCAGCAACTGTGAATGAAACGCCGTCGTTTTGATCAGGGAAGTAGTAGACGGCAGGCTTTGCGGCATCCAGCGGCCACATGATGTGACCAGCAAGAGGGAGGTAATGAAGGAGAGTGAGGGAAAGGGAGTGCTTCAGCTTTGGGAGGACCTCCGAGTTGAATAAATCCCACGTCAAGTCAGTCATCTCATAGAAGAAGAGGCGTTCCACAGGAGGATTCTTGAACCAGAAAATGTCGAAATAGGTGAGATCAAGAGTGAACGACGTCGCCTTTGAGCTGGGGTCGACGAAAGGGGTGATTTTGGTAACCTCGTGCATCTTTATTGTGACTCTATTTTCATTTGCAGCCATGGGATAGTGAAAGAGAGAAAGAACTGGAAGCTAAATGAAAGCTAGCCTACCTAATAGCTACATGCCGCAGCAGGACGGCATCATGTATATATATAATTTAATAAAATAAGTGTTTCGTTCATTATTAATAGCACATTTCTGTTCTGACTTCATTACTTCACATAATTTAATAATGTGTGTCGGTATCTAAAAATTTAAAGACAACCCGAGAAGAATTTATATGAAAGTTCTCAAATTACGTACTTATACAGATAAGGTTATGGGCTTCTGCGGACCATATAATTAATGTTACGATTTTTTTAATATAACTACTATGTGAGTTCTCTTAACTAGTGGGGCCACCAAATCAATAGTTAAAATTTTTCTCAGAGCACATGTTAGTTAAACGGCAATTCCTGACCCTACTCATCCACAAGAAAAAGCAAATTGCGACACTCAATTTGAGTTGTGATAGCCTAACTTATAAGTGATTGACACATTTCAGTGAATTTGGTCCTTATATTTTATTTATTTAATTATTATATTTTTTTTTTAATTTGTTGATTCATTATTTATATATGTTATTGTCCATATATACATTTATATTTAAAGTAGATAAAATATTATTGTACGTATTTGAACATTTAACTTAAAATCACATTAAGTGATGACCCATCAGCTATCAACTCTCCTTAAGCGACAGCCGATTACCAGAATTAACAATCTCCAGACCAAAATACATTCTATGTATGAATATATTTTTTTCCATTTAGTTCTCGCCCAATGCAGTTTCAGGTGGCGTGGTGCCTTTCGTTTGGTCTTGCATGCAATCAAAAATCGATTTGGACTACTCTTGTTATGGGGACCCACCGAAGATACTAGAAAGATTGAGATTGCCAAGATTCCAAGCTCTTAGTAATCTTCTCTTCAAAATGTGTGGTCAGCTTTAAGATTTCTTTGTTTTCACTTCAACCACGTGTGGACGGTTATTAATGGACCTTTGATCTAATGGGAGAGTCCTTACACTTTCAATTGTGAGAGTAATGGGTCGAATCTTCATAAAAGTATTATGGAGGTTAATTTCAGTCTCCTTCAATTATCATCTAATTGAGTGGAGGTAGTCTCTCCCTTACGAAATGTAAGTGGAGTAGACAGCCCTTAAATATTTGAGAGAGTTTAAAAAGTGTTTGGGCAGTACTTCAGTGAAAAATATATGGTTGGAAGTGTCCCAAATGCATAGTTGTAATTGTAAATATCAGTTGTAATTGTAACAATTTCTGTATACAGAATTCAAAAAAAAAAAAAAAAAACCACATGTGGACGGTTGGGATCTACTATTTTGGGCCTATGTAAATAATGGAAACCACGTGTGGACGGTTGGGATCTATTATTTTGGGCCTATGTAAATAATGGGTGGAATTAGGGATTTTGCAACTTAGAAGCAGAAGATAAGAAGATGTTTTATTTGGGGCAAAGTGAATTTTACAGGTAAAGATTGTGAAATTGTTGAGAAACGGAGGCCGAGAGAGAGAGAGAGAGAGAGAGAGAGTGGTATTTCGTGGGAGACAAAGAAAATAAAAAGAGAAAGTTGAGTTTTTATACTTAAAAATAAATGACAATTTTTTTAAAAAAAAAATCATCTTTTATTTAATTAAAGAGACTTGCGATATAGTGGTGAGTCATTTTTATATTACAAGCAAAAATAATTTTATAATACGTAACTTTCAAAAATAAATAATGACAATTAATAATGTGTACATCATGTATTACATGTCATTTTTATTATGTTTTGTAGTAGTGAATGATCTCATATATCCCTTGGCATCTAAAATGGTCGCACAAACTTATTTTTTTAAAATTATTATTATACATTATGACAATAGTAAAAGCTTTTGCAATAAATAAATATATTATAATAAACATAATTTTTTAACCCAAATTTCATCTAAAACTATGTCTCATTTATATACTCTAAAATTTCACCTTTACAAGATCTAAGTGAGATTTTCTGAATTATCTTACCAACTAGTTGATAAATACCATATTATTTTGGAACAGTATTTTAGGATAAAAAATTTGAGATATACAATATTATTCATAAATAAAACACCTGATTTTTTTTGTTTGGGTCCCTGTAAGGGTTCGGTTAGAAGAGAACCCACACCTGCACCAAAAGTTTACGCTCCCAATTGGGCCTTATTTATCCACTGGGACCTCATTCCAAAGAGCGAAGCCCGTGATACCCCACTACATGTCTTATAACACGACTTTTTAATTTTATTTTCTAAAATACCCTAGTTTATTTTTAATTCGTGAATTAAAATTAACATCTTGCCATAGAAGTAAAACTTCACCTTAAAAAGAGTATTTATTTTTAGCTTTTATTTATAAAATGCATAGAAATTTTTAAAATTTTAAATTATTTTTATTAAAGAATTTATATTTCCATAATCTAAACTCTAACAAAATATATAAAAAAAAAATTTTTAAGTAAAATATAAAATATAAATATAATTATATAAACTATGAAATGGGGTGAGTGAAAAGTCTTTTAAAATAATAGTCAATTAAAATTTTTTATTTAATTTAATTTTAAAATTAAATTTAGTTTTGGTTATTTAAATTTTTTTAAAAAATTATAAAGAATTTGAAGGAGTGTCAAAAGACCAGCTACACTGCACGTCTAATTTACCCCCGTACACAAAAGTCAAAACCATCCGTTTTTGTTGGAACTCTGTAAAAAACGGCGCGTTTTGGTTTTCTTACCTCTCTTCCCACCGCCGAGGACCGAGGTTAGTGTTACTCCTAGTTGTAGTTCCATTTGCTTCAAGAAAGAAATGGCAGTTATGTTATCAACAACAATTAGCACCACGCTAAACCTCAATGTTGCAAGTAAACCAGAAATCCCAGAGACAAAATTTGGTTTCGTGGCTGGTGACTTCACTTCCCCACTTCATTTTCCTTCACTTTTTAACACTTGTCTGTTACCAAACCTAAGGAATAAAAAGAGACTCTCACTCAGTAGTCTAGCTGTAAAGAACGAATCAAATTTTGAAGCAACTGTCAATTCTTATGGGAAGATAAATAAACCAAGGAAAGGAAGTGGAAATACTCTAATTTTGAGTGAGGGAAGAGATGAGGATGAGTATTATGGGCCTGTTTGTCCGGGTTGTGGGGTATTTATGCAAGATAAGGACCCAAATTTACCTGGGTATTATAAGAAAAAGAAAGTTTTTGAAAGAAATGAAGAATTTTTGGAAGATGAGGAGCATTTAGAAAATGATGTCGAAGTGTATGAGGAGGATATTGCGGATGGAAATTTTGATGAAAGTGATGGAAAAGAGAGTGATTCCAGGGACAGGGACATTTTTGATGATTGGGATTCTGATGAATGGGAAGCCAAGTTTTTAGGTGAAGATGAGGATGATTTGGACTTGGATGGCTTTGCACCAGCAAGTGTTGGGTATGGTAACATAACAGAGGAATTGGTAGACAGCTCGAAAAAGAAGAAATTGTCAAAAGCTGAGAGAAAGAAGAAGGCCAGGGAGGCACAAAAGGAAAAAGATGATGCTACAGTCTGTGCTCGATGTCATTCTTTGAGGAATTACGGACAAGTGAAGAATCAAGTAGCGGAAAACTTGATACCTGATTTTGATTTTGATAGTTTAATCGCAACCAGGCTGATGAAACCTGGTGGCAATGCAAATGCTGGTGTTGTGGTCATGGTAGTTGATTGTGTTGATTTTGATGGGATGTTCCCAAAACGGGCAGCTAAGTCCTTGTTCAAGAAATTAGAAGAGGCCAAGGACGATGCCAAGCTTAGCAAGAAGTTGCCTAAGCTTGTTCTTGCGGCTACAAAGGTTGATCTCCTTCCATCTCAAGTTTCGCCTACAAGGTTAGATAGATGGGTCCGTCATCGTGCTCAGGCTGGAGGGGCACCTAAACTAACTGGGGTTTACTTGGTTAGTGCACGTAAGGATTTGGGTGTGAGGAATTTGTTGGCATTCATCAAGGAATTGGCTGGTCCTCGAGGAAATGTGTGGGTTATTGGGACACAAAATGCTGGCAAGTCTACCTTAATCAATACATTTGCAAAAAAAGAAGGGGTGAAAGTTTCAAAGCTTACAGAAGCTCCAATTCCTGGCACAACACTTGGAATATTGAGAATTGGGGGGATTTTGCCAGCCAAGGCTAAGTTGTATGACACCCCAGGACTCTTACATCCACATCTGATGTCTATGAGATTGAATAGGGATGAGCAGAAAATGGTTGAAATTCGGAAGGAGCTACAGCCTCGGACATATAGGGTGAAGGCAAGTTACCATTTAACTAGTTTGTGCATTCCAACCAACTTTTCTTGTCTAAGCAACTAAGCTTCTGCGTATACGTTTTCTACTTATGTCTGTAAAAAGTTAAAAAGTGATTTGAGTAAGAGCTTACATAGCCCTGCTCGTTGAAATTCTGTAAATGGATAAAAGCATCAATTGCTTTAATGGATATTGTGTAGCTGACCAGTAATAATAAAGTACAGTGCATGAAACATTCACCAAACCAAATGAATACCCATTTACTCAGTTTTATGTTAGACTTGATTTATTTACATTCTTTTTTCCTTCTGATTCTAAATTTTTGTTTTGGATGATGCTTGGAGCTTGTTAATAAGTTGTGTCTGATCGAACTTGTATATACTTGGGTTCCATGACAAATATGTTACCATGCCAGATACATTTCATACTTCGGAGTAGCCACTTCTGTAAATTTAATGTGCTTTCTTCAGATTTCAGATTGTAACATTTCTCATGGAGCAGCAGTAATGCTTAGGAAAAGCATGCTTTGATTAATAAGAGAGGGAACAACAGACATTATATAATGATAGCTTGTTATTGTCATCATATAGTTTGTAGTTGATATCTGGTGTCAGTGACTTACTGTCTATGGATGTTATTTTTGTACTTCCTTGGGTATAGATTTGTCCAACATATCCTACCTATAACAGACTTACTAGAATCAAAGTTTTGTTTAGGCCTGACACTTTAAGTTTTGACATTTTTAGGCAGGGCAAGCCATACATGTTGGTGGCTTAATGAGACTGGACCTTGATCAAGCCTCAGTGGAAACAATTTACGTGACAGTATGGGCTTCACCAAATGTTTCCCTACACTTGGGGAAAATAGAAAATGCTGATGAAATCTGGAAAAACCACGTTGGTATCAGATTGCAGGTGAGAATTTTTTAGAAGAGGTGCTCTTGATATGAGCATTGCTTTAATAGTTAATTCATTATTTCACTCTATATGGTGGATTAGATTCTGTGTGGTGTTTGCTGGTCATCATCAATGCTGCATTCCTTGCAAATTCAACTGGCACTTACATGCAACTTAGCCGAAATAATCTGAGTTAGGTCATTTATGGCCCCCAAGGGCGTGGTTGGGTTAGTTGGCAGTGATTCTGTCGCCCTTCAGGACCCGGGTTCAATCCTTGGGGGTGGTAAGGGGGGGACAAATTGTATTTGGGCTTGCCTATCCCCCTTACCTTTTAAAGAAAAAAAAAAAAAGGTCATTTATGTTTCTTTTGTGTGCTCTATTCCTTTTAGGGCCCACTACTGCTCATCTTAATGTTCCATGATCTCCCTGCCATCAAACTAATTAAGGAATTAGTGAACATATCCTCACTCGTTTGTCTGTTGGATGCTTTTCATTAGGCCATGCATACTCCATAGCTACATTTTCAAAAATTGGATTAGCAAAATGTCTTAGTTTATGGTACATATTTTTGAAAATGGTTTTAACAAAGAAAAAGACTTGGAAAAGATTTCAACAAAAGTTGTCTTTCAATCATTTTACATACAAAAAATGCGATTGTTTTTTGTGGCTAAGATACTGATTGATGGAGTGAGAAAGAGAGGGAGACATCAATATAAACAAAGAACATTTTCAGAGCATGTCTATTTTTTTCTGTTACTATCATGTTTAAATATTATTTAATGTAACAATAAAAAAAGGCCAAAAGAATTTGATTTAGCTTTATTTGTTATTGGTTGAAAAAAATTAGATGCAGTCTTGATAAATGAAGTGATTAATCTATGGTCTGATGGCACGTAGTGTTTGACCATCTATCTGAAGGTTCAAACTTTGGCAGCATTTTCAAAACACGAATGAATATGCACACTAAGTTGTATGAATCCACTGCCCAGGTTTTTCTATTTTTGGATTGATGTCAATTTCACTCCCCTCCCCTAATCTTAAAACTTCTATCTGTTCAAGAGGCCAATTTGCTTTGTAGCTGGTTTGCCCTCCGAGATGTATCATTGAGCATCTCTACTCTCTATTTTAATGCTCTCTCTATTTTCCTATTTCACGTTGGTGGAGAAAAATGGAAGATTTCTTGATTTTGTGCTAGTTCGAATGGCATTAATTGTTAGTCCCTGCAAGTTCCATAGAATAAATATCGGTGTATGTTTACTAATATGAGAACGATGTAACTTGCTGTGGTTCAACGGCCTAATAATTCCTTCCAGTATCCATTAAAAAAGAAGAATTTTGTGCCTTCCTCAATTATTTGAATGCTTCTTTGAATGATTGTTAAACAGAACCTTTAAATGTCATAAATAAAAATTGGTCCTTGTCTGATGTATAGTCTGTTTAACTGCATTTAGCTTCTTCTCTCAGCCTCCTATCGGCCAAGACCGAGCTTCTGAGCTAGGCACATGGGAAGACAGGAAATTGAAAGTGTCTGGAACAAGTTGGGATGTGAACAGCATTGACATTGCTGCAGCTGGCTTGGGTTGGTTTTCTTTGGGTCTAAAAGGTGAAGCATCCTTGACTTTGTGGACATATGATGGCATTGAGATAACCTCGAGAGAACCTCTCGTTCTTGACCGGGCACCATTCCTTGAGAGACCTGGTTTTTGGCTACCCAAGGCTATATCTGATGCCCTTGGCAGCAAAAGTAAACTTGAAGCTAAAAAGAGGAAAAAGCTTGAAGAGACTGCAGATTTCCTTTCAGAAGTTTCTGCTTATAATTAGAAGTCTCCCTTGTCATCAGTATGTTTGAACTTGCGGCCCTAGAAGATAGATATTGCTGAACTGGAATCAGGTTCAGTTGGCGTTTGCCTAAATGGGTCATAGGTTCAATCATCATTTTGGCAAGTATAGGCATCCAGATTTTGTCACCTATGTTTACTTCACGTTGAGTTGTGTATCGTGTGAGGGAATTTTGATGACCACTTCATTCAACTTGGATGTATGATAAACCTGAGGGAAATGTATTTACATGGAGCCATGACCCATGTTGCACAGAGTATACCTGTGGTTAATGCAATGCTAGTATTGTTGTGCTCTTATTATGTATGATTCAGGGAACCACCTTTTTCAAGTCACAGCAAAACTGTCTGCATATGAATAACTAAGACCGAGCATACGACAAGGATAAATAAGAACAATGAAAACAGCCTTTGCTTTCCAGCTGCTATTTCGCGGAACAATTACCAATACACTTGAGGCGATTCAGCGAGGAAGATGAGAAAGCACCAATTTTTTTTCATTTATCCTAAATTGTTACATCTTTTTTACATTTTTCTTTACCCCAATGATTCTTTGTTTCACTGAAATTAAAGACGAGAATAAACAAGGAGTTATACAAAGAGTTACGACCTTGCTCTATACAGCAATTACAGAGAACAAACAACTACAAACTGCAAACACCGGCCATTGCAAGTTTTCCCTCTTCAACGGGGCTGCTGGATGCAGCGGGGGCTGCACTTTAGGTTCACATACTTTGCCGGCTTCTCAACATAGTTTGGAGGTTCCATGGAAGATTTGGGAGACTTCGACACGATCGTATTCTTCATCAGTGCATCTGCATCTGTTTACAATTATTCCATGTTAGAATTCAGTTAAGGTGAGTTTGATGTCTACTGGCGTAGTTAAAATATTCACTGAAAATATCAAAAGAGTCTCTCTGTGTCACCATTTGCAGGCAGTGGGGATGAAATGTTTTCCAGTTCACTTTCAAATGACATAATAAACTCATCGAACTGAGCTTCTATGCTAGAGAAATTTTCGCCAGCATCAAGGTCAAATGTATCAGGAAGCAAGTCAGCTACACTGCTGGTATCAAAGTCATCATCCCCACCATTGTCGTAGAAGCCATCCTCGTCTTGATGCTGGCTGAGCCAGTAGTTGTGGTACCATGTAGAGGTTGTGATCAGCTGCCACCATTCCGGGGAGAAATCCTCCACCTGGCGAAAAGCAGCTGGAATGAAGAGCGGGGCATTGGGGTTCAACGTCGACCTTCCTCCTGAAACTAGCGCCATCAAAGTCTAATTCTCACTTCTGATCTGCAAGCCAAATCAACAAAAATCAAAAACAAAAAATAAATTGAAAATTTGTTCAACTCCTCAATTGACATCAAAATGTCATGAATCCTAGGGAAAAAGCCACACCAACCAAAACATCTCCATCCAAATTAATAAAAGCCAGTTCATCCATCTATCAGATTCAATGTTTATATACTTTGAAAACCCATTCAAATACATGTAAATACACGCATCCAAACATCAGATCCAACCAACACAGCTGATACAAATAAACTTATCCCTCCAAATGAAGGGATCAAACACATGTCAAAAATTGAATTCTTCATACAATATGCATGTAAAAAATCCAAATTTTCATACATGATACATGTATGACTCAAAACTTTACGTACATGATACAGACCTTTGAGGTCCTTTGTGAAAATACTACGCTCTCTTTTTTTTTTTTAATCTCTTCCATTTTCCACCGATTTCTCAGCAACCAAACAAATTAGAAAAAAAATAATAAATAAAAAATGGAGAAAGATTTTACCTTTGATCTGAGACAAGATATTTTCTCGTTATGCTTTGCATTAAAGGAAAAGATGAGGAAGCCAAATGTCTTATATAGCAAGGGAAACTCGGGGTCGGTTTGGTTCGGATCCAAACCTGTTTGGTTTGGACTATCAAAAACAATACCAGCAAGTAGTTTTGTTTCCGCTGTAGTACAGCCTGCTTGATCATTCAGTCTATCTCATTCCTGCTGTTGTTAGTTGACCTATGACTTTCTACTACGGTTTCTCCTTTTACAGTTATTACAATTTACAACGTTTACCACTAAAAACATGCCGCGTCGAAACAAAAATAAAAAGTTGATGGGACCCATCCACGTGCGCGTCAACTGGCCTTTTGTCTTTGGGACGGCCAAATCACACCCATGGCAGATAGCAATCATTAAGAGATCCGACGTCCGCGATTTTCCGATCGTGGGTGATTATAGGTGCGGAAGGTGGGACCGGATTAGGTAATCGAACCCATCTTATGCGCGTCAGCCACATGGCCTGCTGGTCGGTTATAGGTAATGACACGACACGTGTCTTTACTTACCCAAAGACATGCATCCTAATCATATCATAAAACTTTATATTGTTTTAATAATTAATCCCATTTATTTATTTATTATTCTTTTTATTTAATTAATACTTTATAACGCGGAATATGTAATAGATATAATATGATAAAAAAATTCCCTAATATATTGTTTTTCTTTTAATCTCTGTTATCTCCGAGGTCAGAATAATCGTGACCAATTATATATATCGTAGAAGTTGGTCTATAAATTGATCTTTAATGTTTTGTCAAATCTATTGTTATGTTGTAAATGTGTATTTGATTGAATAAACTTTCACCGTATATCAAATAAATAAACAGAACAAAGTTAACTTTGATTATTTGAAATGTAATGAGGAAGCATATTATATTTTGGTCGAGTTACTTATTTTATTGTTAAAATAAAGAGTTTGTGTCTTATCGTTTGTATTGAAGAGGTTGATTTTCTTTCAAATTTTTTAAAAGTAAATCCAACTGGTTTGAAATCGAAATATTCAAATTATGTCTCACAGAGTTAGATTTTATAAGCATCTGCCTAATTGTAATTAATATCTTGTAACTTTTAAGTTCATTGTAATGCAAAAATAAATGGGGCCGCCTTAGAAACTGAATTTTATTCTAATAAATGAAGAAAATCTTTTGTATATAAAAGATAATAGAATCAATTCGTAATATTATGAGTCATATTATGTTACATTTATGCATACAACTTAGAAATTGTAAAAAGTTAATTTTAAGTCAGCGGTAAGATGCAGTTAGTAGCTGCCTAATATTATTATTATTATTATTATTATTATTATTAGTGAATCAATACATACACAGTTGAAGACTGGAGGAGTAAATGGGAGCCAACAAGTTTTTAATTAAGACAAAATCAAGATAATTAGATTTGACAATTATCAGTCAGTTGGAATTTAAATTGTACGAGGGTCCACCTACCTTGCAATAGTTGTAATAGTTGTATGATACCTTAAACTTTGTCTTTTTCTATTTCAGCCGATAGATTTAATGGCTAAAGTGTTCAATGGTTGAGATTGTTCAATTGATTATTAACACTTAAGTCCTTATTGTTTATTACAAAATCATAAAAAATAAAAATTTTTAAATATTTACTTATAAAACTCCAGGTGTTTTTAATTTTTTAAAGTTTGATCCACTGATGTAATTTGACCATAAAAATAATTGATGGTGTAAAGATAATAATGTAAAATCACATAATTTTTTTTAAACACATGAAAAATTGATAAATGTAAATAATATTTTTTTGTTATATAATATATATTTAATATAGAATAGAATAGATAAACTGAATATATATTAAGAATATAGGCTATTGACCTTACAATACTTCAGAAAATTATAAAATAAAAGAAGTGAAATTTCAAAATAAAAATCATCTAAAAAGTATTAGGTTGTAAAACTTTATTATTTTAATATTTCAAAACTTTACTTTTTTACTACAATTTTGTTTTTAACATTAGTTGACATCTTACTTTATTTGTACATACAATACGTTAGTTTACCTATAAAATATTAATATTACTCTTGAAATTTAAGGGAACCATTTTAATTTTTAAAATTTTTAAATACAACCCGACAAAGTCATAGAAAGATAAACAAAGAATAATATAAAAGGAAGCTAGTTTATTCTTTTTAAGAATGTTTCAAAAGTATTTTTTTAAGAATATTTCAAAAGCATTTGAACTTTGTGTTTCTTGAGAATTATCCCCTTTTTTTTAGATATTTGAGTTTGTGAATCTTGTTGTAATGATAATTTATTATTTATTCTTGATTAAAAATAATTGAATAGTAAATTTATTTGTTTCTAAATGCTCTTTTAAACATAAAAGGATTGCTTAATTTTTTTTGTGTTAGTTTAAACTTTTTTATGATGGCTAACTAACCATCATCGTAAAAGACTCTACCACAATTATCTTTTTTTTTTCCCTACATCCCTCTAGACCATCATCACTTTAAGAGTAGAGGGTCCATTTCGCACACTATATTTTATCATATTGTATTACATTATTTAATGTAGATATATTGTATTATATTATATTACATTAGCAATATATTATAATAATATTGTACAATACTTGGTAATTGTTATTACAGTGTCACTGTATTAATTTTATATTAATGTTAAACTAACATTATTTAAATAATAATAATAATAATAATTAATGACAGTAATAATAATAAATAATAATTAAAGTAATAAATTTTAATAATATTCTTATTAACATAATAATAATGATAATAATAACAGTTAAAATTCTTTTCAAATGTCATTTTATCAAAAGATGACTTATATATAAAAATTTATAACTTCTAGTGTTTATTTAATGTTTTATAAACTATAGGGTATTGCAATGTAATTAACTAAAAAACAAGACAAAAGTCAGTGCTACGTTTGCAACCGTTGCGACATAGTTTCATCCATTGTACAAATAAATGCATTGGGACTTACTTAATGATTCGGAGCAATCCCCTGCGTTAAAAACAGAGCTTCCACATGTGCTTGCGTCTCGACAAGAAATGGCATTTGATAATTTTTGCTCCACTTCCATCCCTCTTTCATGCAAATGGAAACTGAAAAGGATTGCACTTTGTTTGCATTTTCCCGTCACTACCATTAGTACAGTACCACCGCTACTGCGCCCCACTCGAACTCAGCAGTCAACAATTCCTCGTCAGATCCCATAAAAAAAAAATTTATAAATTATCTAATTTCAGTAGCTACTGAATCCTTATGTTTGTTCAAAATTAATTACATTGTCTTAGTTCGCGTCTTTTGGTAAGACATATCAATTGCATATTGGCATCAATGATTGTTATCTAAGAAAAAATTTTAAAAAAAATAAATTATGTCTGTTGATTCAGTATTAGGTATAAGATCAGGTCAATATTAAATTTTAATTAGTCACTATAAATTGTACTATTTTGTTTTGAGAATTAAGATCAGCTCTAAATGAAGTATACTTATTATGTACTTAAAGAAAAGTACTTTATATTCTTGTTTCATATTTTACTTTTTTAATCTCTTTTATTTTTATTTTTTTGAAAAAGAATTGTCTATTTCGGTTATGTCGAAGAAGTTCAGGCTTGTAAATTAGTTCATTGTAAGAAGTTCAGGCTTGTAAATTAGTTCATTGTCCGCGAATACACAGATTCGTTTCCGCATCATGGAGGGAATGAATTTGAGTTCATTGACGGCTTACTGTTCTTTGTAAATATTTACTTATAAACTTGGGGTAAATTTTATCTATATTGCATTTCTAAGCAGTGTTTATTAAGCTCCGGAACTATGCAATAATTGTATGTGCCTCGGGACAAAATTGGGGGACCACGATCACGCGTTTGCTCACACCCAATCGTGCTCTCCTTGTTGTAAGGCAAAGACAAAAAGAAGCTGTGAGCAGACACCCAATAGGACGTTTTTGCTAAGTCTTAGTGGTAAACTATTCGGACAAAATTTATGAGCAAATATCACAAAAAAAGAGATATTTAAATTAAGTCAACTTGGACGTAGGACTAAAGTCAAAATGAATTTCACTTATTTTCTTCGAATCTTAGTGGATTGAATATTAATGGTTTTCCGCAGGATTTTAAGAAAAAAGATTCGGACCTCTATAAAAATCTCTGAAAATTTAAATGAAGATAAGTTGAACTTTTTCTCTCTACTCTATCTTTTATTTCTTAATCTTTTCACCTAGAAGATTTTTTCTTTCCTTTCCCATTTTACTAAACATCAAAGATTATTTATCTTTTTTTTTTTTTAATAAACTCATAAAACTGAGTTGAGCGTTAAAGGGTTAACATCGGAAAAACTTCCAATGCCTCTTACTATTTCGTTCTGCTTTCAAATGCTCATGAATTATTTACTTTTGGTTGTAGGGTGTTCTTGAAAATTGACAAGCCGCTTCCTTCTAAATAAACTTAATGTTGGTGCAAAGGTTTAGTATCTAGACGCTAATCAAGCCGACCATATTTCAGCATAATAGTATGGATTTAAAATTTTCTTAAACTTTTGATTTTATTTCAATAAATTGTAATAAAAATAAAAAAATAAAAATTATAGTTCCAATCTATTATAATGATTTAAATTAAGTGATGCACTTAACTTTGTGATAAGTATCTTATAGTATCGTGACTACTAGTTATTCGATGAAAAATAACATATGTTTAAATCTTAACCGGAAACAATTATAAATACTTGTGCCAAAAAGACTATAAAAACTTTTTTCATTCTCGCACTAGATCCAAACTCTTAATTAGGTGAGCATGAATTAAATTGGGTCACAGTTCTCAAGCTCAGTAGGTGGCTGAAATTCAACCTCTAAACCAGCCTGCAAGTCAGTCCATCCAGAAGGAAATGTTGGGTTGGTACATTTAAGCGGGCTGGAGCCCAAACGACTTTCGCTTGGATGCAAGTTGACACAGAAATTGGGATGGCAATGAAAACACTTTTCTGCTCCTGTGGGCACATCATGAAAAGAGAGTTCTGATTTGATGCAAATTTGACGCTCTATTATTATTATTATCTATACAACGCTTTTCATGAATCTGGAGAAACGCAGTGCTGGTAATAGGGCTGATCCTGATTAAGAAAATAGACTGATGCGCTGGCAGATTGACCAATTCGCGCATTTAAGCTTTATGTTATGGGTCGTATGGAGTCTCCATGGCCCAGACTCATATTGTTAAGTCCATATTGGGAGAGTAACCTGCAAAGGAAAATTGAAAAGAGCGGCGATATTTATTTTCTTAATTTGTCTCATCAGTTTCTAAGAATGGTAATAGGTACCACTCACTGTTGAATTTATTATTACTAAATTTATACTCACAAAAAAAAATATTAAATCTATCGATTTTTATTTTCTTATAACATTTGCTGGTGGTGTGTTTTCTCATTTAAAATCATAAATATGTTAAAAAAATATTTTTAATAATATATAAACACTTAAATTATATAATTCAAACAATAAATTTATAACAATAACTTAGAAAATCTATATATAAGTACAGCACTCAATTCTAGATTTTATTAATATAAATAAGAAATTAAAATTTTAGCATTAAAATAAATGCACAAAATATATTAATCTAACACAAAATATTTTTGTTGTAGATAAATCATTATCACTAATATCAATGCCTTATTCTACCTTTTAATAAATATACAAATATTGTCAACAATACTAACAAGTAAATTTTATACAACTACTATCAACAATAAATTAACAAATAAACAACTAACTTTAGTAAGCAATCATTAGGTTCAAGTTATTCAAACAAAACAAACAAAATCAATCAAATTAAAATAAAATATTAATAAAATTAAACTTGAAAATTATAAAATTGTACTTATTAAAAACTTATTATATATATATATATATATATATATATATATATGTTGTTGGAGTGAGATAAGTTATGTTTAGGAATTAGGAACTTTTAAATTACATATATTTATGATTAAATTTTTTAATATAATTTTTATTATTAAAATCAAAAACATAAATAATAAAAATAAAGAATGCTAATTGGCGAATACTCGCATGGGTTTTAGCAGATTTTTTATCAATACCAAACCCACTCGCAACTTGCTGCAGGTTTAAGTTTAAAATATCAAATAAGTCTATAACCCGCAAAATTACCTACTACGGACGAGTTAGGTTTGCGGATAATTTTGCCATCCCTATCAGTTCCCACTAATCATTTTTATACCAATATAATAGGGCTATTTGAATCTAGTAAATTCATTACTGCATCCTTTTTTGAATTAAAATTCTTATTGTGAAAATATAATTTGATCAATTACTTATTTGTCCATATTCTCTCTCTCTCTTCCCCCACCCCCCAAAATTTCCTTTCTTGTCAAAATTTATATGATATATAAAGTACATAATGCATTTAACAAATGAAATTATTCAAAAATTAATGAATTCATCTCTATTGTAATTTTGAAAAAGAAAATGAAAGGATGGATACCTATCATATAAAAATAAAAAATAAAAGTTTCTATATCACAGTCAATCTATTAAATTTTTTTTTGTCAAATCTCATAACTACAAACTCTAAAAGATAATAATAAGTAAAAGCTAACAATGTTATGGTAAAATTATGAAAAACATAATTTTTTTTTTGGATAAGAAAAGAAACTTAAAGTTGATTTAGCAAGAAAAAAAGAAAAGAAAAGAAACTAGTTTAAGTTTTGACTATTGTTACTGCTAAGGGTGTTCGCGGATCGGATTTTACGGATTAGATATCAATCCATATCCGATCCATGATTTTGCCGATTATAATTTTTCAATCTAATCCAATTCAATCCACGGATTGATTAACTTTAATCCAAATCCAATCCATATATCTGCAGATTGAATGCGGATTTGACTCAATTCATATCCAATCTATACGTTTGCGAATCGGATGCGAATTTAACTCAATCCATATCTAATCCACCATTTTGCTCATTAGTTTACAAATTAAAAATTTTTAGTTCTCTTCAATCCATGAACTAATGAAATAAATCTAATATATAAATAATTTTAATAAATTAATTGTTTAAATAAAGCTAAAATAATACATTCAAAGTTTTAAAATATAATATACCAAGATTAATTGTTCAAATAAAGCTACGATAATATGTTCAAAGTTTCAAAATATAACACACTAGGATTTATTATTCAAATAGAGCTACAATAATACATTCAAAGTTTTAAAATATAACACTGAAATTAATTGTTCAAATAAAACTACAATAATACATTTAAAGTTTTTAAATAAAATACATCGAAAAGAAAAATGTCCACCTCCAATTTGTGCTTCGTACTTTAACCTAAACAAAATAAGCATAATTGAAATAAATAACAAATAAAAATTTTTATTTAATAAAAAATTAATTAATATTTACCCTTACCATCCCATCAAATGCTATCAAACTTCATCAAATATGTTCTTATCAGCTCTCAAAATCTCTGTACGTGTAAGACAAGAAAAATGTCAATAATAATAATTAATTAATAAAATTAAAGTTAAATTGTTACATTTTACCTGTCTCAATATATTCAATCTCATCTAATAACAATATAAAGTCAAATAATAATTAATAAATAAAATTAAAGTTAAATTGTTACATTTTACCTGTCTCAATATATTCAATCTCATCTATTACTTCATCAAGATTTATCGGAATTGAGTGTAACCAATTTTGTGTGTAAATTAGTGCCTCCAAATTTTTTGTTTGCTTATGACTTTTTGTTTTGTATATTTAATTATTTAATAATTTTTTTATTTTATATTATTTTTGAATAATGGATAAAGTATATTAATATTATGGTGTTAATGTAAGTATGTAAAAATTATCACATCATTACTTATTTATTAATAATGTCACATTTATAATTTTTTTAATTATATATATATATATATTTGCGGATTCACGAATTTTTACGGATTTACAAAAATAAATCCATATCCGATCCACAAACTGCGGATTTTTAAAATTTAATCCAATTCAATCCATTTAATCTACGGATTGGATTTTTATGGATCGGACGGATTGAGCGGATCGGATTGAATTCTGAACACCCATAGTTACTGCAGAGGGGGAAAGAAACTAATCAATGGTAATTTTGTGATTTTGGAGAATTAATGAATTAAAATAATAAGTTATAATTTCATAATTATTTTAATTAAAAAAATGTGAGTTCTAAAAAGAAATTAGTGGATTCTAAAAACTTCATCCATAGTAAAATACTCATTTTGTCCATGTGTGGAATTACTTAAAACGATAAATAATTTTAAATAAATTTTCAAGTACATCCATATGAATTCTACTAATATCGTTTCAAATCATTCAACCAAAATAAATAGAAAAAAAATTGATTCATACTATGTATGAATAATTTTATTCATTCAGTAGAAAGAACAAAAAATTGGAAGATTAGTTCATGTCTCAATTCAACTCATCTAACCTAAAGCAAAAATCTAAAGTAATTCCAAGAATTCCATTGATATATTTTAAAAATTCGACGAGTTAAGGGGAAAAAAAACATGGATTGGACAAATAAAGTTGGTTATTGAAATTGCTGCAGTTTAGCTCTCTCTCGCTCTCTCTTTCTCGATATAGATATATATATTTAAAAAAAATTCCAGAAATCTTGTACTGTTGTAGGCTTAGGCTTATCAATATTGATGTATATAAAATAATGTAGTTAACTCCTTCATCAGCATGCTCCGGAGTAAGATCTCTTTACTTAAGATCCAATGACCCCACCAATTGCAAGCTCAGAGCTCAAATTATGCAGCAAAAGTCTCAACTACGTACCCATTTCAACAAAAAAAGGGAATTTTTTTTTTAATTCAAATTTAATTAAAAGAGTTACAACACAATATCGATAAACGATTGGAATCCACTACCGCACGAAATGAATACTAACACGGAATCAAAATAACCTAATATTAATGTTTTGAGCTACCATAAACTCGGTGAAAATAATCTAATATTAATGTTATTGAAATAATATATTTTGTGCGCTTAATTAATAATACTTTTTTTTTAAAAAAAATCATTTAAAATAAGTACTGGAAAATAATGAAGATGAAAATAGCTAAAAACAGTCACTACTTAACCAGCCTAAAATTAAATATTATTAAAAAATAATTTCGATTTTAATTTTCCAAAGAAAATAATCACCACTACCCAAAAGGGAAGAACATGTCGCCACAAAACAACAAAGAAAGTGAAGTGGAGGGAGTGGCTACCGGCACCGGCGTTGATGAAGAGGAGGCCTTCAGTGGAGAAGAATAGAAGGGAAGTGTCGATGAGTAAGCGGAGGATCGGTTGAGTGAAGAGTAAAAAAAGACACACTTTATAAATTATACAGCAAAATGAGGTACATTGAGAAATAAAAATTTTCAATGAAGTGATTCAAGATATAAGCCCATTTTGTTATATGAAATTTGACATCAGACTAATTAATAAGCTTGATGTATACCAAAAGAAGCCCTTACTTTTTATTGAATTGTTACAATTTACAAATTTCTTGTGAGTTGAGGCCCACTGAATCTAGATACATATACTTTTTAGCAAAGCCTAGAGACTTACCAAACACAGTTTGAAAATTAGCTTCCACGTCATATTTTGTGAAGAGGAGAAATAGCACTTGTGGCTAAGTTGGGATGTAGCCCAGCCAGATTTAGGAAAAAGACATTTACAAAACTGCCATTATTGTAATTTCACAAAATTGCCGCCGCAGTACTTATAAAACTGCCACTAATTTCATGAAATCGCCGCCATGAGATTTTCAAAACTGCCATTCTAGCATTGTTTTTAAAAAATAACAACGGTCATTTCCCAATTTCTTATTCTGTACTCCATTTTACTTTAGAAATTTCCTTTCCTCTCTAACATATTGCGATGGTAAGAAATTTATCAGTTATTTGATTTTTAATTTTTTGAATTTGATTATTTACTTGTCAAAGGAACTTAATTCACATGGTATTTCTCAAACCCAAAAGTAATAGGTTAAGGAATTTATATCAGATTGTATAGTCATCTATATTTGAAAGAGAACTTATTGACATTATCAATTCAAATTTCATATTAGATAAGTTTAACTCTCTTAAGAAGGCATTATTTAAATAGTGTTTATTTATAAACTTACATATTAATGGATCTTTCTTTAGAATTTGTTTGTCTTTGACATAAATTTCATACATGTAAAAAAATAAATTAGCCAATTTAATTCGATTCAAAACTTAAGATAATAGATGTAATCCGAAAAAAGAATTATAGGTGGTGTTTAATGGAGTTGAAGTTACCAAATTTTGAGGGGTTGGCATCAATTCATGCCGAATTGCTCCACATAAAAAATTCTTTTAGGTTCATCCCTGCTTGATCAGGTGCCTTCAACAATGCTGATATTGAGCATCACCCAATGGCCTCACAAATAGAAAACACAAGCTTAACCACATCCACATGTTATTATATCCTTAGAAGTGATGGATACACAAAGAGAGAAAACAAATATTAAAACCTCCTTTTGTCCGCAAACAAACAAGGAGCATGGTTCACGAGAGTAAACTCACACAACCAACTGAAACAACTAACCCTCAATGGTCTGCATGGGCGGCTAATTAATTAATTAACAACCTTTCTGTATCTCATTCTCTCTTTCATGCACTTCCAAGATTCTTACAACGAATCAAAGAAATTAAAAATAAGATGGCAACAAACAAAACAATGTCACGGGAATATAACATTATTCAATGATCAGTTTCTTGTAGCACATACTGACAAGAAGTCTTGATTCTGCAAAGTTGTTTTCTTTTAGGGTTTTGTCTGCTGGCTAGCTGCTGACAAGTATACATACGGCTCTGTGTTGAACCTGATATAAGAGCATGCATGTGAGTGAAGATGCCTATCGTTTTCACTGTTACCCATTTCACATGGAAGGGAATCGCAAGAAGCTATGGTGATGGCTACATGTGATCTGGCACCGGCCCTGAATTTTGATAATGTGATAACAATCTGTGATTTATCTTTCTCTTGTTTTGAGGATATATACGTCCGTCCATCAAGTTAATTTATCGTATCATATCAGCTATGATCTCTTAAAAAAGTACGAGCAATTAATGAGTCATACACGATTATTCTTTAATATGCACTCGTTAGTGAAGTGAAAGCGATACCTAATTAGTAATTATATGTTTAGAAGAATTAAGGACGGTGTAATTAATTAACCAATGAATTAGTCACGATCATGAAAGGCCGGGAACTAATGTTAAATGCATGGAATAGGATCTTGTAACCCTTTGTTCAATGATTAATTACTTAATTTAATCATTAACTGTATACCGGTTTTGTCATTTGTATAGCACAAGAATGCCACTGCCTAAGATTGTGGTAATGTATGAAGCACCTTTCCCGAAAAAGAAATACATAAACAATTTTGTATTCAACTGCGTATAAATATAGTCCAAAATGCTTCAATAATCACTCATTCTCACTTGCAACCCTTTGCTTCCTCTATATTTCTTCATCCCATCTCTGTACTTGCTCCACACTTACTTAAAATGGCAAGCAAGCTAAGTTTTGTAGCATTCTCTCTTGTTTTGATTTTTCTTGTTCTTGTAGAGAATCATGTAAGTCTTTCTCTCTCTCTCTCTCTCTCTCTGTGCGCGCGCGCTCGCTGTTTAATTCTTTAACTAAAGCAAGATCAATTCATCAGACTGCATGCATGCAGTTTCATTAATCTTCATTCTGGTAAATTTAAAAGCGCAATTTTTTGATTCGCCCAGGCTACCAGCATTGTTGAGGCTCCAACTCCACAGCCTGCGGAGCCAGGTAGCAACGGCAACCATTCCACGGTGAGACTTTACAAATGGGCAGTGCTAGGTAGCTTTACACGATTATTTGTTTCATGTTTTTCTAATTTCTCATGTCGAAAACATTCTTGTTTTCTTCAATTTCAGTACGGTACTACCCAAGGAAGTCTTCAACCTCAAGGTAAGAATCAAGAATATTGCAAACAGTTCATGTTTTCCTTGGTGCATTTACCCATATCCATATTGTCTGTTGATTGCAAGACCATGATTATAATAGCCGGAGCTAGAGTTGAAAATCTGGTGGATCAAAAAGTCGTAGGGTTAAGAACTTTTAGAGGTCAAGTTTTAAAATTCAATCTAGTCATGTAAAAATCATATTCTTTGGTGGTATATTAACCGTAAAGTCCAGTAAAGTGCCAAGTACTAAAGTACGAAATGTACGAGAAAAGTGTCAGTCTTCTCACATAATATTATTATTGAATTTGAATTTAGTACTGAGTTTGATTTATGTCCAATTCTTTATAATCTTTTAATATATATATAATAACACTTAAGATTTAATTAATTTTACATTCTTGTTTAATAACCATCAATTATATATTTTTAAAAATTCCGCTGAAAGATCAGCGTGACGCTAAATTTAAATCCTTATTATTATAACACATCTTAAATTTATGGTGGTGATGCTGCAGAGTGCGGACCACGTTGCACGACAAGATGCTCAGAGACACAATACAGGAAGCCATGCTTGTTCTTCTGTCAGAAGTGCTGTGCCAAGTGCCTGTGTGTGCCTGCAGGATTTTACGGAAACAAGCAATCCTGCCCTTGCTACAATAACTGGAAAACTAAGAGAGGAGGACCAAAATGCCCTTGAACAACTCATTAATAATTAACTTTGATTCTATAAACGTACCTTTTGATATTTAACTTTTAATATGTTTATATCTGATATTAATTTTGTTTGTTCATTTGTTTACTACTTGTATATGTTACGCAGTTCGATCTATTTTATTGAAGTTTGCCCGACTATTACTCTAATTGGGTAATCTCATCTAATAATTAGCTAGTATGCGAATAATAATAATAATAAAGGCAAAAAGTACGATATACAAGAATTTTCACTGTGGTTCGAATAACAATTATACATTCTCTATCAAAAAAAAAAACAATCATACATTCATAGGGTCATGCCAAACTATTAAGTAATTTACTAATGTCATGTTTATTCGTTTGTTTATTACTTGTATGCGTTACATAGTTCGATCTATTTTAATAAAGTTTTCCCGAATATTACCTTAATTGGTTAATTTCATCCAAATGAATTCGTTAGTACCTGAGAAAAAGAAGAATAACGGCATAAAGTATAATATACGAGAATCATTACCGTGGTTCGAATAATAAGCATGCATTCATAGAGCCATGCCCACCTATTAAGTAATTTACTAATGTCATGTTTGTTTTTATCACTTAATGTTGAATGTTAGGTGAACATAACTTAATAAGATTAAGCAGTAATTTATAACTTAGTGCTTATTGCTTCAAGTAATGATAGTGTCACAAGAGATTAACCCTCATTTTCTCCACCCCTCCCTTTCCTCTCCTCATCTAAACATGCCCTGAGCATTTTTGTGATAGATTTTTAAGGTTTTGTTTGGTATTGTGATGAGTTAATAGTTAATTGTAACTTTTAAGTTATAACAGTAAAATGTTTGGTAAATACTTATTTTTGTGATTTGAAATTTAAGTTTATTTTATCCGACATTTGTATGACAAAAAATTTGGAATATATTCATTGCTTTTGTCGAAATTAAAATTATATTTACTATACACTGTCAATTTTTATTTCATAATATTTTTATATTACAACATCTCAATATCAAATAACGTTCAAGTCTATTTTCTCCATAAAAATATTAAAAAAAGGTCACCTAAGTTCTTAAGGTTTGCTTAAATAATCAGGTCCTTTTTGTCTATTACATCATTTGATATAACAAACGAAAATAATACAGGCATTGTATAAAACTACTTAATATAAAAACTAACATTATATTAAAATCAAACACTAATGATAACTCTTTGCCGAAACGAAATCTGTGATGACTTTGTCCCGAAGAGAAGTACACGTGAGATATGAATAATTGTGATATGAATTTTGAAAGTATAAAATTTAGAGGCGGAGCCATGATATTTGCTTGATGGGGCAACAGTACGGAAACTATAAATTTAGAGTATGCTAAAACGTAATATCGGTAAAACTAAGAGGGCCAACATGAGAATAATAATAGATTAAAACCATAATAAAAATGGAGGGGCCTATCATAAATGTCCACATATTAGTGAAACGTAAATTCAGTCCTCTAGTGTTACTGAATTTTTTTACAATCTAATGGCCTTTGTCATTTTTTTTTTATTTATTTTTTAACATTTCACATGCCACAATCCACACCTTAGCAGATCTTTATGAACAAACATAAATGAAAAATAAAAATCTCCAAGTACGATGGAAAAAAAGCCATTATTTATATTTCATTAATTCTTGTGATAATAGATCATTCACCGCCTTATAATTATTTGTGCCAGCAAAAATATGTCACCGAGTGGCAAAATTGCATGTCAATGAAGAGAACGTAGCACATTGATTAATTAAACATAAAAATTAGGATTATCCCAAGAACATTATAATCACCCGTAATAATAGAGTAATAACCATTTCGTACAAATTAGTATGTATAAATTAATGCGGCATGAATGAATTGGTTGTAAAAAAGTATTATGCATCCACATAAGTGAAAAAAATAATTGTCATCATTTTTTAACTAATCTCTTCATACCACATCAAATTGTACATATTAATTTATATAAAATTATTTGTGGCTCCATCATTATTGATAAATCAGTAGTAGCTGCCTTGGTCTTCATCAGATTGATTATTGTTGGTATCTGGTTTTTCACACATAGGAGAGGTATAGTAAAAAGGGCCAACCCTGTATTTGATAATGTCGCGAAACATTGAGGTGGGTGATCGCATGAGCTTTGCTCCTATCTTTCCTCCAGCAAAATTAGTGGCAATGTTGCAGTCAGCATGAGTTGACGAAACCAATCTCACTGAGCATAATTTAGGTTTCAATTCCTTGCCGTTAATGATTTTGTCCACAGTCATGTAAAATTGGCCTTGCTCATCCGTCTCGTCACTTTTGTAACACATCACTCTGCTCCTATCGTCCATGCAAGTCAGAGACACAGCAACACCTGCAATTATATACATACAATACAATATTTTTTTTTTTAAATGTAAATATATGAAAATCATATATAAGTTGTAAAAAATAAATAAATAAATTTTAAGAATGTTTGAAATTAATAATATTTTAGACTTCATATGTTTATTTCCTCTTATAAATTGTATTTATTACTTGGGCCCTAGATAAGTTTTTCCTATTTCATTTCATCCATGGATTTTAAATAGTAAAAAATAAAAAAAAATTACATAAAACACAGTATTAAAAGAGTAAATGCGTTTCTTCGCCAAAGAAATTAACTAATTGTAATATGTATGTACAGTGGTTTCTGATAATCAATATGTAGGTAGAAAGGTTACATTTACCCCTTAACAACAATAGTGTTTTTTTTTTCTTTTTTAAACTATTTTATCACCACGCAGGAAATGAGATATTAGAAGTTTCAAAAACTTAAATTGGTAAAATTAAATTTGAATAGAGATGAAAATGTCATTTTCCCTTTATATCAAACAGTAAATCACATCATTGAATGGTACAGATATAAAAGAAAAGTAAATGTTAATTGGTACCTTTGAGGGGATTGGAGCCATTAACCCATTCCTTGTAGCTCTTGAAGCAGTTCTGGCACAGTACTTGACCACCCACATGTATGACTCCTGCTGCAGCGTCCCCATAATTAGCCACCGCTAAGTTGATGCACCCCACGAAAAATGCCGCAGATAACATCAAGGCCATAGATAACATAGTTGCCATTTCTCTTCCTCTATTCTTCGATGATTTGGAGATGGATGCTGAATATATATATATATATATATATATATAATCAAAGTTAAAGTGTGTGTTTGTTGGTGGAATACATAGAGTGGAGGGCCACTACTTGAGTCGTGCAAAGCATTTTGAAACTCATGTACTGATTTTATACGAGGTCATATTACGCGCACTGCAGCCAGCATCAAATTAATAAACATTTGACTAATTAAAATAATATATTTCTAATCACTTCCCGGGCCAGGCCCGAACTTTTCAAGTTAAGTACCACCCGGCCCACACCTCCCTAGTACCTTGTATTCATTTCAAGTAGAATTTCTTTTTTTGATGGTCATCTCTAGTAATTTCCTTTTTTTTTTTGAGAAGGTCATCTTTAGAAGAAAAAAGACTCATTAGTTTTGTTGCTTGACTTTTTCTTATCAAATCCCCACAATCCTGCACCAGCCAACCAAAATAGCCATCATAAAAAATAGAAATAACAACCAATGCAGACATCAAATCCTCCATTATTACCATAACTTAAGCACTCCATTAATTCATTTCGGCCATGGCTTAAACTCCTAAAAATCCAAATGAAACGCAAACAAGCAACAACCAAAGTATTAATTAAGCTACTTTAACCCACACATACAAAACCGAATTCTATTAACAACCGTCAAATTATGCAGCATGGAATTTCCTTCTGATATAATTTAGAATGTCCTTCTGAGGCAACCTGTAAAAGTACTTTTGCGTTTCGAATGTGTCTCTAAAGCTTGGTCCAACATAATTGATAGTCATTCTTTTGCCACACTCGCATGTTATTGCTGCCACCGAAGAATCTCACCATCTGCCTCTAAATTTATTTGAGAATCGAGATGGCTTATTCCTATATATATATATATATGATGGCCATGCCTTGAAGAATCTCACCCATATTCCCGTACATATATGATGATAATAATGCCTTGAAGCCAGGTGAATATCCCACCACCTTAGATTTCTCTAACAAATGTGACACCCCAATTTATTTTGCTGCTTATGGTTTCATATGCTTTGGAGTATCGTCATGTCATATTAAAGATCACGTCTATTTGGGAAATGAAACTAGGGACCAGATTCCCTCTAAATAAAGGGTAAGCCAAAAGGTGAAAGGCTTCTTGAAGGTACTCTTGATGTCAAGAGCAAACAAGGCTCGACCAAGAAGTAGTCCTTATGACCATGAGCAGACCATCCCCACCAGGAGGTAACGGTGGCCATCATGAGCAGGCCACCTCGACCAAGGGATCGTGATGATGATTGCGACCAAACTATTTGGAGCAAATGATTGAGTAGGTAAAGAAGAGCGACTTACGAGTCTAAGTGTCTGGTCATTTGACCGAGTAGGGTCTCATCACTAATCGACCAGAGATCTTAGTCATAAGCAACTCCAGAGTTATGAGACATAATGACCGCCAGCACGTGCGTCTTTCGAGAAAGGCGTACATGATAGAATTCTATTCTCCTTCGATAATAGACTCTTATTCCTATTTGGCAATAAACTCCAATTCGATAACAAACTCCTATTCTCCTACTGTAAGTAAAGAGCCCAAAAGGAAAAGAAGGAGGGATTAAAGGTTGAAGGCAGTCTATAAAAGCATGGAAGAACAAAGGTAAAAGGGGGAGGCAGAAAAAAAGCTCTCTCTCACTCTGTCTCTCTCACTGAATCTTAATCGTTTTCTTTTGAGTTAAATTTCCTATAAGGCCATAAAGGGCCATTCTAAGTTTTTCATAGAAAAGAGCCTAATTACTGACTTGAGCGTCGGATGGTTTGTGGTAGGTGCAGATTTCCTAGTCGTGGTCCGGTCTTTCGTTAGCTCGAGCAGGAGTGTGGTAGGGATTATTCTTGCAAAGCACAAGATTGGAGGACAGGAACAACGTTGTTGCAGGGTAAAAAATTCATCACCAGATTTCTACATCAACAATGTCCATTTATGGAATCCTTTTAGAAGAGAAGTTTTACATCTACCAAAACTCGAGTTTTATTGCGATTACCAGCATGATTATTATGATGTATACGGGGGCTTGAGACCGCGTTTTGGAATGGAATATGATAGTGCAACGGGTACTTATAAGATTGTTCAATTGTATCTGGTGAAAAAGTCATCAGATTATAAGATTGTGGTTAATACATTGGGGAAGGATGATTCATGGATGTTAGGTCCCTATCAGAACTAGCTATAAATAAGTATAAGGTGTCCTTCTTTGGGCAAGAACTACCACAGATGCGAGTAATGTTTTGGATAATTTTTTGATAATCCTTTATTGAGATATTGGAGCTTATTTATAATTTCATAAATAACTAACTACTTTGCTTTGTAGCCGTGAAAGAAGGCTTAAACAAAGCTAATGAAATAAAGTAGCTAATATCAAATAAACTACTTATCAATAAATTCGAAGCAAATAACAACTTAAAGGAAACAACTTTAAACATGAAATCTCCACCAAATTAGTAATGGCTTGTCGTGGTAAACCACCCGTTGCATCCTGAAGAAGTCAGCTCTAATATTTCCACTTAAACAACACACTTCCACGTGATGCATGCCTCATGTATGATTTGCATGGCTTCTTGCATGTGCCCATGCATATTCCTCATACTTGCTGTTGGGTTTAGGTGCTCGCTTGGACCTGCGTAGCTCCTTATCAATGGAGAATAATTTCATCCTCATTGGTTTTACGTCCGGATGTATTTGATAAATTTGGTGTGTCCGCATACAGAGACATGCGTTGGATAAGTTTCGACCAAAATAATGTACATCAGTGTATATTCTCATTTGACTTCAACAAAGAGGAATTCAAAAAAATTGATCTCCCAATAGACTATAATACGGAAACACGTTCACCTTCATTGATAAACCTGAGGGGAAACATGGCTGTAGTTGGGTTTCCCACTGATGATGATGATGCTGATGAGACACAACATATTCGGATTGTGATATGGGTACTACAAGATCATTATGAAAGAAATGAATGGGTTAAAGAATATAAAATTAGTACTTATCAAGATGGTGATAGAATTGATGATGAAGGTTTTTGGGGCGAATCGTTTTGCTCTATTGTTGTTACTGGTCGTTGGTTAGTTTTGGATACTTTTCGCCAAGATAATAAATTTGTTCTTGATCTAGAAAACAATGATTGTCATCTTAGGAAATGTCCTGTGCCAGAAAACTTTGACCGTTATGACACAATCAAATTTACAGGGAGTGTTCTTTCTTTTAAAAGCTTAAAGTAATCCATTTGCGGAGGTTACCTGATGTCATGGATAGATTTCTGTTAACTTTTGTTTACATATTATTAAAAATTTATTCTTATATTTAATTATTCTTTTTAAGTTGTCACTGCTAGCTAGTTCATTAATTCTTGTAATCCATTTTCTGCAATTATTATGACGCATAGTATCATTCATATATCAAATAAAGAATTTTGTTTATGTTCATTGATGGAGAGAATTGTGTGCCAAGGATAGTTTTATAGTAGTGTCACTTGGATTGATCGATGTCGGATTGAGACGCATGACACGTCGGTTTGAAGCTCTCGGCGAGATAATGATAGGCTGGTGGCCTCCTTTTGCTCCATGAATTCATAAACATGTGATTAATTATCCTCCGACCAATAATAGCAGTGAGAAATCTCGATGCGATCCACTTCCGCATAAACCACCAAGAAATGTAAGATTTTTCTCTTGGTTAAAGTATTTTATGACTAATATATGCAAATCAATCAACTTCTGCATCAACCACCCAAAAAGGTAAGATTTTTGCCTTGATGAAACCATTTTGTGACTGATGTATAAAAATCAATCAATAGCTTTAAAGAATTTCAGGTCATGGTGGTATCCATATTTCCACAACGGTTGCAGTTTGAAAACAAAAAATTATCCTTGTTCAATTAAGAAATAAAGTCATTAAATCTAAAGAAATTATTATTATCATCACTTTGATGACAAGATACAAGAAATAAAATTGATAAAATATAAATATCAAGGGAATGTTGGCTCCAGCTAGGTATATGTGGTTTGAAATATGGGCACTAAAAGATTATTATGAAAGAAAAGAATGGTTTAAAGAATATAAATAAGGATGACAAAATTCTCCTTGGGTTTGGGTCTCCATCCAAATGGAGTGAATTTTGAATAATTATTGGAAATAAGATGGGAAATTGAGAAAAACTAATCTCCAAATTCTTAATCAGGTGGGGTTTGGTTTTGTATTCTCCACCACACCGTCACCCCAATCCATATTATATATAAATATTTTTTTTAATTTTTATTTAATATTTTTTGTTTTATTAATTACAATGTTAGTTAATAATTTTTTTTTTATTTTTACTTGATATAAATGGGCTATAACTAAAAAAAAAAACTCTACAATATAATTTTTATTCAACCTTAAAACATTATTATGTTTTCTTTTCTCTCTTAAGATATTGCTCTCTCTAAACATTTTTCAATTTTGATATTATTTTACGATATTGTTTCAAACATTTGGAGTTTTTTTTAAAATAATTTAAATACTTTATAATATGTTTATAATTTTATTTACGTCTTTAATTTTTAATTTAATGAAATCATAAATCTATATCTACTATAAAATAAATAAATGAAAAATGAGGTGGGAATGGAGAAATCATTCATCACGTGGGGATTCCCTATCCCCATCTCACTAAATTTATTGGTGAATGAGGTAAGGAATGGAGATAAAATTTTTAATGGGTGGGGTGGGGACGCCGTCCCTAAATATAAAATCAGAACTTATTTCTCACATAATCTAATCTAAATGTCCTGATGTTTGTAGGAGATTTTGACGCATGGCAATTAAATAATTTTACGGACAATATTTAATTTACTCTTAATTTTCATTATTATATATAAAAACTGATCATTTTAGGGTGGTTAAAATTCCAAAACTGACAAACAAACAAATGGAAGTTAACTCTTTAATCCTTTTTTTTTTCAGTCGTCGTTGCAAATCGCAAGAGAGGTGTTTTGTTTTTGTTCATCTTCATAGCTCTCTCCTTCCACTCACTAGCATAGCCAAATTTAAAAGATACTGGCAACCGCTGGACAAGAACTTCAATATTATATTAAAAAAAAAAGGGAAAAAGATGGGCTAAGGACAGTGAGTTTTTCGAAGTTAGATTGGCAGCCGCTGGACAAGAATTTTTTTTAAAATTTCCAACCTCGTTAATTTGTATATTCATTTTTGACATGGGACATGCAAAATATGATGGCAATATTGTGTTCTAGATTGCAATGAAATGTGGTCAAATCCATTTTTCTTGAGTGATTGAGAACGAAAACGATACGAGGAATTGAAGATTAAATAAATAAATAAATAAAGTATTGCAAGCATAATGGTGGTGTTGGATTTTTTAATCCAGTATTGTTGGATCTTTAATCCAACGTTGGGTTTATATGTGAATAATTATGTGATGCAGACTGTCATATAAGGTTAAGCCCAATTAAAGTGATCTGTTAAGGTTTACGGTATTATGGGCTTTAATGTATTTAAAGGATGTGGGCTTTTAATGTGTAGAGACCCAATAGTATTCTAATTCTATGATGGGCAGAATTAGGAATATCCAGTGACAACAGGAAACTATTGTCTATATAAGTGGTCATGGTCCCCAGGTCACACGTTACGGAGAAATCTTTCCATTCTTTCTGATATCCCATCATCAGAGAGATAGCACAGAGAGAACTAAAGGATTCTCTAGGATAACGTGTAGATCTGGAAGGCCAACCACACAACTCTAGAGAGGGATTAAGCGTTATGGATTTAGGTACGCTTCCGCATAATTTATTATTGATTCTTGGTGGTATGACATGAATATTCCTGGGTTATAAGTGATAGTTTTCACTAAGGTTTTATTATCCCAACAAGTAGTATCAGAGCCTATTCATGTTGAATCATTAAGAATCAAATTATAATTTTTAATGATGATAAATTTGGTGTTCTTAAACTTAGTAATACAAGAATAATTAAAATTATTAAGTTTAAGGATTATTAAAGAAATTTGGAATTAAGAAAAACACAAATACTCCAAATTCGGTATGATAGTTTTAGTTTGATTAAGAGATTGCAGCCGGTGGCAACAAACTGGCCATCGTGTGGTTGTTAGACTGCACGGCAAGAAAGTCTGCCGCGGGCTAAGGCTATGACGATGTCAAGCTTGTGGTTTCGGCTAACTGCCGGCCGCGCTAAAAAGGAATAGAAAAGCGGCATCACAGCCGCAGGATTTCGGCTGCTGCAGTTGCACGTTGCGGCCTGTGGCAGTGACGGAATCAGTAAGAGCGGCGGCGGAAGTCGCCGCATCAAGGAAGCCGCGGCTTGTGGCCGCTGCTCAAAGAAGAAATCGATAAAAAAAAAAAAAATGAAAGGCCATGGGTGGTTTTTGGTAGGAAAGGCGCGCCGCCTGCCGCGCCACCCCGTAGTCGCGTGGGCCTTTTGGCGTGCCGATGAAGGAAGAAGAAGGGCCGCCGCTTAAAGAAGAAAAAAAAAATTAGGGTTTTAAGATTTAATTTGGGGCCAGTCTGAACCTGTTGGGTCAATTGACCCGAACCGGTCCAGTTTAGAACCGGTCAGTGACTATTGACTGGTCAATCTTTGACTTTGACCGGACTTTGACAAAAAAAGAAATTTTTTTTTGTAAGGTTATTTTTGGGTAATTTTTAAATTCAAATATTGGTTGGTTTATATGTATTTTGAGATGAATTAATTGAAGCAATATGTCACCAAAGTGACCTCTCTTATGAAAATTAATTTATTTTATAATATAAACGGTTTGGTATATGTAATTCCTGCAAATATTGATCGGCCCAAAGGAAGATCCATATTTAATAGAATTATATGTGCACTTGTGGTAATAAATACGTGATGATTATTTTGTTTTATATGTGAATAATAAATCGGCACAAAGGAAGATTCATTATTTGACATGTTCTTATTATCAGTATTTGATTACTGCACCAAGATATCACTTACAAGTTAATATTTTGTCCAAAGATAAAATATTAATGGAGTTCCTGGTATCTTGAGATGAGGTTTACCTTTATTTGAATTTAATTTTGTTTTAAGACTAATATGAGCTTGTTCTGCTTGTTTGTTGTTCTGGATTCAGTTATGTCTACTGCTAATATTACTGCCAACATCAATTCAATTCCTATGCTAAATGGCTCTAACTTCAAATCATGGCACGAGAATCTTTTAATAGTTATTGTAGTCATGGATCTTGATCTTGCGATAAGGGTTGATTCTCCTCTACCTCTTACAGATGATAGTACCCCTGATGATAAAAGGGAAATGGAAAGGTAGGAGAGATCAAATCGCATGTGTATCATGATCATGAAGAAGACCATTCCAGAAGCATTCAGGGGCTCAATAACTGAGAAAGCAAATACAGCTAAGGAGTTCCTTACAGAAATTGAACAAAATTTTGTCAAGAATGAAAAGGCTAAAATTGGTACGCTCTTGACAAGTTTAATTTCAATAAGGTATAAGGGTAAAGACAAGGGCCACAAAAGGAATAATGATAAGAGAGCTGCAAAATCATTACCTCAAAAGAAACAACAAAAGAAATCAAATGATATAGTCGACACTAGTTGTTTCTTTTGCGGAGTTAAAAGTCATTGCATGGTTTGTTCTGAGGTTAATTTAACTTCGGTATCTAGACACACATGGTGGATAGATTCTGATGCAACCACTCACATAAGTGTATCTATGCAGAGTTGTCTCAATTGCCGAAAACCCAATGATGGTGAAAGATACATCTATGTGGGTGATGGCAAAACAGTTAAAGTTGAAGCAATTGGAAAATTTAGATTATTGTTAAAGACAAGATTTTATTTGGATCTTGCTGAAACATTTATTGTTCCGTCTTTTAGGTGGAATTTGATTTCTATTTCCGCTTTGGACAAATTTGGTTATTCTTGTTCATTCGGAAATGGAAAATTTAGTTTGTTTCATGATTCAAAACCAGTTGGTTCTGGTTCTTTGACAGGCAATGATAATTTTTATATACTTGATACAATTGCTTCATTTCATGAATCCTTGCAATCAAGTACACGAGGTTTAAAGAAAAAGTTAACTAATGAGAATTCAGCTGCGTTATGGCATAAGAGATTGGGTCATATCTCCAAACGGAGAATAGAGAGACTTGTGTCAGATGCAATTCTCGACCCCTTAGATTTCACAGATTTTGACATTTGTGTTAAGTGCATTAAGGGGAAACAAACCAATAAAAGGAGATTTGAAGCCAATAGGAGTTTAGATGTCTTAGAACTTATACACACAGACATTTGTGGGCCATTCCCTGCACCTGCTTGGAACGGTCAACAATATTTTATGACGTTCATAGACGATTTTTTAAGATATGGCTATATATATCTCCTCCATGAAAAAGCACAATCCTTGGATATGTTCAAAAACTTTAAGGCTGAAGTTGAGAACCAACTTGGCAAAAGAATCAAAAGCGTCAGACCTGACCATGGTGGTGAATACTATGATAGATATGATGGTTCAGGTGAACAACGTCCAAGACCATTTGTAAAATTCCTAGAGGAATTCGGTATTGTCCCACAGTACACTATGCCGGGTTCACCCACTATGAATGGTGTTGCTGAAAGACGAAATAGGACGCTTAAAGACATAGTAAAGAGTATGATTTCTCATTCTACCTTACCAGAATCATTCTAGGGAGAAGCACTTAAGACTGCAGTATATATCCTTAATAGGGTTCCAACTAAAGCGACTGCTAAAACCCCTTATGAGCTTTGGACAGGTAAAAAGCCTAGTCTCAAGCACCTACATGTTTGGGGATGTCCAGCTGAGACAAGGCCTTATAGGCCTAATGAGAAGAAACTTGACCCAAGAACGGTAAGTTGCTATTTTATTGGATACTCAGAACGATCCAAGGGATATAAGTTTTATGATCCCACGACTAAGTCGATTTTCGAGACAGAAAATGCTCGGTTCTTTGAGGATGTCGAGTTTGCGGGGGGAGATACAGTTAGGAACTTTGTCTTTGAAGAGGAATGTGTTGATATTCCCATAGGTGCTCTTGGCATTGATAAGGATCTCATTTCTGATTTTGTTCAAGACACAACAAATTAAGACAATATTAGAGAATCCCCTATAGAAGAATTTATTCCAGAAGAACAAACTCTACCATCTCAATAACCTATGCCATTAAGGAGATCCACTAGAGAAAGGAGAAGTGCATTGCCAGATGACTACATTGTATTTCTCCAAGAACATGAGGTAGACATCGGCGTGATGGAAGATGATCCAATCAATTTCTGTCAAGCTATGGAAAGTTCTAACTCTCAAAAGTGGATTGATGTCATGAATGAGGAGATGAAGTCCATGAAAAACAATGATGTATGGGATCTTGTCCCATTACCACAAGGTGCGAAACCCATTGGTTGCAAATGGATATTTAAGACCAAAAGGGATTCGAAAGGTAATGTGGAGAGGTACAAGGCGCGTCTTGTCGCAAAAGGCTTTACGCAGAAAGAAAACATCGACTATAAAGAGACTTTCTCTCCGATTTTTTCGAAAGACTCTTTCAGGATAATAATGGCATTAGTGGCGCATTTCGATCTTGAGTTACATCAGATGGTTGTAAAGATAGCGTTTCTCAATGGCAACATTGATGAGACGATCTATATGGTGCAGTCAGAAAACTTTGTGTCCAAAGATTCAAAGAATATGGTTTACAAACTTAAGAAATCCATCTATGGGCTTAAGAAAGCATCTCGACAATGGTATTTCAAGTTTCATCAAGTGATCATCTCATTTGGTTTCGAGATGAATTTGGTTGATGATTGTATATACCATATGTTTTGTGGGAGTAAGTATATTTTTCTGGTTTTATATGTCGATGACATTTTGCTTGCTAGTAGCGATATAGGCTTATTGCATGACACCAAGAGATTTCTAACAAAGAATTTTGAGATGAAAGATCTTAGTGACGCCTCTTTTGTATTAGGCATACAGATACACCGAGATCGCTCTCAGGGTATTCTGGGATTGTCACAAAAGAGCTATATCGAAACAGTTATCAAGAGATATGGCATGCAAGATTGTAAACCAGGTGATACCCTTGTGGCTAAAGGAGACAAGTTTAGTCTCAATCAATGCCCTAGGAATGACTTTGAAAGGAAGGAAATGCAGAAGATTCCTTATACGTCAGCAATAGGAAGTCTGATGTATGCTCAGGTTTGTACGCGACCGGATATAGCGTACGTTGTTGGGATGTTGGGTAGATATTTAAGTAATCCAGGAGTAGACCATTGGAAAGCAGTCAAACGGGTCTTACGATATTTGCAAAGAACAAAAGATTACATGCTCATATATCGGAGGTCGGATAAGCTTGAGATCGTTGGGTATACTGACTCTGATTTTGTTGGATGCCAAGATAGTATAAAATCCACTTCGGGTTACATCTATCTACTGGCAGGAGGTGCTGTTTCTTGGAAGAGTGCTAAACAGTCTCTTATAGCCTCTTCCACGATGGCAGCAGAGTTCATAGCATGTTATGAGGCATCCAATCATGAGATATGGCTACGGAATTTTGTCACGGGGCTGCGTATAGTAGATGGTGTTGATAGACCACTCAGGTTATTTTGTAACAACAAGTCCGCAGTACTGTATTCTAATAACAATAGGAGCTCGACAAAGTCGAAGCATATAGACATCAAGTTCTTAGTTGTTAAAGAAAGAGTTCAGAGTGGATAATTGTCTATAGAGCACATTGGCACAAACTTTATGATTGCGGATCCGCTTACTAAGGGACTACCACCCAAGATATTTCAAGAGCACACTGCTCGTATGGGTGTTATGTTATTTAAAGATATTCAGTTTTAGTAGGAGTTTGTGATTTTAGATGCTCTTATAATATAGACATTCTCGGTTATTTCAGTTTTTTTGGATATTTAAGATTATTTTCTGCAGAAATAATGTTTTGGTTTGTTTATACTCTGATTTTAGTATAGTTTGATCTCAATAAGGTTTAAGGTGGACTAGTTGGAAATAGGCATGTTAAGATCACATTGCATGAAATTTCCATGCTACACATCCACATCATGATCCATGTCATTCAGTTGTATTGGCATAGTGACCATTGAGGGTCAAGTTACGATAGATGTAACGAAGGCCGCTTTGATCCTATGTTTGTATGATTGATGGACAGGATTGGTTATAGATACATTTCGGTAATGACAGTAAGGTTGAGCTCATATGGTTATTTTTGTAAAACATAATTATGAGGTTACACATATAGCCCAAGTGGGAGATTGTTGGATTTTTTAATCCAGCATTGTTGGATCTTTAATCCAACGTTGGGCTTATATGTGAATAATTATGTGTTGCAGACTGTCATATAAGGTTAAGCCCAATTAAAGTGATCTGTTAAGGTTTACGGTATTATGGACTTTAATGTATTTAAAGGGTGTGGGTTTTTAATGTGTAGAGACCCAATAGTATTCTAATTCTATGATGGGCAGAATTAGGAATATCCAGTGACAACAGGAAACTGTTGTCTATATAAGTGGTCATGGTCCCCAGGTCACACGTTACGGAGAAATCTTTCCATTCTTTCTGATATCCCATCATCAGAGAGAGAGCACAGAGAGAACTAAAGGACTCTCTAGGATAACGTGTAGATCTGGAAGGCCAACCACACAACTCTAGAGAGGGATTAAGCGTTATGGATTCAGGTACGCTTTCGCATGATTTATTATTGATTCTTGGTGGTATAACATGAATATTTCTGAGTTATAAGTGATAGTTTTTACTAAGGTTTTATTATCCCAACAGGTGGTGGACAGGATGTGGGTAGAGCCAATTACCTCGTCTACGGTGGTTGATTTATGTATCAATTAATTTACAAAGAAAGGGGAAAAGGGGGGAAAATGATATATCAAAGAAAATTAGGATTATCCCAAGAACATTATAAATCATCAGAAATAATAGAATTACAACTATTTTGTACAAATATTAAAGAAAATTGACGTGGGATGAATGAATTAGTTGTGAAAAAATAATATGCATCTACATAAGTAGAAAAAAATAATTGTCATCACTTTTGAGCCAATCTGTTCATTCTACATCAGATTGTACTTACTAATTTGTGTAAACTTATTTGTCGGCCCATCATTATTGATAAATCAGTAGTAGCTGCCTTTGTCTTCATCAGATTGATTATCATTGGTGTTTGGTTTTTCACACATAGGAGTGGTATAGTAAAAAGGGCCAACCATGTATTTGATAATGTCACGAAACACTAAGGTGGGTGATCGCATGAGCTTTACTCCTATCTTTCTTCCAGCAAAATGAGTGGCAATGTTGCAGTTAGCATAAGTTGATGATACTAATCTCACTGAGCATAATTTAGGTTTCAATTCCTTGCCGTTAATGATTTTGTCCATAGTCATGTAAAATTGACCTTGCTCATCCGTCTCATCACTTTTGTAACACATCACTCTGCTCCTATCATCCATGCAAGTCAGAGACACAGCAACACCTGCAATTATGCATAGAGTACAAGTTTTTTGATTTATGGTTTAAAGTTAGTGGTAAAAATAAAAGTGATAAAAGTTTCTTTGTTTTATTCAGATGTAAATATTTGAAAATCAAACATAAGTTACAAAAAACAAACAAGTAAATTTTAAGAATATTTGTAATTAATAAAATTTCAGACTTTAGATGTTTATTTTCTCTTAGAAATTGTATTTGTTATTTGGGTCTTGATAATTTATTCCTATTTGATTTCATCCACGGATTTTAAATAAAAAAATAAAAAAAATGTAAAACACACTATTTAAAAAGTAAATGAGTTCCTTCAACAAAGAAATTAACTAATTGTGATATGTATGTATAGTGGTTTCTGATAATCAAAATGTAGGCAACAAGGTTACATTTATCCTTTAATAATAATAGTGTTTTTTTTTTCTTTTTTAAACTGTTTTATCACAATGCAGGAAATGAGATGTTAAAAATTTCAAAAACCCAAATTGGTAAAATTAAATTTGAATAGAGATGAAAATGTCATTTCCCCTTTACATCGAATAGTAAATCACATCATTGAATGGTACAGATATAAAAGAAAAGTAAATGTTAATTGGTACCTTTGAGGGGGTTGGAGCCATTAACCCATTCCTTGTAGCTCTTGAAGCAGTTCTGGCACAATACTTGACCACCCACATGCATGCCTCCTGCTGCAGCTTCCCCATAATTAGCCACCGCTAAGTTGGTGGACCCCATGAAAAATGCTGCAAATAACAATAAGGTCATAGACAACATAGTTGCCATTTCTCTCCCTCTATTCTTCGATGATTTGGAGATGGATGCAGAATATATTTTCGAAGAACTTGTCCTCTTGTACAGACACACACATATCAAATCAAGGTAAATGTGCGTTTGTTGGTGGAATACATAGAGCGGAAGGGCACTACTTGAGTTCGTGCAAAGCATTTTGAAAGTATTGTATTTATTATATGGGAGGTCGTCATATGTTATGCGCACTGCAGCCAACATCAAATTATTAAACATTTGACTAACTAAAATAACATATTTCTAATCTCTTTCAAAAAAGAAAAAAGAAAAAAAATTAATAATAATATATTTTTAAGCACTTCCCAGGCCAGGCCCGAACTTTTCAAGTGAAGTACGACCCGGCCCACATTCCCTGGCGCCTTTTATTCATTTTAAGTACCTTTTTTTTTGGATGGTCATCTTAAGTACTTTAAAAAGAAAAAGACTTAGGTGGCGTTTGTTTTTTAACTTAATAACTTAAAGTGACTTAACTTAATTGATTAAGTTAATTAGAGGTGTTTGTTTTTTTAACTTAATAGGACTTTTCAGATAATTTTGACTTAATAAAAGAAAAAATTTTTTTTTTTTTGAATAGAAGAATCAATTAAGTCAATTAATTTCTAATGTCAAAAATATCCCTATTTTATAATTTATTTTTCATACATATTCCAAAACTCACCTATATAGACGTTTATCCTACATAATCTCATCTTTACATGTACGAGACAACTTTGAGATGAAATAACAAATCAACTATTTCAATCATTTTGTTAGTTTTTTTTCTTATATTATATACTATTATTGAGAATTAGTGATAAAATTTAAAATTTATGGTATTTTATATATTATAATTCCAAAATCATTATGTATTCACTTGAATATAGTTTTACTTATAAATATTAAAATATTATGGTATTTAGTGTATTATTTATTTGACATTTAAATTTAATAAGGGTACAAATGTAAAAATATATATTTTCAGATTTTTAAGTTTAAAAAACAAACAACTTAATACTTATTTTCAGAGATTCAGATAAAAAAAACAAACACATTATTCAGATTCAGACATTCAGATCTATTCAGAATTCAGACTAATTCAGATCTATTTAGATTTCAGACGGAAAAACAAACGCTACCTTACTCATTTTGTTGCCCGACTTTTTCTCATCAAATCCCCACAATCCCGCTACCAGCCAACCAAAATAACCATCACCAAAAAGAAAAATGATTGACAATTAAAATACAAATAATGCAGACATCAAATCCTCTATTATTACCTTGACTTGAGCACTCCATTATTTCTGCCATTGCTTAAACTCCTAAAATATCCAAATCAAACGTAAAACAAGCAACACCCACATGTCTTA
Source organism: Luvunga scandens (assembly GCA_030449905.1). Taxonomy (NCBI): domain Eukaryota; kingdom Viridiplantae; phylum Streptophyta; class Magnoliopsida; order Sapindales; family Rutaceae; genus Luvunga; species Luvunga scandens. The sequence continues at coordinate 872,587 of JASUUG010001097.1, read as the reverse complement.
ATTAAGCTACATTAACGCATATATACAAAACCAAATTCAACTAACAAACATCAAAGTATGCAGCATGGAAATTCCTTTTGATATAATTTATAATATCCTTCTGAGACAACCTATAAAATCACTTTTGCGTTTTTGATGTTTCTCTAAAGAGTGTTCCAATATAATTGAAAGTCATTCTTTTGTACACTCGCACGTCATTGCTACCACCGAATAAGAATCTCACCATCTGCCTCTAAATTTATTTGAGCATCGAGATGGCGTATTCCCGTATATATATGATGGCCATGCCTTGAAGCAACGTGAAGACACCCTATTCCAGTACATATACGATGATAATGATGCCCTGAAGCCAGGTGAATATCCCACCACCTTAGATTTCTCTAACGAAGATGATGCACCAATTTATTTTGTTCCTTATGGTTTAATATGCTTTAGAGTATTATCATGTCATATTAACGATCATGTCCATTTATGGAATCCGCTCAAAAGAGAAGTTTTACGTCTACCAAAACTTGGGTTTTATTATGACTACTAGCACGATTATTATGATGTATATGGGGGCATGGATGTGCATTTTAGAATGGGATATCATAATCATGAAATTGGGCGACCAGATACCCTCTAAATAAAGGGTGAGCATCGATGGTTGGAGGGCTTTTTGGAGGTATTCTTGATACCAAGATTAGACAAGGCTAGACCAGAAAGTAATTCTTATGAGTATAAATGGACTAGCTTGACCAAGAAATCATTGTGGTTGTAAGTGTACCACCTCAACCAAAGGGTCAATGAGGTGATTACAAGCAGGAAACCTCGAGTAGAGGATTAAGTTTGCAATAGAGAGCAGACTGGTCATTTGACCGAGCAGATTCTCATCACAAACAAACTTGACATTCTGGTCATAAACAGTTCTACAATTGTGGGTAGCGACAATCACCAACATGTATATCTTCCAAGAAAGGCGGACATGATGAAATTTTATTCTTTTTCGGTAACAGACTCATATTCCTATTTGGCAATAAAATTCAATTCGGTAATAAACTCTTATCATTCTACGATAAGGAAAAGGCCTAAAACGGGAGAAAAGAAGAGAGGATCAAAGGTTGGAGGGAGATTATAAAAGTGGAGGAAGTACGAAGGTAAGGGGGGAGAAAAAAAACTCGCTCTCACTCTCTCTCATTAACTCCTAGTCATTTTTTTTAATTAAATTACCTATAAGGCCATTGAGGGCTAATCTGAGTTTTTCCAAGAGAAAGAACCCGATTACTGACTTGAGCGTCAAAGGATTTTTGCTAGAAAAACTTCCGACGCCCTCTAACCGTTAGTCGTGGGTGCAGATTTCCTGGTCAAGTCGAGCCGTTTGCCAGTACGAGCGGCTGTAGAGCGAAATTGTTCTTACAACACACAAAATTGGAGGGTAGGAGAAGCGTTTTTTCAGGGTCAAGGTTTTTACCAAATTTCTGCATCAACAAGTGCAACTAATGCTTCTAAGATTGTTCAGTCATATCCAGAGATAGAGACATCAGATTATAAGATTGTGGTTTACACATTGGGGAAGAATGATTCATGGAGAATAATTTTATCCTCATTGTTTTTATTATAATCTCATTTGACTTCAACAAAGAGGAATTCAAAAGAATTGATCTCCCAATAGACTGTAATATCGAACTAGGTTTACCTTCGTTAATAAATCTGAAGGGAAACTTGGCTCTAGTTAGGTTTCTCACTGATGATGATGATGACGGTGATGAGATAGATCATGAGATTGAACATCTTTGTACGGAGATATAGGTACTAAAACATTATTATGAAACACAAGAATGGTTTAAAGGATATAAAATTAGTACTTATCACGATGCTAACATAATTGATGAAGAAGGTTTTTGGGGCGAATGGTTTTGCTCTATTGTTGTTACCGGTGGTTGGTTGGTTTTTGGATACTTTTCGCCAAGATAGTAAATTTGTTGTTGCTCTAGAAAACAATGATTGTCATCTTAGGAAATGTCTTGTGCCAGAAAACTTTGACCATTACGACAAAATCAAATTTACAGGGAGCCTTCTTTCTTTTAAAAACTTGGGTAACCCATTTGCGGAGGTTCCCTGATATCGTTGGGTAGATTTCTCTTAATTTCTGTTTCTTAATCATTAAAGTTTATTCTTATATTTAATTTTTTTTTTAAGTTGTCATAGCTAGCTAGTTCATTAATTCTTATAATTCATCTCACAGAATATCAGTTATAATTGGAGGGCACTCGAATAAAGAATTTGTGTATACTCATTGATGGAGAGAATTGTGTGCCAATGATAATTTTATACTGTCACTTGGGCGACCGATGTCGGACTGAGACGTATGATACATTGATTTGAAACTCTCGCGAGATAATGAGAGAGTTTTCATGCATGTGATTAATTATCCTCCAGCAAATAATAACTGCAAAAACCTTTGTCCGATCCACTTTCGCATCATCCACCAAAAAAGGTATGCTCTTTTCCTTGGTCAAAGTATTTTACGACTGCCAAATGAAATCAACCGATAGCTTTTAAAGAACTCAAGTCACGGTGGCATCGATATGTCGCACAACTGACTGCTGCAGTTTAAAAATCCAAAATTATCCCTCGAAATAAAATTATTAAATCTAAAGTTATTATTATTATTATTATTATTTTGATGACAAAATAAAAAAAATAAAATTATTAAAATATAAATATTTTTTTGTTTCTTCTCACTTGTCCGCAATTGCGATCTTAATTTACTATATAATTTGTTGAGGGCAAAATAGAACTTTCCTTTAAATAGACGTAAATTATTTTAAAATAAAAATTTCAACCAGTAGATAACATTTGATTTTTTACATAAATTTAAAATTTAACAATAACTTTATCATTATTTAATTATCATAGGTAAAATCTCATATAATCATTGGGAAAAATTAGATTAAGAGAGAATGCAAATTCATTTATCAAGATGATAATTGTGCGTATTGACCAACAAGGTTTTTGGGGCTATTTTATAAGCTCTATTGTTATTAACTATCGTTGGAAGATTTTCTATACTTTTCGCCATTATGATAAATTTGTTCTTCATCTCGAAAATAATCATTGGATGTCGTCTTAGGAAATATCCAGTGCCATAATTTTTTTCTTTTTCAGAAACTTGGACAATCTAAGTGTAGAGGTTCCCTGACATCATAGATCAGATAGATTTCTCTTAATTTGTTGCACAAATTTAAGTTGTATTTAGAAGATGTTGGGCGTTAGAAGTGCCAACAATGTATAGTTCCACGAAAAGAGATTTTTGTTTACTTTTCTCCGAATATTTGAGTGCAACAGGAGCATTGCTTCTTACCTCATGTGCACGAATATTTTGATGCATGATTGCTGAAAGATACCCAGAGTCTAAATGAATTAAAATGAAGCAAGCTCAAGGAGCACTCATTTTATTTTTAAATCATTAAAATTATCAGGCTGATCACATCGAGTGTTGAGACGAAGAGCTAATTAAAATGAAAATTGTAATTCCCTTGAAACATCGTGTTGGGGATTTATTGGTATTTTAAAATACTAATGTCCCATATTGAAGAGAAGTGAGAACAATCACTTTTATGTTTGATTTGAAATTAGTAATATGTTTGATTTAATTACAAGTTAGAGTTGATTAAATCAAATTTAGGTGTGATTTTGATTACTCAAAATTGAATTAAATTATAAGACAAATGGATGACTAATTCAAATTTAAATAAGGAAAATAGATGACTAATTTAAATTGAATTAGGAAAAGGATCATAGAATGTTTCTCTATATAAAGGAGACATATAAGTGTTATCTTATAATATTGATTTTGATGATAATAAAACTTATATGTTCTTGATTAAAATGTTGGGGCTATTAAAATGAATTTCTTCAAGTCATAGACATGTTTACAGAAAGCTTAATGGCTGTTAACTTGAGTTGGAAAATCTTTTTCTAAACAAAAGTTGTCAAAATATAGATTCTGAAAATTAATTATGAACCGTTTATTGGAAAACGGTGAACTGATAATTTACAGAGAGGAAATTGTCTTTGTAATCCTGCACCGTTTATCTGAAAAGATTTTGGAAATTAACAGTGAACCGTTTATTACAAACGGCTAACCGATAATTTACAGAGAAGTTAGTTTTTCTAATCTCAACTAAACTTGTTTTGACAAGATTCTGAAAATTAACGGTGAACCGTTTATTTGAAAATGGCGAACCGATAATTTACAGTAAAGAGAAAGTTTTCTAATCTTGAGCCGTTTAGCAAAAACGGAGAGCTAAGTTGGTTTTGCAAGTTTATGGAAATAAACGGTGATCCGATAATGGTAAACGGTAAACCGTTTATGTAAAATCTAAGCATAACGGCTATTTGGACAAGTCAAAATGGTTAACCGATAGCTGCAAATGGCAATCCGATTATTCTCAGAAAGTCAAGAACGGCTAGTTTTCAGCTCTAACTATAAAATAGCTCAATTAAATTCAAATCAAGTGAGATCCAACAATTATCTTTGAGCTTGCTACTGAGAAAACAATCTCTTTGCTTTAAACTTGTTTTATTTCATTGATTTACACGTTGGGATTTCAATTGTAATCATATAGATTGTGTGAGAGATTGGTTGATTATAATCTTTGTTTTTGAGTGATTGTAAGTGTTGGGATACACTTGGGGTTAAGAGATTGGGAATAATCTCTTGTTGTAAAGGTTCATTGATACCTTTGAAGTCAATTGTAAGTGTTTTTGAAGCCTTGGAGGCTTATTTAGTGGAATTCTCAAGCACGATGAGCTTGGAGGCGTGGACGTAGGCACGGTTGGCCGAACCACGTAAAAATTGAGTGTTTGATCTCTCTTCCCTTATCTTTTTAATTTTGAACATTGTTAAAATTATTGCTTTTGATTTTATTAAGACATTCTTTTTAATTGTTGTGTGGTTTTATTTGCTTAATTTTTAAGAACCCAATTCACCCCCCTCTTGGGTAGCCTAGTTAGTATTTCAATTGGTATCAGAGTGAGGCTCTCTTGTTAGTACTTAATCATTTAGAGTAAAAGATCTGTGGCAACCTAAAATGATTCTAGCTTTAGGGAAGGACAATCCACCACTAGGCCACCATTCTTTGATGGTAATAATTATCTTTATTGGAAAACTAGGATGAGAATTTATTTGTAAGCTTTAGATTATAAAATATGGGAGGTTGTGTGTGATGGTCCATTCATGCCTATGACTAAAAATGAGAAAGGAGAAGATATTCCGAAACCTTCACGTGAATGGAATGGGCTAGAAAAGAGAAAAGCTTTGCTAAATTCCAAGGTTATGAATGCCCTATTTTGTGCCCTAGATAAGAAAACGTTTCATAGAGTTTCAAGTTGTTCTAATGCTTATGAAATTTGGAAGAAACTTGAAGTTGCTTATGAAGGTACAAATCAAGTCAAAGAATCTAAAATAAGTAGATATACTAGGCAATACGAATTGTTCCAAATGGAACAAAATGAGAGTGTCTACTCTATGTACACTAGATTTACGGACATTGTAAACACTTTAGGGGCACTTGGTAAGACCTTTTCAAATAGCGAGAAGGTAAAAAAAATCATTAGGTTATTACCAAAAGAGTGGAGACTTAAGAGAACTGCCATTGAGGAAGCCAAAGATTTAAATATTTTATCTATTGATGATTTAATTGGCTAACTTATTTCTTATGAAGAAGATTTGGCAGCTGAGAGAGGAGATGAATATAAGAAGAAGAAAAATATTACTTTGAAAGCATCAAAATCTAAAAGTGATGAGGAAAGCGAACTTGAAAATGAAGAGATGGCCATGATAGCCAGAAAATTTAGGAAGTTTTTCAAGAAAACCGGTGAGCGAAGAAAGTTAAGAAATTTCAAGAATCAAAAGGAGAAGAAAGAAGCAATCATATGCTATGAATGCAAGAAGCCTGGCCATATAAAATCGAAATGCCCTTTTCTCAACAAATTCAAGAAGAAAGCCATGATGGCAACATGGGATGATAGTGATGAAGAATCAAGTGAAGATGAACAATTACAAGAAATGTCAAACTTGGCACTCATGGCAATATGAGAAGATGAGATTGATAAGGTAAGTGATTTTCCATCTTATAATGAATTATATGATGGTTTTAATGAGTTGCATAGTGATATGATGAAAATTGGTAAGACAAATGCATGTCTTAAGAAGAAAATGTTAGAACTTTAAAATGAAAAGAATGCCTTGCAAAAATACAATAATTTGCTAAATAAAAATATCAAAGGACTAGAAGTGGATAATGAAATATTGCATGGTATGATTGCATCCTTAAAAGGTAAACAAAGTACTTCATATGAGCTTGAAAAATTACATATTGTTGACTTGGTCAAAGAAAATGAAGAACTTAGAAAGAAGAATAATGAGCTCAATGAGATTGTGTTAAAATTCACACATGGTCAAAAAAACTTAGAAAAATTACTTAGTTCTAAAAAATGTGTATTTGATAAAAGAGGAATTGGGTATAAGCCTAACTTGAAACAAAAATATTACAAAAATTACTTTGTTAAAGCTACCTCCACTAACAATCATAAAATTGTTTGTCATTATTGCAATGAAAATGGTCACATGAATTATAGATGTCCTGTTAAGAAAAATGTATATTATGGAATTAAATGTGTTTGGGTTCCAAAAAGGAACTCTGTTACTAACATTCAATGACCCAAAAAGTTTTGGGTACCTAAAACTTGAGATCTTTTCTACAGGAATCAAAGAAGAAGGGAAAGAGGAATAAATGGTATTTGGACAACGGATGTTCAAGACATATGATTGGTGATTATTCATGGTTCTCAAGTTTTACCAAGATCGAAAATGGTGGGGATGTATCATTTGGAGATAATTCAAAAGGAAAAATCATTGATATTGATAATGTCGGTAAAGTTTCTTTAACTCTCATTAAAAATATATGCTTAGTTGAAAATCTAAAACACAACTTGCTTAGTATTAGTCAATTGTGTGACAAAAGATATAAAGTTATTTTTTATAAAACAAATTGTGTTATTGAAAATGTATGTGATGGTAAAATTTTCTTTGTTGGAAAGAGGTGTGTTAACATTTATACTATTGATATAGATTGCGCATCTACTCATGATAAATGTTTTTCCGCATTACATGATGATAGTTGGTTATGTCATAGAAGGCTAGGACATGCAAGCATGGATTTGATTTCAAAGATTTCCAAAAATGATTTAGTTAAGGTCTTCCGAAAATTGGTTTTGAAAAAGATAAAATTTGTGAAGCATGTCAATTTGGAAAACAAATCAAAACTTCTTTCAAAAATAAAAATCTTATTTCTATTTCAAAACTGCTTCAACTTCTTCACTTGAATTTGTTTGGACCTTCTAGATATGCTAGTTTAAATAGTAAATATTATGCATTTGTAATTGTGGATGATTATTCTAGATATACATGGGTATTATTCTTAGCTAATAAGGATGATGCATTTGATGCATTTAAAGTTTTCTATAAAAAGGTTCAAAATGAAAAAGGCTATTTCATTACTTGCATTAGAAGTGATCATGGTGGAGAATTTGAAAATCATGCATTTGAGAGTTTTTGTAATAATTTCGGTATTATACATCAATTTTCATCACCTAGGACTCCACAACAAAATGGAGTTGTTGAGAGAAATAATAGGTCTATTCAAGAAATGGCTAAGACCATGTTAAATGCGAATGCATTATCAAAATACTTTTGGGCCGAAACCGTAAATACAACATGTTATGTGTTAAATCGTGTTTTGATTAGAGCACTTCTTAATAAAACTCCCTATGAGCTTTGGAAAGATAGAAAACTCAACATTGGTTATTTCAAAGTTTTTGGATGCAAATGTTTTATATTGAATACTAAAGACAATCTTAGTAAATTTGATCCAAAATCGGATGCTGGCATTTTTCTTGGATATTCAACTACTATCAAAGCTTATAGAGTATACAATAAAAGAACTTTGGTTGTTGAAGAATCCATGCATGTTATGTTTGATGAGTCTAACCCCTTATATATTGAGAAAGTTATTAATGATGCAGATGAAGAAGTGCAACAAGAAGAACCTTCAAACGTTAAACAAGATGCTTCATCTTGCGAGAATCAAGAGAAGCAACAAGAAGAACAAAATAATATAGAGCAAAATGAAGGTAATTCTCAAATACTCCTTAAGGAGTAGAGGTATGTCTCTTCTCACCCTAAAGACTTAATTTTAGGAGAACCTTCACGAGGTATAACCACTAGATCATCACTTAGGAACACATGTGCACATACTGTATTCATATATCAAATTGAACCAAAATCCTTTGCAGATGCAAAAAATGATAAATCTTGGATTATGGCAATGCAAGAGGAGTTAAATCAATTTGAGAGAAACAATGTGTGAAAATTAGTTCCTAAACTGGAACATCAATCCATCATAGGCACTAAATAGGTATTTAGAAATAAAATGGATGAATCGGATGTGGTTGTAAGGAATAAAGCTAGGTTAGTGGCTCAAGGTTACAATTAAGAAGAAGGAATTGATTTTGATGAAACTTTTGCACCCGTAGCGAGATTAGAATCCATTATGATGCTTTTAGCATTCGCATGTCATAAGAATTTTGTTTTGTATCAGATGGATGTCAAAAGTACATTTCTAATGGTTATATCACGGAAGAAGTTTATTTGAAGCAAACCCCTGGTTTTGAAAATGAAAAATTTCCAAATCATGTTTATAAGTTGTCAAAAGCTTTGTATGGATTAAAACAAGCACTTAGAGCTTGGTATGATAGGCTTAGTAAATTTTTTTTGGAAAATAGTTTTTCAATGGGTAGAGCGGATACTACACTTTTTATCAAACATAAAAATCAAGATATACTCGTTGTTCAAATTTATGTTGATGATATTATTTTTTGTTCTATTAATGAGTTTTTGTGTAAGGATTTTTCATCTTGTATAAGCAAAGAATTTGATATGAGTATGATGGGAGAATTAAAGTACTTCCTCGGATTACAAATAAGCCAAAACGAAGAAGGAATCTTCATCAATCAAGCCAAATATTTGAAAGATTTACTCAAAAGATTTGGACTTGAAGATAGAAAGATTAAAAGTACTCAAATGAGCTCAACAATTAAGCTTGACAAAGATGAAAAAGGTAAAAATGTTGATGTCAAGACATATCGAGGTATGATTAGATCTTTACTTTACTTAACTGCTAGTAGACTCGATATTGTGTTCAGTGTATGTTTGTGTACAAGATTTCAATCATGTCCTAAAGAATCTCATCTGCTGGTTGTCAAAAGAATTTTTGATTATTTAAGTCAAAAGATTTGGACTTGAAGATGGAAAGATTAAAAGTACTCCAATGAGCTCAACAATCAAGCTTGACAAAGATGAAAAAGGTAAAAATGTTGATGTCAAAACATATCGAGGTATAATCAGATCTTTACTTTACTTAACTGCCAGTAGACCCGATATTGTGTTCAGTGTATGTTTGTGTGTAAGATTTCAATCATGTTCTAAAGAATCTCATCTGCTTGTTGTCAAAAGAATTTTTCGTTAGTTAAGTGAAACCATAAATCTTGGCCTTTGGTATCCTAGAGGAACTAATATAGATTTAACTTGTTATTCGGATGCCAATTTTGCTGGTTATAAGATTGATAGGAAGAGTACTAGTGGAACTTGTTACTTTTTATGTCACTCACTTGTCTCTTGGTTTAGTAAGAAACAAAACTCGGTTGCACTTTCAACTATTGAAGCTGAATATATTGCAGTCGGTAGTTATTGTGTACAAGCACTTTGGATGAAACAAACCCTTAGAGACTTTGGTATTAATCTTGCTCATATACTTATCATGTGTGACAATACAATTGCCATAAACCTATCAAAGAATCCCATTCAACATTCAACATTCTCGGACTAAGCATATAGAGATAAGACATCATTTTTTAAGAGATCATGTTCAAAAAGGAGATATTTTATTAAATTTTATCTCAACTGAGAAACAACTCACTGATATCTTTACTAAACCTCTTGGCGAAGAATAATTTTCCAAGATTAAGCATGAGCTTAGAATGATAAATGTTGCATAATAGTAGTGTTTTATACAATATCTTCTTTGTTTTTCTATAATATGATATTTGTTTGATTTGGATGTGTTTAAATTATGTAATCATGCATCATATTGGCCTTTCAAGACATTTTTATCAATAAAATGATTTAGAAATGTATTGAGTATTGGCATTAGATTAAAACATATGTGCGAAATCATGGTCGAGAAAAACAGATTACCGTTTAATCTCAAACGGCTTACCGTTTAATTATAGAAACACTGGAAAAATTGTTGGATATTAGCGGCTAACCGTTTATTACTAACGGTTAACCGATTAAAAACAGAGAGGTTCCTTTGATAAACGGTGACAGACTTGCTCTTTCCTAGCTCTTTGGAAATTATCAGTGAGCTGATTGAGGTAAACGGCTTGCTGTTTTCGTGTGATATAAACTGTTTCAGTTCTTCTTCCTCATCTTCACTTACCCCTTCACCATTTTCTCTCAAACCAACGAACCTTAAGCTTTCTCTCTCTAAAAAATTTCGTTTTCCTTGCAATTTCTTACCAAATCAAGGTCATAAAAACATTTCTTATCATCTTTAGAATAGATTTATCCATTCAAAACATCAAATTGTAGCCTGAATTAAAAAATCCCAATTTCAAACCATAACAATAGCCGAACAATTTTCTCTATTTTTGACTCAGTTTTTGAAGTTTTCCTACCAAATTAAGCCTTCAAATACCTTTCTCTACCCTCCCTTGTTCTTATAAGTGGTTTCATTTCATTCATTTTCATCATTTTGTCAAAAACCCAAATTCTCAAGCTTTAACCATGGCTGAATCATCAAGAACCGACCGTAAGAGAAAGTGTGTCTCAAGTAGAAACTCGATACCACCTAGGGAGCCTTTCGAGTTCCAGAGGATTCATTTTCCAATAGCTCCACTAGAAATATGATTCGAAACCCGATTCATGGGTCGGAAGGTAATCGATTATTACTTTGTGGACTTAGATAATTTTGCGGAGTTGGTTGTTTATGGTAGGAGTGTTAAGGAGATGTTATTACCGTGGGAGTCTATATTGGACTTAGAGGAGAGGATATATCCTAACTTAGTCTGTGTTTTTTACTCAAACATAGAATTGTCCGCAGAAAGAGTAGATAGAATAGTTACCCATGTAGAGGGTATTCCTATTGATTTTAATGTTGATGATTTGAACCACATTTTAAGAATCCCGCATTCTGGACATTATATTTACACTTATAGGAATGAATTATCATTTTCCGATTTTGTCCATCACGAAGGGGTTAGAAACATCTGTAGGCGTCGGGATCTTACTAATGAGATTTGTGCTCTCCTTTTTAAGTCACAACTTTTACTGCTGTAGGTTAGAATTCTCCATACCATTTTGCATCATATTGTCACCCCTAGGAAGGGACACTCAGATGAGGTAACTAGGTTGGATGTTGGGATTCTTGATAGTCTACTCAGTGGTCGCACTATTAACCTAAGATACATTATATTGAAACATCTGTAGGCGTCGGGATCTTACTAATGAGATTTGTGCTCTCCTTTTTAAGTCACAACTTTTACTGCCGCAGGTTAGAATTCTCCATACCATTTTGCATCATATTGTCACCCCTAGGAATGGACACTCGGATGAGGTAACTAGGTTGGATGTTGTGATTCTTGATAGTCTACTCAGTGGTCGCACTATTAACCTAAGATACATTATATTGAGACATATGTTGAGTACTCATGCGGTTAACCATAGGTTGCTTCCTTACGGTAGCATTATTTTTAAGGTTTTGTGACATTTTCGAGTACCCCTTCGCTACTCGTTATATGTTGAGACGAAGAAGATTGGTGAAAAGGCTATTCGGCGATTGGTTTTTCTCGAAGGCGTCGGGATTGGATCAAAACGCCAAATGTGAAAAATCAAGACACCCTCGTAGCTCTAGAGGATACTCAGTTTCTAAATGACATTTTCATTTCAAACCAGCTACTGGATTTTAGACTCGGTGCTAGACCTCCACCCTCTCGTTGCGGATCTGTCTCATAGCCTCCAGCATAGTTTGATTCTGAGGAGCATGAGATGTAGACCGATCGGCCATCGACTTTAGATGCTCCACCTGCTCATGATAGTCTTCTTCAGCAGCTTGTTAGTGATGTTCGAGCACTTTCCGAGCAGCAGCAGCAGCTTCAGGATCAGTTTACGTCTTTTCAACTTCAGTAACAGCAGATACTTGATGGAAAGCAGCGTATATTTTTTGCTCTCAGCATTTTCCCCTCCTCCTCTTCTCCTCCTCCTCCTCCTCTGCAGTTGTTTCTTATCGTTTCAGATACTTTGATTTCGCACAAACATTTTCATGTTTTTTTTTTTTAAATATTTATGTATGATGATCATGGATAATTATGTTATATTTATGTGTGTTTTCTTATTTTGGCATTGATTTTATTGCTTGGTTGAAGTTGTTTTTATCTTACTTTTTGGCTTCTTGGGTGTAAATTGATGCTACTATTTTTTTAGGATGCTTAATATACATGGGAGATTCTGTCGAAATCTGCCGAAATTTTCACTTGTCGGAAACGACTATATTTTTGTTCTTTTCTTTTTGATGCTGAAGGGGGAGAATAGGTTAGGTTATATTTCTAAGAGGGAGTTAACAAATTTTTTTTTAAGTTATATATCTTTCAAGGGAGCTTATATTCAAGGAGAGTTAGCAAAATTTTCTTACCTTTACATATAAAGTTTGTCATCATAAAAAAAAGGGAGATTGTTGATCTTATAATATTGATTTTGATGATAACAAAACTTATATGTTCTTGATTAAAATGTTGGGGCTATTAAAATGAATTTCTTAAAGTTATAGACATGTTTAAAGAAAGCTTAATGGCTGTTAACTAGAGTTGGAAAACCTTTTTTCTAAACAAAAGTTGTCAAAATATAGATTTTGAAAATTAACAGTGAACCGTTTTTTGGAAAACGGTGAACTGATAATTTACAGAGAGGAAATTATCTTTGTAATCTTGCACTGTTTATCTGAGAAGATTTTAGAAATTAACAGTGAACCGTTTATTACAAACGGCTAACCGATAATTTACAGAGAAGGTAGTTTTTCTAATCTCAACTAAACTTGCTTTGACAAGATTCTGAAAATTAACGGTAAATCGTTTATTTGAAAACGGCGAATCGATAATTTACAGTAAAGAGAAAGTTTTCTAATCTTGAGCCGTTTAGTAAAAACGGAGAGATAAGTTTGTTTTGTAAGTTTTTGGAAATAAACGGTGATCCGATAATGGTAAACGATAAACCGTTTATTTAAAATCTAAGCATAACAACTATTTGGACAAGTCAAAACAGTTAACCGATAGCTGCAAACGGCAATCCGATTATTCTCAGAAAGTCAACAACGGCTAGTTTTCAGCTCCAACTATAAAATGACTCAATTAAATTCAAATCAAGTGAGATCCAACAATTATCTTTGAGTTTGCTACTGAGAAAAAAAATCTCTTTTGAGCTTTAAACTTGTTTTATTTCATTGATTTACACGTTGGGATTTCAATTGTAATCATATAGATTGTGTGAGAGATTGGTTGATTATAATCTTTGTTTTTGAGTGATTGTAAGTGTTAGGATACATTTGGGTTAAGAGATTGGGAATAATCTCTTGTTGTAAAGGTTCATTGACACATTTGAAGTCAATTGTAAGTGTTGTTGAAGCTTTGGAGGCTTGCTTAATGGAATCCTCAAGCCCGGTGAGCTTGGAGGCGTGGACATAGGCACGGTTGGCCGAACCACGTAAAAATCGCGTGTTTGATCTCTCTTTCCTTATTTTTTTAATTTCAAGCATTGTTAAAATTATTACTTTTGATTTTATTAAGACATTAGTTTTAATTATTGTGTGTTTTTATTTGCTTAATTTTTAAGAACCCAATTCACCCCCCGCTTGGGTAGCCTAGTTAGTATTTCAATAAGGCCTTCAAGACGGGAAAATTACCTTTTCTTCTGTCTCATATTTTTTGCATGAAATATTCTTTTGCTGTTCTAAACTTTTGTGCTTAGATTACAACCTCGCAGCAATATCGTCATTGAACCCTAGAGGTCATTCCGCTTATTTGTGTCCTTTTTTTATTGGGAGATCTTTCTAAACAAGCAGAAATTAGTCTGAAGGACAATGCTTTGTGCACGCCATTACGAATTTATGATTGATGCTGGGTGAACAGTGTAGTGAATAATATGAGATAAACTATACTAGTGAACAGTGATATAAATATTACTAACAATTACTTTCATGTTTGGCTTTCTCAGAAGCAATATTAACTCATATCCTAGCACATCTTATTGATCAATGGCAATGATCATAATGATTATGTTGTAGAATCTGATCCAATAAAAGCCTTTAACAGAGAGGATAAACTAAGAAAATAGAAATTGAATAATATCAGAACCAGGAACAAGCAAACAATAAAGGAAAAATAACAAGTACCATATAACATGGTTTAGCAACAAGATGCCTACACCCACGGTTGAAATTAGCTCTGCTTTAAAGCTTTATTAAAAAGAAATGAGTTATAGATGATTCTTGAGATTACAAAGATTAAAACTTCTCTATTGAAATTTTTCTATCTCTCTCACTAAGATACTAAAAATCAATCACTTAGACCCTCAATCCACCAACTTGTTCTTTTATACACAAAAGAAAAATAAGTTATTATTTTCGGTAACAACTTTAACAGCAAATAGTCCCCACTAACACCAGCTCAGCATGCTACCTCAATCAGTCTTAACACAATATAACTACCTCATGCTTAACAAATCTCTACCTAGTTTTATTCTGTTAAAGCTTTATCCAGATGATGATTCAACAATTATAGATTGACTCACAAGCTAATCACATCAATCAAATCCAAACAGGCTTTGAACTTGATTGATGGCAGGGGGTTTGTTAAAATATCTGTCGGATTATATTCAGAGGGGATTTTAACCACATTCACCACTTTCTATGCAATTTCATCTTTGATGAAGTGCAACCTGATATCAATATGTTTTGTTCTCTTATGAAATTTGGGGTTTTTAGTCAATTGTTTAGCACCAGAGCTATCACAACTAATTGAGATAGATCCTTGCTCAAGTTTTAATTCTATCAAAAACCCGTTCAACCAAATTACTTCTTTCATAATTTCTAAAAGAGTTGTGTACTCTGCCTTAGTTGTTGATAAGTTAACTATTGACTATAAAGATGCTTTCCAACTCACTGCATAACCACATTAAGTGAAAACATAACCAATAATTAACCTTCTCTTATTCAAATCACCATCGAAATCTGAATCTACATACCTTACTACTTCATTTGAGGCTCTGTCAACTTTTCCATACAAAATGCCATATCTCAAAGTTCCTTTAAGGTATCTTAACATCCATTTGACAGCTTGCCAATGATGTTTGTCTAGATTTTCCATAACCCTACTTACTACTATGATTTTATATGCTAGATTAGGCTTGAAGCATACCATATAATACATAATACAACATATTCTGCTTGAGTAAGGTATCTTCTTCATGAACTCTACATCAGCATCATCTTTTGGTTCTTGTTGTTTAAAGAGCCTAAAATGTGCAGCCAATGGTGTAGAAATTGGCGTAGATTCTTTTATCCCAAGCCTGTTGAGTACCTTTTCAATATATCTAGTATGAGAAAAGAATAAGATTTTTGAATCCTTATCTTTAATGGTATGCATTCCAAATATTCTGGTTGCAAGACTTAAGTTTTTCATTTCAAATTCAGAGCTCAACTTATCCTTAGGCATTTTTAATTTCTTTATTTGTTTGTATGCCATAAGGATGTCATGAGCATAGAGAAGAAGGTAGATGGAATTCTAGAGGGTTGTGTCCTGTAATACACACAACTGTCATATTGGTTTCTACTGTACCCATGTGTGATCATGAATTCATCAAACCTCAAATACTATTGCCTAAGTGACTTTTTTAACCCAAATAGATTCTTCTTAAGCAAACAAACCATGTCTTCAGTTTTAGCTTCAATGAAACCCTCTGGTTGTGCCATTAGTATCTCTTCATTAAGGTTACCATGCAGAAAAGCAGTCTTGACATTTATCTGATCCAATTCTAGATCATAGTAAGCTATAATTGACAACAAAATCCTTATAGAGCTGTGCTTGACCATATGTGAACAACTTCATTAAAGTCCATTCCTTCTCTTTGTATAAACCCCTTAGCTACAAGCCTTACCTTGTACCTAGTTGGTTCAATAGCTAAAACTCCCTCTTTTAACTTGTAAACCCATTTACAACCCACTAATTTCTTGTTTGAAGGCTTCTTCACTAAGGTCCAAGTGTTATTCTTCTTTAATAAGGTTATCTCTTCTTCCATGACAGTCATCTATTTTGACTTATCCTTACTTTTCATGGCTTGTGGAAGGTTGTTTGGTTCTTCACCAATTACATTTTCAGCAACCACCAAGGCATAGGATCTAAAACTAGCAATACCATATTTTTTTAGCATTCTAATAGTTCTTTTTTCCATGTCCCTTGCAAGCTAATAACCTTTTAACTTTGAATATGTTTGCCTTTTCTGCTTTTTTTCTTTTTTAGATCTTTGAGTACCAGTTAACTCTGCCTTTAACTTAAAATCTTCTTTAACATATGAATTTGAAGTAAAGATCTTGTTTCAACTTTTGTCTGAATCAATGCCTCCTCATTAAATACCACATCTCTGCTGATAAGAGTTCTGGTAAGTTTACCTTCAATACTCCAAATCTTATATCTTTTAATGCCTTTAAGATAACCTATGAAGTAGCCTTTAACAGCCATTCGTTCAAGCTTTCCCTGACTTATATGTGCATAAGCAGGGCAATCAAAGATTCTTAGGTTATTTAAATAAGCTAGTTTCCTAGACCAGACTTGTTGAGGAGTTTTAAACTCCAAAGCTGATGATAGATTTCTGTTGATCAACTATGTAACAGTAGATACAGCTTCAACCCATAAATGCTTAGAAAAATTAGAGCTTAGCAACATTCATATGATCTTCTCAATCAAGGTTTTGTTCACTCTTTCAGTAAGGCCATTTTGTTATGGTGTATTCTTCATTAACTTATGCCTCAAAATGCCATGCTTTATAAAATTCATCAAAGTCATCGCTGCAATATTCTAGGCCATTATCTATTTTTAATCTTCACTTTTTTTCCAATTTCGTTTTCCATTAGGGCTGTCCATTTCTTGAATTTTTCTAAGGCTTTTCTTTTATGTTTTGACATATAAACCCAAAGCTTTCTAAAGAATTCATTTATAAAGGTAATGAAGTATCTTACTCCACCATTAAATGGAACCTGAGAAGGCCCCAATATATCTGAGTGAACATAATTCAGGGTTTGTTTGGTTTTATGTTTGCCTGAGTTAAGCTTTTGTCTAATGGCTTTACCAAACACACACTTTTCATAGAACACAAGATGGGAAATGTGATCATGACCAAATAAACCTTATTTTTCTAGTTCTTTTGAACCTCTCTTACTCATATATTTGAGTCGTATATGCCAAAGTTTGGTTTTATCACTACTTACACAAGTATTTACCCCTAACTTAGGCAATGATTCAACTAGAACATACAGACCATTCCTTTCAATTCCCTTCATAATAATATAACCCTTATCTATGACTTGTATCTGTCCATTTTCTGCCTTAATACTGCAACCCAACTGATCAACCATCCCTAGGGAGATAAGATTTCTTTTCAAGTCTGGAACATACTTTACTTGTTTTAGTTCCCATGTTACCCTATCAAATATTTTAATACTGATAGTACCAATTCCAACAACCTTACAAGCAAGGTTATTTCCCAATAGGTTTTTGCCACCATCTATACTCTCAAAAGTCTTGAGGAATTCTCTATTTGGACACATATGAAAAGAACATCCAGAGTTCAGAATCCACTTACTAGTGAGGTATTTCTTAGCAGCAATAAAAACACCTGCACTTTTTAAATCTCCCTCATCTTCAGATCAATGGCAGCTTTTACATTAGACTCATTCTATAACTTTTTAAGTTTTTTCTTTTCAAAGCAATCTTTGATGTAATGTTACTATTTATGATAGAAGTAACATTTCCTTTTCTTTTTCTTTTATTCTTCTTCTTATCAGTTTTATCCTTATTATTATTATTCTTTCTTTTTTTATTGGCTTTCTTCTCTGATCTAAACTTGGCAGCTAGACCTTCACCTTAGTTTTGATCTCCATCTTCTGTTCTTTTCTTCAAATATTTTAATTCTAGAGCATTCTTGACATCCTTTAGAGTAAGTATTTGTTTACCATACAATAGAATATCCACAAGTGTTCATATGAATATGGCAATGAACTTAAGAGAATATGTGCCCTATCTTCATCTTCCATGACAATATTTACATTTTAATGATCCAAGATCAATTTATTAAACTCATCTAGATGATCTTTTATACTGGTCTTTACCTTAATTGAGAATATATACAGTTTTCTCTTCATATACAATCTTTTGAGCAAAGATTTTTTTAAGTATAGTTCTTCAAGTTTTGCCCACAATCTAGATGTAGATCTTTCTTTTGCAACTTTTTTCAACAATTCGTTTGAAAGATGGAAGATAATGGTGTTGTGTGCTTTGTTGTTGATGGTCTTCATATCTCCACAAGAATTGGAAGATCTTTCTTCTTTTTCTTTCTTGGCCTTTGGATCATCATCTTCCTCAAGGGCACTATCAAGCCCTTGTTGGATGAGGATTGCACTCATCTTAAGACTCTACAAGAAGAAATCATTCTCCCCATTGAATTTTTCAAGATCAAATATGGTGGTAGCCATTATAGACCCAAGAATAACAAAATACTAACTCTTTGATACTAGTTTGTAATAGAATCTGATCCAACAAAAGCCTTTAACAGAGAGGATAAACCAAGAAAATATAAATTGAATGAAACCAGAACTAAGAACAAGCAAACAATAAAGGAAAAATAATAGGACCATATAACATGGTTCGGCAACAAGATGCCTACACCCATGGTTAAAATCAGCTCTGCTCTGAAGCTTTATTAGAAAGAAATGAGTTATAAATGATTCTTGACATTACAGAGATTAAAACTTCTCTTTTGAGATTTTTCTATCTCTTTCACTAAGACACTCAAAATTAATCACTTAAACCCCCAATTTGCCTACTTGTTCTTTTATACCCAAAAGAAAAATAAGCTATTATTCTTGGTAACAACTTTAACAGTAAATAGTCCCCACTAACACCAGCTCAGCATGCCACCTTATTCACTCTTAACAGAATATAACTACCTTAGACTTTATAGATTACATTACTCTTAATGTTTCTTTAGCCTAAAATTCATTTCCTTGCGCGAGCACCCTCATTATTTTTAATGTAGATACGCTATTAAACCACACAATTTAAAAACATATCCACATAAAGAAAAGACTGTGTCCCTATGAGTAAAGAACTATATATATAAAGTACTTATCTAGTCTAGGAACTTGTATTTATTAAAGTTTGAAAAAAACTATTAAATTAGTGGTCTAATAGTATAATGCTATTATATTATTAAATTATATGTCGTAACAACTTTTCTAGGATTGTATGTCGAAACAGAAGTTTGCACCTTGAAATATTTTTTAAGTATTATGTTAAAATTAAGTTTGATATGAAACTATCCATTTTGAATGTCCATCCGTTTAACTCTTAGTTTCCGTATTAATTTCCTATTACTTTACATTCTCTAATATGACCATCCTTTACACCTTGTATTTACAAATTTTTTATTTTAAAAGTTATGATTGCAGTCCTATAAAATACTAACATTTCGTAGCATTTGGTAAGGATTCACCTTCTATAAGCCATAGTGCTTTACCCCTTGAGGCCTTGATCTAAAACCGAAAGAAACCAATACTGTTTGTTGATGCCAAAATCTAATTTGGTCGGTTAGTGGTTTGATACCAGACTCTTGCATCGACATTGAATTTATTTGGTGGTGAAACGACTTACCAATCTTTAAGAAAATCCTCTGACCATGTATTGTTATTCAGTGTGCTCCTGAAATCACAGAAGATAGTAAGAGGCGCCGAAAGTTTTTATAGCATGAACCCTTCGACGCTCAAGTCAGCGACCAATTAATTTAAGGGAAAAGGAAAAATAAATCTTAAATAAAAATAAATTATAAGAAGAAAAGCCCACTGCTTTAGATTTCTCAATGCTTTTATAGACACCCGAAATGATTACACCATCTTCAGTGCGTGGCTATTACTGAGTTGAATTCTCATTTAAATCATAAATTAATGAGTTTGTTATAGAGTAGTTATTGAGTTGTAGTTATAATACTTGGTCGTAGTTATAATACTTGGTCGTAGTAGACGTTATGGCTGGAAGGGGCTCATCAGTTTAAGTTTAGTTAAGATTTGTTTTGACTGAGTCTTGCCTCCCGATGACCTTTTAGTCCAGCTGATTTGCTCAAGTTCATTAAATCATCTCTTGGTCTAAGTTATGTGCTTAATGAGACTAAACAAGCTTCTGGTGGAGGTAGTATACTCGAAGTCACCAAATAATATTTTGGTTGAGGTCGTATACTAATGGTCTCCAAAACTATCTCTTGCTTAAGGTAGTTTTGGAGACTAGCTCAAGGTCTTCTACTCATAGTCTCTAGAACTACGTTCTGCTCGAGGTAGTCTGCTAATGGTGACTAGATAACTTCCTAGTTAAGGTGATTAGCAAACTACCTCGTGGTCACCTATCAACTCTTTGTTCATTTTTTACTTGGAAGAAATCTTGATCACCCTATTTCACTCTCCAAACACTATTGTATCCTTTGTTTCTTAGATGAAAAATGATTCAAACTAAAAAACAAGTCATGCCATTAAACACACCTCAATCGTGCTGTTTGAAATCACATGGCCCGTTGTTTATGTAGAAATTTGGTCGAGTTTACAATGGGACTAGATTGCTACTCGAACACTTGTGTTTGTTTTGATAGGGGCTATTCGCTATCAGTTAAATGGAGTTGCTGTCTTTACACATCCTTTGTTCTCCTTTCTCTTGTACTTACAATAGAATAGTCAAGGGGCGCCGATTATTTTTCTAGTGTGAACCCTCCGATACTCAAGTCAGCGATCAACCAATTTAAGGGAAAAGCAAATAATAAATATTAAAAAAAAATTATAAGAGGAAGAGAGAGTCCCCCACAGCTTTAGATTTCTTGGGGCTTTTATAAGCACTCATATATGGTTATTCCTAAATTAAATGCTCACTTACACCCATGTGTGGCTGTTACTAAATTAAATGCTCATTTAAATCATGAGTTAATAAGACCGTTACAGAGTAGTTATTGAGTTGCAGTTATAATACCTGGTTGTCATAGACGTTATGGTTGGAAGGAGCTCATCAGTTTAAGCTTAGTTAAGATTTTTTTTTATTGAATCTTGCCTTCCGGTGAACTCCTAGTCGAGATGATCTACTCATGGTCTTAGGAGCTACCTACTACTCGAGGTGATCTGCTTATGGTCTCCAAACTACCTATTACTCATAGGTGGTCTGCTCATGGTCTTAGAAACTACATCTTAGAAGCCTATCAGCTATCTGCTCACGTTTACCTAGAGGAGATCTAGTCACTCTATTTCATTTCTCAAACACCAGTCCCCCAGTTTCTAGTGTTGAGAGTGAAACGAATCAAGACTAAAAACTATAAAACTTATAATTTTTTATAACTTAAAACCTTAAGCAATTTATTTTGCTCCTTCTGTTGACCACATCATGAGTGAGCAGGTATCATAAATTTAAGGTTTCATGTCTTATATAGAGCAAGTTTCAAGGCTTTTAACCTTTAATTGACTTAAGCAATTTTAAACTACTCTTATAGGTTTAAAGTCTTATGCCTTACCTGGAATAGGTTTTAAGGCTTCTGACCTTGTACCAACTCAAGCAACTTTAAATAGCTCTTGTTGATTTAAAGTTTATGCCTTACTAGGAGTAGGTTTTAAAGTTTTTAACATTTTTATTTGCTTTGGATAAATTTCAACAGGTAAAGAATAAGAATGATATATTTATTTCTATTACATCCATTTTATTCAAAGTAATATATAATACAATTTAATTAGAAAAAAATGAAGCAAAGCTAAAACTGTGACCAGATCATTCTATTGATCAATCTATGCGATAAATCATGCACATAAACAAATAAATATAAAATAATTGCAGCAATTTAATCTAAAATGCAAGCAGAAATGAATCTGTAACAGATTTTACCGATCTGAAGCTTCTGAATGTCGACATTAGGTTAGTTTTTACCAATTTAATTCATTTCTTTCACACAAGTTAGGAAATAAAAGAGAGGATACTTCAATTCATGCATGATAATATCCTACATGCACCTTGGCTAGATGAAAAATTAAAGAGACAAAAATTGGCTTTTCGTATCAACCCCACAAATGGCGCCAAACGTTGATGCAGAAATCTGGTTGAGTTTACAATGCGACTAGATTTCTACTCAAACACTTGTGTTTGTTTTGATGAGAGCTACTAACTATCAGTTAGATGGAGTTGCTAGCTTTACATGTCCTTTGTTCTCCTTTCTCCTACACTCACAACAGAATAGTCAGCGGTCGCTGGTTGTTTTTCAGGCGTGAACCCTCCGACGCTCAAGTAAGTTATCAACCAATTTCAGGGAAAAACAAATAATAAATATTAAAGAAAAAGAAATTATAAGAGGAAGAGAGAGTCCCCATAGCTTTAAATTTCCTAGGGCCTTTATGGACACTCATATATGGTTGTTACTAAATTAAATGCTCATTTACACCAATGTGTGGCTGTTACTAAATTAAATGCTCATTTAAATTATGAGTTAATGAGACCATTATAGAGTTGTTATTGAGTTGTAGTTATAATACCTGGTCGTAGTAGACATTATGGTTGGAAGTAGCTCATTAGTTTAAGCTTACTTAAGATTTGTTTGATTGAATCTTGCCTCCCTGGTGACCTCCTGGTCAAGATGATCTACTCATGGTCTTAGGAGCTACCTACTACTCGAGGTGATTGCTCATGGTCTTAGAAGCTACCTATTACTCGAGGTGGTCTACTCATGGTCTTAGGAGCTACCTATTACTTGAGGTAGTCTGCTCATGGTCTTAGAAACTACATCCTAGAAGCCTATTAACTATCTGCTTACGTTTACCTAGAGGAGATCTGGTCATTCTATTTCATTCCCCAAACACCAGTGATTCCGCCGCTTTAATTTCTTAATTACAAATGAATGTTTGTCTCGTAGCCTTTAATGTTGTATGCTTTAGACAACTCTTGGAGCCTTAGTTGCTTAGACCCGATTCTCTCTGTTATGTAATTACTCTGTACAATCTACTCTCACATCATTTCTCACAATTAATATACCTATTTTTAGTCAAACTATCATACTTTAGTCAAAGCTCATACAGAATCACAACGCAGGAATTCAGTAGGTTACATTAACGCTTGAGGAAGTCTTGGGCCTCGCTCTGAAATCATTCTTGACGGATCAACAAATTGTTAATGTACAAAACAGATTGTAAGGTTGAAATACAGTTCAAGAGCAAGTGTATAAAGGTTGAAATTCCACCCAAATAAAAATTAGGGTTTCGATAACGATGTGGTTAATTGATGGTTTTAGACGTGTACAAAAAACATTGTAAATTTGCAAGATGTAAATAGCCACGACCTTAAACAAATTAATTCTGCTCCACAGTTGGTATGAGGAAAAATAAATAATTCTTTAAGGCGGCTAAGCTTGTCCTTACACATGAGAAAATTAAAGCAAATTATATTCCACTCCTCAGACTCCGCACGGCGTACGCTTGATAGTGTTGAATATTTGACACATGATCATGATTGATGTTGCGGGTGCTTTTCCATGTCCATTTCATCATATCCTCCCTGTGGCTTAATATTAAATGAATAAGATTACCAATTGTTGATAAAAATACCTTCCTCAATATTGCATGTTTCACATTAGTTCATCCACCTACCATTACGTAAACATTGCAATTGCATGCCTAGTTCATATTGGGTTAATTAAGAAGTTTAAAAAAGTGGCAATTAAAGTGGACCATTCAAATAAAGGAGGCTATGACTATTATTTCCTAAAGCAATGCAGTCCAACTTTTGTGGCCGATGTTTATTTGGTCTACCTACCCACCATGACCAACGCATATTCCTCCGCACATTCTACTACTCCGTTTTAATTTCATTTTGACTCTTCGGTTGAAGCAAATTTGGCTAGCTACAGCCACAAATATACTGAAAAATATCTCAATATTCCAATTTATTTATTTGTTTATTATTATTTTTTTTGACTGATCTCCCAATTTAAGGGATGCAGTTTACAGAGATCAAAACATTTTAAGATGTGTTATTGCTGCTAATTTGTGACATGGTATTGTTTGTTCGACATAGAGAAATGG
Organism: Luvunga scandens; assembly: GCA_030449905.1. NCBI lineage: Eukaryota > Viridiplantae > Streptophyta > Magnoliopsida > Sapindales > Rutaceae > Luvunga > Luvunga scandens. The sequence goes on along the minus strand of JASUUG010001097.1, from coordinate 848,078 downwards.
AAGAATGGTTCATAAATTAATTAACTTTTTATGATGATTTAAAAGGGCAAATTTTACATTACCCTCTCTTAAATTGATTATTTCATCTTATTTTTAAAAACCTTAAGTTCTCCATAATTTTAAGATAATGGAAAAACAGAGGGGGCTAATGATTTTTCTTTTTTAATCTTCTTAATAAAAATGAACGTTGAATTAAAATTTTTTACTCTAAAAAAGAGTCTTTAAAAATAACCAATTCAAGGCGAGTAATCCGAAATTAACCATAATGAAAAACCAAGCTATTAACATCAATTTATCAATAAGATTTTGAATTGTTTGGATAACGGACCTAGGTTCTTTTTTACAATAAATTTGCTGATTTTATAACAGTATATTTACAACACAAGAACCTATACAATAAATTTCATGCATCAATAAATAGAGCTAAAATTTTCTCATAAATACAACAAAATAAACATAAAAATTAATAGGACTCGTAACATATATATATTTTATTTAGCCAAAATGATCATTGATGAGTATTTTACTTATTTTATTTATACTATAATATACATAAGTATAAAAAAACCACACAAATCTTGTTCACACGGAAGGAGAGGGATAGAGTTTTGCTATTATACAGCGCAAGATGCTGGGAAGAAACCAGCCTGACACCATATTGATAGCAACGACAAAAACGACAACGTTTTTCATTCTGATTTATCCAGGGAAGCTCCACGCTTGTGGGTTGGCGCAGGCACGTCTCGCTTTCTGATGTGTATCGGAGCCGGGCGGCGCTGCTGCCCGGAGTTATTGACTATGAGAGACTGAGATACTGGACGAGGATACAAGTAATCAGTAGGGAAGAAATGATACTGCTGCTGTGAAGGAAGCGATGACGCTTTTTCAGCAGCAGCTGACGTGTCAGCCGCGACGGCGGCAGCGAAAGCAGGCTTCGATGTTCTTGGGTAAAAGAAATCAGTTGGGAAAAAGTTGTATTGAAGGCCGGCCATCGCTGCAAGCCTGTAGCTGATGATACTCTTTACCCAGACTTGAGAAAAAGGACTTAACTGTTGTGTTTGGACTTTGGCATATTTATAGAGAAAAAAAAAATAATAAAGAATGAGAGATTTACGGAGTTGTTTACACTTCAGGAAAATTTGATGCCAATTTGTTTATTTTCGGTTGGCATATGCGCGGGGATATTTTGGTATTTTCACTTTGGAATATTTACACGTGTTACTCGATATTTATTAGCTTAAAAAACATGCACAAAATATGCTAATTGGCATGATTTGAAAATAAACATTTGTATGGCTTCTTGTTGGAGACAACAACTGAGATGAATTTTCAATTTGCATGTGCCTATGTCAGTAGGTTGGCAGTAGTAGGCCCAGTCTGCTTGTAACACGAACAGTGAAGACCCTCATGAACCTGAATTTTTTTTTTTTAAAACAAAATTTATGTGAGTAAAGAGTGATAATATATAATTAATAAAAAAATTAGAGTTAAATCATAGTTATACACTGCCCTACTTATCATGTTGACATAAATTTTTAAAAAATTAAAGAGAGTTTAAATTAAGGCTTGTCAATCATTTGAAATTGATGTGTTTGATTGAAAAAATTAAAGAAAAAATGACCGAAAGGGTCCAAAGATAATTTTTCTAATAAATATGATTCTTTTCATGTGGATACTATAAGAGGCATTTACATATTCATGCTTATACCAATGCATTTATTAAGCACATTGTCAAAAAATTTCATAATGCATATACTAAAACAATCTTTCCAAAATTTGCACAAATGTATATATTCATTATGATCCTAGTTTAAAATTTAATTTACTTACTTACATCCAAAGGTTTTACATTTCAAAAGTCACTTATAAATGCTCTCACTTTTACTGTAGGAATCCCAACACTTCAGCATCACTTATCTGGACTTCATGTGTCACATATCACATAATGAGCCTAAGTCACTTGTAGGTAACTTGCCATACATATCACATAATGAGCCTAAGTCACTTGTAGGTAACTTGCCATACATATCACACATACTAATCCCAAAGAAATGCCACACATATCAAAAGAATTATGTTTATTAATTGCATTTATAATTTATGATATATATATACACAAAGTTTGTTATAATGTTAAGTTTTATGAAAGTTTGTATTGGGGCCATGAGTAGAAACAAAAATGAAGAGATTGGTTGACTAAATAGCATTGTTTACTTGTTTAAAATGAATAAAACTCGTATTTATATTATAAAACTGAAGTTTCTAGATTGTTATTTACACTAAAACATTATTTATCATTAGCTACACTAATTCTATGTTTGGTTTAAAGAAATGAGAAGAGAGGAGAAAGAAATAGAGGGAGAAGAGATGAATTCCATATTAAACCTAGCAACAAAATTGAGATTGATCCTCTTTTCCCTTATTTGATCTTCTCGTCTCTCCTTTCCATTTATTTTCACTCTTCTCATTTCTTTCAACCTAACACGGCCTAAGGCCAAAACTACTTTGCATTATGGGTTTGGTACCTCGCTAGTTTTTCATTTACTAAAGTCAGCATTGGATTTTATCTAACGACTACAAAAGATACACATAGAGAATTAGGAGTAACCTGAGAAATAGGTTATAGGTTGGTCACCTGGTGGGAAACAATTAATTGGTAAAAGAGCACAATTAATAGGTTGGAAGTTTTTTTACAACTTACACACTTAAACAAATAACAAACCGAGATATGCAACCAATGGTTACAAACACCTTTTTGCAAGTGTGCTAGTATTTTTTGGACTAAGATTGATATGAAATATTTGCAAATGATTAGGTTAAATATTACCTAAATAATTGTTGGAAAAGTAATCTTAGTTTTAGAGGAATTGATCATTTGAATTTAGTTTAACGTACAGATATATTTCACGAAGTTATTAATAGAGATTGTGAGTTGTTCATACTAAGATTAATATATACACCACTTACTTCTATAGTAATTTCATAAAAGACAATAACCCTCTTGGTATGAATAATTTGTTGTAGTGCTTTATTACGTAATACACATTGATCCATGTTTATTATATTTTCAAAGGAAAAAAATTCAATAGTAAAATAAGAAATATATGTTACTTTTGTATTATCTATTGTTATTGTTTGAAACACTTATGTAATAAATAAATACATATAATATATTATGGAGCAAAATAACAAAGCAAATAACCTATTTACCCATCTTTTCGTTTTAAGATTTTGTGTCCGTGGTTTTATTAGATATTAGAAAACAATATGAAGGTAAGTTGTATATATTGATATCAGTAAAAGAAAACAAGCGATGAGTGGGTTGAACTTAATCTGCCATGGATATTTTCGTCGTTCAAGAAGTAGTCAAATTGATTGGGATTTATTTCCCAATTTACCCTTGCAATGTGGTTTGTTACCATCAACATAAAAATTTGTGTAGTTATTTATGTGAACACATGTGATGTAAATTGTAGAGGTGAAAAAATTAAGAAAGTTCATCTTAGTTTAACAAGTAATTCAACTTAGTTAAGAAGATAGGTCTTATGAATCCAAATGTTATTAATTTAAGAAGAAAAATAGGAGAATACAAAATAAAACTAATTTGATGATATATTAAGAGCTGACTTATTATTTCGGTTTTGGCATTAATAAAAATAAAAATCACAAATAATTCTCATCCATTAATGTTGTTGTTGTTGTTAAAGTTAGAATCTGAGTATATTTTTGTGGGGGGGGATTAGATGCTCATCTTTTTCATATAATTAGTTTGACACTCGGTCTGTGCATGTGCTTATCAATTTTTTATGTGTGTTCATGGTTTTACATAGAGGACTAGGCTTAGAAACAGAAGTCTATGGAAACAAATAATCCAGATGATATGGTCTTAGTGGTAGTAGTACTAGGAATACAATAGAAATAGAAGATAGATCGATTCAATACCAAAATTTAAAAGCAACAAAAGAAGTAATAAAAAATGAGATGCTGGATGAAGTTGAATGGCTCTATGAATTTCCATTTGCGTATTGTGTGGAGGGGATAACAAAACATCAGTGATGTTCTACAAAAGCTGTTGTAGGTGTTGCATATAATTGGAGCATGCCACCATAAAAAGGTAGTTAGAAAATGGAGAACAAGTAAACCACAAAGAGACACAAAAAAGATATGAATTTGATAAAGGATTGGCACAAAAAAAAAAAAAAGACTGAGAACAAAATTGTATGGAAAAATAGTATATTGAACAACCGTACGATTAGAAATGAACTAACCTTTTCTATTTGTAATAGGTGAGGAATTGATCATTATTGTAGTAAAATGTATATGATTCTATACAATATTCGATGATATTTGTTTGGAGAATGAAACTAAGGACTAGATTCCCTCTAAATAAAGGGTAAGCTGAGAGTTGAAAGGCTTTTTGGAGGTGCTCTTGATACCAAAAGCAAACAAGGCTCGACCAAGAAGTAGTCCTTATGACCATGAGCAGATCACCCCCATCAAGAGGTAATCGTGGTCCTCATGACCATACCACCTCGACCAAGGGATCGTGGTGATGATAGCGAACATACTATCTCGAGCAGATGATTAAGCAGGCAAAGAAGAACCACTTATGAGTCCACATGCCTGGTCATTTGACCGAGCAAGGTCTTATCATTAGTCGACCAAAAATCCTAGTCATAAGCAGCTCCAGGGTTATGGGAAGCAGTGACCCCCAGCACGTGCATCTTCTGAGAAAGGAGGACATGATAGAATCATATTCTCCTTCGGTAACAGACTTCTATTCCTATTTGACAATAAACTCCAATTCGGTAACAAACTCCTATTCTCCTATGGTAAGTAAATAGCCTAAATGAGAAGAATGAGAGATTAAAGGTTGAAGGCAGCCTATAAAAGGAGGGAAAATGAGGACAAAAAAACGGATGCTCTTTCTCTTTCTCTCTCTGAATCTTTGTATTTTTTCTTTTGAGTTAAGTTGTTTATAAGACCACTGAGGGCTGATTTAAGTTTTTACTAGAAAAGAGCTCGATCACTAACTTGAGCGTCAGAGGGTTTTCGCTGAAAAAACTTCTAATGCCCTCTAACTGTTTGTCGCGGGTGCAGGTTCCCTGGTCGTGGTCGAGCTGTTTGCTAATTCGAGCAGGAGCAGAACGAAATTATTCCTGCCGAGCACGAAATTGGAATAGAAGAAGCGTTGCTGCAGGGTCAAGGTACTTATCAGATTTTTGCATCAACACCACCAATAGTACAAAAATAACACTAATGTTTAAAGATTTGAAAGCTATCAGCAACAGTGTAAAACTCAATCAACTATAAAAAATCTCTATGAACTGAGGAAAAACGTCATGGTGTCCATAGATTGTGTTGTGAGCTGAATTCATATATGGCACAACTTGGGACATAGATTACCAACTACAGATCCTTTGATTGACCTCGAACTAGCGAGTCCGCATTTAAAGGTCTACATAGAGAAAGGTCATTCAGTATTTTGCATAGAAAAAAGCTAATTCCATAGATTGAATGGCTTAATGAATTTCCATTTGTCATGGCAATAATCATTGCAACTTTGAGAATCCCACTCTTTTTGCTTACGACTAGACCTCCAATTTATTCTTACAATCTATTTGCATCATAATCTATAAAATATTTTGCTTTTGGTTATAAAATAAACATGATTATTGCCATCACCTGTCAGTTCAATTACTCAAATCTTATACACCATTTAAAAATGTGACAAATTACTCACAACAGCTACACCAACTACATTTGACAAAGTGTATTGGAACAAAAGCTAATTTACACTATACAGCTCACTTAACCATCCATATTCAATTCACCAACTAAAATCAACTTAATGAACACTTGTACATGGAAGCCAAGCAAAATTTACATTACTCACACCCATAAATTATTGTCCATATCATTTTCAATACCATTTTTCATGAAGCAGCAAAGTATATTGTTTTAAGACTACCAATTCAAAATCCTACCCTTTTCATGCCTATACAATGATTATTATGCTAATATCTATTGGATGATACAGTATTTTCAAAAAAATTCTCTTTTCATAATGAAGATTTCCTTTCATCAGTTAACAAATTACTAAGATAACGAAATTTAAGACATAATATATTCCTATTTTCTACTTCTTCCTACCAATCTCTATTTTACTACCAACTCTAACATTTTATGCCCTTTTATACTTCTTCATGCCTACTTAGTCAACTACAATCAAATAATTATACACATGGACACAATTTTAAAGTGAAATATGAATATCTATCATTAATGCATACCTTAACATGGTAGTAAGGCAGTTGTTAAGCGCTGATTGATATGAAATTGCAACTATATGATCTCTACGGACTTTGCCATAGTATATCTTTGCTCACTTTACTCCACCACAACTCAAATGGTTGTATTCTATTTTCAAATAGCAACCCATTCAACTCCAACTCACAACAAGTATTAATCTAATGACCTAATTTAATCAACAAATAAATCTCTAATTTTGTAGATAAAAACCCTACTCTTCTTGGTACTTGCTTACCCTATAAGTGAACGCCTTGCTTTTATGTAACAAAACCCGAATTAAGAAGATTCAATACTTCATCACAACATTCGGAAACAGTATAAAGACAATAATGCTAACAACCATCACTTGTACACTTCAGTCGTGGAAAGAATTGCAAATGATAACTTACACATACAAACCTTATTTTTTGTTTTTGATTTATTGGTACTACACCTTCAACTGGTTACCCATTTTCCAAATGTTAAATCTCAGTCATTAAATACCTTTCTTCACAATTAAAGAGTGGTCATTCGCTATAAGACAAATGACTAGGGTAAAAAAACCCATGACGCAAGGTAGCTGGACCCTATGGCCTAAAACCATATCATTATCTAACTAACATATATGTAACTGTACTATGGCACAAATTTTGGAAATTTTCTGTTATTCTGTCTAATATAAAGCCACATCACCATGCTACCTCAACTAGCCTCGATACTTTTGTTCAGTTTTGTTGAACACTCAAACAATTTGCAATTTAATAGAAGTTTTAATAAATTAAAAGAAAAATTTACTGGTGGAATTTAAAGTTTGTAACTAGGTTCTCAAGAGATAAATAATGTAAATTTTTTAACAAAATTTGAAAAGCATCTTTAATAGATTTTTGAGATTCACATGAGAGTGAATATATGGATCCTTATTACAGTATACACTTATTTAGCAAGTAATCCTAATATGGTTGTGTTATAATTTTTAAAATAATTGATGTTAGTTGTACTATAGAAATAATCATTTACGAAAAGAACTAGTTTTACATTTGATGAAATGTGTTTTTAAAAGTGCTATAAATTTTAAAATTAATTGTATATATTTAGTAAATTTTACTGTTAAATTACTATAAGAATGCAAATAATTAAAATAAATACAATGTTGAGTAAAATTTATTTACACATTTATAAACATACACACACACACACACACACACATTATTAATTTATTTTTTACTTTGTTGAATTCAATATAATTATTGGTAATAATAATAATCTCTTTTATACTTAATTATTTTATTTCTTAATTGAATAAAAATAATTTTTTATTTTCATAATGTATGTGAGATATATTTGGAATTTGAATAAGTATAAAATTGAGTTTCAAAATCAGATATTGAAAAGTTACTCCTTTCTTATTTTTCAAAAGAGTGGGGTGATTTTGTAAATGATTAAAATGGATATAATATTGAATAAAATTTATTTACACACTTATAAACATGTATATATAAATACATATTCCTGTCTTATTAACTTATTTTTTATTTTATTAAATTCAAATTAACTAGTAATATTAATAATTTTTTTAAATTTAATGATTTTATTTCCTAATTGAATAAACCTAATTTTTATTTTTATAATATATTTTTATTTTTATAATGTATGTGAGATATATTTGGAATTGTAATAAGTATAAAATTGAGTTTCAAAATCAAAATTTGAAAATCTAGTCGTTTCCTACTTTTCAAAATGGTGGAGTGATTTTACAAAAAATGAATTTTTAAAAAATATACCAAAAACCAAACGTAATTTTAACGTTTTAGAATTACTTTTGAATCACTCAAAAACAATCTCAAATGGACCCTAACCAAACTACCCATCCCCTATGTTTTAAAAAAATTTATAAAATTTAAGAATAGCTGGTACTACTTATGATGAATATTAACGAAGACATATATACAATAAGGATGCTTCGAATAATTATTAATAACGTAAAGATTAATTTGATAATTGATTCAAACCTTAAGGGATAAAGGAGTTTTTATAGTCACCTTTTCACCTTTGTGATGTGCTACCACCAATATTTAATTAAGACTATGCTCCTCTTTTTTTATTTTACAAACCATTCCAATTTTTCAGAAAAATAAAATGTTTGGAGGCTTTTTATTACTTTCAGTCCTTCTACTTCTTATCAATTCTTTTGTCTAAGCTTTACTAAGGGCAAGTTTGGTAATACTATAATATTTAAAATTATTGTTATTAGTTATATTGTAAAATTAATTAGTTGTGAAGAAAATGAGTTAATCATTTGGTAAATTTTATTTTTAAAAGTGCTGTGAGTTTTAAAAAGTAGTCATATGTATTTAGTAAATCTTATTATTAAATTATTGTAATAATATAAATGACTAAATTGGATATAGTATTAAATAAAATTTAGTTACACACTTATAAACATACATATAAATTTTTTTTACTGTGTGTATAATAATTGATACTAAAATAAATATTTTATATTAGTAATTTTATTTTTTTTATTTTGTTATCTCAATATAATTAGTAATAATATTAATATCTTTGAAGTTAATTATTTTATTTCTTAATTAATAGCGATAATTTTAGATTTTTATAATATATGAGGATATATATAGAATTATATTAAATATAAAAGTGATTCTCAAAATCAAATTTTGAAAAATTACTCCTTTCCTATTTTTTTAAATTTACTGTAGAATTAAATGATTTTACCAAACATAATTTTTAATAAAATTTATTAAATAAAAAATTATCTTTTAATTTTTTAAAATTACTTTTGGGCATTTAAAACCATCCAAACGGAACGTAAATAATTCAATTTGCTGTTTAAGCTCATGCCATCTCCTTCAAAACACTAAATATATAATATGTAAATAAATAAATTATGGGTGCAAATTGCTGACCGCCCAGTATATTGACTATTGAGTAAATAAAATCAAAGACCGAAACCAAATAAATAATAATTGTGTTTACAAAAAATTGGGAAACTCCGTGACATATTGACTTTAGTGTTTACAATAATAATAAAAGTTTCTCTCAGCTGCAAGAAATGCACCGGTGTCCACTGGTCAGCAATCAACAATATTATTTAAACCTTGTGGTATGGTACGCCCCTTCGCTTGTGGACTGAGCTGCGAGCTTCATTTTTATATATTTCTTCCCTGCCAACGTTTATAATCAACTTCAACCCTAGCATTTGACTTGCGAGATAAAAAAAAGAAGAAATGGAAATTGAAAGATTTATCAAAATGTAATGAACAGAGTACTAATTAGATTTTTTTTAATGCCATTAGAAGATTGAAATATTATCCAACTCTAAAGTAACTGCAATGAGACATATTTCAGAACATATTAAAAAGATTAGACTTCTTAATTTCAAGTAGTAAATAAGATTTTAATTACTTCAAATCTGAGAAAAATGGACTCTCATTCAACTCAAAGTGGAGATGGATCGGGTAACAAATGAATCGCACACAATTTTTGGAGAAAAAATAAAAACGACTCACGGGTAATAAAAATTTTGAAATAGTGAGGTTTATTATTGATTTGTATCAATAAGATGTGTCTGTAGATAAAAAATAATTTTGATATGCACACAACACATTCAAATTAAAGGAAGGGAAAAAAAAGGACATTCGACATAAATAAAGAATGGACCAAACTTACTAAAAGAGATATATTAATTTGATTTCATTAATAGAATATTAGTTATAATACTGTGGGCAATGTAGTTTACAACGTTAAATGTGAATCCTTTTTTTTTAAATACTGGTTACACACCAGATTACTGAATTATATTAGATTTATAATAATTCTTATTATAACCGATGAATACACTGATATTTATAATTAAATATATATAACTGAAACTTACAATATTACATTCAATTCTCTATTAAACAAATGCTTAGACAAATAGCCCTCCTTGCGAGTATGTCATTACTCCACTTGCATTTTGGAGAAATACTTTTTTTTTTGTAATTTTCCTCCACAGTCATGCTTAATTGTGAAGTTGAGCCCCCGTGAGGGCTCGAACCAATACTTTCACAGTTATGAACTATAGAAAGATAATTATTTACTGCAAGAGAACAACATTGTGTTACTCAAAATCGAGTCTTGTAAAATACAAATATATATATATATATATATAACCTTAGAATGATTTATCATAAATATTTCTACTAGATGATGACTCCCAATCCAAAGAAGCACTAAGAATGATTTCTCATAATTAAATTCCATGGGAAAGGGACCTAAAAAGATTAATTAAGAGAAGTAAGAATTTTAGAATGTATTAAAGGTAACACAACCAATTAATGCATCTATAAAATGTATAATTAAATTTAATATAACCACTACAGACATAATAATTTTTTAAAATAAATACACACATGTCACGCATTATTTACTTGTTATATAATTGGTATAGTACCTTTGATATATTCTAAATTTTTTCAAAAGAAAAGGGCAAGAATTTAAGCAATACCAAGAAGAATTGAAGTTTAGCAAATGAAGAATTAATTCTGATGGCATCATTGGTCGCTGCAAATTGCGACAAACTAAATGATCTTGGTGGCATTTGTTGAACTTGGGACCTTGGCATTATCTTTAGTCTTTTGACCTCCTTGATGTTTTGGCAGCATCTCATCTTATAGATTATATCATATGAAGCACTTCGCATGAAACTTTTGGTTGATAAGACATTAGAGAGTAAGGACCCTCTATACAATTCTTTAAAGCTTTGAATTACATCACTTCTTGCTAACTTCTTATTTCATTATTATACGGATATTTATTTATTTATTTTTTGTTTTTCACATGATTACATTTGATTAATTAATGAGACTTTTACATAACCTAACATTTTTGGATCCTTAATCTAACGTTGCATTTATATATGAATAATTATGTCTTGTAAACTGTTATATAAAGTTAAACCAATTAAAAGTGATCTATTAAGGTTTTCAGTATTATGGACTTTAATGTATTTAATAGGTTGTAGGACTTTAATGTGTAGAGATCTAATGATTTTCTAATTCTATAATGGGCAGAATTAGAAATATCTAAATAAGAAAAAATTATCTATATAAGTAGGTATGATACTTAGGTCACACTTATCTATTTATTCTTTCTGACATCCTATCATCAAAGAGAGAATACAGAGAAAATTAAAGGATTCTCTAGAAGAATATATTAATCTGAAAGACCAATTAAATAACTTTAGAGAGCAATTCAGAATTATAGATTTAAGTACGCTTCTGCATAATTTATTATTAATTCTTAGTGATACAATATAAATATTCATAAATTATACGTGATGATTTTCCTAAAGAGTTTTCTTTTGTTCTAACAACTTTATTATATATATTCTAATTGTAGGCAAATTAGTGATCCTGGAAGTGGTTTTGCTACTGTTGAGAAGGATCTCCTAGGCCCGGGGGTTTAGCACCGATGCTGACAATCGAAAGGCCAGTGAAACTTACTAACTATTTTGTGGATATGTATCAACACACTAATATGCATATAGAAAAGTGTGCACGTGTTAACGAACTGCTGTTATTTTCAGTTTCTACCATCTTTTCTTGGGGTTTTTTATATACTTACCATACACCAAATTGATTAATTTGGCTTGTTTGCTTTTACCCTTCTATATATTTATTCTGAATGTTTGATGGTTTGCCATTGTGCTAAATTGAGAGCTTTAAAATATCTGTACACGAGAAAAGCTTAATTGTGTAGGACAGTTCCATGGGACCAACCTGTAAACTAGTGCCACATACTTGAATTATACTAAACTCATTATCATAATCTTTGCCATGATTGGTTAATTTGATTAATTTCAAAATGAATGTACTTTTTTTGAATCGGCGTATCCCCCATCCAGTCCTACCTAAGATCTCTAAAAGCTAAGACATATAGCAAGCTAATATACATATTTGCTACTATGGTTCTTCTATATCCTCTATTTCTCTGTTTTGTATATATGCATTTTCTTTGTGAGAAAATACTTTGACTATCATTGGATACTTAAATAGAATATTTCCCAACTTTCAAGTTGATATTTTTTTTTTCTTGGGGATAAGGCGAGGGTGACTCTTAGATGAAAAAAACTCGGGACAAGCACCGTTCTCTATTTTTTAAAAAAATAAATTTATAACTTAGAATGATAAATTAAAATTTTTAAAAATAAAAGAAAAATTAAAAAAAAACCTTAAATCCCTAGTTCATAAATCAATAATGAGTCGAGAACCTAAATATATAATATTAAACTCTATGTTAAATATTAATTAATTAAAAGAATGTTTGAGTTAGAGAATTCAATAACAAAAAGAATTAAATCTTTAAGTTTTTATTTACCTCATTTTATTATTTATTATTTTATTTTAAATTATTTATTTTATTCATCATTGATTATAACAACTTATTAATTATTAACTCATTTCAAGTTTATAATAATTAAAAATTTTTTAAAAAATAAGTACTTCTCCTAAAATGAATTTGGGTCTAAAACAGCCAGCCCAGGCCTGCATTTTGATATTCCCTAACCCGGGAATACGGACTCGCCGAACAGCCTAAAAGTTGAAGCATTTCTGGACCATCATCAGCTGGTATTGAAGCAAACTCAAGAGCGTTGTCCAAAGCAAGTGCCAGAAAAAAGATTTTGAGGTTTCAATTTCTTTGCCTTGTAAGTGCATCGTGTTTTCTGTGTGGAAAGCCGCCGCTGACTTTTGTTATCAGATCGACATTTTGATTCTACTTTTGTTCGCAAATGAAGTTCGCTCGTCATGCAGTAAGCAAAATGGTTAGATTTCTCATGGTCGATTTTGCACATTCGATTGAGGATGCTACGAATAGAGAGAGTGTTTGTTTTTTTTTTTTTCATAATTTGATGACTTAAAATCATTTGGCTTAATTAATTAAGTTAATTAAATGTGTTTTTTTTATAATTTAATGAGATTTTTCAAATAATTTTGACTAAATAAAATAAGTCAATTTTTATTTTTTATTTTTTATTGTATGGAGAAATTTAAATCAACTAACGAATTTATAATGCAAAAAATATCTCTACTTTATTATTTATTTTTCATTTCTACCCCAAAGCAAATCCATACACATTTACCCACTAATAATTGTTTGAAAAATAGCATAAAGTGGCTATTTTGAGGCCAATTTTGAGCAAGATAAATATTTAAACCATATGTATGCATGGATGATTCAGAATTTCCTTTGTGAGCTCTTCGTAACGAATCATGGAATGCTCAAATTGGTGCATGGGTGAATAAGAAATTGGATTTTAGAGGGCACCCATTGGTGTGAAAAAAATGAGAAAAAATCCCATAGAATTTTTACTTAACTAATGCCCCGTTTGAAACATATATGTTTGGATTGGATTTTCTAACAGCATTAAGAAACACAGTCGACCTTAACTCACTTGAAATTGATTGCATCTGAGCTGGCCTCATAAGTACAACTAGGAGCTTATGTTGGCAACCTAATTTATAAGTACAACTTGGAGTTTACATGGACTATCTTGTTTATAACCTAAAACTTATGTGGGCGACCTAGTTTATAAATACAAACCTTAGTCTATACAAGTGACATGAAAATCTACTAATTTGATTTGAAAATGAAGTAGTTCAACCTAAAACTCGTTTGTCCAACCTGAGGATGTGCTAGCTTGACAGGAAAAATTATTGGTAAAGACCACGTGACCTATATTTTAAGAAAGTTACATACCATAACTTGTCAAACCGCCATCAATTGATAATTAGCTGCAACTAATCAAGAGAGTGGGATAAAACCACTTAGGTAACCATCCACAACCAAGAGCCTATTTAAGCTAAAAAGAGCATCAAGGGAAAGGGTTAGCAAAATCAACCAAAAATTTTACAAGCTACCAATTTTAAAGCCTTATCACTTTCTACAAGATTCTCAACACCACCACTGGAGAATTCCTAGACTTTAACTCATTCTCAATTCTTCCTTTTCATTTTTCTTTCGTTATACACAAAATTTTTGACTTAAACATCGGAGGATTTACGTCGGAACCCTCACCGGCCTGTCCTAACCATGTTTTGTGGCTGACAGATGTAGACAGTTGTAGTTGGACTGACATTTGAGCTGGATTCATGTTGTTATTCCTTAAAGTAAACAAATTTAGCTGTTAAGGTCATTTTTCGACATCAACATCTTGGCATCGTCTATGTGGAACGGTGGGAAAAGCTGTATGTTTGAAGATTTAGCAAGAGAAGACTATTGGATAGAGAAATGGCGATGGATGATGATGATGGAGATAGGCAAACCTTGCGCCAATTGGCAAAGGAAATGAATACCACTGCAAATAAGAGATGGAGAGAAAGGATTGAGAGGCAAATTTCAAGATTTGAGAAGATGATCAAGGGGCTAGTTGATGCCCAAGTAAGAGGGATTCAAGTTTGAACTAATAATCCAGAGAGTAGTAGAATATGGGAGAGAGATGAGCTGGGTGGTGAACAGTAGAGTGGAATGGGGCTACCCCAAATTAAGGTATGACATGAGAACAAAAGTGCAGGAGAACAAGTGAATGAGTTGAAAGAGAGAATCAATGACATGAATCATGAAAGGGAGAAAAAAGATCTGAGAAATCCCAAATGGGCAAATGAGCTTAAGTAACAAATGCTAGAATTTCAAAAAACCCTAGAGGAATTAAAAGGGCAAAAAGGGCAAGAAAGTTATAGGAATATTGTTACTTGACGATGAATTCCCCTAGGTACCTAAGGTATTGGCGATAACTTTGCCACCCAAGTATATGGCTCTAGCTCTAGTGTATGAAGGAAAAATTGACCCAAATCATCTTGTTTTTAAAGAGTTATGTGAGCTTTTTGCTATGCATTTTAAAGCTCATGCATACTAAAGCAGGATATAAGTAGATTGAAAAAATTGGTCTAAGGAGAGTTTAAAAGTTTAAGATGCTTTGTGACTAGGTATCATAAAGAAGTTATCGATCTAGTAGCCTTTGATCACTCAGATGCTCTGGAAGGATTAAAAAATGGTTGGGAATTAATTGATTATAGAATAGTTTATACAGCAAAAGGATAACAACATACGTTGAGGCGTACAATCAGACGAAATTGGATATAAAAACTGAAGATGCAGAGGAAAAAAAGATGAGAATGGAAGAACAGAGATGAGGTCCAGTGAGAAAAGAGGAACCAAGAAGGAGAGGAGATAACTTTAGGTATAGCTTAAGGAGGAATTTAGATGATAAGTGTCATTATGACAGTGGGTTATTTAATTACAAACGACCAGAGAGGCTAGCTCGAGATTGAGAAATAAATCATGAAAGAAGGGAAGTCTTATTAATAGGCAAGGACCGAGAAAGAGGAAATAACTATGAGAGGAATTGAAAGGAGAACTGAATAAAAGAGTATAACAAGTTTCCATCGTCTGAAAATAGGAGAGGATCTAGATCAAATTATAGAGTGAACTTGGTAGAGCAGGTGGGAAGATACACACCTTTAAATATGAGCAGAGTAAAGTAGAGATATATGTTGCGATACGAAATAAGGGATTATTAAGCCCACCAAAGTCAATCCTAGGGGGTTTGGGAGGAAATGCTCACCATAAGTATTATAAGTTTCATAAGGTGTTTAGACATAATACCGCATATTACATAGACTTGAAAGAGCAAATTGGATGGCTAGTGCAAAATCAATATTTAAAAAAGTATGTGGATGACCAAAGAAAATGTGGGAGAAGAGGGGACATTAGAAATAATATGGCGATGATGATCACAGGAGAGGGCCAACCCTAGTAAGGGACTCAAACTGTTGGAGGTGAAATTATAGTAGATATTCTCTAAAAGGTTATAAAGTGAATTTTAATATTTTGATATTAAAGAAGCATAGGGTTTAAAGAGTGCCAATTATGTTCAAAGACGAAGATGAGGAAGCGATCGCACATCCACATGAAAATACACTTATAGAGAAGGTGATCTTAGTAGGGCAGGAATTGAATCAAGCTTTTGTAGGTAGAGGTGGCTTGGTTGACATCTTATTTAACCAAACTTTGGAGGATCTACAAATAGGTGACCTTAGGCTTGATCCTATCAGAACATCATTAAAAAGGTTTGGTTGAGCTAAGTTGATCCTCTTAAAGGTTATTGACTTACCACAGACAATAGGCCCACTATAAAAAATAGTGATGGTGACATAGGTGATAGTTGATGAGTGTAGCCTTTATCAAGTTATTTTTAGGGCAGACTATTCAACAAGATAATAAGAGCGGTGAGCTCAACCCACATACAATATGTGGAGTTTAGTGTCCAAGGTGGGGTTAGAGTGGTGAGGACCAACAACAAATGACTCAGAGCGGTTATGCTACAATTGTAAGAGAATCCATACAGATCACAAGTATTGATCCATGAGCTGGGAATAGATTATGCTAGTAATGACCTAATAAAAAAATAAAACAAGTGCTAGTAAGTAAGGATAATCCAAACGGAGTGGTAAAATTAGGAACAAAAATGATGGATGACATCTCCAATGAGCTTAAGAATTTATTGGTAGAGTATAATGACATATTTGCATTGAGTCATGAAGATATGCCAGGAATAAACCTTCGGATTATGTGCCACTGGTTGGCTATAGACAAAAAACATGAGCCTGTGAAACAGAAAAGAAGAGTGTTTAACTAAAAAAAGTATGAGGCCATCGATGATTAGGTGGATAAGCTGCTGAAAGCAGGGTTTATATGGGAAGTGAATTATCTAGAATGGATTTTAAATGTAGTAATAGTTAAGAAGGCGAATGGAAAATTAAGGATGTGTGTAGAATTTACCAATTTCAACAAAGCTTGTCCTAAAGATAGTTTTCCTTTGCCAAAGATTGATTAGTTAGTAGATTCAACAGTGGGGGATGGCTTAATAAAGAGAAGATAAAGATTGTATTGCTATCGTGTAATGTAATACAAATTAAAAAAAATGTTGGAGCTATGTATCAGAGGTTAGTAAACAAGCTTTTCAAGTCCTTGATTGGTAAAATGATGGATGTATAAATCGATGACATGATAACCAAGTCTATTGAGCTGTTTGACTATGTAGCACATTTGTATGAGACATTTAAGGCGTTGTAAAAGAATCAGATGAGGTTGAATCCAAAAAAGTGCACCTTTGGGCTTTTTGGTTAGTCAAAGAAGAATATAACGTAATCTTAAAAAGGTTGAGGTCATCCTCAAGATGAAGTCACCAAATGACCTTAAGGATGTTCTAAGCTTAGCTGGGAAAGTTGTCGTGTTGAATAAGTTCATTTTGAAAGCATAAGATAAATGCCATCTGTTTTTTGAATTAATGAAGAAGGGAAAAATATTGAAGTGGTCTGAGAATGTGAGGCAGCATTTCAACAACTAAAGGCATATTTGACTAATGTACTAACTCTAGCCAAACCCTTAGTCGGCTATGTTCTGTTACTTTACTTGGCAGTCTTGAATCACTCAACTTGATCGATCCTAGTAAAAGAAAAGGATGAAGTTCAACGTCCCGTGTACTATACAAGCAAATCTTTTACAGGGGCGGAAGTGAGATACTCTATTGCAGAAAAATAGGCGATGGCTTTAGTTGTAGCTGCAAGAAAACTGAGGCCATATTTCTAAGCTCACGAGATTATGGTTGTCATCAATTAACTTTTAAGACAAATCTTACACAAACCAGATATTTCAAAAAGGCTAGTTAAGTAGTCAATAGAATTGAGTGAGTTCGACATAAATTACCAAATGAGGTTGGCAATTAAGGCACAAGCTTTGGTCAACTTCATCAATGAGTATAGTGAAAGGAATAAAGAGGTCGATGCAGAACAGGAGGTTAAGGAGGCAAAAAATAAACATAATGTATGAAAACTTAATGCAGATGAGGCTGCAAACTTAAAAGGGTCAGGTGGAAGAATTTTTCTAATTTTAACCAAACAAGAAGAAGTGTGCTACTCTCTCAGGTATGAATTTCAACCTACAAATAATGAAGCAGAATACAAAACTATGATTTCGGGTCTAAAATTAGTAAAAGCATTAAGGGTTCAACATTTGAAGGTGAAAAGTGACTCACAGTTGGTAGTAAACCACCTGACTGGGACATTTCAAGCCAAAAGTAAGAACATGTTCAAGTATTTTAGCAAAGTATTACAGCTATGGGGTAGTTCTGATCAAACTACAATGGAGCAAGTTCCAAAAAGAGAGAATTACCGAGCAAATTATACAACAAGATTGGTAGCTACAAAATGTCCAAAGTTCCCATGAGGAATCCCATTGGAATTAGTTTTAAAGCCATGTGTTGGGTGATTTCTTAATATATAAGTGTCAGTGCGCAAGTGTATACAATAAGTAATAAAATGATAAGTATTTGAGTATTGTCTCCACAAGGACTGATGCTATAAGGATTACTACAACAAATAATTGTTGTGTAATTTCAATTAAATCGAATTCTTTTTAACAACTAAATTAAACTAAGAAATCTAAATGACAAAAAATAAAGTGTACTAAAATAAATCAACACGTCTCACACAAAAATGCAATCACTAAAAAATGATGTAGTTGAATGAATTAACTTACTTAATGGTATTGATTATTTTTTCTGTTACTTTATATTGCTACAACAATTACTACAACACTAGGTAGAATTCTAATGCATCCTTAGCTGTCGCTTGTTGGATTTCTTATATCTGTATACAACCTAACAATGATCAGTTGATAAATCACATGAGATATAGCATTATGCGATCAAGGTTCCTAATTACCCTACAAGGTGAATCTCTGTCTAGTTCATCACTAATTCTAAATTAAGCATAGCTCTCTTCAAATTGAGTTAACCAAACTTGGGAAATCTAATCTAAAACCAAGTATTGCTATGATATTTTCCATTAAAACAAGCCCTTTTGTGGCTTTCTCTTAGCTTGTATCACTAAATGGGTGGTCAGCCGAAATAGTGAATGAAATTAAGCACTATCAAAATAAAATGCTATAGTAGTCATGCATTAACATAATAATTTCAGTCAATAAATCATCAAACTTATCATTCACTCAACCACAAATAGATTTAGTTCATGATTTGTATCAAAATATAAAATAAAACCAATTCAGCCATTATAAACATCATCATGAATTAAAGAAAAAAAAGAAAATATAGATAAAGGCGAGTAATTCTTTTAGATTTTTTTATTCTTCTTCTTTACATCTGTAACTTCTGACCAGCCCTTCAATTTCTCTTCTCTTTGTTGTTTTCTTTTTATTTTCTCATTATTTTCTTGTGGTTGACGGCTCCTTCCTTTTCTTTTGTGTGTGCTTCTTTTTATAATTGAAAACTAAGGCAACTGGACACCTAGGGCACGCATCTTCCATATTTAGAAATTGCAGATGGCAGATTTTTTCTGAGATCCGCGTGAATTTTTCTTTTCTATTCTTCCAGGTTTGCTACAGTAATGGTGCTAAAACAATGCACTGTTTCAAATTAGTTTCTACTTTTTTGCAGCCAATTTTCTTCATTATTTTTCCAAGCCCATTGCATAACATTTCTTCTTTAAATTTGCACTTCCAGTTACCTACAATGTAAACACATAATTTAAGCACACATAATTTATTCCAAATCACCTAATTTATTGCAAATAACTAAAAATAGATAAATATACAAAATTAAGCTAAAATACAACTAAAACACATCATTTACTTTCTAAGTAATCTTCATTTAAGTCCAAAAGTACCACTGATAACTCTTATTTCATAGAGTTATCACCATGTATAGTTGAGCTCGAGATGAATATTAGATGGTAGAAGATGAGAAGAGTTGGATGGTACCTATTATGAAAGATATTTAATTTGGGGAATAACCTTAAGATAAAGCGGACGCAAGAAGGTTGGAATACCAGGCAACAAGTTTCACCATCATTGAATGCGTACTTTATAAAAAAAAGGTTATACTTTACCTTACCTACGATGTTTGGGTTCAAATGACGCTAACTATGTAACGAGAAAGGTACATGAGGGAATTTGTGTGGACCACAATGGAGGTAGATCTTTGGCCTATGAAATAAAAGGCAAGGTTACTTTTGGCCGGCAATACATAAGAATGCTCGAGAGTTATTTTGGAGATGTAAGGAATGTAAAAAATTTATTGTTATTGTAAGGCAACCGCTAAAAAACATGACTATAATGGCAAACACTTGGCCATTCGCACAATGAGGGGTGGATCTTATCTGACCAATGTCAATCGAGAATGGCTAAATGAAATATGTTATGGTAGCTATTGACTACTTTACCATGTTGATTGAAGAGTAACAGCTTCAAAAAATAACTTAGAAACAAACAATGGATTTCATATGAAGGAATATGATTTGTAGATATAGCCTACCGTAAGCAATTATCATTGTAATGGAACCAATTGAATAATGAGAACTTTAAGAAGTTTTGTATTCAACTTGGTATTGAACTTTCGTTTAGTTCACTTCTTCATTTGAAGGCAAATAGACAAGTAGAAGCGATGAACAAGACTATAAAGCAGTTGTTGAAGAAAAAGTTAGGTGAGAAGAAGAGAGCTTAGGTGGATGAGCTTTCAAGGGTGCTATGGGCTTATAGAACGACCGTAAGGAGTTTGACGGGGGAGACTCCATTCTCATTTACTTTTGGACACGAGGCGGTAATCCTAGTAGAAATTGGCATTGAGTCACACTGCAGAAAATACTATGATGAGACAATAAATAGGGAACAGATGTTATTGGATTTAGATTTGCATGATGAGAAGAGAGAGACAGCAAAGGGTCGAGCAGCAATTTATAAGCAAAAAATGACTAAGTTCTATAATAAGAATGATCGACTGTGACAATTTCAGGAAGGGGACCTGGTGCTCCACAAAGTTAATCAATCAACCAAAAAGTCAACTAACGGAGTTCTAAGGCCGACTTGGGAAGGGTCGTACAAAGTACTACACTCATTCGGTAATGGAGCATATAAGTTAGGTTATCTAGATGGCAAAGCTATTAGTAAAGCTTAGAACACAGAACACCAACGAAAATACCATCAATAAGCCAATTTTATCAATGATGTTCTTATGTATTTGTTCCTTTTAAATATACTAGGAAGCTTGTTTTTTACTTTGCTGTCTCAATTTGTTCAAGTTCTATTATGTAATTTTCTTTATATTAATATCAATGAGGTTATTCAGAAGTGCAATTTTGATATTTCTTAAATTATCTACTTCTGTGACCTAGTCTTATTAAAATCAAAGTCTTCTTTGTACCTAGCTGAGATCCTATAAGAAAAATTTATCCAATCTTATTGAGATCGAGGTTTTTATTTTGGCCTTATTGAGATCTAATATGAATAAATTGCAATCCAATTTTACTGAGATTGAAGTTGTCCTTTTGGCTTAGTTGAAGTCCAATGTGAATGAATTACAATCCGGTCTTATTGAGATCAAGGTTTTCATTTTGGCCTTGTTGAGTTCTAACGTGACTGAATTACAATCCGGTCTTACTGAGATCGAGGTTGCCATTTTGGCTTGGTTGAGGTCTAATGTGAATAAATTATAGTCTCATCTTGTTGAGATCAGGGTCATCATCTTAGCTTTGTTAAGGTCCAACATGAATGAATTATAATTCAGTCTCGTTGAGATCGGGGTCTTCATCTTAGACTTGTTGAGGTCCAGCGTGAATGAATTACAATCCAGTGTTGTTGAGATCGAAGTTGTCATCTTGGCCTTGTTAAGGTTCAACATGAATGAATTGCAATCCAGTCTTGTTGAGATCAAGGTTGTCATCTTAACCTTGTTGAGGTCCAACATGAATGAATTGCAATCCAATCGTATTAAGATGAAGGTAGTCATTTTGGCCTTATTGAGTCCAACGTGAATGATTTATAATTCAATTTTATCGAGATTGGGTTTGCCATTTCCTTATTGAGGTCGGCCATGGCCTTAACATTTATCTTGTTAAGATCTGCATTTTCAATCTTTTTAGGATCGAGGTTGTCATCTTGGCCTTGTTGAAGTCCAAAGTGAATGAATTGCAATCTAGTCTTATTGAGATCAAAGCTGTCATCTCAACTTTGTTAAGGTCCAACATAAATGAATTGCAATTCGATCTTATTGAGATCAAGGTAGTCACTTGACCTTATTGAGTCCAATGTGAATGAATTATATTATGATTTTACTGAGATCGGGTTTGCCATTTCCTTATTGAGTTGGCCATAGCCTTAACATTTATCTTGTTAAGATCTACATTTTCAATCTCGTTGAGGTCGGCCTTTACCTTGTTTAGGTCGACCATCTCCTTGTTGAGGTCGATCTTTATCGTGTCTAGGTCAGTCATTTCCTTATTGAGGTCAGCTTTTACCTTGTGTAGGTCGGCCATCTCCTCGTTGAGGTCGGCCTTTACCATGTACAGGTCAGCCATTTCCTTGTTAAAGTTGACTATAGCTTTAACATTTATCTTGTGAAGATCTACAATTTTCAATCTTGTTCTGGTCGGCCATTGCTTTGTTGAGGTCGGCCATAGCATGTATATTTATCTTGCTGAGGTCGAGGTCAATGATATTATCGAGGCTAGCAATTGCCTTATTGATGTCGGCCATAACATTAACATTGGTCTTGATATGGTCTACATTTTCAATCTTATTAGGGTTGGCGATTGCCTTATTGAGGTCAACCATAGCCGTAACATCTATTTATATATATTGCCTAAAATCCTCTAGCCATTTAAGTCGAGCTAACTAGGACTTGAACACAACCTCACCAATATCCAAGCATAATAAGGTTGAATTGGCAACCTAAATCCAATTCTAAACATCTCTGTATAAACTACAGTTTCTCCATCACCCAATTTACTGGTCATCTTACCTTCCCTTAGTAACCTAAATATATTATTATCAAGAATATGATATTTCTATCTCAACTCTTCAATCTCTTCTGTTGTATCAAAGTTCAGTCTATTCACGCCATATTCTTCATGTTCATCTCCATCATCGCTAAGTTATGTATTAGATTCGCCACTAGCTTGCCTATGTATTTCACTTTTTGCTCTCTTGGAATCATTCTCTGCTGCACTATAGTTTAACTCTACTTCATTATCGCCTTCATTTTCACCATGACCACTCATACTCAATTGAATACTATAAAAGGAATCATTATCGCCCCTAAACTCCATTGTTGCCTAATATATACATTTAAAATCCTAATTTTCCCATTCAATGCCAGTACACAATTCATCAGCATCTTCATTGTTAACTTAATAAAACGACAGCAACGCTTCACCACAAACACCACTTTGCTTTATTTATTAGTGGCCATACACAACACTATACACAGCATAACAATCCCAATGCCAATCAAAATTTACATTCATAAATGTAAGGATGCAACAAGCAGATGATGCTTGAGATGAGACAACTCACAAGTGTTGTTTGCAAACCCACACAGATTCTATAATGTGAAAGAGTAGCAAAACCAAACAGCGTGGTATTGACTACATAAAAAATACAAATCATCATAAGCTTGACAGTTAAAAAAAAAAAAGTAGAGGAGCTCGATTTTAAAAAAAAGGAAAAAGGAGATAAAAAAAAAAGGGTGAAGTTCAGCTTTAAAAAGAAGAAAATAGTAGAAGAGTTCGGTTTCACACAAAAAAAAAAAAGAAATGGAAAGGAAAGGAAATTAAGAAATCTCATTATGAGTCCAAGCTCAGCCAGCCTCAATTGAAGAATATACAATTAAAGAAGATAATCAAGCAAAGTGACGATGCAATACTTTTGAAGGTAATAGACGACTGTCAACTTAAGTTGAAGACTACCAAAAATCCTAAGTGAAAAACAAAGTGGGTGAGCAAAAGGCGTGAAAATGAGACAAAGCATAAAATGAATTAAATCATGGACATTGAGAATGGATGGCTATGATGCTGTGCAATGTGGCCGGTTTGTTAAAGGGATGCAGCCAAGCACAGTATTTGCTATTCAAATTTCAAATTTTTTTATTGGACCTTATTTTATTTACTAGCCAAAGCCACATGTGATTTGTACCTTGCCTCATTTTTTCATTAATTTCATTACTTTTCACTCATTATTTTAATTACCTTAAGCATTTAATTGAAAACTAGTTTTTGCTCATTATTTAAATATATTAATTACCTTAGCGTGGCCATTGTTTTAGCTCATTATTTTTTCCATGTCACCTTTATTCAGTTCAATGTCTTTGTTTTGTTTGAGATCATATTGTCTATTTTTATTTAAGTTTCCAACACTAATCGCACCTACTTGATATTGAAAACTAAGGGATTAGTGTTGGGCTTTGAGAAAATTTTTTATTTTTAAATAATTAGTTTCCAACACTGGTAATGACATTCCAGTATTGAAAACTAAAGGGTTGGTGTTTGGGTTGGATTTTTCTAATAGCATTAAGAAACACAGTCAACCTTAACCCGCTCGAACTCATTGTCATTGAATCGACCTCATGAGTACAACTTAGAGCCTATGTTGGCAACCTGATTTATACATATAACTTGGAGTAGACATGGACGGCCTAGTTTATAACCTGAAACTTATGTGAGTGATTTGGTTTACAAATACAAACCTTAATCTATACGAGCGACAAGAAAATCCACCAATCTGATTTAGAAATGAAGTAATTCAACTTGGAAACTCGTTTATTCAACCTAAGGATATGCTAGCTTGATATAGAAAATTATTGGTCAAGACCACGTGACCTATATTTTAAGAAAGTTACATACCACTATTTGTTAAACCACCATCAACTAATAAGGTAGTGGGATAAAATTGCTAAGGTAACCACCTACACCCGAGAGCATATTTAAGCTAAAAAGAGCATCAGGGGAAGGAGTTAGCAAAATCAACCAAAAATTCTACAAGCTACCAATTTTAAAGCCTTATCACTTTCTAAAAGATTATCAACACCACCACCAGAGAATTCCTAGAATTTAACTTATTCTTAATTCTTTCTTTTCATTTTTCTTTCTTTATACATAAAATTTCTGACTTAAGCATCGGAGGATCTACGCAAGAACCCCCACTGACGTGTCCTAATAGTGTTTTGTGGCTAGTAGGTGTAGAAAGTTGTGATTGGATTGACATTTGAGATTAGATTCAGGCTGTTATTACCGAAAGAAAATAAATTCAGCTATTGAGATCGTTTTTTGGCATCAACATTATATATATTGGCCTATACATTCAATTATAAAATATACTAAAATCCTAGTGACCTTCTTCTTCTCTCTCTTAAGCAAATATTCTAGATTCAAAGTTTAGCATGATAGAATTCAAAATTCATTTGAAGTTTGTGGGAATAGTGAGGTTGTGTTGCCAATAATATTCAAATCCGTTGTATCCTAAAAGACAAACGCCTATATAATTCAATCACCATTGTAAAGGTAGTGAATTTGTTTTAAGGACACTGTAATTTTTTTATATATATTATTGATTTATTTATCATCGTCACCACCATTATCATTGTCATCATCATCATTAATTTGTGATAAGTGTATAAGAAGTTTATTAGTAAGCTTAAGTGCACTAGAAAGGTTTTGACGCCAAGGCTGTATGCAATGTCTAAAGAGGTTGGGTTTTAAGTGAAACTAATGTGATCCCTCTAATTTTTCTTAGGAATCTAACTAATTGATTTTTGCTTATAAAGTGTGTGGTGTTATATCACTTGAAAGAAATAATAATGATATTATAACTACAATCTTGAAACAGATTATTTGTTAAAATGGCAACTAATATGAGCTAGCAAGCTGGAACTTTTGATCTCCTACTCCTGCCTCATGTGTCAATGTTGGCATAGGTGTTGCTACACCAATGGTTGTTCCTCATATAGAAAAAACTTAAGAAATTCATTGGAAAAAATTTCAAATAGTGGCAATAGAAAATGTTCTTTTACTTGATGACCTTGAATCTTGTGAGATTATTGAAGGAATATACTCCTATACCTAGAGATGGTGAAGTTGATCACCAAGTGATCGGTGCAATAGATGCTTGGAATCATTATGATTTCCTCTGCAAAAATTATATGTTGAATGGCTATTCTTTGTATGGTACGTATGCTGGAAAGAAACGAGCCAAAGAGTTGTAAGAGTCCTTAGAATAGAAATATAAAAGTGGTGAGAAATTTATCGTAGCCCATTTCTTAGATTTTAAAGTGGTGGCCTCTAAAACTATTATAAGTCGAGTTCAAGAATTGCAGATAATCCATTAGAAATTCATGTCGAATGGATGAATTTAAGTGAAACTTTTCAAGTGGACTAAGAGGTTGCCTCTAGCATGAAGAGATTTCAAGGGTTATTTAAAGCACAAGAGAAAGGAAATGAGTCTTGTAGATCTGATTGTTAAACTTTAAGTTGAATAAGGTAACAAAATTAATGACAAGAAAAGTGTCAATTCTTTGGCTAAAGCCAATGTCATGGAATATAGTCAAAATATCAAGAATAAAAAGCCCAACAAGAACAAGCTTGGTTCAAAAGAGAGATCTTTAAGAAGCAAACTAAATTTTAAGGGAAATCCTTCAACTGTGATAAGATGGGTCATAAAGCTTTGAAATGCAAAATACAGTAGAAAAAGGGAAATTGAAAAGTTAATATGGTAGAGGACATCTCAACAAATGTGTCACACAGTAATCTTTCTACAGTGGTTTTTAAAGTGAATCTGATGGGCCCCAATCCAAGATCATGATGGATTGATATTGGTGCTACTCGACGTGTATGCTCAAGCAAGGAAATGTTTATTTCCTTTAAATTTATTGGAAATGCTGAAAAACTATATGTGAGGAAATTAGCCATGTTTGAGATAAAAATGGAAAATTAATTCTGAGGATGACTTTTAGGAAAGAGTTGACTCTTAACAATGTCTTGTATGTGCTAGAAATTCTTAAGAATCTTGTATCTAGATCGCATTTAGACAAGCATGGATTATGCATGGTGTTTAAGCAAGATAAAATAGTTTTGTCTAAAAATGGAATGTATAGCGAGAAAATGTTATGTATCTAATGGGTTATTTAAACTGAATGTAATAGCTATAAAACCAAATAATAATAAAGCTATTTCTTCTGCTTATATTCTTGAGCTTTCTAATTTATGACATGGTAGATTAGGACATGTTAAAAAGGTAATAGTCATAAAAAATGTATGACTTTAAGAAAAGATGCAATATATGTTATATGGGAAAACAAATATTGATAGGATACTAAAGGTTTCTATTTAATGGGTTTTTTTCATTATCATTTTCTCATCTCTCCTTTCTTGAAAGAATTTTGTATAATATATTAGATTTATATAACTATTATAAATTATTATATACATTACTTGAGACTCATAAAACTTTTAGTGGACTTACAAAATAAAGGTAATGTTAGCTTGAGTATACCTATTTAAAGTTCAATTTGATATTCACTTGAGCATTAATGAATATAGTTCACATTATTTATTTATAAGAGTATTAATAGAGATTTTTCCAAAAGGACTTTCGGCAATCACTTAATTAACTAAGTGTTGAGCCCACTCTGAACAGATATCATGTTTCATTGTGTTTAATCAAATATGTAAGTTTAAAAATAATAATAATAACAATCAAAACACATTTGGCTTTCGAAAAGATCTAATATGTATGATGTAGGAAAATAATGTTCATAAGATGATAAAAAATTTTATTTAGTGGATTTTTTTCATAATCATTTTCTCATCTCTCCTTATTCTCTAATTTTTTTTCTTTTAGTGCTTGAGAGAATTTTGTGTAACATATTAAATTTATATAACTAGTAGAAATTATTAAATACATCAATTGAGACTCATAAAACTTTTAATTGACTTGTAAAATGATAATTGAGACTTATAACTTGAGCACATGCGTGTTATGTTAATGTTAACTTAAATATATGTATAGAAGTCACTTTAATGTTCATTCAAGTACCAATGGATATAGATTGTGTTATTTATTTATACATTTTACTTCTTCAAAATTAGTTAATTCTTGGTATGGAGGATTAAAATTTGTACAATCATAAATCAGAATCAATGTTGTCCTTCTTTGATTTAGAAATAACATATTACAACACGCATGTTAACTGTTCAATAAAATGCTTGTTAAAATTCTCATACCTATGTCAAGCTCAAGTATTCTATGTCCTTTAAGATAATGACATTTTCACTATTTTGTATTGCAGATTTTAGATTGTTTGCATGCCTATAAAATAAGTTAACAATGACAGCTCAATAGTTTAAAAGGGAAGATAATCTCTCTTCATATCTTCTCGAGGATTCTTCTTTATGTATTTTAATTATGCCTTACGTATGTATTAAATAAAAGTTTTGATTAAAAGCTTTTTGTTTTCAAAATTAAATTTCTTATTGGGGTGTTGATTTTTGGCTAAATTGTGATTGCTTGCTGAGAAATTGGATTGTGTCATGAGATTTTGTACTCTATTTGTTTATTTTTTTTGAGTTATTTGGATTGTGTTTAAGTGGAATTTGCCATAAATTTGTCAATATTATGCCATATACTGAAATTATGTAAAGCATAAGCTTCAAAGTTTACTCTTTTTTTTTTTAATTTTTAATTGCTTATTTATTAATTGCATAATCTATCTTCAAATGAGCTTATGTTTATGTATAAATGTGAAGTAATGCCCAAATTTTGGAATAAGCTTGTGAAAAATCTGGAGTTGAGAGTTAAAGACAAGTGGACAAGAAATGATGTCTTGAAATTGTCACTTCGTGTTTTTGTCATAATGACTTAATTGAGTTGTTTTATTGCAAATACTAGATGCTAGAGTTATTGGAACAATTATGATGATGTAAGTATCTAATAGACAGTTGAATATTCTTTGGTCAATATAAATTCACTTTAGCATGACTTAAGGCTAAAAGAAAAGATAAAAGATGGGCAATTATGATGATTTAAGTATCTAATAAATAGTTGAATACAATCATTAAATGGAAAATTGCTATGTTTTCTCCAGGGAGGTTTCCAATAACTCAGCAAATCCATTTCTCTGTTTATGCTTTTCTTTGGAACTCTTCTTGGACAAGACTTGATAACTATTATGAAACTCGTTGCTGTTTTCATAAGCACGGATGGTGTTGCTATGAAGACAGTTGGAAAAAACTTGGGTAGTAGATAAATATTCTAGAGAGATTAAAAGTAAAGCTAACATAAATTGATTAGTACTTGTTATTTTCATATATGTATATAATTTTTGTGTGTTTTTGAATCATATAATATTAATGGAAAATGATAGCCCAACTGATGGCCTCTTATAGTGCAAGCAATAAAACAGTTAACCGTAACCATGTCGAAACAGAATACATGGCAAGCCGCCCAAATAAAACAGCTTGTCATTTTTTAACAGAAGGCATGTTAAGAAAAAAAAATGGCTAGCCTCTTAATCGTAAATGGCTAGTTATTATCATGAAAGAATGCATGTCATTGATAATGGCTAGCCACTTAAAAAAAAAAGGCTGGCCGTTATCAAATATAGACCAAATTTAAGGGAAACGGCTAAGCTGTTAATGCCAAAATAAACACCTCCACACCATTTTCATTCCTTTAAACTAGAATTATGTTCTTCTTAATCATCTTATAAATTACAATGATAAATTGAGTCGGTCAATGGGCATGTGATTCATGTAATCCCATGCCCTATTCTAAAAGTTTATAATTGCTCCATTGTAACTCACAATGTAGTCATACTTGTTATGTAGATAACAATATATTAATTCTGGTACATTACTCAAGAATGATGCTTTATACATGAACCGAAAAATAATTATCAAAAAGTGAGTAGAAATGTCATTAAATTGAGCTCAGATTTGATCACAACTTCAATAGTTTTGTTGTGCAAGTATTTGTAAAAGTTGAGGAAAAGGTTTCAGAGAATGGGAAAGAAATTTCAAAGGAAAATATTGAAAATTTGAGATTATTTAGTGTATACAATTGGGTACTTTTATGTAAAAGGTACCATTAAAATTGATATTTTGTTGTAATTTTGCCCCCACAGGATAATCAACCGATCACTTTCTCCGCCTCTAGACGGTGCCAACCATCGCATTGTGATTGTTGTTCATTCTTCTGAGATTTGTAGGTATTTTTCAAGATGAAGAATGTAATAATTTCTAACCGTGCGTTAAGTGTTGACATTATATTGCAGTGAAAGGGCGGATGCATTTGTTTTCGGGAGGGAAACAAATTGTAAGCAAATGCCCTGTAATTTAAAAAATAAAATATAAGCAAATAAAATTTAACATATTTTTTTTTCAAATTTTTTTTTGGGTAAAACATTTTATTAATGAGTATGTTAAGTTCATTATATATATATCACTTCACCAATTGCTTTTCTTTCTTTTCTTATTTTTTGGAAATTTGTTCACCAATTACTTCACTCTTTCATAAAAACTTTGTTTCAAATGTAATAAATAACATGATTTCACCGAAATCATGGATAGAGGCATAGAGCGTTAGAAAACATTTCAAAATTATAAATTATTGTACTTCACTTAAATCATTTTTAAAAATCTATAACAAAAACATATATATATATATATATATATATATATATATATATATATATATATATATATATAAAAATTATAAAATATACAATTTAACTCTCATGAAATAGTTGGCAAGCTAATTGAAAATTTATTTCTGAAAGAAAAATGAAATACCCAAATTGGCCTTATTTTAGTTTCTCACTCGCATGGTGGTGGGTTGTCAACAAAGCACTAATTTAAAAAATCCAACTCCATAGTATGTTGGATAATTACTTATTTTATGATTGTTATTAGTGTATTTAACCTTTAGAACGAGTGGGGTCAGAGTCTCCAATAATGTCTTGCCGATAACGAAGTATGAGTATTCTTTTTAATCCTACTCTGAAAAGGATGTCCATAAAAATTTGGAAGAATACTATCGGAAATAGGAAGGGCATCCATCAAAAGACAAAAGGGATCTGATGGTGATCCTCTCTACAGAAGGGAACCACATGAGACATAGTTGCTATTGTCACAAGAACCATCTGATTGTGAGCTATTTTCCAAAACACATTGTGCACCTTCATCGTCTAATTCTATTCAAGTAGTTAATATCTTAAAAACTAAGGCGCATGATTAAAGAAAGGAAGCTTGTTGGCCGTACGTTATATTACATTTATTACCCTTAACTAATATCTTTTAGTGAATTTTATTTATTAAATAATTATAGTTAGTGTATATTTCATGTAACAAGAGATATAAAAACTAAAAAGTATGAAGAGCTAATTTGGAGTAAATTTTGGGATCATGGCTGTTTTGGAACATTTTTTTAAATTACCATCTATGACAAACTTGAATGCTTAAGTCTGTGCATCAAACATTCATTTTAGCATGTGGCAAAATTTTTTAATTATTAGCGCCACATCATCCCGCCAAGTCATCAACACATCACCAACGGATCCTGCACACCATAGCCACGTCAGCCAAATTGCCACAACATCCACATACATTAGCGACATGTCGTATGGCACGCACCCTTAAACAGTTGACGACAGCCCACTTCCACCGGATTTCTAGCAGCCCCATGTCTTTTGGAGTTGAGTAGTTAACACCCATTTAACACCAATATGAAATCCAAATTTCTAACGCGAACCAGCTTTTAAAATTTTTATGAAATCCCACTTATTAAATTTATAACTTTTTCTTTAATGAAAAATTATTGAAAAAGATTAAAAAAAAATTAATAAAGGTTTGAGTGGTGTTATTGGCACCCCGCATGCCTCAATAATTCTCTCGTAATCCCTTCTCTAAATACCCATTTAATGGTTTCAAATCTAACTCTTTTCTCCTTTAATTAATACCCATTGATCACAATGAAAAAGCAATAATTAATAAGAAACTAAGTTTATAACCTATTTTCAAATCTTGAATTTACATATATAATCAACTTTATCACTTAAATTTTTTTCTTTTTAATGTTGAATGGGTGAAAGAGAAGAGACGTTGTATCAAAAATGAATTATGCCAGCCGTAGGATTTCATTATATATTTATTTGTCTTTTAATGTAATTTCATGTATGGTTAAAACTGTAAAGACTAGCTGGGGTTTTACTAGGGTATTTTTTTTTTTTTTGAATTCTGTATACAGAGACTGTTACAATTACAACTGATATTTACAATTTAAACTATGCATTTGGGACACTCCCCGCCATATATTTCCCACTGAAGTACTGCCCAAACACTTTTTAAACCCTCTCAAATATTCGAGGGCTGTCTACTCCACTCACATTTCGTAAGGGAGAGACTACCTCCACTCAATTAGATGATAATTGAGGGAGACTGAAATTAACCTTCATAATGCTTTTATGGAGGCTCGAACCCTTGCTCTCACAATTGTAAGTGCAAGGGTTCTCCCATTGGACCAAAGGCCCATTGATGGGGTTTTACTAGGGTATTGAGCGGTAACAATAGTACTACTCTAGAGTTTTAATTAAATTTTACTATCACCTTGAACAAATTAACTAAATCATTACATAGTTTTTCACAATAAAATTCTTATTATTATGTATAATTCAAATTATATCAATATAATTAGAAAAAATTAATCATATGTTAGAATCTATAGATGGTTAAGGTTAATAAACTTTTGAACTGATGTGACATAAATTTATTGGTTAGATGAAAATATAAAATAATAAAAATAAATCATATAAATCAAGATATATTTGATTCAACCAACTAAATTATGTCATATAAGTTTATACAAAATAAATTTGTATAAGAGTTTATAACTTTATATTTTATTTTAATTAAATTTATACTTGTATTTTTATGTAATTTCCTCTGGTAATAAAATTATTATTAAAAAAATGGATTTTATAAGGATATTAGAAGGGTGTGAAAGTCATTACTCTCTCTTATGCCATGTACAATAGGACAATAAGTTTATTATTCAGGTAAGGATAAAGTCATTTAGGGGTTCCAAAAAGTAAATAAAAGGATTTGGTTTTAATAATGAATTATACAAACTGATAATAAGGGTGAATTCTAAATTATATCGAGAGAAGTGAGGATTAATTAGTTTAGACGGGGGATATTGAGATATATTGAAAGGTCACTTATTTGTTAAACTCAGGTTTTGCTCAAGAGAGCCGGGCCGTGGGCAGAATTTTTCACTGGAGACGGCCCATGAAACAGATTACTCGAATTCAATCAAACCTTCAATTGCCGAGACTCAAAATCTGTTGACTTTTACCCGGCCCGACAAGATTGGTTGCATTACTTGCCCTAAGTTTTATGCTACGCAATTCAGATTCTTCTCAATTCACCGGCCTCGCCTCGCTTCAGTTCCAAGTTGGTATCTGTCTATTTGTTTGCGTAGTAACCTTTGTGTTTATCTATTACCGATTTTTAATAATTAAATATAGAGAATGGCTTTTTATCAAAAAAAAAACTGTAACCTTTGTAATTCTGCTTGCGCAAGGAATAGGTTTCCTAGCGAGGCAAGGAATCCACGTCTTCCAAGGATTCATTAATCCTGTTTATTTATAGTCATAGCACAAAGTATTGTTGAGCACTGCTCATCCTAATGGCTGGAAAGGAGCAAGATTCAGATTTTGATCTTATTGGGTCGCCCAAAACAAAGGGTAGGTCTAAGCAAGTTGGTGGCGGTCGGCCCCCTTTGCCGCCACCCAGAGCTGCAAGTAGACAAAAACAGTGTAAAAGTACGGCGGTCGACGGAGAATCGTTGAAAACTTCTGGGAATCGAATGGAGGGACAACAACAACGTACTTCCCCTGCATTTCTTGACCTCATCTTTCACTTTCGAGGCAAGAGGCTTAGCAAGAGGCAGATTGAAAGGGTTAAGAGACTCTGGGGTCTGAAGGAGGCGGATGAAGACGAAGACGTGTACTATCGCTATACTGGGATGCACAGTGTATTTAGGAGGAAGCAGCGTCTAGGGGGCCTGTTTTATTCTCCTCTTGAAGAGGAAAATAAGGACAATGCTGGTGTGGAAGGGAATCTAGAAACCGCTCGTGTTTCCTCCTATGAGAATGGAAAAAGGAGCAGGGATGACGGCAATAGAGTTAATGCCAAAAATGCTGTAGAATCTCAACATGCCAAGAGTAATAAAAATCAACCAGAGGTTGAAGGCACGCATGAGGTTGGGCAGAAAGATTCTGCGCCGGCACCAAAGGATGAAGCATCAACTTCAGAGGGCTCCTCTAATCAGGCTGAACAAGTCCTTGGCTCAACAATATGAGTCGCCACCGCAGTGCTAATTTCTTTTATGTTAGTTTGCTTATGCTACTTTGTTTTTAATAAGTCTCTCAGTTTAATCAGACTAGTAATTTAATAACATATTTGTAGTTATTTCGATTTTGTGTCCTAACTTTCTCAGCGGTTTTATATTTACTTTTCATCTTTCTATTACTGATTACTATTCCATGACCAATGATTCGATGAATCTTTAATTTCCTGGAATTTATCTGCGTCACATTGAAATAAGCCACTTAAGGGTATTATGACCGCTGCTTAGATGATTGTATTAACTTAATTATATAATTGATAAGATTGTATACAGCAGGTGACATTTTTCTCTTCAGAGATCCTCTCATTGAATACTATTTCTGCAAAAGCAGGCCTGACATTGGCCCTCTCTTCATACAACCACATTCTGGTACCAGAATGTCCAGCTTGAGACTTGTGACTTGCCATATTTGTTTGTAACCTTTATGCCAAAGCCCAATCAAATGCAGCCTTTTGATTCACTTAAAACCTTCCTGCGCTTGAAGATGAACTTTTCACCTATTCCTGAAGCAACTCTTAAAGAGCTGGAGCATAGCAAAACAGAACAGTGCTCCAAATGCGGCTCTAGGTATAGGCTTTTGTAGACATTCCGATTCTTCCCAAATGGCCATGATCTAGTTTGTCCAATTTATGTGTTTTTGCATTATATTCAGTGCAATTCTCTCAGTTATATTAGCAAATTTTAAATTTTTCCTTGGCAACCTTTTTTCTTGCAGGAGAAAGCATGTATTCCACCAAATTCTCCTTCCCTGCAGATTTATAATTGACAATTGGTGCTATACTTCGAATGTGTTCTATCTTTCCATTTTTATACAGGGGTCTTTACTTATATATATATATGGATTATATTTGTTCCACTGTGGGGTAAACATTTGCTTCTAACATCTTTGTAGCACAATCCTTGTAAAGAAGAATTGGAATGTGAAGACTGAATTCTTCTACTTTGTAAGACTGCCGCCTTCATCAAATTAAAAATAGAAGGAACGGTAAAAAAAGTCTTATTGGTTTAGAACCTGATATTGGCAAAATTATGATGGTTTTAAATGGATTTCCTTAAAATATCATGATTAATCTATAGAATTTTCTGCTAGTTGGGTAGATGCATGATTAAACCAATTCAGATTTAGCTCACAAGAGTTCAATTGTCAGGTTTTAATAACGTGAAATTTTAATTTGTATAATTGAAATTAATAGGGTTTGTTCACTGTGTTTGATTCTATGCAATAGGGGATACTGCTCCCTTTTCACACATCTTCAGATTGCAAGATCTGCAGATGCAGACCTGACTTCGGCCCTTTCGTCAACCCTCCCTTCCTATCTCTGTTTGTACTATTGTTTAGTGTTTTTGAAAGCTTTTGTGGTGCCCTAACTCTCTGTATATCAAAGCCTTAATGTGCTGATTTAACCAAATGCAGAAACTTAAAACCTTCCAGTGCATGGTATCCACGGGATGAAGAAACTTATTGGAAGCAAAGGTCCAGGGGGGCATAGCTGAAGGAAGAAGACGGAAATGCAAAATATTTTCGTGCTAGAGCATCAGCCAGAAGAATACAGAATGAGATAAAGGGGCTACTGAATGAAGATGGAAAGTGGATTACACATGAAGAGGGTGATGAAGAAATAGCTTGCAACTAGTTTTCAAGCCTGTTTGCAGCATCTTATCCTTCATCCGAGATGATGGACAAGGCTTTAAAAGGAGTAGAGAGAGAAGTCTCAGCTTAGATGGATCCCAATAAAGCCGCTGGAATTTAGTTTGTAATGAGGTGCTACTGACATGCTTGTGTGCTTTAAAGGTCAAGGTGATATAACTGTCCTTAATCAAACTCTCATTGCTTGATTCCAAAAACCAACAAGCCTACGAAGATGTCTGAATTTAGACCCAGAAGCCTTTGTAATGTCATCTATAGAGTTATCGCCAAAACCATAGCAAATAGGCTTAAAAGCATCCTAGACCAAATCATTTCACCAAATCGAAGTGCTTTTACCCTAGTACGCTCATCATAGATAATATTATTGTTGGCCAAGAATGCTTAAGACTGGGGGGAAGAAGGGTTGGTTTCTTTGAAGCTTGATATTAGCAAAGGCTAATGACAGAGTGGAGGGGTGTTTTTTGGAAGAAACAATGAATAGATTGGGATTTTCGGAACACTGAATTCAGCTTGTTATGAAGTGTATTATTACAACATCTTTCTCTGTACTAATTAATATGTGCCTAAGGGGAGAATTCAACCTCAAAGAGGACTCAGACAAGGCTGCCTATATCCCTTTATCCCTTTTTAATTTGTGCAGAGATTTCTCATCTTTGCTCTTTGCTGCCGAGAAAGAGAAGCAAATACTGTTTCTTGGCAGAATTCTCACAGTTTCTCACTTGTTATTTGCGAATGACAGCTTGGTGTTTGACGAAGCATTAATTCATGATTGTCAACAGTTAGAGGATTTTTGATACTCATGCTTTAGCTTCTGTCAGGTATTTAACCATGAAAAGCCCTCACTCTTTTTCGGTCCTAATACTTTTCAGCATGTGGCTTCAGACATTAAGAACATCTTTAACTTAGATGTGGTTTCACTACATGAGAAATATTTAGGCTTGCTGTCAATGATAGGAAGAAACTAGAGATTTTTCTTTAACAAACTCAAGCTTAGAGTGATGAGCGAGATTAAAAATGGCATGATAATCTCTTCCCTAGTCAAAGAAGTTTTGATCAAGGCAGAAATACTGGCTGTTTCCGCTTACGCTGTGGGCATCTTTAAAATTCCAATGGGACATGTGATGATTTGCAGAAGGAGATAATCTAAGTTCTGGTGGGGCAACAATAAGTCTAGAAAAGGAATTCATTGGGCTAGGTGGGAGAGGCTCAGTTTGCTGAAAAAGAAGAGGGGAAATGAGCTTTGGAGACTTCAGTTGCTTCAATCAAGCTCTTTTAGCAAAACAAGACTGGAGACTAATCCTAAGCCGAACTCTGGCCCAGCAGGGATCCTTTAATCCAGATACTTCAAGCAAGGCACTTTCTTAAGTGCACAAATCAGAAGTAACCCTTCTTTTATTTGAAGGAGCTCAGTTTGTGGAAGAGAGCTTCCGAACAAGCGTATCCGTTGGTGAATGGGTAACGGGGAGAACGTTTTGATCTATGGTAGTTTGTGGCTGCCTAGACCTATATCTTTTAAACCTTTTTTTCTCCTCCAACTTTAGCGGTGGATTATAATAAAGGTTGTTTGATTGATAAAGATTATCAGTGGAAGGTGAACTTAGTCCAACAACATGTTTTGGAAGGAGATGTGAATCAAGTCCTTAGCATTCCATTACCTCGACTAGCCCAGTGAGATTGAAGGTATTTGCATGCCTACTTTGTGCTGCCCAAAATGTGCCTGAGATGCAAAGTTGAGGATAGGATGAGGATGTGTTCAATGCACTCGCTGGGTGTAAGGTCCCCAAGAAAGTTTGGAAAATGACTAATTTTGGTGGTTTCATTGGTAAGGCCCCTAGATTCTCAAGTCTTTTTCAATCTGCTGTTACTTCAATGGATAAATCTGAGGTAGCCTTATTAGCAATGATTCTCAAAGTCAGTTTGGCGTGTGATGATGAACGAGCTTTATTTTGAAAACAAAGTAGTTGATCCTCAAAGGAATGTTGTGAGGGCTGAGGCTATGTTCAATTCCTTCGATAGAGTGAAATCAGATTCTGAAATGGATACAGTTGAGAAGCCAACAGCCATTGCATCCTGTTTAATCCTCCAACAGGTTGGCAAAAGTGGAATGTTGATGCTGCTACTGATTTGCTAGGAAGATGGCTGGGTTGGGAGGCATCATATAAACCATATATATCATATCACATGTCAGGACACATGTAAACTCTGTTAATATGGATATAAACTCTTGTTACTAAATTCAAAATCCTTGTAATGTATACTTGTGATATCTCCTGATATATAAAAGTGAATGATCAAGTAAGATTGCCTTTACAGCTAATTAACCTATCTTTAATTTTTATTTTCAAAAATAAAATAAATAAATAAATCTATTGCGCATAGACTTAACATGAACCCAGATTTTATTGGCAGACACATATATTTCTAGCTCGAAAGCCATAACCAATTATCATTATCAACTATAGTGGATTTCGGGGTTCAGTTTGAAATGCTGATCCAGGGATTACACATTTACAATTACTTCTCAGCCGGGGTAATTAGCTCTATTGTCTATGGTCTGCGCCGAATAATTGACCTTTTTTTCGATTGAAAATTCTAAATTTTACTCTACTGTATGAACGAAAGTGTGTGCTAGGAATCCTATCCTTGCTCCTTCCACCTTAATCATTAGATTCACTGCAATATAAACTTGTGTCATGATTCAAGGCAGTTCTTTGTCGAGCTCTTTGATTAGTCTTTTACATATACGTGCGGTGCAAAAAATATCCCATAGATGAACATATTAATCAATTTTCGTATTGGAGCACGTGGACAAGTTGTCTGTGCTGTTCAGTATGTAATATTGCCTACAGATATATATCCAGACATGATTTTTTTTCAGACATTTTAGAGCTTTGGTCCTGAAACCAGACGTGATTCTTTTCGGGTAAGGAGTCCATCTGAGATTGCTTCAGAGGCTTTGAGAACTATATGAAGCTGGAAATATTCTTGATGTAAGCGATGAGAGAGCCAATATGGGTTTTAACAACCAAGAAATGGATTGCTTATTGACTTTTCTATTCTGATGTGCTCACCCAGATGACATGCAAGGCCGGTCAGCGAAAGAAGCAAGTTCATAAAATTAGTAATGGCATCTAGCATACAAACTTGATTCATCAAAATACAAACTGTTCTATTTTGTTTATTGAACCGAATTGAACCAAACTAAAACATTTAGTTCGGTTCAACAAAAGCCAAACCAAATACCAGCACGATGAATTTGCACTTGGTTTGATTCAGTTCGAACCTAGAGATTTTTGTATTTGAAGTCTTCATTTGACTTAATTTAATATATTTTGATATTTTGTCTTGATTTTTTTTTTATCTCATAAATTTTTTTTCCTTTTATTTGAATGTAAAATCAATTTTTTTCCTCATAAATACCTTCATTAAATGTAATTACTTTCTTACTATTATGTAAAACCTAATAATCATTTGATTTTTTACTCTAATCAAGATGATTTTTTAATTAACTAGAACTTAATTTACATTTAGTATTGTAATTTATTTTGCTCTTAACTTGGTATTAATTATTAAATATCTAATAATTTTTTGTACAAATAAATTGCAAAATTAATGTTAACAAAATTATTTATCGTAATTTAAATATTACTATACTAGATAACACTATAAATATATGCCTCTTACCTATTTAAACTTCTAAATATATATAATACTTAAGGATGGTAAAATCTTTCATGAGTTTAAAGCTCCGTGGGTCTCTATCTTAAATGAGGTGAATTTTGAATAATTTTTAGAGAATAAGGGAAAAATTATTCTCAAATTCTTAATGGGGAAGTGTTTGATTTTGTACTGCCCACCCCACTTGCACTCTAATCCCGATTATAAATAAATATTTTTTCTAATTTTTGTTTTATTAATTATAATGTTAGTTAATAAATTTTCTTTTTTATTTTTATTGGATATAAATGGTTTATAACTAAAAGAAAACCATAGAATATAATTTTTAGTCAACCTTAAAATATTTTTTTTTCTCTTGAGATATTGCTCTCTTCAAACATTTTTTAATTTTGATATTGTTTCAAACATTTAGAGATTTTTTAAAAAATAATTTAAATACTTTATAATATGATAATTATTTTATTTAAGTTTTTAATTTTTAATTTATTGAAATCATGTATTTATATCTACTATAAATAAAATAAATGGTAAACGGGGGTGAGGATGAGAAAATCATTCTTCACGTGAGGATTTCTCATCCGTACTCTACTAAATTTATTAAAGAATAAAGTGGGAAATGGAGGCGAAATTTTTAATGAGATAGGGAATGGGACACACCTTCCCACCCCCATCCCACCCAACTATCATCCCTAATAATACTTTCAAAGAGATAAGTATAAAAATATTATATTTAAGATGTTTAAATTTGTAAAAAGCAAATAACTTACCATTTAGGATTATATTCTAACATTGTTAAACATATTTATTAAAATTTAGTAAATTGATTCTAAAAACAAATTAAAGAGATAATTAAAGGTGCAATGGCACTGAATGTGTCAAGCAAAATACTAAATATATGCTTGACTTAGTTGAATCGTTAGATTTGTTAGGGAATTTTAATTCCACTCAAGATCGTACAAGTAAAAAATATCAAACAAATAATAAATAAAAAATAGATAGAGAATTAAAATCAATCACACAATACAAGAATTTACGTGGAAAACCACAGCTACTAAGGATGACTAAAGAAAAATCTACAATGTGAAAAATTATTACAATTATATAGTATGTTTCTCACATTCAAAAACCCTAATAACAACCTAATCTCTCACTCAAATCCTAAAGAAGAAATTACTTATTCCTTAAATAGGAACCCTATTAAAGAAAAAAAATATTTTAGGAAATCCTTATTGAAAAATAATATATATTTCCCGATAATCTCCACCTTGGTCTATTTTTCAATTAAGCGATAAAACATAATTCACTGTATATTCATGCAATCATGTCATCTCTATCTTTTTTACTCTACCAAAACCATACTTACATAGGCTTATGAGAATTACTTTACCATGGATAAAACATTTTCCTCTATTCAACAGTCATAATTCTCTGCACCAAGAATCATTATATTACATCTTATTTAGAGTACACATATTCAACACATGTCAATCATCTTGTTGAAAATCTCACTCTCATGTTTGGCTTCTTTGAGGGTCTTAAACTATCAATATAAAAGATTCTACCGCACATCTTGCATAATGCCAAACCATACCTTGTGTGCAAATCTTATGGACCTGCTAGCAATAATATATCTTTTTCTATGGCACTAACGCCTTTCCATAAGGATATCTTTGTCATTTATTATAAAGACCATTGTCTCTCACAATGATAAGAGACTTTTCGCTAATGATATTATTAGTATATTCATATACTAACTTGGAGTCATTTATTGAACTTGTTCCATTTACTTTTTGACAATTTCTTTTAAGCTGCTTTGATTGTTCACACACCCATAGACTTTTTTTTTCTTGGAGTTATTTTTTCTAATTACCAATTGTCAATATTGAATCATTAGAAGCTTCATTACTTCCACCAGCCTTCTTTCTTCTACAAGTAGAATAGTAATAACTTCTTTAAGATCCACAATCTCCTTCCTATATATTAAAGTAGGCAACAAATGCTTGTAGGAAGTTGGAAACCATAATGTTCTAAGTGCCTTGTCCTCTCTTCAATTTTAACTTCAATTACTTCTAGTTCTATCACGATACCATTAAGAACATAAGATGATAAGGAATTTTTGGACCTCAATTATTCTTAGGTTGTGAAGATGATCCTTAAGATACAAATGATTAAAAATGTGCTTTGTTTAATACAAATTTTCTAGTCTCTCTCAAAGGTCTTTTACTGAAAGAATTTTTCATATATGCACAAGAACATTCTTTGTTAGACATAATCGTATAGCACTTGCAGCTCTTTCATTCAATTTGCACCAATCTTCATTGTTCATAATAATAGATTCCTTAGAATCACTGTTAAAAGCAGGGGTGGTTTGTCCTTCAAAGTCTTGTGTAGCCTAAATTGAATCAATACATCCTTAATTTGAATTTGTCACAAGCCAAAATTAATTCTTTCATCAAACTTTTCAACCTCAATCCTCACAGAATTTGAAAATTTATTTGTAGACGTAATAACTTTGTAGAACAACCTTTAGCTTCGATATTACTTGTTAGGG
Source organism: Luvunga scandens (assembly GCA_030449905.1). NCBI lineage: Eukaryota > Viridiplantae > Streptophyta > Magnoliopsida > Sapindales > Rutaceae > Luvunga > Luvunga scandens. The sequence goes on along the minus strand of JASUUG010001097.1, from coordinate 805,605 downwards.
AATTTTAATCCCACCCAAGATTCCACAAGCAAAAAATATCAAACAACTAATAAACAGAAAATAGATGGAGAACAAAATCAATGACACAACACAATAATTTATGTGAAAAATACTTATATTAGAGAAAATCCACGATTGCCAAGGACAACGGGAGAAAAATTCACTATGTGAAAAATTATTATGATCACTTTAGTATTTTTCTCACACACACAAAACCCCATTAGTCAAATCCGAAATGAGAAATTACTTATTCCTTAAATAGAAATCCTACTAGGAAATCTTTATTGAAAAATAAGACAAATTTCCTAACAAGATTTACAAATAGGCATACAAAAAAAAAAAAGAACAATTAAAAATTATTAAAATTCCCTAATTTAAAATCATTTATAAAACTACTCAACATTTTACGTAACTTTCTTAACTTCATATTTGAGTTAAGGCCAGTTTAGGATTGTTGTGGTTGTTTAAATAAGTTACTTCTATTGTGCGAATGAAATAAGCAGCTAATTAAAAAAGCAGCTTAGTGTTTGATAAATTGTGTTGTTGCAGTTATTGTGAGTTTGAAAAATAGAGTACATGCATTTGGTAAATTTTATATGAGGTTGCTGTTTTATTATATAATGACCAAAATAGATATATGTTTAAATTGCCTTCTATTTTTAGAATATGTTTGATAAATTGTTTAGACATGCCTTTTTTCTCCTTTTTTTCTTTAAGTGGGTAAAATTACATAATGTGAAAAAAAAATTCAATCAAATAAAATCTAATGAGTTTTATAATCTATTACATAAATATTAATAAAATTCATCTCATATATAATCCAAATACAATAAAAAATAATATATGTTACTTTCACATTAAATTAATAATGAAGAGAACATACAATTGTTGTGGGAGTAATTTAATTGTGTCGGTAATATGATATCTAATGATTATATCTTAGGGTTTATAAAAAAGTAATATATAATTGTCTTTTTATAAAATACTAAAGTCATAATATGAATTTTAAAAAAGTGTGATGACTTATTTAATAAAAATGTTTATAAAAAGCATCCCCACTTGCTTTTAAAAATTGCTATTAAAATGAAAAAAAATTATAAAATAAACTATTTTTATAAAATTTATCAAACATTTTCTCTGTCAAAAATTATAAAATAAATAATTTATTGAGTTTCACCCTCAATCTCAAACGGGACCTTAATAATCGACTTACTTCAAACTTACTCAAGCATGAATTGACGATGGAAGAAAGTTCAACTGCTGATGATAATTGTACCATTAGGGACTCCCGATGATATCAAAATTCCATTCAAAGGAAATTAGAACACAATTGACAGCAGCAACGAATTGCCGCAAGCATTTCTTCAATGGCAGCAGCTCTATTTTTGACATTATATAATTGTTTTTAAATTTTAATTTATTTATTAACTCAGAATATAAAAAAATAAAATAAAATAAAAGCTAATGAAACCTTGAGGATGTAGGTTTGCTTAATACACGAAAAACCGTGTATAATATACCACAGTTTACATTAATTAATCCTATGTAATTTGATGTGCCAAACACATTATAAGAACAGCAATGTCTGTCATTAATTTCATGAATAACAAATAACTAGAGAAAAACATATCCTTAAATAACCCAAATATCTCAAACAATAAGTAGCATAATTGACCAACCAAACAAACAAATCCTTTTTATCTCAAACAATTTGCAATTGCTAACCGATGAATAGCCTGGCGGTGTTCACATGGAACCTTTATGATTTCTTTCAACATTTCTGTTCTAATTAATGTCCATAGGCTATATAATCATAGTCGTAGAATCTGAAAATTAATCTATTTTAAGCCAGCCAGTAAATTAAAGCACGTTTGACAGCAAGTTGTCGTGTAGATTTTGACATGCTCCATTTCTGCTGATGATGATTCAAGCTGTAGATGGGGCGCATTTCAAGTGGATAATTTATAACTTATAGTGAAACACCACTCGTGCACAGCTACTACCGAAACATATATTGTGTACAATCTCTCCAGAATCAGCAATAGGGTGAAACATACCATTAATGAAATTCCATAAACAAAATTTGGATCAATTGAGAACGTTAGCTCAGCATTAAATCTAAATCCACTTAAATATTTTGAGGTCCTTCACTATCCATTATTGGCTCGATTTTTTATTTCACTATGGATCTCAAAATACAAAATAAAATTCACTATGAATGATATGTTGCGTAGATTCAAATACTCAATATATTAATTACTTCTGTGTTGGTTACTGGATTAAATTGATGTTTATATTATTAATCGCCAATCTTAACTAATGCTCAAGTCTTTGGCGTTGTACTAGGCACTAACATGCCATGCCAAGCCATGTGATATCTGCTAATTTAGCATTTTTATGCAATTTACCAAAAAAAAAATAATACTAATTACGTAAAAAATCTAGATGGCTTTTAACTTTTAGTTTCATGAAATATTTTATAATAATTATATACAGCAGAGTAGAGAATCCATTGAGTTTTTAAAATTTTTCATATTACATAATATGAAAAATAGACGGGGCCAAGTTAGTTAAGTAAGGATGATAAATTTTCCCGCGGACACGACACCTTATTTCGGGCCAAGGCGGAGACGACAATACCCGAACCCGCCGCGGCCCGAATTATTATTATTATTTTTTTTTTGGGGTAAGTTACGTTAAATAAAAACATAGAAAACTAAATCCTAATCACCAGCAGAAGCAGCGTGGTTTTAGGGAAGTGCCCCCTATTCCCGAACTCCTATGGCGCGAAGGACTGAAGTAAGCATCAATATCCCCTCGCCACCGGCCACGAGCTCGCTGGGAAATCCTCACACGGCCAAGACAAGTCGAAAACCATCAGCAAAAGCCAAGCCCCAAAATGAGCAAACAAACAGCATCAAACAAATTTGTAGTTATTATCAATCAAACCTCGGGCAGCGTAATCGCCGTCTCCGGCCGCGCTCACTTCTTCAATGCCCGGACAGCTTCCACCAGTTGGTAAATTTTGTTATTTCTTTTACCAAAAAGGAAAATTACTTTTTACCTCATTACTATATTTCAATGCATTATTTCATATAAATTATGAATATTTGTTAGTATTTTTTAGTAAATTGATGAATTATTTTTCTTGTTGTTGTAGAGTTTTTGAATAGAGGCAATGATTTTCATTGTTGTAGTTTAAATATGCTCCCTCACCCAAATCAATAGTAGTGCATGGTGATGATTCATCACATTGAGGTCCAGTAGATAATGCCAATTGTAGTGAGATGTTGTCTAAACGTACAGGGAGGTTGAAATCCATCACTCGGCGACATTTCGAGAGAAAAGAAATTAATGGGATGCAACAGGCAGTGTGCAATTATTGCAAAAACCATTTAGTAGCACGGAATACTGACTGAACAAGGCATTTGCATGACCATATGAAGGCATGTCTTTTGTGAAGACAAGAGGAGATAACTAATCCAAGACAGAAGGATATAACACAGTATGGGATGCCTTTGAGAACCATTATCAAGGAAAGACCAAACTAGATGCATTTTGTTTTGATCCTAATGTTACGAGGAAAAAGATTGCATGGATGATCATCGTGCATGAGTACCCTCTGAGTGTCGTGGAGCACGAAGGGTTTAATGATGTGTTATCCTTTCTTCAACCTTTGTGGAAGCCAGTGTCTCGAAATGAAATTAAAAAGGAAATCATGGATATATATGAGTTTGAAAGGGCTAAGAAAGTGAGCGCATTGGACTATAATGGGAATAGAATCGCCCTTATGACAAATATGTGGACTGTAGGAAACTAATTTGTAGGATATAGGGTGGTTACAGCACACTTTATTGATGACTCTTGGACATTACGGAGTAATCTTTTGAGGTAAGATACTGAATTTTATTTAGTTACCAAATGTGTAAAATTTTTTTTTTTGTTCGTTCTGAATGGATTTGAACTTATTTGTATTTAATCTTTTACTTTTGTATATTTATTCCTGTGTCTATTCCGCATACAGCTGAAGTAGTTTGTGTCACATTACTACACTGTTTGATGGATCACAACATTGATCAGAAGTTATCTGCCCTTATTGTTGATAATTGTAGTTATAATGAGCAAATGATTCAATATTTTTTATTGAATCTCAGGAAAGATGATTTAATCATGCATGGGCAGTTATTTCATATTCGTTGTTTTGTTGTTACTTAAATTTGATTGTGAAGGATGCATTGGGTGTAATTAGTGATGCAATTGCTAAGATTCGTGATAGTGTTAGTTTTTGAGTCAGAATCAACTAAAAGAATGGAAACGTTTGAAGAAATTGCTTATTTGTTAGGCATTACAAGTGATAGGAAATTAGTGCTTGATTGTGCTACAAGTTGCAATTCAACATAACTCATGATTTCCACTGCATTGCAGTATAAAAGTGTGTTCTCTCTATTAGAGCAACTTGAGGGACAGTATAGTTGTTCGCCTAGTGAGAAGGATTGGGAATTGGCCCACATCTTGGACAAAAAATTGAAAACTTTATATGATGTTACTCAATTGTTTTCTAGTGTCAAGTATCCAACTTCCAATTTGTTTTTTCTACATGTTTATGAGATTAAATTTTCATTAGATCATTATCTTTCATCTAGTTTTGATGAGATTAAAAAAATGGCAAGAAGCATGATAGAAAACTTTGAAAAATATTGGAAGGATATACATGGAATATTAGCTGTGGCATGTGTGTTGGATCCAAGGTACAAGATGAAGTTGATTGAATATTATTTTCCTATGCTTTCTGGTGGTGACTTTTCTTTCCATGTTCAGAGAGTAATAGCCTTTTTAAAGATTGGCAAATGAGTATCAATCAAAGGTCAATCATCTCATGCTAATTCTGACCTGGATAGTTCTTCAGGTGCTCTTTCTGAGGTACTTCCTTATAAAAAACATGCCCAATTTATGTTGGGGTTTCAAGATTTCATAAAAGCTGAGCAAGTTAAGTCCGAGCTTGATTCTTATTTGGGTGAGAATGTCCTGCCATTAACAGAGCACTTTGATATTTTGGGTTGGTGGAAAGCAAATGTGAGTAGGTACTCTACATTGTCTAAAATTGCCAGAGATATTTTGGCAATTCCAGTCTCCACAGTTGGTTTTGGTTCAGCATTATCACTAGTGGTGGATTTGTAAGCCCACATCACAGAAAACTTAATCCAAATACGTTGGAGGCTTTGATGTGTAGTCAAAGTTAGTTGCGTGGTTATGTTAGAGGTTTAAATCAATTACATGCTAAGTAGAGATTTAACATTACTTGCACAATCTGTGTTTGATTTTTGTTTTTATTTTAACTAGATTTAGAAACTACGTCTTTCTCTGGATATGCCATTCTTTGAGGAAGAAAATGATCATGAAGAGGAACAAGAGGTAACTGATTCTGTAAAATAACATTCAAGTGTTTATTCATTTCATTGTTGATATAGGTTATAAATCTTCTTTTCCTTTATGTAATAGGTTTGCGGAGAATCTTAGAGGAATCATGCTGCTGAAGATGTCTCATTTGTGATGCTTCTGACATCGAATGATGTAATTGATGACCCTTGTTGTAGAGAATTTTGGGCTTATTGAACTTCATGGCAATTGAATTTTAGATGTTAATACATTGAAATGGATGTGTTGTGGTATTTGTAGTTCTAACTTGTTATACACTGTGGACATTGTACATATTTTATGTATAATGTTACAATTTGAAGTACCACTCATCGCTTTACATATCTCCCAATTTAGATAGTGTGCTAAGTTAATTTTGTTTGTCTGTATGTTCAAGTATTTTCTTTTTATTTTCTGAATGAATGATTATGGATGTCTTCTAATTTCATTTCTGAATATTGATACTTTTTTTCCGAACGCCAAAGACAGTAAAGAGGAAGCTCTTCAGCTGCATAAGTTGTATAAACCTTAGTTATTTGACACTTGATGTTTTTTGCACTACCAGGAACATACAAGTTTAAGAGATCAATGTCATAGCACCCAAAAAAAAAGAAAAAAAAGAAAATAGGAGGCAGAAATTTATCTAACAACAGAAATGGATTATTTGCATGAGATGTTCTGCTGGTAGTCACCTTCTGGTTTATTCATGGAAAAACCAGGCTTGCTGGTTGCTAGTGATTCCACTTCCCAGGTGTGAGGTACGTCTCTCTTCTTGATATGCAGCGTTGCCCTTTTTCTGCCGTCAATTTTCACAGGCTGTAGAGGGCGAGGATAAAGGAAATTAGTAGGGAAAAAGTAGAACTGTTGCGGCGGTAATGTCATTTTTTCAGTGGTAACGGGGGTGGATGAACGAGGGTAAAAGAAATCAGTCGGGAAAAAGTTGTATTGAAGGCCGGCCATTAAAGGAGGTTGAAGCTCAAGTCAACAGCAATCACCTGATGAAAGAGAATGTTTTGTAGATTGTTTGTTATGATTGTTGTTGTGTATTCTTCAAGTTTATTTATAGAGAGATAAATGAGCTGAGCTGCCGAGGACTTGAAAGTCAAATTTACTGTGTGCCTTCAAAGGCATTAATAGCTTATGGAAATTACTTAAATTTACTGTGTGCCTTCGAAGGTATTAGTAGTTTGCACTGGCAATATAAACGGAGAATCTGTGGTTCAAATCCATGGTTTTGATTTTTGTTAAATATTTTTCTCGAAACTACTTCTAAAAAAAGGGGTTAAAAAATGAAAATAATAGTAATATTGACACAACCAATGGTGAAATTTCTTGGTTTTGACGTCGTTGCTTTTGTATAATTTATTTATACAGACTTTTTTTTCTTGGGAGTGAAGAGAATTTAAAATACATTAGCGAAATATTGTCAATTATATAATAAATAAATAATGATGTTCTAACATATATGTATTTATTTTAAAAAATAATTCATATAAGTAATCGTTATATTAAATTTAATTATACATATAATATATGCATTAATTTAATTATATATATAATATATGCATTAATTAATTATATTATTTCTGATGCGCTCTCGCTAGGGTCCAATCATGATGTAGGCTAAATTTCTATTACAAAATACAGCATACTTAATGGCTGTGAGCTCAATTTCCATTACGACATACAGCATGCTCAGTTACTATAAACGTTAATAAATTTAGAGAGATGACACAATGCTAATAAAACAAGTTGACTTTCCAAGAGCATGTTTGTTTGCCATGTGCTTTATAAATGGGCAATTTTGATTTTGAAATATACTTTGTTGAACTCCCAAGTCAAGGGCTAAAAGCCTTGTCCCCTGAAAATCACCTTTTCAGTTTTCGGGTCAATCCCATTCCCATACGCCCATGGTATGGATCATTGTAAGGCGTGAATTACAAAATAAATGAATAAAAAAAGTTAAAAGCCTCCCAATTAGATGGAAATGTTAGCTTAATTAAGACAATGCCAATGAACCACAAGTCACACATGTGGATAATCATGGTGAATCAGTATGCGTAGTCCAACGGTCAGTATTAAAGACCTCAAAAAAATGCAGCTCAAAGACCCCAAAAAATCTCAAGGAAAACGAAATGTTGGCATAAAGATTTCAGTATCTTTTAATTGTAGAATTCAATCGGTTACATCTATCAAACACAATAGGACTATACATGTGAATTACTTGCTGAATCCAGCATAAACATTATAATACAAAACCAGGAAGCACCTCCTGAGCCGGGCTGGACGCTCAACTGAAATATTCTAGGCACTACAGATATCCACTACAGATATCTAACATCGTGCATTTTTTGCATCATCAGTTAAGAAAATGGAGTGATATACAGTAAACATAGGAGGATCAATCAGCAATTTGTTAGTGAAATGAAAGCATTCCATGTCTCTGTGCCCACCATTTATATCTGGATATCATCTAATGAAAGTTCATGAGGTGTCAGCATCTTCAGTTTCTGCAAACCAGACAAATGAAAGTTAAACAAGGCTGGCACATTCAGGCTGAAAGGATAAACATTTTAAGTCTCAAAATACCGTAATAAACTGAGGAGGATCATCTAGACTTGATGAGCCGAGAACAACTTCTCTATTCAGTTTTGCTGTCAGCTTGTGACAAACCCTCAACTGAAAATGAAAACATTCCACGATATTATGCATGCTGAAAAACATTGTAAACTTCTATAAATGAAGAGAAAAAAAGTCCATGCCTCCGATCTAGTAGCGCCACCGACAATAAATACAAAAATACGTTGACCCATCTTCTTAAAATCACTTGATGCATGTTTTAGTACTGAATCACTGTATAACAAAAGACAATAAAATAATTATTCAACATGTATCAACCATGATAAATAGTAAAACTACCCTTTTAAGATGTTAACTAAGCAGACAGTATTTAACACAAGCTATGAGTTTAACTATAATAAAAAAGGAACAACACTAAAATACTAATACAATGCCCAACACATCAGTCATAACAGTACAACTGTGCAACACATCAGTCATAACAGTACAACCCCGCAGGGGATCACATTTGACAAGAATTACTTTTTGAAAAAATTTAAATGCATTGAAAACACTAAAAGGACGCACAACTCAAATACTTGAAGAGTACGCAATAGAAAATCACAAAAAAGAAGAGCTAGGAAAATACTATAATTATTATTTAATGGGAAAAGAAGAGGGCAGGAAAACAACTATGAATGCCTTAAGTTCAAGAGATGGATGCCAAGCAAGCAGTTCTTTCAACAACATAGATCAAGATGAAAACAAAAGACTGGATTAGGTTCAATAACAAATTTTCTGGCATGCCCCAGTAGAGACAATCATGACTACAGCAAATTGATCAAACCAGTGCATCTATGGACAAAAGAGTGACAAGATCACCTTGAATATCCATCGTCAGAGCTCCGAGGACGAGCCCACGTTGGTGTCCGTCTTGATCTCATTGAATGAGCAGCTGGAATTTCATTTGTTAATGCAGAGTGGGTTGTCCCATGGAAAGTTGGACTCGGATCATTCATACAGGGATAATCATCCTTTGATAGTTCATTTTTACCAAGTTTTTCAACAAGTTCCTGAAATGTGGTAATTAGCAGATCCACTTTATAGTGAAAAAGATTGACAAAATGTTAAAAGAAAAAATATCCACAAGATATTATGAAACACCTAAGCATTCATCATTACAAATCTGTAAAGAGGCAAGTTACAAGTAACACAGGTTGGAAAAGCTTCAAATTTTTCACAGGCAGTCTCTAAACTTTTGTTTCTTCATTTAACAACCTAGACAATTCAAGAAAGTAATATAAAGGTTACATCATGTAGATCTTTCACAATATCCTAGTAAAAGGTCAGTGAAATAAACAAACCTTTAGAACCTTGCAAGGAATGAGATTTATTAAGTAATACAGACCCCTGTATATGCTTGCTGATAAACAAGAACAAATTTAATAAGCTTTCATAGGTAATAGTCAAAAGTATTTTGGTCTGGCTAAACAACGTTTGAATATGTGCATTTGTGTGCATCCATGCCAAATTTTCAAACTCCTTGGATATTTACAACTAACTGATCCATAAGTAAACAAAGACATAAATAGTCTAGCACCATGTAAATGGCATAATTCATAGTCATCAATCAGAAGTAGTTAGTGCAAAGAGCATATGAGAATGTGAAATCTAATGTTTTTCAAAATTGAACAGTTATAGAAAATTCTTAAACAGCTTAATTGAAAAACATTCTGATAATAGGAATAAGTGCATCCTCTTTCTCTCCATCTCTCCCCTTTTAACTATCCGTCTATCTACCTTTACACACACACACACACACACATTTCCCACAGTCAAGGCTTTTAATAATAGCAATATTCAATAAAGAAATTGTCTACACGAACTAAGAAAACTTTAGATTTACCTCTATCATTGGGTAAAAACGAGATAACTGCCACGTTTCTTCTCCGCCACTGCGATCTTTCCTAACTGCCCGCTTTTTCTAACATTTAGATAAGCAAGAGTGGAGAGAAATAAATGGTTTATTTGTTATAAAAACAAATATAACTGATAATCAGAAGCACCACGTCAATCACAATTAGACATTTACCTTGTGGATATCAAACTTCAGAGAAAAAGCTCCGATTGTACTCCTTTTACTCTCTAATGCTCCCCCAAGTAATCTCATATTATTCACAGCAGTCATATCATCGGCTGTTAGTTTTGCTAACTGAAAGGGATCCACAATAGATTATATTCAGACAAAAACGTTAAAAATAATGCAGATAACAAAATTGTCAAAAATCGCTCCAAAACAACTGATGAAAATTTACTCTTTCAACATCATTACAAATGCTAAAAACATAATTCAGGAGCAAAGAATCAAAGATGATACCAACCTTCATCAAATTGAGACCCTTTTCACCCTCAAATTTCTCAGGATAAATGGATGCAACAATCATCAACAACCGCAACTTATTTTCACGAGTTATGTCCTGCATAGAAGTAACACATTTTTGGCATAAGATTTACCACAATTATAATACATCCATTCAAATGTTTTACAAGTTCACACCTCTTTTGCAGTCAAAAATTTAACTACATCCTTAAATCCGGCATCACCAAAAACAAGGTCCTGCTCCAGCTGCCCAAGTTCTCTAAGTCCAGTCTCCCGAATAATTCTATTGATTTTTCCTGCAATCTGCACAAGACCTTTGCATGAAGTGATGGCCATAGTCAACAACTCTTTTCAATCAGTGGATCAATTAGACTATTCTAATTATTTACTAGAAATGAAAGCAGTTCTTAAGTGATTTCATGAATAAAAGTATAGGGATCTGCATTGAAAAGGAAGTAATACTATAGGGACTTTTGAGATTTGAATTGCTTATTTGAGTTAGATTTGTTCCTCTTCTAAGGTTTCCTAATATATGAGAGTTTTGGCCATTATAGATTGGAAATAAACCTGCTTTTAGTCATATGCTCATCATTATTTAATAATTAATAATTCTATCTCCAGCGATTCTCTCTCTTACTCCATTCTACATCTTTTTGACATCTTTCATCCACCTTTACTATTTTCTATCTCGCCCATTTTCCTCCCCTTCTCGCCCTTTCTTTCCTGACATCTGTCCTACATCAACATAGTATCAGAGAAATGAAACTTCGCAACAGAAACTTTAGACCAACAATCTCTTCTGCCAGTAAAAATACTATATCCAGAAAGAGTATGGTCTAATTGAAGATTGTTAACCCCAGTAGACTGTTTTGCATCACATGATTTCTTTGTTCTTAAAGGGCTATGCATCAAAGAGAAAAATATATTGGAGAATACACACACACATTTTTTTATCACAAGGACAGAGCTAAAAGAAGAAAAACATGAACTCAAGCGTCTGTCTTTTATTCCATTGAATTGTTTTTCCCCAAACACCCCCGCCAACCCAACACCACCACCCCCCCCCCCCGGCAAAAAAAAAAACACAAAAACACTTCTTTTCACTCCATCCTCATACTAAAAGAGTGCTGGTCCTTATAAGGAAAGAACTGTTGATATACACACACACAAAAACGGCCAAATCAATAGAAAAAGCTAAAAGCAAAAAGGATACCAAGAACTTCCCTCTTTCCTTTCTTTCTTTTGTGCATATGAAAATGCGGGTGTGATGTCTGTGAATTTTCCTTTCCCTTCATCTTTAATTCTTCTCCCTTTGTTAGTGAGGATGTGTATATGTTCGGGGTTCATGCAACAAGACCAGAATACTTAACTGGTGTAAAAAAGAAACTAACCTCTACATGGAGAGAAAGCTTATCAATTTGCTCGCTGTATTGTGGCAATGCTTGGACCAGCTTTTGCAAATCCCTAGTAGAAAGATTACTTCCATCTCTGTACAATAGGAAAAGGTCAAAACTATATCATGAAAGTAGCCAACAAGGTAGATAAGCTTGCTCACGCCTAAAAAATATGACCTTTACTAGCATAAGACTAATAGAAAAACAAGTAAATGATTTCAACAAGGAAGCAAATATTATCAATCTCACAATCAAGACGTGGAAATCGGTGGAAACCAAAAAACCAGCAACAAATATGCTACAAGGAAATTATGTACACCAAAACAAAAAAATCATGTAGACAGAAAGTCCAACATGAATCCCATGAAAGAAAAAAAAAACCTTCAGCTACTGCAAATAAATAAACAGAGAATAACAAGTTTCCTGACATGAATTAAATAATCAATGGTGTAAGTAAAGCTATCCTGCAAACCAAAAGGGAAGATATCATTGGTGCAGATGTCCTGGCCATATGGACCTTAACTCAGACACACAAATGACAACAAACAACCATTATCTAGGGTTGGCAAAAATCCCCACGGGGATGGAGCCCCTTGGGGATTTTCTCCATTTGGGGAGGGTATAAAGACGATTTTATACCCAGTTTCTTATTCGGGGAAGGATGGGGACGATTTTTTACCCAATTTCTTTTTCAGGGAAGGGACATGGATGAGCTGGAATCCCCCTCCTCTCCCCAATTCCCCATTTTCTCATTTTGATTTTTAATTTTAATTTTATTTTTTAGAAATATTAATGAATAAATAATAAAATTTAAATTGTAAATTGTTAAATATTAGTATAAATAACAAATATACTATTTACAAATATAGTATGAAATTTTCGTACACAGTTAACTAATCACCGTCGTAAATTACTATTTAATCAGGTCTTATTCAAAAGGCCTTAGCCCAAAATTTTTGTTTTAAACTTTTATCTAATAAAACAAAAACTGAAGTACAAGATAAAGCTATAACATCCAAACTTTATTAAGATATATTGTCAAGTTTTATTTTTATTTAAATTTTTTATTTTAATATATCAAATCACATTTGGAAACCAAAAATGTATTGATTATTTAAGAGTTTTTCGGGGATCGAGAACCCTCAAGGATTGCCTTTTATTATTTGGGGAGGGGATAGGGATCCCCGTAAACAATTCTAACTGGGACAAAGAGGGGACGGGGACATATACAGAATATCAGGGATGGGTATGGGTATGTCAGTCCCCTTCCCTACCCTCACCATTGCCATCCCTACCATTATGATACCTCTCCCTTAGAGAATTTAAATAGTGATTGTCAAGGGAATTTGCTTCAGAGTTTTTTAGTTGCTCAATCCTTCCTTAATTAAAAACCCCATCTCACCCCCAAACTAGAGAAACAAAAGTATACCAGAAAAAGGGGGACAAAAAGAGTAAAAAGGTGATTGATTATTACTAGCCCCATAAAGATGGTTCCCAGGGAGAACAAATTGACTCAGTATTTTCATATAGAGGCTTCTCGTGGAACTGAAGTGCATAGGAAAAAAGAGAGCAAAAACAAATGGCGACCAGATGTAAACAACAAGACCAAAATCCAGAGACTTCTTGAACATATCAGCCCAGTGATTTTAAACAACAAACAAGGGAAGTCCAAAAAAAATCACATAGCAATGTGAAGGACCAACAAAAATTCTAAAACCTCTAATGAATTCTTTTCCTCATACTTGATGACATATTCTTTAAATAACATTAGAGGTTTTAGAATTTTTGTTGGTCCTTGACATTGCTATGTGATTTTTTTTGGACATATTCTTTAAATAACATAATCAGCCCATCTTTAATGTTTAGCTAAAACTTAAGTGAATACAAATTAATTAAATATTAGGCTACTGAGCAGGATTAGTGCCACCAGATTTGTTATGTAAACTGCAAAATAATTTTTATGAGGATTTATAGAATTTGGGAGGATAAGGAGATTACATTTCACATGCATAACCAATGCACATGTGAGGTGCAATTCGCACCATCCAAACTGTGTCAGTCCAATGGTTTACAACTTGTGTGTCATCAATTATGTCTAAAGAAGCTGTCCTGACCCTAACCCTTTGCCATTTCTTACTGTTCACATAACCTTACACTCTCAAAACCATAAGCTGGATACATAAATGATCTGCGGCATTAATATAAGTTATTAAGTCCAAGGATAATTCATTTAAATGTCCCAAGATTCTTTACCTAATTTATGATCTGATCTAAATTTCCTTTCGACCAAAGAATACACATGGATGTATCAGTACACCGCGTATTAGCAGATCTAATGAAAGGGACAACACAAAAGACATGATTTTGACCATCAAATTTCTAATCTATCAGCTTCATCATGATACAAGATGTCCGTGCCAAACTTTCAGACATTTCATTTCATTATTATTTAACAAGTTTTCAGCATCTTTGCAGCACCAAGCTTCTAAAACTAATATGTAAATCAAAAATCGAAAGACTGACAAATTGAATCAACAGACTTCTTAAAAAAAAATGATAAAACCTAAGAATGTAATCCGTGTACAGCATGTTCTCCAATGATATCATATCAATGATGAGGAAATTTCACCAACCTTGAGCCATTTTGAATTTGTGCAGCTTTGTTCTTTGATACAAAGCCAGTCATTTTCTCATGAAGCCGTTCACTAGCCTGACGATTAAAAAGAGCATTCATAAAATTTATATAAAACACAGCAGGGGTGAGGGAAGAGGAAAAATAAAAACTACAAACATACATCTGCTATATGTGCATGACGAAGTTCAACCCAGATGGGATCATGCTCCTCCAGAAGAACTTCTTTTTTCTCTGGTGGACCACCTGTTTTGCTTGGAACCTGATACATTGTTTTATCTTGCTATAAGATATCCAAAAGAGATCTTCCAGAAGATCCAAGAGAATAAATAGAACTTCAAAAATTAGAACTTACCTCATGCACATATTTATTTCCATCTAAATTCAATAAATCATGGCAAATGGCATCATATGTCCACTCATGTATGATAGGAGCAATCTAGAAATGGAAAATAAACATATTACTACAAGTAACAGAGACAAGGCATGCAGTAAGCATTCCAGAAATTCTAATGCAAAAAATGCATCACAGCACCTGATCAACAGAACGATCAAGGATAAGCAACTCGCAGGTTTCTGACATAGGAAAATTCTGAATAGTTTGTTTATATTTCATAAGACAGTTCCAGACTCCAGCAGCAAGCTTCGTAGGAACTAGATCACGAAAAGTTGTTATTGTCATTGCATCAAGTGATTTGGCAGCTCGATAGCGCACCAAAGGAAACTCCTAAAGATCAATTATATAAATGCTTTAGGAAATTTACCACACTTGAAACCAAATTCAACAAATTGAAAATCAAATTCAACAAATTGAAAATCAAATTCAACAAATCATTAAAAATTACCCTTAGTGAAGCAAAAACTGTAGCAATGCGGGTAGCCATCACATTCAGGCATGCATCAGCATTTTGAGAGCTTTCCTCATCACTAAAAAGTTCCTCTAAGGCCCTTTCATCATCGGTGACAAAACCCTGTACTCAAGAAAATCACGGTTGACTAAATAAGGGGCAACAATATCACAGGAGCTTCAAAACATTAAGAAAAATAAAAATGAGTAACCAGATCCTAATTAGGAAAAACAAGCATGAAGTTATATCCGGAACTTTCATAAAAAAGAGAGATAGAATCTTCTTGATGAACAGGCCACCAGAAATCTAAGTTCAAAACTTCATGGGTCAAATCAGAGAACATGGTCCATCAAGATTTCATTGTATGCCTACCCTAGGTGGAAGAAATGAAAACAAGAAATCATTTCTCCCTATAAAATGTGAATTTAAAAATCTAAAATTTTTTGCTGACAACACATGCTTAGACGTGTAATAACCCTTAAGGTTACAAATATTTTAGAAACTACTTGGAGTCTGCAAAGTAAATGCCATGTGGTTGGTACTTATAATGTCAGACATCACATCATTGACAGTTTTAGAACTCGCCTTCCTTAAGTTAAGAAGATCTAACAATTTCCTAAAAAGAATAGAGAACATTTTTAGAATCAGTGGAAAATATGGTAGAAACCTTGATGTAAACTCTTGCGCAATAACCCCATATTTCCATAAAATTCATGATCACTAGATATTTATTGACATCTACGTAGTTAGCGAACAACACAAGTTTCAGTTTTCTCAAGGTACACTGAAGAAACCTTTACCATATATGATGAATTCTACTTTTTTTTTGGGGGGGAGAAATGTATGATGAATTCTACTCAGCGACAGGTGAAAATGACCATGGAATCTAGCAGTAAACTTGATAAAACATATCACTTTGGCAATTGGAATCAGACTCCCTGAATCCTGAAACTTCAACTTAATGAAGTCATATCACGTACCTGGCTGTCTATGGCAAAATATTCCAAATTCATCTGCAAATAATTGACCAGATAGGAGAAAAGATGTCAGTGTGTAATGATAAATTCTAAACCAACAACAGAGAAAGCAAAAAAATAAGCAGTAACAGAAAACTGTTAGTTGCTTCTGCACAATAATTCAGTTTAAGAACAAAAAAAATTATCATAAGCAAGAGACAACCTCTCTCAATGCACCTATGCGAGGTAATACGGTTGAATCCTTCTTGATGCGAGTGACCAATTCTCTTGAAATAGGCGAACTGAAGAAAACAAACGCTCTTTACAAAAACAAAAGTGTTAATTCAGAAATACAGGAAAAATCTGGACTTCTGAAAGAAAAATCCAGTATACAGCACTTAGGATTATAAGAAAATATTTCACATACTTTTTATACAAAGGCGTTTTTCCTGACATGTCTGACAAGAATGCCACAACGCTGCAAAAATAACAAAATAAACAATAAACCAACATGTGCAAAAGCACACATACATGCATACACAAAGAGAATGGGGAGAGAGAGGTCTCATCCATGATACAGTTCCAATAAGTATTTATCACTTCAATAATTTCTTCAAAATAACATGACTGTCACAACATCACAAATATAGTAGGTTTCTAGTTTGAAAAGTCAACTGGGCTATAAAAAGGGCAACAAACGTATAACGTTGAGACAATTCAGGAACATACCAGCTAGAAGATATTTAAACTGTTAATCATATTCAAAGGAAAGATATTTATACTGGAAATTCGATTGGAAACGGGCCAAGATACTAAGGGCTAAACTCATTGCTGACAATAACAATCCAATTTGAATAGAATAGTTCAACGAAATTTAAGAGCTTAAAAGAGTATTATCAGATTTAAGACAGGTAACCAAGCTGTCAGAGAGCGAGATAGTGACTGAGTAAGAGAGAGTGAAATTATTATCAATGGATTTACAGGCATAGAGAGGAAAAATGATCGAAAGCACATTAAGGTGTCACAACTATCGACACCCAAATTGCAACGCAGATCCCATTCAACTGCCCAAAATGAAAATTTGATGCGTCTGATCAGCTGAGGACTAACTCGCTCTATGGAAACTACTCAGTAAAGAATCATCAAAATATGAGCTTCACCAAATCAACTGGATAAAATCACCAGAAGGAAGTCGTACAATCAAAAAAGAAAACAAAAAGAAATGCTGTCAATTAACAAAAAGAATTGGTTAAACCAAAGTGGGAAGAAATATGTGTTTATGAGAATATGAAATGCTGAGGCAAAGAGAAATCAAGATACTTCTCTTTAATTGGTTGGATGAAGTAGATGGCTTCCATTGAGGGCAATGGCTGCCTTCGTCTGTACAAGTCTTCTACCACTGCAGGAAACAATAATATCAGATCTATCTTTTACGACCAAATTCAATGTTAATATATATATATATATTTCTTATGAATAAACAAGAAACCTTTATCTTATATAATGTATTATAACAAGGTAGACCAACAGTCTACTTCAGAAACTCAACACATGGCAATTAAGACTGTCAATCACAAATCAAAGATTATCCAACAATAGTTCACTAAAAATCAAAGCCCATCATAGAACAAGTAAATAAAGAATAGCACAAGAAAATGCCCAAGAAACCTCCTTTTCACTTGATAAACCACAAATCGCCCAAAACCCGTTTGGTCAAATCAGAGTCTAAAACAAGTTTCAAGACTATTAATCACAGCTTTACTCTCATTAACCCTTTTGTATGGATTATTTTATTATCTCACACTTTTTTAGCCCATGAAATTATGGGTATTTTCCCTCCACACATCTGCTTGGAAAATCGAAAGGTCAAGTCTTTCTTAGAGGTTTCCTTTCCTAATCAGGTGTTGACTCATTCTGCCCTGCCCTTTATGGTTTAGCCATTCTAGCTTGCGATCTACTTTTTTATCTTAATATCCCCCAAAACCTACAAATTCCAAATGTTTTGTCATGAAAAATTCCAACTTCTTTTTGGGGCGGGGGGGGGTAAAACAATAGCTCTTCCACTCAGATTCTAAACTATTTTTCCCCAATTTCTAAATTCCTCATTGGCTCATTCTTAAACAAAAATCTATTTCTCAATTTACTCTTCTTCCCAAAAAGCGGCTTTCTCGCAGATGGTCTCCACTCTAAGATAAAAGAGCCAACCAGCACCCTTAAATCCCATCTGCTCCGAGACAAAAAGAGGACTTCAGCAATCCTAAATCGGGGCAGAAATCATTACCACCTGCTAAGATATGTAACCAAATTCCTACCTCACCTGAGCCTGGAACCTTGGCAGCGCCAGTTCAGTTTTCTTAACCCATTAAAATGTTCCTTACAATAGCCTATTTGTTGCTTCAACAGGAAAAATGTTATCTCAACTAGCTAGACAATTGACAAATTTTATGAATTAAAAAAATAAATTAATAAAAGAATCTTGTAGCTTCTCAGAGTAACATTCTCTGCAAAGCTCCTTAATTGCATAAATAATAATGGCGTTTGTAATGCAAATGGTAGTCATGGAGTCACCTAATCTATCAGCTTCCTAAATCAACATTTCACAGCACACTCTTGGCCTCAGAACGACAGTGGTTTCCAGCAAACAGTAGGGAACATGACCACCAGCACTGAGCAATACTAGCATAACGTCAAATGGACATCACCTACATGCATTTTTAATCATTTTAGGTGGTTTCTTTCCTAAACATATTGTGCACAAAAGACTACTAAAAAGTAAAACCGATATCTTTGAATGTTCTTGGGCACAAATATCGAAAGCAATCATAAAATCATAGGATACCCAGTTGGGTCATTCTTACATGAAACGCCTTCCTGTGTAATGTCTGCCATCTTGCACGAGTACGACATTATCTTAACAGTAAGCTTGTCCATTATAAGCACCTAAACATACATAAAACATTTAGTAACCACACGAAAATGAGAACAAGTAGTGAATAAAATCAACAGTACGGAAGCTAAAAAGTACCTTCCAGGTTGATTTTGATTTGCCAGTTTTCGCAGAGCGAAGCATTTCATACAACAACCCTAAATTCCAAATTCAAAATTCAAAATTCAAACAGAGAAAACACAAATCAGTTGAATTGTTCATGTAACAGTAACCAACACGTAATTTCCTAACATTTTAATTTTAATTAATTACACAAAATAAAAAGATAGTATACTGAATCACTTTATTTCTTCGAAAAGTATTAAACAACAATGATTCAAGAATTATAAAGAAAATCATTAATATAATAGTAATAATAATTAGAATTGTACAGAAGGAGAACTCACTTTCACGGGTGATTTGTTTGAAACTTTTGTAATCACCACCGTATGATGAAGAGTCAGAATCCGAATACGACATTGTTTGTAGGACTTCCAAGGTTTTAAAAATCAAGAATTAAGAGATCCTTTGTTTATTTACAAGAAGCAATTGAACAAGGAAGATTGAAATCAAAAGAAGCTCAAACAAAAATAACCAGGAAAGGAAAACAAAACACGTGCGTCTTTTTTTAAATGCTGATATCCATTTTTGAAGTTCGGTTACTTTTGTATTAATACCCCCTTATTTTTTCTTGAATTACAAATTATGAATGGCGTTTTAGTTTTACGTCAGATATCCACGCACTTTATCCAATTTCAGAGTAACATCATGCAATTGTCTTTTTTATTTTTCTTTTATTTCTATTGACAAAGGAAATATTAAAATATAATTAATTTTAAAAACCAAAAACTACAGCATTTTTTTTTAATTTTTAAAATACTTTTTGAAACATGCAATTTTTTTTTAATGATTATTACCGGAACTCGAGCGAACATGGACGAAAAGTGCATCCAGGCTTATTAATTGATGTTTTAGATGAACTAATAATTATATCCAAAATAGATATTGACAGATAAGCTAATTATGAGAGATGGGATGAATTGATTATTACAAAACTGTTATTTAAATAGAACAAGGGTTCTAAATTTAACATTAGTACTTCTAGAACGTACAACACTTTAGAATTAACTTTGTGAGTTAACAAGCAGTACTGAGTTCTAGCTAATTACTCTTGATTTCCCCTTTAATTATTTATTTATTTACTTATTTTATTAAATTCAGATTTTGAGAAAATATTATGCAAGATCTTTACCTATCAAAATTTTATCTGTTCGAATATTGATTAAAAAAACGTGCAATAAAATCAATTTTAATGGGGATCATCTACAACAAAATTCGAAACTTTGAAATCAATCGAATCGTGTATCTTCAAATTCGAAAGAAATAATAACTAAAAATCAATAGCTTCAAGTAAGTAATAAATCAGTTTAGATATATAATCCCACTAATATACATTTTAAACAAAAATTAAGAGAAAAGAAATTGAAATTAAAGAGATTTATTGCAATTATATATTATTCAAGAATAATGCTGATTGGAAGAACTAGGATTAGAATTAGAGTAGTTGGTTTATTTAGCTTCATCTTGCACTTTGAGGCTGATTTGCTGCTTTTGCCATTTCTTTATTTGCATGGAAACACTAGTTGCTTTGCCATTAATATTCCGCAAATTTTGGCTTCCGGTGGCCGGCTTTTCAAGATCCCCGTCGGCGTTGGCTCCGTTGGTGTTTTGAGTTTGCTCCATTGTCGTTGATGGCGGTGGCGAACGAGGACGAGGGCAGTAGAAATCGGTCGGAAAAAAGTAATACTGAAGGCCAGCCATTAGTTAGAAATTGAAATTTTCTATGCCCTAACAAACTCAAATGAAATAACTTAATTAGAGAACTAAGAGAACGCTCTTTTTGATTTTGTTGTTATTGTACGTTGTTATAGTACGCACATGTTTATTTATTTCGAGTGAGAGCCTAAGAGAGACTGTTGTTTAATGGGATAACTTGTTGGCTAAGCTTGTAATATGCAAAAGTTTACTTCTTTTTTCTTGTATATACTACTAAGATAAGATTAGGAGTAGAAATGTGTATATATCAAATAGGAATTGCCCAATAGGATTAGGAATTGGATTTATGACATGTAATAATAAAAATCACCTGGCCATGATTAATAGATTAAGCAAACATATACATACACTAGTGTTCGAGCAAATTATTTCGATGTTGAATATTATTTAAAATCGCTTGAACTTTCAATTGCATTCTAGTTTTTTAAAATTGTTGTTATATTATAGATCTAAAAGATCTAGATTCAGTGTTGGTTGAGTTTTTTATTAAAGTTTTAAAAAATACAATTAGTAGTTATAAAATAAAAATTAAAATTTTAACTATATTTATGTGCGTGTATGTGTGTGTGCGCGCTAAAGGATTATAAATAGTTCAGTACAGCTCAGCTTAGCATTAAATCAAAATCCATAGATAAATACCTCTTAAAGTTTTAATTTTTTATGGTATAAAACATATTGTAAAATCTATAAACATCTCTATTTTGATTGATACTATTAATTTACAACTTATTATTACATTTTCTTTTTTGACGTTTTACCACTTACTCTTTATATCCAGCCGGCTCTTGATGCCAGATTTTTTGACGGCACCAAAACTCATCCGAGCCACTAAACAATCAAATTTTTTTCTTTAAAATAATATAGATGCTTTGAGAAGTGCAGAAGAGCAAGTACTAAAACCTAAGAACTACGGCAGGGGAAAAAGTATTAACTTCCAAGATAATTGGGTTTTATAACGTAAGTAAAGCTGTAAAATATAGATTGATAAAAAAGATTCAACAAAGTAGAACACATGTAAATATATCTTTTCCTTTATTATAGGAATACATGTGCATGTACCTAAAATCAACAAAGTAGAACACATGGAAATATATTTTTAGGTTAGGCGCATCACGGCACGTTAAATTTTATAATAAATAAATACATAATATAAAGTAAGCACATAAAAATTAAAATTATTTTCAATATTATATGAGATTATTTTAATATTATTAATACATGAGATATATTGTATTAACCATAAAATCTATTTAACCCAAAGATTTATTTAAAAATTTTATAATGAATGCAAATATTTTATTAAAATAAATATAATAACTAACATTTTTTAAATTATTTTATATATTAAAAATATTCTAACATTTATTAGTCTACTAGACAAATTAAACTATTTAAATTATATTTGAATTTATTAAAAAAAATTTAAAGCCAAATTATTTTAGCTACTATTTACAAAGAGTATTACAATTAAAAGAGAGTTTTGATGTCTTTTATTTAAAATTTGGGGATCTATGCAATGTTTTCCCAAACATTTGGGTGTAGGTGTCATTTTTCCTACCAATAATTAATTTTTCTTGAGAGTTGATATTTAATTGTTAATTTGGACTTACACATAATCATAAATCATAATCAATAAGAACATCAATGCTTAAAATTTTCAAATTAAAATATAGCAATTACCAATTAACTTTTGATTTATAACAAAACATATTTCATTCACAATTTTATTTTTTTATCTGTAAGTGGTGAAAAATATTTCATTCACAAATGAACATATTCATTTGACTATAAATGAAATATTAAAGTCTTAAAAGTTTAGATTTGTCATTTATAAAATCATGACATTGATAATTTTATTTATTAAAACCATGATATCATTTATTCATTTACTAAATTATAAACATAAACTAATTAGAGTTTTTCTTTAATTTAAACTAAGTCTTAAATGAATTTAAAAATCTATACTAATAGAATACATTGAAATATTCAATTTTAAGTTATGTATAAAATCATGAAATTTTAAGTTTAGTTTTTATTAAAAATTTTTACTTTGATTTACTTTGGACCATATGCTACTTATAGCTTGTGGGTCGCCTCTTAACCCACCAGCAAAGCATGCTTATTGCCGTCTTTCTCACCACATGTTATGATTTAGTCTATCTCTAATCGTGTTGTGCTTTTAAGATCCACATGCCTAAATTTCTCAACTTGTCCCAATCCACGTGCATGTTGTGTCATGTCGTGTGCCCTACGAAATGTGCTCGTGTCATGTTGTACCTTACAAATACGTGCTCGAACTATGGTGTACAAACATATGCTCATGCCATGCTTATGCTATGCCATAATTAACATGACTCAAAAGCATTGGTTACTCCCAAGTATAAGAGTGTTTTGTTATAATATAACTTGGTAAGTATGAGATCGATTCCCAGAGAAAAAATTTAAATTTTTAATTCTCTTTAATTTATCTAAGAACTAAAAAAATGATTTAAATACACATTATTTAATTTAAGTGAAACTATAAAAATAAATTAGTTAGTATTGTAGATCTACTTTTAGTAGTATATATAATTTAACAAATTCTTTTTATTTTAATTTATTGCATAAAAGATTAATTAAATAAATGAACACTATTTTTCCATTAATTTTATCATGGACTAAGTACTTAGTGTGCCAAAATTTAATTTGTCTCTTGACAAAATGGAAATGTTTAAAGCTAAAAGATAAAGAAATGAAAGTTTCTGAATAATAAAGTTTATTGAATAAGTCTGAATTAATAAAGCTAAGGTTTTTGGACCTTCCTTACATAATAACCTTAAGTATCATGAATTTATTAAAATAGGCAAATTTGAAATATTATTTTATTATAAAATTCTCCTAATCGAAATAAGAAATCCAAAATAAAAGAGTCCAAATCCAACTTCTTAAAAAAAAGGTAAAAATCCGAAAAGAGATAGAAAAAGTAAAAAAATATCTTAAAATTGAAAAATGATCAAGAAAGAAATAGAATTTTTGGCTCAACCATGGGGTAGAATGGCTAAAGTTGTTTTGATTTGATTCGTCTCATCGCAAACTTCTAAATGTATATTATACGCCGAAAATGAACACTTTTAGTCTAAGTTATGCCCTCCAAAACGTACTCCACTTTTAATACGCAACCATCCTACATCATCTATAAAAAATCAAAATATTATTTTACTATACTTTATACTAAGATATTAAGAATTTATTCTGCTAAACTCCTTTGTTTGTCTACAATGAATCAAGATTTTAAAATATAAAATATGGATAAAATTAAATAGAAAATAATTTAATTTATATAATTAAAAATAAAATCTGATTAAATCATATTTTTCTACTTGTTTCACCTTACCCTTATTATTATTATTTAGTCAAATATAATTGAAATAAAAATAATTATTAAAATTAAATTACATAAAATTAAAATTAAAATTAAAATAGCTAAGATTGAAAATAGAACTAAATTTAATTATGAACTAAGTTTCAAAGTTCTAAAATAAATTACAAGAAAATTAAATATAAAAGAAAAGAGAAGAAATTTTAAAGATTAAGGGTCTATTCAATATTGTTTTCGAATTGGTACTTTTTAAAATAAAAATGAAAATAAAAATAATATTTTTCAATTATTGTATTTCAAATTTAAGCATGTGTTTAGTATTATGTTCTGTATTTTATATTTTAAAATTGAAAATAGTAATATGTGTTCCGTGGACACACTTGAAAAGGGTAAAAATAGTGAGTATGTGTTCGACAGTATCATTTTCAGAAAGAATTTTTATTAAACATTTAGTTCATACTTTGTAACTAATACTATAACTTTTATCTAGTTAATCTTCCATAACTAAACAAATAATTCATCCAAAAAAATTAAGCAAATTATTAAATCATATAAATAAATACACAAACATACGATAAATAATTTAGTATTAGTACTAATAAAAAAATTACATTTTCATTATTTTTACACTATAATTATGATAAATATTACAACATATATGATTTAAATAAAATAATTATCAAATTACATGATGGACATCATGAATTACATGTGTAGTCATGCCACATGGAAATTGTAATTCTATCTTCTGTAACATTCATATTTGCAAAAGTGGCCTATTAGTATATCCTTCATTAGTAATCATATCTTGCACGTAGGGTTGGCAATTTACGGGCCTGGGTCATGCTTTTACAAATCTAGACCCAGTCCCATGCATCCAAAAACAGGCTCAAACCCACTGAAAGCCCATCCAGTCATGAGCGAGTAGGGATTAGGCTCTTATCATTTTTTTTAAAAAGAATTTTAATAAAATTATAAAACTATAAACTTAAAAAAAAACTTAAATTACAAATAATTATGCATATATGATTATCCAACATACAAAATAATAACAATACAACACAATAAACCATAAACACTAATATAAAAAGTAAACTAGTATTAGATTTTGATATTTTTATTTAATTTTTCTTTTCTTTTTATTTTTTTATTTTATATAATATAGAACCCTTTTTATTTTATATAATATAGAACCCAGGCTTGAAAATAATAACAATACAACATAATAAACCATAAATACTAATATAAAAAATAAACTAGTATTAGATTTTGATATTTTTATTTAATTTTTTTATTTTCTTTTTCTTTTATTTTTTAATTTGAATGTTTTTATTTTATATAATATAAAGCCGAGGCTTGAAAATAATAACAATACAATATAATAAACCATAAACACTAATATAAAAAGTAAACTAGTATTAGATTTTAATATTTTTATTTAATTTTTTTGTTTTCTTTTTCTTTTTTTTAATTTGAATTTTTTTATTTTATATAATATAAAGACTGGGCCAAGCTCGGGCTTTATACATTAAGCCCATAACCAAGCCCACTATCAATGAGTTTTGAATTTTTGAGCCCATGCCCTTAAATTCATCATGTGGGCCGGGCTTAAAGCCTGCAGGCCCGGGTCGGGCCTAACGAGGCTTGGGTCGGCCCGAGCTTTTTTGCTAAGCCTACTTGCACGTTAAAATCGTCAAACAACTTATCACTTGCATTTTCTCGTCAAATAAAATTATATAAAACACAACATGCGATTGGAATTAGAAATAATATATATCAAATATTTAACAAGTATCAAAAATAAAATATATCAAATACTATTATATGTTGTACATATTATAACTACATCAAGCCGAACAACCATAATAGGCTCAATGTCATTTAAATGATAATCCAAACCAAACACTTTCTAATCCAATTGCAATGTTATAGACATTACATGCAAGATCACTAAAGCAAGCTAAATACTAAAGATATAAAATTGATTAATATAAGAAACTGGTACTCTGTAAAGACTATGGTCTTAAGCATACATAAGCTGCATTTTTTTACTTACTAAAATAATAAAAAAACAATCAATAAAACTAGTGTACTATCTTCTTGGCAAACATAACATAGCAAACCTACAAGGAAACAAGACATTTGGCCATGAATTGCATACATGGGGACAAGTGTAATCTAGGTATTGATTCAACAATTAGCCAAACAAAAGAAGCGGCTACACAGATCATTAACAAATGTTGGCTCAATAGTATAAATAGACCCATTGGTTCATCAATATCGAGATAAACAAACTAGATGAAAAAGCTCCGATTCAATTAAAAGGAAATAAAAAAGCAAAACAAGATAAAATAGATTTATATCAATTCCAATATATGTAGATCTAAAAATATTAGTACAAATCCACATAAATGTGTTGTGTTTTCATATGATTTTCCTAAAGATTAGAGGTAAAAACATAAATATAATAATTAATAACACATTAGCATGCAGCTTCCATTTAGCAGCAATTGTCGTTGACCATACTAGATCTGAAATTCTTAGCAACTCTAACTCCTTGTGATAATTAATTAGCTTAGCATTTTGTTTTGGATAAATAGGCAATGTGCATTTAGGATTCATCGATTCGAAATGAGTAAAAATAAAGAAAAAAACCCCAATGGCATGAACAAAAATAGGTACAAAAATATGAAAACAATGACATAAAAAAAGAAAGAAGAAAAAATTTACATGTTACTCTACAAGGTTGCAATTAATTCACGCAAATAAATATGAGAAAAAAATTGTATGACAAATAAAAAAAAGATTAAAATGAAAAAAATACATATTGAGGTGAGAGAGAATTTTCCGTTAGCAAAAAGAAGATAAGGTATGAAATATTACTTGATTTTGGCGTGGTTGGAAGATGAAGAAATCAATGGTTGAAGAAACTTAGAAGATGGAAAAAAAAATCAAATGATGAAATTGAGAGAGAATAAAATCAACAAAGAGGTTCGCTGTAAATGTTTGTGATAATGAGATTAGGTTGAGATAAGAAAAGCAAGAGTAAAATATTGGAAAACTGATAACTCTATGAAATAAGAGTTATTATAGCACTTTTAAACTTAAATCAAGATTACTTATAGAGTAAATGACATGTTTTTATTGCATAATTACTTATTGTAGTTATTTTTAATGAATTATGTTATTTTAGAATAAATTGAGTGCTTAGATCATATGCTTAATTATAGGCAACTGAAAGTGTAAATTTCAAAAGGGAATGCTGTGTAAAAGGCTTGCAAACATGACGATAGAACTTGGCTATAGAAGAGTGGAAACAAGGCTGGAACAGTGCAAATGCTATAGCCAATGCTGTAGTAGCTGTTGCTGTAGCAATCTTGGAGCATCAAAAGAGAAAATTTCACGCGAATCTAAAAAAAAAAAGATGCGATCTGCAGTTTCCAAATCTGGAAGATACACACCCTAAACTTTTGTTTGCCCTAATTTTCAACTATAAAAGAAGCACACACACAAAGGAAGAGGGAGAGTCGTCAACCGCAAGAAATAACCAAGAAAAGAAAAAGAAAACAGGGAAGAAAAGGAAAAGCGCAGGGTTGAACAGAAGATTGTAGGTGAGAGGAAGAAGAAATTAAGAATCTAGAAGGGCCACTAGCTTCCACCTCTATTTTACTTATTTTCTTTAATTTGTGATGATGTACATGATGGTTAAAACTGTTTTTGTTTTTATTTTGTCACAAATCATGAACAAAATTTATTTTTGGTTGAGTGATAAATAAGCTTGATGGTTAATTGACTGATTTTATGTGTTGCTACATGATTGCTACAACACTTTATTTTGATAATACTTATTTCAATTTACTATTTCGGCTGACCACCCATTTAGTGTTACTAGTTAAGAGAGAGCCTAAAAAAAACCTATTTTAGTGGAACATATCAGAACAATACTTGGTTTTAGATTAGGTTTCCCAAGTTGGGTTAAACTCAATTTGAAAAGGCCTGTGCTTAATCTAAATTTAGTGATGAACTAGACATAGCGATTCACTATATAGGGTATTATGAATATTGAGCATATAATGCTATATCTTGTATAGGCAGAATAACTTATCATTGTTAGGTTGTATTATATATAAGATATCTAACAGGCAACATTTGAGGGCACATTAGAGTTTTGTCCAGTGCTGTAGTAATTGTTGTAGCAATGATATTATAACACAAAAGTAGGCAATACCATTAAGTGAGTTGATTCACTCAACCACAATATTTATAGTGGTTATATTCTTGTGTGAGACATGTCAATTTAATTTATTGCATTTTATTTTCTTTCATTTAGATTAATTAGTTTAATTAGTTGATAAAAGAGATTTATTTAATTAGGTTGAGTTTGTAGCATATTAATTATTGTAGCAAGTCTAATAGCATCAATCCTTGTGGAGACGATCTCGAATACTTATCGTTATATTACTTGTTGTGTACGCTTGCGCACTGACACCCATATTATAAGGATTAAACCTATACGACAACAAAAATGTGATGTAAGTATTTTATAATTCATATGGTAATTTTTTTTATAAAATATTGAAAATATGTCAAACATGTTTTACAATTTATAATGGTGAGCTAAAGTTGTTTTCTGCCTTTTATGTTTTATAATTTGTTTTTATGATATAAGCTATCAAACGGTTATTGCAACTATAATTTAGAAGCAAAAACAAAAGTAGTTGTTCTAGAACGATATTGAATAGGCCTTTTATTTCTCACCCTTCTTCTGCTCGCAACCTCTAGCACATCTCAAATTATTCAGCATCTCATCCTTATATAACCAAATTGTTGTCCCAATTTTCTTTTATTTTTTTTATATATAATAATCCAAGGCACTTTCGACTTCTTCCTAAAATAATATGGTCTTGCCTCTTATCAAGAATAGTTTAACAAAGCTTCAACCCAAATAACAATGATTTAACATAATGCAACCTTGCCCCTTTGTACTTGTTAAGCCAACAAAATTTGGAGACAAAAATTCCTCTTTACGTGAATGATTTGGAAAGTTATTGTTCTCTTCTTCTTTGTTTCTTGAAAATTCATGTTCATAGTATGACTTCCCATGTGTTCCACAAAATTGGCCATTAATGTTGTGCTCAGTTATTCTGTAAGCTTCAATTGATTTCTTCTTTATTTCTAAAATATACCTACAAAACCAAAATATAATAATTAAGATAAAAATTAACATAATAGAATAAAATTACATTAGGGAAGCATTAAGATAATATAAGAGTTATGAGCACATTAATCAACACTATAAGTGATAAGATGAAAATTTTAACTTTTATTAAATGTACACTTTTTAGTGTTAGTCAACGATCTCTACTCTGATTGTTATTTGTCTCATACTTTAGATCTCTAGGTTTTTGTTGGATAAATTGTAACTTATAATAGGCCAAGATCCATTAGTCTCACAAGAAGCCTGCAAATACTTATTGTGTCTAATATTGCAGCCCATAAACTGATACTTACAAACCTAGAATTTAATTTCTCTGATGCTTATAAGCTCCTTCATTATTTTATGTTTTCACATTCTTGTATGTTGGACTCTATTTTTTGAACTAGAATTAAGGAATCTGGATGCAACTGTAGCATTCAACTTATCTAGTTGGCTAAATGTGAATTGATATTGGATTTACTATATGTCATGTATTCTTCTAGATGCAAAGAAACTCAAGCAAGATTATCCAAAGAGGCATTTTATAAAATCAAACAATTCTTTCACCTTAGGCTACGTTTTGCTCTAATTGTTTAGTAATCTTTTGCTCTCATTTATTGATCTTAAAAAATTCTTATACATTTTCCTTTTCCTTTTTGTTCTAACCCATTTTCTTTGTCTTTTATGTTGTGATTGTAGTCTCAAATGGTGGTCCATGGAAATGTTGATTTCATCATTTGGCCATCAGCCTAGACCTAGGCTAGAAACTTTGAGACTTTCTATATTGTTATCTTCTATCTCAACATCTAACTGATTAACTATTCTTTCTTTTAGACCATTTGTCTAATTTGTCACTATACTTATGACTAGCCTTGCAATCACCATAATGCACTTTATGATACTATATGGGATTAGAGCAGCTGCCTACCAGGTATTTTCAATCTTTTAAGTAATTATCAATTACATTGAAAACATTATGAAACTTTATATGCTAGAATTTAACAATATATTAACTTTGGTATACATCGTACGAGAGTTTCTAATGAACTAGGAGTTGGGAATCCATAAGTAGCTCGACAAGCTGCTTGGAGTGTTGTGTCTCTTGCTATCATAGAGGCAATTACAGCAAGCATAATTCTATTTCATAATCGCTTCATTTTGGGATATGCTTTCAGCATGGACAGATAAGTTATGGAATTTATTGCATCCATGATTCCATTAGCGTGTCTAACAATTATTCTAGACTTCTTCCATGCAGTCTTTTTATATTAGTTTTTTTATTTTATTTTATAGATGATATGTGTTGAGATTATTTAAATGTATGGTTTAAGAAATTATTTTGTATATGATTCATTGGTGGTTGATAGAGGTTGTAGATGGCAGAAAATAAGGGCATAAATCAATTTTGTTGAATTTTATTTGGTGGGAGTACCTCTGAATACAATGCTTGGTTTTGTAGTTCATTTGAGAAGAAAAGAGCCTTGGATTGGAATAGTTGTTGGTCTTTCCGTGTAATCAATGCTTTTTTTTTTATTGCATGTTTCACTAATTGAAGCAACTAGGTAATTCTTACTTATTATAACATTCTATGTATAGTTATTAAGGGTTGCATTTTGCCTTTTTTTTAATTTGTTTCAGTAGATTGTTCCTTTCAATCATGACCACAAGAAACTAAGGCTAGAGATAGAATGAGGGAAAATGAGAGAGGCTTGGCTATGCAGGACACATGTTAAAGCACTTCTTATAAGTAATTAACTTTACGGATTCAAGCTATGTTGTGCTATGCTAGCATTGTTGGATCTTTAATATAACATTGGGCTTACATGTGAATAATAATGTGTTGTAGATTGTCAGAAAGATTAAACTCAATTAAAAGTGATTTATTAAGGTTTTCAGTATTATGGGTTTTATTGTATCAACTAGGGTGTAGGCCTTTAATGTATAAAGACCTAATGATATTCTAATTCTATGATGGCGGAATTATAAATGACCAATGACAATAGAAAAAAATTATTTATGGTTCCCAAGTCACACATATTTTTTTATTCTTTCTGACATCAAACCATAAGGAAAATAGTACAGAGAAAACCAAAGGATCCTCTAACAAAATATGTTGATTTGGAGACCCACCACACAACTTTAGAGAACAATTCAGTGTTATAAATTTAAGTATGCTTTTGCATAATTTTTTATTGATTCTTGGTGATACAACATGAATGTTCTTAGGTATCAGAGTCTCTTCATGTTGAATCATTGAGAATTGAATTTATTTCTAATTAATGAACAGAGTTTTGGTGTTCTTGAATTTAATAATTCTAATATTATTAAATTTGAGAACAAATTTATAGTTGACTTTTAGTATTAAGCAAAATATATCTAGAATTTGAGAGAAATTAAGGCTATTTTTTTAAGGATTAAAAAAAATCGTTCTTTTTTTAAGATTACAACCAGCAGCAACTAGTGCCATTGGCAAGACGCGACCTTAGGCCATGCCATCAGCAATGCTATTACCATTAAGCCGCTACAAATTAGGCCATTGCTTCAAGCAAAACTACTTAAAGAAAGAAAAAAAATAGGCTTTTCAAAATTTGGGACAAGTTTAAGATCGATTCAGTTAAACCCAAATCGATCAATGGTCTGAACCGATCAAAGTTTGATCGGTCAATAGTTGCTGTTGATTGTTGATTGGTCAAACTTTGACTTTAACCCAATTTTTTTATTTTTAGAATAATTTAGTACAATTTTAAATTCAACTATTAGTATATTTATATATACTTCGAGATAAATTAATTGAAGCAATATTTCGACAAAGTGACCTCTTTTGTGGAAATTAATTTATTTTGGAATGTAAACAGTTCTGTATATATAATTTATATACATATTGATCGGCCCAAAGGAATGTCCATATTTAACATAATTACATGTACACCTTTGATAATAAACATGTGATGATTATTCAGTTTTATATGTGAACAATAAATCAGTGCAAAGAAAGATTTATTATTTGACATAT
Organism: Luvunga scandens; assembly: GCA_030449905.1. Lineage (NCBI taxonomy): Eukaryota > Viridiplantae > Streptophyta > Magnoliopsida > Sapindales > Rutaceae > Luvunga > Luvunga scandens. The sequence continues at coordinate 773,091 of JASUUG010001097.1, read as the reverse complement.
TCTTATTATCAGTGTTTGATTACTACACTAATTACAAGTTAATGTTTCATTCAAAGATAGAATCTTAATGGAATGTTCAGTAACTTGAGATGAGATTTACCTTTTTTTGAATTTATTTTTGCTTTAAGACTAATATAAGCTTATTTTGTTTGTTTGTTTGTTTGTTATTCTTTGTTCAATTTTGTTTGCTGTTAATGTTACTGCTAATGTCAATTCTATTCCTATGCTAAATGATTCTAACTTCAAGTCATGGCAAAAGAACCTTTTAATAGTTCTTGTAGTCATGGATCTTGACCTTGTGTTAAGGGTTGATTCTCCCTCACCTATTATAGATAAGAATACCCCTTATGATAAAAGGGAAATAGAAAGATAAGAGAGATCAAATCACAGGTATATAATGATCATGAAGAAGGTTATTCTAAAAGCATTTAAGGGCTTAATAACTAAAAAAACAACTACGGCTAAGGAGTTCCTTGTACAGATTGAACAAATGTTTGTTAAGAATGAAAGATTAAAATTGGTGCACTCTTGACAAGTCTAATTTCAATGAGGTTTACAGGTAAAGGCAATATCAAAGAGTACATCATGGAGATGTCTTTTCTTGCTTCTAAGTTAAGAGAACCTAAGCCTGAACTCTCTAAAGACTTGCTAGTACATTTGGTTTTAATATCCTTACCAACACAGTTTAGCCAGTTTAAAGTGAGCTATAATTGTCAGAACGAGACTTTATCTTTTAATGAGCTCTTATCACGCTTTATTCAGCAAGAGGATAGGATAAAGATAGATAAGGTAGAAAGTGCTCACCAAGCCTCTACCTCTAAAATAAGGCCAAGAAAAGGAACAAGGATAAGAAAGCTGTCAATATAGCACCTCAAAAGAAACAACAAAAGAAACCAGATGATCTAGAAGGTATTAATTGTTTCTTCTATAAGGTTAAAGAGCATACCAAGAAGCATTGTACTAATTATCACGCATAGTATGCTAAAAAAAGGTATGCTTCTTAGTTTGGTTTATTTTGAAGTTAATTGAACTTTGATACCTAGACACACCTGGTGAATAGATTCTGGTTCAACCACTCACATCAATCTATCCATAAAGGGTTGCCTAAGTTGCCGAAAATTCAGTGATGATGAAAGATACATCTACGTAAGTAATGGCAAGACTATTGAAGTAGAAGCAATTGACAATTTTAGATTATTGTTAAAGGCTGAATTTTATTTGGATCAAATATTTGTTGTTTCGTCTTTTAGACAAAATTTGATTTCTATTTATGCTTTAGACAAATCTAGTTTTTCTTGTTTATTTGAAAATGTAAAATTTAGTTTATTTCATGATTCAAAACTAGTTAGTTCTGGTTCTTTGTTAGGCCATGATAATCTTTATATGCTTGATAAAATTGCTTCATTTAGTAAATCCTTGCAATTAAGTACATGAGGTTTAAAGAGAAAATTAACCAATGAGAATTATGTTGTGTTATGGCATAAGAGATTAGGTCATATCTCCAGACAAATAATAGAAATAATTGTGTTAGATGAAATTCTCTTGGATTTTACAGATTTTGATATCCATCTTAATTATATCAAGGGGAAACAAACTAATAAAAGGTGATTTGAAACTAACCAGACTTTGAATGTCTTAAAACTCATACATACAAACATTTGTGAGCCATTTCTTGTGGTTGCTTGGAATGGTCAATAATATTTTATAATGTTTATAAACGATTTTTCTAGATATGACTATATATATCTCCTCTATGAAAAGTCACAATCCTCGGATATGTTCAAAAATTTTAAAACTGAAGTTAAAAATCAACTCAGTAAAAGAATTAAAAATGTCAGATCTGACAGTAGTGGTTAATACTATAGCAAATATGATGGTTTCGGTGAATAATGTTTAGGATCATTTGTTAAATTCCTAAAGCAACGTGGTATTGTCTAACAGTACACTATGTTGGGTTCACGCATTATGAATGATGTTGCTTAAAGAAGAAATAAGTCGTTTAAAGACATGGTGAGGAGTATCATTTGTCATTCTACCTTACCAGAATCACTCTGGGGAGATGCACTAAAGACTGTAGTATATATCCTTAACAGAGTTCCAACTAAAATGACTGCTAAAACCCTTTACAAGTTTTGGATGGATAAGAAGCTTAGTTTAAAACACTTGCATATTTAGGGATATCTAACTGAGGCAAGGCCTTATAGGTTCAATGAAAAAAAGCTGGACTTAAGGACAGTAAGTTGTTATTTTATTAGATAATCTAAACGATCCAGGGTATAAGTTTTATGATTCTGTGACTAAGTTAATTTTTGAGTTAGAAAATGCTTAGTTTTTTGAGGATGTCGAGTTTGTTAAGGGAGATACAGTTAGGGACTTTGTCTTTAAAAATGAATATATTGATATTCCCATAAGTATTATTTGTATTAATCAGGGTTCATTCCTGAATTTGTTTAAGATACAACAGATCAAGACAATATTGGAGAATCTCTCATACAAGGAGTTGTTCTAAAAGAACAAGCTTTACCTCCTCAAAAACCTATGTCATTAAGGAGATATACCAAAGAAAGGAAAAGTGCAGTGCTAGATGACTTCATTGTATTTCTCCAAGAACATGAGGTAAACATCGGCGTGATGGAAGATGATCCAATCAATTTTCATCAAGCTATGGAAAATTCTAACTCTCAAAAGTGAATTGATGCCATGAATAAAGAGATGAAGTCCGTAAAGGACAATGACATATAAGATCTTATCCTGTTACTAGAAGGTATGAAACTTATTGGTTATAATGGATATTTAAGACTAAGAAGGATTCAAAAAGTATGTAAACAGGTATAAGACGCGTCTAATCACAAAGAGCTTTACACAAAAAGAAGACATCGATTATAAAGAGACTTTATCTCCGGTTTCTTTGAAAGAGATCATATTGGCATTAGTAACGCATTTCAATAATGAGTTACATTAGATGGATGTGAAGTCAGTGTCTCTCAACGATGACATTGATGAGATGATCCATATGTTGCAGCTTAAAAATTTTATGTTAGAAGATCCAAAGAATATGGTTTACAAACTTAAAAAATCCATTTATAGGCTCAAACACATATCTCGACAATGGTATTTCAAGTTTTATTAAGGGATTATCTCATTCAGTTTTGAGATGAATTTGGTCGATAATTGTATATACTATAAGTTCTATAAAAGCAAGTATATTTTCCTAGTTTTATATGTCGATGACATTTTGCTTGTAAGCAACTATACAGGCTTATTGCACGACACTAAGAGATTTCTAGCTAAAAACTTTGGAATAAAAGATCTTGGTGACGACACTAAGATCGCTCCTAAGGTATTATAATATTATCATAAAAAGATATGGCATACAAGATTGTAACCCATGTGATACCCCTATTAGTAAAGGAGACATGCTTAGTTTTAATTAGTGTCCCAAGAATAATTTTAAGGAAAAAGAAATGCAAAAGATTCCTTATATATGCGTCAGTAGCAGGAAGTCTGATGTATGCTTAGGTTTATACACGATTGGATATAGCGTATGTTACTAGGATGTTGGGTAAGTATTTAAGTAATCTAGGAGTAAACCATTGAAAAGTAGTCAAACGGGTCTTGTGGCACTTATAGAGAACGAAAGACTACATGCTCATATATCGGAGATCGAATCAGCCGGCTCCCCTCTTCTCTTGAGATTTTAATATTATCTATAAAATTTGTGTAAATTTTCATTTTGAACTGAAAAATGTTGCAAATCAATCCCTAAATTGACTTGGACGTGGATCTTTAGACTTTTTCTTATTCTTTGGACTCTGTTTTATTCTTTGGGCTTTTGGACTTAAAAACTAAATGAATTTAGCCATTTGGACTTTGTGGGCATAACAAACATGGAATTGGATTTTTAAAATAACCATTAAGGCTCAATAATTGAAATTTAATTGGCTGGTAATTTTTAAAATTTTAAAAAAATTACTTTTTCTTTTAATTTTTGCAATTTATTTTTCGTATTTTTTTATTTTGTTATTTTATATGGTTGGTTCAACTACCTGAATTGTTATTTAAATTTCATTTGCTTTGTTATGGTTGATTTAACATCTATCATTTCAATTTCTGTTTAATTATTCTTGTACATTAATTGTGTAATTTTTATTATATGGCCGGTTCTAAAAGACCGCCTAAATTGTTACTTTTAATTTATTTATTTATATGGCTTGATTTTATAATGCTACCTGAATTGTTAATATTTTGCTAATGTATTATTTTATTATTACTATTAATTATTTTATTTTTATGGCTGGTTCAACCGCCTAATATTTTAATTTTATTTAATTAATTTTTAGTTTATTTATTTTTTATTTCGTATTTACTTATTTTTAATTTATGTTCATTTTTGTTTTATTTTATTTTTAATTGTATAATTTTCATTTGGTGTTATATGCATTATTTAATTGCTTGTGCACTTAATATGGCACACACTCACACATCATCAACATTGCATGCGATGTTGGTCTTGTACAGATAGAGGTAGATTAGTTAGTAAATCACCTTGACCACTTTTAGATATGGCTGACATCAGAGCTGATAATTTTTCGGAGCACTGAAATAACCAAGCCTTGCAAAATCTTCATGCATCCTACTAAAACAGGATCACCATCATGCATAGTTTTTCCTCCTGATGCATCTCGTTTTAATTTCAAACGTGATAGCATTCAACTTTTGCCTATTTTTCATGATTTTAAGTTTGAAAATTCATACTTGCATTTGAGAGAATTTGAAGAAGTTTGTAACAATAATAATCAAAATTATAGCATGAACATAATTAGACTTAAGTTTTGCGCTTTATCATTAAAGGAAAAAGCTAAAACTTGGCGACAAAATCTTTGATCAAAATCTATCAAAACTTAGGATAATTCCAAACCTAATACCATTCAACTTTTGCCTACTTTTCATGATTTTAAGTCTGAAAATCCATACTTGCATTTGAAAGAATTTGAGGAAGTTTGCAACAGTATTAATCAAAATTGTAGCATGAACATAATTAGACTTAAGTTTTGCCCTTTATCATTAAAGGAAAAAGCTAAAACTTGGGTACAAAATCTTTGATCAAAATCTATCAAAACTTGGGATAAAATGAAAGCACAATTTTTGAAAAAATTCTTTCCACCCCATAGAACAAATTCTTTCAAAAGATAAATCATCAAATTCACTCAAAAGATAGGAGAAACCATTTACCAATGTTAGGATAGGTACAAAGAGCTACTTAATATTTGCTTATACTACGGTTTTCAAACATAAAGGTTAATGTCTTATTTCTATAACATCCCAAAATAGACAAGTTGTTGAAATGATGTGTAATGATGAGTTCAAAGACAAAAGTCCTGAAGATGCATTAGATTACCTTAATTATATATTAGAGAATGCACAACACTGGGATACAGTTAGGTCTTATGAGTCATCAAGTAAACCCCAGTCATCTCCATTTGGTGGAGGCATGTACAACCTTAGGAAAGACCATGACCTTCAAGACAATTTTGCATCTTTAGTTAGCAAAGTTGAAGCTTTAGAGTTAAAAAGAACAATCACGTAAAGTCTATTTAAGATACTGCATGTTATTTTTGTGGCTCTACTGACCATTTGACACAAAATTGTCTAACCTTACTAGCTTTGAGAGAAAGTTTGCATGAACAAGTAAATGTCATCAGCAATTTCAAAAAGCCAAATCATAATCAATACTCCCAAAATTACAACTCTTGTTTGAGAAAGTACCTAAATTTCAGTTGGAGAAATTACAATCATGCACAACCTTCACAACCAGCTCCTTCACATCAAAATTTCCAGAACTCCTAAAAGTACCCACCATATATCCCACCTCTAAGAAAAACTCTAGAAGATACATTGCATTCATTCATTGAAAAACAAGAGGCAATAAATAATTAAACCATGCAAACCTTAACCAATTTGACAGAAAACTATCTCCAAACTTACATCATCCCTCACCCTGCATGAAAAATGTAAGTTTCCTACTTAACTTGAGACAAACCCCAAGAGTCAACAACATTCTCAAATGGGTAATACAGGAAACTAAAATATAAGCCAAATCAAATCGATTATAACCTTTTATGGTGGTAAAGTTGTTGAAAAATACATTCTGTATCGTCGTGAAATTAGTAAGGATTCAATTTTAAAGAATAGAGAAGAGTTTGTTGAAACTTTAACCTATGAAAAAATAACCAACTCTCTTCCTGTAGCCTTATTTCCTCAAGCACTAATCAAACTAAAGTAACCAAACCACAATCTAGAGATTTATGAAGTCTTTAAACAAGTGAAGGTCAACATTCCTCTGCTGGACGTCATTAAACATGTGTCTTCTTATGCTAAGTTTATGAAAGATCTATGCACTGTAAAAAGGAAATATAAGGTATAAAAGAAAGCGTTTCCAGCAGAACATGTAAGTTTCATTCTCTCAACCAATAATGCTTTAAAATACAAGGATCCTGATTGTCCAACTATTTCTTGTATTATTAAAGACCATAAAATTAGACTAGTGTCAATTTACTTCCATACTTTATGTACCAACAACTCAATCTTGGTGAGTTAAAATCAATTTCTATCACTTTTTTACTTACCGATAGGTCAATTAAAGTGCCAAAAGGAATAATTAAAGATGTATTAATCCAAGTCGATAAATTCATATATCTTGTGAATTTTATTGTTTTAGAAACAGAACAATTACTGATGAATACAAATAAATTTCTGTTATATTAGGGCAGCCATTTTTAGTAGATAATAATGCTTTGATTAATTATAGAAATGGAGTAATAAAATTATTTTTCAATAACATGACGTTGGAACTCAATGTGTTCAACATGTGTAAACAACCTCGTGACGCAGAAGATGATGATAGTGAGAATAAAGAGATTGACCTTATTGAGCTAATCATTGAGGAACACATCTTGGATAAAAATTTTACAAACCCTATGAGATTTTATTTTGCTGGCTCTTTTAAATCAAGTAAAGAATCAGAATCTGATACTGTTAACATATGTTCTATACTTGATTCTATGTAGGTACCCACAGGTAATAATGACCAATCAAACTTTGAAAATATGACACAATTTGAACAACCAAATGAAAAAAAAACACTAGAGCTTGAAAATACGACACAATTTAAAAAGCCCTTACCAGAAGAATTAAAGTATGCCTATCTGGGAAAGCAGCGGACATATCCATTGATTAAGAACGTAAGTTACTGGCTGTCTTAAAAAGGCATAAATCTATATTTGGTTGGACCTTAAAAGACATAAAGGGTATTCCTTTAATCTACACACATCAAATACACTTAGAAGAAAATTTCAAAACAACTTGTTAACCACAAAGAGGACTAAACCTTCACATGAAAGAAGTGGTAAAAAATGAGGTCTTTAAACTACTAAAGTACTAGATGTAGGAATTATCTATCTTATCTCTGATAGTAAATGGGTAAGTCCAACATAAGTAGTACCAAAAAAATCTAGAATAACTGTTGAAAAAAATGAAAAAGGTGAACCAATCACAAAACGAATTCTATCTAGCTAGCTCATATGCATTGACTATAGAAAATTAAATGATTTCACTAGAAAAGACTATTTTCCCCTTCTATTTTTAGACCAAATTCTCAAGAGGGTAGTAAGACATCCCTATTACTACTTTCTTGATGACTACTCATGCTATTATCAAATTCCTATAGCTTTAGAAGACAAAAAAAAACTATATTCACATGTCCATTTTAAACATTTGCATTTAGAAAAATGCCTTTTAAACTTTATAATGCTCCTACAATATTTCAAAGAGGCATGTTTAGGATTTTTAGCAACGTGGTTGAAAATTGTCTAGAAGTGTTTATGAATGATTGAACTGTATTTGGTCATTCTTTTTATACATATCTTGACAATTTAGAAAGAGTTTTGGAAAGGTGCAAAGAAAAAGGATTAGTTTTAAACTGAGAAAAATGTCATTTTATGACTACTTCTGGAATTGTCTCAGGCTATGTTGTGCGACTTGTGTATGAGTTCCAAAATTATTAAGGCAAAAACAAAACTTTTCATGACAAAAGCATTTTTCGGAAAACATTTGAGATTGGTCAAAAAGTACTACTTTATAACTCTCGTTTTCATTTAGTTTCAAGAAAGTTAAAGTCAAAGTGGAGTGGTCCATTTATTGTAAAAAATGTACATTCATATGGGGCCGTAGAAATTAAAAATCCAAAGGATGGTATCATATTTAAAGTTAATGGTCAAAGATTGAAACCATATCTAAAGTATCAACCACGTGAAGCAAACATCGAAATCAATTTGAGTGACCCACCAAATCTTGATTAAATGTTTGCTTTTTAACTTTTTGTCATTTTTCTTTACGATTACTTCATTGTTTGAATTACTTGATTTTTTTCTTGAAGGAAGAGTATTATGTTGATTGTTTTTTTGTTTAAGTGTATTTATTTAACAATTGTGTTTCATTTCATCATTTTTAATGTTCATCATGTATGCCTCCATGAGAAAGATTCTTTTCAAACATCGTAGAGAACTTTTACATGTAAAATCTTATCTAAGAAGTTTGCTCCGAGTTTGTAAATCACATCCTATTTAAGACTTACAAGCATCAGAATTAGTATCCCACACAAGCATCAGAATTAGTATCCCACATTGAAGATCTAGAAAGACAACTCAAAGAAATAGAGGGTGATATTTATGAACTTCAATTGGAACTTAGGGTAAATTCAATAAAATGACGAAAGTGAGTTGCATGTTTGATTATAATTATTGTGTATTTTTATTTTGTTGTTTTGTTCACTTTTGACTTGATTTTACAAATTTAATTTGTTTCTTTGGTATGTTGGATTTACTTTCCCATATAAATGGCGAATAACAGTACTCTGTGATTTTTTAAGTTAGTATTTTCAGTTTTCCACAATAACTGAAACCCAAAAATCAAGCATGGAAGAAATAAAACATAAATTACATAAGTGTTTTCATTCTCTCTCTTAAAATGCTCTCAAGAAGATTTACAAAGCTCGTTGTGAATGTCTATGTTTGTTAATGATCAATGGAATTCCTGCTGACATTCATTGGTTAATTGAAGCAAAAATCCAATTACTAGATAAATTTTCTAATTCATTTATTTCTTATACACGCCTGGTTTTAGTAAAAGCATATTTGCTAAAAAAAAAAAGAGCTAAACGACTTGGCTTTAAATGTCGTAATTGTGTAAGACTTACTTTTAATAAACCACGTTGTGAAACTTTAGGAATGACTTTTGTAAATCTTGAAGATAAAATCAAATTCGTTAAAGATGGAATGAGTAAATAATCATTGGATAATATCTTACAATCTCTTGAGACGCATCCGAGCAAATATATACAACGTGAGATTCATAATTCATGGAAGTTTTTCCAAAAAGAAAGCAAACAGTTTAGTCTTAGGAATCTAACTCTAAAAGATCTTGTTTGCCGATTTATAAAAAAACTGGATAGGAAGCCTATTCTCAACCTATAAAGGGCGTTTAAACTGTTATTGGACATAAAACAAAAGGAAGATATGAGGTATAATCATAACTACCGGTAAATATCTTTTTTTTTTACTGTTTTTTTACTTTTTTGAATTGTTATTATTTTTGTGTAATTTTATATCTAGTCATTGTTTGTTTTTTCTTTTACTGTTTGTTTGTTCTTTCTTTTGTTTACTTTTGAATTATTGAGCCATCAGCTTTACGCATCATTTGGCAAACACACTACCCCATTTACAGCTGTGTATCATTATATCTATCACCAAAATTATTAAATAGCTTCTTCTTTTCAGGCAATTAAAATTTTTTTTTGAGAATTGTTTTAATGGCAACAACTTAAGAACATTTGTGTCCTTTTTGGATTTGGCTATAGAAAGTATAAGGAGTTTGTTTAGGCAACCATAGATCTTGGTCATGATATAGCAGAGAGAAAACTACATTTTGAATATGGAGGAAGTGACCAAGGATTATCAAAGCTTGTCTCAGAATCTATTTTTGCTTAAGGAAGCCAAGTACTAGGCATAATTCTAAAAGCCTTAAAACCTTTGGGATGTCTTCCTGGTTCACCAACTAAAAAAGAGTTAGTTGTCTCAAGTATGCAAGAAAGAATATTTGAGATGTGAAATCATGCTGACCCATTCATTTTCTTGCTAAGAGATCTTGCAACTTTAAAGGCACTAATTACATTTGCTTCTTGCGCTTATTTAAATATTCATAAAAAACTCATCAGTTTGTTAAATGTTCAGAACTTTTATGATGGCTTAATAACATTTCTTAATCATGCAATAAAGAACTATTTCATTTCATCATCTATGAAAAAACTCTTTATTTGTGCCCATATTGCTAATGAGTTACTTGATCTTTTACAAGCTTACAAACCAAAGCCAGATCTCATAATCTTGGCGTTAGATTGGTCAACTGATGATGATTATAGTAACCCTTATAAAGATTATAAATTAGATTTAACCCTTTGCTTGTAAATATTTTCTCATAGTGACCAGGTGATGTATTTTAAACTCTACTCCTTTCTTATAAGACATTGAGGACAATGTGTTCTTCATGTTAGGGGAGGGAATATTTGACAATTATGAAATATCTCAGTCATAGTGATATTTTTATTAATTTTTTTTGTAAAGACTAACTTTAGATAAAAATTTGAATCGAAGATTGCTAAATATAAAGTGTGGTGACTCTAGAAATGCATCTTCTTAGTTTTAGAATTTTATTTCTTAAAAAAAATGCTTTCTAATCTTTTTTCTTTTTCTCTTAATCATCTCCTTTAAGTTTTTACAATCAGTTCTAACTTCTTCTTTTATTATGTCTTCTTTAAATAAAAAAACAACAAAACAAATTGAGGAGTTTTTTTTTATGCTTTCTTCAAACTTAAAAAAATTGTGATCTTTTAACATTGGATAATATGATGACTTCCAAATTTTGGTATTTGCATTATCTTTGACTTTGAGTTATGTTACACCATATTTTTCACTTTGCATGTTGAAATATAAATTGAGAAATTTGATGAGTGAAACTGATCAAACCATTTAAAGGAATGAATATATCATGGTAAGTTCAAGTGAGTTTTTTAGCATACTATCCTTGGAGAGCAACCCAATTTGTTTGTACAGCTTCATAGTTTACAAAATCTCTATATTTTTCTTCAAAAAAAAAAAGAAGTCAAAAAAATAAAAAAAGAATTGCAACTGCATTTAAAAGTTCATTAAACTAGTGTATATAAAGGATTATTTAAAGCCTTAAAAGATGACAGAAAGGTTCTTTTTTGTCCGTTTGAGCTTTTCTAGCCAACCATATTATTAAATATCCATGGTTAACCACTTTGAGCCTTTAAAAAAAAAATCTTTTTTTCTTTGGTAACCTATCATATTGTCATACTCTAATGTGGAGTATCACCTTATGTTTTATGTTTTCTACCACCCAATTATATTTGAAAATAGAGATGATTATGGGTTTATGAAAATGGTGCTATGAAAAAATAAATAAATAAATAAATAAAATAACAAAAAAAGAAAAAAAGAAGAAAAAAATCCAAGTGAAAAGCACATTACAATCTCCAAAGTCTTCTATTTCTCAAACATATATTTTATTTTTCCTATTATCCCTTCTTTATTAGTTATGTCCCTAGCCTACGTTTTGTTCCAAAGAAAGTCTTTCTTGATTTTAAGAAAATATAGTCTGAAGTAGAAGTCAGTAATATGGACTAAAAGATGTGGTGATGCATAAAAATATAAATAAATTAGTTTGGTTAGTAATTCCCTTGACTCGAGACTATTTTATTTCTAAGCTGTGGGCATTATTCTTTCATCTTAGTGAGAGCGTGTGACATTATTTTACTATTCTCTCAATCTACCACTTCTCAAAGTGACTATTTTTCTGGGGTTTATTTTTCTTGCGAGAGTCACTCTTAACCGTAAGATTTTGGGATTTGACATATCATTCTTCAAAGTAGTTTGATTAATGTAGCTCTAATAATTGATCATTTTACATAACTAATTTATGTAGATGTGATTCTCTTTAGGTCGGAGATAATGCTTATACTTTTATTTGATTGTTTTCATTAATCCGATGAAAGAAATAAACTCAATTTCAAAAAAAAAAAAGATTTTCAATTTGGGTTTGAAACTTTGCTGAATTTTTATCGCTTAAATTGCTAGGGTCTATCAATAAGTTGGTTGGGAGATGTGATTAATACTAAAAAGTAAATAAGTCTAAAATTATCAGTTTTTCACTTACGATGTTAATTAATACGCTCATTATTCCTAAATTATCTTAAGCTCTTTTAATAATTTTTTATGTTAAAATTAATTTGTAGTATGTTAATTTCTTTTTATATTGTAAATATTTCAAAAATAAAAAGGGAATTGGAACTAAAAGCAGAAACAAATAAAAATTGCTAGAACTAGTGGAATGTATTATTGAGGAGATGTAAAAAAATAAAATAAAATAAAAAAATAAAAAGAGAAAAAGGAGCAATAATGATGTGGTGGTCAGGTGGCCATTTCACCACCTGACAATCACACCTTTATATATATATATATATATATATATATATATATATATATATATATATATATATATAAAAAATAAAATAAAATAAAATAAATATTAATAAAATGAAAAAAAAATATGCATTCCTCACCTATAAAAAGGCAAAATGCAAACAAAAGGAAAGGAAGGGGCTGGAAGTGAAAAGAAAAAGAGAAAAAAGGGAAGCTAAGGAAATCTTTTTTTTTTCTTTCTTTGTTTGTCTTATTTTATTTGTGTTATCAATTCTCTTGTAATATATTTCAAAAGTTTGCTAAATAAAATGAGAGTTTTGTTTTTCAATATGAATGGCTAATTTTCTGAGTTGAAATGAAAGATGAAGCTCAAAGATTCAAATTATTGATTAAATTATTCTCTCAAGTGAGCGTTAAAGTTTATTTTATTAATTATATTTTTCTTCCTTATCAATTTCTTTTATGTCACATTAATTTAGATATCTAGATTGTTTCTGATTTATATGGTATGTTAACATAATGTCGACACTTCAACATAGTTGTGGCACATTAGATACTTCGTCCCATATTTATCACATTAATAATTAGTCAAGAATTAAATGCCATAATAATTAACTGGCAAGATAAATGTAAAATAAAAATATAAAAGAGTTGTTATAATAACAATTTGAAATCCTAGAGTGGATCCCATAACCTTAGCATGTTTTTAAATTGATTCCCATTAATTTTTCTTCTCATAGTGAATTTTCTTTGTTACAATAAATTCACTACTAGATTTTAAATTTCTTATGGTTCAACCTCGGACTCATCGCATTATATTATAAATAGACACCTTATACTTAGGAGTAATAACACTTTTATGTCGTAGCAGACTTGAGTTAGAATTTATTTTACGCATATGGGCCTTAAAAACATCTGCAATAATCATGCTTTATTAGTGGGCTAACACGCGGCCCAAGGATTATAAAATGCCTATGAGCCATCAATAGCATGCAAGCCAAAATATCTCAAAGTAAAATTTTTTAATGAAAAATAGATTTAAAATTTTATGATTTTACAAATAAGTTACAACTGAATCTTTTAATATATTTTATTAGCGCATGTTTCTAAAATTCATTTTAGTCTTAGTTAAAAAAATATTCTGATAGTTTTATGTTTATAATTTATTAAATAAATAAATGATATCATATTTTAATAAATAAAATTATAACTATCATAATTTTATAAATGATAAATATAAACTTTTACGAATTTAATATTTCATTTATGAAATCATAAATTAGTCAAACAAAATATATTTCATTTGTCAATGAAACATTTTTAACCATTTACACAAACAAAATTAAATTGTGAAGGAAATATGCTTTACTATAAATCAAAAGTTAATTGTTAGTTGTTATATTTTAATGTGAAACTTGTAAGCATTAATGTTATTATGGACTATGATGTAAGCTCTATGTAAGTATAAGTTAATAATTAAATGTTAACCTTAAAAAAAAATTATTATTATTGTTGTTGTAGTTGTTGATGTTGTTGTTGTTGTTGTTGTTAAGAAAGAATTTAAATTTTGTAGGCTCTAAAAGAATTCTAATATTGTAAGTTTTAATTTAGCAGTTAATATTATATTCTATTACAATTATTAGTTTATTAATATTGAATATTAACTTGAGTTTTAAATTGTTGATTTTGTTGAATTTGAGTAAAGGCACAATGATTTAAGAAAAGTATATAAACTTGAAAAAAAAATATGAATAACTTGGCACACTCTCTTAAAAAAATAAATAAAAAAAATATTGATTGTACTTTTTCTTGGGCAAAGCTTGGCATGACATGCGTGAACTCGTATTGTGTGCTATGATAGGCTTAAACAAATAAGTACATGACATGAACTATTTACTTGGTAGGTTATACTGTTTCAGTCCACACACTTGTATGGACCCTCCTTAACGGACGTACTAGTATGGAATGAAAAATAATGTATAAAAAACATTTTTAATAAAAGCCAAAAGCGAAGTAGTTCATGTAAAACGGTAAATATAAAATTACAATAGTAATGTACAGAGCCAAGAGACCACAAAAGATGAATAAAATCCTCAAAAGATTATGGGTTATTGTTATTGATATCTAGTCCTCCTGATGAATTAATTAATTCCAGTATTGGCTAGCAACGTTGGAAGTCGTATCCTCACGAGCCCTGATTGTATCACATGGAGTGAACTGAATGAGCACTGTAGAAATAGATGCTTGTGATGATAACTTTTTTTAAAAGTTTTTGCTGTTGTAACGATCACCATCTATTAATTCGTTTGATCTTTTTAGGGTTTCAGCTGAAATAATAATCGGCTTCAAGCGGCAGTCGGTGCCGGTGCTGTCTTTGTTGTTGACAGATGCCGGACGACGAGGGTAAAAGAAATCAGTAGGAAAGAAATAATATTGAAGGCCAGCCATGAGAAACGAAGTAGATTTATTTTAAAAGAGAAATCTCTGATGTTTAAATTTTTTGGGACAAAAGCTTTATGTTTTCTTTGTCTTACACTGTGTGTAATAAGTTTTGCTCTCTCTTTGTTCTTTATTTACATATATGTAGTAACAATGGAAGGCCGTACATGACTTGGGCTTCAAGGTCGTTCTTTTGCGCGTACGTAAAGAATGGGATTTGCTATTTTGATTTTATTAAATAATAATTACATATTAAAATTCCAGAAAGAAAATTACATATTAAAACCGTTGTCTTGCGCTAGTCTTAATATCTAGAATGGAAGCTTTCTTTTATTGTCAAAAGAAACTTCCCACTAATTGCCATCACAGATTGCAGTATTTTTTGAACATTGATGTATTAAACAGGACAGAATACAAATGAAAATAACAGTATACCAGTTCGATTTATTTTATTAATTAAAAAATGAATTAATTCAATAATTTCAATTGTATATATTGTTATTATTATTACTGTTATATCAGTCTTCACCTTTTTAAGCTACATCAATAATACTACACCAACTTAACATACATGCCAGCTTTAGAATACTGGGAGCCTTAAAAGCATTTTTTTCATGAGATCTCTTTAGATTTAATAGCCATCGACACTCCAAGAAACATAAAAGAACTCAAATTTCAATTAACTTTTAACTATATCTTGTATATCAACAATCAACAAAAAAGTATAAAATTTCAAAAAAGAAAAGTAGTCAAGAAGATATCTCAATTTACTTCCTTGTAATTATTATTTCAAGAATTTTTTTTTTAACTTCAAAAGTGAGCTAGTAAATGTAATAATTTTTCTTACAGAGAAGAGTGCAAGAAATTTTATAATGTTAAAAATTATTTTTTAAAATAGATAAAGAATTTAAACTTTTTATTCAAAAATACGAGTAATGAATTAAGGATTAGATAATACTATTAATTATAACTCTTTAACATTAATGGTTATCAAATATAGAATTGTTATAAAAAATTCTTAATTATAAGATAATTATTAATTAAAGAAAGGCTTAACCAATAGGTTTTCCTTTATAAGTAACTTAAAAAATTTATTAATTTAAGTATATTATAAAAAAAAATTATAATATATGAGATCTAAATGGCCACAATAAAACTTTCCTCATATGTGAAATCCTAGGCGACCGTCTAATTCTATTCATAGTTGCTATAGAACTCCAAGGCAAGAAGTCAAATAGATCTAACAAAACAAACAATGACAACAACAGATGTTGGGAAAGAAACTCACACAAGCAGTTACAAATTAAGAGGAAATAAACACCTTCCCTCTTTGTGTGATTAAAATAAGATATGTACGACAAATAAATATGATGAAAAATAAACTAATAAAACCCAAAGTAATAAACCAACCATAAGAGATACACATTTTTACGTAAAAAACTAAAAGCGAGAAAAACAACAGAACCGTAATCCAATATAATTTTCCACTATATTAATGAGATTACAGTACAAATCTTTCTCTAAATAATACTAGAGGCTAACCACATCAAGAATATTAATATTTTTGGCTTATAGTAATAGCTTAATATCTATCTCTCTAACAAATGGGTATCTCAAATAACAATCAATGAGAGAATAAAATAAAAATTAAGACTAGTAGGATTGTAGAGGGCGATGTTAAGAACTTACCATCAAAATTTGGAAGAAATCAGAATTAAAATTGCCTTCTGATCATCCAATCAAAGATTAAAATTTCTATTCCTAAAACCAAAAATAGCCACTGCCTTTTTCTTCTTCTTTCGTCTTTTTCTTCTTCTTTCGTCTTTTTCTCACTCTAGTGTCGCTGCTTTCTTTTTTTTCTTTATAAAGTCCTTTCGTTATCCAAAGTGGGATGTTGAAAATTTAATATTGCAAGCATGGTTGATAAACTCGATGGACATCAAGATTAGTAAAACTTATCTCTTCCTACCAACCATATAGGAGCTTTAGGAAGTTGTCATAGAAACCTTCTCTGACATGAGCAATGCGGTTGAACTATTTGAAATCAAGTCACAATTATATGACCAGAAGCAAGGGAGTCTCTCGGTGACTCAATATTTCAATTCTCTATATAATATATGGTAGAAACTCAACCTCAACCATGAATTCTAGTCGCATTGTTCCGAGGATGCTATCAAATATAAGAGGATGTTAAATAAAGAACATCTCTTTGATTTCTTTTATGGACTCAAAAAAGAACTTAATGAAGTTCATGGTAGAACAACTTGAAACTCTATGAAATTCTTTCTTATCTAAGGTACAAAATAGGGCATTCATAGCTTCTTTCTTATCTAAATTCCCTTTGGAATTTAGAAAAGCTTTTTTCTTTTCCAGCTCATTCCATTCACGTGAAGGTTTTGGAATATCTTCCCCTTCTTCATCTTTAGTCATAGGCATGAATGGACCATCACAAACAACCTCCCATATTTTATAATCTAATGCTTGTAAATAAATTCTTATCCTAGTTTTCCAATATGGATAATCATTTCCATCAAAAAATGGTGGTCTAATAGTGGATTTTTCTTCCCTAAAACTAGAATCATTTTGGGTTGCCATGGATCTTTTACTCTAGATGGTTAAGTCCCAATAAGAGTACCTTGCTCTGATACCAATTGAAATACTAACTAGGCTACCCAAGAGGGGGGTGAATTGGGTTCTTTAAAAATTAAGCATATAAAACCACACAGCAATTAAAACTAATATCTTAATAAAATTAAAAGCAATAAATTTAACAATGCTCGAAATTAAAAAGATAAGGGAAGAGAGATCAAATACGTGATTTTTACATAGTTTGGCCAACCGTGCCTACGTCCACGCCTCCAAGCTCACCAGACTTGAGGATTCCACTAAGCAAGCCTCCAAGGCTTCAACAACACTTACAATTGACTTCAAATGTGTCAATGAACCTTTACAACAAGAGATTATTTCCAATCTCTTAACCTAAGTGTATCCCAACACTTACAATTACTCAAAAACAAAGATTACAACAAACTAATCTCTCACACAATGTATATGATTACAATTGAAATCTCAATGTGTGAATCAATAAAATAAAAATAAGTTTAAAACCCAATGATATATGTTTCCTCAGTAATAAGCTCAATGAAAACTTTTTTATCTTTATTGATTTGAATTTGATTGAGGTATTTTATAGTTGGAGCTGAAAACTAGCCGTTGTTGACTTTCTGAGAATAATCATATTGCCATTTGCTACTAACGGTTAACCGTTTTGACTTGTCCAAATAGCCGTTATGCTTAGATTTTAAATAAACAGTTTACCATTTATAAGTTATCGGATCGTCGTTTGCTTCCAGAGACCTGCAAAACAAACTTAGCTTTCCGTTTTTGCTAAACGGCTCAAGATTAAAAAACTTTATCCTTTCTGTAAATAATCGGTTCACCGTTAGTAATAAACGGTTCACCGTTAATTTTCAGAATGCTCTGAAACAAGTCTAAAGACTAATTATTTTCTGTAAATAAACGGTTCGCCTTTTATAATAAACGGTTCAAGAGTAATTTCCAGAATCTATATTTTGATAACCTTTTGTAGAAAAATGATTTTCCAACTCAAGTTAACTGTCATTAAGATTCTTTAAACATGTTTATGGCTTTAAGAATTTCATTTTAATAATTCAAACATTTTAATCAAGAACATATAAGTTTTATTATCATCAAAATCAATATTATAAGATTAACAAATTTTTTTCTAGTTACACTTTATGTTCAGGTAATTATAAAGTGAGAATTGTTGAAGGACTGTTATCTACTATTGCTAGAAAAAGAACAATAAAACTATTAGATTGTCTCATTCTTTTTTCAGCTTTACATGTCCCAAATCTTAAGTGCAATCTTCTTTCAATTAGTGAACTTTCCAAGGACATAAACTGTGTAGCTAAATTATGTGGTTATGAATGTCTATTTTAATATCCAATCTTAGGAAGGATGATTGGGAATGCAAAAGAATATAAGGGGCTATACCATCTCAAGAATAAAAGGCCTATGAAAGGACAAGCTCACGTCTCTTAACATAAATTTGTTTCTTCTGAAATAATGTTGTGGAACTATAAGTTAGGCTGTGATAGCTTTTTATATCTAAAAGCCTTGCATCCTTCTTTATTCAAAAATAAAGATTTGACTTTATTACATTGTGAATTTTGTCAAATGGCTACATAGACATGTGTTCCATTTCTTACTCGAACTTATAAACCATCCCAACGTTTCTCTTTGATTTATAGTGATATTTGGGGTCTCTTGATGGTTAAGAACTTGTCAAAAACTAAATGGTTCATTACGTTCATGGATGACTATTCTATGACAACTTTGGTATACCTGTTAAAGGAAAAATTTAAAGCTGGACAAACCTTTAAATAGTTCCATGCTATGGTAAAAACCTAGTTGCGAACTACCATTCTTGTACTTTGCACAGACAATGGAACCAAGTGTTTCAATTCTATTTTAAGGAGTTATCTATCACAATAAGGAAATTATCCACCCAATTTCTTGTACTGGAACACCACAACAAAATAAAGTTGTAGAATATAAAAATAAACACCTTTTAAAGGTTGCTAAGGCCATTATTTTCACAACCAATGTACCAAAAATAGGGGGGAAGCCATTCTTACAGCATCTCATCTCATAAACCGTATGCCCTCTCAAGTTCTATGCTCTCTCGAGTTCTTAAATTCAAGATACCTATTTCTGTTTTTATTAAAAGCTACTTACAAAATCACATTGTTACATCTAATCTTGCACTTAAAACTTTTGATTGTACAACCTTTGTATATCTTCTAAGTCTTCAAAGAATAAAGCTCTCCTAGAGCCATCAACTATTTGTTTCTAGGATATTCTCCTGGCAAGAAGGGTGCAAGTGCTATAATCCTTAAGCAAAGAAAATATTTGTCACCATGGATTTCAAGTTCATTGAAAATTAGCCTTTTTACCTAAGTAATTCTCTTCAGGGGGAGAATTTGAGAGAAAATATTTATTGGGATCTTCTCGACATCTTAGAACCCATCTAAATTAAGGTCCTTACACTCGTTTCTTAGCTTACTAATAATTCTAACCTAAACCCAATCTAGAACCTAATTTTCCTAGTAATTCCAGCCTAAAACCCAATTTGCCAAATGATTCTATACTTGTTTTAGATCTGCCAAATACCTTCTCACTAAGTCTAGATCTTCATCTTAGCCTACCTAAAATCATAGAACTCAATCAACCAAAAAATGACAAAATAGAAGCCAATTCATGTATGGAGGAACCAATAGGCAAGTTTCGTGTCTATTCACAAAGGAAGAATAAAATTCAAGAGGTACAACCACTTATAGACCAAGCAAAACCAAGATCTGAACTAAAAGAAAATCAAAACTAACCTACTTAGCATGTTGAAAACGAAGCTTAAAAGTCCACAGATTTGCTTATTGGGATAAGAAAATGAATGAGAAATTACACCAAACATCTTATCTACAAGTTCCCGTCATATTCAAATCTATCCAAGGAGTATAAAAATTTTGTGGCTGATCTATCTCATACCACTATTCCTAGAAACATCGATGAAGCCCTTGAGTTGAATGAGTGGAAGAAAGTTGTTCAAGAAGAAATGGCAGCCTGAATAAAGAATAGTATATGGAATTTTATACTAATACCTAAAGATGAGAGGGTTGTGGGGTGCAAGTGAGTATTTACAATCAAATGTAAGGTTGATAGTAGTGTGGACAAGTGTAAAGCAAGACTCATGATGAAAGGTTTCACAAAACCTATAGGGTAAACTACCTAGAGACTTTTGCCCTAGTGGCAAGGCTTAATATCTAAGGATTCTTCGCTCTCTTGCTATAAATTTATATTGGTCTCTCAACCAACTTGATATCAAGAATGCCTTATAGAATGGAGAATTACAAGAGGAAGTTTACATGGTTATACCACCTAATTTCAAAGAAAAAAAGACATGTTGAAAGAGTCTATCAGTTAAAAAAGTTTGTCTATGTCCTTAAACAGTCTCCTAAGGCCTAGTTCGACCGATTTAGGAAAGTTTTGAAGATCTGTGGATACTCCCAAGTGTAAGCCAACCACACTATGCTTTACAAATGGTCTACAGAAGGGAAGTTAGCTATTTTGATTGTGTATGTTGACTACATTATATTAATAGAGGATGAAAAAAAAAGCTGTAAGCATTAAAGACAAAATTGGCTCATGAATTTGAAATCAAGGATCTTGGACTATTTCATTATTTTCTAGGAATAGAGGTGGCTAGAACAACTAAAGGTATTCTGGTTACATAGCAGCAATACAACCTAGATTTTCTAAAGGAAGCTGGCATGGCCAACTGCAAATTTACTGCCACACTAATTGAACAAAATAATAAGTTGGGTCTTAAAAAAAATAGTGCACCCATAAAAAAGAGGAGATATCAAAGATTGGTAGGAAGATTAATTTATCTTTCCTATCCCAAACCTAATATTGCTTTTGCAGTTAGCTTAATGAGCCAATTTATGCAATTTCCAAGACAAGCTCACTTAGTGGCAGTAAATTGGATACTTCAATACTTGAAGTCAACATCAAGAAACAGACTTTATTTTGAGAAGGGAGAAAAAAGGAATGTAAGAGCATTTGTTGATGCATATTAAGTTGAAAATGTCATGGTTAGGGAGTCTACAACGAGTTATTGTTCTAAGCTTTGGGGTAACCTTATTACTTGGAGAAGCAAAAAGCAAATTGTAGTGGCACGAAGCAGTGCAGAAGTAGAGTTTTGAACATTAGCATATAGGGTATGTGAGCTTATTTGGATAAAATGTGATCTCAAAGAACTACAGTTAATCAAAGATAATTCTACGCAACTTTACTATAATAATAAGGTAGCAATTAATATTGCCCATAATCCTATCCATCATGACAGGACAAAACATAAGAAGGTAGACCAACATTTCATTAAAGAAAAACTAGAAAATAGATTTATTTGTTTGTTGTATATTCCTACAAGACAACAAATTGTAGATATGTTGACAAAATAAGTGCCTGAACACAGATTTGAAGAGTTTGTATGCAAGCTAGGCATGAAAAACATCTATGCTCCAGCTTGAGGGAAAGTGTTGCAGATGTGAACTTTGTTTTACAATTGTGTGTTGACTATTTTTTGTCAATACCAATTTTTAGTAACCATATTTTAGGAGATTTAGGTGGCGTTTGTTTTTAAAATCCAAATCAATAGATCGAATTAGTCAATTACGAATAGATCCAATGTCCGAATCAATAATGTGTTTGTTTTTTTTATCTGAATCTCTGAAAATAAGAATTAAGTTGTTTGTTTTTTAAACTTAAAAATCTAAAAATATATATTTTTACATTTGTACCCTTATTAAATTTAAATGTCAAATAAATAATACACTAAATACCATAATATTTTAATATTTATACGTAAAACTATATTCAAGTGAATACATAATGATTTTGGAATTATAATATATAAAATACCATAAATTTTAAATTTTATCACTAATTCTCAATAATAGTACATAATATAAGAAAAAAAACTAACAAAATGATTGAAATAGTTGATTTGTTATTTCATTTCAAAGTTGTCTCATGTAAAGATGAGATTATGTAGGATAAACATCTATGGGTGAGTTTTGGAATATGTATGAAAAATAAATTATAAAATAGGGATATTTTTGACATTAGAAATTAATTGACTTAATTCAGATTCTTCTATTCAGCAAAAAGTTAAAAAAATTAGCTTCTTTTATTAAGTCAAAATTATCTGAAAAGTCCTATTAAGTTATAAAAACAAACACCTCTAATTAACTTAATTAATTAAGTTAAGTCACTTTAAGTTATTAAGTTAAAAAACAAACGCCACCTTAGTTTCTATTTTTCAAGGGTACTAATTTGGAATATCCTAATTGTCTTTTACCCTTTTTCCCTAAGGTCTAATGTATATAATAGGTATTCTTTCTTGTTGTATTGTAATTAGATTGGAATAGCAAAATCTGAATTTGCACAATATCCATCCAAAATTTTTCTGGATATAGATATGGGTATTTTTTAAAATATCTAATTGGATATTGGATGGACATGGCTATTAAATAGATTATAATATCCAATCAACTTATCATATTTTTAGACTAAAAATGAATAAATACAAAAATATCATAAACAAAATTATATATTCTCAAATATACTATCACAATAAATTCCTGTTTTGTATGGTTTTATTTTATGGTCATAAGTTTTTATTTAATCTCATAAGCTCTTATTATAATTTTTATTATTGTTTGATTATTTTTCTAGTAGAGCTTTCAAAACTTAAATAAGTTATTTTGCCTCTATTAGTAAAAGCTCAAATTTTGGGCTTTTGGGTGTAGAAGTTGAAAAGCCTTTTTAAAATATTAAAATATCTTCTACATATTTAACAATTTTATTTTATTTTTTTCATAACATAACTTTAAAGTAATTTCATAAATTTTTAATAAAATCTCTTATTAACAACCAAATAACTAAAATTTTTTAGATAAAAATTTTATTTATAAAAGTTTTACTTAAATAAGCTCTACCTAAAAAGTTGTATCAAACGGAGCCTAAGAATATAGAAAAGTATTTCAATTTTAGAAAATTTAAAAAACTTTCACCAGTGACATTGTCGTGTTGCCGACATCATTGTTCCAGTAGCATGCCATCACTAACAGTGATGAAGACTATCATACGATGATGAATTTAGTATCATCAAACTTGCCACTTCATGATCTAAGCACTGGTACTAATTTTGTTAGCAAAAACAAAATATTGGTGGCACAAATGCCTCATAAAATTGTGGTGGATACATAATGCTGACATCAAACAACGGTATGGTTCTATGCACTGCCATGTCGATCAAACACTTCGGACACTAGCAATCTTGATTTGTGTGGTGGGGCACTTCACTACACTGCCTTGTACAGTAGAGTCAAGTTGCCGCCATCTTCCATGGTGGCATTTACTGTTTAGTGTTTGCCGGCAAAATCTATACCATTGTGTAGATCACAAAATTTTAAGTCTAATGGCATGAGATTCACTAGTTGGCTACCTTTGTCACAATCAGTGCCAACACCGCCGGTCAGAATAGTAACATCAACAAGTTTGTTTTACAATTACGTTTTTAAACAAAATAATTTTGATTAATATGTAAATAAAAATAAGAAAAATTTATTGATGTAATATATTATTAATTAGTTTTTACTATATTAATGTGTTACACAATTTTTGAATTTAAAAATATAAATTTAATGTCTATGGACATCTAATAAAATCCACGTCCATATTCAATATTTAAAATTGAATATGGATGTGGACGAATCCATTATAGATAATTATGGACTTGCTCAGATAAATAATATCCATATCCGTTGAAAATTTACCATCTCTACATATAATTAGTCCATTTATATATAAATAGATCCCTGCATAACTAAAAAATTAATCAAAATAACATGACATATAAAACATGTAACATGAATGATATGATGAAAATTCATCGTAAATAAAAAAATTCATCATCAATATTATGATGTCCTTATTTGATACTATTTGATCAATATCATATTACATAAACAATTCAAGTAAAGAAAGAAAAGAAAAGAAAGGAGGGTCTTTTTAGGTTAATAAAATTCTTTGAATTTTTTTCACTAAAATTTGATGTATTAATCATATCTTAATTTTAATTTTTTGTCTTTGACTCTTTTCGTCCTCCTGGAAATCAAACATTTCCTTGTTACATGGGCAAGGTAAATGTGAAAAAAAGGACACAGTTTGTGGGAGAGGGATCTATTTAATAAGATAGGAGGAATAATATTCTTCTTTAATGAAATTGAAACGTAGAGGGGCTTAATGATAAATTTCAGTTGCTTTAACGAAAAAAAAATGAAACTCGCTTTCCTTCGCGCCGCACTTCACCCAACCCAGCACGGCTCTCGACACCAGCGAGGCCGTCACTGACGCCATCATTGTTCTGCACCACTCGACGCCACAGCTGCTGCTTGACCATCGCCGCGCGTGACCGCCCTTCGCCGCCTCAGTCATCAAGCAGCTGGTTAGTATTATGGTCTGATTTATGAATCCTTAATCAATTTAAGGTTTGATTTGTATTTTTTATTATGCTGCTATTTTGAAGTTGATTTTTGAATCTCAAATTTTTAATGCTCCACCAATATAGCTACTTGCTTCTTTTTTATTTTGTTCATAATGTGTTTTGTTGTATTGGTAAAGTTCTAAGAGTGGTGAAAGCTATGCTTTGTGTTGTATTTCTTTATTTGAACTTCACACTGTAACTACAACCAGTAAAGTGTTTTGTTCAGTTGGTTAATTAGGAAGAAACTAAACTAAGTATATTTTGAGATTGTTGAAACTTGAAATGAGTTAGCCACAATCTCACGTTTCTTTGTTTTATTGTTGCTGTTGTGACAATTATGAGACTAGAACAAACCAACCAATCAGTCAACCGAGAGTTAGATGAAGGCTTGCTTTGCTTTGCTTTGCTTTTTAAAGGGGGAACTTTTAACCTGAAGCTGACACCATGTAGATTTGCTCTTCGGATGCCACAAACAAGATTGAATAGAAGGAAAAGGGAAAAAAAAATTTGAAAAGGATTGATTTTTAAAATTAATTAATTTAATAGAAATCTAAAGGACAAGAAAGACAAAAGTGAAGCAAAAAAGACTTGACTGATTAAGATACTCAGAGAAATACACTCTTTCCTCTCCTCTCTTTCAGGAATTCCCTAATACATGCTTTTTGGTCCTTTTCTTTTCTTTTTTTTTTTCCCTTTTTTATTTTTTTAATATTTTTAAGGTTCAATTGCATGAAAGAAAAATACGAAATGAAAAAGAAATTTAAATTGGAACCTAGCCACTGCTGCAGGAAGCTCTCCTTGCCGTTGCTGTAGGAAGCTCACTTGCTGCTTCACAGACGCACGGCACTGCTGTTCGAAGGCATTTGATTTGACTGATATTTGTGTCAGAAGTCATGTAGAAGTCATAATTGGTATTGCGCAACTTGAAGGGCCCAAATTATCATTGAGGCTCGTACTTTGTATGTTTTGGTTATGCGTGTTGGATTTTCCTGAGAAAAGTTTGAATTTCTGCGAAAATGCTTAAACCGTAAACAAAATATCAGCAAGCTCAATTGTGGTAGGGAGGGAAATTCTCAGAATCATGTATAGACCTTTGTAAGTACTAATATATACATTAATTAAATCTTTCAGTAACAACATCGTTTTATTGTTTTGTTGAGTGATAACAAGATTCTTTTGCTTTTTACAGATTGAGGACTCATTTTCGGTTAATTGCTGACTCGTTTTGTAAATCAAAATTTCATGAATTCGTAAGCTTACTGATTTATCCCTTTCGTTTGTTCAATTTTTAATAATTTTAGTTGTATTCTATAAAAATATCTTTAAATTCTTTTTCTGATTTACTTTTCAACAATCAATTGAGCTATAGGAAAGAAGAAATTTTGCTGATAAACTGGAGTTATCACGGACTCTTACGACCACAATGGGTAATCGTTTTCTAATTTCAATATTGTTGGTTAAGGCTATACATGTAATTAGTTTAATTATGCATGTTTCTAACTGATGTCCTTTAGCTAAATTTCTAATGCACAAATGAAGTGTTTTTAAACACTCTTCATAACATCTGTGCATTTAAAGTCACAACATGTTTTTATTCCTTGTAGCTTCTATGTATGAAGTGTTAAATGTGAAAGTTGATGAATGCAGGCTACGAGTTTTTAGGACACAGGGAAGAGTCAATTTCAAAGTTGACACAAATGCAAATAGTTGATGCACTTTGTAGGGGTGAGAGAGGCAGAGCTTCTCATTTGCTTTTGAATCTTGGCCATGGACACCACTCGTTGGGAGCTGATGATTTTTTTCATATTCTGAATTATTGTGCAAGATCACCTGATCCTCTGGTAAGCCAAAAAGCATTTCATATTTGTTTGTTTACATCTGTGTGATTTTTTGGCATGGTCTTGTTTATGAAATGTTTAATTCATTGGAGTTGGAACACATGTGATGAGGATGTAAAGCGCATTTGACAGATCATGAAAAAATGCTATTGTGTCATTTTTCTTTTTCTGTTGATGCACTATTAAGGCAACAAAAATATGCTCGCAATTCAAGTAGATTTAAACATGAGCATATATTTGTTGAGGAGCTAGCTACCAATACGATATATATTTCGACTTTATGCTCATTCTTTGGAGAGTTTTCCAGGAGTCACTAAACACATAATGTATCCAGTGACTTCTAATTATTTTCACGGGATTGCTTGTCAGAATGAATTGGCTAAGAACCCTAAATATTGCAGCAGATGCTGGGAATAATAACGGAGGATTACAACATAAAATGGGATTCAGAGGGAGTAGTTTTGGCCATAACAGCTGTGACAGTTTCTTCTTCTGCATGCAGTTTGTCATGGAGACTTGGAGAATGATGGAGGAAAAGGAGGTTGGCTTAAATAACAAATGTTACCTGCGAATGATGCGAGCTCTGTGTAAAGGGGGTTACTTAGAGGAGGTATGAACATATATATCATTTGAAAATACTTTTCTGATAATGTTGGCTGGTTACTTTTATTTCTTAAACATCTTGTTAAGAGTATGGAAAACTAAATTTCTGTCTAGATAATAATGACCGTATTTTTGTTAGTGCTATGAAAACTATCTACAGATTGTGGTAATAATTTCAGTATTACCACCTTATGCCTACCATTAAGATTTGTATCAACTTATAGATTTTCAATATTGTGTTCCTTTTCCCCTCCCACCCAACTATTGTCATGAAATAACTTCTGATATTATTCTGCTCTGTGCTTTGTTCAGGCATCTAACTTAATTAATTTTCTTGGAGAAAGACATGGCATTTATCCCATTCTTCCCGTGTACAATTGTTTCTTGGGAGCTTGTGCAAAACTGCATAGTATAGTTCATGCCAATCTATGTTTGGATTTAATGGACTCGCGGATGGTGGGGAAGAATGAAGTTACATATACCGAGCTTCTCAAGGTAAGGGGTGTTGATGTCCTTTTGTTATTATGCTCAAGAAGACCCAGCTTTAGTACAATATTGAGCATGAGAAGATTTTTTTTTTCCTTCCATTTATTTGTTAATCTATTTTTTAAATTTCATCTTGGAAGGCTGTTTTGTTCTGTTCTTCCCATAGCTTTCGTCCATAATTTCCCCTACCATGCAGACAGTTTCCTTGTCCATTTCATCTCAGATTATGTTTCTAATTTTTCTTGATTTCAGCTTGCAGTTTGGCAGAAAAATCTGTGTGCAGTCCATGAAATTTGGGAGGACTATATTAAACACTACAGTCCCAGCATATTCTCTCTACGGAAGTTTATTTGGTCCTTTACAAGGTTGAGAGACTTAAAATCTGCATATGAAACATTGCAACATATGGTAGCTTTAGCCATGATGGGAAAGCTCTATATTAATAGAACTTCTGAAGGAAGGTTGCGTTCTTCAAGATTGGACATTCCCATACCTTTAAATGGTCAATTGAGCTCACTGAAAGTTGAGTTTCAGGGGAATGATCGTGCTGTTGCTTTGAGAACGGAAACCTGTGTCAGAAACAATGAGCAATGTGTTATTTCTAACGTGGGAATCAGTAAAGCTGAGAGTGTCAAAATAGGTATGATGAATAAATTCAAAGCCTTGCCAGTTATGAAGGTCTTGCGATGGTCTTTCAGTGATGTAATACACGCATGTGGACAAACTCAGAGTAGTGGACTAGCAGAGCAGTTAATGCTGCAGGTAGGAATATTTTTTTCCTTTTAAGCTTCTTATTATTGAATGCTATATGGTTACAAGAACTGAAGTGAAAGTAAATTTCTGAAATGAAGTTTTTTTTTTCCCCTTGGTATTCTCCCTGCCTGGCAAAACCTTCTTTGAAGTGAAAATAACGAGGTTCAGTTTTATTTCATATAATTGCATTTTTACAAGCCTCAGTAACTTGGATGGAAATTTCTTAAAACTTTTATATTTGTTTGTGTCTTAAACGATAATACTTTTCACTCAAATTGGATTCTTACAATAAGTTGTGGTACTTATTTTGTTATATTTGTTGTTTATCTAGTTTCTTTCAGAGCGTTAAAAATTGTGTACTAAATTGAGGGAAACTTTTCCATGTAGATGCAAAGTCTTGGGTTGCAACCATCAAGCCATACATGTGATGGCTTTATTAGAGCTATTGTTTCTGATAGAGGTCTCAGTAATGGGATGGAAGTGGTGAGTTATACTGGTTGTTGAGTTGGCCTTTATTTTTATTTATGTAAGAGTTGCTATCAATTTGTATGTTCATCTATCTTCAGCTAAAGATCATGCAGCAGAACAACTTGAAGCCTCAGGATTCAACTATTGCAACCCTCTCAGTTGAATGCAGCAAAGCCTTAGAACTGGACTTAGCTGAGGCTCTACTGGACCAAATTTCTAGATGTACCAATCCAAAGCCTTTCAATGCTTTTCTTGCAGCATGTGACACCATGGTATGTTAATATTTCTAGGTCTTAAACTTTGCACCATACTGCGGACCTCTCCAAGTTAGCATTTCTGAACAATTAGAACTTCCAAAATATTGTTCACAATATCAAGGGAAATGGTACCTAGCTTTCATCTCCTGTCCCTACAATGAACATATAGGGGAAGAGTAGGTTGGATGGTGCTGTCAGATGAATATGCTTTAATTTTGCTGTATTGAAAGTTCTTTAAGCTTATGGCGAAGGCTTCAGCAAGCTAGCATAAATGGTTTTGGTCTTGCTTGGATAGAGTTCTCATTGTTTTGGTTCTAATATTAGTAGATAAATTTGAGCTAGGCTTATGAAGTTAGTCTTTCTACGCATAGGGCAGAGAAATATAGGTATCATCATGACTTCTACTGGTTTTATGTAATTAATTTCGTCAAGGAAAAGAGTGATCGTTTGCTAATGAACACACAAGTCATGAGAGAGAATGTGAGAGAGTCTTTCAAATGTCCTTCATCCTGGTCTCATTCCTCTTTAGAGGTCAGGATTGATCATAAATATTTCTTGCTAGAAACCCTAGATAATCCAAATTTAGATGTCCCAAGATTACTGTGCAATAGACATAGGAAGTTTGTGTTAAAGCTTGAGATTGGTTGTGCATTGTGGCTAAGTAGGTGTTTATATGAGGCTCATTATGATAGCCACGTTAACAAGTTTTTCAGAATGTTCAGAGGGAGCTTCTATCAAGTCTGGGTCGAGAAATTTAGCAATTCTTTTGGAAGTTTTCTACAAATTTCCCAAAATGAGTCTGGGTTAATAAGGTCCATTTTAGTTCCTCAAGGAAGAAAGGTAGAAGGCTGGAGAATTTTAGCAGAGGCAGTGGATAAGCTGGGTCGGGGTGATTCTGGAAGATTTGTTAACAAAAGTGCAGGGCATAGAAGAGATAATCCAGAAGCATGGTCAAATAGGCTTGTCAAACCAGAAGAAAGGAAGAGTTTCACTTTTGGTGAAGGTAACAAATATTCAAAACGACTTGTGTATGGGGTATGGAGCCGCGCTGTTGTGTGCTTTAGGGAGCAAGGTTGGGACCCATGGTGGAAGATCCAAAAGAGGTTGAGTTCGATGGTGAATTTAAAGATTGTTCTTAAACCTTATCAGTCTAATAAAGCCATTTTCTTTTGTGAGTCTGTGAAAGAAGCAGAAGACTTAGGGAGAATTGGTAGGCTAATGCTGGAGGGGCACATCAGAATAAAGCTGGAAAAATGTAGTACGTCTATTAACCCAAGAGATGATAGATTGTTATTTTGGGGAGGATGGTTGGCCATTGAAGGACTTCCTTTTCATTTATGGAAACAAGAGGTGTTTGAGAAAATTGGTCAGCAATGTGGAGGGCTGGTCATGGTTGATAGAGAAACAGAAAGCCTTTCTTATCTTAGAGAGGCTAGAATCAAAGTTAAAAAAGGTGAGCAAGGCTTTATTCCAGCATTTTTTGATGTGGAAGCAAATGGGTCCAAGTGGAAAGTCAAGCTAAGAGTAATCAGAAAAAGAAAAGACAATTCATTTTTGTCCTCCAGTGGCTGCAAGGTTGAAGAAGACAAGAAAAGGCTAAGTCCTACACGTGGCAGCAAGGAAAAACAGAATGTATACAGTGTAGGTGAAACTAGAGATGAGTATGAAGTTTCCTTTGTACAAATATCCTCTGACAAAGTGGATAAAGCTGGGAAATCCACTGATTCTGAACTGTGTCAGAATTTTCAAATTTTAAAATGCTCAGAGAGGATTGAAAAAGATAAAGGGCACAAGCCTAAGTTGGGAGTTGAGTCCAAAACCCAAATGGATCAACCTAAAAGACTACAAAATGGGCTTGACAAGGTTAGTTCTCAAAACTTTTTAAAGCCCATTTCTATTCTCTCTAATCCTAGGCATCAAGCCCAAGAACCCATTTCTTTTAAACATTCATCTCCTTCAAAACGTTGGGCTGACCCAAAGAGACAAAAAAATCTAAATCTTTTTAGAGTTGAACCCCAAAACTCCAATCCGAAAGAAGATAGATTCTCCAATAACATCAACTCTAGAAAGCCTTGTCTTCAGTTTTCTGATTCAGAGAAGGATGACAGGAGAATTGAACAGAAAATTGTGGAGTATGACACAACAGACACAGAAATTGACGACGGGATTAATTCCGAGGATGTATTTGATGGGGTCAATTTGACAAAGATAGACATACATGGCCAGATGTTTGATGATTTTGATGCTCTTGAGGTGAAGGACTCTATGGAGGAGGATGCTGTAGGTAGAGTTAATGCCATGCAAAATCACTTATGTGTGTATTCAAGCAGAGACAAAGTGTCTAAGTCAGAACAAGATGGATTGCCGAGGTTTGCTGAGGCATAACAAGAAGTTGAGGAAGCTGATGGTTATCGTAATGAGCTAATTGCCTTATTCTCTAATAACAGTGACAGGCTTCCCATGTCCTGTAGAGGGAAAGAATTTTGTAATACTCAAGATCCACCACAGGAAAATCACCTTGGCAGTGAAAGTGAAATGATTGCATTAGAGAAAAGAGACGAGGGGGATGGTGTTGGGAGTAGAGCTCCTAAGCAAGATGGTTCTTACGATTTTGGTAATAAAGACTTGTGGAGAAATTTTCAGTCCTTGGAGGAGATGAATTTGTCATTGGTTATGAAAAGAGGAAGAAGTAACGGTGGTAAATCCTTAAAGAGCAGGAAGACTAAAGGGGTCAGAGAGCTGCATAATTTACAGTCTACCATTAATTATGATAAGTGTATTAGGAGTAAGGTGGGGAAGGGAGTTTTAAATATCTTATGAAGATTCTGTCATGGAATGTAAGAGGGTTGGGGGAAGTTAGAAAAAGAGGGATGATAAAAGATATTTTGAAGAAAATAGGGCCCGACATTGTAGTGATTCAAGAAACCAAGAAGGAAAACTTTGATAGGAAAGATGTAGCTAGTATTTGGGGTT
Organism: Luvunga scandens; assembly: GCA_030449905.1. Lineage (NCBI taxonomy): Eukaryota > Viridiplantae > Streptophyta > Magnoliopsida > Sapindales > Rutaceae > Luvunga > Luvunga scandens. Next base: position 740,588 of record JASUUG010001097.1, on the reverse strand, counting down.
CTAAATTTAAAGAGTGGGTTTTTTTGCCTTCTTTGGGGAGGTCAGGAGGCATGGTTATGGTTTGGAATACAAAATCAATGGAAGTGTTAGATTGTCTTAGGGGGGATTTTTCATTATCTGTTAAGATTAAGAAAGGCAGTGGTGTCGAATGCTGGTTTTCTGGAGTTTATGGTCCTTGCAGACCGAGAAATAGAATGGCTTTTTGGGAGGAACTGGCTGGCCTTTATGGTGTGTGCAGTCCAAATTGGTGTGTCAGTGGAGACTTCAATGTAGTTAGATTCCCTTCCGAGAAATCTAATGGGGGTAGAGAGACTAATAGTATGAAGATGTTTAATGAGTTCATTAGAGAAGCTGAATTGACAAATCCAGAGTTACTTAATGCCCGTTTTACTTGGTCAAATTTAAGGGAGGAGGTTGTGTGTTGTAGGCTGGACAGGTTTTTGTTTTCCAGTGGGTGGGAGGGGCTTTTTCCTTGTTTTAGGCAAGAGGCTTTAGTGAGAGTAACTTCAGATCATTGGTCAATTTTGATGGACTTTAACTTCAGAAAATGGGGACTTGTGCCTTTCAGATTTGAAAATGTTTGGTTATTCCATCATAAATTCAAGAATAGCTTTAAAAAATGGTGGGAAGAAGCTCAAGTTTATGGTTGGGAAGGATACAAATTTATGAAAAAGCTTGATTTGTTGAAATGTTGTATCAAGGGGTGGAACAAAGAGATTTTTGGGAATGTGAAGGAGGAAAAACAAAGGTTGCAGGCTAGGCTTCTGGAATTAGACTCAATGGAGGGGGAAGGAAGGTTGAATAGGGAAAGTAAGAGGGAGAGATGTGAAACCAAACAACAATTAGAATACATGGTTTTTAAAGAAGAGGTCATGTGGAGACAAAAGGCTAAAGTTCTTTGGGCTAAAGAAGGGGACTGCAACTCAAAATTCTTTCACCAGATTTTGAGAGGAAGATTAGGCAGAAATACTATCAATAGATTGGAGATGGATGATGGTTCCATTGTGAAACCATTGAAAATAAAGTTTTAGAATTTTTCCAGCAACTTTATTCAAAAGAGAATGTTGTAAGGCCTGGAATTGAAGGAATACAATGGTGTCCTATTTCAGTTGACAGAGCATCCTGGTTGGAGAGACCTTTTGAGGAGGAGGAAATTAAGATGGCTATTCAGAGTTCTTGCAGAGGTAAATCTCCTGGTCCTGATGGGTATTCATTGGCGGTGTATCAAGATTGTTGGGAGGTTGTTAAGCAAGACTTGTTAGAGGTTTTTAAGGAATTCTACAAGTCTGGTGTTGTAAACTCTTCCACTAACTCTACCTTCATTTGCCTTATTTCAAAAAAGAAAGAGCCTTCAAAATTGAGTGAGTTCAAACCCATAAGTTTAGTGACAAGTCTTTACAAGATCATTTCTAAAGTTCTCTCTTTTAGACTCAAAGAGGTGTTAGGAGAGACTATTTCTTACTCTCAAGGTGCTTTTGTGAGGGATAGGCAGATTTTGGATGCAGTTTTAGTTGCTAATGAAGCTGTGGAAGAGTATAGAAAATGCAAAAGACCTGGTCTTGTTTTCAAAATGGACTTTGAGAAAGCTTATAATCACGTTGATTGGGACTTTTTAGATTTTGTGTTGGAAGCTAAGGGTTTTGGGCAAAAGTGGAGAAGTTGGATAAGGGGTTGCTTAAATTCTATCAGTTTCTCTATCTTCCTGAATGGTAGACCTAGAGGTAAGATTCATGCTTCTAGAGGTCTTCGACAAGGGGACCCTCTCTCCCCCTTTCTATTCACAATTGTGGTAGATGTTCTGAGCAGATTAATGGATAAGGCTCAAGAGTGCAATATGGTTGAGGGTTTCTTAATTGGTAAAGATAAAATTCTGGTTTCTCATCTTCAATTTGCTGATGACACAATTTTCTTCCATTCCGATGATGTAGAAAAATTTCATAATCTCCTCAAAGTAGTGGATTTTTTTGTGCAATTTCTGGTTTGAAAATTAATTTGAGGAAGAGTTCAATTGTAGGCATAAATTTTCAGGGTCAAAAGTTAATTGACTTGGCTTTTTCAGTTGGGTGTGAGATGGGGAATGGGCCTTTAAAGTACCTAGAATTACCTCGTGGGGGGAACCCTAGGAAAGTTGATTTTTGGGCTCCAGTCTTGGAGAAAGTTGAGAGGAGATTGGATGGGTGGAAGAAAGCTTGTCTATCCAAAAGAGGGAAGTTAACTCTTATCCAATCTGTTCTATCCAGCCTTCCTACTTATTTTATGTCTTTATTTCAAATTCCTGTGTCAGTGGCTAAAAGGATAGAAAAGGCTGAGGGATTTTTTGTGGGAAGGCATAGGGGAGGGCAAAAAAGATCATTTTGGTCAGCTAGAAGGTAGTCTCTCAACCTCAATCCAAGGGGGGTCTAGGGTTAGGAAATATTATTTTCAGAATAAGGCCTTGCTTGGGAAGTGGTTATAGAGGTTTCCTTTAGAAGTTAATTCTCTTTGGTTTTATGTTATAAAAAGTAAGTATGGATTGCATAAAAATGGTTGGGATGTAGCTGATGTTGTTAGGGGGAGTTCTAGATGTCCTTGGGTCTTTATCTCAAAAGGGGAAACTGATTTTTTATCCAATATTAAGCTGATGGTTGGTAATGGGCAAAGAGTTAGATTCTGGGAGGATAGCTGGATTAAGGAGGCTGCTCTTTGTGATCTTTTCCCTCGATTATATAGGCTTTCTCGAGGTCATGAGTGCTCTATAGCTAGCATGTTGAACTACTGTATTTCGTAGTGGAGTTGGGATTTTAAGTTCCGTAGAAACTTGAATGATAGAGAATCTGAACAATGTGCTGAGATGCTTGGGATCCTACAGGGGGTTTCTCTTAATGATATGAAAGAGGATAAGAGAGTTTGAAATTTGGATAAATCAGGATGTTTCTTTACTAAATCTTACTTTCTTAGTCTTCTAGATAACCCCCAATACCCCCTCTTTTTCTCCTTCTCACCGGATTTGGAAAGCTAAAGTTCCTACAAAGGTGAAGATGATGGTTTGGTTTGTTGCTCATAGAAAAATCAACACAAATGACATGGTTCAGAAAAGAAGACCTAATATGGCTTTATTTCCAGAATGGTGTGTCGTTTGTAAAAAAACTTCAGAGAATGTTGATCATCTATTTCTTCATTGCACTGCTGCCTACTTTTTGTGGTCTAACTTATTTAAGACATTCAATCTAAGCTGATCAGCTCCTGCCTCATGTTATTCCCTACTTTTGAAAAGCTTTTCTTGCTTGAAAAGGAAAAAAAAAAGCAAGGGTTCTATGGAACTGTGCAGTCTTGGCTATTTTTTGGGTGGTGTGGAATGAAAGAAACCAAAGAATCTTCGATAACAAAACTGGAGAAGATCCTTCACACCTATGGGACAAAGTCAAGTTCTGGGCTTCCCTATGGGCATCCATTACTATTGAATTCAAAGACATCTCTTTCTTTTTTATTTTGCTTAATTGGGAAGCTTTTGTATCTTAAGAGGGTTGCATTCTTAGTGAGCTAGTGTTTTGGGGTATTGGGATATTTTGATTTGTGCAATTTTTTAGTGTTCTTTTTAGTTTGGGACTTCTCGTCCTTTCTCTGTCGATTTGTAGTCATTCCGTTCCTTGTACATGTTTCTTTTAGTTTTATAATATTTTGTTTATTAGCAAAAAAAAAAAATTCATCAAGGAAAAGAAAACATTTGTTCTTTGTTGTGTTGCATTACTGAAGTTCATTGGCACTTGTTATTTTCCAACTCTTCTTGTTTTTTATGATGACAGTTTTTTCACTAAACATTGCAGGATAAACCTGAACGAGCTATTAAGATATTTGCTAAAATGAGACAATTAAAACTGAGGCCAGATATGAGGACTTACGAGCTGCTGTTTTCAGTATTTGGTAATGTGAATGCCCCTTATGAAGATGGCAATATGTTTTCACGGGTGGATTCTGCTAAAAGGATAACTGCCATAGAGCTGGATATGGCGAGGAACAACTTTCAGCACAGTCATATATCTATGAAGAACTTGGTAAATTCCTGCCTTGTGTAATCCATTCCGTTTCCATGGATGAATAATGAATTTGGTTCCACTACTTAAAACCATAAACTAGGATGTCACTTTATTTTATATATATATTTTCATATGGTTCCTGAAAGATAGCTCTTTTAATTTCTGGATTAAGAGATATCCCAGTTATATTCCCTCCAGTGACCTCAGAAATTATTTATCCTTTGGACCAATATCCTTAATAGGCTTCCTTTGGTGGAACTCTCTCAGAAAGAATACCATGTGCCCTCTGGATGCACCATGTATGGGTCACTGTGGCTCTGAAATTATGTAAAATGTCAAGCTGATTTAGTGAAAAATGCTGCAAGAAGCATCTGACTGGGTACTGCTTCTTGAAATGTATTTTAATGCTAAGTTTTCTACGAGTTCATAACATTATTAAGAACTTCTGAATTCCATTTATCTTAACAATTTAATGACAAAGCTCTTTAGCCTTCATATTTTTCTTCTTTCAACATTTCTTATGAAATGGAAATGTGACTGTAGGCTTGTTTACATTTTTTGTGACACAAAGCCTTGTCATTACCATTTTATCCATTGCTGAGGGTACATTATCGTCCTCCTTTTTGTTTCTCTTTTTTAGCTTAAAGCTCTTGGAGCAGAGGGAATGATAAGAGAGCTGATCCAGTATTTCCGTGATAGTAAAACTCTCTTGGGAACGCCCACCTATAATACAGTGTTGCATTCGCTTGTTGAAGCTCAGGAAGTAAGTACTCTGGATGAATTTGCTATAGTTTGCAATTGCTGCAAGATGATTTGTAGGTTAATATTATCATGTATATTGACTATTAATTATCAATTTACCTTGTTACGCAGAGTCACAGAGCTATTGAAATATTTAAACAAATGAAACCTTGTGGTACCCCACCTGATGCTGCGACTTACAACATAATGATTGATTGCTGTAGCATTATAAGATGCTTCAAATCTGCTTCTGCACTAGTTTCCATGATGGTGCGGGATGGGTTTTATCCACAGACAAAGACATTTACTGCTCTTATAAAGGTATCCTTTTCTGTTGTTACTGTGTATCAAGTAACATTAATTCTTATACTTTTGTTTTATCCTGTTCAAGAAGTTGAATTGAGTTAAAACAGTGACAATTACCTGTCTCATTATAAGTAATGCCAGAAAGTTATTTCTAATCGTTGAGCATGTTTTATGTCAGATACTCTTGGACCATGGAGACTTTGATGAAGCATTAAAACTGTTGGATCTTGTTAGCTTAGAAGGGATTCCACATGATGTTCTGTTGTATAATACAATTCTTAAAAAGGCATGTGAAAAGGTGAAGCATCTCATGTTTCCTATTTCTCCACACACTTTTAAATTAGTCTCTTTTTTGTTCTTTGTTTTATTTCTCGACACATTTTTAAATTAGTCTCTTTTTTGTTCTTTGTTTTATCACAAAGGCTATTTAATCGATGCACCAAAACACAAATGGTTAACATTGCATTTGCTTCATTCATGATTGTATGGCAGGGAAGGATAGATGTAATTGAGTTTATCGTTGAGCATATGCACCAAAACAAAGTCCAGCCAGATCCATCAACCTGCCATTTTGTGTTTTCTGGATATGTAAACTGCGGTTCCCACAATGCCGCAATGGAAGCATTGCAGGTGCTAAGTATGCGAATGCTTTGTGAAGAAGTTAGCACTTTGGAAGGAAAGAGATCAGATTTTGAGGATCTCATCCTTGCTGAAGGCTCGGAAGCTGAATCACGAATACTCCAATTCTGTGAATATTCTGATGAGAATCTTGCATTTACAGCTGCTCTTCTGCAGTTAAGATGGTGTGCTATAGTTGGGTTCCCAATTTCTTGGTCACTCGATCGAGCTACTGGGCTAGAAGACTTTCAAACTAACTCTTAACTCTCGGAAACAAGAGACTGCTTGATTGATTAATGATGATAGGTATAATTTTTTTTCACCAATAAACTTCCCCAAAAGGGTAAGCAATTTTGTTTTCTAGAAAAGCATCCTGGTTTTGGATCTTCAACAAAATCATCCATCATCTATTCGTCTTCGATCATCCAATGTGTCCCTAAAGAGCCAGAGGGGGATCAATGAGATTATAGTTTAAACCTTAGCGGGAGCCAAAGCATAAAACATTTCTCGAGAGGCTAAAATGTGAATAATTATTTCCATCTTTCAATTGATTTTGTGGGTTTCTTTTTCTCCTCGTCACGGGAGAGAGGGCGTATCAGAGCTTCGCCCTTGAATACATAAAGCTTTAAAAAAAATTAAATTTATAGTAAAGACGCTAGTTTTGAAAGAAAACATAATTATAACTAAAGGAAAATTAATAAAATGTTAACCAGGAAATCCACCTTACAGCAATTTTTTTTTTTCATATTAATTGCCTGACCCGCATTATACCCTGAAAAATTTAGCTTCTGTTTTTCAGCTAAGAAGCCATTAATTCCCAAATTGCTTTCGCTTATTAAAAGCATAAATGCCACAAACTTTTATTGTTGTCACAATACCCGTGGATATTATTATCTTCACCATGTGGCAGTGAGATGATAAAATGAATCGCCATTTATTGTTTGACAGTCTGTGATAATGACATTATGGCATAACTTGGTAATACAATTTTATAAACATAGTATTGTTGTAATCAAATTCATTAAACACACGGACATGCTTCTATTCAGGCCCATCCTTGCATCCTCAGGAGTGAAAGTGAAGGAATAATTTTGCATTCTCAGGGGACCAAAGGTGAAATTAGCAACAAATAAGAGGTTTTAAGGAATGAAAACTTCTTAAGACATTTTCTATGTATCATCTTAGTAGTCTCTTAACCTTTCAATGTTAGAATGTAAGTGAATTATGGCATTGATGCGATGAAAGTCTATAATTCAAATAAAAGTATATATATACAAAAGTTTTTATATGAAGCTCATATTCTAAAATAATGCATGACCAATCAATGAATGTCATTTGATTAGTGACATTAACTTTCTATAATATCATTAATAAAACAATTTTGCAGTACCAAAAAAATGAATAACTTGTTAATTGTCACTAAATTTATATCCCAACCTTATAACATTACTCTTCAAAGAAAGTGCAGCTCCCTTTTAATGTTCAACTACTAATTTACATTAGGCTATTACTGGAAAAGCAATAATCCATTTTTTTATTAAGGAAAATAATAAATAAAGATGGTTCATTACTCTTCTGAGTCGCACAATTTTTAAAATAACACTTTCAACAAAGAACTTATATATAATCAAAGGATTATTTTCACCCTATACCCAAATATTTTGACATTTTTCACCGCGCACTGAAATATTTCAATAATTTCTACCGCACCCCCATTTTCATTAATTTGACTGTTATTTTGAACAGAGCTATTTGAAATTTAGTTAAATATCAGAAATACCCCTCATCTTGAGTTGAAAAAAAATTAATTGATATAAAATACTAATCCAATAATCGATATTTACATTAAAAATTTTAAACTAAAAGTAATTACGCAATAATCCCATCAATTAATTTATAAAATAAATTTAATTTATCATTATCAACTAATATTTAGAGTATGAACTTTCCAATTTGCCCTTTGACTGTTAGAATAAACAGTCAAATTAACAGATTTAGGTGCATGATAAAAATTGTCAAAATATTTGGAGATGCAGTGGAAAATGTCCAAACATCCAGTGGTAGGGCAGAGTTAACCCATAATTAAATTTCCAGAAGCTGTGTTTATTTGTTCTTCAGTGACCACTATAAAATTACCAGACGAACAAATATAGCCAACCTGGATGATCGAATATAGACAACCCAGTTGAGGATAAGGAACCAATACCCACTTTTTAATTGTAAAAATAATAAATAGTTAGTTGAATTTCAACTAGAAGCCTGAGAAGAATTGAATTCAGTTTGAGCATTCATATAGAGCGAAGGCATTCAACCAAATATTCTAGCATGAAAACAATCGGGAAAAAGGTCTTTGAAGGAAGCTGCTTGAAGATTTTTCATTCAGTTCAACATTTGACCTCTTTTTTATTTTTATTTTTTTAATTTAAACATAACACAACTGGTAATTAAATTTTCCCCTACGCATATAAACAGGGTCAAAACTTCAAACAGTAGATCTCCTATTAACCTAATAGATTCTAGAAAATGAATTAGCTAGCACCTACACCTTTTTAACCTGAATATTGAAAAAGATCATCACAGTTCCTTCTAACATTTACATTAACCCCCCCAAAAAAAAAAATTCTACCGAATTCTCAGTTTCCGTAAAAGATTTGGAAATGTTTAAATCTCAGATTAGCATGCAATATGAAGATTTTTGCTGATACCAATGATTAAACACTAAGCTATTCCACATTTGTACAAAAGTAATTCAAACAACTGTTTCACTGCTAAGGTGAATGTAACAGGCTAACGGCTACCAACAGTCATACAAGAACAAGGAACTTAATCTACAACTTCTACGAACATCAAATGTAAAACTACAAACAGAAAGTATGTTTCATTTCCATTTCCTACCATATTTACATTTCCTTTTCCATTTGTCACACCAAGTAACTGCCTTCCTCCCAGATTTCCATATTCTAAAAAATTTTCGATTATTCAACCAGGCAGAATAATCCTTACCCGGTTTGCACTCAATAAAGTCAGCTAAATCATCAATATCAGATGAGCTTTGGGAACTGTCTTGTATGCATTTGAGAAAGATCTCACCATTGCAGACTTCTCCTGGGTCCTCTTCAATGCTTATAGAAGATTCCATGTCATTCAGGGGACAGGCATTTTCTGAAGTTTTTGTTTGGTTGTCTGTGTTTCTTTTGTGTAAACTTGAATGATATCTCTTCCTGCAGCAAAACAAAAGAAGAGTAAAAATGAAAAGATAATAGAGGATAAGTGGCATACAAGAAATCACAAAATCAAAAGTTACCATAAACTTTTAATTTTTTTTTTTTTAAAGATAAGTGGGAGGGCGAAGTCCATATTGATTTTTAAGCCCCTTAACCCCCCCCCCCCCAAAAAAAAAAAATATTTGAACCCAAGTGGCTAGCCAAATAAAAAACTGTTTGAAATCCACTCAGCCACGCCCTTGGGGGAAAGTTACCATAAACTTGAGTGGGTTGGGTTTCAATAATAATAAACAAGTTAGTAAGAATCCAATAACAAAAAAAAGACAAGCATAAAAAGTACCTATACATGTAGAAATGTCATGGTCGATGCTAAATTTAAAGAGGGAAAACTATAGACTGAGCTTTACTGAGATAGTATGAGTTGACGCCATACTTAAAGGCAAGGTTCTGTAGTTCTATAAAGTTCCCTGAATATTCAAGAAAAATATCCATTGGCTAAAGAATTTCCAACGACTTGTGCAGAGCAATTGCACCTGGTAAAGGTTTTCAGGTAAAATCTTCAATTGCTAGAATAGCATGCTACATTATCTGGCAAGATATCGAATATGACTTGAGAGTCAAGTTTAATTTCATTATAGTGCTCTTTTTCCATATCAACAGAATAGTAGTAACCTTTTGGAGTAGAATAAGTTGTAGTCAACTAACTCCAAATTAACAAAGCAAAGTAAAAGCTAAATTCATTTTCCAATAAGGTCATGTTTCCTTTAAAACAAACATAAGAAAAGCTGTGTCCCTCAAATATTTTCTACAACCTGAAAGCCAAAATACAGTGATTCTTTCATAAGGTGTCAGTAGCATTCTTATAAACCACAGGCTTCAGCATTTTGGAATAAATGTTGAGTTTTATTTTAATATAGGCAGACACCCAAAAAGTGCACATATGATTCACAAATTTCAAGCTTCTATTGCAAAGAAATGACAGATCATAAGGTGATACTTTATACAATGTACAGAGTTAGATGAACCTGCTTGCAAAGGAACACAAATACAAAGTAGATTCTACCTAGAACCATGTCAAATTCAGTACAAGAAAATTACAGATGGCCATGTAGAAGGAAACTGAAACAACACATTCACAACATGCTCAACATCAGCAAGCAGAAGATAATGACGTACCCCAAGTACAGTTTCTGAATGTTATGAAATTTTGAAGCAATTTTGTTGCTGGTCCTTTGCACCCGTAATGCCTGCAGCATTAACTCATAATTTTAAAATAGGGTAGATAGAGCAAAAATGAACTTTAAAAAAGTGATCTGAGAAGGCATAAGCATACCTGTTTGATTTTATCTGAAGATTTAGGTGAAACAGACCCCAATCCAGAATTGAACGGCAACGCCAGTGCATCTAAATCACCCTCTTCAAAAACAAATAAATTTAACAAGGACATCATTGTAAATATGCACTCCTTAACTAAGAAATCAAGCCTCCTAACATAACTTGATGATAGCAAGCCTGAGAAATGGAGAAGCATCCATTTTGACTCCTTATGCCTTGTTGGGTGAGCTTTCATCATTTCAGTTATGAACTTCTGAATCGGTAAATGTAAATTATAATGTTGAAAGCCACCAACAAGATGCACTATGAAATCATATTCCTTGCGTAACAAAACATCCTGCAAGGTTTTTAGACAACCAGAGCTGCTACCACGCCTTAAACACAAAATAGCTTGTGACATCGAACTACTCATTAACTTCAATATCGAAGCAAGAAGAAGTATGTCTTCAGGATTTCTACCCTCATTCCACAATTTAGTATCACACATATCATCAGAAGAGCCTCTAATTATAATGGAAGTTAATACTGACAAGATTTTATCTTCAAATGTTTTATCAAAAAGATACAAACTCTCCCTCATATATGCAATAGAGCTGTCCAGCAAGTCAAATTTGGATCTATTGTTTACATAAGAATCCCAGTAAACATATAACTTGCTAAATACATGGTTAATCATGTTCCTAGTGACCGGCTGAATATAAGACTCATATGTTAGCTGACTACTCCCAAGCATACATGATTTAACAGTTGAACAGTTACTACCTATAGGATCACCAACCATATCCAAGCTTGACATGTGTCTAGCATACAAAATGATTGACCTTTCAAATGCTGTTAGGTAATCTGTGATCGTAATATCTGGTTTCAAATGCTTAGAACACATGCCTATACCTATGGCTTCAGCTACCAATAGAATCAGATATGCCTGAAACATTTTTGGTGCAGAAAGCATGATGGGGTTCTGAAGCAAGGATAAGGATGCAGTCAAGCTCATATTTGGAATCCTGTAATCATTTTCATGCTGCCAAACTAATCTGTTGAGGAAACCTTCAAATGATTGCTCAATAGAAAATGATCTGATAAAATGAGCAGCAATCACCTCCAACACAGTTCCAATATCACCATGAGCAAAGTGGCAACTGAATAGCATTTCACTTGTGGAAGATGCAGAATCAATTAACAGAAAGCACTGTTGCAATGATTTATGCATCAAAAGCTCATCTGTAAATACCTCAAGTAATGCACTCACAACAGATTGATTGGAAGATCCCAGCGAACACAGATGTGTGTATTCACAAGGAACCAACTTTGGAAAGCTGATAGACATTTCCGTCTTCTCGTTTCCCCAACCCACTTCCACTGAAATCAATCTACTAAGTATAAAAAGTAGAACTTGGCCATTTTGTATCAAAGCGTTTTGGTCAGACACCCACAACAAGGTCAAAATAACCATACAACACCTCAAAAGCAGGGTTAGCTCTTCAATGTAAGCCGAAAAATGCAAACCCAAAATACCTTGACCTTGTTCATAAGCATAGAACAACTGATTAAACCGATTATCACATTCTTTGAACAAAACATCAGAAAGGCTACAGATTTCATCAAACTTAATGACAAAACCACACACATTGAACTCTTCATCGGACAAATTTACTGTCTCAATCAACGACAAGCGATTCAATAGGTAATATAAACTCTTCAAAATTGGCAGCTTTAGACCCTGAAATTTAAGAAACAATTTATAAACTGAATATCCATCAATTTATCAGATATATATAGCTGTGCAAGCAAAGGGTACCTCTTGAGAGTGAATTTGGGAAATTAGGGTTCGGAATATAGGAGGTGGAGATGCAAAGGTACTTTCACTTTGATTATTATTCCTCTCCTCTTTATTCTTCCTCGTATACGTGAGCTTTTTGGCTGCCATGTCAGAATCTTCTACAATGTGAAACGAAATCTGGCATCGCAATTGGCTCAGAGTTAGAAAAATCTTTGTCGTGATATGGCAGCTAAAAAGCCGGAGAATATAGCACTATAGTAGCATTTTTGAAGCAAAAGAAGAATAAATACAATAAAAATAAAATCACCTACATGCTCTTAATCTTATGCTTCAAAGCCTTCCACATGCTTCAGAACTTGAAAGGCATCAAACAACCGATTGGGAATTGCTGCAGATTTGGCCCAGACAAACAAAATGCCAATGAGAAACGATAATAATAGGAGCATGTCAGTTTCGTTTTCTTTTTCATTTAGTCCAATCTTCTCATTCAAGAACTAAAAGCTTAAAAAATAAAATTGGACTAAAAATCAAAAACAGAACGCGCGGCTACGAGCAGCGGCGTCGGCTCGTTGGTGACTGGTGTGATGAGTGCGTTGGGCTGCCGTTTTGTGCAAAACTTCAGTTCATTTTTTCATTTTTCAATTTCTTTTTAAGTGGAAAACCGAACGGTGTTCCGGTTCGTCTCGCATCGAACCGGATAAAAACGACTGGTTTCCAAATTTTCAAACCCATAGGTCTCTTTTGACAAACTCGATTCAAATTGAACCGAAAATTTTGGTATGGCTCGGTTCATTGAGCTCGAATGAGGTTTCTTGAGAGACATTATTTTTCACACGCCTCATAGTATATTCGTTTGAATTTTAAATTAATATATTGATAAATCAATATGATTTTATTCTTGAAATGTTAAATTCTATTGTTACGAAAGCAATAATATAAGTATTTTAAAGAATCTTTAAAAAATGCAGAATCAGAGACTATAAATTTAAGTAATTAGTTCAAATAATAAGAATTAAGGAGCATTTCCCCACAAGATAAATTATTGATTATGAAGGAAGTAGAGAGTGTTAAGCATAGGTAAGAAATATATGAATCAAAAGAATGGAAGATTTTTACTTCGAAATGTAAATGCATAAATGCCAAATAAGGATACAAAGAAAACAACGAAATTGTAAATGCATAATATACTTCAAAATTTAATTTAGCCGCTGATGAATTAATTAATCCCAATAATGGCTAGCGATATTGGAAGGCAAATCGTCGTGAGCCTTGATTGTTTTGCATGGAGTGAGCTGATCAACGAATGCTGCAGCAACAGTGGCTTGTGATGGTAGCCTTCTTTGGCGCATTTTGTGATGACGTAATATTACCGCTTCAGCCTTTTCATCAACGTGATCTCTTTTCAGGGTTTCAGCTGAAGGAATCGGCTTGGAGCCAGCAGGGCCGTCGCTGCCATTGACGGATGATGCCGGCGGACGAGGGTAAAAGAAATCAGTAGGAAAGAAATAATACTGAAGGCCAGCCATGAAATGATCGAAAAAAATGAAAAATATATGATAAAGCTCTTGGAACAGAATGAAGATTTTGTTATGTTTTGTTACGTGTATTAATCAGGCGGTCTTGTTCTTTATTTATACGAAATCCAAACATTTGACCGAGTGGTTCAAGCCTTCAAGAAGGTCAATGCCTTGCGCTTAGGATTTGGATTTGAATATTGTCATATGATATTGATTTTAAATTGTTGTGTATTGACCACTCTTACGATTAGAATAGAAGCTTCCTAATTGTAAAGAAAGTTCGAGTACCTCCTAGGAAGCCCACATGCCATAATATTTGTTTTAAGAACAAGCTCTCCAGCTACCGATAACTTTCATTTATTTTACTCTAGAAATTTTCATCAGTTTAAGCTCTCGAATATCATAAAAAAAAATTCACAGTTTGAATATTTATAACAATCTATTGCGTACCTTAATTGGTAAAAATATAATTAACTCGAAAAGTCCAATTGGTTTGGCCCATGTATTGGAATAGAGAGAGAGGGTCTCACACTAATTTTAGAAGGAGAAATTATTTAATTTATAATTGCGTTATATAAATGTAATGAGGGTGTGCCAAAATTGGGAGAAAAAAAGAATCTTTTACTATATAATTTAGTAAAATGGGATTAAATAATCTTTTGATCTATAAGGAAATAACTACCCCAAATTAAGAACTGAGTAAAGGAAAAAACATAACAGATAAGAACATGTTCATATATCTCTTTTTGCACTAAAGGAAGTAGAAATAATTTTTTTTTAATTATTTGAAACGATTTTTCTAAGATACTGTATGAACTTTTATAATATTGATAATGGATGGAGTTGTTATGGATGCTTCGAATTAAATATTTTAATCATTACCATTGATTTAAATATACAGAGATGATAATAAAAATTTAATTACTTCGTCTTTGTGCAGGGCATCAAATGTTTTTGCAACATCTGATATTTTTTTTTTGTCTGCAATGACATTGGATTATAAATTTCAATTTTTACCATAAACAATAAACTATATACAACTCTTTTTCAGTTTATAGTTGTGGTTTTTTAAGCGAAGTTGTGGTATATCTGTTTTGCTTTTGAATTCAACATGTTTTCAAAATTAATTACTCATTTTTATAATTGAAACAATTTTATAATTTTAAAGTCTTACTTATATTCATTGATTTTTTTTTTATGAAATTTCTCTTAGGCTAAGATTGGGTTGAATGACTGTTGCAATATTTACTAATTTAGCAATGTTTTAGCGAAGAACAGAGAGTAAGATGACAAACAAAGGTTGAGTGTGTTAATAGTAAAATACATATTTTTTAAAGAAAAATATTGAAGTTTAGATAGAGTATCCTTTTTTTCATTTTAAAGATTTATTTAATCAATAAAATAATGGGTAAATTAAATGTTAAATAATAAAAATCAAAACATTGTCTAAGTAACTTCTAATTATGTGAAACTTTTGATTAAATTTAACAATACATATTTATGCTACTATTGATATTGTAATATAAATTACAGCATTATAAAATGACCATTATTTAAAGATAAATTTGAGCATGTATGGCAGGAAAGCTCAGTCCAGGCCAAGCGCAAGTGCCATTGGGCATATTTTTTAAATACCCAGGCTGGGCTCATATTTTACCTAAAATGCTCAATCTTATTCCAAAAAATAAAAATAAAAATAAAAATTATATTTTATTCTAATTAAAATATACTTTTTAATATTTATTTAACCCACCTATAACTAAAGTTATAATTCTTTTGATCGCAAATTTCAATACCTAATTTAATAAAAATAAAATTTTACAAATTATAAATTTGCAGAACATAATTGAAAAAAAAAACGTAAAACATGACCTCCGAGCCCTGTAAGAAAAAGCTCGGCTAAAAGGGGCCCAACCCGACCCCAGTATTAAAAGAATTGTTCAAGCTGGACTCGTGCTTTTCCACTCCCAGCCCGAGCTCAAGGTTTTGCTTTTCCATCCCTCGTTATATCTTAACATTTGAATCATGACATCACAACATGCCTTTAAGTTTGTAGAACTAATACAGGCCTAACCTAGAACCTAAACCTAGACCGAATCCACAACCGAAGCCTAATCCAAGAAAAAGAAAGCCCAAATGAGAACCAGCCCAAGCCACATCCCCTAAAAATTCACACACTCTCTCTCAGTGACTCCGGCACCTTCTTCCCTAAGCCCCAAAACCCTAACTCCTATAAAATCCTCATTTTTCCAGCACACATATGTCTTCAATTTAGCCACCTCCATCTTGAACCCTAATAAACCCCCAAAGCCTATAACACTCACGCTCACACTCACCCGTCATGACTGAAGTTGAGCTCTCCCGCACTGAGAAGAAAAAACACAAAAAGAAATCATCATCAGCATCGGCTGACGCAAAAAATGACGCCGCGGCCCACACCACTGTCTCCGCCGACGCCGACGACCTCAACGCCACCGCGAAAGACTTCATCATCAAGCCCCAGAGCTTCACTCCCTCTATCGACACCTCTCAGTGGCCGATTCTCTTGAAGAACTACCACCGCCTCAATGTACGAACCGGACACTACACGCCTCTCCCCAACGGTTACTCCCCTCTCAAGCGCCCTCTCGCCGACTACATCAGGTACGGCGTCCTCAATCTCGACAAACCCGCTAACCCATCTTCCCACGAGGTCGTTGCCTGGATTAAACGCATCTTGCGTGTCGAAAAGACTGGCCACAGCGGGACTTTGGATCCCAAAGTGACCGGTAATCTCATTGTTTGTATTGATAGAGCCACCCGTCTTGTTAAGTCTCAGCAAGGTGCTGGGAAAGAGTACGTTTGTGTTGCTAGACTACATGATAAAGTGCCCGATGTTGCTAAAGTAGCTCGGGCGCTTGAGGGTTTAACTGGGGCTGTTTTTCAGAGACCGCCATTGATCTCTGCCGTGAAAAGGCAGCTTAGGATTAGGACTATATATGAAAGTAAGTTGCTTGAGTATGATGCAGATAGGCATTTAGTTGTGTTTTGGATTTCCTGTGAGGCGGGTACGTATGTGAGGACTATGTGTGTGCATTTGGGTTTGATTCTTGGCGTTGGTGGGCATATGCAAGAGTTGAGGAGGGTTAGGTCTGGGATTTTGGGGGAGAATGATAATATGGTGACTATGCACGATGTGATGGATGCGCAATGGTTGTATGATAATTATAGAGATGAAGCTTATTTGAGGAGGGTGATTATGCCTCTTGAAGTGCTTTTGACTAGTTATAAGAGGTTGGTTGTGAAAGATACAACTGTGAATGCTATTTGTTACGGAGCAAAGTTGATGGTTCCGGGGTTGCTGAGGTTCGAGAATGACATTGAGGTTGGTGAGGAAGTTGTTTTGATGACTACAAAGGGGGAGGCAATTGCTTTGGGGATTGCGGAGATGACTACTGCTGTCATGGCAACTTGTGATCATGGTATGGTGGCGAGGATCAAGAGGGTGGTGATGGATAGGGATACCTATCCGAGAAAATGGGGTTTGGGACCGAGGGCTTCTATGAAGAAGAAATTGATTGCTGAAGGGAAGTTAGATAAGCATGGGAAGCCGAATGAGAAAACACCTCTAGAGTGGACAAGAAATGTGGTTTTGCCACCTGGTGGGGATTCTGTGGTCGCTAGCCTTGCGGCTGCAGCTGAACAGACTGTAGCTGAGAAAGAGACTGCTGATGTGAAAAAGCGCAAATTAGATGCGAGTGGTGATGGCCCTGCTTTGAATGCTAAAAAGGCTAAAGTTGAAGAGAAAGTAGAGGTTGAGAAGGAAGAAACTGTGAAGGTGAAGAAGGTGAAGGAAGATGAGGCTGAGGAAATTGAAGTTGAGAAAAAAGAGAAGAAGAAGAAGAAAAAGAAGGACAAAGAGAATGTTGGTGCAGACACAGAGGTGGTGGGAAAGACTGAGAAGGTGAAGGAAAACAAGGACAAGGACAAGGATGGAGTTGGCTCACCCGAAACAGAGAAGTCTGAGAAGAAGAAAAAGAAGAAGAAAGACAAAGAAGGTGAGGAAGCTAAGGTTGTTGACAATGGTGAAAATGTTGAAGCTGATAAAAGTGAGAAAAAGAAAAAGAAGAAAAAGAAGAATAAAGATGCAGAAGACGGGGAGTAGAAGATGTAGTTTGTATTTTTTTTTATTTCTTGTTTTTCTTTTTGTCTGTGCTTATTGTACGGCATTTTAAAATGTCTCTTTAGTAGCTTTTGTAATTTTCTTTTAGCCAAGTTTTTAGTTGAAAACAATTTTCGTAGTGGAGTTAGCATAATGAAATGCTTTCCTTGGCAAAATTATTTTTTGTATACTTATATCTTTGTTTGTCGGGCTGCAGTGTGTCTTATATTCCACCACATCTGTTAACATTTTCAACTTCAATCGATGGTCGGTGGTGTTTGTTGCTTGCTTTCCTCAGTGAAGTATTTAGATTCCTTGTGTAAAGTGGACTAATTGGTTACGGCCTAGTGAATATGTGTATTATGCAGCATAACAATGAGATTTGTTTTTTGATTGCTTTCTACTAGTTTCCAATTTTCAGTATGGCAAAGATGAAGCAAAGGAAAGTGCTAAATAAAACTGAGGATATTTTGGGGATCAAAAGGAATATATATACACGCAGCCAAGTGCTGGGAAACTTCTATGATTCATGAAAGTGTGCTAACCAGGCCTTTTGAAAGATATTTGGGAGCATATGGTGTTGGCTCAAATTTAAAACTAACGCTCTTTTGTTTAATTCTGGATTTGTATTCAAGCCTGTTACATTAGTGATTTTTTTAAATTATATACTTGATTAGAAAAGCACCATAGTACCTGGACAGTAGGTGCAACAAATTGGAATAGGGTTAAGGAGATTGGCCGAGTTACCAGAGGAGGTTGAATCTTTTTGTCCATTTTCTCCGTTTAAGAACTAGCCAAAATATACATTATCAACAAACCCAATTTCAAATGGACCATAATCAGAACTTGGAAGACGAACTTTAATGGATTGTATTAAGGTAGGATTTGACAGACTTATTATATTGAAATATATCTCAACTTTTAATGGATTATATGAAGATAAATTTCGACAGATTAACTATATTAAGACAGGTCTTGACAGATTTTTAATTATAATTTCAGTAAAATTATATTGTGTGCATTAAAAAAATTACTAATATGAATAGAATAATAGTTTTTTTAATACTTAAAAGGTTTTGAAAAGAAAAAAAAATTAGGATTTTTTAATATTAAAACTTGGACTTTTCAGTTTTATCATACAAAAATTGAGATCTTAAATGTAGAATTATTTTTGGGAACATATTTACACACTCTTTTAAATTTTAGAGGTTGATTGTTTAATGTCTTAAGTTTGAAAATTTATTAATTTAAGACCTTTTTTAAAAATATGCTTGTTTATTTTTTGTAACTTATGTCTGATATCTAGATATTTACATCTGAATACAAAAAATAAATTTTTATGACTTTTATCTGAATGGGAAAAGATCCGAATGACAAATAAATATTATATTATAAAAATATCTCTGTAAAATAATTTATTTCCTAAATTATAAAATCTAATCTTTTTTTTAATTTATACGGACATAAATGTCAAATAATCAAATTGAATATGTTTTTTTATTGTAAAAACAAACAAGATGTCATCTATATTCAAATATTAAAAAAAAAATCAAACATGTTATTCATGTTTTCATATTTAGACCCATTCAGATTTAAAAAAAAAAAAACAAGCGCTACCTTAATTTATCTTATATTTTTCACAAGCAAAATAGTCAATTGAACTTTATAATTATTTATTTTATAAAAGAATTATACAAGCATTCATCATTTGAAAACCTAATTTAAAAGATAAAATTAAGAAAAATTTTGGTTGTGTAGAAACTAATTTAAAAAAAGTTATAAAAGTAGTTAAAGAAAATGAAAAAAAAATTAAATTTAAAGCAGAAGGATAAGTGTGGAATTAACTTTTTTTTTAACATTGATTTTTCTTTTCAAAAAAAAGGAATCGAAGCTTTTTTACCCCAAATTTCAACTGGTGATTAATAGCCAACTAAATAACGGCATTTGTCAGGTATATGCTTCCAAAATTCATTTTTCTTAAGTGGCGTATGCCTAGTGTTTGATTAAATGCTTATGAGACATGTAATTGCAGCTTTTTTTTTTTTTTCGTTGAATGGATATGTTCTGCAGCTATTGCATTTGCTTCCTGCCTTTGACTTCGTTTGATTCTTTCTGATAAGTGGCGGCGGCGGCGACGGCGGCGCTGTTGTTGTGTTTTTTTAGCCACTAACTTGGATAAATGTCAGATGTGTAATTCTATTTTGAAAAAGTTATGGAGAGGTACTTAAAAAAAAAGTTGCCGCTAAATTTCGACGCGAAAGAAGTTACTTGTGAGTCAAAGTGAAGTCAAAATTGATTTGCCAGAACTTTCTACCGATCCTGGTCTGTGGCCTCTAATTTCGGATTATAACATTAACATTCAATGCCAAGTTTGGAAAGCATATCCACAGAGGGGCCCTTCTCAGCCTAGAGACTATAATTTCCCCTTTAAAAAATTTGGAGAAGTTCCAAGGCGCTTTGTGCCTGCTTGGTTAATGAATTTCCGATTTGGTTAGAATATAGTGTGATGAAAGATGCTGCATTTTGCCTATACTGTTATCTGTTCGAACCAGAAAATGGTGATCAAGTGGGTGGGGATTTTTTTGCCAATAAAGGATTTTCAAACTGTGTTTGCATTTTGCTTTGAGGATGAATTTCAAGATCCATTTGACCAATATAGTTTTCAAGATTCAAGCTTCCAAGGAGTTTTCCAAAAAAAATTTCTGGGCCATTTCCTTGAGCTTGTGCAATTTCCTGCCAATCATAATGAGAATATCAGAGCTCTTTCCTTGAAGAATTCTCCTGGAAAGCTCAAATTGACATCACCAGAGATCCAGAAAGGTATGGTATGTGCTGCTTTAACTGAAACTATAAGTGTTATTGTTAGAGAGATGGATGATTCACTATTTTAATTGATGAGTCTTTTGACTTAGAGGGGCAAACAATTGTGATTATCCATTACCTAGAGAAAAAGATTCAAGTGGTTGAGCCAGTTCTTGGCCCCCTAATACTCTCTGCATGACCACATTGCCACCCTTTGATCACCAGCCTCACCCAATCAGGCATGTGGCATTCACAAATGCAAACCCTAGTACCAGTGATGTTTCATTTGTGGCCCAGCCCTTGTTGTGCCTACACGCAGCCTCCACACTGCTGCAACATCCTTGCTTTGGCTGATTTGACACTCCTGCAAGCCTTGCCAATCGAATCACTGCTGATGTCATCCCTCCTCAACCCACTGCATATAGTCAGCCCACTGCCCCTCGTGTAAAACTTTTGCAGCCCCCTCATTCAACCAATAAGCCACAGTAGCCACTTGTGTCAGCTACCTTTCGTGGCCATGCACTGCTAACGAGAATCCATCTGGTGTGGTCACCATAATCCATTACCACACCTCAAACCCACCAAACTGTGGCCCTTCGAATGCCTTCAATCCATCATATGCTTCTACACTCAACCCGGTTAACATCTTAACCCTAATGCCGTTTCTAGACCTCCAAAATCCTTTGTTGATGCCGTGGCTAGTTTTGCAACTCCTTCAATCCCTTTTAAGCCGGTTCGGTTACCTAGAGGTGAACCTGCTGTTCTTTTCATTGTTGAGGAAGTTCAGGATATTAGCTAAGCTTTTAAACCGGCTCTTGTCGCTAAGTTTTTATTTGGCTGCCCCTGCCCTCCTATGGATGCTATGGGCAATGAAAGACTCAAGAGATCAAAAAGTTGACTTATTATCATGTTGAGTTATTCAATAGTGATTCAGACATTCAACTTAAAAAGCTAAGTAGTCGTTTTGACGAGAGAAACATTGAGTTCCTTATTTGCTGCTTTCTATAAGGAAGAACCAATACACTTTGCAGGATTTTATCCAAAAGAATTTTCTGCGATAGAGATCACGGCACTTAATGTCAACTTGATACTTACTTCTTGGACATGCGCTCTAGCCTTGAACTTTCAGAATTGAAAGGGATTCATCATCTTGCAAAGAAATTGGTTGAGATAAAAAAGGGTAAGGTATATTCCTTAGTTTGTTCACTGGTCATGTTGGCTTTGATTCTACTAGTTGCCACTATTACTGTAGAGAGACCATTATCAGCTACTAATTTTTTGAAGGCTGAATTGCGGGATGAGATTGGAGATCAGTGGATGAAAGATAACCTAGTTGTATATATTGAACAAGATGTAGTAGAAGTATTAAAAATGATGTTGATATAGAACGATTTCAAATCATGAAATTTGTTGAGAGCCATTGTAAATGATTGAACAAAGCTGCTATGATTCGATATTAGAGTTTTAATATTCAGCTTTTGCATTTAGTAGTTGTTCCTTGGGTTGGATTCTTGGTTTTGTCATTGTCAGCAATGATTATTTTCTTCTTGGCTGTAATGCAATGTTCTAATGATATTTGATCTTTAATGCTTGTTTAACTTGATATATTGCTTGTCTTTCATTTCTGGAATTCTGAACTTTAATATTATGAGCCATTTTTCTATGTCAAGGTTTTCTAATGTAGTGTCAGCTAGTGATGAATTTTATTTTTTTATAGTTCGGTTTTATTTGAAATTAGTTATGCAGTGTCATCATGAGAAATGTTTACAGTGAATTTCTTGAGGGTGTTTTCTTGAAAAGCATCCGTTATGCTGGATGCAGTGTTATAGAGCACTGCATTCAGAGTTTGCCTTTGGTCACAGTTATGTAAGTCCAAATTCAGAGCTCCTTAGTATTTCAATAATTATATCCATGCAAATTTGAGTAGTAGTATGTTGGAAATTATTATAAGCATGCATGTGTATGAACCTTTTAAGTAATCTAGTCAGGAAGGTCGAATTTTTGTTTGCTGTGCCAGAGGTCAAATTTAGAAAGTGTTTCTAGTCATTTTCCAGGTTTTATTGCATTAAATATGCTTCCGCTGTGCTCTGTTTTTCCAAAACAAAGGAAAAAGAAACCTGATTAGGCATCTTGTGTGGATTTAAAGAACTACGATTGCTGATAATTTTTTTGGTTTCAGTTATCTGTTTGTGATGACTGTGAAGTCACCTTAAGGATAATGTCATGATTACAATCTTCCAGTTTAAATGTCAGGTTATATGTAACAAAACAAACTGATTTTGAAACTGACACAATTTAAATGAAGAAAAAGATACCGTCATTGTGCTAAGACTAGACATGCTGAAGAGCAGACGAGTTATGATCACTTTAAGTGTCAGGAAAGCTAACAAAATAGAAAATACATTGGTTTTCTGGTTTTCTTAGACTTTATCTCGTTTCCCTACTACATGTGAACTTGATTAAGGCCCTATTCAGTATTTTCGTATTTTGGCTTCAAAGTCACAGTTGCTGTTAAAAATACTATAACTGTCATGACCCAACCCAGACCTTACAAGATATTGTCCACTTTGGGCCTTAACAAGGCCTGCATGGGTTTGTTTCTGGAGCGCCCATACACCCTAAAACGCATCTTGCCAATTAAGGGGTTGGATCACCCCTTATAAATCCAGTATCTCTCCCATGCTTTGCTGATGTGAAATTCGCCTAGGGTGTTACATATACCCCCCTTAAGGACTCAACGTCCTCACTGAGGTTTGTCCTAGCATCGCTCAAGAGGACACGCGGAACCATTCTGATACCATCTGTCATGACCCAACCCAGACCTGACAAGATATTGTCCGCTTTAAGGCCCGCACGGGTTTGTTTATGGGGCGCCCATACATCCCAAAACGCATCTTGCCAATTAAGGTATGGATCACCCCTTATAAACCCAACATCTCTCCCGTGTTTTGCCGATGTGAGATTCGCCTAGGGTATTACAATAACAATAAAATAAAAATTGATAGTGTATAATAAACATAATTTTTAAATAATAATTTTGAATAAAATAGTAAAGATAAGTTTTTCAACATACAAGACTACAAGTGTAGGTTATAATCAACTTAACTTTGAAACTACAACACTAAATGTTTACCAAATACTAATGTTGTAGCTTTGAAACTATAGTTGTCCAATCTCAATACCAAACAGTACATAACTTGTATGATTTTTAATTTCTACCATATTTCCAATTAGTATTATTTTTGGAAGTTTCAAAACACAATGCACACATTTTGTGTTACATTTCATTTTTCTGGTGTTTGATAGCCCAACTATAATATTATACTTGCAGAGTTATAGTTACATAAGTGTGAATTTGAAACTTTCTTTATTTACTCAGATTCTCCTTTAGTTACTAAAATTATTTTAAGG
The DNA here is from genome assembly GCA_030449905.1 of Luvunga scandens. Classification (NCBI taxonomy): domain Eukaryota; kingdom Viridiplantae; phylum Streptophyta; class Magnoliopsida; order Sapindales; family Rutaceae; genus Luvunga; species Luvunga scandens. The sequence continues at coordinate 716,700 of JASUUG010001097.1, read as the reverse complement.
AGCTCAAACATCAGTTTTCTTATCACCACGACCTTTGTCTTTACCAATTAGATAACATCTTCTCAGTCTCATTAATTTAGTCTGATAAGACTTTATTGTTCTCATTGTGCAGTAACATCCAGTCCATTTAACTTAAAAACAGTATTTAAGCAGCCAGAAACTACATAATCTATACGGAGACAGGAAGGAGTGTAAAACTTCATTTATTGCTTTCCAAAATTCAAAACTACATTGTAGCATTGATAATTGTTATCCTAAATACTCTTATATAAGCTATGTAATTTATGAAACAGCATAACTCAGTATTCTTCTTGTTTGAATAATGATTCATATCTATCTGCTATACTGCTTTCATTTTGAATTGATGGACATAAAACTTAGTTTTTCCACTGAGGTTCACATCCTCTTCATCCCATTGCCGCAGAGCTGCCTTAAATGATCATCAGCAAGTTTCTGCTTAGGCTATTCCTGCACATTGATTTTACATAGAAGAAAAGGTAAGTCAATGTAGATGTATCAACCATGAGATCAAAGTATCACTCACCATAAAAGATAAATGGTTTTTATTTGATACTTTATCAATTTTATATTTGGAAGCTATACAAATTCTAAGCTCCAGGAAAGACCTTGAAATTGATCTTCTCTCAACTGTTCTAGGATAATCAATTCAGATCGATGGCATTAAGTAAATGACTTGCTTATCAATAAAACTTTGTTCTTCACACTGATATACGTTTTTCCTATCCAAGGGCTTTAACTTATTCTTCTATGGCTTTTTAGATTCCTTGTTGGTTTGGAACTTATCTTGTAACTAACGGAATTCTTGCCTCATACAAACAGGAGAATGGAAGAGAAAAACTGAGAAAAGTGTGCTATTATTACCTTACAGACTATCTCAGGCATTTATGAGTCTTGGCTGAGGAGATACTGCAGGACTGTGTCTTTGACCAACATTAACTTCCAACATAGGAGTGACTGTTTCAAAAGCTTCTATGAGCAGTTCTACTTTTCTTTTCCGAGCTGGAGTTAGTTTAGCTACCACTTGCTGAAGTGCATGATCAAGCATCCATTCCTCAGCATTTTTTCTGTCTTCCATGTTTTGATGTCTGAGATGAACTTTCTCTGCTCCTTTGTCAGGCTCCAACGGCAGATATTGTGGCTCCCTTGGGTTGAATTTCCTCACCTTTTCCAATGACTTGATGAATCTCTTAAGGAGAATCACCTTTTTCAGATTGCTCCAGTTCTTCTGCACTTGTGGCTTAGATTTATTTGATGACTTTGAAAATGCTTCTGACTCGTCTGGGCCAGGGGTATTCTTAGAATTGAGCCTTGTTTCTTTTAGATCCACTGTTTTATCATTCTCCACTTTGGTGTTGTTAGATTCTTTAAAGCTATCTTTGTAAGAATCAGTGGAAGTAGAGATGAAAAGTTCCCCATCTTCAGTGAGTTTCTCTTGGAACTCCTGCTCTGGAATCATGTTGCCTGTTACTGGTGGATCATCCATTGAATCATCTTGAATATCTGGAAGAGGAATTTCATCTATTGCTTCCTCAATGATTTTTATGGCTTCAATCTGGTTGCAATTGATCTTTTGGCAGTTCGCATTTTGATTATCCACTAGTTTCTGATTCATCTGCAAAAAATCCTTACATGAATCAGCATCATTCATTCTAAGCAATGCATTGTTGCTGCTCCCTGGTTCTTCCTTTTGTGAACCCTCAGAAATTGGTTGTGTTCCAGCTTCAGTGCTACCTGATACCATGTGTTTATATAATAAATACCAGAGCCTCATGTATTTCTGTTTTTCTAACTTGGATTGTTGCTCCATATCGATGTCGTCACTAGGCTCTGATGCCTCTAGTGCAGAAGACTTTTGGAGGACTTCATATTTGTTATTAGCTTCTTCTCCACAAACAGCCCTTGGTTCCTCCAACGGTTCAGAAAAGGCAGCGGAAGAGAGCACACCGCTAACTGCAGTTGATTCCACGAAATTTTCTGGGATTAAGCTTTTCAACTGACATGATTGTTTACCACTTGCATTAAGTAAGTTGCCAATCTCCAGCCTCTTGCTGTTGATTTTGATATTATCATCATGAAACTCTGAGTCAGAAGCCAAAGGTACTTCTTCTGAGACTTCCAGAAGGGATTTTCTGTCATTAGAGGTGCTCTTGCTGTTATCTGGCTTTGAGGAGGGTTCACCAGACAATCTGGGCTCTTCAGAATGTGTCAAAGATACGTCATTTAGACCTGGTGGATCATCTGCGAGAATAGAATTGTTTTCTCCATTAACAATTTTGAAAGTAGCAGACTCCTCTTTCTCTTCCTTCAAGTTTGATGGGGTTGTTTCTGAAGCCATTGGACCCACCTTTGTGTTACTACAAGTAAATCCTAAGTTCCTTTCTTGGAGCTCAGAACATGTCCCTGGAATTTGCTGTTCTGCAGAAGGGAGGTTGCTTACCTGGTCTATAGCATCTTCGATACTTATTTCAGGACATGATGGTTCATGAAGCAATCTAGATTCATTTTGGTCACCTCTTTGAATGGAGAAATCAGCAGACACTTGAAGTGGAGTTGAATGAGAGGAAGCTGTTGCATTTGACCTCAGATGAGTACTAATTCCTGGTAGTGGGGTGACTGTTTCAAAAGCTTGTACCAGCAGAGCTACTTTTCTTTTCTGCGCTGGAGCTAGTGTAGAAATAACTTGTCGGAGTGCATAATCAAGCATCCATTCATCAGCATTTTTTCTCTCTTCCACTGTTTGATGTCTCAGATGAACCTTTTCTGTTTCTGGATCAGCCTCAATGGGTAGAATTTGCTGCTTGTGGGGATTGAAATTATTTACCTTTTCCAATGCCTTCACAAATCTCTTAAGGATAATTACTTTCTTCAGATTGCTCCAGTTCTTTGAAGTTGGCTGTCTACATTTGTTTTCCACATTTGTTGCTGTTTTCTCTTCTTCAGAGGTATTAATATTGTCGGCTTCTAGTTGTGGTTCTTCTAGATCTTGTACTGAACTCTCTTTTGAACAGTTGCAGTAACTTGAGATGCTTTGTTGCCCGCCTTCACATTGATTATTTTCTAGGAGTTCTTGTTCTGAAGTTACTTCAGTTGTAACTGATTGATCATCAGATGACTGATCTGGAATTTCTGAGAGGATTTTATCAAACGCTTCTTGTACCAGCTTAACGGCATCACTCTGCCAGAGCTCAAACTTCCGGTCACCTGCATTATGATCCCCCATGCCCTTGTCCTCATCAGTTCCAGGAGCATTCTGGCCAGAAACAGAGCCATTCCTCTGAGTCACCGTGCATCCGTCTATAACTTGTTCTGCTTTGTCCTTGCCATCATGAGGCAGCTCATTTTCATCTTCCACAGCGATACCTGATGCCATATGCCAATATATGAGGCCCCATAATCCAATGTATTTCGGCTTTCCCATATAGGATTTCTGTGATTGGTCAGCAGCATAATTCAGCAGAGAGTCTCCAGATTGTGAAAATCCTTCCTGTAAATCATTGTTTGGCTGAGAATCTTCCAGCTTTTCTTTATTGGCTACCCTGGTTACTGTACTGGCTTGTGAAACTTCAATGTTCAATTCACGGCTACCTTTGAACCCTTCCAAGTTCAAATGTGCAAGTGTACCTCCATTGAGTTCTTTGTGAACTTTTGTGTCCACTGGAGCTTCCTCAGGGCTGATGCTTATGACATCTTCATGCTTTAAGGACGGATCATCAAATTGAATGGAATCTTTGAGCTCTGGTAAAACATAATCCATGATTTGGTGATTAGCAGCAATAAGAATGGGCTTATAATCTCCATTGTGATATCTGGATGCAGCAATTTTCTCTTCCTTCTTTGCATCATTGGCTTCAAGATTCAATTTACAAGGTTTTGTTGTACCATTCACATTTTCTGTGCCATGACCATCTGCTCCTTTAAACTTGGCCTTGAACACCTTTTTAGTAACAGAGGATATTTCTCTTCTGGCTTGGGCTTTTTCTTGATCAGTGGAATCCCCATTGAAGACCATCTGACTTGTCTGAGCTCCTTTTCTTCTGCTCCTTGAACGTTTCACCTTAGGAACACAGCAACTTTCTTGTTTCATGCTCTTCTGGGATTTCAAGGATCGCCTCCTCAATGAGACAAATCGCTTCAGTGGAGGTAAAGCACCATGATGACCATGATGCCCATGAAGTGAACAATAAGAATATGTACAAACTTTCATTGCTGAAATTCCTTCAGCTTCACTTCCTCCTGGTTGAAGCTCCACGCTATGAGGAAATTTAGCATCTTTGAGAGTTGAAGAACATGTTGCCCTGTTGACGCTTGGATCTGATATCTCAGAAACTTCCGAGCTTTTCTTCATAGAAGACCTCTTGGATTTCAAACTAGCTGTTTTTGTTAAAATCCTCTGAGGTCTCAGAGTTGCAGTACTTTTAAAAGCTCTCACAGAAGCATCTGAACTTTTTTTATTCTGATCATAGCTACTATAACAGGATTCAGAAGGGTGATCACATTGAGCATGCTCCTCTGCTGTAAAGGATTTCGATCTTCCAGAACCTGCAGGCTTGATTGATCTTGTCTTCGTCACTTTCTTCTTCAGGTCAGTTCCTCCAGATGATTTCCTCATCAAAGGCCTTCTGAATTTCATACTAGACATTTTTGCTAGACTTTTAATTGGCTTGAAACTTGAATCCGCTGAATTCTGCCCAGAAAATGCAAGCAATGTTCGGTTTCAAACAACTTGAATTCTATTTTCTAGAAGGTATCGCCCCTAAAAAAAAAAAAGAACAAGAAAAGAATAAGAACAAGAATTTTCGATGACTTGCCTGAAAACTCTCCTTCCTTGCAGAGGAACTTGATTGTTCAGAGCTCGTAGCCGGATAACCAGAAAACAAAATAGGACATTTATCGGACCGTGATTTCAATGGTCTCACACATGATCTTAAGCTCGGCAATCTGGACAGCTTAAATGATCTCAACTTCATTTTGTTCTTTGTCTCTGTTCCTCCTCTGTTTTCTCTATCATCATCCTCAGAATATTTGTCACTTATAGACAACATCTCAGGTTCAGAACAATTATCAGAATCTGCTTCTCTTTCCATCTTGCTTGATTCCATTATTAACTCTTCTAACAGAAAAGATTTTGCCTTTTATGAATTGCAGAATCAATTTGAGATGGGCAATTCTTGTTTTCTGGGAAAGTTAAAAGCTTGGATAGTTTCAAAAGATGCCACAAACACAAGAAATTCCAAAGTTTGTGTTTGTCTACTTCATATTAAAATTTGAGCTTTGAATTTGCATTGGGCATCAGTCAGTTGAGATATACAGGCGCTAGAAGCTTTGACTTGTTTGTCCAAGGACGTGAGAACTGACTTTTTCTTGTTGAATTGACTTCAAAGGTTGGTAAAAAATTTTATTCATTTACTTGTATGCATGGCAACTGAAAATTAAAATAAAGAGAAAGTTTCTAAGTAAAATAAGAGTTGTGTGATAAATTCTTTGGCTGGAAATTGGCTATTTTATCTACTTAAAGATTACAATTATGTAGAAAATGGTAATCACAACTTAGTTGGTGATGTAAGTAACCATTTTACATTGGGTTTCCTTGAATTAAAAAAAAAAAAAAAAAGCTAATTTGAATGAGTAAATCTCACTGAATTTTCTACTTATTCAACTAACTACAATCTAATCTCTTTGGTTTGAAAAGTAACGAAGGTTTTCATAAATATCGTGCAATTTTAAGAGGGTTTTCAGAGGAATTTTAGAGAAGTTTTACATTCTAGATTGATCTCCAAAATTTGTAATGAAAAATTACGAAAATGCGCCATAAAATTTTTCAATTTAAAAAATGACCACAATAAAACTTTTCTTTTCTTTTCTTTTCCTTTTTTTTTTTTTTAATTTTAAAGATCAAACAAATTATTTCCAACTAAGTTACCACTAAAATTTTGTGAATTACACTTAACTTTTCTTCGACAATTAATTACATGCTCAAAATCATTCATTATTCTTACATCTTTCTAGCAATTGTATGTATGTAGTATTGATTTAATCTAAAATTTTAGAGTTTATTAAAATTCAAAAAATCTATTAAGTTATATTTTTTTTAATAACATATATTACTATTATACTATTAAATTATATGATTTAATAATTTTTTTGAATGTTAACAAAGTTTAAAAATCTTTTATCAGACTAATATAATATGTGTGTGTATGTGTATTGAGGGCCTTCTATGATATGAAAAATGGGAGTTACTGGTTACAGAAGTAATGAATCATGTATTGTTGCTACATGGGAAAAATTGGGAATTTTGGGTCATTTTTCTAAGTTTGAAAATTTATGAGGACCGCCAGCCGGACCACAGCTAATATAAAGCAAATTTATGTGGGTAACGTGAAACCGCGTTGCACGTGGGGACCAATAAACATTTGCTCCATGTGGGCCAAACTAATCGAGGCGCAACTGTCGGTGATCATATGGTCCTCCGTCGTCCATCATGACATTCTTGTTGATTTTATGATTTATTTGTCAATTGTAGGACCAAAAAGGGCATAAGGTAATGTATAACCTTTTTGTAATTGTAACACGTTAACAGTTGTCGGATGCAGAACAAAGGATAGGGTAAAGCTATGTATGGCACATAGCTGCATCTTAAAGAATTTTTAAATCCTTAAAAAAGATAATAATTATTAAAAACGTTAATAAGATTTTAAGTTTTGCTTTAAACCCCAGGCTGCAGCTAGATAATAATACTATCAGAATTTTAATTTTTTTTAAGTTTTATATTTATATTTATAGTAAATTTAGTACTAAATTGCTCAATAATTTTTTTTTATCTAATTGAATCTCTAACTTATTTGATCTTATATCTATTGAGTTTTTATTCATTATATTAATATATCTTACTTTAATATATCATAATTTTCAATGTTGGAATCTTTTATTAATTGTTTAACTTTATTAAATTCTTTACTCATTTAATCTCTTAACTTTTTAATTTATTTTTTATATTCTTCATTGAAATTATTATTTTCAAATATTTTATTTACACTTTCTATATCATTTATAGATAAATTTGGGTTTCCTAATTGCAGGTGTCATGCTCCAAAAAGCACTAAAACATGCCACGTGTCTATCTTATCAAATAAAAAAATTATTCTAGAGAAATAACACCCAAGTTATTCCGGTGCACCTAAGATATTCTAAGGAAATAACACCTAGGCTATTTCGGGGCAATAACACCCAAGCTGTTCAAGGAAAGTAATATCAAAACTATTCCGAAGGAATAACATTTAAGGAGAAATTCCTCTGAAACTCATAAATATAGATAGAAGTGGGAATTAGTTTTGTAATCTATCAGTTCAAGAAACCATACCCAAAAGTCATAATGACACGGAAATATGAACGTTCGGAATTATGGGTGCCATATCTTAGAGGCACCAAACTACTTTATATGTTCATTTGAAAATAAGAGAGAAACTAGTCCGGAATGGAAATAACTTCCAAATCTATTCCTGAGGAATAACACTCAAGGTGAAAATTCTTAAGAACCTACGGAAGTAACTGAAAACGGAAAAACTCATTCTAATTCCGGATTCTGAGGTTTGAGGAAACCACGCCCAAGATCATAAGAAAGCACATAGGTACGGAATAAATGACGAATGTCCGGAATAAATGACGTAGGTCCGGAAAAAATATGTTTATTTCCTTATGATAAAATTCACATCAATGTGCACAGCAAATGGTGGGTGTCGCGTGTCGTTAGGGAGAAAGCCCAAGGTAAAACCCTAAACCCATGTCACCCACCATCTATAAATAGGGATCTTCTTCTTAAGAAAAGAGGACCTATGTAATCAAAAGAAATAACATTGTTCATCACTGAAAAATAGAGAAATCAACCTTGTCTTCTTCATTTTTCTCCTTTCAAATCTCAAACACACACTGACTTGGGCATTGGAGTTCCTTTTTCAGGTACCCACCTCCCCGGATTCAAGATCAACGCTCGTCACAAGCTTTCCACAAAATTAAAAATACGCGTGAAGGTAATTTCCACAAACGACGCCAATAAATGTGCTGAAAATTACCTTCACATGTATTTTTGATTTTGTGGAGAGCTTGTGAAACGCGTTGATCTTGAATCCGGCGAGGTGGGTACCTAAAAAAGGCACTTCAACGCCCAAGTCAGTGTGTGATTGAGATTTGAAAGGAAAAAAATGAAAAAGACAATGTTGATTTCTCTATTTCTCAATGATGAGCAATGTTCTTTCTTTTGATTCCAGGGGTCCCCCCTTTTTCTTAAAAAGAAGATCCTTATTTATAGATGATGGGTGACATGGGTTTAGAGTTTTGCCTTGAGCTCTCTCCTTAATGACACGTGTTACCTACCATTATTGTGCACGTGGATGTGAATTTTATCGTAGGAAAATAAACATATTTATTCCAGACCTATGTTTCTTTCCAGACCTACATCATTTATTCCGAACGTGTATATTTTCATGTCATTATGACTTTTAGGCGTGGTTTCTTGGACTGATGGATTACGGAACTAATTCCCACTTCTAGCCATCTTTATAAGCTCCGGAGGAATTTCTTCTTAGGTGTTATTCCTCTGGAATAGTTTTGATGTTACTCCCCTAGAATAACTTGGGTGTTACTACCCTGAAATAACATAGGTGTTATTTCTCAAGAATATCTTATGTGCTCCGGAATAGCTTGGGTGTTGTTTCTCCGGAATAGCTTTTTTATTTGATAGGATAAACACGTGGCATCTTTTAGTGCATTTTGGAATATGACACCTATAGTCTATAACTAAAAAGTGATAACTTATTTGTTTCTATGTTTTATGAAATTATTAGATTTTTTGGTAATTTATTCATTATACCATGTTTCTAATAATTCATTAAATTTATAAGATATTTATCACATTTAATATCTCTTATAATTTAGGATACTAAATTTAGATTATAAAATCTATGTGACAACATTGATGGTATGTATTAGGTGGGAAAATAGATTGAATGTGTGTGTGTGTGTGTTAGAAGAAAAATATAGTTTATGTCTCAAGAAAGATAAGAAATTACAAATGTAAATGTAAAAATATATTCAAAATTTGTAAATCTTTATGAATATAATAATCATTTAGATCTTTACAAAAATATAGTAAAAAATTTAAAAAATTTAAAAAATAGATGTAGAACAAATGAATGACAAAACCATTTAATTATACAAAATTAATGAGGACTTATTTGAAAAATAAATAAATATGTGATTAAAAATAAAATTTTATGTAAATTACTATTACACATGTACCTTATTTTAGGTTAAAATTATTTTCATCCATTGGATTTAAAAAATTTCTAAATCAATAGTATCGATATATTGAATGTTTGTTACATTGTTTGTAAGATAAGCTTTCCCTAAAGATATAGATTTATCAAAAAAAAAAAAAAACAAAGGATCTAGATACCTTGCATAGTTAGAGGGTACCACAACTTTTTTCTTTTGAATAGATATAATCGAAAAGATGTTCAGTGGCTAGAGATTTATTTAATTAGTTATTAACATTGCAGTCATGTTATTTATGCAAAATCATAAACGACAAAAATTTTAAAATATTTACACATGTAAGTTATATTGTTTAAATTTTTAAACTTCGACTCATTTATCTAGTTTGATCATAAAAGTAAGTGATGGTATTAGAGTACAATATAATCTCACGTAAATAATTTTTTATGTAATATATATTTAACATAGAATAAATAAATTAAATATGTACTAAAAATATGAGTCATTAATCTTTCAATATTTCATAAAATTATAAAATAAAAAAGTGTAGAAATAAAAGACATATTATGTTATAACACTTTATTATTTTACTATTACAAAACTTTATTATCACATTTTCCTTTCTAGGACAGCGCTTATGTTACATTTGCTGCAAGTAACAGCCTAACATAATAGATTATTGGATTTGTCATTTCTCAAATCCAATTGATGTAAAGAAATTTAAAACAAAACCAAGTACAGGTACAAATGGTAAAATGATTATTATAAACAAAAGATGGGCAACCAGCCAATACAATTTTGGAATAATGCAGGTAAAGGGTTAGTTGGTAATGAAATTTATAGAGGGAAAAGAAGAGTAATGAGCGGGTACTCTGGGTATGCGAAAAACTTAAAATGGACAAAGTACAATAATTAGGGTTTCAAAGAGGGGGAAATAAGAGTAGCACCAAACGATATTATCAATTTCTTAAATCAATTTTGCATATTCACAAATTGGGGAAACCAAAAAAATTGTTGCACCGCAAAACTGAATTTTTGCATATTAACTCCTTTATTTGGAAAACTCCAAGAATTGATCCTGACAAAAGCTAGAGTTAAAGAGTATGGGTTAAGGTTGAAATCGAAACTCAGTGAAGAGCACATATTAAAGGTTATGAATGGAAAGATGAAAGTAAGAAATTAGTTTGTTTCTTTTTGTGAAAAGGGAAAATGAGTTGTAGATGGAAAAAAATAACTAAGCAAAGGGAAATAGGTTTCTGTGAAAATTGCGTCAATGTTTTAACCATTGAGTCTGATTTAAACCATATCATTTATCCTGAAGAGAAGAAAGTGGAGGCTGAAAACAGTGTAGACGATAAGAAAAACGAGAGAATTAATTATTGTTTTATTTCGTACTTGTGAGTATGATTTTGGTATTCCTTCTATACAATATATTGGAGGTTACTGTTGATTGATATGATCGTAGTGTTTGAATTTTTATTGAGAAATTATCACTCATATACCCTTAAATGACACTAATATCAAACGTATTACAACACTTTTAACATATATCACTCGTACACCCTAAGTTGACAAAATGTATGTACAATCCACTAATTCGTTAACTGCTGTTTGCAAGTGCTGACATCATAAGGATAATTTGGTCTTGTCAGATAGAAGAAGCTTTAATAAAAAAAATGACATGTCATTCTATTTACTTAATTAACAATGATATGTTGTCTGATTTACCTTATAAAAAATGACATGACATCCTATATACCAGACGACGACATCCAATGAAAATAGAAGAAGTTATGATAATAAGAAAACATGTCATTTCCTTTACCTCATAAAAAATACAACATATCATTTTATTTATCAGACGACGATGTCATCTATGTGAAACAGTGTCGTTTCACCAACACTAAAAAGAAAAAATATGCTCCTCCAAGCTTTAACCTAAATTTTTAAAGATCTACTCCTCCAAGGCCCAACTTAAAATTTTTAATGGTATAATATATATAATTGTTAATAATATATATTGTTAATAATTTTTTATGGTATAATATGGATAATTTTTACAGTATAATTCTTAATAATATGTATCGTTAATAATTTATAGTTTCTTATAAAAAAATATGTATTGTTAATAATAAAATAAAAAAATTTGTGTATTGAAAATTTACCTTAACTTTTGGGACAAATTATTTTACCTTAATTTGAGTTTCAAGGGCAAAATAGTCAATTTACCATAATTCTATTAACTTTCTAACGGTAACTAACGATTTAGTGGACGGTAAAAGTATTTTTTTAACTTAGGGTGTACAAGTGATATATGTTAAAAGTGTTGTAATATGTTTGATATAAGTGTCATTTAAGGGTATACGAGTGATAATTTTTCATTTTTTTATTTAAGTGTTAGGTTAATGGATATGAGAACAGGTAACATATTATAAATTTATAATGTAATTGGGAAATATAATTGATTGGTACAATTGATATTTTGAGCGTAGTAATTAAAAAAGATAAACATATTCAATAGTTTAGTGGTATATGTAATGTAGTTAATCTTGTTTATTGTATGGTTGTTAACATGATGATGATAGAGAAATATGATCATAAAGGAAAATAAGAAAGACTAAAATAAATGAACCTAAATATATACAAAGTAAAAGGTTTAGTAGTTTTAATATATGGGATTGATGCGATGAACTTTTTTTTTTACAACTTCAGTAAAGAAGTAGTATATAAGATAAAGGAAAAGGATGAAAAGGCATGTATAACTAGAGAGGTTAGTGGATGAACTTGAAAAGTGTGAATAACAAACAAGATTATGTGAATAATGAGAGCTTAGTTTATTTTATTACTACATTTTAGATTAGGAAGGAAATTGGAATGGCATTTAAGAATTTATTGACTGATAAAAGATGTAAGTACATTGTTGGAAGGCACAAAGGCGTTCGTTTGAATGGAGAAAGACTAAAGTTTGTATCAAGGTGTGTGCCACCAAAGTGATTGGCTTCCATTGTAGGTAAACTGCGGGGGAAACAAAGAGTGGTTGTGTGCTCTTTTGGATTTGGGCAATGCTAATTACTTGCCCAAGATTCCACAAAGACTGTTCAACGCTTCGTGTTTCTATTGATCCTTACGATGTCGTTAGGGTGACTGTAGATTGTCCAAGCATCGACCTGGATCTGCGAACTGTGGTATCTTTGTGCTCAAATAATTGAGTACTTATGCACTGGATCTTCTTTCAATTTCAGTCCTTACGATGGCCCGATTCTCAAGCAGAAGATAGTTGTGTCTATGGTGAAGGATCAAATTTTCTAACCATTCACATAAGTACATGGTTGCCAAAAGCACACCACAATAAACTTTTGTTGTTTATTTGTATGCAAAGATTGTTTACTTTGAATGTTGTAGATTGTTGGACCTTTTGCTTTTGTGATATTTTGTTATGTATGAATAAAAAAAACGTTGTATCCACAAGTTTCCAGTTGTAGTTCAGCTGTCTTTTTTATGGACTTTATTACATTATTTATCATATTATCACTATTGGGTTATTATCTTTTTTGTTGAAACAACATTAATAATATGTTATATAATAATCTTTTCGTTGTGTATTGATGATAACTTGTTATAATGTATTTTCTTTTACTATAACACAATTTCATGTTTACTTTATGGGTCATGTTCCTTTTTTTCTTTTTAAAACCTCTATTTCTAATAGTTTATTTTGTCATTTTTTGTGACCTATAACTTTATTTTTATTTGTATGATGTAAAATCCTATTAATGTTATACTGCACATATATTGAATAACTCATCAGTTTCATCTTTTTTGCTACTTTATTTCGACTAATCATTCAATTTTTTGAATAATTCATATATTAATGTTGTTTATCAAGGTCCAATGAAGTTCTGGTAACATGAAAGATAGATCAATATTTAACAAAGTTATTTATTTTCTTCTTATATCTAAGTGTCCTCAATTTTACACTTGTCATATTAAAAAAAAATAAAATAAGATTTACCCATGGTAACCCCCAGAAGATATTAAAGTCACTATAAAATATATTAAAATCATTATTTTTCAGCATTTCCTAAATATATAACACGTGAAATAAAGAGTAAAGCAACTAATTCAACCAAATAGCATTTAAAAACTATTACAACATAAATAAAAAGTTTAAACATATCAAGTCACACATATATAAAAAAAGTTTTACATCACTTCTTAGTCACCTAGATAGTGCTTAAATTTACATACATAATATAAAAAGTTCCACATTTTATATACATATCAGGTTAAACATGCATAAAAGAAATTTATATACATAAACAAGTTCTACGATTTACACATATAAACATAAAGACATGATTTCCCATGCTGCCTTCTATTCTCGGCAACTTTCAGCATTTTTTTCTCATTGCAAAAATATTAGCCTACTCTGTTTCCTGGGATGCAACCTACAAACTTCCTTACTACTATATTAACACATCTACGATTTACATAAACAAAAAGTTCTATTAAATTGCATATCAAGCATGATAATTAGATTAAATATCAAGAAAGATCAAATACAATGTGATTGTCAAAGTTGAATTCTCACCTTCTTTAATTCTGCATTTGTTGCTCCTCTTCTTTCATTCTCAAGTGCCATAGATGGTGATGGATCATATAAGTTCACAAACAAACTACCTGAAGTATTACTAGATTCTTAGTGCTCTATGAGCAATACATCATCTTGTGTAGACATTTTTAGATTAATCGTAGAGTTTGAGAAAATACTAACATTGTCCACCTTCTATAACCCAAAATTCTGGCCTCTCAGAGTGCTCAACCTTGAAATTATTACTTTAGCATAAGTCAGTGTTCACAGTATCAAACATTTTAAGGCTATCACCCATAGTTAGAGGAGAGCTATAGCCTTTGCTTTCATCTCCATGCTCATAAACCTTAGTTTCTACTACGGTGTCCTCCTATTAAAAGAATGGAAAAGCTCCAAATCCCTAGGTCAAATTCATAATACTTAAATCATACTTGAGCCATATCAATATATAAGCCACAGGTTCGACAACATATGTTATCTATACCCAATACCCCACAGTTAAAGTGCTCAATCAAATACTAAAATGTTACTTTTTGCTGCATTTTACTATTATGCCAAACAAATGAACAAAAGAAACCATAATTCAAAATATAAACAAGTGCTTTAAGTTAATAAAGTCAACTAGAATTGAAGAATGCTTACTAATGACTACAACATTAAATTCCCAAAATATACGAATGCCAATTAGAGTAGAGGCAAAAAAAAACCCTTTCTGCAATCTAAAGAACGGAGGAAATGCTCATAAAATACATAAGTTCATAAAGGGAATCATATTGAAACTTTATCCCTATCATATGGGTAAACAAGAATTCCTTATTTGAGTTATTTTTATTTTAATCTACAATAGAGAAGACATCCAGTTCATAAGCAATGAATATAAGACCATTACTGATACATAATCCTATCCATTAATCATTAAAACATCTTAAATGCATAAATACAAAAACCATAACTCTAAAAGCATCACTTCCTTGTCAACTAACTTTTATTACTTTCCACTGAAGCATCAACAGTAATGCCACCAAGTACAAACTAAGATGAGAGATAAAAAATATAAACTAATAAAGAATCATGAGACTACAGTATTAGTAGAGTTACAAACAAAGAACCCATAAGAACAAATTAATACAATTCTTTGTTGAGCAGTAATGAGATTTGGAGCACACATAACAATATCAATATTGGTTTGGAGACTTAGTCTTTGCCTCGTGATTAGTATCAAACCTATGTACTTAAATAATTTTTTGCATTCTTACTAACTCAACTAGTCGTCAACTTATATTACTAATACTCAAATGGGCAACATTAAAAATCAAATGATCAATAAGAATTACACTACAATAGAGGGCCACCCTTACGAACAAATTACCAACATGAAATAACATAGAGGTATATTACTTTATTTTTTAACTACATCTTCCACACACTCCTCCAATTTTAAACAAGTTCGTATAAAAATGTCTGATCATTATCCTTCAAAAAGGCATTTTCATTTACTTACCAATAAAAAAGAACAATATTTTCTTGTCTTCTTAAATTCTAACATTCAAACTTCGCTTTACAAATTTACATTTCTTTTCAAAGCCGTATGTAGTGTTGTAGTAAACAAGTCTCTAGCACGATTCAAAAAGTACTAATAGTTGGGTATGATACATTTCTTTTACCTGGTTCACTATTTTTAGTTCCTACAAGTTACTTTCTTCTCAAACGTCCCAAATTCATTTGTATACATAAACTTTTAGTTCCATCCGTGTATTTTCCATTTATAACAGTCTTTCACATAAAATCGAGGGTCAGTTATTCAAATATGTTAAACATAAGGACAAAATTAAATAAACACTCTCGTTCCTTTCTAATGATAACATATTCATGCTTTATAATGACAATACCCATTATATACAATCCTAACTATATGCTCATGCCATAAAAATAGAACATTATCTAGAGACTTTTGTAAAGGTCATTACCTAGAGACTTTCGAACTTCAAACACATGTTCAACTATTCGTCCCACTACATAATATTTTCACTTCATCGATAACAAATCATAGCGACTATGTTAATAATCACATTACATCAAAATAGTTGAAATCGATACGTGAATTTGTAAACCGATTAACATTTTTAATATTAGCCAACTATTATTTGCTAATACCATTTAGACATTTCATCGAACACTTGATACATATGGGCCATTTAAAAATTTGCAGCAAGATAAAATAATGAGAATACTAATCGACAAACTAATCAATGATATTACAAATATTTTTTTACTCCAAAAAAAAAAAAATCGAATGACGAAACAAATTATAAATTTTTGAAACACTCCCTAACCTCTGAAACCGCATCTCCCTGACATTTCTCTATGTAGTAGTAATTGATAAAACTATGAAACCTTAATTTTTTCAGCCTTTGTTCAATGAATTCCATTATAAAAATGTATGAATATTTCGCATATTACATTTCAGAGGGGAGATGTTGCTTCCTTCAATAAATGGATCATGAGATTATGGATTCTAGATTTTTGAAAGCCAAATAAAAAAATTTTAATATCAAATTTTCTTTTTCTTTTCAAAATTTTCATTAATATGCGCCTAATCTTGAACTAGCTATTATAAGGAATGCATAGGATTGACCCAACCGCTTTGAACATGTTTTTCATATTGCCCCTTACCACCATGTGCTACTCTTACATGAGTCGATTGGTCACGTCGCTTATGTTAGTTACACCAAATGTAACATACGCTTACCCCCTTTCTAGTATTAGTTGACATATTAATTTATTCATACATACAACTTGTTAATTTATTTATCAAATATCAATATTGCTCTTAAAAATTAAAAACATCATTTTGAGTTTCTAAATGCGGCGTAACAAAAATCATATAAAAAGATTAAGCAAAAGAATAATATAAAAGGAAACTAGTTTAAAAACTTAAAAAAATAACAATTCAAAAGTTTTGAACTTTATGTCTCTTGACAATTATCCGTTTTCTTAATTTTTAAAATTTTAGGCATTTAAGTCCTTATAATAATTTTTTTTCTTAATTAAAAGTAATTGGATGTTTACTTTATTAGTTTCTCAATCCTCTTGTAAATGAAGGTGGCTGCATTTTTTTTATTGGCGAAGGTTAATAAATCATCGTAAAAAATTCTCCTCAATGGTGATCTTACGGTGATTTTATGTTTCATTATTATGTGATCATCACAACCAACCTTTTGTAACAGTAATTGATTGTCGCTAAAAACCGTATCTCTTATAGTAATTAATTAGGTGCTTGATGGCTTTTTGTTGCCTCTTCTGCAACCTTCTTGGCCCTCGTTGCTGCAGAATCAAACGTTAATAGTAGTTAGAAGATTATTTCAAAAGTCATTTTATCCTTAGTAGGACTTATATAAAAAACCTCTGAATCTTTAGCTCTTTTTAATTTTATAAAAACGCCAGGGACTACCATATAATTAAACCATAATAACACAAAACTTATGGTCTGTCGCAAGCCTTCCTACATAGTTTTACCCCAAAAGTAAACTAATTTGTTATAAACTTAAGATCTAAAAAAACAATTGTTATAAGTTTTATAATAAACTTAAATAAATAATTTTAAAAAACCAACATGATAATAATAGGCAATGTTTAGATGGTAGGATTGAGTATGAGATTGGACTAATTTTATGATTAAATATTTATCTCATGCTTGGTAAACTTAGTTAACTTAGTTGGATCGGATTAAGGGGGATTAAATTTGCATTTAATCTTAAAATCATGGAATTAATCATTCTAATTTAGATATGGGTTAGTTCAGATAAGATTAAAAAAAAAAATTATTTATGAGACTTTCATTTATATCATTTTTTTTATTTTATACCTAATATTAATTAATTAATTAATTTTTTTATTTATGATTTACTTAGAATTTATTTTTATTTCTTGTCTATAATCTAATTAAATTGGTACTTTAACTTCAACTAACTCTTGAGATTAAATTTTCATTACTTGCATGTTTAATAATTTATCAATAAAGTTAATCATTTAATAATTTATTGCATAATTGAGAGTATTAAATTTAATAATCACTAATATAATACTAAATAATCATGAAAATTAATAATACCATTAATTAATTAATTTTATAATAATTTTTAGATATTAGATAAAAATTAATTATCTAAATTTGTTAATTTCTTTTTTATTTGTTTATTATATTATGACTACCCAATAACTTATTTACAATAGATTTTAATTTTCTTGTTAATTACTTTTTAAATTTATTTTGATTTTTATTATAAAACGCCATGAATAATTATATATATATATATATATATATATCAATTTAAATGATATTTAATATTATTTAAATATAATTTAATATAGTCCAATCTGATACAATACTAAACATAAGACAATATAATATAATCCACTTTGATCCAATCCAATTCTAATAATTAGTGTAATCCAATTCTGCATGCAAAACATATCCTAATAGACTTACATTATAGTGTAAATGATTTCAATTATGCAACACTATAATTTGTCACTTTGTAAGTAGTGTATTATTGGTTTATTTATTTTTAATAGAAAATTTTGTAAATACATGTAGCAAATGAAATTATATGATTGTTTTAGGAAAAAAAAGAGAAAAAAAGGAAAATTTTTGTTCCACTTTTAATAAAATCAATCTTCTGGCAGTAGATGCAAATATAATTTCACCTAACTTATTGAATCATTTCATAATGCATGTAGGTCTATTGATTTTTGAACATATTTAAGAGCCAGTTTAGTAATATTGTAGCTTTTAAAATAGTTGTTGTTACTTATATTGTAAAAATAATTAGTTGTGAAAAGAATCAATTAAGCATTTGATAAAATTTAATTTTTAAAAGTGTTGTGAGCTTGCAAAACAATCGTATATCTTTGATAAATCATACTATTAAAATGTTGAAAAATGTAGATAACTAAATTAAACATAATATTGAGTAAAATTTATTTAACCATTAATAAACATGTATATAAAATTTTTTTAATGTGTATGTATAATAATTGATAACTAAATAAATATTTTATATTATTAATTTTATTTTTTATTTAATTATTTAGTTATTTCAATATTACTTGGTAATAATAATAATCTTTTTAAAATTAACAATTTTATTTTTAATTAATAAAGATAATTTTAAATTTTTATAATATATATGAGGATATACATATAATTGTATTAAGTACAAAATTGATTCTCAAAATTAAATTTTAAAAAGCTATTTTTCCTTACTTTTCAAAATTGCCATAGGATAGAGTGGTTTTACTAAAACTAATTTTTTAAAAAAATTATCAAACACTAAAAATTAACTTTTAATTTTTTAAAATTATTTTGGAGTCTCTCGAAAGCAATCTGAAACTGGCAATCTGAAACTGGCAATTTTGATTAAGTGTTGATTGGGGCTAGGTTAGTCTTTTTATAATACATTTAAAATAATAATGTACAATTTCTGTTTATTGAGAATATATTACATTTTGGTTATTGCATGAGGGACCATTCTCTGTTTTAGAAGGGTCAAGTGGATTACAAATATCTTGGCTGTCAGGACAAGAATTCATGGGCGCATCACCGCATGCACTAGAACATTACCAAACTTGTTATTAACTGAAAATCATTCAATTGTGCTCATTCGATTGAATGTTAGACAAATGGGCAAGATCAGTTCACTTTTCTACAGGGTTTTTCGGAAGTCGCAACAAAATAAGAGCCGCACAGATCACTCAGGCTTCATGTGCATTGAATGCCCATCAATGAGTTTCATAGCATTAACAGTTTATTAATCACATGAAAAAGAAATCAGAAAGCATTTATGGTGACTTACTTTGAGGAAGAGTAATTGTTCCCAAAACTAATGTGAGCGTTGCTAAGTTGAATCATTTCAGTCTTCTAATGCATTAGACCTTAAGAGTGTGTATAGAAGCTAGGTACGATGCAGACGGAGATTAAACTTCAACGGGCCATTTTGGACCCGAAATGTACAGATAACTGTGTAAAATACAGTCCAGCAATGCAGGCAAGTTCAAATGAAACTAACTGCAGTCCTTATAAAAGAACTGCTCTAGTTTCCCATTCGAACATCATATATATAGAAGTGCTAAAAATGACAAAGGAAAAAAGAATTACCTTTCAATTGGCTTCAACTAAAAAGTTGATGGAACTTTTGACATTATAACCAAATATGATTTGCTGTAAGCTATTATCATAGTCTGAAAATTGTCTACGAAAGGTAGCAAACCAACAGCAAATTGACTGCGGAGGCAGGAATGGAAAGACTGTGGACTGCAAACGGCAATCGAGCAAAGGAATTATCACCACTCCAATTAATATGAATGATAAGAAACATAAAAAACAATTGGGGGAAACGGAGGGAAGCAGTGGAAAGGCAGGACCTTACCAGCGTAAACTGTAAAAGTTCCGGACAAAGAGTGCAGCAAGCAAGCTTCCAACAAAAGCAGAGTATACAGATAATTCTCACGATGACTCGTCACTCATCAACATTTATCCTCATCCAGATGTTCCTCAAGAAACATGAACTCTGCTGATGATTTTTCAATTCTTCTCTTCCGCTAACAATCTATCTCTTTGTGACATTTCAACAAACACCTATGTGTTTTCATCAAACGCCTACTTCTTTAACTTATTTTCATACAAAAAAAAAGCACAGAGTATATTTAATTGTACTAATCCTCACTGTCCAGCAGAATCAGAGAATAAAAGGGTCAGTATTATAAGCAATTCAGAAACATGGATTGATAATTTGACGAAAAAAAATCCCCTAGAAAATAACTTGTATGATAAATTTGATAAGAAAAGAAAAAATTTCCTAAAGCCAAAATATTATAGCAAGAAACCTTTCTTCATTTTCAAAAAAAATTAAAAAAAAAAAAAAAAAAAGAACATAGAGTGGTAGTCAAAGCTAAAACTAAATGTTTTACCCCTTCGTTTCCCAAGATGCAAACTCCGTAGGCAAGAAAAAAAAAGTTGTATGAACACCACCGATCAGGCTCCAGGGATCGAAATTGAAATTCTGCGCTCACGACATTCGAACTCTTGTGGAAAGAGAGAGAGCAACTCCCGGCCAATAAAATTCTCAGTAAAATTTAGCACATACCCTCATTTGATTTCACCGAACTTGCGCAAAATGCAATCAATGTGTTGATTTAATTTTAATACCTAAGGGACCTTCACCACCGTGGATCCGTGGCGCAATGGTAGCGCGTCTGACTCCAGATCAGAAGGTTGCGTGTTCGATTCACGTCGGGTTCAATTCCCAATTTTTGTCCTCCCGCCTTTATTAATTTTCCATTTTTCTTTTTTTAATCCCTCTTCTGCATATGGGTTTGTATGTTCCTTTTAATATAACTGAAAATTTGAAATTGTAACCTTCAAAACTTCTAATCTTCAATTTTGAATCAACTAATTTTAAGGGTCTAACACTTGTACTGTTAATTTGTACTATTATAATTATTATATTATAATATTTTCTATTTGAAAAAAAGTGTTGTTTATGTACAATTAGAAAAATTGAACTCACTTGCCAAAGTTGAAGGATTGATTAGTTTGTTAGACTTGGGAATGATAATTAGAGATTTAATTGAAACCATTGTACTATTGCTATCAATATTTCAAAATTTTATGGGGATATATCATATGCAAAAGTGGAAGTTGTGGTTTATAGGTGGCCAATTATTGAAATTTATTCTCAAATAGTGGCTGATTTAATTAACAACAAAAAGGGCCGTAAGAATGGTATTTTTTGGAACATTTCATATATCCAAGGCAAGATACCCCAAGACCTTGTAATGCAATTGCCCATCTTTAACTGAGTCGGTTTGAGATCATTTTGAAACCATTGTTTGTGTGGGTTCATTTTCAATAGAAATCATGAATGTATTTATTTTGTTAAATAAATGAAAGTTATATTTTTCTAATAAAAAATTAGTGACTACTGAATAAATGACCATCGAGGATTATTTAGGAAAATTTTGTTTCTTAAAAGTAGGTAGAAATAACATCTTTAAATTGATTTTGAGCTTTAATTATTTTTTGCATAATAGCTTTGTTTTTCTCATTTTTATATAGAAAGAGTTAGTTTATGGAAAAGATATTGAACGGATCCATAACCAAAATTACCGTACAATTTGGATTATAATTCAGTGTTTGTAGCATGGTCAAATTTGTAAAACTACTAAAATCACTAAAATATAGCTTTAGCAACAGGCCGGATCAAGATAATGTTGGGCCACAGGTAAAAATTTCAATATTGTAATTAAAAATTATTTCGTTTCAGGTGTAAAACTAGTAACAAAAGTTTATGTTTAAAGATTAAAAAAAAATACGTTAAATTTTATATGTATAACTTTGAAAAACATGGATTATGGGGATTTTTTTTTCTTGATTATTTGGGAGAGTAAACTTTTTAAGTTGATGCTTAGCTAATCTTGGAGCTGTATTACAAGTTTATGATCTAAAATCCTTGCAGATTTCATATTATATTCAACTTACAGAATAGTAACAACTTCAAAAAAAAAAATTATATACATAGTATTCTAGAACTTAAAAATAAAATAAATGGTGATGAAATTGAAGAAGGATTCAATATTGAAATTTTTAAACTACCTTTTGAATTTTGATATATTGAAATAGATATAAACTACTTCTTGAATTTTAATGGACCTTTAAAATATGTTTAAAAGGACATCTGATTTACCTTTCTGATATATTGAAAAAGAAAATAAAACTTATTCACTTAAAAATTTTACTTTCAAAGCAGAAATTAATATGTAAAAAAGTTGATTTGTCCTAAATTAGAGCCTAATTATAGGTTGGACCCTATCCATTACTACTTGGCAATAGGTCGTGTTTGAAGCAATATCCTGTCATGTTCTTATCGTGTTATGTTAAATCATATATATCCGAATTCATCCATTAATTTATTTGAGTAAAAAAATACAAATTCAAACTCATTTGTTGTCATTATTGACCGGAACAAACCCATTTAACCCTCTCTTTTGGTAAATTTAAAAAGGTTGTTATATATTTTTAGTTTAAAACATATAATAATTTACAAAAACAGGCTTCTTTAGAATATAGTACCAAACAAAGGAAAGTCTTTAACAATTGACAAGACGGACTTTTTAAAAATATAACAAACAAAAGTTAATCTCAATATGCTTTATGTTTAACATTATCTAATAATGTAGTCCACAAATAATCAATAATTTAGTTCTAAGTACCAATATCGGTAAGTAAAATCATAAGAGAAAAAAATTAAAGAAAGAAATTTGTATTACCTGAAAAAAATCGACCATGAGTCAATGGTTGCTCCAAGTTTTAAAATAAGTATCTATAGATTCTACAGTTTATGGTAATTTTATGTAATTAGTCAATTTACAGTCAACTTATCTTTTGCATATAATATTTAAAAAAGCAAATATAGTTTTTTTTTTATATATAATTTAAGTTGTTTAATTTATTGAACTATTAATATTAAGTGTTAATAACTTGGGTGAATTGGATTTTGATGCGTAAACTCAAATTCATTCCCTTATGAACAATGGATTGATCCATTAACAATCCAATCCAATAAAGATTGACCCAATAACCATTTTTATTTTATCATATGAATTCGCATTGTGTTAGCGAGTCAACAAGAACCTTTGTCAAGCCTGCCAAAAGAAGTTGGTTCATAAATGGAAGAGTAGCCGAACTGTTAGCTGACCGTCTTTTCCTGCTCGATATATCAAATTCAATCGAAGTCGTCCAAGCTATTATCCGGCTTGTCTACTCAAACAGGGATATATCAAGTCTAAATTGGTGGTGATTGTGACCGTCTCCAAATTCAATTAAGAATCCATGCTAATGGCCAGTCTCCTCTCATCTCACCTAAGGGTGATTGTATCATGTTAATATCTAAAAACGATTTTAAGTATAGATAAACAAAGTGGTCACTTAGGGTCCCATATATTAAAAAAATTTAGTTGTAATTGTTTAATTCTTATATATTAGAAAATTATTTTTTTATTTTCTTATTATATTCAAATTAGTGTTTTAAAAAATTTATAATAAAAAAACTTATTTTTTAAACATCTCTTTAATTGATAATTATCTTACCATTAAAAATTTTTGTACAAATTTTATATTTGATAACTTTAATATTAAAGAACTGTAATTAATAGTACTAACTATTAATTCATTATTTTTTCCTAGAAAAATATTAAAAAACTATTTATTTGTTTAAAACAACCTTAATTATTTAACATTATAAAATTTCTTAAACTCTTCTTTATAAAGAAAACTATTATATTTTTATTTGTTTACTTTTGAAGGTAAAAAAAAAATGTTTCTTGAAATAATAATTTTAAGGGGTTGAAAAAAAAATTCCTGATTATTTTTCTTTTTTGGAATTTCTTATTATCTTAGTGATTGTTAATATTAAATATATAGTTAAAAATTGACTAAATTTTGAATGTTTTTATATTTGTTTAAGTATTGAATCTATTAAATATAAAGAGATCTCATAAAAAAATTTCGTCTAAGGCCCCTAATACTTTAGAGCCGACCCTATTAATATCTAATATATTATTTGTAGAATGCAATTAGTAAGTGATACATAAAATGTCACATTAATTAGAACATAAATTCTATATCTAAAATATATAATTATAATATTATTTGTAGGGTTCGCAACCGTTGCAACGTTGTTTGTTTTTTTACAGCATAATTACATTAGGGTCCTTATACTTTTTATAAAATAACATAAGTAAAAAATTTTATACATATTTACATATAAATCTTTTTTCATATATATTTTAAACAGAAAATTTTATAACTATTTACATATAAGTCCTTTTTCATATCTATTTTTATTATTTAATTTTTTTATTAATTATATTTAATTATTATTTTATTAGTTATTAATATATAAATATAATATGATATAATAAAATAATATTCTAATATAATTTATTTTTATATTATAATATTTACATATAAGTTCTTTTTTTTATAAAATGACATTTGAAAAGAATTTTAATGGTTGTTATTGTTGTTATTATTATTATTGCTATTAAATTTTTTTATTTATTTATTTTAATTATTATTATTAATAAAATTATTACTTTTATTATTTTCATTGTTATTATACCGTCATTAATTTATTATTATTAGTATTAATATTTCTATTATTAAAATATATTAACTGTGTTATTTTAATTACTATTAATTATTATTATTATTATTATTATTATTATTAAAATTTATTAATAATTTTTTATTATTTTAATTATTATCATCGTTAATATTATTATTGCCATTAGTTTTATTGTTATTTTATTCTTATTATTAAATTTTATTAATTTTTTTAACTAATATTATTGCCATTCTTATTATTAAATTTTATTAATTTTTTTAACTAATATTATTGCCATTCTTATTATTATTATTATTATTATTATTATTATTATTATTATTATTATTATTATTATTATTATTATTATTATTATTATTATTATTATTATTATTATTATATATACAAATAATATTAGGGACATAATTAACAAATGATATTTTAGTTATTTGCAACAGTCTATTTCAATTATAAAATAAAGTAAACACATTAATGGAAATATTTTTCATTCCGATTCTAATTTTTATATCTCAAGTAAATAACTTATTATAATTCAAATTCCTTATTGCGATTCCAGCTCATTTCAATTTTTATTTGCTAAATGCACAATTAAAGTGTGTTTAGAATAGAGTATTATATAATATCATAATATTATTCATATTAATTTATTGCTTACCTATGTTTGGAATTTTTAAAAGTTAGATTGTGGTCCATTTATAATTTGCTACAATGCGCCAACTTTTGCCTTAATGAAACATTAAATATATTTAAATTATATTTTTTTATTTTTATTATAATAATTATAATATAAAAATAAATTATATTAGAACATTATTTTATTATATCATATTATATTTATATATTAATAACTAATTAAATAATAATTAAATATAAAAAACTGGAATCGTAATAAGGAGTTTGAATTATAATAAATTATTTACTTGAGATATAGAAATTAGAATCAGAATGAACAACATTCCCATTAATGCGTTTACTTTATTTTATAATTGAAATAGACTATTACAAATAACTAAAATATCATTTGTTAATTATGTCCATAATATTATTTGGATAATAATAATAATAATAATAATAATAATAATAATAATAATAATAATAATAATAATAATAATAATGGCAATAATATTAGTTAAAAAAATTTATAAAATTTGATAATAAGAATAAAATAACAATGAAATTAATGACAATAATAATATTAACGATGATAATAATTAAAATAATAAAAAATTATAAATAAATTTTAATAATAATAATAATTAATAGTAATTAAAATAATACAGTTAATATATTTTAATAATAAAAATATTAATACTAATAATAATAAATTAATTATGGTATAATAATAATTAAAATAATAAAAGTAATAAATTTTATTAATAATAATAATTAAAATAAAAAAAATTTAATAGCAATAATAATAATAATAATAATAATAATAATAATAATAATAATAATAACAACAACAACAACAACAACAATAACAACCATTAAAATTCTTTTCAAATGTCATCTTATAAAAAAAAGACTTATATGTAAATATTATAATATAAAAATAAATTATATTAGAACATTATTTTATTATATCATATTATATTTATATATTAATAACTAATAAAATAATAATTAAATATAATTAATAAAAAAATTAAATAATGAAAATAGATATGAAAAAGGACTTATATATAAATATTTATAAAATTTTCTGTTTAAAATAAATATGAAAAAAGACTTATATATAAATATTTATAAAAATTTTTGTTTATTTTATTTTATAAAAAGTATAAGGACCTTAATATAATTATACTATAATAAAACAAAAAAACGTTGCAACGGTTGCCTTATTTGTAATTGTCACGTCAATTAAGACTTAATTTAATGAAAAAATTACGAGTATTTCAAGAATATTAACTTAATTTTAATCCACTCCTTATCACGGGACATGTAGTGAACGAATAAAGAATAATAACGAAAGAGGAAAAGAACTAAAAATACGCTTTCAATTGTTCAAATTTTATTGGTCTCACCTTTCAAAAAGTAAAAAATTTAATTGATTTGTACATGAATGGATGTACTACCAAATTACTTATTATTACCAACGAATAATACATAAAATGCGGCGTTAAAAAAAGTACCCCCAACCGCCGCTGCAACTATCACCCACCTCCAAAGCTACCTAATTCAAATCCCATATAAATATTGCCCTGCAAGTGAAACTACAAGTCTTAGTAGTCTCTTTATCTGATCGCTCCACTCCATTTCGTCGCCACTATTCTCACCTACCGTCGCCACTATTCTCTGTATCGCTTCGCCGATACAACCGATCGATGACCGTTTGCTTATAACACGTGTGCTGCTGTTTTCGGAAAGGACAATCTTTATCTCCAAGTGACTATTT
Organism: Luvunga scandens; assembly: GCA_030449905.1. Taxonomy (NCBI): domain Eukaryota; kingdom Viridiplantae; phylum Streptophyta; class Magnoliopsida; order Sapindales; family Rutaceae; genus Luvunga; species Luvunga scandens. Next base: position 689,240 of record JASUUG010001097.1, on the reverse strand, counting down.
TGCCCTTGAACCATTTTTTAGATATTTGAAAGTGGCGGGCTGTTAGTCAAAACCAAAACAACTGTAACCGCACAAACCAGGAAGGGTAAGTATTAATTCGACATCGTTTTTTAATCTATTGTTGTCCACACTATAACTGGCGTCCTATTTGCCAATAAATGTTTGGGGCAGGCAACTGAGAAATGGATTCGCCGCTGAACTCAGAAATCGAATCATTTTTTGATTCGGCTCCGCCTCTCGGTGACCGTGCCGCTATCAGCGAGAAATTGAAGGAATTCATTGCACTGAATTCGTCAGAACCAGGCAAGGGCTCAAGATCACCGTTATTAGTTTTAGCAAAATATACAATATCACACACACACACCCCTATGGAGAGAATAATGAACTAATAATCTAGTGAGAGATGTCAAAATTGACACTATCTCATGGTGCTGTTTAGTTAATTCACAATTTCATCACAATTCGCTCTCTCTACAAATAAATGAAAAATGATTAATGACCTGGACGCGTGCACAATTATGTGTCTCCTGGGAATAGTATTGAAATTGTCGATTAGCCAGATAGCTCCAAGTGGCAATGTTGTGGTGAGCGCTGTTGCTAGATCATTACTCTATGTGTGTTTGTTATATTACTTATATGTACCTGTTTGCTGATTGTGTTGCGTTTTTAAAATTTAATTATAAAGGAACAAGAAGAGTGGTGTGTGTGACATCTGGCGGCACAACTGTGCCATTGGAGCAGCGCTGTGTCCGTTATATTGATAATTTCAGCTCAGGCCATAGAGGAGCTGCGTCCACTGAGTATATACATCCACTATGTTTCAATTAAGCTTTAAATGTTTAATATTGTAATTCCTTCCCCTTCTGGAGCAGTAATAATGTATTTAATAAAAATTGAATTTGTAGGCATTTTATTAAGATGGGATATGCTGTTATTTTCTTGTACCGAAGGTTAGTGTTGGTTGACTTTTGTTTGTTTTCTGATTTGTGGATCATGTGTGGGTTTTTCTCTTGATTGTTTCCTTTCTTGCATAGGGGAACTTGCCAGCCATATTGCAGATCTCTCCCTGATAATGCGTTTCTTGAATGTTTTGAGGTCACTGAGGAGTCAGCAGTTCAAGGTTTGTAGCTTCTTTGAATTATTATCATCAAGTTGTCAACTTTGGTTTTGTTAGTTGAGCTTTAGTTGACCTTTTAGGTGATATTCACGTGCTGTGTATCGGAATTCTGTAGTCAAGTTGTTTGTCAAAACATTTGTGTTTGACCCAGTGGGGGCCTTTCTGAATTTTTGCATGAGATGCTGTTTTGATTCACCATTAAGAAGGCTAATAGGGTTGTGTCTGATATTTCAGTTTGCCGACCTTATTCTGAAGCAGTGAAGAAAGCCATTAGGGATCATCACGCTGTACGGACCATTAATATCTTTACTTATTTTTAAGTGTTTTGGATTTAATCTTCGCCTCGGTCATGGATGTTTACTCTCTCAATTCGCAATGCCCTAAGAATGATGGGTCATTTTTGCTATCAAATGTTATTACAGGCAGTAGCAGGAGGCCTTCTGTTGAAGCTTCCCTTTACAACTATATTCGAATATCTTCAGGTTAACCTTAATGAATTTTTAATTATTTCCCTTTTCCCCTCTTGAAGTCCATGTCCGGTGCAACAAACTTTAATTTTTGTTTGAATCTATGGAAAGAGCGATTCCACCAAATGAAGATATGTTCTTTTAAGCATTCATGATCTTTGGCGAAACCAAATGAAGATATGTTCTTTTAAGCATTCATAATCTTTGGCATAGGTTAAAGAAATCAAGCTCTTTAAACCTCCCCCTCCCTTCTTCCTCTTCTTCGTAATTTTCCAAATGGAAGGATTGTCTATTTAATTGAAATTCAGTTACATAATTTGGTTCTATTTTTGCTTCATATTACTTTTCTTGTAAGATTATGGTATATTTTTTGAAGTTTTCTCATTGATCTTGTAGCAGGGACTACAGACTATTAATCTATTATTTGTTTTTCAAGTTGAATGACGCTGTTGATCACATTATTACAGATCTGTCATTTGAATCACCAATGAGTTCGTGTCACTTATTTGTGGTATATTGCAAATAGGATGTGCTTGGAATGAGAACTTCTGTTAGTCCATACTTAACTTTCTATTAGATCATATGGCTTGCATGTGCTGCATTAGGAAATGGTCCATCAAACATATTGTTCATTTCCTGCATATCTTCCCAGATTGTCAGCTTGAGTGGTATTTCTTCATCTAGTGTAGTTTCTTTCTCAAGAGCTTTTTTCTGATAATCCGATTGCAAAATGGACTTCTGCGAATTCCCATTCCATAAATTCTGTCATATTTATTGCATTTTTGGCTTTTTATTGTGATCAGATGCTACAGATGATTGCTGTATCTTCTAGGAGTTTTGGGCCATGTTCTATGTTCTATCTTGCTGCTGCTGTTTCTGACTTCTATGTCCCATGGAAAAGCATGGTAACTGTTCAATGAGAGCATATTGCATACTTGTTCTTCATTTGTGCTTTTAAGACTGCATTTTATGCTGGGGAAAAGTAGATCTTTTAGGTTCTAGTGAAAGTCCGACTTTTCTTGCCTTTATAGCAAAAGCAGTTTCGTGTTCTCAAAATAGAGCATCTCTTTGATTTTGTTAATGTATCACAATTACACATAATAGAGAAAATTAACTACCTTTCTATTAAGTGAAACTTAAGTGGGGAATCTTAAGTTTCTCTAAGGAAAATAGCGGCAGGTCATATAAAGAGTGAGAAGCAGATCAGATGTGTCCCACCTCATATTGTATGTCACTTACAAGTCATTTGTGCACAGTGTACCCCTGAAGCTAGCCTTTCATTAGCAGCAGTCATAATACAATTTTTTTTTACTTTACTTACCAATAATCCAATGGGTTTTTGCATCAAAATGGATGGAGATCTCAGTATTTTCTTTTTGGAGTTCAATGGATGTGTTTCTATGTTACTTTCTAACTAGGTACCAAATGTGCCCCAAGTGTACTTGAATTGGTCTATTGGAGCCTGGAAACTATACTTTAGGAGAGTTTTTCTAAATCAGTTAGGTAACGAAAAGGTTAAATTGGGTCAAACTATTCTCAGATTACTGGATGTGATTCTCTTAGAATTTCAAACTCTAACCCATTTTTTTGCTTAATAAAGCTGCATTATTTTGCAGGCAGAGCACAAGATTCAGTCAGGTTCTGGCCCTTTGGACATACAACTTTCACAGGTGCCAAAAATGCTCTCAGTGCTGAGGAAAGAATGGGCTCCCATGGCCTTCTGCATATCATTTAAGGTTAGAAAACATGCCACTGATATGGTGATACATTTATGTTGCTAATGAGAGATATATTTTTGTCAAAAGAACTATTTAAATGGAAACATGTGCTGCGGCCTCATAGCAGCCAAATCGATGGAAAACTTGCAAGAACATTGAGTAGGTCATTCAGATATTTATGCTAGCTGTCATAGATGTTAGGTTTTATATATTCATATGTACTTTTAGTTAAATTTAAGTTTTGAGTTGCCAAAGGTTCAAATGGCAAAACAATTAATGTGCTTTCCATTATATGATTCCATTTTCCTCTGTTTTACTCACAGCTTGAAACGGATTCAAAGATTCTCTTAGAGAAGGCAGATATGGCTCTCAAAAAGTATGGGATGCATGCAGTTGTCGCAAATGAGCTCTTGTCCCGCAAGGAGCAAGTTGTAGTTGTCATAAATAATGGGAAAATTCCAGTTTATCGAGACAAGACGAGCCCCGATTCTGATGTAGAAAATCCCCTGGTTAAACTGCTTGTGGACAGACATTCAGCTTATATCAAGGATTCTAACACATAGCAGACAGCTCTCGAATACGCTTTTAAAATTTTCTATAGTTCCTGTTTGACATGAGATAACTGTGTCTGGACTTTTATTAAGCTGGATTTAGGAAGCCTTGGAGTCTGCAATCTGGAGACAATAAATTTCATAGTCCATATATATGCCATTTTGCACATGTTGAAGCAATTATATAAATCAATATCTAACTAAATTCTTGTAATTCAATAATTTTTTTCAAAATTTATAAAAATTGCCCTAAGAATTGGTCCCAGTCACTCAATCAGCCCCCATACAATTTTAATAAGTAGCTGTTCTATGCAAGTTACTCAATGCTTGGATCCTTCCCCTCCCAAGTTATCTTCCGAATATTACCTACTCTCTCAAGAACTCCCTTAACTGCAATTGAAAATGCATCTTCAAGTGACTCCATTGTTGACCTCGGATTTGCATACACTATGTTTGGAATTAGTCGTATTACCTCTTCTCTCATAGCCCATATATCATCCTTTGAAATTTGATCCAAAGTCATATTGATTGAAACTTTCCCATCTCTCATGTCATCCATTGGTATGAAAACAGAATATTTAGAAGAATTCTTGGGGAGATGCCATAGATATTGATCATAAGCAGAGCTACGATGGAAGAAAACTGGAATGCATCCGGCTAGAATGGCATCAAAAGTTGATCTCCTAGTGTATGAATCTCCCGGCGGCTGTAAACAGAACACCGAGTCCTGAAACACCTCGACTACTGCAACAGGATTGTCGCAGGTGGTTCCTTCAGGATTAGGAAAACACTCGATCAACTTGCAAACCCTCGCGGAAGCTAAGCATTGCCGGATGATCTGACTCCGAATAGAATCTTTCATGCTAGGCCGCTGTTTACCAGCAAAAGAGAACAAGTGTCTCCTTGTTCGATTTCTCATCTTGTTCTGCCATTCAAGTACCTCACCTTCACCGGAAGGATGGAAGTTTGAAGGGTAGGGTATGGCAAATTCATTACTCCTGAAGCTTGATTCTATCGTAAGCATAGTCATGTTCATGAATTCCGGAAAAGTATTGAGCTTGCTACCCCAGTCAAAATGGTTGTCCGATTGTCTGTGAAAATCCCAAGCAATTCTGCCGGCTACAAAGAAGTGATCTCTACCCCACATCCGTTTCCATTCAGGCTGACTGACGAGCCAATTACACATATCAATACTCAATGAGTCTCTCATGGAATAGTCATCACCCCAGAGGTATCGGCCAACATCGAGGCCAGCATAATAAGGCACGAAGATTGCTGAAGCCATGGATGAATCATTGGTTAAGCACCTATATTGCTTCATCCGCTCATGGAAAATCAATTCTAATGCGAATTGATTTGTTGAGAACCAGCTGCTGTTCAATGGTAACACTCCTTGAGAATTCTTTACCCGAGGACCAAGGCCCGAATTTTTGACGAACGGGCACATGTCAAACCACTTACAGAGGAGCGTGCAATTGTTGACCACATCATCATTGAATCTCTTTGGAACATCATGAACATAAATGTACCGACCAGAACATGAATCTAAATCACTCGTACTTTGACTTTCTTTTGATAGCTCTCTGAAGTTACGATGGTGTTTAGAGTTTTGGCTGGAATTGGTGGCATCGGCAGAGTTGTTGACTAAAGGAATAAGTGCACCATTTCTGCCGCGGCTTGAAGTTGAATAATGAAAGGAAATTAACAATGCCAAGTATAAAAGAAAGGCAAGAAGGATGACTAGCCCGATCAGATTATAGCACTGTCTGATTAACTTTGTCTTCATCTACCCGAATATAGAGTAAAAGGGGAATTGATAGAATTATTTTCAGTCGCTGAGGTTTCTCATCCCCATACATCTAAACCTTTGGTATATATGCACGGGCGGATGCGTGCACGCACATGCATGATTTGCATACAGCAACCAAATTTTTAATGTCATAAACAAATTATGGTCTTCTATGGAATCTTCTTTAATGATATATGATCAGAAAAGATTTCTTTTTTTGTTAAATTTTTGTATTTCGTGCAATTAAAATTCCAAATAGGTCAAATTTACTTCTAAATATTTCAAAGAAAATCTAGAATTACTCAGACGTAACCACTTGACATTAAGAGCACAAGAACAAGGAAAAGCATTACCTATACAAGAAAAAGAAACCATATCGAACGGGTTATTATTGTGTGTGTTTGTAACATTGATTGAAGGATCGTTGGAAGAGAGAGAGTTCAAAGAAAATTGTTCTTTGATGAGTCCCTAGGAAATTAAAATGAAAATGAAAATGAATTCAGTGTATCACTGGTATGCAAAGAAGAAGAAACTGCGTATTGCATGTTAACTTGTAAGGAATATACTAATTAATTGATTTATCTCCACTTTATATAGTGTTAAAATTGGGATGTGGAATGGAAACCTCAAAAGATTAAGAAAAACGAAATGAGGTTAAGAGAGGATTTAGGTCATTCTAAGGAAGGCTCATTTATTTATCATTATTATTTTCCGTGAAATTATCAGCCATCCATTAAAAAAAATCAAACATTACCAAATTTTAAATTAAATACAAAAAGCTGAACAAAACAAAGTTCACAACAACATGAAACCTGAAAGAGAGGGAGAGTAACCCGATGATGACAATGAGAGGCCACATTTCTTTGGGCGTTACTAAAATGATGTATACAAATTGATTTGGAAACATTTCGCACTAAAGTATTCTTTAATACGTGTGCATTTGTACAAGTGTCATGTTATTTTTATAATCGTTACGTCAAAAGTTTCAATTAACATATTAGTGCTCTCCACGAAAATTTCCAATGGCATTAAATAAACGACAAAGCATTACTATGATTTCTTTAATACGTGTGCATTTGTATAAGTGTAATGTTACTTTTATCATCATTATGCCCAAAGTTTCAATTAAAATATTAGTGCTCTCCATGAAGATTTCCAATGGCATTAAGTAAATGACAAAGCATTACTATGATTTTGACATGATTTCTTTTAATTCATAAATAACTAAGTAAAACGTTTACGCCACCTTCCCCATACCAATTTTAACTAGCATCATCATCAATCATTTTAAAGTTCTTCTATTCTTGCAAGCAACAATAACAATTTCTTTCACCAGAAAAAAAAAATCCATCTTTTGTACAACTCAAAATGCAATCAATTTTAAATTTGAGCACTAATAGTCAGGAAAAAATAATTACAAAGATAGTAAGTAACACTAATTAAAATTATGTATTTAATTTTCTAAATTTGAATTAATCTGTATTTAATTTTTTATCTCACATTATGTATAGTAATAAACGGTAAAGATTTAATTAATTTTATATTCTTATACAATAACTATTAATTGCATATCAATAACGTTAGCAATCTTAATATTTAAGTTTTAATTTAAATCCTAATATGAAGTGTCACTTATTTATTAGATTAAAAATTTTATAATTTATAAAATTACTTAACAATTCGTCCAATAGATAAACGTGACATCAATTATAACTTAAATTGGTTCTTAAATATTAAAATACCTAATATTGCTCATAGTATATTTCTAAAAAATTAACGAAACTGTCAACTTAACGCTCAATCTAAATATTCATTTCTAACACAATAATCCCAATCGAATTTGTATACCACCTTTATCAGCATTTCGTAGCGTTGAACGTCTTTGTTATTTTTATTTACGTTTTCCTCTCAATTTTCCACTTTCCGCGAATAGAAACTTCTAACAAATCATAGCTTTGTCCGCTACCGAATCTTCTGCAATAAAATAACTGAAATTCAAATCCTTATCCAACGGGAATCAGCGCCGCTTCAAATCTGCGTCATCACAACCATATCGGAATCCTTATCTCATCCCAATTCCCAATGCATCCCCATAAATTTACACATCTATCCGGTTTACTTTCCGTCGCTTTCCATTTTTAGCTTCTCTATTTAGTTTACATATCCTGCAATTCGGTCCCTGTATTTTTACTTGGGTTTCTTTGGTCGATTTTCAAAATCTTGAGATAGGTTGACTGGAGAGACCCATCTGGGTTTCTCTATTAGATATTCTTGATTTTTGGGTGTTTGATTTGCTTACCCATTTCCGCTTTTAGGGTTTCAAGTTTTAAATTTATTTACTTTTTATCCATATCTTGTGGATTGGTGTTGCTTTTGATTGATTTTAATAGATTCTTTGCCAAATAAGCTGAAATATTGTTCTTGTGATCATTTGATTTTGCTCATTTGCTTTTGTTTTAACCAAGATATGGATATAAGCAATGAGGCTAGCATTGACCGATTCTCAATTGGACCATCAACACTTGTTGGTCGGACAATTGCTTTTAGAGTCTTGTTCTGCAAATCAATGTCACAATTGAAATATCATATTTATCATGACTTGTTGAAGTTTATATATAGATTTGGAGACTTTGTAACGCCCCTGATATCATGGCTGCATCCGCGGAATCCACAAGGGATATTAGCAATGGTGACAATAATTGCCTTTTTATTGAAACGATGTACTAATGTAAAGCTGAGGGCTGAAATGGCCTACAGAAGGAAATTTTGGAGGAACATGATGAGAACCGCGTTGACATATGAGGAGTGGGCTCATGCCGCGAAGATGCTTGATAAGGAGACACCTAAGATGAGTGAATCAGACCTTTATGATGAGGAACTAGTCAAGATCAAGGTTCAAGAGCTCCACCACCGTCGGCAAGAAGGGTCTCTGAGAGATATTATCTTTTGTATGAGAGCTGATCTTATCAGGAACCTTGGTAATATGTGCAATCCTGAGCTTCACAAGGGTAGGCTTCAAGTTCCTAAACTCATAAAGGAATATATAGATGAGGTCTCGACACAACTTAGAATGGTTTGTGACTCAGATTCAGAGGAGCTTTCATTGGAGGAGAGGCTTGCTTTTATGCATGAAACAAGACATGCCTTTGGGAGAACAGCTTTGCTTTTGAGTGGAGGTGCTTCCCTTGGAGCTTTTCACGTGGGTGTGGTTAAGACACTGGTTGAGAATAAACTTTTGCCCCGTATTATTGCTGGTTCTAGCGTGGGATCAATCATATGTTCTGTTGTAGCCACTAGGTCATGGCCTGAGTTACAGGGTTTTTTTGAGGATTCTTGGCACTCATTGCAGTTTTTTGATCAGTTGGGTGGGATTTTTTCGATTGTGAGGAGGGTAATGACTCAAGGAGCTGTTCATGACATACGGCAGCTGCAATGGATGCTAAGGCATCTTACAAGCAATCTTACATTTCAAGAAGCCTATGACATGACAGGACGAATTCTCGGAATTACAGTTTGCTCCCCACGGAAGCACGAACCACCTAGGTGCCTTAACTACTTGACTTCACCTCATGTTGTTATATGGAGTGCTGTCACTGCTTCTTGTGCTTTTCCTGGTCTTTTTGAGGCCCAGGAACTGATGGCAAAGGATAGAAGTGGAGAAATTGTTCCTTATCATCCGCCATTCCATTTGGATCCTGAGAAGGGCTCAGGCACAGCAGTGCGTCGATGGAGGGATGGTAGCTTGGAGATTGATTTACCTATGATGCAATTGAAGGAGCTCTTTAATGTCAATCATTTTATTGTAAGTCAAGCAAATCCTCATATTGCTCCATTGTTAAGGCTGAAAGAGTTTGTGAGAGCTTATGGAGGTAACTTTGCAGCAAAGGTATGTGTAGAACCACAATACTTTTTAACTTTACGTGATTTTAATTTTTTTGGTTTGCATTTTATGAAGATGCCTTTGCCTTATGAATTTATGGTTCTTCTCCTAGTTTGTGTTGATCCTGTTTTGTAGCTTTCTTTAAAAGTAAAAGGAAACAATATTGAACCAGCAGACATTGACCTAGCATCTCCTACTGTTTCAGCAGCTGGTTTATTCTTTCTCAAAGCACTGGATAGAGTTGCTCTAATGGCTGTAGAATTAACATAACACAGTTGCACTTTTAAATTTACTCTTTTAGTTGTATTTGAACATCTAGACGGTACTGGTTTGAACATAATTGTGTGGACATTGTGCTAGTTTGGGTTTACTTCGGACTGAAAAGCAACTTACGAATCCATGTACATTGCAGGCCATTTATATAGAAGCCAAGTAATCCAAACATATATATTGTTGATATTCATTACTGATTTTCATGGTCTCTTTGACGGTCAAACAAATAGGTCGAAAGCATTGAGAAATTTAATAACTAGAGCAATCTTTATTAGGCCTTTATCATTTATTTTACAGAGTAGATATTTATGGCTTATTTAGTCTGCTATTCCTTTCTACTTCAGCTGTTCTGATTAAGATTTTTTGTTTAATTTTGTAGCTTGCTCATCTCACTGAGATGGAGGTTAAACATAGATGCAATCAGATATTGGAACTTGGTTTTCCACTCGGTGGTCTAGCCAAGCTTTTTGCTCAAGACTGGGAGGGTGACGTTACTGTTGTTATGCCTGCCACAGTTTCTCAGGTAAACCAAATTAATGGTTATAGGCTCAATGTAAAACAATTTATTGTCTTGGATTTAAGGGCGAGAAATCCTAAAACATCCCCTGTCTCTATGTTTCTCTGGCCTTGGAGATTAGTTTATGAATGTTGAAAATGTAAAATGTTTTTCTGAAAGCGATGTAGCATTGGAAGCTTTGTTTTAGAGTCCTATGTATTGAGACTGTATCTTGTAATGTGGATGGATTAGCAGTATTTCAATAACCTCTCTGGTAGATAGGGATGAAACAGTTTTGTCCCACTTTAACTAACTAACCGGCCCTTGTTTTTCATATATTGCCAGTATTTAAAAATCATACAAAATCCAACTCATGTGGAGCTACAAAAGGCAGCCAACCAAGGAAGAAGATGCACTTGGGAGAAGCTTTCAGCTATAAAAGCAAACTGTGGTATTGAGCTTGCTTTGGATGAGTGTGTTGCAATTCTAAACCACATGCGTAGACTCAAAAGGAGTGCTGAGAGAGCTGCTGCAGCTTCTCACGGTCATGGCCTTCCCACCAAATTCAGTGCCTCAAGAAGAATCCCTTCTTGGAACTGCATTGCACGTGAGAATTCAACTGGCTCTCTTGATGATGATCTCCTTGCAGATGCTGCTGTCTCACTCTATCAAGGAGTCGGTGGAACTTCAGGAGCACCAGGAGGTAGGAATTTGCGGATGCACCGGAATGCACATGATGGAAGTGATAGTGAATCGGAAAATTTAGATTTAAATTCTTGGACAAGATCTGGCGGTCCCTTGATGAGGACTACTTCGGCAAATAAGTTCATTGACTTTGTCCAAAATTTGGATGTGGAAACTGAACTGGCCAGAGGTTTGATGGCTCATCCTAACTCCCTTACTTTTCAGACAGGAGCTAGGGACTCGTATAATCACAGCCCAAGGACAACACCAGATAGAGGTTCAGAAAACGAGTTTGATCAGAGGGAATTTGGCAGTAGATCCTCTGTGAATGGTTCTAGTATTATGGTTACCGAAGGAGATCTTTTGCAGACCGAAAGGATTCATAATGGAATTGTGTTTAATGTTGTTAAGAAAGGAGAACTATCACTATCAAGTAGGAGTCATGATTCAGAATATTACGACAGTGAAGTAGCTGAAGTGCAGATTGATTGTCCAGAAAAAGAGATGGATGCTAGTTCAGAATCTGAATTTGGTGATGATATCAACAATGCAGCTAGCTGTGCAAGTGAAGCTGCTCTAGATCCTAATCACACGGATCATTCCAGGATAGATGGTTGTAGTGATCAGAGTGTTGTAGATGGTTAATTTGAGCACTGTATGTATATATGTGATTCTGAACCGTTAAGGTTGCAGGTTATTGACAACCTGAAGAAAGTCCTAGCGGTACCACGCAGAGAGAATACGACAACTTCGACAACTGAGTTGAAACTTGTGTAACAACCCTAAATCTCAGGTACAAGAAATTTAATGGTGGTATTATACTCATATGCAATGTTTATAGTTCTGATACCACTTGGTGGGTAAGCAAATCCTTGTTTGCCAAACCGAAAAGGAAAACACGATTTACTTTGTGGACAAGCGTTGCAGTAACATGCATACTTGTAGTTTACATTGTCTCATAATTCAATAAAAGAAAAGGATTTTCCTTGTCTCTATTTATCAGCAACCTTTTATTATTTTCTTATCTAAGCTCACAAAGTGAGAGGTCACATCTTGATTGTAGCTGTTATTATTAGCTTTATATTGTATTGCCATATGTCATCAAACTCAGATTTCTTCATAGAGCATAGATTTTAGATTGAAATGTTGGTTATTTTTGTTGTTTTGTTTGTTCAAATGTGTGTTCCTTTTAGATACAAAAGCTTGAAATCTGAAAAATTACAAGGCAGATCAAATATTTCTCACATATATGTTATCGTATCCCTACTAGAGTTGTAATTGATTGTGCTCTTTTAGGTAAACACATCCTTCAAAGACGGTGCTGTGGTGCACCGATTTTTCTTTGTACTCGTAGGATATCAATGACTCGTCGATTTATCAATCTCATGAACTTAGTACTGTACTCTTTAATTATTATAATTTTCTTAAAGCTATTGTTTTGACCTTCGACGAAGCCTATGAATCTAATCCTTCAAAATCAAAGCTTTTTCAGAGAAGAATTCACAAGAATCATGCCATTATGTTTTATGCCAATATCCTGCCAAATAGTATGCAAACAATATTGAAAAGGGTCTTTCACTTTTTCCTTGTTTATTTTATACCGACCTGTGGATTCTGTTAGATGGCGTGTTCTCTCCGATGCAAAATATGTGAAGTTGGTGCCGGTCTCTAGATGTTTCCACATCCACAAACTTGTTGAAATTTCAAGCAACTTTGGGTGGTGGCTTAGTGGACCATTGATGGTTATAGTTTTGCATTATTTTCCAATTGCTTGCCCTTGCCTTTGGTCTTTGAAAAAGTTGGCCAATTTTCTTTTGATCTTTCGATATCATTGAGAAACCAGAATCCGTCTTGTCAGAACGTTTCCTGCGATTATTTCTAATAATGAATGGGTTAATTATCCCCTTCGATATCGTATTGAACAAGAATGGTGATATTCTTTTTCCATTGATCATTGAAAAAGGAATTGATCGTCGTAATATTGAACCTATTTTTTGTAATGACTACTCTTAACTGAGACAAAGGATCTAAAGCGCATGCTTAAAACAAAATAGCAATTGGTGGGAGAAATCTTAGCGACATGCTAATGGATTAAATCTTTAATCCAAGTTACAATACAATAAGTTTTTTTTTTTTGCATTAATTATATTTGGATTAATTTACATACAGTTGGGACGATTTGGTTTTTTAAGCGGTTGAGATCCGTAACTCTTTTTTGTTTCTCTAAAAGAGAAATTTTAGAAAATTTTCATAGATCCTCCTAAAATGGCACATGAAGTTACTAAATTATTCTTAACTCAAATAGACATGTATTATATGATTCTTATGACATGACTTATTTTGGTTTGGACTTGATTACGATGACTTCTTTTGTTTTGGGTCTCTCGTAACGTAATGAAAAGCAAAATATTTAACAATTTTTTTTTTGTCTAATGGAAAGGGTAAAGATTCAATGGGCAATTGTTTATGTTATGACTTAGTTGTGCAACAACCATCTTCAATCGTGTAATACATGACTTGGTAATGAAAAAACAAAGTTTTCAACTCCAAGTCTTCATTGGTTTTAGTTGCAATCGATGACGTATGATTAGATATCTTCGGCTTGGACGTCATTGTAATTTTAAATTCTGGAGAATTGACATTAATAACTCAAGATACTTTTTTTTATTAATTTTATATACGTCGTCAATCGTCGTATTATTATCCCTCTAGCCTTAAAACTTTTGAAACTATACTTATCATTTTAATTAATTTATTGACCATTAGAGAGGATGGAGACACATGTCAAAATTATATTGATGATCGGTATAATAAAAAATAATATTATTAAATTTCATAAATTATAAATGATGTATGTGACTACACCATTATATTAATTATAAGATAAATTTCATTGTGCCCCTTTATTAAATTGACATACATTAATTTATCCTTTAAAAATATATAAATTTTAATTATATCTCAAATAAGTTGTTTTTAACAATTGACTGATGTTGAAATATGAGACTGCCCCTACCCGTAAGTAATAGTTTTGTATGGTTTATAAGGATAATTTTATTTTACTCCTTAAAATCTGACATATTTCAAGTTAGATGACACAATAAATTTATTAAACGAAAATTCCTTATAAAAAAATAAAAGACCTCTAAAAAATTAAATTAATTTTTACTTATATTTTAATTTATAAAAAAATATAATAATCAAGAATTTTATTTACAATATCACCACAATAAAAATAAAAAAATTCAATTTTTGCTTCTTAATTCTTTGTCTTCTACTCTTTTTTTCATCTATTCTTTGTTCTTTCGCTTCTTTCTTCTTCTTCTTCTTCTTCTCTCCATTAAATCAAATAATTCTCTGCATCAATCAACATTATTATAATAAAAATTAAAGTATATAACACAATTAAAAAATTAAAATCTCAAAAATTATAAAAAGGGGGAATTTTTTTATCTCTTCTTCTTTCTTCTTTTTCATAAAACATGTATTTCTCTGCTAACCCCAACCAAAAGCCATCGAAAATCTTCCCACCACACACAAGGTTTCGGCTGCGATTGGGGATGTTGTTTGCTCAGATGTGCTCGATGGAGTTGGGTGAATCAAATGGCGGGTTGGATTGACGGCGGTGATGGCTGGCTTGGTAGTGGCGAATGAGTGGTGGAGCTCCTGATTTGGAGGATTCGAGTGACGTTGCCGTGGCAAATCACGGGTTGAAGAAGATTGGGTGATGGTGGAATTGCGGTGGCGGAAGACGGAAGTGGTAACAGCATGGTGGCTAGGGTTTTGGAAAAAAAATTTGTTTTTTTTCTCGAAGTTAAATGGCAAAAGCACTCCCTTTATTTTTCTTTTCTTTCTTTTTTTTTTTCATTTTTTAATTAGTGCTTTAATTCGAGAGCTAGGGTTTGGGTCCCTTGGTTTGGATAGTTTTTTAGAACTAATTGTGATAGCATATTGTATTTTTGTTACATTTCTAAAGTAATCTTTAGTTCTTTGAAATGGGTTTTTGATTTCTGATTGGGACTTGCAAGAAATTTTGTGCTCATTGAATCCATTGTTAGAACAAATTAAAAAGGTCGATAAAATGTTATCTAGAGAGTTGAATAGAAATTGGGATTGCGAGAATTAAATGGATACTTTCATTGTTTGCGCTGTTAGAAGAAATCGAGCATTAAAGAAAAAAAATTTCTGCTTTAAAAAAATTTTGATTAAAATATTAAAAATAGAAAACTAATAACATTTTTAAATTTTTTGTTTGAAAAAATTGTAATTCATTTGTTCAATTTCTTTTTCTTTTTTCTTAATTTTTCTCTCCTTTTTTTTTCTTTCATTTTTTGTCTCCCGCTCTTCTTCTCCATCATTTTTTTTAATTGCTCGTCTTCTTCTATCCTTTTCGACTTCTTTCTTGCTTATTCTTCTGTACTGCTGCTTTCAGCAGCAACCATTCCAAATTTCAAATGATTTTATATATCGTAAAAATTGAACGAAAAATAATCAATTTGAAAATAATAAGCTATTTGGGTGTTAAAGTAAAATTTATTAAAGTATTTAGGTGCATGCTTTAATTTATTGAAACACTCGGGTATGAATGAAAGTAAAAAATAGAGTTTTGACTTGTATTATTTAGTTGACCCCAACAACAAATATACAAATACAATTTTATCCTTTGAATAGTTAAAATTAACGGAGAGAAAACGGTTTTGGGGTAGATTGAAGTTTTCATACTTTTAGAAGATTAATTAAAATATATTAATTTAATAAAAGGATAAAATGAGATTAACCTTTAATTACATGACGTACTTATCTCTATGACTTATATGACCCACAAGATTGATCATGTAAGTCATGTAGTCATATAGCATTTTCATGCTATCACATTCTATGTATTTATTACATGGTTTTGAAATCAATACATGACATTACGTGTAATTCATAGTATTTCTGCCTTCAACACATATTCACAATGTATATCTTGCTAAAAAAAGGAATTAAACAATTGAGATTGCATACATTTTGATATGCAGGAACAATAATGAAAAATAGAACATTAAAATGTAGGGACAAGTATTTATATGCACATCTTTCCTAGGAAAAATGTAAAATTTAAAGACCAACAATACCAACATACTTTCTTGGGTTGCTTAATGAGTAATGTACTTTTTTTAACTAAAAAATATACGGGTGTTAAAGATATGAATAAGTAGTTGTATTTAATTGAGAGGTTTTGAAAGATAATCTAAGCATAAGAAGAGGGTGCATTTAATATCTTCACTAAGAGGATTTTAAACTTTACTCTTATTTCTTAGAACATCCATATAAACTATTAAATAGAGGGTATTTAAATAATTTTCATACTGTTATTTACTCTATAAACCCACCTTCAGTGTTATGAAGTGTTAATTTACTTTCTAATAAGTCTTTCTCTATTATGATTTTGCAATCAAATCCTCTGCAGTGACTCTCTTTTTATTCATTTTGCTTAAAATGAACTCCTAAATTCTATCATAAAACGCTAGAGCATAAATTAAATGATAGGTTAAAAAAAATTTATCTCACACAATTAATTTATGATTTGCATTGAAAAACTTCAAAGAGAAATGATTTGGAACTAATAGTAAGTCTTTTATTTATCTTACCACCAATAAGTAACTAAAAGTAAGTTTGTGATCTTTCTAATCTTTATCCATAAATATTTTCTAAATTGAATTAATATTTGACCAAAACCAAATTTTATTGAGAGCATCCGCACATAACAAAAATTTGAGGGAAGAGGAACGCTGAAAGAGATTTGATTTCAAGAGAAGCTAGCAAACTATAAGAACCAATATGAACATAAATCTGCAAAACAATTGCAAAGAGAGGAAAAGAGGAAACAATTGTGAAGAAAAGATAACTTTAGAGAGAGAAATCGTGTTCGAGAGTTACAGTGTTTTGGTTATAAAAATAATTTAAGTCAGTGATATTTTTATAATAAAAAATATATTAAAAAGTCAGGGTAAAAAATATTTTAGTGGATTCAAATATTATCACCCTTAATTAGAAAAAAGAAAAAAAAAAACCTTTGCTTGCCATTAGTTAGATTCTTTCTTTCCTATTAGATTTATGCTCTCTTCCTGAATTTGGACGACTAAGACAAAATAATCCGGCAAATTTCTGGCTTGTCTGTTAGAGTGGGTTGTGCGTTGCATGGTTTTTTAACTTTTAGTGCTTGTTTTCTTTTTCACATTATTTTTTCTTATTTTGTTAACGGCGACTTAATGAGAAAGAAAATATTTATATGGAAAAGCAGCCATGGATTTAATAAGAGAAATTCCAACTTTAGTGTCTGGACTTTTAATATAAAATCATTGGCTTTTCGATTTGTAAAATAATGTGATGCCCCCCGCACTTTAGGCCAAGCACTAAAACGAAGGATTGAAAAACAGTAATCTCAAGGAAATTGAGTAATTGACACTCTTTTAGCTTTTTCTTTAATTAAAATGAAATAAATTGAGTTTGCCACATCGGATGGATTTCATGTTTACATGGTCATATCAATTTATAGGAATTTTTTTTTTTTTTATCATCTTTGGCAGTTGGATTAGCAAAATTGGATCAATAAAGAACAAATGAAAAGGAGTGGATAGCAAGAAGTCAAACAATACGGTAACATTTTCCATTGATGATGTCCATTGAATGTGTTGTAATTGATGGCGGTCCAATAATGATGCCCACTGAATTTTCAAGAATTCAAGCATCAAAACATGGGCTGTCTTGGCATGCGCACTGAGTACTCAGCAAAAGCAAACTACTACTGATTAATCATCGATCTTATCAGAATATCTACCATCACTAATCAATATTTTGGAAACAAAATTTCATAAAAATAATGGAAAATTATCGATTGAACACTGAGGATTTAGTCTGTGTTTGGGATAAATGTTTTTTTAATTCTTATATTTTGATTTAAGTATTTATTTAATTTGTACATTTTAGAAAATACTCTAAGACACCTCTATTCTTCAATATGTTATACTCTTGTCCTTATTTTTCTTAGTTTTTACCATAATATTTTTACTATAATATTCTTGACATTTATTTATTAAAAAATTTTAATTAATAGATTAACTAATAATTACGTATTAACAAATTAACTAATAAATGCCATTCTAAAAGAATTGGTATTTTCTATACTTTTAAAACGATCTTATAATTAATTTATAAAAAAATTACACTAATTTTGGTATTATTATTATTAGAAAAAAATAAGGGTAAAAGTGTAATATAGTTAACAACAAGAATGTTCTGAATCATTTTTTAAAATATAGAAATTAAATATATGCTTAAGTCAAAATATAAGGATTAAATGAGCATTTATCCTTCAGAAATACTCAAGTCGTATGTGGACAATTAATAATTTAAAATTTTTTTAAATATTTTTGAATGTGAAAAAAAAAAACTTCGGTGGGAGATTGATAATTTTCCAAGAATAAAAACATCAAGCTACTTCAACAGCATCGGCATTTCATATATATCCTTCTAATTCTTGCAAATGAAACAACTATGGATTTCAAGAACAGATAATTAAATGCATAATCTGGATGTTATCACATCGTTGCGATGACATATATACTTGCAAACATGACAACTCAACGTATGAAGTAGTAATTTAGTAATTTACTTTATTATAGGTATCAAAATTAAGTAATCATTATGTCAGTTGTCACACAAATTTTCTACCATCCAAATTAATTTTGTTGTATGTGTTAGCAACATTATTAAATTTTCGATAGTAATACGAACAAAATCAACAAATGACTAACAAACTTGCTCTTCGATCCTATCCAACCAACGCGCGTTGTGGCTTCCATATATAATTACACTTAACATGTTTAGCTTACGTCTAAAATAATAAAAGAAGGAATTAAAAACGGTGGGCTTGTGAACTATTATAAATTTGGTCCATGTGGGTGCCGTGGGAACGGGATGATTATGACGACTAGGGGAAAAAGTCTGTTTGTAGCGCAAAGTGAAGTGAACAATCGGCATCAAGTTGTGTGCCAAGTGTTTGATAAATGATAACGAATGAATGAACAATAGAGGTTGAATGTGAAAGTCATGTGTCTAGTTGTCCTGCGTCTTTGGTTTTGGGTTTGAATTTTCTTCAGTCGGTGCAGAAGCCCTAAAGCTGGCTGCGTACCGTGTGTCCTAATTCATTTTGTTGCCTGGCTATTTTCTTTTTCTTTTTGAATTATTTTTTCTCTTTCTTTTATTTTATTTGTTTTTTTAAAAAAAAGACAGTTTGGATGAGATGAGAAATTTCATCCATACAACGTCGACTAAAATAATATTTCATCTATATACCGCAAACGCCGCAAAGACGCAAAGCCCAAATATGTGTTTAATAATAATAATAATACATTTAAAGCTTCGAGCTTGCCTTCATATTATTTCGTCTGAAGTCTCGTTCCGAGTGAAATCGAACAATTTTATTTAAAATCCCTATCGAAATTCACAATAATCACAAGAGTAGGATAAATTAGATATAGCTTTAGTTCATATATAACTAGCAATATTTTCATCACACAGCCTGATTCCATGACTAATACTACAATTTGAAGTTTGCCGAAGTTTGCAACAACTAATTAAACAACTGATCTTAGATATGAACTTAACCAATCACTATTCTTTCAGTGATCGTATTCAAATTGAGAGTGTGCTATATCGTAATCAAGTTTGATTCCCGGTTTCTCGAAAATTATGCGGAAACCCCCATAAACACAAAGTCCCTTTATCAAAAAGATTAACATAAAGTGGTGCTTGTTCGCAGAAAATTAATCACAAGGAAAACTTTTCAATACTTTCTTATCATGGAAAGTATCTACGCTCTTTGACTCTTTCCATAAAATTTTAGAGAAAATGATAGGCGCTCCTCATTAAATTAATTATTTTTCTCCTTGTATTTCAAAAACCATCAAGATTAATTATATAATTTCAGGGATTTATTAGGCTGCATAGTTGATTAGTTGTACAATGTGTAGTAAATAATTGAAATTTGCAAGGGTGATTTGAAATTTAAGTTAATTTTACTTAATAATTGTTTGTTTAAAAGGAAAAAGAAACGTATATTAACTTTACTATTTAGTGAAAAAATTTAACCTTATCACCGACAATATAAAAAAAAACCTTACTCAAATTAATTTTTTAAATTATTATTTAAAAGAATCCTTATTCTTGAAAAATTATTGCTTTAATCCAAAGTAGATTAATATATATATTAAACAGGATAAATATTCATTTAGTTCTTATATTCTGATTTATTATCCATAGTCCTTATATTTTGAAAAATATATTACCCTTGTACTTAAAAAATTACATTCTTACCCTTTCTTTTTCTTTTTCTTTTACAATAGTACTCTTTAAATACTATTCTTGATATTAATTAATTTATCTACAAAAAAATTACTTATTAAATTAACCAATAAATATCAATGCGAAATAACTATCATTTCTATCTATGCAACAATCTTACGAATAATTATTTATAAATAAATTAATATCAATCAATTTAAAGCAATGTTTAATATCCTTACAAAATTTTTATTGATAATTATTTTATAAAAAATTAATTTACCAAATTAACCTAAAAATAAAATAATAATATAAAAGTTGGTAAATTTTTATGTTACTTTAAGATTAATTTGATAAATTATCATTTTTTTATTAACATCCTCAAGAATATAGTTGCAAGGTTATTATATTGTAAAAGAAAAGAAAAATAAGGATAGGATTGTAATATATTTAATAGTAGGAGTGTCTCGAGATATTTTTTAAATATAATGACTAAACAAATACCTAAATTAAAATTTAGTTATTAAACAAACATTTATACGATAAAAATAAATAATCTCTTAATTACAAAGTGCATATAATAATTTATACGAACGTGATTTTAGCATAATATATAATGAATATCGTATTTATTTAATCAAACTTTAACGATGTGTTTGGTAACTTTTGGATTAGGTGTTTTTTGTTTTCCAAAAACGGAAAGCACAAAACATGTTTGATTAACCCATAGAAAAAATATTTTTGTTTTTAAACTTTTGTAAAGAAAACTCAAAAACACTAAATTGACGTTCTTAACTCTTTAGAAAACGATTAAAAAAGGCAAGGCAAAAAGTGGTGTTGGCCCACCATTGTCATTGTTTCAATTATTACATTATTAATTCTTTATTTAATTACTTTCATATTACCCCTTTAATTTTTCTACTTCTTCTACACCTTATCCTTTTTTTTTTCATTATAACCACTCAACAGTTCTTATTTATTTGTAACAAGATTTAGATACTTTTTTTAAATTTTATAAATTTATTTATTGTTCAATAAAATTTTACATGATTGTCGATTATGTCAAATATAAGATGAAGATCTTTTTTTTTTAAAAATTTTTTACCTAGTAAGAATAAATAAATATAATTGTAGTACGAACTTTTATTTTGTTATATGCTCATTAATTCTACATTTATTATTTTATTTTAATTCCTTAAACTTAATAAATTATGAAAGGATTTTCTGAAAATTATTATTGCTATATGAAATTCAATCTCATTTTGATTAAAATTATAATAATAAAAAATAAAATACGTAAATAAATTGAAGAAATTGTTTTATAAAAAAATTTTATATTTTCAATCAACAATCAAATGCATTTTTTATTATTTTTCACATTTTAGGCAAACAACCAAAGACATTTTCATTATTTTTGTTTTTATATATTACTTTGAAAGCAAACAACCAAATAAATTTTTATTTTAAAAAACATCACATCAAAAACATCACCCTTCTTTTCTAAATTAAAAGCTAAAAACACTAATTAAAAAATATTACCAAACGCACTGTAAATATCATGTTTGCATATATACGGCCATAAACTGTGAAATGCGACGACAAACTTTTGTGTTCGGTTTTTGGAAAAAACATCATAACGGTTTGTCTTTTTCTACAACATCATCACTGGCATTGCTTGTCTAACAATTTATATGAGGATGTTCCTAAAATATGCTTCAATAGAATAATGTCATCTATTTAATTATTTTTAATAATTGTGTAAGCGAGTTATTTATTATGAAAGAAAAGACTATTAAGCGAGTTATTTTATTAACCGAGTTATAAACTCGTTATCTTTGAGTTTTATATCCTCAATTAATGAGAATCTTCACCTATTAAGAAAGAAAATATTATAGTTATCATTCGATCAAAACAAAAGGGAAAAAAAAAACTATTTCTCATCTTCAAGTTACTGAAAATTCCCTCTTTAATAAAATCATGCCCACACTTTAGAAAAAAAAATAAAAAAACAAAGTGTTATTATCTTTAGAAAAATATGTTAATTTAATTATTGTAATAATTTGTTTAACACTATTGGATTAACAATATGATAATACCAAATCAATTAGTGATCTAATTCAAATCATACCTTTAACTATAGAGACCTTATTGTTTGAAAAAAGTTTTGCTGGTTTATATGCAAAAAAAAAAAAAAAAGAGAGGAGATTTTACATTTATACTTTGAATTGTTTATATTGCATGTAGGGTTAGTTTAGTAATACTGTAAAAATAATCAGTTATGAAGAAAATTAATTAAACATTTAGTGTAATTTATTTTAAAAAAATATTGTGAATTTTCAAATTAATCGTATGTATTTCGTAAACCCTACTATTAAACTGTTGTAAAAATATAATGACTGAATTGGATAAAATATTAAATAAAATTAATTTATTTATATATTCATTGATTGATATATATATAAAATATTTTTTTTATTATACCTAAACATGTCACCCACTGCCAATCGTTGATCAAATGAGGAACCAACCATCTGTTACTCATCATTGAAATATTGCATTTCCTACTATGATTTTCTTGCCAGATTTCCAAAATCTTAAACCAAATATATAAATATTCAATAATTGAAGCCAACATTTCAATATTCATTGAATCAGAAGAATAAGTCTTCATAGAAAATGTAGAGTAATTTCTCAGCAGTTTACGAACGACACCATTATAAGTTTAAAGTCTAAATTGACTAATTTTTATTGAGTTATGGTGTCGCAACAATTAAAACTTAAAATACATCCTAAAATTTATTTTTTTAAAAGTTTTATTTGCTTTAATAATTAAAATCTTGTTCAGACAAGATGCTGGGATTACAAGAAAATAAAATAAAAGAGTTGGCAGAATTATTGTTTGACTTCATTAAAAAGGCATATCGTTGCTAAAAGAAACAAAAGAAAAAGAAAAGACAAATACAAGATAATTCAAAAACTCTATTTTTTTTTATTTTTATATTAGAAATATCTTCAAAGATTTTGATTTGTCACAGCTAGCTATTAAATACATCTATAAGGAAATAATAAAATTTGAAAATAACATTTCTTCTCTCAAATAACATAATTAATGGTAATATAGGTTTGACTTATTGACTACAGTACTCAAATAAGTAATGTACTCCACAACTTATTCACCGTTAGATTGTCATATTCTGTTTATTTTAGTTAACTTTGGGATTATCCTAATATAGGATAATATCCGAAGAATTATTTTAGATTTTCCTTTTTTGCGTTGTTTACTATCTATAAATACTCTTTCTCGTTTATCTGAAACGCAATTTAAGCAAAAATAAATTTATCCAATGATAAATTTATAAACAATTATCAAATAGAGAGATATGAAAAATAAAATAAAATGAAAATGCTCAAAAAGCCAGAATGCAACTGAAATTGCCGCGTAAACAGCTGTGGAATCTCAACAATCGACGGAAAGAAAATCCGAAACAAAATCAACTACCCATCTACGCACACAAGAATCTATTAATCAATGCAACAGGAACCAATCCAACAGCGCCACGTGTTCAGCTGACCCCAAAAATTCCAAAAAAACCCCTGCTTTAGCACCGGGTGAGTCACGCTGAGTCGCACTCGCACTCGCACTCTGCCCTCGCACAATAACGCCAAAAAGGCAAATGACTTTCACGATAAAAATGCCCTTTGGAAAACGAATGAGAAAATTAGCTAAAAGGCCACCAAGATAACAGTGCTTTTCTGTTAATATTACGCTTTTACCCCTATATAAATAAATTAAAATAATAATAATATCCTAATGGGTCCTAATAATAATATAAATACGAAGATTAAAAAGCTGAGTGCAGGAAATTTCCTGGAAGCTGCAATGAAGCTACCCACACTCCCTCCATTTAACCGCTCAACTGTCCTCTCCCTTCCCCTTCAATTCATTCCCCTTTCTCTTTTTATTTTCTCTTTTTCTCTTCGCAAGAAACTGGAATTCATCTTCTTTTTCTTCGCGTTTCGGAAATGAAACTCATCGAGAAGCTCAGCCCGAAACGTTTCTTCCGGTCCAAGTCCAAAAAGGACCAGACCAGCGTTTCGCGTTCCGAACCATCATCGTTCAGCTCGTCCTCTACCTCTGATTCGTCCACCCACAACAAACTCGGTTCGGCGCCGGACAGAGTCGGGACGCCCACAAGTGTCTTACCCGAGATATCGGGTGACTGGTCCGACATGTCGGCCGATATCTCGCTAGATTTGAGCTACGAGCTCGTCCAGGCGTTTAAGTTGCTCGATAGGGACAACGACGGGGTGGTATTGAGAAGCGAGCTAGAGGCGCTCTTGATCCGGCTCGGAGCCGACCCGCCGACCCAAGAGGAGGTGTCGTCCATGCTGAGCGAGGTGGACCGGGACGGCGACGGGTATATACCCTTGGAGGCGCTGATAAGCCGGGTCGGGAATTCGTCTTACGAGCCGGCATGTGAACCGGAGCTTAAGGAGACTTTTGACTTCTTTGACGCGGATCACGATGGTAAGATCACGGCCGAGGAGTTGTTGAGTGTTTTCACCAAGTTAGGGGACGAGCAGTGCACGTTAGACGACTGCCGGCGCATGATAGCGCTAGTGGATAAAAACGGGGATGGGTTCGTCTGCTTCGAGGACTTTGCAAGGATGATGGAGTGGCAGAGATGATCATGATTATATTGTTATCTATACATAAAATCTATATGTTTTTAAAACGCCCCGTGATGATAATGATGGTCATGTGATTATGTATGGTCCTCTTGATCGTATAAAATCAAAGTCGTTAATTTTTTACTTGATTATTATTATCATTATTACCATTATTATTAGGACTATTTATATTTTTTTCTAATTTTTTTCTTTTTATTTTTTCCTTCCTTTTATTATTATTATTATTGCAAATAAGAATAATTGATCGGTGATCACATTGAGAGATTTGGTGATTGTTGCTGCCATGATAATGACAGTTTTGAGATTTTGTGGACTTATCGTAGGCGCGAATTCGGAGGATGTGCTGGTGCCACTATGTTTGATAAGATTGAGCACTAAAAACATAGTTTGGTGGCTGTAGTGTGAATAAACAAGCAGTTATCAACAATCGTGGGCAACAAGAGCTAACTTCATTTATATCATTTTTCTGGCACATTCACACTAATATTTATAAAATGTAATTTAAAAAAATTGGTAACTCATTGGTGATAATTAAAATTGTAATTTTGTATCAACTAGGGGTTGTAGAATTTCTTGAATTCTTAACGGGATTCGGATTTCTGGTTTGTTCAAAGTGGGATTTAAGTACAAAATTTATTTTAATTCATTATTTGTAGTACGGTTTGTAACTCAAATTTATCTTTTGATTAGAAGGAAATTTAGAATGTTTGAAAATTTTCATCAAGATCTTGAATGTTCTAAAATGTAGGTTTTAAAAAAAGTATGATAGGTTGGTTTGATAACATATTAATTATATGAGTATGGCAAGTTATTTTAATAAATAATATATAATATATATCGCTATATTCGTATGATATGTTTATGATAAATTTGAAGTGTATAACAAAAAAACTCGTATCATCTGAGGTAATTTAAAATTCTGATCGAATTAAGATTAAGATGCATACTTATCCTAATTTACTGTTTGGAATGAAATTCAAATTTTTTTTTTATCCCGGACAAAATTAAGATCGACAAATCCAAATCTGTCCAGTTTCGTGGCCAACCTAGTATCAATGTCACATTGTGAAGAAATTGTAAGGGCCAACTTTAATCAATGCAACAAACTTAAGGAGAGAAACCTAATTAAGGTTCTCCATTTGGGAGTGCTGCGTTATCACAGCCAGCTGCTTTCGCTCTCACAACCTACCACTCTCAAATCAAAAATCATAGAAATTTTAGTAAAATTTTATTTCGCAACTTTGTTGCCAGCTGTCCGATCGTCATATTGTACTTCTCAAACAATAATATTGGTTATTCAAATGATCATTTTTTGATTTATGTGAACTTTTTCTCTCCGTGAACTCTTCTTTTTTATTAAGCCACTGAAGTGAGAACTCTCATTTCCATAAATAACTTTATCTTCTATTTTTGTCGTTTCTATTTTGTTTTTTTTTCTTTTTGTTTTTTTTTTCATCATATGAAAGCAGATTTCTGCAGGGATCTCTAAACCTACAGAGAAATTTTTCTACCCAAATCAAAATATGTAATGAATATTTGTTGTCTATTTTTACATAGTGTAGTAAGGTTGTATATAGTTGACAATAATTTTAGGATTGGCAAAAATATCCAAATCCGCCCTGGATCCACAAAAATCCAGAGATCATGATTCGAAAAAATCTATATTCACATATTAAAAAATACAGATCTGGATCTTTAATTTTAAAATTTGTGTGGATCCAGATGCAAATGCATCCGAAAAACTTGATATTTAGATACACATTATTTTTTATTAAAATTAAATTAAATGAAAAAAAATATAAGTTAAATGAAAAAACATAATAGGATTAATTAAAAAATATAGAAGTTTAATTAAATTTAGAAATATATCAGTATCCACATTATTTTATGTGGATTTGTGGTGTTTTTATAATTTTATTTGTAAATTCGTGGTGATGTTAGGCTTGAATTTATTTTATTCTTAATGTTTGATTTATATTGTGGTATTTTTATTTATGACTTTATGGTGTTGTATGTTATTCTAAGTATTGAATTATTAATTGTTGAATTATAATTAGATTTTATTTGTTATTATTAAGTAAATTATTGAATTTTAAATTATATTTTAAATTATTAAATTTTAATTTATGCAGAATCGAATATCTGAAATATTTACTTGCATCCGTACGAATATTACCCACATCTGAATTTACATAATTATTTACAGATCCAGATATGAATTCGAATATAAATATATCAATTCGAATTCGAATGCACCTACATTCAGATTCAGATTCAGATTCGAATTTTACCGTCCCTAATCGATGTAGCTCAATTGTTGCAAGCACATCTTCTTTTTGGGATGAAGCTACTTTCACATATTTTTGTTGTATTTTTATCTCTCTGCATTCTAATCTCTATGTATATTTTGAGAACATAGATATCTTAGTAATGGTTAAATGATAACACGTTAATTTGTAGTTAAAATTGGTAAGAACAAATTTTCTAGAAGTAATATCAATAATATGTGGAGGTAATTTGATTTTTAATTGCTTATTTGTCAGAACTCAGAACAGACAATTTGGTAATTAGAAATTTAATTACTTAACGTAAGTTAAAATGCAAAAAATATTGATAATAATCTGTACATTTGGCACGTAACAATAATAGATAAACAAGCGCGTCACTTTCAATAACTTCGATAGTTGTAAGGCATCGCTTTCAATAAAGTCCTTTTAGTGATAATACAATTCAAGATTCCCGTCTATGCACGTTATATATATATATATATATATATATATATATATATAATATTTTTAATTGCATATATTCTTTTTAATATATATATATTAATTTAATAGTATAATATTCAAAGTCGAGCCTGCTTAGTCACAAGAATGTGTATACAAGAATGTCTTGCACGTTGCATGTTTTTAATTTTCTTCTGACACAAACTTAAATTTTCTTATCATTATTCTGCAGCTTGTATCCGAAATTCCATCATTATTGTTGTTATTATTTGTTTCAAATGCAACATTGTAACCTCCATCTCACGTTGAGTTATCATCACCATCATTAACTAATAAGGGCAATAAAAATCTTTGGCCTATGGTGAGTATAGTAGGTATCACTGGTAATTTCATATAGTATGATATAGTATGAATTGTAACGTGAACAACAGTATCATATAATTCAAAAGAAAAAAGAGTAATAAAAATCAATTCACTAATTTATACCTATATTTTTTAGATGGTTAAATTGTTTGTAATATAGAAGGATGATTAAATACTAGTTTGATAATACTATAGCTTTTAAAATTATTATTGTTAGTTTTACTATAAAAATAATTAACGATATAGAGAATTAGTTAAAAGTTTAGTACAATTTACTTAAAAAGTAGTTGTATGTGTTTGGCAAATTTGCTATAAGAATACAAATAACTGAAATAAATATAATATTAAATAAAATTTATTTATATATTTGTAGTTATGTATATATATATTTTTTTGTGTCTTTGTATATAAAAATAGTTGATAACTAGAATAGATTTTTTTAATTAATTCTATTTTTTTGTTAACTCAATATTGATTGATAATAATAATAATTTCTTTAAATTTAATAATTTTATTTTCTAATTAAATAACGAGAATTTTGAATTTTTATAATATATGTGTGGATGTATAAGAAATTGTACTAAGTATAAAATGCTATGAGTTTTAAATTTTAATATTATGTTCACTTATGGGATTGGGAAATCAGAATTTAAAATGAGCATAATTGACGATGTTTACTTAATATGAGAATGAAACATGTGAGTCCATATATTTTTGGAATTAAGAAATAGAAACTTGATTCTAAATGTTTTAAACTCACCATTTTATTGCACTCAAATTTCATAATTTCACTTTTGTTCTCAATTGAAATATTATTATATTAGTATTATTGCCATTATTTGTATTCTATGATCATTAATAACAATATTTTTTTTAAATAATAACAATTATTATTATAATAAAAATAATAAAAATGACAATAATAATAATTATTCTGATTCTTAGGTAAAGCAAACGCATTAATGCGAATACAACTAATTTTGATTCTAATTTCTATGACTCAAGTAAACAACTTATTATAATTCTGATTTTAGTCTATTCCAATTTCGGTCTATTCTATTTGCAGCCCACTCCAATTATCAATTGGTAAATGTCCCATAAAAATAATCATATGTAAGAATATATGTGGAATTGTTTTCAAGTTACTTATTCCCTATTTTGTCAAAATATGCTATGTAATGAGGTGATTTTGTGATTTTGTCCGAGTTGATTCTTAATAAAATTCGCTAAAAATTAAAATTAACTTTTAAATTTTTAATCACTTTTGAAACTCTCGAAAGAAATCCCAGATGGGTGCTAAATCTTATAGAAGGAAGATTAAATTTTATCATTGCAAATAAAACAAACGCAGCATATGTATTTTTTCCCTTTATAAGTAAATGATTGGTGCGCATAATTATTTACGAATTACGTAAAATGACTTTATCATGATAAATATTATCTTTTATGACACATAATTAGTTTGGAAAATTTATAAGAATTTGAAAAAAAAAAACAACCACTATAACTTCATAATAGACATTAAAAAAAAAAATTAGAGTTTTGGACTTCAAGAATTAATGGAGGAGGTGCCAACCAGGACTTTGGCGTATGCTTTTATTTATCTTCTTATTAATATAATAATCATTCGGTTGAAGAAGTCATAGTTAAAAATTTGTCGGAAAGCAGAAAAAGAAATGTCACGAGAATAGCTGGCGCTTTGGCGCGACGTCAGGGACGGAACATGGCTTTCCAACTTTTCTCCTTCTTTATTTCGAACATGGCATGCGGACCACGACGCATAATTATTTAAATATTAATTTTGATTTGAATTATGTTTTAATTTTTACCTCATATGATATCCGACGTGTCATCAGTCGATGCATGCTGCAAAAATTAACTCGTTAGTAATAGATAACGGTTCTGATTACAGTACCGATACCTCAATGAATCGAACCCTGTAAATCTAGTTACGGTTAAATAATTAAAAAATTAACAAAAATCATTAAAATATTATCATCTAACGACGTTCAAATTGTAGAATATGATACCCTAATTCACGGCCATAACTAATAAAATGGATTAGCAGAATGTATTTAATCACTATAAGTCGTACATTATGTCCATCACAACTATGTAAATAATGTTGTTGCGATTATAATGTTGATTAGACAAAAGGAAAATGAGATTATTTATTAGAATTAACGTAGTGGCGCTTTCTCCAATGTTCAGTTGCTGTCGTGCTGTGTCCTCCATGACTTTTCCCGGGTTTTCTACTTTCCTAGAAACTTCTTTCATTGTCCTCTCAGTCAGAAAAAATCAATGGATCCATTCTTTTTTTGTTATTGATCAATTAATTTTTTAATTTTTTTTTATAACTCATTCATTTTTCAGAAATATTAATAAACATAGAATAAATTCTATTTTATCAGGTGTAAATATTTTAAATATGTCTCATAAATTGGCCCGACTACGCTCTCGTAAGGATACCGTACATCAATTTTATAACTTCGTGAATTTAAAGTTTCAGTATGTCCATCATGTTACTAATTGAACTTAAACTTTTGATTGCAAAAACAAATATATGTTAGATTCTTCTCATAAAATATATAAAAATATATATTATTGCATCAAAATATGTCTCCAATTATTTACTAAAATTGATTTAATTTCTTGTTATAAATTTATTTGAATTGTGCTATTTTTGTGATGTGAATAGATGTTTCTTTATTTTCAAAAAAGTAAAATAGGCGTTGTTCAATTTCAAACATTCCCACTTCAACGGCCGAATGCTGAGGCATTAATTTCAAATGAAGGGCTTTTTTTTTTAAACAAATAATTGGGCTTGATTTTTCAGGGTGAGTCTTGGAAAAGCTCTCGTGTTTACCGTAACCTACCCTCCTAATGACTGATGATAATGGATACCATCTACTGTAAATTTATTATTACTAAATTCATGCTTATATAAAATTTAAATTACCAAATTTATCCATAACCAGCTGCGAATTTTAATTTTTTTTTTAAAATTCACATTTTGCCGATTTTGACAATTAAAAAATCCTTAATGGTATCCAACAGATTTTTTTTACGGATTTTTACATTTGAAATTATAAATGTTCAATATATAAATTTATAATAATAACATAAAATTCTACATAATATACTCAATTCTAAATTTAACTAATATAAATAAAAAATTAAAATTTCAACATCAATCCAACATAATTATTATTTTTATAACTTGTGTCTTTTTTTTTTATAGATTTGTGTACTTTATATTTAATTTAAAGAATAATACTTTTTAAATACTAATCCAAAGAATAAAATTATAATAATAAAATAATCCATGAGTTAAGTTAAAAAAATTAATCAAAATTATAATAAGTATATAACTATATTTTTAGATTAAAATATTTCTTCAATTAAAATCAAATTAAAAAATAATTTAGAAAATGCTAAACCCATCCGTATTTTAGTACAGATTTATTACTTTTAATTTATTACTTTTGCATTAATCGAAGTGACAGAGTAAACAAAAAAATTTCACAGTATGTAGAATTAGTGATGGCTACCGCTACGCTATGAATGAAATCATATTTCTGTTACTCAGGTCCAAGCTGCCGATGACTCGACACCTGAAAGATTGTTCTGGGTATGCATCCAACCGTTTCTTGAACTTGAGTTAAGTCCTGTCAGCAGTCAAAGCTTTATCATACTCATAGCATTCCTCTTCCCGCTTTCCTTTTGTACATGATCATCAACATTGCTTTGTTTCTCTTTGAGGGAAAGTGAAGAGTAGTTTGAACAAACAGAAGCAACATCCTTTGAGGATGGCTCTTCCCGAGAATAAATGTGAAAGCTGGGTACACCTGTGACATAGAAACAAAATGAACGAATAAAAGTTGTAGCACACCAGCACAAGTTTTAATATATTGCAGCAAGTACAAGCTACACGGCAAATAGAGGCTGTAATTTGTTAAGAGATTTCTTCTACAAAAAAATTATACCTTGTGTGTCAACATCAACCACTCTAGTCTCCGAGCTCAAATGTGAAGGCTTGACAGTAGACTTTGAACGCTGATCAACATTTGGTTTCTTAGAACGAGAAGCCACACTTGCAGATTCAGAAAGTGCTTTAGCCAAGTCCTCTAAATCCACATCATTATTGTCCTCCTCATTTCCATCATCCCACTAGCCTGTTTTTGAAACTGAAACGGGTGATGCATTAGATGGAGCCACTTCTTGATAAGCACTGCATGATTCCTTCCCATCATCTAATTTCTGAACAAGAAAAGCTCGCCAACCGCATACATCATAAGATGAATAAAAATTCAAAGTGATTGCTTGTTATTAATTAATGACTTAATGAAAAGGGAACCTCGATAATGACGTATAAGCACTGCTCCCCCATTCTGGCATTACACATCTGAAATCAAGAACATTAGCTCTTCAATCTTTAAAACCTTCACTTAATACCAGAGCATAAACCTGGAAAACAAAAGAAACAAGAAAACATCTTCTAGAACAAGCTAAAGTTTTGCTTGGAAATGTTTTATGTAAGAACACAATCTACAAAATCACCTACAACTGCTTCCCTAAGAAAACACTTATCAAGTGCTTATCCAAAAAGTGCTTTTGACAATGCCAAAAAGCATTCCCAAACATATTAGAAAACAAAGTAACATAATTCTCATCAAATTAAATAATTCATACTAGCTTGCAGAGAAATATATTTTTACAACAAACTAAAACAAGTAAAATACTTACAGGAAGTCCGCGACTTTAGATGTGTAATGATCGAACTTCACGATTATCGTCAGCCCAAGGTCCTGGCATGCATGAATCGCTTTCCCCATCACTTGTAAATTTTTTTTTTTGGGTTTTAAATTTCGACCTTAAATAACAATAATTATTATGTTAATTTGTTCCCTTAATAAACAACACCAGAAATATAAGCACTAACTTTCTTATTATTCGGATCGCAGACTTTCAAGTCATAATGACGTAGTGTGTGTAAAAGAGATTGTAATATTTGTAAATATTGAAGTTTGAATAATAGAAATTGTTGCTGTATGTTAACGGTAAACCGTTTTGTGTTAACGGTGCGCCGATAATTTCCAGAGAGCATGCTGTATGTTAACGATAAACCGTTTTGTGTTAACGATGCGCCGATAATTTTCAGAGAGCATGCTGTATGTTAACGGTGAATTGTTTTGTGTTACCGGTGTGCCAATAACATCCAGAGGCAATGATTGAAGTCACTGGAAACTAACGGTGAGCCGATAACTTCAATCGGCTAACCGTTTATTTCCTGAGACAGTTAAATTTCAAACCGAATTGTGTCTTTTTGAAGAGTTTTGGTCTTTTGAATGTGTGCCATAGTTAATGGTTGTGATCTTTCACTAAAAAAACACATTCTTCTTAAATAAAACAATGAATTACAATTCTATAAATACAGATTTATAGATTCTAAGAAAGATGTTATGAGAATACAATTTTCATTTGCTAGAGATTGTATTCAAGGTTTGTTGTATCTTGGAGGTAATTTGGCATTCAACTCTATAGCAAACCAAGTGTGGTGAGGGCAAATAAAACCTTCAAGGAAAGTGTATACACACGCCTCAAACCTTTCTATTTCTTTCCCTTGTTTGCCTCCATATTGCTACAAATTCACCAACAATCTTTAAGGTTTTAATTTGTTGTTTGTAATGCAGGCTAAAAAGACTCTGTCTTCATTCCTAAATCCTAGTGTCCATCTTGATCGTTTTGATGACACTAATTTTACTCGTTGGAAAGGGAAATTATTCTTTCTTCTAACCGTTCTCAAAATAGCATATATTCTTGATCCAAAATTGGAACCTTTTCTAGAATCAAGCGAAGATGATACCAAAGTTGTTAAGGCTGCAAGGAAACAACGTAAAGATGATGAAGTGATGTTTCGAGGTCACATACTCAACACTCTCTCAGACAGGTTATATGATTTCTACAACTCGATGTCTTCTCCTGTTGAAATATGGAATGCACTGGAGTACAAATATAAAATAGAGAAAGAAGGTACGGATAAATTTCTTATTTCTAAATATTTTGAATTTGTCACAGTAGACACAAAATCCATTATTGATCAAATACATGAATTACAAATCATTGTTACTAAGCTTCGAGAATTAAAAGTTGAAATTTCTAAATTATTTCAAGTTGGGGCTATTATTGCTAAATTGCCTCAAAGTTGGAATGGTTATAGAAAGAAACTTTTACATAGTAGAGAAAACATAATTTTAGAAGAATTACAAAAACACTTGGTAATTGAAGAAGAGACAAGGTCTCGAGATTCCAAGAATAAGAATGATTCTTCTAAGGTTCATGTTGTTGAAGCTAGTAAATTTTCAAAGAATTTCAAAGTCAAGAATGACAAGAAATTCAAAAAGTCCAATAGCACACAAAAGTTTTCTGGAAATTGTTTCTTTTGTGGAAAGAAAGGCCATCGCCAAAGTGAATGTAGATTCAAGAAGAAAAGGGAGGAAGTAAATACTCAAAAAGCCAATGTCATTGAGGAGAAAGTTGAAGAGATTTATGCTATGGTTTCCGAGATGCAAATTGGTATGATTACTGAAACCAATATGGCTGAAACTAAGTCCTGCGAGTGGTGGCTTGATTCAGGTGCTACCATTCATGTTTGTAATGATAAGAAATTTTTCTTATCATATAAAGAAGAAAAGGAAGGACAAATGGTTCTCATGAGGAACAATAATGCCGTCATGGTAGCAGGAAAGGGGATAGTTGAGATTAACTTCACTTTTGGAAAGAAAGTTACTTTGTATAAAGTCTTTCATGTACCTTCCATTAGGAAGAATCTTGTTTCTGCTAGTTGTATGTGTAAGCATGGGCTTAAAATTGTACTTGAGGGTAGTACTTGTATTGTATCAAAGAATGAAATGTTTGTTGGGAAAGGGTATTCTTGTAATGGGATGTACAAACTCAGCATTAATAATAATAATATCAATTTAGCTTACATTGTTGAGTCTTGTGATGTTTGGCATGCTAGATTAGCACACTTAAATTTTAGATCATTGAAATATATGTCTAAGCATGGATTAATTAATTGTACTAATATTATCCA
This sequence comes from Luvunga scandens, assembly GCA_030449905.1. Lineage (NCBI taxonomy): Eukaryota > Viridiplantae > Streptophyta > Magnoliopsida > Sapindales > Rutaceae > Luvunga > Luvunga scandens. The sequence goes on along the minus strand of JASUUG010001097.1, from coordinate 654,058 downwards.
TAATTATAAGTGTGAAATATGAATCCAAGCTAAATTAACTAAGAAACCTTTTCCAAAAGCCGAACGAAATACTCAAATATTGGATTTGATACATACTGATATTTGTGAGTATAATGGCAATTTAACAAGAGGAGGTAAGCGATACTTTATCACTTTTATTGATGATTGTTCAAGATACACATATGTGTATTTACTTAGAACTAAAGATGAAGCCTTTGATAAATTTAAAATTTACAAGGCTGAAATTGAGAATAAAAAAGATAAGAAAATCAAAATGGTTCGAAGTGATAGAGGTGGTGAATATTTTTCAAATGAATTCGATAATTATTGTGAAGAACATGGAATTATTCATCAAAGAATAGCTCCATTTACTCCTCAATAAAATGGATTAGCTGAAAGGAAAAATAGAATCTTTACGGTATGATAAATTCTATGATTCTTAATGCAAAACTACCAAATAATCTATGGGGGGAAGTATTACTTACTGCATGTCACATTCATAATAGAATTACATCCTTAAAAATACATGTATCTCCTTATGAGATTTGGAAAGGAAGAAAACCAAATTTGATGTATTTAAGGGTCTGGGGTTGTTTAGCTTTTTATAAACTAAATGATCATAAATCATCAAAGTTAGGTGCTAGCGGTATAAAAAGTGTTTTCGTAGGCTATGCTGAAAACTCCAAGGCTTATAGACTGTTAAATTTAGATTCTAATGTGATTGTAGAATCTAGAGATGTTGAATTTATTGAAAATAAATTTCAATATAATTTTAATGTTGAATTAGAATCTATGATTAATCAATCTTGTGACAATACTCTTGTTATCTCTACAAATATTAATAAAAGGAAAGAGTCTATGACATCTTTCGAACCAAGGAGAAGTCAATGTGAAAGGAAAGAAAAGAATTTAGCACCGGATTTTATTTCATCACAAGCATTACTCTTCTTAGTTGAAGGGGATAGAAAGAATGTACTTAATAAAGTGCTATTGTTGTTAAATGTTGAGAAAGATCCAAAGACATTCCGTGAAGCTATGTCTTCTAGAGACGCTTCCTTTTGGAGAGACGGTAAATGATGAAATGGATTCGATTATGTCGAACCAAACATGGATCTTGGCTGATCTTCCTCCAGGATCTAAACCAATTAGCAACAAATAGGTGTTTAGAAGAAAGTACAATAGTGATGGTTCTTTGCAAACTTTTAAAGCTAGATTAGTAGCCAAAGGGTTTAAGCAAAGAAGTGGTATTGATTATTTTGATACATATGCTCCGGTGGCAAGATTAACATCTATTAGAATGTTATTTGCAATTGCTTCATTGAACAATTTGTATGTGCATCAAATGGATGTTAAAACCGCTTTTCTTAATGGTGATCTTGATGAAGAAATCTATATGGAACAACCTGAAGGTTTTGTTTTGCCTGGAAATAAGAAAAAGGTATGCAAGTTAGTCAAGTCGCTTTATGGTTTAAAGTAAGCACCAAAACAATGGCATGAGAAGTTTGATTCAATAATCTTATCTCATGGTTTTAAGCATAATAATGCTGATAAATGTATATACTCTAAGTTTACAAATGATTTTGGTGTGATTATATGCCTGTATGTTGGTGACATACTTATCTTTAGAACAAACATGGAAGGAGTAAATGATACAAAGAAGTATTTAACTTCACAATTTAAGATGAAAGATCTTGGTGAAGTAGATACAATCTTAGGAGTAAAAGTAAATGAAAATAGTGGGGGTTACTCGTTATGTTAATCTCACTATATTGAGAAAGTGCTTCTTAAATTCAATCACTTGAAATTCAAAGAAGCTAATACTCCATATGATTTTAGTATTAAATTACTAGAGAATTCAGGCCGAGCAGTAGCACAACTTGAATATGCTAGTGCTATTGGTAGTTTGATGTATGCTATGCATTGTACGAGGCCGGATATAGCTTTTGCGGTGTGCAAATTGTCTAGGTTCACGAGTAACCCTGGCATTGAATATTGAAAAGCAATTGGAAGGATATTTGGTTATCTTAAAAGAACCATTAATTTAGGTTTGTTTTATAGTAATTATCTTGAAGTACTTGAAGGATATTCGGATGCTAGTTCGATAACCAATACAAATGACAATAAATCCACATCTGGTTGGATTTTTACAATTGCTGAAGGAGCCGTTTCTTGTGCTTCAAAGAAACAAACATGTATAACTCACTCAACAATGGAAAGTGAGTTTATTACCCTTGCAGCTGCAGGCAAGGAAGCAGAATGGCTAAGAAATTTGTTGTTTGAAATTGAGTTGTGGCCACAACCGATGCCATCTATTTCTTTGTACTGTGACAGTGAAGCTACTTTGTCTAGAGCTTATAACAAAGTGTATAATGGAAAGTCTAGACATATTAGCTTGAGACATGAATATGTCAAACAATTAATAGCAGATGATGTTATTAATATTGTATTTGTTAGGACAAACAAAAACCTAGTAGATCCCTTAACAAAAGGTCTTTCAAGAGACTTAGTTAAGGATACATCTATTGAAATGGGATTGAAACTTTTTCTTGGTAAAGTCACCAATGATGGTAACCCAACTATATAATAGTTATACCACTATTCTATAGTTAAATGGGTAATAACAAATTGTTGTTATGTGACTGGTTTGGCACCGAAAATAAATAATCCCATTTGAGATGTTCGGTGAAAATTAGCTACGTGGTTGAAGATGAGTATTTGCTCTTAATGAAATTTAAGTCTTATAGTAGCTAAAGATATGATTGAACTTTCACCTAAGTGAACATAAGAAATAGTGCCGTTTCTAACAAGATTATGGTTTAATCTTGTAAATGTTCATGAATCCGAGATAGAGCACAAGGCCGGAATAGTGCTAAATAATTAGAACATAATTTAAAATTTGGGATAGCTTATATGTGATATTTTTTTCGATATTTACTTAAGAGACAAAGTTTAATGCTTAGCACACTGTTGTCTTGTAAACATTTTGAATTATATTCACTAATTGAAGGTTAAAATCGAAAGATACCTTCTTGTATGTATAAGTTGATCATTGATAAATCTAGAAAAATATTACAATCTAGTGGGGGATTGTAAAAGAGATTGTAATATTTGTAAATATTGAAGTTTGAATAATAGAAATTGTTGCTGTATGTTAACGGCAAACCGTTTTGTGTTAACGGTGCACCAATAATTTCCAGAGAGCATGCTGTATGTTAACGGTAAACCGTTTTATGTTAACGGTGCGCCGATAATTTCCAAAGAGCATGCTGTATGTTAACGGTGAATCGTTTTGTGTTACCGGTGTGCTGATAACATCCAGAGGCAATGATTGAAGTCACTGGAAATTAACGGTGAGCAGATAACTTCAATCGGCTAACCGTTTATTTCCTGAGACAGTTAAATTTCAAACCGAATTGTGTTTTTTTAAAGAGTTTTGGTCTTTTGAATTTGTGTCATAGTTAATGGTTGTGATCTTTCACTAAAAAGACACCTTCTTCTTAAATAAAACAATGAATTACAATTCTATAAATACAGATTTATAGATTCTAAGAAAGATGTTCTGAGAATACAATTTTCATTTGTTAGAGATTGTATTCAAGGTTTGTTGTATCTTGGAGGTAATTTGGCATTCAACTCTATAGCAAACCAAGTGTGGTGAGGGCAAATAAAACTTTAAAGAAAAGTGTATACACACGCCTCAAACCTTTCTATTTCTTTCCCTTGTTTGCCTCCATATTGCTACAAATTCACCAACAGTGTGAGTTGCAGAGTGGAGTGACTTCAGGTTTTTGTTGAGCAGAGGCAAAACAGAACAAACAGTTGATGGCAGGCGAGTTCGGGATTAAACGACCGCGTTTAACTGCCTTGAAAATGAACACAAGGGACTTCATATGGGAACTTATTATTTGTACCCCTAAATGTTCTTCAATATCTAAATAACGCAAACGTTTGAATTTATTTCATATTCCACCTTTTTGTTCAAATTGCATCACTTTCCCACCCTAACGTTAGCCAACATTAATGTTTGACATGTCGCAAAGCTAATTTGAATATTTAACATGTTGATGCTTACAAAGATTTTAACTCACTCAATAATTTTAAAATATATCAATTTTTCATTGATTATTAAATTACATTTCAAGGTCTTTGGTTGGAGGCGATGGAAGCCATTGCCCACTTTAGTTGCAGGCGATGGTGTTGGTTGCTTGTGGGCGATGGAAGCTATCACCTGTGTTGCTTGTGGGTGATGGTAGCCATCACTTGCATTGGTTCGTTGCAGTTGGTTACGGGCAATGGAGAAAATTGTCTATGAGAATGGTGACGATGGGGCCCAATGCCCATGTGAGTGGAGCTTAACGCCCCAATTGGTATTTTTTGATTTCTTTGTCACATACTTAACAACATAAATTGAAATAATCTTCTTAGAGACATCTTAATAAATACCTAAAGTGCCATATGTGACACAATGAAATCTTAACAAAACTAGGTTGAAGGGTAGAAGGAAGCAAACTTGTTGTTGATGGAAGCTGCCGTTGTCGAAGAAAGTGGCTATCAAAGCTAGCAAAATCATGAAAAGATATGGGGGTGGTTTGGGCAATGTTGTACTTGTGGACTTAGATTTGTTTTGTTTGCTTTAGAGGTAATTTGGTCCGAAAAGGGTATATACGACTACGGTAAGAAATATTGTAATATGGTTAGTTATGATAATGATTTTATGAAAATGACTAGATTTGTAAATTTTCTTAAGATTTCTTAATGCTAACATTAGCGAAAAGCATAAAATAATATTATTCGTTACTTTATTTTTCCTTAGTTTTTTTCTTCTTTGTTAAATTGACATAATTCGACACATGGAATATCATTGGTTAAATCATAAGGAATTTATTATGGATTCAACATTCAGTTCATTTTTGATAAATCCACTTTTAATTTCTGAACATGTGTCTCAATAATTCAAATATTGTACATATGTTTTTTTTTTCACCTTCTTTTCATCCAACACCAAAAATAATTGTAGGTAAGTGTATTTTCGTCAAATCTAAAAAAGAAAAGTAATAATTATAATCCTCAGCCTAAAACATTTTATAAATTAAAAATAGTAAGGTTAATAAAGAGATTAAATATTCTAAATGCTAAAAAAAAAAATGAACGATCCTACCTACCCTCACCTATTGACATTGACATGGAAATTAATTATTCGAAGCACACCCGAAAAGTGAACAAAATGTCACGAAAAAGAATTCAACCAAAATTTCTTTGGTGCAAATTCTTATATTCCAATACATTTCAACGAATCTGTTCAATAGATGTATATACTTTTATAAGATATCGAACTGGAAAATTAGTGCGTAAGCAAAAATTTATAACATTGGAGGAAATTAAAGTAAAATGACGAAACTATGAAAGGGAAATGAAGATTGTGGGGGAACAAGTAGGTGTTTAAGATTAAAACCAATCCAAATGGGTAAATAGCAATATATAGAACAAAGACTTTTGGAGAAAAGTGGCTATCAAACTGTTGTGATTGAATATATATGGTTTTTTTAATACAGTTGCTAGAACTCTAACACTGACGAGACGCCCTTTAGCTTATCATGGAGTTCTCGGACAAGAAGTCTATGGGGGAGCAACTAGAGGATTCATTGTTCTAAAGCAACTAGATTTAGTAGGCAGTCATAAAAAGTATATTACTTATCTGAAAGAGAAATAAGAAAAGAACTAATTCAAATTAAACTACAACAAACATGATATCGATTGTGTATTGCAGAACTGTAGTTGGGAGTCTTATCTCTGTCGAGTGTTAGGTTGGTCCAATAATTTATAATGTTTTTAGGGGTGTCTTTGCAAAATTCATAAAGTCAATGACGTAGATACGTAATAAGCACAGCATATGTTCCCAACGTTTGAAAAAATGTCGGAGTTAGCTCGGCAAAGGGTTAGGCTTGAATTAGGTGGGAAAGTGAATTATCACAAAGCAGATATGCTATAACAAACTCAATATGGCATAACCAAATTTGTTATGTTTTAACTCATGTCAATTTCAACCTTGGCCTCCTTAGAAAGGCAGACTTATTAGGCAGTTTTGTGTGGAGTTTGTAACCTGTCCATTTGTGTTAAGTTAGTAGATCTTTTTCGAATGGCTTGTTTTGCTCAGTAGACCTTTTTCCAATGGCTAGTTTTGCAGCTTGTTGAAAATCTTTTAAAATGGTTTAAAATTGGTTCAATAAAGAACAAAATAATATTTATTTCGGCGCACATATTCATTTTTTCTGGGTTATATTTTGTGCTTTCTTGTTTCTATGTGCGTTGTTGGTCCAAGTTGTTGGGGGGTATATGCTAGATTGTTCTCGGGACTAATTTAGGTTTGTTTGGATCTCAACTGCTTAACAAACAGAGAGGGGACAAAATTTACCAGATGATTAAAAACTGTACGATTATTATTCTTTTCCCTTCGAATTGCGAAACATCAGTTATTAAAATCATGACCTGATAGGGATTTAATGATTTTCACCATTATCGAGCACAGTGTATCTCATTTCGAATTTCGAATATAGGGCTGTGTAATAAAACATCACAAAAGTTAAATAAATAAAAATTAGTATGTAGTTTTTTGTTTCTTGTTTCGCATTCTTACCTACCCTCTCATGTTGAATTTTCAAATTTAACATTCACAGGAAAAAAATTTCCAATGACACCAAAAAGTGAGCACAATGTCACTCGAAGACAAGTCAAATAAAAAATGGAATAACGAGAAGCTTACTGGAAAAAAAAATAAAATTTCTCCAATACAAATTTTCACATTCCATTGGTTGATTGCTTTCTAAAACATCCGTTCATTTTATTTTTTAATATCCCAAACTCACCAACAGTATATAGCGAATTAAGTCGTTCTATAGAGAGAGCGAACTTCATCATACAAAGATTTAAAATGTTGGAGGAAACTAATAAAAATTATGTTGATTATTCTGCAATCATGACAGCTTTTTAGTTTATATTTTGCCACATGTGGCCGGCGGTTTAAATGTTGTAGCATTGCTCTGTGTTGGTCTCTCTAATATCTTGACATCAGGATCTTTTCCTGCTACTCCCTATCTGCCTCTCTAATGTCATCGGAATTATTTCAAATTTTTCTTCTTGTTAGTACTACAGTATTCAATAGGGTTAGTAAAAAAGTCCGAACTAACTTAAATTTTGGCAGGCTCGAATCAAGCCCGCGGGCTTTAAACTTAGTCCACAGCTTCAAAATATAGATAAGGGCTCAAAAAATGTATAGCCCATATGCATTAGACCAGGATAAAAAAAGCCCGGGCTCCAAGCTTGTACTTCTTACTTTATAAATTAAAAACTAAATTAAAAAAAAAACATAACTCAAGACCCTAAATTAAACCAGTGAAGTGAAGCAAAAAAGCCGCCAATAACCGACACTGCAATGGCCAACAGCGAGGGATTGGCGCACACCCACCCAACAATTGCAACCATCACCGTCCACTGATCGTTGATTGAGTTCCATCCATTCAAACCCAGCACACGATGCAGCAGCAAATCAGCACAAGCAGTGTGACTTAGCAGCGAACTGACACCAGCAGCAGTAAACCCAACACAACAGCACTAGCCACTTGTTTCTCCTAAATAAAAGGATGTGGTATGATGATGACGATGATTGGTTTTGATCTTACCGACACGCCATGCTTTTGGAACGATTTTTTGTTAAATTAGATTTATTATAGTTGGTGTTCTTTGTTTGATTAGCATAATCGAAAATGAAAATAAAAGATAACTTGAAATATATTTTGTTTCTTTTTTTAGTATAGCATGCTAGTTTCTTTTTTTTTTTTTTTAATTCAACTATTGTTAAAATTGATTGTAATAAGAAAATTTAATTTTTAAATTCAATTTTGTGTATGATTATAATGAAAAATGCTTTTGATTTACTTAAGTAAAATATTATTTAAAAAATAATAAAAGTATATGCCTGTGCAAGTCCAGCCTAGGCTCATCTAAGTCCAGTCCAAATTCAGTCCGACTAAATTTTGATGGGCTTTTAAAAGCTTAGGCCTCTTAATAATAACATAGACTTGGGCTTGAGCTTAAAAAAGTTAAGCCTAAGTCTTTAATTTACCAATCCTAATATTCAACTACATTTAATACACTTAAAAAAAAAATTCAGAAGTACAACTTTTCTGTTTATTGTCATAGAAAAAAATTAACTATTATTTGGCTACCATCTTGATTTTTTATTATTTAAAAATTAGTTATTAATAATTCAATTGCTAGTGAGAATATATATATATAGCTCGGGACTAATTCTAAAGCCTATTCTGTTTTATGTTCACAAGATATAACAAAACCTTAATGAACAAATGTTCTATAAATTAATAACCTTGATCAAATAATAAATTTTTGGGCTCTAACTTCGGCTAATATACTAATTAATAATCTCGCTAATTGCATCAAGATAATAATAATTTTTTGAATCCTCTAGGGCTCAATGAAAATATAAATTAGTAATTAGTCAAATACAAAATTTATTAACAATAAATAACATCTAAAATTCATAATATTAAGCTTTTTTTTTTCTTGACAACTTTAATTTTCTCAATTCAACTATAGTAGACGGTGGCAGATATAAAATAATAATTTATAGGGGCTAATTTAAATAATAATAAAATGTAAAAACTAAAATTTCAATACATAAACTTTTTGGTAATAAATTTATAATTGTTGTCCACATGGTTTTATATTTTGAAAATATAAAGCATTAAACTCATTATCGCTAAAGTTAAATACATCTTTTTCTACATAAACAATCAAATTATCATTTATCCATTTATCTCTCTTTCAATTCTGAAGTTCATTCACCATGAATTTCATTGTTGAAAATGTTCTATCTATTGTGGCTGTGGAAATTGGAAGAATTAATGTTAATGTCACAAATAGATATACCAACAGATACAATTTACCATTTTTTGTCTCAACCATTCATTTAGCAAGGTCATTGATTCCTTGCAATCCTGCAAACTCAGTACTAGAACACATATCCATATGCAAGTTTGAAGCTGAGTTTTAAATGAAATAATAACTAGGCTGCCCAAGAGAGGGGGTGAATTGAGTTCTTAATAAAAAATTAAAAAACTAAAACTTGAAGAAAATAATAAATCAATTAAATTCAAAAAACAAACAATTAATGAGCAATGAATAATAAAAAGATAAGGTAAGAGAAAGCAAACATGTGATTTTTACGTGGTTCGACCAACTGTGCCTACGTCCATGCCTCCAAGCTCATCAGGCTTGAGGATTCACTAAAAGAGTTTCCAAGGCTTCAACAATAATTACAATTGACTTCAAATGTATCAACAAACCTTTACAACAAGAGATTATTCTCAATCTTTTAACCCAAGTGTATCTCAACATTTACAATCACTCAAGAATAAAAATTACAAACAAACAATCTTTCACACAATGTATATGATTTCTAATGAAATCTCAAAGTGTGAATCAATGAAATAAAAACAAGTTTAAAGTTCAAATGATGATTGTTTTCTCAGTAGCAAGCTTAATGATAATTGTTAGATCTCTTTAGATTTGAATTTGATTGAGCCATTTTATAGTTGGAGCTGAAAATTAGCCGTTGTTGACTTTCTGGAAAAAAATGGATTGCTGTTTGCTGTTGCTGGTGAACCGTTTTGACTTGTCCAAATAGTCGTTGTGCTTGGATTTTAAATAAACCGTTTATCGTTTAAAATTATTGGATCACCGTTTATTTCCAGAATCCTGTAAAACAATCTTAGATATTCGTTTTCACTAAATGGTTCAAGATTAGAAACTATCTCTTCTCTGTAAATTATCGGTTCACTGTTTTGAAATAAACGGTTCACTGTTAATTTCTAGAATCTTATCAAAACAAGTCATGTTAATCGTTTTTGATAAATGGTTCACGATTAAAATGACCAATTCCTTTCTGTAAATGATCGGTTCACTGTTTACATAATAAACGGTCTACCGTTAATTTTCATAATCTATAATTTGATAGCTTTTGTTTAGAGAAAGATTTTCCGACTCATGTTACTAGTCATTAAGCTTCTTTGAACATGTTTATGGCTCTAAGAATTTCATTTTAATAACTCTAACATTTTAATCAAGAACATATAAGTTTTGTTATCATTAAAATCAAGATTATAAGATTATTTATATTAACATTAAGCTCCATAAGTTGTATTGGATCTTGTCCTTATCAAAAGAAAAATGAGTGATTCAGACTTAGACATGCCATACAAAGAAGCAATTCCATACTCACCTAATTGAAACAGTTATTTAGCTCTTGGAGTTGTAAATCTAAAACAGTAAAAAAATAGCTCAACTAAAAAATAATGCATGTTTGAGATTTCTCGACCCTTATGTTGTCATTGGCCTTACAGTAAAAACACATCATTCTTGGTGCAACATCAGTATCATGCTTTAAATAAAAGAAGAAACCTTACAAAGCAAAGAATCCTACCCATCAATTCTTATCATTTGCAAATTTTTATTACTTATTTCAACCAATTTTATGGATTTAGAATATCTTGATCTTTTTTTTTTGAAGTGCTAGTCATAATTCATTTGAAATTTTAAGTGTATTTCTCCTTAAATATAGACTAAGCACAAAATCAAAAGATTGCATAAACTCTATCAAATAATTTGCTTGAAATTTTTGTTCACTAGAGTTTGCTTATTTTTTGCAACTACCTCAAGGACACAAATTATATGTGGAAACAAAAGAATCACACAAAGTAATATACCATAATGTGAACCTCAATGTGTATCACTAAAACATTTCAATGTAGTATTTTGATTTTGGCCTTGCCCTTTTGATAGTTCATCAAGTGTTCGACAATTAAAAGTGATTGCTTCTCTCGAAGAATATCTAAGCGTTTTCATGAAGCCTAACAACATTGACAACATTAGCAATTACATTGAAGAAACAAATTAACTTCATCATGTTTCTTTGCCATCACCACAATATCTAATGGTGTTGATTAGCAAAATAATAAATATAATGAGCACACTCATTCTTATTCATAATACGTGTTTTAAGAGCATTGAACTCACCTTGTATGTTGCTAGCCCCATCATAATCTTGCCTGCACAACCTAGATATACTTAATCTATGCTTAAAAAATAATTGATCAAGATCTTTCTTTAAACCAATAAAACACTCAATAATAGACACCTACTCTTACTTACATATCGCAATACTACAACCATTTATCTACTCCTTCAAATATATACATATACATATACATATACATATACATACATACATACATACATACATACCTATGTCTTTAATAATAGCATTGGTAGTTTCAGTAGAACAAGCTCTAACAATATCTTTTTGAATTGAATGGCAATCAACATGTCATTTCTAGGAGCATTTTTCAAAGTAAATTTTTTAATCTCTTAATTCTTCGAAGTAACTTTTTTGATATCTTAATTGTGACCATCAAGAAATCTTATAATCCAAAGATAATTCCTTGGTTGCTTAAATTATCAAACTCATAATGACCACGAAATGCAAGCCTTTATTCTAAAAGAAGTCGAACAACATCAATGCATGTTAAGAAGCGAGCTCAATATTCTTTTTGATCGTGATCAAACTTTTGTTGAAAAATGTACGACATGCTGCTTTTGTTTCATTAAATCTTCACAATTACTTTTGGCTTATTGTGAGCACTATTAGGGTCTTCAATATGCTTTTCTAATCTTTCAATTTTAGAAACTATTTTTTGTAAATGTCTCACCGCTTGCTTGCAACATTCATTGATATATTATATTATAACCAATTTTCGTATTTGTTGAACCAAGCAGGATTGAATCATTGCTTTTATGGCTCAAATTTATACTTACAAAAATAATGGAATTTAAGAACCATTTGTAAATATGCTCTATGAACTTCATCTCGAACATTAGGATTTTAAGAAGAAATTAAGGGTCATTGTCTAAGATCAAAAGGAATTTTTGACAATTCTTAATTAGACTTATTTCATTTTTTGGTCCACTTTCATTTCTCTCTAGAAATGACGGCATCATTGGTTTTCTTTCAAAATACTTTTTCATCTCTCTTTCAAAGTTATCTAGGTGAGAACTTACATAAAATAAAATTTATTGCAATTAAAAAAGAATAAATGTAAAGTATGGTTAGTATATAACTAATAACTATAGAAAAAATACAAAACAATTGTAAAGGCTAGTATTAGTCATTTAAACAATTACAATTTGTATAGAGATCTATTAAGATAAGTGAAAATTGCCATAAAATTGGCATGTGAAAAGAAATAAAATACTACATCATTAATTTAATTAAAAAAACTGAACGGGACATGTTTACTTGATACGAAGATACTATCAAGACAAACTCACCACTGATCCCACCAACCCCACAATAATTAAATAGATCACACCCTTATTTTGCTTTCGTTATTGAGAATAAAGAATGAAGATGTTGAGAGCTTGCAACTTGCTTTTTTAGTTTAACTCATCCCTAATTATAAGTGTGGCATTCATAATTCAATAACTGGAAATTATAAATATTTTGAGTTGTGTGCTTTGATTTTTAAGTCAAAGTATGACTTTTACAATTCTAAAAATAATAATTCATATTTTAAAGGATGAGACCATTTGATAATTTGACAGGGACTATTTAGAAATCTATTGATCTTTCTTTTTGAAAAAAATATTTTTTTTTCTAGTGGGGCTTGAGCCCTTATTGGTCCCACATTGAATTTACCTCTCATAGTAGAACCTTATTAAATTAATACTCGATAAATTGATAACTTTGATTAAATAATAATTTTTATTGGTCTGAACTTAGGGTCAATGTGATAAATTAATAATTGAATAAATAAATTAGATAGTAACTTTAAACAAAATCTTCTTTTTATAGGACTTAAATAATACATAAATTAATAAATCAACTAATTTGAAACTAAATACAATAAATCCTCTTTATAATCATAATGTGGAGGCTAAACTCATTTTATTATAATGAAGAGTTATAACTTACCAAAAGTATAGTTAAAAAAATTATTATTTTCACTTAGCTATCTTTATTGCAAGTGACATAAAGGTAAAATACTCATTACATTGATAATTAGTTAGTGAAGAATCTAAAATCCAATATATAGACGTTAATAAAATAGATAGAACAATTTCAAAAAACTAGTATATAAGTCTATATAGTGTTGGAAATATGCAAAAGTCTAAAGAATAAATTATTGTCCCAACAACTTAGAAAAATATTTTATTCTATCTTAAATCTTTAATGTAACATGGCATATGATGTAGGATAGTTGCGTAGCATGAGTAGGGTATCTTTTTGAGGTCATAACTTGGGCTATAAGTGTCTATTTTAGCGTTTAATATACCGTTTTGATGCTTGTGATGAGATAAACCAAACTGATAATTGCTTATGTTGTTCTACCCCATAGTCGAGCTGAAAATTTCATTTATTTCCTAATGATTTTACTATTTTTAGTTATTTTCTTATTTTCCCTATTGTTTTTAGGATTTGTATCTTTCTTTTTAGATATCAGATTTGGGTGCCATTTATATTATTTTCATTATTTAGGTTAGGAGAATTTTATTATAAAGTAATATTTTAAATTTGTCTATTTTGGTAAATTCATGATATTTTAAATTAGTACAAAAAAGCCTCAAAACTGTAGTTTTATTTGTTCAGACTTTTCAATAATATATATCTTATTTTCAAATGGAGTATCTCTTAATTATCAATTATTTTACGTTTTTGCATTGTTGGTTGGTATTAAAATAAGTTTGGTTGTTACCATGGTAGAACCAATCGACCAAAGAAACAATCGTTCGATGGCGATTATCAAGGGATACAGGCACAGACTGTAGAGGCTGTCAGATAGATAGCCTAAAAAGTAGCCATGCAAATTATTAAGAAAGCTTGTAACCTGAGAATGAAGGTGATAAAGCAAGCAATCGAGGTTATTAGTCATTTTATTGGCAATATAAACAAGGAGAGAGGTCAAAAGCAAGGAGTTAATTGCGAAGAAGTACTTTAAGGAGTCAATTGTGAAGAACAACCTCAAGATAATAATTGTGAGGAGATACATTGGGAAAATAATCCAAAAACAGTGCCTCAGGACACAAATTGCGACATAGTAAAATGAATGCCTATGCATATGCGTGAGGCCATAGTAAGTGATGAGACTTTTAATAGAAAAACATCCAGCACATTACAGGATATGATGAATAAAAAGAGGGATAGAAATGCGAGTTATAGAGGTTTCTCATATTCTTTTCTCTATTGAGAAGATTTATTAGAGCGATATAGTGTGTGATGTGGTGGTGGACATGGTTGTTTGTCATCTTTTACTATGAAGACCATCGTAATTTGATGTTGGTGTAATCCATGTAGGAAAAGATAATGTGCATGAGTTTTGGTGGAACAACAAGAAGGTTTATTTAATGCCTTTAATAAATAAAAAGAAGAAATCTAAAGCTGAAGGGAAAAATTTATATTGTCAAAGATCATTTGGAGGAAGGTTGTGATGTTTGAAGAAGCTGGAAAAAGAGGAAGTATTCAAGGTAAAGATTGTTCTTGACAAAGTGTAGCCATTGTTAGTTGAGTTTGTTGATGTTACACCTTCTAACCAAATGGCTTATCACCTATGCATGATAAACAACATCATATAGGCTTGATTCCTAATGCTATTTACCTAACTTACCTTATTATCATATGAGAATGTAATTTTGCAAGCATAAGTTGACAAGTGATTACAAAAGGGGTTTATTCGTGAGAATATGAGCCCGTGTACTATACTAGCTTTATTGACGCCAATGAAGATGGGAGTTGATGTATGTGTGGACAACATGCAGATTAATCAGATTACCATGAAATATCAATTTCATTTTCTTTTGTTTTTGAATTTATTAGATTAAATAGATGTTCTTAGGTTTTCTTGAATATAGACTTGTATAGTGGGTATCATAAGATCAAAATTAGTCTTGAAAATGAGTGGAAGACAGCATTCAAAACAAAGGAAGGTTCGTATAAATGGTTTGTGATACCATTCGTGTTATCAAATGCAGTAATTACTTTTTTGCATTTGATGAATTATGTCTTAAGCCTATTTCTTGTAAATTTGTTATGGTGTATTTTAATGATATTTGGCTTATTGTGTTAATGTAGGGACGCATTTGTAGTATTTGAGAATGGTTATGGAGGTGTTGCGAAGAATAAACACTATATTAATCTGAAAATAATGTAGTTTTCTATTGAGTAATGCAAATTTTTGGGTTTTATAGTTGGCATAGACATGAATAGAGCTATTGATTTGAAGGTACAAGTAATTCAAGAATGGCCTATGTTTAAAACTACAGGTGAAGTTAGAAGCTTTTATGGGCTGGTAACATTTTATCAAAGATTTATTAATGGTTTTAGCACTATAACTGCCCTAATTGCTGAATACTTAAAGAAAAAAAGTTTAATTGGGGAAAATATTAAGAGGCGAGTCTTATTTTATTGAAAAAGAAGTTGTCCATCAGTTTTGTGCTAGCCTTACCAAACTTTACCAAGTTGTTCAAAGTAGAGTTTGATGCTTCTGACAAGAGTATATGAGCTATTCTTTCTCTAAAGGGCTGATTAATTGAGTATATGAGTAAGAAGTTAAATGAGGCGTGATAGAAGTGGTCTACGTATGACCAAGAATTCTATGTGGCCCTTAAGGCGATAAAGTAATGGGGGCATTACTTAATTTAGAAGAAGTTCTTACTTTATTATGACTAGCAAACATTAAAGTACTTTAAAAGTCAACAAAACCTGAGTAAAGTGCATGTGAGATAAGTAAACTATATACAGAATATACTTTTTTTTTTCCTGAAGCATACGTTTAGGCAGTAGAATAAAGTGGCAGACAAGTTAAGTAGGCAAGCAATATTACTGGTAGTTGTAGTCAATAAAGTTACTGGTTTTGAATACTTGAAGGAGTTGTATGTTGAAGATGAAAAGACTTTATGCATATTTGAGATTAGTGTATTAATCATCAAAATATTGAAGACTTTCTCCTTTAAGATAGGTATTTATTTAAGGCTAATAAGTTATGTGTGTTTTATATGTGTGTCCCATAGTTCTTTAAAGGAGTTGATTATCTGTGAGTTATATACAAATGGTTTGAGCGATCGTGTTAATCAAGAAAAGACCAAAGTGTTGGCCGAGAAGCGATATTATTGGCCACAATTGAATAAAAATGTGTGTAAGATTATGCACAAGTGCCAGATTTTTCAAAAAGGCAAGGGACAATTGCAAAACACAAGATTATACACATTATTTCCTATTTTAAAGAATAATTAATTAGATCTATCCATGGATTTGTGTTATGACTGCTTCATGCAAGGGTTAGTCGGGCCTTTATACTTGTAGTTGTCAATATATTTTTAAAGTTCGCACATTTTATTGCTTTTAAGAAAACTGAAGATATTTCTTCTACGACGCATTTGTTCATTTAAGGAATGGTGTGTTTGCATGGTGTTCTAAATACTATTACTTTTGATAGGGATGTGAAGTTCACCAGTAAATTTTGGTATAATCTTTGGGATAAATTCGATATGCAATTGTAATTTAGTAGTTCTTTCCATCCTTAGATAGATAGACAAATGGAATTGGTCAATTGAACTTTGGGCAATATGTTGCACTTTTTGTGGTGACAAGCAGCGTAATTAGGAAACTATATTACCTTAGCTCGAGTGTGCTTACAATATCATAGTGATTCAATCTACTAGCAAAGCTTCTTTTAACATTATCTATACTTGTTCTCCATGTTATGCATATGATCTAGATGTCATACCAATAGTAGCTCAAGCAAGCAAAGTAACAGATAATGCGGCAAATAAAGCTCTGTAGTGCACTTACTTAGAGGCTGTTAATGCTAAATACAAGGCTGATGCAGACAAGCACTGGTGTAAAAAAGTGTTTTAGGAGGGTGATTTGGTGATGAAACATTTGAGGCAAAGCCCTTTTTTTGGAATTCACACTAAATTAGAGTAGTGAAAGTATGGTAAATTTTATATAGCAAGATTATTGATAATGCTTATGTGCTCCAGTTGCCTAAAAATTGGAGTATCTCTTACAACTTCAATATGACTCATTTGTTTGAGTATCATTCAAATGATGAGGAATTGTATCAGCATAAATTAAGGACGATTTCTTTTCCAATTGAAGGGGATTGATGTAGGATGTTATATAGGATGAGCAAGGTAAATTTTGAAGGTCATAACATGGTCTAGAAGTGTCAGTATTTGGCATGTAATATACTATTTTGAAGCTTGTAACAAGATAAACCAAAATAGAACTGCTTATGTTGTTTGTCATATGATCGAGTTGAAAATTTCATTTTTTTCTTAGTCGTTTGGCCATTTTTAGTTATTTTCTTATTTTTTCTATTACTTTCAGGATTTTTATCTTTTTTTATTCTTGATATTAGATCGAGTACTGTTTATTTTATTTTCCTTATTTAAATTAAGAGAATTTTATTATTAAATAATATTTTGGATTTACTTATTTTGGTAAATTCAAGATATTTAAGGTTAGTACAAAAGGGCTACAAAACCGTAGTTTTATTCATTTAAACTTTTCAATAATAATTTTGTTATTGGGTAAAACTTAGTATATCTTAATTATTGATCTTTTTACCTTTTTGCAATGTCAGCATATATTATTTGCAATGCAATATAATAATTGCTATGTGGAAGTAAGTTTCTTAAGATGAGATTTTGAAAATTATAACTTATTATCATATCGAGTATATTCTTACTTATAACTGGCCAAATTAAGATTATAATTTTTTATGACTATATATATAGTAAAACCTCCCTCTCTCTCTCTCTCTCTCTCTCTCTCTCTCTCTCTGTATATATATATATATATATATATATATATATATGATTTTCTCAATTGTACTAGCATAATGTCTTATACATTTCATTGTTTATTGTTACTTTTTTTACATCTTCCAGATAAGAAGCCATTGTTGTATTCTATATGCTATGTTAAGACAAATAAGAGAGAGAATTTACTTCATATGTTACCTTTAAAATGTCTTCTCTAATAAGCTATCATGTAATTGTAATCCAACCAAGGAATCTAGCCAAAAGACTATCTAGTGGATGATTCACTCAATTAATATAAAATCAAAATCATACCATACAACTCGAAAGTATCATTGCATTCTTTAATTATACTAATTTTATACTTCATAAAAGTTTCTATTATGAATATGATATTATCTTTATAAATTAATAAATTATTTATCGATTATTAAATTTTTGCTAAATTAATAGATTTTTTATGATCTTAAGAGTGGCGAAGCCACTATGCTTGTCCTTAAAATTCTTAAAAATATATTATATCTTGTTTAAGTGCAATTACAAAATTATTCCTATTAGATTAGTTGTTTGTTTTATTTAAGTTTAAAATTTCTTAAAAAGTCTTATCAATTTTGAGGTCAATTGTAAAGAGTCATTTTTAAAAGCTTTTTCTAAAGTTTAGGGTAATTACAACTAGTTGGCAAGTTTTCTTGTATCCTTACCTCCCTTGCTATTAGTATGAATACATGTTGATTGTTAATGGACTGTCAAAATAACCGAAATACCTTTTTGGATTATTTAGCTAAGAAAAAGTACGATTTGGTACCTAAATTTGGCAGGATGCTACCAGCTCACCAATGGACCAAACTTCTTGATGAAAGATTCTCCCTATTTATTTGATGATCTTAAGTGTGTCATAAATACTCTTGTAAATAACAAATGTATATTAACCAACAATAATTTTATTTTTCTTGGAAAAAAAAATCAAATCTACCAATATTAGCTTTGCTATCAATGGTATTATTGGTATTGCTTTTCTTTATTTATACATCGCTTTGCCTAGCATGAGCCCTCATCACTATTGCACATCTATTTTCAAGCAAAAGATATGCGCTGGTCAAGTTTTTATTCAACACTTCTGTCAATCCATTCAAATTCTACCATTGCCATACACACCAACAACCCAAATCAACCATCAACAAGCACATGGATTCCTAAGGCTCAAACAAATCATGAAGGTCAAACATACAACAAGAATATGAGCCAAAATAGAGAAATTGAGTTAATGGAAAACTGATTAGCTTCTCAAATTGTATAAGCAGATGCCATATGAGAGCTAAAGTAAAGATATTAGTATTAGATGATAATCGTCCCAAGCTGTATTATACATGCATGAACAAACCTAAATGCGGCTACTTTAAGTGGTCAGTTCCTGAAAAAGATGACTTTAACAGTGGGGTTGTTTTTGAATTAACTAATGGTTGGCATGGTGGATTCTCATGTCATTATTAACATAATAGATAATGATGTGAAGAAAGTGGAAAGTATTGTCAAGAAGCTACAAAAATCTGGACATTTTGAAGTTTCAATAAACACATCAAGTGTTATTAGCAATAAATGTTAATTATGCTTAAGATGCATATGTAACTCTTGTTCCAGACTAAAAAAAATGCATGTTCTAAATTAGTAAGAGAATCAGGAAATTTTTGGCTTAATTACTATCTAGAACGTAAATATCTCTAACTCTTCTTGCACAAACAAGTTGCAACAAGCACAAATAACACCAGTTCAATTCAAAAGAATGTGCTGCATGAACAACAAACTATCTTAATAAAGAATCAACATGTAAAATTAAGACCACATGAGTATGCTTGTAAGTGACAATAGTTAAATTGAAAACTAGTGTGCATATAAAGACCAAATTAGCAAGTAAAGTGACAACAATATACAAAACCAAACTTTTAACCCAACATCACCAAACAAGCAAACAAAGGTAACAATAGTTCAAATCAACACCGCCAAAGCAGTAAGATTCAAAACCTTTCTCTAAATAGAACAAAAACCACCAATATCACCAAAACAATAAGATTTAGAAGCAGGTTAAAAATAATTGAACACTGAACCAACAACCAAAGGTGTTGGAAAAGAAACTCACACAGGCAACTGTAAATTAAACAAAAAAAAACTCTTTTCCTCTTTGTGTGATTAAAATAGGATGTGATTATAACACAAATTCTTCTCTAAATAATACTACAGGCTAACCACATCAAGAATCTCAATATTCTTGGTTTACAATAACAACCTAATATCTGTCTCTTAACAAGTGGGTATCTCAAATAACAGCCAATGAGAGGATAAAATAAAAATCAAGATCAGAGGAATTGTAGAAGGCGATGTCAGGAACTTGCTCTTAAAATTTGGGAGAAGATGGAGTTAATTTTGCCTTCCGATCGTCCAATCAAAGATTGAAAATTTTGCTCCCAAATTGTCTTAACACCATTGTCTCTTCCTTTCTCTCTCATCTTTTTCTTTTAAAAAAAGAGTTGTTGCCACCTCTACTTTCTTGTTTTGCGGGTTTAACACTCTGAACACCAATCCCTTGAGTGACCAACTCTAGGAATCCAGTAAACCCATTCCCCAAGTAATACTAATGTTATTATTAGGCCAACATTTTGGTATTTTGGTATCAACAAAATGTTGCATGATTGATTGATAAGAAATGATGAGAAACAGCCAAGATGCCAACTGGCATCCAAAGTTAAACTTAAATTAGAATTAGATGGGTGTAATTAATTATTAAAAAGTGGAAGCACCTTGTTGCTTACGGGGTCTTGGACATCAAGTCTGATGTTGTGTATGCTATAATTACCACGAAGGTGGGAGCTAATAATATCAAAGGTTAAACGTCGATTAAGACAATTAAGCTTTTGTCTGCTGTCAACTTTCTTATCTATTATAAGATTATGGACCACATAATCGTCTTTTTGTTCATTGGGCTCAGCCATGAATTATAGAGAAAGAGAGAATGCTTTATTTATTTATTTATTTATTATTATTATTATTATTATTATTATTTTGTGTGGAAGTTTTCAATTTGCTCTTTGATTTATCTATCAAATGATGAAGTAAAATTTTGAAACAAGAAATTCGCTTGAGTCGTAAATTGGGAGAGTGGATTGGGGTTATTGTTACTCTTTTATTATTAGGTAAGAGTATATTCCATTTCTGTTTCTTTTATAAATGTAGAATGGATCTGTTTCTCCAATATTAATGGGTAAAAATCTGAATTACACTATTATAAATCAATATAAGTAATCTTAATAGATTTTATTGTATATATCAACAGACTTTTGTTTGTAAGATATCCATGTGAAAAAAATGTAATAATGAAAAATGTTACTTGTTTACAATTAAAAGTAATTTGGTAGTGAGTTTTCTACGGTACGTTTTTTTGGATAATAATGATAATTATATTTCATTTAACATGATTAAAAAAAAGAAAGAAAAGAGAATTGATAAAAATGCTCATCAAGCAATTTCCAATTATTCTATCTACTAACCCAAGTGGAAACATTAATAATTTAGATCCTCTCTTGATTTTTAATTATCTGTTTTGTCCATGGGCGTAGCTTACCTAACTATTAATATACTTTGCATATGTATTCACCTGAGTTTGAATGATAATAATGGGGGGAAAATGCATGTTTCATCTCCAATGTATGTCATATTGACCACTTACATTTTTACTAAATTTTTAATTACCTGCTTCATCCCTCTCATTCAAAGATATCAGAGTTAATTGTTAAATAAGGGTAAAACAATCATTCAAGATGATATTTTAAAATTTAAAATAAAATTTAACAAAAGTCATTAGGACTACAAAAAAATGAAAAATGTGCATGCTCTTTTGCTAATTATATAAGACTAATTCTTTTCATTTTATTTTTAATTTGGCGCAAACTAACTAAAAATGACATAAACTCCTCTAAGGAGGCATAAAATAGCATATAAACAAAAAAGCGTTAACTTTATATGTTATTTCTTATTGGAGGGATGGAACAAGTAATTAAAAATCTAATAGGGATGAAACATGCATTCATCCTAATAGTGTGATGAATATTGGTCTTAAATGGGTTGGGTTTCTCATCTTCATCCGAACCTTTGAAAGAAAAATAAATTGTTAAGAGTTTTTTTAAAGTTAATAATAACATACGGTCGATATATAACTACTACTCTATTCTTAATTTCTTATGGTTAGTAGGAGGAAACCCTTACTTAACCTTAACATTAATAAGCATTCAAGATCCCAATTTGAGTCTTAGTTGATGTCCGCATCTATTACACAAATAAATAACATGATCTAAAGCTACCATATTAATTGAGATATCTTAGAGGGTAAACTTTAATTCTTCTTCCAAAATGACAATATTTAATTTATCTCCTAAATATATAAAAACTTTAATTTGTCCCTATTTTTATTTCAAAGATGAAGGAAAATGAGAGGTGCAAATTGAATATTGTAATTCTAAATTTTTAAGTAGGGGTAAATTGAAGTTCACCTTTTTAAAAATAAAAACTCTAAAAACTCTAAAATTTATGAAAAAGTTAGCTCATTGCTGTTGGGCCTTCATGAAGTTCTCTTGGAAATAGAAAAAAAGAAAAGAAAAAAAAGGGGAGATGTGGCTCATTATTGCTCATAATCTTCGACCACTGGACCTCTGGCCCAAATGTCAGTGCAGAGCAAATTCCGAGTCCTCTTCTCTTCTCTATGTTCGTGTTCGTTCAAACCTCAAAACGCCCAAACTGCAGAAGTGGAGCTCTCATAAATTTGCAAATGTTGATGAAAATTAAAAGCATCAATGCATTCAATTCAAATCACAGGATTAAAATTTCACTTTCCTTCAGAATCTATTATTATTATTCAACAACAACAGCAGCGGTCACTCAACTCTTAAACCCCAAATCAGCATCAGCAGAACCCTTAACAAAAACCCAACTCAAAGCTTTAGTCCTCAGCCAATGCTCCCGAGGCCACTTCTCTAACCTCCTCCAAAACGTCGTCGCTTTGCCGTCTGTTCTCTTCACCGCCTCCCTCAACCTCTTCAACACCCACCACCTCAATGCTGCCCGCCACCACTCAGCTCTCGACGCAGTCTCTAACCACTTCTCGGTTCAAGAAATGGGTAGCGAGCTTATGGGGAACCGGTTCGATATCCAATCTTGTTGTGTCAAAATGAGCAGCAGCAGCGACAACAGAGGTGATTCTTTGGTTTTTCCCAATTTAAAATTGAAAGTCTTGATTGAAGCTATAAGGATTGTGTTAGAAATTGTTTATGATGAACGTTTTGTCACATTTTCTTATGGCGGTCGTGTGAATATGGGTAGACACACTGCAATTAGGTACCTTAAAAACTCTGTAGAGAATCCCAGTTGGTGGTTTGTTGTTTCGTTTAATCGCGAAAAGTTTGATAATCGTAAGGTTGATAAGTTGTGTTCGATTATGGGAAATAAAATTAAGGATAAAATGTTGATTGATATGATTAAGAGGTTATTTGATTGTGGAATAGTGGGAATTGAGCTAGGTGGTTGTTACTTAGGAAGGGGGTTACCTCAAGAATGTGGGTTGTCTTCAAATTTGATTAATGTTTACTTTGATGGGTTTGATAGAATGTTGCAAGAAACTCGTTTACGTATAAATGAGAAGAATCCTAAGTTTAACTCAAATGAGCTTGGTTCGGCATCCAATGTTTCTTACAAGCCTATGAAGATATATGCAGTTAGGTACTTGGATGAGATATTGGTTATTACTTCAGGGTCAAAGATGTTAACAATGGGTTTGAAAAATACAGTTTTGAAATTTTTAGAGGAGAAATTGGAGCTGAGTGTGGATAGAGTGAAAACAGCTATCCATAGTGCTGTTTCGGAGAAGATTGACTTTTTGGGGTTGGAACTGCAGGCTGTCACGCCTTCGGTTTTGCATCCTCCTATGTCTGAAAAAGCAATAAGAGCAAAAAAGAAGTACCTCAGGCAGAAGGAAGTCAGAGCTCAGGAATTGAGAAATGCACGGGAGAGGAATAGGAAGAAGTTGGGTTTGAAATTATTTAGTCATGTGTTTAAGAAGTTGAAGCAGAGTCATGAGTTCAAGTTTGAGTTCCACATTGAGAATGAAGTCAAAGATATCTTTAGAACATGGGCAGATGAAGTGGTTCAAGAGTTCCTGGGATCCTTAGATGAATGTTGGACTTGGCATCAGATGCTCTCTAGAGGTGATTTTCTCTCTCTGAGACACATTAGGGATCAACTGCCAGAAGAGCTTGTTGATGCTTATGACAAGTTCCAAGAGCAAATAGACAAGCATTTGTCACCGGTCAAAGCTAGGAAGGCATTGGAGGAAGAAGAAAGGAGGTTGGAAGAAGAAGAGGAATGTAAATATGCTGAAAGAACCGTCGAGGATTTGAAGAGGCTTTGCATGAAAGTCTCAGCACCTATAGAACTTATTAGGAAGGCTGTTAAGATGGCTGGATTCACTAACCATATGGGCCGTCCAAGACCAATAAGTTTACTTACTGCTCTGGAAGATACTGATATTATTAAATGGTATGCTGGGGTTGGAAGAAGATGGCTTGATTTTTTCTGCTGCTGCCACAACTTTAAGAAGGTCAAAACTGTTGTAACTTATCACTTGAGGTTCTCATGTATTTTAACGCTTGCAGAAAAACATGAATCCACCAAACGTGAAGCAAGTAAACATTACACTAAAGATTTGAGAGCCACTGATATGGAGGGGAATGAAGAAGTGTACTTCCCCACAGAAAAGGAGGTTAAGATGATGGGAGATAGGAATCTTTCAGATCCAAAACCAGTGGATGGAGCTTTATCCTTGGCTTTGATCAGATTGGCTTCTGATGAGCCATTACGATCGTGTGTTGCCCATTTTTGTGACAGTACTGATACCATCATGTATAGGGTATGGTTACTACAAAATCGTTTAAACATTAACCCATTGGATGAGGAGAAATGGGTCTGGGGAATGGGTGCCATTCCTGAATGTCTGAACCGAAAGTGTATCGCCCTCTGTTCTGATCACAAAAGTGATTTATTCAGGGGAATAATCACTCTTCAGGATATTGATTGTGCTTCACTTGTGGATGTAGACTGAGTTTTGGTGTTTTCGTTCAGTCTTGTAAGGGTTGGTTGTGTTTGAAGGCTGCTACAATCTGAAAATTACCTCAAGATACTGTACTACATATTCTTTACTGATTCCTATCAGGCACTGATATGTATGTTAATTATAGCTTGATTATTTTATCTAATAGGACTTAGGTTATGCCTTCTCTAATCAGTGCTATTCTTTAACATGTATGCTTATGAGAACTTAAACAGAAATGACTGGTGATCATATTGGTGGTGAGTTGATTTCGTGTAAGGCATGTTTGGCAGTCCTCATTGCAAGGCATTAGCAATTCTCATAGTATTAAATTATTACAATACTATGTAATACTATGTTTGATAACTACTCATTGTATTCTGTTGTGATCATATTATTTTGTTATGTGGTCAAACCCACATAAACCAAACTCGCATGAGAGTCGGTTTTATGTGGGTTTGAAACTGATGAAAAAAAATTTCGTTCTGCCTCTCTTTAACAGCTCTCCTTCACAAATCTCCTTCACTTTTGTTCTCTTTCACAGGCATTGATCAGGACAGCAACTCCACCGCCATGCCGTCTACCTCTACACAATCTGCCTCGACACCACAACCCCCATGCCATCTGCCTCCACATTGCCACTGTCACATGACGCCACCACCACTGTTATGCCTCAGCTCCACACCGCCACAGTTGCGCAGCCCCAACTCCACCACCGCGCAATCTGCCTCTGCATCGCCACTGTTGCACGACACCACCACCATTGTTGTGCCTCAGCTCCACACCACCACTGTTGTGCAACCCAACTCCACCACTGCGGGATCTGCCTCCATGCGATCTGCCTCAGCTTCACACTGCCACGGATCATCTGGGTCTTTCTCCTGTTAAGGGTCTCTTTGATCACGTCTTTAATTTAAGTGTTTACCAAATTGCTGTTTGATGTTGATTGCAGCATGGCCTGTCTGGACGCTTGTGCAATTGATATTTGGCCGGAATTGGTAAGGCTTTTGTTTAATGTAATTTGAAACTTTTATATTGACATCAGTATGGAACACTCAGTATTGGAGGTGAAATAAAATTGCTGAAAATTTAGCATGGGCACTACAATTACAAACAGAACTCGACCCAGATAAATAGTAGAACACTATGTACTGAAATTTACAGGTTTTGAATTATGGGGGGATTTTTTTCTTTTTCACATTTTATCTTTTGATAAAAAATTCTTGTTAATAAAGTGAAGTTTGTGGTGCAGAATGAGCCTTTCTAGTTTACCTACTGCGTTGAGAATTTAGTGTATGAGCACAGGTATCCTCAGTGGGAAACATGCTTTGAGAAATTGGGATTGGATCCGAAACCAATTGTTGATTGCTATACCACTGGCTATGGACCTATGAAGAGCTAGCGAATGTAATTCATAGATAACTTGATTACAGGTTGATAGTATTGGTATTGGTTAGACAAGAGCTAGCAAATGTAATTCACAGATAACTTGATTACAGGTTGTTAGTTGTTGTCTAGATGTGTAGTTTTAATTTATGACTTTGAAACTAGATTAAGTGAATTGAATGGTATATTTTCACGGATATGAAAAAATGAGTTGAACAATTTCACAGGTTATATATTTAAGAATTGCTGAAAAATAAATGTTGTTGAAAATTTTAAAATTTGTTAGATTTAAACACGTTTTATGAAGAATTATGATTTTTTTTTTAATTTAAACAAAAAGAATTGATGTAAAAATTCTTAAATTTGAGACTTCTATCTTTATTATTTTTCTTAGTACTAATAAATTATATATTTTCTAAATATATAATTTGTACTAATCAACAAAGAAATCAATATAGTATAGTGCAGCATCAAATATAGCATAATTACAAATTAATACAGTAAAATTTAGTACTAAATGTTGTACATCATTATTATAATACAGTGTTAATATAATACAATATAATACAATACAACGACATTAAAATAATACAATACAACCTAATGTAATAGTACTAAGCGCTGGTAAAGTGATTGAGCTGTAAAGTAATTACTAATGAAATGATGACAGGAACATCTCATTCTTTTCCCAGAGCATTGAATATTTACTTTTTGCTTGGTGGAATTTGTTCTGATGGACATTGATTTCTAAATAATTTTCTCTATCAAAAATTTGTCTGCGAATGCAGATGTAGTTTGCCCTCACGGAGTGGTGGTTTCTGGGAGACAACTCATAAACTCATCTATATATCTGATAACTTCTGTCATGTTATTTAAAGTCTAGGTGGATTTTTTTTTTTTTTTGAAACTTAACTATTTCTGTAGGAGAGGTTGTCATTGAACAAACTGATAAAATGAAAACTGAAAGTAGAAACATTTTGCTTACTTGATCCTGAAGATGGTAAAATAAAGAAGTATACAATTCCAGAACGAAGAAAAGACAATATAATAAAACAAGGATAAGTCAATTACTTTCAAACAAGTTATTAGATCATTCTTCAGACATGAAAACACAGGGGATGATAAAATAGATCACAGACTTTATAATCAAGTGTGACAGAAAATTCAAATATATTGCTACATATGAAAGCAAATGCTCCACTGAGATTAAATTCACTAAGCAAGTTTGCATATATCCTCATAGTCAATGGCATTGAGCACTCTCCCATCATAAACACCCTTTTCTATCTTCACCTGAGCACAAAACTTACCAGTGTCTACTCCCAGCAACCTTGCATTTGAACCCCGGTATGCACCGTTCACAATCCTTACTAAACCCCCAATTTGCGGAATGACAGTCTCAAGCTCATCCTGATCAACTCTCAAAACGTGCTTTTTCTCAAGCATCTCAATTTCCCCAACATACTTATCAATGACTTTCCTCACAACACCCTTCTGCTTGTAGTATCCTTTATCAGCCAAGGCCTTGCTCATGACCTTGACAATAATTCCCTCACACAACCAATAGTCTTTCCTATTCATTTTCTCCTTCACCTTCTCTTCCTCTCTCATCAACTCCTCCAATGCTGAGTTCCCACTAACTTTACTACCATTTTTATCAATCTTCCTATTATTATTATTATTATTATTATTATTATTGTCCTTATCAAGTTCTTCAAAAACCAATTTAGTACTACTACCACCATTATTACCACTACCATTACTCGTAACATTATCTTTGTATGATGACCCAAGTGCAAAGCCAACCTTACCTACAGCAGCCGCAGCCTCCAAATTCAATTCCCTGGTGGTGTCATCCTCAGAATTAGAAAGGGGATTGGTCGAAGAAACGGAAGCAGAAGCAGCAATCTCAATTTGCTTTTGAATCTCTCTCTCTTGCCTCTCTTCGTCAACCATATCCAACTTAATTCTCTTGTTTTTCATCTTCTCCTTGAAAAGGGTCTCTGAATCTCTATCAATATAAGTAATAAACCAACCCTTTGGCGTCTCCTCAACTTTGCACTTACCGGTCCGGCCCAAGTACTTGACAAACTCGGTCAGGGTAGCCCACCCGGTGGAATTCATGTGGACGTGGTGTCGGTCGTGGATGTACTCGTTGTAAACGACGGTAGCCGCGACGCGACTGAAGCGGTGGCTGCGCCTCATGAGTTCGAGGAAGCCGTCTTCGAATTCTTCGGAGTAACCCTGGACGATTCGGTCGGGGTTTTGACCGAAGATTTGCATCTGGCGCTGGTGGCTTTCGCTCATGCAGTGGCATTTGAAGCCGTTCTCGTCTCTGCATTGCTTCTGACACATCTGGCAGTACCATCGTAGCTTCTGTAACCCTTTCGCTTTGATTCTGTTGGCAATTGCCTTTGGTGTTAAGAACTCGTTCTTCCCCATCTCGCATTCAACAAGAACGAGAAGCCAAGGAGCGAGGGGATATTATATATCTATAGGCCGTGGATTGCTATTTGATAGACACCCCCGCGGTGGATTGCTATTTGATAGACACCCCCGCGGTGGATTGCTATTTGCTAGACACCCCCCACCCAGCAATCCTTTCTTTAGTGATGAAAAGACTAAACTAGCCTTGGTTTCAAATCAAGCCCGATCCCAAATGCCAAATCCCAATTTCCCAACCAAAGCCACAAGCACAAAACAAATTAAACTTACTGTAACAATAGCCGCCGGCTCCTCCTCCTCAAATGAAACAAATTAAACGTCCTTTCTGCGTACTTCATCTGTTCATTCTGTAATAGCTATGATCATTTTTACCTGCACATAGCTCAGTAATCCGAAGCCGCCGGCTTTCGCCACGCCGCTCCACGTCCCCACGGCGGCACAGCTTCACGAGTCACCACGACACCAGCCTCATCACTCCTTTCTCAAATCAGCCCACGACTTCAGCTCGCTGTCAGCTCGTCACGGTAACTTAAGTGATAAATCCTTCATTGAACATTGTTGTGTGTGTGTGTGTGTGTGTGTGACAGTGTGAGAGTGCGCAAATGTGAAACATTTGCTGTGTTTGATTGGGTGTTGTAAAAAAAAATGGAAAAAAATGTTGTATAATGAGCTGGGTTTATATATTTAGCAACCTGCGTCAATTACTTTTTTTTTTTAAATATATTAATAAAAAAGCATGCTTTCATAAACTTAACGTGTGAATTTGTTCATTATGATTATTAGACACGGATATAATAAATAATACTGGAGTCCAGACATGTAATTTTTTGATATAAAATTCTTAATTAAGTAGTGTGAACACGAATTTTGCATCTGAA
Source organism: Luvunga scandens (assembly GCA_030449905.1). NCBI lineage: Eukaryota > Viridiplantae > Streptophyta > Magnoliopsida > Sapindales > Rutaceae > Luvunga > Luvunga scandens. The sequence continues at coordinate 624,334 of JASUUG010001097.1, read as the reverse complement.
CTAATTTGTAGGGATAGTTTGGGTGTGGATAATACCTTTGTCCTTCAGAAAGCTAATGATTATGCTACTACTAGCTCTGTGAAGAATCACACAGTTGTGGATTTATTTTCTAATGATAATACAATGATTATTGAAATATTGCTATTTTATTTGTTTATTTTTGACAATTCTGCTGTGACCTGAATTATTAACCCAAACCGTATTGCAATCTGAAACTGAACCAAATTACGAATTTGACCTGAACCGAATTTGAAACCAAACAAAACCGAAATAATTTTCCAACCTATTTGGATTTAATTCTTAAACCCGAATGGGTTGCATAACAAACTGAAAACTAGAAAAAACCAAGCTGAAAACCAAATGTCCACCCCTAGTTGAGATATTTGAAATTTTCAAATGATAAAAAAAGATCTTGCGCGCACACACACACACACACAAAGAATTGTGATCTTTGATATTGTGTGTGCATATGCATGAGTATATAATTAACCAACCTATGAAGTAATGGCACGTGGCATTCGAAATTTATATTGGTTTGTTACCTTAGTTTTTTGAAGTTGAATTTTGAACTTGAAGACAAAGATGACTTGACTTGACGTGGCAACAAGATCATTTTCACAGTCATGGCATCATGGTGCAGCAGATTGAGTGTGATGAGTTGGTCCTTTTACGTTTGACTCACTCTAACCTTAAAAGTTTCTCTGCTGATGTTCGCTTCTCACTTCAGGTCTCCACTATCAATTATCTGTCTACATTTATTATTTTTTATTTGTTATTTTCTAATTTATAATTTATGTTCAAAATTCAATAGATGAATGTGGAATCTGTGAAAGACAAGTTGTGGAAAAAATGCAAAATTCAATAGATGAATGTGGAATCTGTGAAAGACAAGTTGTGGAAAAAATGCAGTACTTCTGTTAATTCAATGGCCCTTGAGCTTTATGATGATACCAACACTAAAGTTGATGCTTTAACTGATAATTCCACACCCCTTGGTTTTTAATCTCCACTCCATGGGTTAGTTTGATATGATGCTTTGCCATTGTTGTGTGTCAACATTTTTGTTTCATTGATTTTTCGTTTGCTTATACATCTCAATCTAATGTCAATGAAAAGGTACCCGCTATGTGTTATAGATCTTGATCCATCATCAGTGGCCTCTGGTGGCTGGCTGGAAGACACTTCACTTGTAGAGAAATATATGATTTCCGAAGAAGAATATAGCAAACATGATGGTAAGTCTTCCCAAAATGAGCTTCTGGAGAATATAGCAAAAGTTATATAGATTATAAGTACTGAAGGTTTTATTTTTCCTTATTGACTAGTTTTGAGATTGTACTTATGTTGGAAATATGAGAGATTATTCAGACAGGATTGTGAGCATATTATTAGGGATATGACAGCTGTAGATGTGATATGATAGGTGTAGTGTGTAGAAGTCAACACTATAGAATAGGAAAGTATAATATGTAATTAGTTGGTTTTCTTTTTTGTGCCTAGTATTTTACCTATTTATATAGGTATCGTGTACACCAGAGACTTAACAAAGAATGAACTCAATTCTTTAATTCTCTTTTCCCTTCTTTAACTTAGTTACTTATGTGGAAAACCACATTTGTCGGACAATTCCAGCTTCTTTTTGTTTCAGGTACATTTAGAAAATTCAAGGAGAAAGTGCTGAGTCAAAATCCTTCAGCTGTTGAGAATAGGGTAAGTCTCCCATGCTTCAGGATCTATAGTTTACTATAAAGTACAGTTGATTGATGAGGCTATAATTACAAATAATAAATTCCATCAAGGTGTCTTTTCGAATGTCATGAACTGAAATTGTATAATAATACTATTGTTGAGTCTTGATCTTTTTTGTTTTGTTACTTGGTTTAGCAGATATCAGACAACTACATGGAAGACCTCTGTGCAAATATTAAGGTCAGTTAACTTTGTTCATTTTTTTCCTTTCACAAGGCATCTCAAATTAATATAACTTCTGTTGGAAGTTCATTTCAAAAAATGGGCCTGTAAAATTTTTTGAAATGAATTTGGGGATGAATTATGGCTAGTGGAAATGGGAGAAGACAAATGCTAACTTTGTAGTAAGTACAATTTTTAAGTCTAGTCAATCCTTGTCTCTGGTTCCGTGTCTTTGTTAATTTGCCCCTCATTCTCCGTATTATAATGATTTTCTTAGTTTTTGAAATTGTAATGATATACCAGTATTTTTGAGGGATTATTTTCCTTTACTATATCTGTTTTGATGTATTTAAAAAGATCACAAAAAGTACACCAAATATGTGAACCTGAAATTATTCAGGTGTCAAAAGCATTTTGACATCTTTGAGCTTTCTGATTATACAATTTATGACTTTTTGGGATGCTAAAACCCAACTCCCAAAGTTAGTGATAATTAATGTTGAGGGAAGGCCCTCGACCTATTGAACCATTTTTGTTCTTACCTACTCAAAATTCTAGAGGTGGCCTAATGATTCCAACACTTGGTCCAAATGGAAGCACTATTCTACTCTTGCACTGCCTTGTTTATTGTAGAGATGGAAATTAAGTCACTAGCTGTGATAACTTGATGCTGTCAATATTCCATTGGGTTCGAAGAATCTGTATACTTTTTAACTGCTACTGTGTATACCCTTACAGTTTATTATTGAGGGTGTTGAAGTCCTTTTTGGTGATTGACAAGCATCATGAGTCCTGGTAGGAAAGCATGTCTTGCAGATACCAGTTGCATTGTTGCAAGCCTTCGCACTGAAAACTTAAAAACACTTCAGTGCCTACAATTACAAATAATAATTTTTACAAGCTAGTAGCATTTTCACTTTTGAATATTGTTAGCACTAAGGCCTATCAGATGTAGAAATTTTAGTCCTCCTATAATTGTATTCCTACCAAACAATTGCAGTTATCTTGGATTAGTGTATTGGGCCTATCAGATGTAGAAATTTTAGTCCTCCTATAATTGTATTCCTACCAAACAATTGCAGTTATCTTGGATTAGTGTATTGGGTTTAGTGGCTAGTTTTAGCCTGTAACTGATATTTTCTTAACATCTTTAGAAAAAGGTTTTAATTGCCAATGCAAAATATAGGTACATTATACATTTGGACTGTCAATTTTGTTGCATAGTAGTTTTCCACTTTTTTTATTGCATGAATCATTTATTGACTAATCATGTCTATACCTTTTCCCTGTATTTTAATTATTTGATTTCTCGAAATATTTATGATTAAGGCAGTAGACAGATGTGAAGTAGATCTAGGGGCAAAAAGGGGGGTTGTCAAATATGTTAATTTCATAGTTTCACTTAAATTAAGTTGCATATATTCAAATTTTGTTTTCATTTTTAGATAAAATAAATAAACTAAATCTTTTATCTGTGGATCAACCTCAAACTCACCGTGATATAATATAACAATACAGACAAAAATTGTAGCACAATCATAATTAGATTAAAACATTTTCCTTTTTTATTAAAAGATAAAGCTAAAACTTGACTATAAAATCTTAGATTTAGATTAATAAGAATTTGGAATAACATGCAAGAGTAATTTTTGAAAAAATTCTTTCCACCTTACAGAATCAATTTTTTTAAAAAGCAAATCACTTTTTTCACTAAAAAAAATGAAGGAATATTATACTAATGTTGGGATAAATTTAAAGAATTGCATAATATATATTCACACCATAGTTTTGAAACTTGACGATTGGTAACTTATTTCTATAAGGGCTTGACACTTCAAAGCAAACAAGTTGTAGAAATGATGTGTAATGGTGAATTTAGAAAAAAAAATTCTGAAGATACATTAGATTATCTTGACCAATTAACTAAAGATGCACAATATTAGGATGTTGTTGGAATTTTTGAATTGACGAATAAACAACAACCATCTCCATTCAGTGGAAGAATTTATAACATTAGAAAAGATCATGATTTACTAGTAAAATTTGCATCCATAGTTACGAAGGTTGAAGCTTTAGAGAATAAAAAGAGTGATAAAGTGAAATCTGTTGAAAAAGTTGTATGTAATGTTTATAGTTTTAATAATCATTTCACTCAAGATTGTCCCACTTTGTCTGCACTTAAAGAATGTCTATTGATCAAGCTAATGCCATTAACACTTTTAATAAGTCAAACTCATATTCACAGACTTATAATCTTATTTAGAGAAATCATCTAAATTTTCATTTGAGGACTAATAGTAATGCACAATCTTCACAAGCATCATCTACACAAAAGTTTCAAAATGCTCAGCCTTCTGCATCATATGTTCCACCACCATTGAAAAATTAAGAAGATACAATACATTCATTCATTAAGAAGCAAGATACTATTAACAATCAAAACATACAAACCTTTTTTTATTTAAAAGATACTCTTGTTAAAATTGCTTCCACACTCCCAATACAAGAAAAAAGTAAATTTTCAGCTCAACCACAACCAAATCTTAAGATTTAATAAAATTCACTTAATCAAGTCAAGTCAGTTATAACTCTTTGTAATGGTAAAGTTGTTGATAGGTCTATTCTTGAACCTTGTGAAGATGAAAATTCAAAGGGTAAGGAGGGACTAAATAAACTTACACCTAGTGAATAAATAACTATTGTTTCTACTGAACCACTATTTTCGTAAGCATTGAATAAACCAAGGAAATGAAACCACTTTTTTGAAATTTATGAAATCTTCAAGCAAGTGAAAGTTAACATTCTTCTATTAGATACAATCAAGTAGGTACTCTAAATTTTTAAAATACTTATGCATTGTCAAGAGGAAATTGAAGGTAAGAAAAAGAGTTTTCATAGTTGAACAGGTAAGTATCATTATGTCTACTAATAATAAGTTGAAATATAAAGATTCTAATTGTCCTATTTCTTGTATTATTGGTGATCACAGAATTAAGCATGCTCTACTAAACCTTGGTGCTAATGTTAATTTATTTTGATATTCAGTTTATCTTAGCTTAATCTTTGTAACTTAAAATCGACTTTTAATTACACTTTTGCTTGTCTACAGATTAGTTAAAATACCGAAAAGAATACTGAAAGATACTCCCAACAAATTATGTATAATTTAATTTAAATTATTATTTTTCAATTATGCTTAGTTAAATATTAATAGTTATTAGAATATGAAACTCTTAGTTAAAAAAATGATTTAATTAAATTTTATTTTTAATTATTTTAATTAAATTATTTTTTATTTAATTACATATATATATATTTTATATTTTAAAATTTTGATTTATTGTAAACAAATAAGGGAGTTTGGTGAAATAAATTCTTAATATCTTAATATAAGGTATGCTAAAATAGTATTTTGATTTATTGTAAATAAATTAAATTTTAGTACAATAAATACTTAATCTATAATAAAATTAATGAGAAAATAATGATAATTTATACAATTAATTTTGTAGACAATAAATCTAAAAAAAGGGTAAAAAGAATTTATTAAATTTTATTTACTACTAAATGTGAATTCATAGCTCTAACTAATTTAATTTTATAGTTTTATTTTTAAATAAAATATAATAAATTAATCAAATTTTTTTTTTCTATGGATCAATCTTGGACTCAATGAGATATAATATAACGAGACACTATTATATTTTAGAGTTAAAAATTACTTTTTAGTAGGTCCAGGGGCAAAAGGGGGGTTGTCAAATATGTTGACCAAGCAACATCAACTTAAACGTGATTTCTAATTTCCAAATATAAGAGTGTTTTGTTATATTATATCTTGGTAAGTTTGAGGTTGATCCACAGAGAAAAGATTTAGTTTGTTTATTATATTTTAAAAATAAAAATAAAACTTGAATATATGCAACTTAATTTAAATGAAATTATGAAATTAAATTAGTTATAGTTATCTACTCTTAGTAGTAAATAAAATTTAATAAATTTTTGTCCCTTTTTTAGATTTATTGCCCAAAAATTAATTGTATAAATTATGATTATCTTATTAATTTTATTATGGATTAAGTATTTATTGTGCCAAAATTTAGTATGTCTACAATAAATCAAAATACTATTTTAAAATACCTTATATTAAGATATTAAGAATTTATTGTATCAAATTTTCTTATTTGTCTACAATAAATTAAAATTTCAAAATATAAAATATGTATAAAATTAAATAAAAAAAGTTTAATTTATATAATTAAAAATAGAATTTGATTAAATTTCTTTTTTACTAAGAATTTCACTTTCCCATAACTATTAATGTTTAGTTAAGCATAATTGAAAAAATAATAATTAAATTATGCATAATTTAAAGAAAAATGGTATTTGAAAATAAAATTAGTTTTATTTATTGAAAATATATTACGAAGAGAGATGAAAAGATGAATTGACAGGAAAGAAGTGAAGAAAATGTGTAGAGAGGTTTCCCCTCTCTCTATATATATTAATACATGATTAATTCATTCCTCACATAAATAAAGATAATTACATCATAGTGATAAATTTGTCCTACTAACAAGATAAAAACATAACTTAATCATTTCAAACACGCCTTACTTATTACACTAACAATTATCACACCTAATATGGTAAAAAGTTATAATATCATAATTATCACATTTATCGTGGTAGAAACTTATAATTTTATAGCAAAAATTACGGATCCTCTTTGAGAATGAAATAACTTTTCAGACTTTCAGAATATAAATTTGACATTCATACTTTTTTTAGAGTTTGAAAGTGTGTGAAATTATTATTTTTACCTAATAAATACAAAAATATACCATCAAATATTTTAAAAAATAATTAGAAATTTACAATATGTTACATAATTAAAAACATAAATTATAATATAAGTACAAAATGACATTTTTATCATTAATGAACATACCCTTTTAACAATAATCACGCCCCATAAGGAACTTATTGCTAATCCCTAGCAATTAAAGTGTTACATTAAATTAATAGTTGTTCATCTAATATCTAAACTAGCAAATACATAAACTCTTCCAAACTTCTTTAACTCTGTCGTTCACTTATTATTTATGACATACCCAAATATTCTTTTGTACTCAACTAATGAACACAATACTTATGGGATTTCATTAAAAGAAATCATTTTTATTCAATAATTCATCAGAAACTCTATCTTTCGGCAATAGATTATTTACACATTTTAAAATATTATATTTTTAACCCATGTAGTGAGCTTTAGGTAACTAATTGGTAGAATAGTTGGTTTTAAGGTAATAGGTGTTGAAACACTCCTAAAGACTTAATTACTCAAGTTTTTATAAATAAGTAAATAATATAACTATAACTCATTTACCGAGCTTTAGGTTGATGACTCTCAGACCAATTAGCCTTAGGGCATTAGATGTTAAAACACACATACAGACTTAATTACTTGGGTTTTAGATATAACAAAATTAAATACATTCAATTTTTTATTTTTTTGTTTTTTTCTCTTTTTTTTTGTAATATACATTTTCTACTACTTTAGATATTATATCTAGGGAAATTATCCACCGACCACCTGATTTTTTCTACTTTTTTAAAAAAACACAATTCTTTTTTTTTTTTGTCTGAATTACACTTGAAGTTATAATTTTTTTCACTTTTCCACTTTTGTCGGTTGACTGTTAAGATTCTGTTTTTTTTAACAAAATAATGATTTTGCCCCTCAAATGTAAAATTACAATTTCATCCTATAACATTAATTTTAAGGGGCAAAATGATCATTTTGTTAAAAAAAACTAACAGAATGTTAACGGTCAACAGACGGAAGTGGAAAAATGTAAAGAATTGTAACTTCAGGTGTAATTCAGGCAAAAAAAAAAAAGAATTGTGTATTTTTAAAAAAGTCTGAAACATCAGGTGGTCAATGGATGATTTCTCTTATATCTAATAAATTAAAAAAACTAAATATTGTAAAAATTTTAACTTACAAACCACTATTATGTGTCATATTGTGTGTGTGTGAAGAATGATTTAATAATACCTGTTAAATAAGTAAACAAAGTAACTTAATAACTAACTGGAGAGTTCACAAATTTGAGTAATTTAAAGAATAGAGAACAAAGACAATTTACTATGAATTTCAAAATCAAAATATAATATAACAAGATTATTAGGATACGTTTAAAAAGTTATGACTCTTTACACAACTATACTAGACAAAAAAAATTATTTTTTTAAAAGAAAAGTAAATAAAAACACTTATTTACAATGTATGTGAACTATCCTCTTCTCCCAACTTAATTCAAACATTATTCATATGTTAAAGATATACATGCAAAAGGATGAAAAAGATAAAAAAAATCTAAATAACAAAAGAAGGGGTAAGAAAGATCATGCCTGAATTGGCAATAGGAGCTTGAGAGAAGATGACAAAAAAACAAAACTTTAGAAATAAGATGTTTTTCTAGAAGTATTACATTTTATATTCTGCCATCTTCAATTTAAATTTATTCGAAGTTAGTTATTATAACATCATTAGAATTGAAAATTTCACAATTATCAATTATTCTCTCCCCCAACCAGACTAATACATTATCTTAAATGTCTTAAAGGAAATGAAGTAGAGTTTAGAAGACATTATTTGACTACTTAAAGAAAATAATCACAAACGAAGAGTTAAATTTAATTTGTACTTCTTACGAGGGCCACGATCAACATCATTAATCAACTATTCCAATGCCAAAGTATTGGGATGTGGTTCTAGTTTATAAACTTGTAAAAGATCAAGTAACTTATTAACAATAGAAGCACATATGAAGAGGTTTTTTGCGAAAATTGGATTAAAATGATTCTTAAGTGCATGATTAATGAATGTTAGCAAGTCATCATAAAAGTTATTAACATTTAACAAATCAATGGATATTCAAATGGGTCCAAGATATAAATGTAATCAGTATTTCTAAAGTTGCAATATCTCTTGGTAAGAAAATAAAAATGTTAACATGATTTAACATTTCAGTTATTCTCTCATGCATATATGAGACAATTAATTCTTCTTCAATTGGTGGACCGAGTATGTATACTAAAGGTTTTAAAGCTTGTGGAATGATGCCTAGCACATGTGGCTAATTTGGGATTGTAGTTGAAATTCAATAAGATGCTTATTTTCATAATTTTTTTATAAAAATAATGTTTTGTAAATTTTATAAAAATGGTTTATTTCATAATTTTTTTCATTTTGTTAGCCGCTTTTAAAAGCAAGTACGGAGTTGGTTTTCTTAAGCAGCTTATTCAATAAGCTACCACACCTTTTTAAAATTTCTATTATAAATAACCTCATATTTTAATAAAAAGACAACTGTAAATGAGTAGGTGTATTTGTCTAATGACACGTAAAGCTCGTGGCTCAATAATTCAAAAGTAAATAGTAAAAAAAGAGCAAACAGTGGCTAAAACAATAAATAAAAAGTAAAAGAAAACATACAATAATTGAATACAAAATTACACCACTTACTACAATAATGTAAACGATAAAAAAATAACAAAATAAAAGGATATGTACCGTTAGTTGTGATTATTGCTTACATCTTTCTCTGGTTTTATATTCAGTAACGGCTTGAATGCCCTCTATGAGTCGATGATAGGTTTCCAATCCAGTTTTTTTTTAAATTGGTAAACAGGGTCCTTTTGAGTTAGATTCTCAAGACTAAACTGTAGATTTTTTTTTTTGGAATGCTCACTATAAGTTATGAATTTCACGTTGCATATATTCATTTTGATGAGATTGTAAGATTGATTCCAACGATTTTTTACTCAAGCTATCTTTAACAAATTTAATTTTATCTTCTCGACTATCAGAAACCAATCCTAAGGGTTTACAAACTTTTCACTTATAACGAAATCTTACACAGTTGTAACAGTCAGAGTCAAGTCTTTTAGCTCTTTTTGTTTTAACAAATGTGCTTTTACTAAAACCAAGCATGTTAGAAATAAATAGATTAGAAAACTCACTAACCAACGAATATCAGTCAAATTTCCATTGATCATTAGCAAATGCAATCGTTCATAACGAGTTTTGTAAATTTTTTTTTAGGGCATTTTAAGGAAGAGGAGGAGAATGTTTATGCAATTTATGTTATATTTCTTTTATGTTTGATTTTGAAGTTTTAGTTATTGTGAAAAATTGAAAATATCGACGTAACAAGTCACGGAGTATCGTTATTCGTTACTTATATGGGAAAATAAATCAAAACAAACCAAAATGAATAGAATCAAATCTGTAAAACCAAACCAAACGTGAAAGCGAACAAAATAAGAAAACACATAATGTGAAAAGAAAAATGGATTTACATTCGTCCTTTTATTGAGTTAACCTCAAGTTTCAATTGGAAGTTACATATACGATCCTCTATTTCTCTAAGTTGTCTTTTCAAATTCTCAACATAAGACACCAATATTGGTGGTCGTTGATTTCAAATCGGATGTGATTTACAACTTTGTGTTAAGCGTCTCAAGTGAAATTTCACTCGTAAAAGTTCTTTAAGATATTTGAAAAGGAATTTTCTTATTGAGATGTACAATGATGAAAGGAAATACAATCATTAGACACGCTTAGGCATAATAAAGCATATTATACAAGATAATCAAATAATTCAAACAATAAAGTAATAGTGAAAAGTTAAATAATTTATTAAAAACTATCAGAAAAATACTTTATCAATATTTGGTGTGTCACTGAAATTTATTTCGATTCTTTCTTCACATGGTTGATATTCTAGATATGCTTTTAATATTTGTCTGTTAATTTTAAATGTGATATTATTCTTTGAATTCTCGATCTCTATGACTCCATATGGATATATATTTTTTACAATAAATGGGTCACTCGACTTTAACTTCAACTTTGCTAGAAACAAATGAAGACGAGAATTATAAAACAACATTTTTTGACCAATTTCAAATATTTTTCAAAAAATTCTTTTATCATGAAAAGTTTTTGTTCTTGTCTTAATAATTCTTTAATTTTTATATGCAACATTCCTTAATTCCTCAAGTTCATTCAATTGCATTTTCCTCACACTCCTAGCATCATCCAAATTTGATTTAAAACTTTAATAGCCCAAAATGATTCATGCTCAAGTTCAACAGGTAAGTGATAAGGTTTACAATAAATTAGCTGATAGAATAACATTTCTAAAAATGTCTTAAATACAATACAATAAGCTTAGAGTTTATCAGTAAATTGAATAGATCAATCTTTATGGGTTTGGTTAATCGTCTTTTTAAAAATTTATTTTATCTCCCTATTTGCTAATTTAACTTGACCATTTGTTTAAAGATGATAAGGGGTATCAACTTTATGTGAAATTTCGTATTTCTTCGTTAAAGACTCATATGACTTATTATAAAAATATTTACCTCCATCACTGATAATGGCTCGAGGGATTTCAAATTGACTTTAAAAAATTTCTCTTAAAAATTTAACCACAGTTTTGCTATTATTATTTCAACAAGAAATTGCTTCAATCTACTTTGAGATATAATCAATTGTAACTAATATGTACACAAATCCAAAAAAATAATGGAAATGAGCCCACGAAATTAATTCCTCAACAGTGAAATATTGCAATCTCAAGTATAGAATTTAAAGGCATTGTGTTTTTAGTAAATTATCTCAATTTTTGACAACTTTCACAAGTTTTACAAAATTTATATGTATCTTTAAATATGGTAGGCCAAAAAAATTCACATCGTAAATTTTTAAACGTAGTTTTTCTTGAAGAAAAGTGTCCATCACATGCTTTAGAATGACAAAAATTAATGACATCACTTACCTCATTGTCAGGAATATAGCATTGAAAAATTTGATCATAGCAATATTTGAACAAATAAGGTTCATTCCAATAAAGTTTTATTCAAATTTGAATAATGATATTAATATGTGGAAATTGCAATTGAATGAACTTGAGGAATTTAGGAAAGATGCATATGAAAATTCAAGAATTATTAAGACAAGAACAAAAGTTTTTCATGATAAAAGAATTTTTCAGAAAACATTTGAAATTAGTAAAAACGTATTGTTTTATAATTCTCATCTTTATTTGTTTTTAGGAAAGTTAAAGTTAAAGTGGAGTGGCTCATTTATTGTAATATATATATATATATCCATATGGGGTCGTAAAGATCGAAAATCTAAAGAACAACGTCACATTTAAAGTTAATGGATAAATATTAAAACTATATATGAAATACCAACTATGTGAAGAAAGCATCAAAATAAATTTGAGTGACCCACCAAATGTTGATTAAGTTTTTTTTGTTTGTTTTTAACAAATGATTTAACTTTTCATTATTACTTTACTATTTGAATTGTTTGGCTATCTTCTATAATACGCGTTATTATACTTAATGAGTGTTTAATGATTGTATTCCCTTTCGTCATTGTACATCATGAGCACCTTAATAAGAAAATTTCTTTTCAAACGTCTTGGAGAACTTTACAAGTGAAATTTCACTTGAGACTCTTGATACAAAGTTGTAAATCATATCCAATTTCAGATCAACGACCACCAATATTAGTGTACTATAATGAGGATCTGGAAAGACAATTTAGGAAAATAGAAAACGGCATATATGACTTCCAATTAGAAGACAAATGTAAATTCATTTTTCTTTTTACATTGTGTGTTTTCTTGTTTTGTTCATTTTAACGTTTGATTCAATTTAGCAAATTTGATTATCTTCATTTTGTTGTGTTTTGATTTATTTTCCTGTATAAGTGGCGGATAACAATACTCTGTGACTTTTTAGGATCGTATTTTTAGTTTTTCACAATAATTAAAATTCCAAAATCAGACATGTAAGAAATACAACACATATTGCATAAACGTTTTTCTCCTCTCCCTCAAAATGCCCTAAAAAAATTTTACAAAGCTCGTTGTAAACAATTGCATTTGTTAATGATCAATGAAATTTTTACTGATATTCGTTGGTTAATTAAAGCAAATGTCTGATTGGCTAGTGAGTTTTCTGATCTATTTATTTCTCACATGCTTGATTTTGGTAAAAGCATATTTGCTAAAACAATAAGAGCTAAAAGACTTGGCTCTGACTGTTATACCTGTGTAAAATTTCATTGCAAGCGAAAAGTTTGCAAATCTTTAGGAATGGTTTCTGATAGTCGAGAAGATAAAATTAAATTCGTTAAAGATGGCTTCAGTAAAGAATCGTTGGATGATATCTTATGATCTCTTGAGATACATCGAAACATATGTGCAACGTGTAATTCATAATTTATGGGGACTATTTAAAAAAGAAAGTACACAGTTTAGTCTTGGGAATCTGACTCAAAAAGACCATATTTGCCAGTTTATAAGAAAACTGGATGGAAAGTCTATTCTTGACCCATAGATGGTATTCAAGCCATTATTAGACGTAAAACCAGAAGAAGATGTGAGCCACAATCTCAACTTCTAGTACATATTCTTTTATTTTGCAGTTCTTTTATTGTTTGCATTATTATAGTAAGTGATATGATTTTGTATCTAATTATTGTATATTTTTGTTTATTTTTTATTTATTGTTTTAGTCACTGTTTACTTTTTTTATTGTTTGCTTTTTAATTATTGAGCCATGAGTTTTACGCGTAACTTGACAAATACACGGACTCACTTACAGTTGTGTATCATTATATATGTCATCAAAATCTTTAAATATGATCTCCTTTTTCAAATACTCATAATTTATTTTTTAAAATGATTCTAATGGCATCATCTTTGAGTAGATAATTTAAAAACATTTGTTTGCTTTCTACATTTCATTATGAAAAATACAAGGAGTTTGTTTAGGTAGCTGTAGATCTTGGTTATGTCATAGGAGAAAGAAAACTACACCTTGTATATGGAAGAAGTGATGTGACCAAAGGTTATCAAAATTTGTCTCAAAAGTTGTTTTTATTAGAGGAAACTGAGTGATATGCATCATTCCACAAGCTTTAAAACATATAGTATGCATCTCACTAATTGGAAAAGAATCAGTTGTCTCACATTTGTATGAGAAAATAATTGAAATGTTGAATCATGCTGACACTTTTATTTTCTTACCAAAGGATCTTGCAACTTTAAAGGCACTTATTACATTTGCATTTTGGCCCCATTTGAACATCCATAAAAAAATCATCAGTCTGTTAAATATTAATAAATTTTATGATGGCTTGCTAATATTTATTAATCATACAATTAAGAATCATTTTATTCCAATTGTTGTGAAAAAACTTTTTATTTGTGCTTCCACTGTTAATAAGTTACTTGATTTTTTATAAGCTTACAAACTAAAGTCAAATCGCAAGACTTTGGCATTGGAATGGTTAACTAATAATGGTGACCATAGCCCTCGCAAGAAGTGCAAATTAGATTTAACTCTTTTTTTTTTATTATTTTCTTAGAGCAGTTAGATAATGTGTTCTAAACTCTTTCTTTTCTTTAAGATATTGAGGACAATGTCTCATTTCGGTTAGGGGGAGGAAATAATTGATAATTGTGGAATTTTCAATTCGGATGATGTTGTAAAAACTAACTTTGGATAAATTTGAGTTGAAGATTGTAAAATATAGTGTAATATTTCTAAAAACACATCTTTTTGTTCCTAAATGTACATCAACTATCCCCTTCCCCCAACCTAATTCAAATATTATTCATAATTTAAAGATATGCATGCAAAAAGGTGAAAAAGATAAAGAAAACATAAATAATAAAATAGGGGTAAGAAAGATCACACCTGAATTGGCTACATAAGCTTGAGCGAAGATGACAAAAAAAAAAAACAAACTCTAGGAATAAGATGCTTTTTTAGAAGTATTACACTCTATATTTTGCTATCTTCAACTCAAATTTATCCAAAGTTAGTTTTTACATCATCACAAAGATTGAAATTTCCACAATTATCAATTATTACCTCCCCCTTACCAAAATGAGACATTATTATCAATTTCTTAAGGGTAAGAAGTAGAGTTTAGAAGACATTATTTAACTTCTCTAAGAAAATAATCACAAATGAAGAGTTAGATCTAATTTGTACTTTTTACAAGGGTTACGGTCACCATCATTAGTCAACCATCCTAATGCCAAAGTCATGGGATTTGGCTATAATTTATAAGTTTGTAAAAGATCAAGTAACTCATTAGTAGTAGAAGCACAAATAAAGAGTTTTTTTTGCTGAAATTGGAATAAAATGATTCTTAATTGCATGGTTAATGAATGTTAGTAAGCCGTCATAAAAGTTATTAACATTTAACAAACTAATTGATTTTTTTTAGATGTTCAAATGAGCCCAAGATGCAAATGTAATCAATGTCTCTACAGTTACAAGACCTCTTAGTAAGAAAATAAAAGTGTCAACATGATTTAACATTTCATTTATTCTCTCCAGCATACATAAGACAGTTAATTCTTCTCCAATTGGTGGGCTGGGTATGCACGGTAGAGGTTTTAGAGCTTGTGGAATGATGCCTAGCACTTGGTTTCCTATAGTAAAAGTAGATTTCGAGACATGTTTTGATAACCCTCAGTCACCTCCTCCATATACAAGGTATAATTTTCTTTCTACTATGATATGACCAAGATCTATAGTTGCCTACACAAACTCTTTATATTTTCCATAATGAAATCTAGAAAGCCAAAAAATGTTTTTGAATTGTCTACTCGAAGTTGATGTCATTGGAATAATTTTTAAAAAGAAGTTGTGAGTATTTTTAAAAAGCCTATCATTGGAATATTTAAAGATCTTACTGACAGACATAATGATACATACCTGTAAATGAGTTAGTGTATTTGTCTAATGAAACGTAAAGCTTGTTGCTTAATAATTCAAAAGCAAACAGTAAAAAGAAAAAGCAAACAATGACAAACAATAAATAAAAAGTAAAAGAAAATATACAATAATTAGATACAAATTTGAGCCATTATCAGTGATACAGTAGTTGTGATTATGGTTCACATCTTCTTCTGGTTTTACATCCAGTAACAGTTTGAACGCCCTCTATAGGTCGATGATAGGCTTTCCATTTAGTTTTTTTTATAAACAGGCAAACATGATCTTTTTGAGTTAGATTCCCAAGACTAAATTGTGCACTTTTATTTTCGAATAGTCCCCATACGTTATGAATCTCACATTGCACATATCTGTTTCGATGCGTCTCAAGAGATCATGAGATGTCATCCAACGATTCTTTACTCATGCCATCTTTAACGAATTTAATTTTATCTTCTTGACTATCAGAAACCATTCTTAAGGATTTACAAACTTTTCACTTGCAATGAAATCTTACATAGTTATAACAGTCAGAGGCAAGTCTTTTAGCTCTTCTTTTTTAAATAAATGTGCTTTTACCAAAACCAAGCATGTAAGAAATAAATAGATCAGAAAACTCACCAACCAATCTGACCTTTTCTTCAATTAACTAACGAATATTATGATGAATTCCATTGATCATTAGCAAATGTAATTATTTATAACGAGCTTTGTAAATTTTTTTAAGGGCATTTTGAGGGAGAGAAGGAAAACGTTTATGCAATTTATGTTGTATTTCTTCCATGTCTGATTTTGGGGTTTTAGTTATTGTGGAAAACTAAAAATATAGACTTACAAAGTCACAGAGTATTGTTATCCACCACTTATACGGAAAATAATTCAAAACACACCAATGTTTGTGGTTTTTGATTCCAAATCGAATGTGATTTAAAACTTTGTATTAGTTGTCTCAAGTGAAATTTCACTCGTAAAAGTTCTTCAAGACATTTGAAAAGGAATTTTCTTAGTTAAGTGCTCATGATGTACAATGACGAGAGGAAATACAATCGTTAAACACGCTTAAGCATAATAATGCGTATTATACAAGACAGTCAAACAATTTAAATAGTAAAGTAATAATGAAAAGTTAAATCATTTATGTTAAACAACCAGAAAAAACTTAATCAAGATTTGGTGGGTCACTCAAATGTATTTCGATGCTTTCTTCACATAGTTGGTATTTAAGATATGATTTTAATCTTTGTCCATTAACTTTAAATGTGACACTATTTTTTGGATTCTCGATCTCTAGGAAGACGAGAATTTAATTTTCTTGGAAACAAATGAAAATGAGAATTATAGAGCAACACTTTTTGACCAATTTCAAATGTTTTTCGAAAAATTCTTTTATCATTAAAAGCTTTTGTTTTTGCCTTAATAATTCTTGAATTTTCATATGCATCATTCCTTAATTCCTCAATTTCATTCAATTGCAATTTCTACACATTAGTAGCATCATCCAAATTTGAATTAAAAACTTTAATAGCCTAAAATGATCTATGCTCAAGTTCAACAGGTGAGTGACAAGGTTTATCATAAATTAGCCGATAGGGTGACATTTTTAAAGACGTCTTAAATGTAGTACGATAGGCCTAAAGTGCATCAATCAATCGAATAGACCAATCTTTACGGGTTAGGTTAACCGTCTTTTTCAAAATTTGTTTTATCTCACTATTTGCTAATTCAACTTGACCATTTATTTGAGTATGATAAGGGATAACAACTTTATGTGTGATTATGTATTTCTTTATTAAAGACTCAAATGACTTATTACAAAAATGTTACCTCCATCACAGATAATGGCTCAAGGGATTCTAAATTGACTCAAAAGATTTTCTCTTAAAAACTTAACTATAGTTTTGCTATCATTATTTCAACAAAAAATTGCTTTAATCCACTTTGAGACATAATCTACTGCAATTAATATGTATAAAATCCAAAAGATGATGGAAATAGGCATATGAAATCAATTCTCCAATAGTCAAACATTTCAATCTCAAGTATGAGATTTAAAGGCATCATGTTTTTAGTAATTGATCTTGATTTTTTTTACAGTTTTCACAAGTTTTACAAAATTCATGTGTCTTTGAATATGGTAGGCCAATAAAATTCACATTGTAAAATTTTAGCCATAGTTTTTCTTGAAGAAAAGTGTCTACGATGCTTCAAAATGACAAAAATTAATGACACTACTTGCCTCATTGTCAGGAATACAGGGTCGAAAAATTTAATTTGGGCAATATTTGAACAAATAAGGATCATCCCAATAAATTGTTTTTACTTCAACCAAAAGTTTCTTCTTCTCTTGAGTATTTCATTGCAAAGGCATTTTACCTGTAATAAGAAAATTAACAATGTTAGCATACCATGGCATAGAAGTAACAGAAAATAAAAATTAATTAGGGAAAGAATCATTAATGGGTATTATGTTAGTGCATATTTCATATGTGAGTCCTGATAAATGATCAGCAACGACATTTTAGATGCCTTTTTTATCTTTGATGGTGAGGTCAAATTCTTGAAATAACAAAATTCAACGAAATAGCCTTGGTTTGACATCCTATTTAGTCATCAAATATCTCACAGCAGCATGATGAATAAAAACAATGAATTTAGAATTAAGCAAATATGAACAAAATTTATTTAAGGCAAATACCACAGTAATAATTCTTTTTTAAATAATTCATTTGAGTTATATCCAAAATCTTACTCGCATAGTAAATCACAAAAGGCTTACCATTCCTTCTTTGTCCTAAAACAATACCAACAAGAAAGTCACTTGCATCAAACATTAATTCAAAAGGCAAAGACTAATCAAGAGATTGCATAATAGATGCAATTGTTAAAAGATAAATTATTTTTTTAAAAGATTTTTTACAATCATTAGTCCATACAAATGGTGTATCTTTTAATAATAGATTACAAAGTGGTTTAAATATGTTACTAAAATATTTTATAAACCTCATATAAAATCTTACATGTCCTAAAAAGGATCTCATATCTCTAACTGTTTTAGGTGATGACAATTTAGATATGACTTTAATTTTTGCTTTGTCAACTTCAATTCCTTTAATAGACACAACATGACCCAAAGCAATTTCAGAAGTAACTCAATTCAACATAAGTTCTTTTTCTACACAAATTTTTAAAACGGTTTCCAAATTATTAAGGCAATGATCAAAAGAATTCCCAAATATAGTTAAATTATCTATAAAGACCTCTAAAAAATGTTTAATCATATCTTTGAAAATACTTAATATGCTTCTTTGAAATGTTATAGGAGCATTACAAAGTTCAAATGAGATTCTTTTAAATGCAATTGTTCCAAAGGGACATGTGAATATGGTATTTTATTAATCCTCAAGTACTATAGGAATTTGATAATAACTTGAATATCCATCTAAAAAGCAGTAGTAAGGATGTCCAGTTACTCTTTTGAAAATTTGGTCCAAAAATGACAAGGGAAAATGATCTTTTTTAGTGGCTTCATTTAACTTTCTATAATCGATGCACATGCGCCAACTAGATGTAGTTCGTGTTGGGATTAATTCACCTTTTTCATTCTTAACAATAGTGATTCCAAATTTTTTAAGTACTACTTGTGTAGGGTTTACTCACTTACTATCAAAGATATAATAGATAATTCCTACATCAAGTACTTTAAATACTTCTGTTTTTACTACTTCTTTCATACGTGAGTTTAATCTTCTTTAAGGTTGTTGACATGTTTTAACATTTTCTTTCAAATTGATTTTTATCTGTGCAAATTAAAGAATTAATACATTTAATATCATTTAAAATCCATCCAATTGCGTTTTTATATTTTTTAAGAACATATAGCAAATTACCTTTTTGATTGCTTAATAGAGTAGAAGAAATTACAACATGATAAGTTTGTTTTTCCCTAAGATAAGCACACTTCAATCCTTCCGGCAAAGATTTCAATTCCAGTTTAGGTGCTTCTTGTTGTTCAGTCTTTTCAATGATTCCAAGCTCGTCAAATTCTAGTTTCTCATCATCATTTTGTAATGTCTAAGTAGAATCAAGCAAGAAATTTATATTAGAAGTATCATGTTTAAGTTGCTTATTTAATTCAATTGAATTAACCAAACAAATACTATTAAGTTCAAAAAAATTCTTTTTTTGAATAGTTTCCTCTATCAATATCATCTTCATTCTCATTTCCTTCAATATCTTAACTACACATGTTAAAAACATTTAACTCTACAGTCATATTTATGAATAACAAATTCATTAAACCCTTCCTACAATTAATAAAAGCATTAGCGGTTGTTAAAAATGGTCAATCTAAAATTACAGAAATGGGTTTATAATTATTCACAATAGGTTCAGTTTCTAAGATAATAAAATCCACAGGATATATAAATCTAGCAACTTACACCAAAACATCTTCTAGTATTCCTTTTGGTACTTTAATTGATCTGCCGACAAGCAAAAGTGTAGCTAAAGTTGATTTTAACTCACCAAAATTAAATTGAAGATAAACTAAATATGGAAGTAAATTAACACTATCACCAAGGTCTAGTTAAGCATGCTCAATTCTGTGATCACCAATAATACAAGAAATAGTAAGACAATCAGGATCTTTATTTTTAATTTATTATTAATAAATAGAATGGTACTTACTTGTTCAACCATAAAAGCTCTCATTCTTACCTTTAATTTCATCTTCACAGTGCATAAGTCTTTTAAACATTTGGCAGATGAAGGTATCTGCTTGATTGCATCTAAAAGAGGAATGTTAACTTTCACTTGCTTGAAGATTTCATAAATTTCAGAAGAGTGGTTTGATTTCTTTGGTTTATTAAATGCATGCGAAAATGGTGGTTCAGATAAAACAATGGTTATTTCTTCATTAGGTGTGAGTTTATTTAGTTCATCCTTAACAATGGTTATTTCTTCATTAGGTGTGAGTTTATTTAGTTTGTCCTTACCCTTTGAATTTTCATCCTTACAAGGTTTAAGAATAGGTCTATCAACAACCTTACCACTACCAAGAGTTATAACTAACTTGAATTGATCCATGGGTGAATTTTGTTGAATCTTGGGATTTGGTTGTGGTTGGGCTGGAAGTTTACCTTTTTCTTGAATTATGAGCGCAGAAGCAATTTTAGTAGGAGTATCTTTCAAATAAAAAAGGTTTGTGCATTTTAATTGTTAATAGCATCTTACTTCTTAATGAATGAATGCATTGTATCTTTCAAATTTTTCCATGGTGGTGGAACATATGGTGCATAAAGCTGAGCATTTTGAAAATTTTATGGAGGTGGTGCTTGTGAAGTTGTGCATTGTTATTATTTCTCCAACTAAAATTTAGATAATTTTTTCAACTTGGATTATAAGTCTGTAAATGTGGGTTTTGCTTATTAAAAGTGTTAATGGCATTAGCTTGATCATAAAGACATTCTTTAAGTGCAAGAAAAGTGGGATAATCTTGAATGAAATGATCATTAGAACTACAAACATTATATGCAATTTCTTCAAAAAATTTCACTTGATCACTCTTTTTATTCTCTAAAGCTTCAATCTTCCTAATTAAGGATGCAAATTTTGCTTGTAAATCATGATATTTCCTAAGGTTATGGATTTCTTTACTAGATAGAGATGGTTGTAGTTTGTTTGTTAATTCAAAAGTTTTAATAGTATCATAATGTTGTGCATTTTTAGCTAATTGGTCAAAATAATCTAATACATCTTCAAGATTTTTATCTCTAAATTTACCATTACACATCATTTCTAAAATTTGTCTACTTTAGGGTGTCAAGCTCTTGTAGAAATAAGTGACCAATCGCAAAGTTTCAAAACAATGGTGTAGACATATGTCGAGCAATTCTTTAAATATATCCCAACATTGATATAATGTTTCTCTATTTTTTTTTAGTGAAAGAAGTGATTTGCCTTTTAAAAGAATTGATTCTATGAGGTGGAAAGAATTTTTTCAAAAACTGTTCTTGCATGTTATTCTAAGTTTTTATTGATCTAGATTTAAGATTTTGTAGCCATGTTTTAGCTTTATCTTTTAATGTAAAAAGAAAAAGCTTTAATATAATTATGTTCATTCTACAATTTTGGTCTATGTATGTATTGCAAACTTTCTCAAAATCTCTTAGATGCAAGTATGGATTCTCAGATTCCAAACCATGAAATGTTGATAAAAATTGAATAATACTTAGTTTGAAATTGAATCGTGATGTTGCTAAAGGAAATACTATACACAAGGGGGCTCCAGTTCTAGTTGTATTCATGTAGTCTCTCAAGATTCTTGGTTGATTCTAATTATGTGTAACCATGAAATGTTGATAAAAATTAAATAATACGTAGTTTGAAATTGAATCGTGATGTTGCTAAAGGAAATACTATACACAAGGGGGCTCCAGTTCTAGTTGCATTCATGTAGTGTCTCAAGGTTCTTGGTTGATTCTGATCATGTGCATTATGTTGAGAATGGTTGTCTCCCTGATCAATTTGAAGATTAAGTTGGCCTAAAAGGTTTCATTTTGGATCTCATACATGATTAGTGGTGGTGATTGAGATCTATGAATTAATCTACCGCTTGAAGTTCGAGACCAACGTCTCATGTAATGATGATGATGATGATGTGTGTATGAAATTATATTGTAAAAATGATATACAAAAACAAATTAAATGAAAATTACACAAATTAAAAATAAAAGCAAACTAAAAATTCAATAAATAAGATAAATGTACAAGAAAAAAAACATGAAATAAAAATAAATAAACTAAAAATTAATTAACTGAAATTAAAATAACTAAATAGGGGGTTAAACCAACCATATAAACAAAGTAATTAAATATAAAGAAAAAATTAACAAAATATTACCAATTCTGGTGGTTGAACATGCCATATAAATAAATAAAGTAAACATAAAAAAATGTGAAAATTAAATTACATAAATTAAAAGAAGAAAGAAATAAAATGAATACTTACCACAAGGTGTAGATTCTTTTCTTTTTTTCTTAAATTTTAAAAATTACCAATAAATTAAGTGGTTAATTCAAATTATTGGGCTTTTGTTGTAACTTTTAAAGTTAATATTCAGTTTATTGAGTTTAGATAAAGTCCAATTAAATCCAAAGACAGTATAAAAAAGTTCAAATTATAAGTCTAAATTTGATTATTATGAGAAATTTTAGCAAGGGACTTATTCATAAACTTTCTATAATTTTATGGTCAAATTGTAATTATTAAATGAATGAGCCTAAAACAAAAATCTTTGGGGTGAAAGTGAAATTTTGTAGGATTTTATGGATAGAATCAAAATTTAAGAAAAGAAAAAGGCGTTAAATGAAAATTTACACAAAAAGAAAAATTAAAAACGGAAAAAAAATAAAACAAAATAAATACCTTTCCCTAACAGCGGTGCCAAAAATTTGATACAACTTAAAAGTGATTTCTAACTCTCAAGTATAAAAGTGTCTTGTTATATTATATTTTGGTGTGTCCGAAGTCAATCCATAGAGAAAAGATTTAATTTATTTATTTTATTTTATCTAAAAATGAAAATAAAATTTAAATATATACAAACTTAATTTAAATGAAACTATAAAATTAAATTAGTTAGGGTTATGAATATACTTTTAGTAGTAAATAAAATTTAATAAATTCTTTTTGCCATTTTTATTTAAATTTATTGCTCAAAAGATTAGTTGTATAAATTTTCATTATTTTCTCATTATTTTTACTCTGGTTAAATATTTATTGTGCCAAAATTTAATTTATCTACAATAAATCAAAATACCATTATAGCAAACCTTATATTAAGATATTAAGAATTTATTGTGTCAAGCTCTCTTATTTGTCTCCAATAAATCAAAATTTCAAAATATAAAATATGTATAAAATTAAATAGAAAATAATTTAATTTATATAATTAAAAATAGATTTGATTAAATATTTTTTTACTAAGAGTTTCACCTTCCCCTAATCATTAATATTTAGCTAAGCATAATTTAAAGAAAAATGGTATTTGAAAATTGAAAATAAAACTAATTTTATTTATTCAAAATATATTACAAAGAGAGAGCTGAAAAAGAATTTGAGGGGAAAGAAGTGAAGAAAAGGTGTAGAAGGTGTGTTCCCCCCATCTCTATTTATATTAATACATGATTAATTCACACCACATACATAAATAAAGCTAATTATATCATAGTTATACATTTGTTCCACTAACAAAACATAAACCTAATTTAATCCACTTAAACACACCTAACTCATTCTACTAACAATTATTACGTCTAACATAGTAAAAACTTATAATTTCATAATTACCACACTTATCGTGATAAAAACTTATAATTTCACAGCAAAAATCATGGATCCTCCTTGATAATGAAATAGTTTCTCGGACCTTCCGAATCTAAATTTGACATCCATGCATTTGTTTGGAGCCTCGAATTGTGTGAAATTATTAATTTTACCTAATAAACACACAAAAATACACAAAATCAAATATTTAGAAAAATAATTAGAAATTCACAATATATTACATAATTAAAAACATAAATTATAATATAGGCATAAAATGACATTTTTACCATTAATGAACATAAAATTTTTAATAACAATCAATGAACCATTGGATAAACATGATGGAAAGGAAGTAAACTATATTTCTTATTTTCTTTGTGTTTTCTAGAACTTGTACTATGCTCTCCAACCTACTTTTCCTAGCACTCACAATAGTGTTTGGTCTTCTTTTTTTTCCCTAGTAGTATGTTGTTTTCTAAAATAACACTAGAAGATTAATGTGTTGATCTTTTTTTGAATTGGAAAGCAAATTTTTATGCATTTATGCTACATTTTAGATTTTACAGCATTGTATGGTTGTAATGATCGATGTAAATAGGGTTGGCAAAATATAGGTTTGGGCCAGGCTTTTCCAAGCCCAAGCCCAAGCCGTTCAAAAGCCTGTTCAAACGGACTCCGACTGGGCTAGAGAGGCCTAGGTTTTTCTATTAAAGATGAAATAACTTTTTAATAAAGTAAAAAAAATTTAAATTAAAGATAATTATCAAATATATAAAAAAATGATGGTCCAATACACAAAATATTGGTAACAGAACATAATAAATCACAAATCCTAATATAAAAAAATATATATTAATTTAATATTTTAAGTTTTTTCTTTTTTATTTAAATTTAATTTATTTTTTATTTATAAATTAAAAAAGCCCAAGCTTCCTAAGCTCTTATTCAGGCCCAATCTATGTAAGCTTTGTATTTTTTTACTTATATTCAAGCCCATGCCATGCAGGATGGGCTTTAGGCTAGCGAGTTCGGGCTTGGGACAACCTAGACCTTATTGCCAACCCTAGATGTAAAGTTGTGAACATAAAATATTAGAACATGACTTAGGTTATTTATGAAATTGTTGTAAAGTAAATAAAACATCATAATCTTATGCCATGGTTAGTTTAAATTCATGGGTCCGTGTGAAGAGATTTTTATAATTTTTGAAGAGATGCATGGGTTAGCATGATAAAGTTAAGAGGCACCGCTTTAAGCTTTGATAAAGGACTAAGATTGTGGAATGACAAAAAGGAAAATCAGATCCTTCTGAAATAGCTTAAAAATGCTTCCTTTTCTTTCGCAGTTTGACACTTTAGAAATTTAGAAATTTATCTAATTAATGTTTATGTATGTCTTGTTATGTGATGAGCTATCCTTTGGTGACCGAAAAAAAAATATGCAAAAGTTTACAACAGCTTAAGATGGCGTTGTTTGAATTACTATTGTTAATAGAACCTATTGGTGTCTTCTTCAATCTGCATTAGTCGCTGAAGCTGAAGTTTTGGCACAGAAACCTCCGCAGCGTATAAAGCAATACTGTATGGCAAGGAATTTGCATCAGAGATGATTTGGTGAAGCTGCGTCCTTCGTAAAATTTCATATGAATTAGAAAGAAAAGCAGAGAGAGAAAAAGGAATGCCATTCCTTTTTTCTTTTTTGGAAATGATAAAGGAATGTCACAGTTCAGCACTAGACTAATTACACATTTATCAAACTTAAACTGAGGATACATCAATAAAAGATCTCCCAGTAATGTTCTCAATCACATTCCCTTCTTGATGTTAGCAATGACTGTAATTCATAGACCCAGTCCATGAAGAATATGAATTTCAAAATGGGTTAATTCCTAGCTTTAGCTTGATGCATTCTTGTGTGGAGATTTACAATATTTTGTTAACAATTTTTGGACGAAGTGAAAACACTATTCTGCTTATGTGGTGCATTTTTCATTACTTATTATTTTTCGGTCATGTTGCAGCATGAGAGGAGTTTGCTACTTTAAGTTTCCTCTGCTTCATGGTGCAATGGTTGGCCAGACAAAGTAAAGGTTTGTATGCAAACCATGTTTCATGATGCTTTTATAGTGTAATTCCTACTTGCCAATGATGTACTTTTTCCTATCGCCATGTTGAACATTTCAGGTTTTTTAGGTAAAATAACCTCACCATTCAAGGCATGTTCAGTTTAAGAGATCGTGATCTGCCAATCAAGATTTTATCAGCGAAAGTTTGAAAGTTTGAGAAGATATCAATCAATAATACAACAATGATGAACAAAATTATGAATGAAAACTGTTTTCTTATCTGTAGTTCCTTCCATTAGGTTTACTTCATCCTTTACCCTTCACCCTCCTTGCCTTCTCTTCATATACTTTTCATTTGTTAAAATTTTGAATCTAAGACCAATCTTTGCAGCCTATTTCACCTAATTCAGCTTCCATGTGAACCTATGTGAAAAGACAGTGTTGATTCTTCCCTTTTTCAATGCAGTTAAAGAACGAACTTTCTTTTTATAATATTTCTAGTTCAGAGATTATTTCTGTGTACTTACGAAATGCATCCCCATATTAGTTTGTTTTGTAACATAGATCTTGATTGGCTAGATTGTGTGTGATTAATGATGCACATAAAACCTAAAGAAAATTGAGTTCTTAAGCCTTTCTCTCAACATTTAAGTTTATAGTTTTCTTAGATTTCACCTTACTATCTTAGTTAGACTGAGTATCATGCTATGTTTTGTTTTCGGAATTGACAGGATTCTTGAATTACAACAAACTTATCTACGGTCAGAGGCCTTGAAAACCTAAGAATAAGACAAGTAGGTGGAAAAAATTCTTGATTGTTGAGGTTGTTGGAGCTTGGGTGGCAGTAGCTCTTTAATTCTAGTCTGGAGTTGAACCAAGGTAGCATTCTCCTTCATGAATCCTTTTCGAGTCAAACTAGAGTTCTAGAGGTTGGTTTACTCTTGGCTGCTCATGCTTGTCTAAGTGTTACTAAGATTTCCCTAACTCGATCGTTGTCTTGAAGTTTGTATTTGATGCATACAACTGATTTTGATTTTTTTTTTCCCATCAATACTCTGTTTTACATAGTTATGCTTGTGTTATTTCTAATGTACTTCCAAAGGTTGAAATAATGAATATAAGTTGAATACAATGTGTTGTATTCTTGAGTCTCCTATTTTTTTCCCTCGTGTTTTTTTATACTTGTATTCTCAAAACACCAAATATAATTCATTAAACAACATGTAAGAGGCCTTATTTTAATAGAATAATCTAATTATTATTTTAGGTGTCATTGAATCTGTGTTGTGCTTGAAGGACGAATTTGTTATTGATTTTTTAAGTCCTATCAATCGTCCTGATTAAAAATAGGTGCTTATTGCCAATAGGACGGTTGACAAAAGCTCATTATGACTGAAGTCGGCCATTAATATACAAGCGGCCAATATTGTTGATTAGTGTTAAAAATTGTATGTTTATTAAAGGATAAAAATGTTATTTTGTGAATATATTATAATTTATATTTGTATTTATGTAATATATTAAAAATTATTAATTATGTTTTAATTATATTTAATTTTTGAGTATTTTTGTGTATTTATTAGGTAAAATATTGATTTCACATAATTCGAGGCTCCAAATGAGAAAATGAAGGTCAAATTTAGATTCCATAGGCCCGAAAACCTTAGGATGGGTCAAGATCGGCTTAAAATTTAGCTTTTAGAAGAAAAATTGACTTTTTCAGTTCACCAAGCATTGATTGGATGATAAAATGAGCTTACAACATATATGGATGCACTGAATAGCTGTCAATTTTGACTAAATCTCAGCCATTCATTATTCAATGGCCAAGATTGTGCCACGTGGCAGTGGTTGGTGAAGCAAGTTGAAAAATCCGAATATTTATATTTGGGTCGACTCGATCCACCTATTAACCCGCCAAATCTTAACTATTCTTTGATCAAATCAGACGTTTCATATGATGCCATGTGTAAGGTTGACTTTTGAAGTTTGACCAGTCGTTGGATCTTGATCTAATGGTTGTGTGGAGCACATGCATCAAGCTTATCATAGACCGCAAAGCACTAGATTATGAATTTATTTCTCTATAAATAGAGCCTCATTTTTGTGTTTTTAATCATTTCTCTTCTTCTCAATTATTATGTTTCTTGCTTACGTGTGTTTGATGATTGTATTTCCTTTTGTCATTGTACATTATGATCACCTCAATAAGAAATATCCTTTTCAAACATCTTGGAGAACTTTTACAAGTGAAATTTCACTTGAGACTACTGATACAAAGTTGTAAATCACATCTAATTTAGGATATACGACCACCAACGTTAGTGTCCTATGTTGAGGATCTGGAAAGACAACTCAGGGAAATTATTGATGGTATATATGACTTCCAATTGGAGCTTGACGTTAACTCAATAAAAGGACGAATATAAGTCTATTTTTCTTTTTACATTGTGTGTTTTCTTGTTTTGTTTGCTTTCATGTTTGATTTAATTTTGAAATTTTGATTCTCTTTATTTTGGTATATAATGATTTATTTTCTTATATAAGTGGCAGATAACGATACTCTGTGACTTTTTAAGTTGGTATTTTCAATTTCTCACAATATCTAAAACCTCAAATCAAACATGAAAGAAATACAACATAAATTGCATAAGTGTTTTCCTTTTCTCCTTTGAAATGCTCTCAAAAAAATTTACAAAGCTTGTTGTGAACATTTACATTTGTTAATGATCAATGGAATTCCTGCTGATATTTGTTGGCTAATTGAAACAAAGATCCAATTGACTAGTGAGTTTCTGATCCATTTATTTTTTACATGCCTAGTTTTAGTAAAAACACATTTGCTAAAAAAAGAAGAGCTAAAAGACTTAGCTCAAAATGTCATAATTATGTAAGGCTTAGTTGTAAGCAATAAATTTGTAAATCTTTAGGAATGATTTCTGATAATCAACAAGATAAAAATAAATCCGTTAAAAATGGCTTGAGTAAAGAATCATTAGATGATATTTTATGATCTCTTGAGACGCGTCGAAGCGGATATGTACAACGTGAGATTTATAGGTTATGGGGAAAAGAAAGTATACAGTTTAGTCTTGGGAATCTGACTCAAAAAGACCCTATTAGTAAGTTTATAAGAAAAATGGATGGAAAGCCTATCCTCGACCCATAGAGGAAGTTCAAGCCATTACTAGACATAAAAGCAAAGGAAGATGTGAGCAATAATCACAACTACTGATAAATATCCTTTTATTTTGTTGTTCTTTTATTGTTTGCATTATTGTGATTAGTCGCATGATTTTGTATTTAATCATTGTTTGTTTTCTTTTATTGTATATTTTTTTAATCACCGTTTGCTTTTGAATTATTGAGCTATGAGCTTTATATGTCATTTGACAAATACACCAACCTATTTACAACAATGTATTATTATGTCTGTCACCAAGATCTTTAAATACAAACCCCTTTTTCAAATACTGACAACTTGTTTTTGAAGATTATTTCAATGGCATCATTATCGAGTAACCAACTCAAAAACTTTTTTTGTGCTTTCTGGATTTCATTATGGGAAATACAAGGAGTTCATTTAAATAGCTATAGATCTTGGTTGTGTCATAGTAAAAGAAACTACACCTTGTATATAGACGAGGTGACGAAGGTTATCAAAGCTTGTATCAAAAGCTATTTTTATTAAAGGAAACTAAGTGTTAAGCATCATTGCGCAAGCCTTAAAACCTCTGGGATCATACCCGGCCCACGAATTGGAGAAGAATTAATTGTCTCAGGTATGCAGGAGAGAATAATTGAAATGTTAAATCATGCTAATGCTTTTATTTTCTTACTAGGAGATCTTGCAACTCTAGAGGTTTGTTAAATGTTAGTAACTTTTATGATGGCTTGCTAATGATTTACACTAAAAAGTGTAATAAGTCCAAAATTATCAGTTTTTCACTTACAGTGTTGATTAATGGGCTCATTATTCTTAAATTATCTTACGCTCCCCTAATAAATTTTTATATTAAAATTAATTTGTAGTACATTAATTTTTTATATTGTAAATATTTCAAGAGTAAAGAAGGAATTGGAACTGAAAAAGGGAATAAAAAAGAATTGCTGGAGTCATTGGAATATATTATTGAGGAAATATATAAAAAAATAGAATGCAATAATGGTGTGATGGTTAGGTGGCCATTTTGCCACCTGACCAGCACACCCTTCAATGTATGTATATAATATAATAATAAAATAAAATAAAATAAATAATTAAAAATGAATGCATCTTTGCTTATAAAAGGCAAGTCGATGCAGAAGAAAAAGGGGAGGGGGAGCAAAAAGAGAGAAAATGAGAGAGCTAAGGGGCTAAAGCTAAGGAATTCTTTTTCTTGTTTTTTCTTTTGTTATCAATTCTTTTGTAATATATTTTAAAAATTTGTTAAATAAAATGAGTGTTTTATTTTTCAATATGAGTAGCTAAATTTTCTGAGCTGAGATGAAAGGTAAAGCTCTTAGATTCAAGTTATTGATTAATTACTCTCTCAAGTGGGTTTTAAAGTTTATTTTATTTGTTGTATTTTATTCCTTATCAGTTTCTTTTATGTCATATTAATTGATAGATTTAGATCTTTTTCAATTTATATAGAATTTTGACATAATGTCAACATTTAATATAGTTGTGATATATTAAGTACTTGGTCCCCATATTTATCACATTAATGGTTAGTTGATAATTAAATGGCATAATAATTAATTGGCAAGATAAATACAAAATACAAATATGAGAGAGTTGTTATAATCATAATTTGAAATTCAATAGTGGATTTCGTAACCTTAACATATTTTAAATTGATTCCTGTTAATTTTTCTTCTCATAGTTACTTTTTTTTATTAAAACAAATTGACTACTAGATTTTAAATTCCCTATGGTTCGGCCCTAAATTCACCGAGTTATATTATAACTAGATACTCTTATACTTGAGAGTAATAATACTTTTGAGTCATGTCAACTAACATTCATTAACCATGCAATTATGAATCATTTTATTTCGATTTTCACGAAAACACTCTTTATTTGTGCTTCTACTGCTAATGAGTTACTTGATCTTTTATAAGCTTACAAACCAAAGCCAGATCTCAGGACCTTGGCATGAGAATGGTTGATTGATGATGGTAACCATAGCCCTAATAAGAAGTGCAAATTAAATTTAACTCTTCATTTGTAATTAATTTTTTGGAGTGATCAAGTAATGTCTTTCAAACTCTACTTCTTTCATTTAAGATATTCAGGACAATGTCTCTTCTGGTTGAAAGGAGGGCATAGTTGATAGTTGTGGAATATCCTAGTGATGTTTGTATTAAAGATGATTGAATATGAGGTGTAGTAACTCTAGAAATACATCTTCTGTAGCTTGTTCAGGTGTGATATTTCGTATTTCTTCCTTTATTGCTTATGTTTTTTTTTTTTATCTTTTTCACCTTTTTGCATGCATATCTTTAAATTATGAATAATGTTTGAATTATGTTAGTGGGAGGGGATAGTTAACAAAAATTGTAAATAGGTGTGTTTATCTATTTAAAAAAAACAATAATTTTTTTTGTCTATGGATGGTTGTGTAAAGAATCACGACTTTTGAAATGCATCCTAATAGTCATGTTCTATTATATTTTGATTTTGAAATTCATAGTAAGTTGTCTTTATTCCATTTTCTTTGAATTATTTAAATTTGTAAACTCTCTATTTGGTTATTAAGTCATTTCGTTTACTTATTTAATAGGCATTATTAAATCATTATTCACACACACTATGACACATGTTAATGGGTTGTAAGTTAAAATTTTTGCAACACTTAGTTCTTTTGATTTATTAGAGATAATATTTAAGGTAGTAGCAAGTGTATATTGCAAAAGAAGAAAAAAAAATTGAATGTGTTTAATTTTGCTATATTTAGAACCCAAGTAATTAAGTCTGTAGGGGTGTTTCAACAACTAGTGCCCTAAGGCCAACTAGTCTAGGAGTTACTGGTTTAAAGCTCACTACATGGGTTATAGATATATTGTTTGTTTATTTATTAAAAACTCGAGTAATTAAGTCTATAAGGGTGTTTCAATACCTATTACCTTAAGGCCAATTGATTTGGGATTCACTGGCCTAAAGCACGTTACATGAGTTAAAAATGTAATATTCTAAAATATGTGTGAATAATTTACTGCTTAAAGATAGAATTTTTTATGAATTTTATAACGAAAATGTTGTTTTCTTTTAATGAAACCCATAAGTATTGTGGGGGGTGTGATTAGTGTTAAAAATTGTATGTTCATTAAGGAGTAAAAATGTTATTTTGTGCTTATATTATAATTTATATTTCTAATTATATAACATATCATGAATTTCTAATTATTTTTCTAAATATTTAATTTTGTGTATTTTTGTGTGTTTATTAGGTAAAAATAATAATTTCACGCAATTCGAGACTCCAAACAAATGTATAGATGACAAATTTAGATTTCTAAGGTTTGAGAAGTTAGGAGAATCCGCAAATTTTATTGTGAAATTATAAGTTTTTACTACGTTAGGTGTGATAATTGTTATTGTAATGAGTTAGGTGTGCTTGAGTTGATTAAGTTAGGTTTATATTTGTTTAGTGGGATAAGTATATGGTTATGATGTAATTGGCTTTATTTATGTGTATGGTGTGAATTAATTATGTATTAATATAAATAGCAAGGGGCAAATACACCTCTCTACACCTTTTCTTCACTTCTTTTCCCTCAAATTCTTATTCTCATATCTCTTTGTAATATATTTTCAATAAATAAAATTAGCTTTATTTTCAATTTTCAAATACCATTTTTTAAAATTATGCGTAATTTAATTTTAATTATTATTTTTTCAATTATGCTTAACTAAATATTAATAGTTAGGGAAATGTGAAACTCTTAATAAAAAATATGATTTAATCAAATTCTAATTTTAATTATATATATTAAATTATTTTCTATCTATTTTATCCATATTTTATATTTTAAAATTTTGATTTATTATAGACAAACATGAGAGTTTGGCACAATAAATTTTTAATATCTTAGTATGTATGGCAAAATGGTATTGTAGATAAGTTAAATTTTGGCACACTAAGTACTTAATCCATAATAAAATTAATGGGAAAATAATTATAATGGATAAGAATTTATTAAATTATATTTATTACTAAGAGTGGATCTATGACCCTAACTAATTTAATTTTATAGTTTTACTTAAATTAAGTTGCATATATTTAAACTTTATTTTTTATTTTTTTAGATAAGTTAAAATGAACAAATTAATTTTTTTCTCTATAGACCGATCTCGAACTCACCGAATTATACTATGACCAGACACTCTTTTATTTGAGAGTAAATTAAATACTTTTGAGTTGTGTTAGTTAGATATTGAGCTTTCAAGCTCTCATGTATATGGTGGCCAAGGAAAATGAATGCCTATAATTTTTCCTACAAATATGCCTCATTTCCTTTTGCTATAGTGCCTTCTAAGCCCATAGCTTGTAAATGCATTTTAACGTCCAATACCCAAGAAAGGTAGCTTCTTCTGAAAACTTCAAGAGCGGTGATTTGTAGATTTATGAGACTTATCAATTTTTAAGAACCTTATTATTAATGATTAAAAAAAATAGAAATAAGTATCATAATATAAATATG
Organism: Luvunga scandens; assembly: GCA_030449905.1. Lineage (NCBI taxonomy): Eukaryota > Viridiplantae > Streptophyta > Magnoliopsida > Sapindales > Rutaceae > Luvunga > Luvunga scandens. The sequence continues at coordinate 590,516 of JASUUG010001097.1, read as the reverse complement.
AAATATTTAAATATAAACAAAAAATTGTGAAATATATAGAAACTTCATGCATGTATTTAAAACTTCATGTTCTAACTTAAAGTCATAACTTAAAACTTTAGGTCTTGATTTTTATTGAGGTTAGAACCTCAATTTCTCACCACCTCATTTGTGTTATAAACTTCAAGTTACAACAACAATATTCAAAAACTAATATTATGGAAGAACAAATCATAATTATTGAAAATTAAAATAACTTGATATACTGTTAAACCAGTCGTATAAGCAGATAAATTAAATAAAATAGGCAATTGAACTAACCATATAAATAAACTAAACAAATCATATTAACAAAATGATAATACATTAACAAAATAACAATACAAAGATAATAATTATATACGTAGTATTATAGAATTAGCTATAAAAACTATTATAAACAATCAACAATAAAAATAATAGAATAATAAACTCACAATATAAAACATAATAATGATAAAACATAAAAGAAATAACCATAAATAAACACAAGCAGTACAAATTAAACTGCCCACATCAATTAGCTATCATACTGATAACATGTTATAAAATAAATAGATAATAAAAAATATTAAACTAAACAAAGTACTTAGGAGTACCTTGTTATTAAGTTTATTATTAATAAGCTTTTCAATTTTTTATTAATGTAAATACAAAAGAATACGGTACATATATATAGAAGTTGGAAAGCTGGGGGGAAAGGATGATTTTCCGATGTGGGATAAATGGTGAAAGTTCACCGTTGTGCTTATAACATCAATAGGTTTCTTCGATTTTTACAATGTGGCACCTTTTCCTTCCCACTTTGACTACAAGTCAATTTAAGATACTATAGAAATGGATTACCGAATCACGTTTGTGTCGTATTAAATCTAATTTGAGCTAAGCATAACCCATTTAATAGTTGTGTTGAAGTATTGAGATTCACCGACATGAAAAATAAATGAACTATCCATAACCTATGTAATATCTACATATTTAACAAGGTTTCTTATATATATAATATAATCTAATCTAATATTATTTACTAATATTATAAAATATATATACCTACAAAATATTACACATTTACATTATTGAAATTCTCTTTTTTAAAAAAAAAAAATAAGGGAGTGGGCAAGCCTAAATATAATTTTTACCCCCCTTACCACCCCTAAGGATTGAACCCGAGTCCTAAAGGGCAACAGAATCACTGCCAACCAACCCGACCACGTCTTTGGGGGCTACATTATTGAAATTCTAAATGCATATGGAATTTTATAAATGAAATATTATGCACATGTTCATTCTTCCCCCCCTCAAAAAAGGACAATTATGTCTAATATTTGAGTTTTGATTACGAGAACTTAAAAATTAATTTGAAATAGAAAATATAATCGTGTTATTTATTGAGTAAATGGGTCAAAAATTTTAACCCTATCTCGACGCAAAAAAAATCGTGTGATCTCCAACCTAGCTCATTTAATAATCTTGTAAAATTTAACTAACTACACTTATTTATTCATGTCATATTCGTGTTGAGCAGTCAGGTCATGTTAAATTTTTCCGGCTCAAGTTGTAGTAATGATTAATGATTCTATTTCTTTTGCTTTCCTTGTACATTTGTTGATTATTTAACTTGATTTCCTTGTATATAGCTTCTTGTGTGTCTTTATTTTATTTTTCATTTTCTTCTTGCTGAATTTATCGTCACCAACTTAGCTCACTTTCATCTTTAAAAGTAGGTAGAGCGAAGGCAACATGTATGAACCTGTCAACAGAATATAACACAAGTAATACAACCCATTATACTTTCATGTTTAGCAATACTAATTAACCTATATTTGGCACTCGGCCTTTGGTCGAGTGGCAAAGCCCATGCTCTCACAATGTGAGAGCATGGGTTGGAGCCCCCATGGGGGCTCAACCTCACAATTATTCATGATTGTGGGGAAAAATTACAAAAAATTCCTCTCCCTTGTGAAATGCGAGTGGAGTAGTGACATCCCTCGCAATGAGAGGGTTATTTGTTGGGGCATGTATTTAATGAAGAATTTAATGTAAGATTGTAAGTTCCAGTTGTATATATCTGATTGTAAATATCAGTGTATTTATCTGCCGCAATGGCAGTTATTGTATTTATAAATATCAGTGTATTCATTTACCGCAATGATAGTTATTATAAATCTAATGTAATTCAGTACTCTGGTGTCTAACCAGTATTGAAAAAAAAAACCTATATTTTATATATATTTCAAGTGATTCTAAACTACACATGCCGCCTAATAATTAAATTTAAGTTTGAAAAAATTTTAAGTGGTCTTTCTATAGAGGCATTGACTTACATTTTTCTGCACAAATCATGACATTTTCTCAAAGATAAGTGCCATAAATAGTCAACAAGCACAAACAACTAAAACAATTACTATAAACACAGATGATTTAGAGATATTGAACATAATAGGGAAAATAAACTAAACAATAATTACAATATACCATGCTCCACCCTGATCCCAAAGTAATTCAAATTGGAATCTGAAATTTTTCATTTTATGAAAATTAATGAAGATAATGGAAATTTTTGTTAGAATGCTATTTGCATAGAAGAGTTTACTTTTTTGGACCTTTATGCCATTTCAGACACCTAGACATAACCAAACCTAATGTACTAGGTGAACTAAAATATGGACCAAACATTAATGCAGACACAACATTTAGGCTTATCTAAGTAAATCTGTAAATGGAAGAACAACATCGACCCCAAAGACCAAACCTTTTACCTCTGAATTATAAACCGTTACAACTCCCCTAGTTGTTGATCAAGAGGATCGGTTGGTTAGAAAAATGAACGACAGGCCCCCTCCTTTAAGCACAACACAAATCTAATGAAACCAAACACAACAATATTAAGGGTGCATTTGGAAGTGATGTGTGGCAGCTGCGCTGCCAAAGCTCAACTAATAAGGTGTTTTGTAACAACTTGTAACAGAGTTTTATCAACTTAGTAGTTTTTTTTTCCTTCAATTTTATTTTCCAATCATAAATTTTACTCTATAGTAATTATATCTTAAAAACTATAGTAACTCACTTCCAAACGCACTCTAAAATCATTTTTAGTAAAATAAACCGATGACAAGATATTTATCGCACTACCAAATAGGCCTTGATGGTACACCAAACTCGCACACTAATGGTACATGAAGACAATTGACATGACTTAAAAGTAATTTCCAACTCCCAAGTATAAGAGTGTCTTATTGTATTATGCTTGGTGAGTTCGAGGTCGACCCATAGAGAAAAGATTTAATTCTTTTATTTTATTTTTTTCTGAAAATAAAAATAAAACTTGAATATATGAAACTTAATTTAAGTAAAACTATGAAATTTAATTAGTTAGGGTTATGGATTCACTCTTAATAGTAAATCAAATTTAACAAATTCTTTTTGCTATTTTAGTTAGATTTATTACCCAAAAGATTAATTATATAAATTATTATTATTTTCTCATTAGTTTTATTATGGATTAAGTATTTATTGTGCCAAAATTTAATTTGTCTACAATAAATCAAAATACCATTTTACCATATCTTATATTAAGATATTAAGAATTTATTGTGCCAAAATCTATTTTTTTGTCTACAATAAATCAAAATTTCAAAATATAAAATATGTATAAAATTAATTAGAAAATATTTTAATTTATATAATTAAAAATAGAATTTGATTAAATCATATTTATTTCTCAAGAGTTTCACCTTATCCTAACTATTATTATTTAACTAAGCATGATTGAAATAAAAATAATTCTTGAAATTAAATTACTTATAATCAAACGGAAATAAAACAACTAAAATTGAAAATAAAACTAATATTATTTATGAAAATAATTACACAAAATATTAAAACACACCTGGCAAAGAGGATTACAAGGGGATTGAGAGAATTTGATAAGAAGAGGGATGATTAAAAACAAAAAAATGAGGCTCTATTTATAGAGAAATAAATTTATAATCCAGTGCTTTGTGGTATATGATGAGTTTAATGCATGCACTCAACACAACCACTAGATTAAGATCCAACGGCTGGTCAAACTTTAAAAGTCAACCTTACACGTGGCATCATATGAAATGTCCGATTTGATCAAAGAACGGTTGGGATTTGGCGAGTTAATGGGTGGATCGGGTCGACCCAAATACAAAGATTCGGATCCTTCAACTTGCTTCACCAACCACTGCCACGTGGTACAATCTTGGCCATTGAATAATGAACAGCTGAGATTTAGTCAAAATTGACAGCTATCCAGTGCATCCATATCTATTGTAAGCTCATTTTATCATCTAATCAATGCTTGGTCAACTGAAAAAGTCAATTTTTCTTCTAAAAGCTGAATTTTAAGCCGATCTTGACTCATCCTAAAGTTTTTGGACCTCAAGAATCCAAATTTGACCTTCATTTTCCCATTTGGAGCCTTGAATTACGTGAAATCAATATTTTACCTAATAAATACACAAAAATACTCAAAATTAAATATCATTAAAACATAATTAATAATTCTTAATATATTATATAAATACAAATATAAATTATAATATACGCACAAAATATAATTTTTATCCTTTAATAAACATATAATTTTTAACACTAATCACACCCCCAACTAACTTATTGCTAGTTTCTAGCAATTAAAGCGTTATATTAAATTAAAATTTATAAAATTCACATGCAAGTTAATAATTATTCATCTAACCTCTAAATTACCTAATAAATAAATTCTCCTAAATTTCTTTAACTTTTTATCGTTCACTCATTATCCAGGACATCACCAAATATTCTTTTGTGCTCAAGTCATTAACACAATACTTATAGGTCTTCATTAAAAGAAAACAACATTTTCATTCTAAAATTCATTAGAAACTCTATCTTTAGACAACAGATTATTCATATATATTTTAAAATATTATATTTTTAACCCATGTAGTGAGCTTTAGGCCAGTAACTCTCAGACCAGTTGCCCTTAGGGCACTGGGTGTTGAAACACCCTTACAAACTTAAGTACTCGGGTTTCTATAAATAAGTAAACAATATATCTATAACCCATGTAGCGAGCTTTAGGCCAGTGACTCCCAGACCAGTTGGCCTTAAGGCACCAGGTGTTGAAACACCCCTACGGACTTAATTACTCAAGTTTTAAATATAGCAAAAGTAAACATTCAATTTTTTTCTTTTTTTCATTTTTTTTATTTTTTTTTAAAAAATAGATAAACACATATATTTATACTGTACATTACTATCCCCTCCCTCCAACCTAATTCAAACATTATTCATAATTTAAAGATATTCATGCAAAAAGGCGAAAAAGATAAAGAAAACATAAATAATAAAGAAGAGAAAAAAAAGATCACACCTGAATCGACTGCAGAAGCTTGAAGAATATGATAAAAAAAAATAACAACTCTAAGAATAAGAAGATGTATTTCTAGAAGTATTACACTCTATATCCTGCCATCTTCAACTCAAATTTATTTAAAGTTAGTTTTTACAACATCACCGGAACAGAACATTCCACAATTATCAACTATTCCCTCCCCCCAACCAAAACGAGACATTGTCCCCAATGTCTTAAAGGAAAGAAGTAGAGTGTAGAAGACATTATTTGACTGCTTCAAGAAAATAATCACAAACGAAGAGTTAAATCTAATTTGCACTTCTTACGAGGGCTACGGTGACCATCATTAGTAAACCATTTCAATGTCAAAGTCTTAGGATCTGGTTATGGTTTATAAACCTGTAAAAGATCAAGTAACTCATTAGCAGTAGAAGCACAAATAAAGAGTTTTTTCGCAGAGATTGGAATAAAATGATTCTTAATTACATGGTTAATGAATGTTAACAAGCCATCATAAAAGTTCTTAACATTTAACAAACCGATGAATTTTTTATGGATGTTTAAACTGGCCCAAGATGCAAATGTAATAAGTATCTCTAAAGTTGCAAGATCTCCTGGCAAGAAAATAAAAACGTCAACATGATTTAACATTTCAATTATTCTCTCATGCATACTTAAGACAACTATTTCTTCTTCAATTGATGAGCCATATATGCATACTAGAGGTTTTAAACCTTGTGGAATAATGCCTAACACTTGGTTTCCTCTAGTAAAAACAACTTCTGAAACAAGCTTTGATAACCCTCGATCACCTCCTCTATATACAAGGTGTAGTTTTCTTTCAGCTATGACATGACCAAGATCTACAGCTGCCTCAATAAACTCCTTGTATTTTCCATAATAAAATCTAGAAAGCATAAAAATGTTTTCGAATTGTTTACTCGAAGATGATGCTATTGGAAAAATTTTCAAAAACAAGTTGTAATTATTTGAAAAAGGAGCTCATATTTAAAGATCTTGGTGACAAACATAATGATACACAACTGTAAATAGGTTGGTGTTTTTGTCAAATGACACGTAAAGCTTGTGGCTCAATAATTCAAAAGCAAACTGCAAAAAGAAAAAGCAAACAATGACTAAAAACAAACAGTAAAAAGAAAACATACAATAATTAGATACAAAAATCACACCATTAACCACAATGATGCAAACGATAAAAGAACAAAATAAAAAGATATTTGCTGGTAGTTGTGATTGTGATTCACTTCTTCATCTGGTTTTACTTCCAGTAACAGCTTGAACACCCTCTATGGGTCGAGGATAGGCTTCCCATTCAATTTTCTTATAAACTGGCAAACAAGGTCTTTTTGAGTCAGATTCTCAAGACTAAACTGTGCACTTTTCTTTTAGAATAGTCCCCATAAGTTATGAATCTCACGTTGACATATTCGCTTCGATGCGTCTCAAGAGATCGTAAGATATCATCCAATGATTCTTTACTTAAGCCATATTTAACGAATTTAATTTTATTTTCTCGAGTATCAGAAACCATTCCCAAAGATTCACAAATTTCTCGCTTGCAACTAAGTCTTACACAGTTATGACAGTCAGAGCCAAGTCCTTTAGCTCTTCTTTCTTTAGCATATGTGCTTTTACCAAAACCAGGCATGTAAGAAATAAATAAATCAAAAAACTCACATGCCAATCAGACATTTGCTTCAATTAACCAACGGATATCAACGGGAATTCCATTGATCATTAGCAATTTAAGGGAGAGAAGGAAAGCGCTTATGCAATTTATGTTGTATTTCTTCCATGTCTGATTTTGGGGTTTCAATTATTGTGGGAAACTGAAAATACTGACTTAAAAAACTATGAAGTACCATTATCCGCCACTTATACAGGAAAATAAATCAAAACACACTAAAATAAAGAAAATCAAATCTACAAAATCGAATCAAACGTGAAAGCAAACAAAATAAGAAAACACACAATAAAAAAAAAAAAGAACTTACATTCACCCTCTTATTGAGTTAACCTCAAGCTGTAATTAGAAGTCATATATCTCATCCTCTATTCCTCTGAGTTGGTTTTCCAAATCCTCAACATAGGACACAAATGTTGGTGGTCGTTGATCTCAAATCGGATGTAATTTACAACTTTGTATCATGCATCTCAAGTGAAATTTCACTCGTAAAAGTTCTCTGAGACGTTTGATAAGAAATTTTCTTATAGAGGTTTTCATGATGTACAATGACAAAAAAAATACAATAATTAAACACACTTAAGTATGATAATGTGTAAATAAAAGTAAAACAATTCAATCGATAAAGTGAAAGTGAAAAGTTAAATTATTTATAAAAATTTTTAAAAAAACTTAATCAAAATTTGGTGGGTCACTTAAATTTATTTCGGTGCTGTCTTCACATGGTTGGTATTCCAGATAAGGTTTTAATCTTTGTTCATTAACTTTAAATGTGACATTGTTCTTTGGATTCTCAATTTCTACGACTCCATATGGATTACATTTTTTACAACAAATTGGCCACTCCACTTTGACTTTAACTTTACTGAAAACAAATGAAGATGAAAATTATAAAGCAACACTTTTTGACCAATTTCAAATATTTTCTGACAAATTCTTTTATCATGAAAAACTTTTGTTCTTACTTTAATAATTCTTGAATTTTCAAATGCATTGTTCCTTAATTTCTAAAGTTTATTCAATTGCAATTTCCGCACATTACCAGCATCATCCAAATTTGAATTAAAAGCTTTAATAGCCCAAAATGATTTATGCTCAAGTTCAACAGGTAAATGACAAGGTTTACCATAAACTAACCGATAGGGTGACATTCCTAAAGATGTCTTAAATGCAGTACGATAGGCCCAGAGTGCATCAGTCAATCGAACAGATCAATCTTTACGGGTTGGGTTAATCGTCTTTTCTAAAATTTATTTTATTTTCCTATTTGCTAATTCAACTTGACCATTTGTTTGAGGATGATAAAGGGTAGCAATTTTATGTGTAATTCCATATTTCTGCATTAAAGACTCAAATGACTTATTAAAAAAATGCTTACCTCCATCACTGATAATGGCTCGAGGAACTCCAAATCGACTTAAAAGATTTTCTCTTAAAAATTTAACCACAGTTTTACTATCATTATTTCGACAAGAAATTGCTTCAATCCATTTTGAGACATAATCAACTGCAACTAATATGTACACAAATCCAAAAGATGGTGGAAATGGGCCCATGAAATCAATTCTCCAACAGACAAATATTTCAATCCTAAGTATAGGATTTAAGGGCATCATTTTTCTTTTAGTAATTGATCCCAATTTTTTATGGTTTTCACAAGTTTTACAAAATTTATATGTGTCTCTGTATACGGTGGATCAATAAAATCCACATGGTAAAATTTTAGTTGTAGTCTTTCTTAAAGAATAGTGTCCATCATATGCTTCAGAATGACAAAAATTAGTGACACTACTTACCTCATTGTCAAGAATAAAACGCTGAAAAATTTTATTGGGGTAATATTTGAATAAAGATCATCCCAATAAAATTTTTTTACTTCAACCAAAAATTTCTTCTTCTCTTAAGTATTCCATTGTAAAGGCATTTTACCTATAACAAAGAAATTAACAATGGTAGCATACCATGGCATTGAAGTAATAGAAAATAAAAATTCATTAGGGAAAGAATCATTGATATGTGTTATATCAGTGCAGATTTCATATGTGAGTTTTGATAAATGATCAGTAAGGATATTTTAGGCACCTTTTTTATCTGTAATAGTAAGGTCAAATTCTTGAAGTAACAAAATTCAACGAATTAGTCTTGGTTTAGCATCCTGTTTAGTCATCAAATATCTCGCAGCAACATGGTCAGTAAAAACAATAGATTTATAACCAAGCAAATATGAATGAAATTTGTTTAATGTAAACATCACAGTAAGTAATTCTTTTTCAGTTGTCGAATAATTCATTTAAGTACTATCCAAATTCTTACTCGCATAATGAATTACAAAAGGCTTACCATCCCTTCTTTGTACTAAAACAACACCAACAGCAAAGTCACTTGCATCACACATTAATTCAAAGGACAAAGACCAATCAGGAGATTGCATAATAGGTGCAGATGTTAAAAAATAAATTATTTTCTCAAAAGATTTTTGACAATTATCAGTCCATTCAAATGTTGTATCTTTTACTAAGAAAGTTATAAATTAGTTTAGATATAGCATTAAAGTTTTTTTATAAAATTCCTATGAAATCTTAGATGCCCTAAAAAAGATCACACAATATTTCCCAGTACATAAAACCAATGCTATTCGCAAAAAAATTTCAGAGTTTACCCAAATAGAAGACGAGCAATTTTTCGAAGCATGTGAGTGATTCAATGGGCTACTCCTAAAGTATCCACATTATGGGTGCGAAAAATGGCACCAATGTCAATACGTTTTTGAGGGATTATTGCCGAATGTGCAAGAATGGCTAATGGCAACAAATGGAAGAGAGCTAATGTCAAAAAGTGCATCAGAGATTTGGGATTTCTTCTAGTGACAAGCGGATAATTCCTAACAATGGAGTCGTTCACTTAAGAATACTAGACGAGTTAAAGGAGTGAATAAGGTTCACATTGGCAAGTCAAGTTCAGAAATTAAAGAAGTCAAAGAGATAGTTGAAGGTCTTTCTCGAAAAATAGCATCGTTAACAGCTACTAAATTGACGGAGCCACACCCAGGACTCATACTCAAATCAAGCCAATGCCATAGGTGTAATGAGAAAGCCATCAAACTACAACCCTTACTCCAACACATATTATCCTGGATAGAGAGACCACCCAAATTTTTCATAGTCTCAAGGATTCCAACAAAATGGACCAGTAGCTCCAGCTCCAGCTCCACCAATGCAACCAATTCCTCAAAATCCTCAAGTTTCTCAACCACCATTTAGATCATACAATCAGAACCCAAACTATTCTCAACCTAGACCATGGGATGATGCATTTCAGAATTTCAAGAATCTTACTCACTCCACAATTGAGCAACAAAACCACAGCATTAATGAACTGTAAAATGATATAGGAGCGGGCTTCAACTCATAAACCCAATCAGTTTTAAACCTTGAAACAATGGTGGGACAACTTGCTTCTTCAGTTCAGACCTTGGCAATGACTGTTGAGAAAGACAAATTCCCAAGTTAACCAGTGCCTAATCCTAAAGGAGTGCATGAAGTAAGCACCAGTTCACCTCAGTAGCATGGAGAGGTCAAAGCAGTCATGACCTTGCGAAAAGGAAAAAAATTCAACAACAAAATGGAGATGCCGGTGACAAAAACAACTCAAATTGTACCGGTAAATGCAGAAGACTCATCATCAGAGGAGAAAGAAGAAACCAACCCATGAGAATACGTTCCCAAAGCTCCATTTCCCCAGAGATTAGCTAAAGCAAAGAAAGGAAAATCCACGAATAAGATTTTTGAAATCTTTAAACAGGTAAGTGTTAACATCCCTTTGCTTAACGCTATAAAACAAGTGCCATCTTATGCCAAGTTTCTTAAAGACCTTTGTACTAAAAAGAGAAACATTCATGTTCAAAACAAGGCCTTTTTAACAGAAAATATTAGCTCTATACTTCAACATAAAATTCCTTTAAAATACAAAGACCCAGGCTCCTCCACTATCTCATGTAGTATAGGGAACCACACAATTGAGAATGCTTTATTGGACTTAGAAGTTAGTGTAAATCTATTACCTTACTCAGTATTTGTGAAACTTGAACTGGGAGAATTACACCCAACTCCAGTGGTGTTACAGCTTGCAGATTGGTCCATGAACAAATCTCGTGGTAGTGTTGAGGACGTGCTTATACAGGTAGATAAGTTTTATTTTCCTGTTGATTTTATTGTAATTGACACTCAACCAGTCCAGGATTCAAGGAAGCACATCCCCATTATCCTAGGACGACCTTTCTTAGCAACTGCCGATGCTCACATTTAATGCAGTTGTCCTTTGGCAATATAACGATGAAGCTAAATATCTTCAACATTGTTAAACAACCTCACAATGTAGATGATGAAATTGTTGATGTTGATTTAATAGAAGAATTAGTTGATAATGTTTTTCTTTCAAACCTTAGTGATGACCCTTTACAAACATGTTTAACTCACTTTGGTTTGGATTTTGATATTGACATATCAGTAGATGAGGTTAATGCCTTACTCGATTCAGCATCATCCATGGACACTAACAAATAGAAGTCAAGAGTGGAACAACTAGCACCCTCAGAAAAGAAACTCAACCCATCATCAGAATCACCACCAAAACTTGAGCTCAAACCATTACTCGACACTTTGGAATATGCGTTCTTGGTAAAAGAAAGCACTCTACCAGTAATTATTTCATCATCCCTAAATAACGAACAAAAAGGTAAGTTGTTGAAAGTTTTGAAAGTACACAAAAGAGCATTAGGATGGACCATAGCGGACATAAAAAGGTATAAACCCAGTGGACTGTATACATTACATTCACCTTGATGAAAATGCTAAACCTACCAGGGAAATGCAACGTCGGTTGAACCATAATATGAAAGAAGTTGTTAGAACTGAAGTCCTTAAACTATTAGACGCAGGTATCATTTACCCCATTTTTTATAGTTCATGGGTCAGTCCTGTGTAAGTTGTCCCTAAAAAGTCAGGAGTCACAATAGTTACCAATGATGATAATGAATTAATACCTACTAGAGTGACTACAAGATGGCGTGTATGTATTAATTATAGAAAGTTGAATTATGTCACATGTCAAGACCATTTTCCTTTACCATTTATCGATCAAATGCTTGATAGATTAGCAGGTCATGAATTTTATTGCTTTGCTTTCTAGATGGCTACTCAGGATATAATCATATTCCCATAACACCAAAAGATCAAGAGAAAACCACTTTCACTTGCCTTTTTGGCACTTTTGCATATAGGAGAATGCCATTTCGATTATATAATGCACCTGCTACATTTCAACAATGCATGTTAAGCATTTTTTCTGATATGGTTGAACGATTCCTTGAAGTCTTTATGGATGATTTTTCTGTTTTTGGTGATTCATTTTATCAATGTTTACATCATCTAACACTAGTTTTGCAGAGATGAATAGAGAAGAATTTGGTCCAAAATTGGGAGAAATGCAATTTTATGGTAAAATAAGGTATTGTTCTCGGTCACATCATTTCGAGTGAAGGTATTGAGATTGATAAGGCCAAGGTGGATCTCATTTCCAATCTTCCTCCACCTAAAACATTCAGAGAAGTAAGATCTTTCCTTGGGCATGCGGGTTTTTACAGACGTTTCATTAAAGATTTTAGCAAAGTTTCTAGACCCTTATGCAATTTACTTGCTAAGGATGTACTTTTTATCTTTAATGATTCATGTCTTGTGGCATTTGAGAAACTAAAGCAGTTGTTAACATCATCACCCATCATTCAGCCCCCAAACTGGAACTTACCATTTGAGCTCATGTGTAATGCATCTGATTATACAGTAAGAGCAGTATTAGGACAAAGAGTTTATCAAATTTCCCATGTCATTTACTATGCTAGTATGACATTGAATGATGCACAATTGAACTATTCAACCACTGAAAAAGAAATGATAGCAGTAGTGTTTGCACTAGAGAAATTTCGATCTTATCTCATTGGTTGTAAAATAATTATTTTCACAAATCATGCTGCTCTTAAATATCTTCTCACAAAGAAAGATACAAAAACTAGACTAATTCGTTAGGTGTTACTTTTGCAGGAATTTGACTTTGAAATCAAAGATAAAAAAGGCATAGGAAATATTATGGTAGACCATCTCTCTCGTCTCAATTTTGATACAATTACAAAACCATTACCATTAAATGAATCATTTCCAGATGAACAATTGATGAGTGTAGAAGTATTACCATGGTATGCTGATGTAGTTAACTGTCTTGTTACAGGTAAACTTCCAAAGCACTGGACTAAGCAAGACAAGGCCAATTTTTTTGTGGAAATAAAGAATTTCTTCTGGTATGACCCTTATCTGTTCAAGTATTGTGAGAATCAAATTGTTAGATGATGTGTCCCAGAAAATGAATTTCAAAATATCCTTTCATTTTGCCATGAACAAGCTTGTGGAGGCCATTTCAGTGCTAAGAAAACAGCTACTAAAATATTACAATGTGGTTTCTATTGGCCAACTATATTTCGAGATGCTTACATTTTTTGTTCTTCACGTGATAGGTGTCAATGAATAAGGAGCATCACGCGAAGGAACATGATGCCATTAAACCCAATTTTAATGGTTGAGATTTTTTATGTATGGGGTATCGACTTCATGGGACCCTTTCCCCCTTCTTTTAGCCATCAATATATATTGGTTACTGTTGACTATGTATCAAAATGGTAGAAGCAATTCCACGTAGAACCAATGATCACAAGGTGGTGATTGGATTTTTGAAAAACAACATTGTTTCACGCTTTGGATTCCCTCGAGTAATAATCAGTGATGGTGGAGCCTACTTTTGTAATAAATCATTCAAGGATCTTTTGACAAAGTATTTCATTACTCGCAAAGTAACAACCCCATATCATCCGCAAACCAGTGGCCAAGTTGAGATCTCCAATCGAGAGATAAAGCACATATTAGAAAAGACGATGAGACTAGACAAAAAAGATTGGTCATTAAGACTGGATGATGCATTATGGGCATATCAAACAGCTTTCACGACCTCGATTGGGATGTCATCGTATATGCTAGTATATGAAAAAGCTTGCCACCTACCTATGGAACTCGAGCATCATGCATACTGGGCCATTAAGAAATTCAATTTGGACATGCAGCAAACTAGCTCAAAAAGAAGATTACAGTTGGCAGAACTTGAAGAAATTCGTAATGATGAATACGAAAATGCCAAGATTTATAAGCAGCGAATGAAAGTCTTTCATGACAAGCAAATTATGAGAAAATCTTTCACTCCAGGTCAGAAAGTGCTTTTATTCAATTCTCGCTTGCACCTATTCCCAGGCAAGTTATGCTCTCAATGGACTGGTCCCTTTATAGTTCATACTGTTTTTCCACAAGGCGCAATTAAAATTAAGGATCCAAAGAACGGTGTAACTTTTAAAGTTAATGGTCAAAGATTAAAGTCATATTTAGAGTACCAACCACATGAAAAGGACACCGAAATTGATCTGAGCGACTCGCCAAACTTGAATTGAGATTTTTTTTACTTATTTATTTCTTCTTTTCGGTGATTTAAATTTGTGTGAAAGTGTGTGTATTTAATCATTCAGTTTTTTTTATCACTTCTAACTATGTATGCCTCAACTAGACAGTTCTTCTTGAACATTCTCAGACAACTTCAACGTGTATAATCTCATCTAAGAAGCCAGATACGATTTTGTAAAACACATCGTATTTGGAAGCTACAACCTCCAGAGTTGGTATCCCACGTTGAAGATCTAGAAAGACAACTCAAAGAAATTGAGAGAGGTATCAACGACACCCAAATTGAACTTGAGGTAAACTCAATAAGAGGACGATTGTGAGATTATTATTTTTCTTTTCTTCTTTGTGGTCTTTAGTTTGTTACCCCGGTTAAGTGGCGGATAACGGTACTCCGTGACAATCAAAATCAGTTACTTCAGTTTCCTATAATAACTGATACTCTGAGAAGAAGGTATAGACAGAAACGCGATTCTAGCAAAGCTTCACAAGCGATTTATTCACTTCCTCAGAATGTCCACCTTACAATCTATAAAGCTCAGTCCGAACGCATGCGATTGCTTATGAGAAATAACATCCCTGCTAACATTCATTGGTTAATCGAGGCCAAAGTATGTTTGGCAAGTGAGTTACCTCCCAAAATTTATTGCATACATGCCTGGTTGTAGTAAAGGAAATTATTCAAGAAAAAGAAGAGCTCAAAAACTTCATGTTGATTGTCATAAGTGTGCCATGATAAAATGCGATAAAAATCTTGTTCTTTCATAATGATGTCTGATAACAGAGAAGATAAGATTTAATTCATTAGGGATTGCTTGAATAAAGAGTCATTGGATGATGTCCTTTTGTCTCTTGAAACGCATCCCAGTGAATATGTACAAAGAGCAATTCTTCAGTTATGGCCATTATTTCAAAAAGAGCGTGTCCGATATAGTCTCGGGAATCTGACTATAAACGACCCTGTTTGCCAGTTTATAAGAAAACTGGATAAGAAGCCTATCCTCGACCCATAGAGGGCATTCAAGCCGTTTCTAGATGTAAAACCAGAGGAAGATGTGAGACACAATCACAACTACCTGTAAATATTTTTTTACTGATGTTTTATTTCACTGTTGTTTTATCAATTGCATTTTTGTCTTTAATAATTATTTACTTTTTCTTTTTACTATTTCCTTTTTTACTCTCGAGCCATGTGCTTTACACGTTAATTGACACAGACATGCTACCTCATACACAGCTGTAAATCATTGTCACCAAGATCTTTGATATATGATCCTTTTCTTTTAGACTCACAAATTATTTTTTAGAAGCATCCCAATGGCAGCTACTCCCAATAAACAATTCAAGAACATTTGTGTGCTCTCTGGATTTAACTATGAAAAACATAAAGAGTTCGTTGAGGCAGCCATCGATCTTGGTCAACGCATAACAGAAAGAAATTTGCATCTGGTTTATGGAGGAGGTGACCTAGGGTTATCAAAACTAGTCTCAAAAACTACTTATCTTAGAGGGAGCCAAGTGTTAGGCATCATCACAAGATGCTTCAAACCGTTGGGCTGTGTGTCTGACTCACCAACTGGAGAAGAGTTAGTCGTCTCAGGTATGCAAGAAAGAATAACTGAAATGTTGAATCATGCTGATGCTTTTATTTCCTACCAGGAGATCTTGCAACTCTAAAGGCACTAATCACATTAGCATCTTGGGCCCGTCTGAACATTCATCAGAAACCCATCGGTTTGTTAAATGTCAATAACTTTTATGATGGCTTCATTGCATTTCTTAACCATGCAATAAAAAGTCATTTCATCCCTTTCACAGTGAAAAAAATTTTTATTTGTGCTCATACTGCTAACGAGTTACTTGATCTGTTACAAGCTTATAGATCAGAGCCAGATCCCAAGACCCTTGTGTTGGAATGGCCAACTAATGATGGTAACAGTAGCCGTAGTAAGAAGTGCAAATTAGATTTAACTCTCCGCTTGTAAATATTTTCTTTTATGATACAGTACTCAAGTGATGTCTTCTAAACCCTATTTTCTTTCAAACATTGAGGACAATGTTCCGTTCAGGTTAGGGAGAGGGACTAGTTGACAATTGTTGAATATATCAATCTTGGTGTAGTTTTTACTAATTTTTGTTGTAGAAACTAACTGTTGCTAAATTTTTTAGTCGAAGATGGCTAAATATAGAGTGTAGTAACTCTAGAAACGCATCTTCTTATTAAAAATAAAATTCAGACATTTCTTGCTTTGACAATCATTTTAAGTGTGATTTTTCTAACTTCTTTTACCAATTAGTTTTTCTATATAATTTTCACCATTCTGCATGCATAATTTTCATGACTAAGAATAGGTTTGGGGGTAGAATTTAAAAATAAAAGTATTTTGTGTGATCTTTTCATAATAAAATGACATGATAACTTTCAAATTTTAGTATTTGTATTATCTTTGGTTTTGAGTTATGTTACACCATGTTTATTACTCTACATGTTGATGTTGGAAACAAATATAAGTTACTTGAAAGAATGCACATGTCATAATAATTTCCAAATGAGTTTTTGAGCCTATCATTTTTCTTGGATAGTAACTTTTTTTGCCCATTCTTTGTTCAGCTTAGTAGTTTATTGCTTTATTCATTATCTCTAGATTTCCTTGGAGTTAACATTCTATAAAAAAATAATGTGTTGCCACATCTAAAGTTCATCTAACTAGTAGATATAGAAGATTATTTAGAACCCTACAAGATGACAGAAAGGTCATCTTTGGTCTGTTTGAGCCTTTCCAGCCAACCCTATTAATATGTATCCATAGTTAACCCCTTTGAGCCTTAAGAAAAAAAATCTTTTTCTTTAGTAACCTATTATCTTGTCCCACTCCAATGTGGAGTATCACCTTGTATTTTTTATTTCCCACCACCCATTTATGTTTAAAAATAAAGATAATTTTGCATTCATGAAAAAGGTGCTATAAAAAAAACAAAACAAAAAAAATATGTATATGAATAAAATAAAATAAAATAAAAAAAAAAGTTCAAGTGAAAAGCACCTAACAATCTCCAAAGTTCTCTATTTTTCAAACATATATTTTATTTTTCCTATTATCCTTTCTTTGTTAGCCACGTCCCTAGCCTATGTTACGTCCTAATAAAAGTCCTTCTTGATTTAAGGGAACTATAGTTTGAAATAGAAACTGGTTATATGGGCTGAAAAGATGTGGTAGTGCATATTATTTAAAAAAAAAAGAGAAAAAAAAATGATGAATACATTGGTTTGATTAGCATTTTGTTTAAATTAAAATTGTACTATTTCTAAGCTGAGGGCATATTTTTGTCATCTTAGTGAGAGTGTGTGATATTACTTCTTTATTATTTTCACTCAAATTACCATTCACTGGGTGATTATTTTTGTGTTTAATTTCTTTGTGAGCGTAGTACTACTACCAGTGAGATTTTGGGGTTTGACATGTCATTCTTGAAAGTAACTCGATTACTATAGCTGTGAGTTTTTTGGACTGATTCATGTGGAGAGTTGATGTGGGGATGATATTTCTTTAGACTGGAGATAATGCTTATACTTTTATTTGATTGTTATCATTAGTCTGATTGAATAAATACGACTGTTTTAAAAAAATCATCATTATTTTTATTTGAATTTTGTTTTCGCTTAATTTGCTAGGGACTAGCAACAAGCTGGTTGGGGGGTGTGTTGAGTGCTAGAAAGTGTGTATTTATAATGGAGAAAATCATCATTTTACGCTTCAAGTCTCACTAACATTTCTATTTTTATGTCTTTAAGTCCCTTGTAATTTAATTATATATGTTTTATTTTAATTAATTATTTTATGTATTTTAGGGGACATCATGGTCATTTCACAATAACGAAAGATCAGATAGAAAAACATATAGTAATTTTGAACTCAGGACAATTGAAAACCTTAGGAGGAGCATAAAAAGATAAATGGTATTGTTCACGTATACGGTAATGTTCACATATATGACACTGTTCACTCATACTATACGATGACATGGCATTGTACGATGACGTGGCAGTATTTGATTAGACGAATAATGTGGTATTGACCACTTATGTGGCATTGACTGATGATGTGGTGTTGATTGATTACGTGTCACGATCCTATTGGACTAAAATGCTGATCTGGCGTTGACCGGTGACGTGGCAGTATATTAGTAGACCGAAAAAATGTGCATACGTTACATGCATATACACGGAATGATAGCCCTGATGATGTGTTTCATCCAATAAGAACTTGCCACGTGGCGCAATCCTGAGCGTCCAAATTGTTTTGATCCGATGGCCATGATTTACTCATTGTATCCATAAAAAAGGGATTCCCACCCCCCTAATTTAACACTCTTGAATCCATTTTTGAGCTCTATTTTCTGTAACTCCATCTCCATCTTGTATTTTTTTTAATATTTTAATAAAATTTCTATTTTACCTCTAGTTCAATTATGAGTAGCTAATTTCCTTTCAAGCTTAGGTTAAAGGTGAAGTCTCAACATGCTCCATGGGCTTAATTTGGTACATTTACTTTTTCTTCTCCTTTAATTTATGTAGATGTTTTGACTTTTTGTAGATAGATAGTAATAATCTTGTCTAGATATCGATTGGTGTAACCGCCTCCCTAGGCAAGGTTATTACTATTTGACACGGGAAGCACTTAACACCATATCCATTAAAGTGAGGTTCATGAGGAGTGGAAAACCCCCCTTCATGATTTAATTAGTATTAATAATAAATGTTAAGCCTGTGATGCATGTTGAGTACAAATCCGGAGATCAAAGCACTTCATTTTAATAATTTATTCCCACCACTTTAATAAATAGCTTATATAAATCCAATCACCACTTAGAAAATTAATTCTACAATCAATTAAAATCTACCTCCTCGTGGGATCGACACTCATCACCGTTGATCTATTCTACAATAGATTCATGCACTTGCGAGTTCAATAAAATTTGCACAACAAAGACCAAAAGTGCTATAGATAACTCTCATTTCATAGAGTTATCAGAGGCCCATTGAAAGAATTGCACATGATGAATGCGCAATTCAGATTCTTAAAGTTTCCAAATAATCACTTACATGAAATTGGAAGTTAGTTTGCACATTATAGTGGGAAAATATATTATTTTCCTTTTCGGATAGTTTCCCATTTGGAAAATATACTATTTTCCTTTTTGGATACTTTTTCATTTCTTGAGAAGACTAATGGGGAAACAAATCATTTATTTATCTTTTAATAGTCTAGTTTCCATTTTTTAATTGATGTAAGGCATTTAAGCCAATTAAGATTCTGATTTGATTTAGATTCTTTCTTATTTACTTTAGATTAGGATTTTAATTTGATTTAGATTCTTTACTTATTTGCTTACATTATGATTTTGATTTGATTTTGGTTTAGGATTTATTTCCACAAATTCTTATAACCAATCCTACAAAATGTACTTCCATCCAATAAACAGAGGGAGATCGGTTTTAATGCTATTGGTAAGAGAGTTAATTCTCTTTGGTTCTTAAACAAACTCTTTAAACTTACTAAATTTTCGTGGCGATCAAACTCTTGACTTATAAATCAGATCATTTATAGCTGATTATGATGTCCTCACATATCAAGGTTCATGCTTTCATTAAGCATCTTGTCACGACTCCTTTCAATTTCATGTTTAAAATTTGATCTTGGAGACTAAATTGATTAGGGTTGTGTCAATTCTTAGTGGGGTTCGTATCAAGACACTCATTACTTTTCATACATCAAATGTTGTCTTACAACAATGCTATCAGGAGCATAGATACAATAATACTCTAAGTTGATAATGGCTCTTTTAATTGTTGAGAAAAACAATGAGACCTAATGAAAAACCATGAATTATGTCAAATGGCTCTCAACTATTCACAGAAGTGAATGCAAATACACGTACTAATAGTGGACGTAATCGAGGAGGCAAGAGAGGTTGTAGTTACTACCTTCGTGGTGGTCATAGGCATGAAGAACAGAGGAAAAATAGAAATAGACACCACTAAAAGTGGAACGTCTACGAGAGATCTAATAAATACAATGATGAAGGGAAAAAAATAATGCCCGAAAGGATAATGAAGAAATTGGTTATAAATGTGGAGAATGCATTGGTCATGCATTTGCCAAACTGACAAACACTTGGTAGTCCTTTACCAGGCATTCAAAAAAGGAAAAAAAAAAGTTTGAGAATAATTTAGTTGATAACTCAAATCTTGTTGATCTGACTCATTTTAATGCATCTGATTTATATGAAAACACTGAGGGGAAAATGATCAATTAGTAGTAGAATGTCCATATTATCACAATTTGTACTTGGTCAACAACCTGACATTTTCCATTTACTCATTTTTGGTTATGCTGTGTATGGTCCTATTTCACCCATTCAATGCACAAAGATGGGACCACAATATTGTTTGGGGATTTATGTCGATTTTAACCCACATTCAATTATCAGATATCTTGAAGCTATAACAAGTGATCTTTTCATTGCACATTTTTGCACATTGTCACTTTGATGTGATAATTTTTGCATTATGGGAAAATAGAAAATCTCTTAAAGCAAGGCATGAATTTTCTTGAAAAGTTCTCAGCTTGTTTCATTTAGATCCTTATACTAGTCTATATAAAAATGAAGTATGAACAATATTACATTTGCATCAAATTGAAAATCAGTTGCCAAATGCATTTACAGATGCACCAAAGGTAACCAAGTCATATATTCCAACTACTAACACACTAGCTCGGGTGGTTGTTCCTGTTGAACAATCAAGTGTAAAAGCAGCTAATGTTTAATTTGTTACACATCATAAACATGTAGTCGCAAAGATAATGCTCCTTAGAATAGGAGAATGAAATATCAAGATTCTATTTAAAATAATGCTCGACCTACAAATATACTCACATTATCTGAATCATTAATTTTAGAAGAACTAATGGTCTATAAAGAGACATAAGTCCCTAAAGAGACAGTAACTCTTGAAGAGTTACAAAAATACAAAAATGAGAAAAAATCTATAAATTATACTTATGCAAGGAAAATATAGGATCATAATGAAATAAACATCGATAATATATTTTCATTTATAGTAGTTAGTGAAATTACAACTGATTTTGAGCTTAAAACTGTCAATAAATGAAGACAAAGGCATGATTGGCCTCAATGGAGAGAAGTAATTCGAGCATAATTGAATGCATCTAGCTAAATATGAAGCTTTTTGGATTTGTAGTCCAGACACCTGAAGATGTCAAACCTATTGGATATAAATGGGTATTTGTAAAGAAATGTAATGAGTATATTGACATTACTAGATACAAAGGTCAGTTGTCGCACAAGGTTTCTTTCATAGACCTAGTATTGATTATAAAGATACGTATTTCTTGGTGATGGTTGCTATTAAGTTTCAATTTCTAAGCACGTTAGCAATCTTTAAAAGGTTTGACATGTGTTTTATGGAAGTAGTAATTGTATATTTGTATGGGTAATATTTACATGAAAATCTCTGAAGGATTCAAAATGCCTATATATTTAAATCAAAGGATCTTAATTTGTGTTTAATCAAGTTACAATGGTCTTTATACGAATTGAAACAATCTAGATGCATGTGGTTCAATTATTTGAGTGAATATATGATTAAAGAATGATACAAAAATTATACTATATACCCATGCATATTCGATAGAAAATATGAATCTGGATTTGCAATTGTCGCAGTTTATGTTGATGACATGAACTTAACTGGAACTACTAAAGAACCCACTCCTAAAACTGCTGAATATTTAAAGAAAGAATTTAACATGAAAGATTTAGGAAAAACAAACTATTGTCTTAGCTTGTAAATTGAGCATAAAACAAACGGAGTGCTTATCTATTAAACAGCTTATGTTGAAAAACTCTTAAAGTGTTTAAATATAAATAATGCTCATCTGCTAAGCACTCTTATAGTTGTTCAATCTCGTGATCCTAAAAAGGATCCATTCCGAAATAAAGAGGATGATGAGAGATATTTAGTCTAGAAGTACCATTTCTAAATACAATTAGTGCCTTATTGTATCTAGCTCAGTGCATCAAATCAAACATTACATTCTTCTGTGAACTTGTTGGCAAGATTTAGCTCAACACCAATACAATGACATTATAATATAATCAAATATTTTAGACGGTTAAGTCATAACAAGAGAACCTCGCTCTGATACCAATTGAAATACTAACTAGACTACCCAAGAGGGGAGTGAATTAGGTTCTTTAAAAATTAAGCAAATAAAACCACACAACAATTAAAACTAATGTCTTAATAAAATTAAAAACAATAAATTTAACAATGCTTGAAATTAAAAAGATAAGGGAAGAGAGATTAAACACGAGATTTTTACGCGGTTCGGCCAACCCTGCCTACGTCCACGCCTCCAAGTACACCTAGCTTGAGGATTCCACTAAGCAAGCTTCCAAGGCTTCAATAACACTTACAATTGATTTCAAAGGTGTCAATGAACCTTTACAACAAGAGATTATCCCCAATCTCTTAATCCAAATGTATCCCAATACTTACAATCACTCAATAATAAAGATTTAAAATCAACATATCTCTCACACAATCTATATGAATACAATTGAAATCTCAAAGTGTGAATCAATGAAATATAACAAGTTTAAAGCTCAAAGAAGATTGTTTTTCTCAGTAGCAAGCTCAAAGATAATTGTTGGATCACCTTTTATTTGAATTTAATTGAGCTATTTTATAGTTAAAGCTGAAAACTAGCTGTTGTTGACTTTCTGAGCATAATCGGATCGCCGTTTTCTGCTAACGGGTTACCATTTTGACTTGTCCAAATAGCCGTTATGCTTAGACTTTAAATAAAAGGTTTACCGTTTAAAGTTATCGGATCACCGTTTGCTTCCAGAGACCTGCAAAACAAACTTAGCTTTCCATTTTTGCTAAACGGCTCAAGGTTAAAAACCTTCTCCTTTCTGTAAACTATCGATTAGCCATTTTCAAATAAACGGTTCACCAAATTACTCTCTCAAATGAGTCTAAAAATTCATTTTATTTGTTGTATTTCCTTTCTCATTAGTTTCGTTTATGTCATATTAATTGATAGATTTGGATCTTTTTCAATTTATAGAGTATTTTGACATAATGTCAATAATTCAATATAGTTATGACACATTAAGTACGTGATCCCATATTTATCATATTAATGGTTAGTTGATAATAAATGGCATAGTAATTAACTGGCAAGATAAATGCAAAATATAAATATGAGAAAATTGTTATAATCATTATTTAAAATACGAGAGTGGATCTTGTAACCTATGTATATTTTAAATTGATTCCCGTTAATTTTTCTTCCTGCAGTTAATTTTCTTTAGTACAACAAATTGGCTACTAAATTTTAAATTTCTTGTGGTTCAAACCCGGACTCACCGAGTTATCTTATAACTAGACACTCTTATACTTGGGAGTAATAACACTTTTGAGTTGTATCACTTGCGCACAAGCAGAATATGTTTTTATTTACAATGGCACAATAATTTCTTGGCGATCTACTACATAGACTTTTGTTGTCTTCTCCTCTGATCACTCAGAGATCCTTGCATTAGATGAAGCAAGTAGAGAACGTGTTTGGCTGCAATCTATTATCCATCATATTCAGAAAACATGCAATTTGATTTTTGCAATAGATATTTCAACAATTATATACAAAGACAATGCTGCTTGTATTGCTTAAATTAGAAGATGATACATTAAGAGAGATTGCACCAAGCATATCTCACCAAAGTTTTTCTATGCTTATAAGTTATAGCAGGACAAGAAAATTGATGTCAAGCGGGCATGCTCCACTAATAATTTTGCTAATCTTTTTACTAAAGCTTTGCCTACATTGACATTTGAGAAGTTATCCACAATATTAGCATGCGTTGACTCAAGAAATCATCAAATTAATACATGGCATTTGAGGATTTATTTCACCAGGGGGACAAAATTTTTAAGATAAAAGTTTTTATTGGTATATTAGATAAATGTGCACTATACTCTTTTTTCTTAGACCAAGTTTTGTCCTACTAGGTTTACTGGTAAGGTTTTAATGAGTCAGTATTAAACATATATAATTAAGTACCTAAATGGTGAAGTTTAAGGGAGAATGTTGTAAACACAATGGTGAACTTTCACCATTTATCACACATTGGCAAATCATCATTTCTCTGGTAGCTTTCCAACTTTATATATATGTAATGTATTGTATTTGCAACAATAAAAAATTGAAAAGCTTATCAATAATATGCTTAATAACAAAGTGCCCCTAAGGATGTAGTCGAGTTGGTTGGAAATGTACCTGTTGCTCCTCACACTCGTGTGGACTCGGGTTCGATCTTTGAAGATGGTAAAATGGGTAAAAATTGATTTGAGCTTGTCCACCCCCCTTACCTTTTAAGAAAAAAAAAATATGCTTAATAACAAGGTACTCTTAAATACATTGTTTAGTTGAAAAAATTTTCTATTATCTTTTTATTTTATGACAATTGATTGGATGATATGTCGCCACCTCAACAATGGGGAATGGGTTGATTTTGGTATCTTAATTAAACAGAGTTAAAATGATTCATTTAGATAAAACAAAAAGATAACTAAAAAGAGCTTATTTGAAGGGACCACGTGACTCATACCTTGCCCTTATTAAGAATTAGTGATTATTCTTCTAATACGTCCGTTAGTATGATAAAAGCAGGTAATGTAGAATGAGCAAAACATAAGCCAGCAAGTTAAGTGTTGACACATCAAATGTACTAACTATCACACGATCAGCTGCACAGTGGTGGAATCTCAATTTCATCTTCATCTAAATGAGGGTCCAACCACTTACAAAAGAAGAAAAAAAGCCATGCAGTAGGAAAGCAGAAAGTGCCCCTATAGCAGACAACGTATATATTCATCTCAAGGCACATAAAAAGGGGATTCTTTCTGATCTAATTTCTTTTTTGGGACTTATCGACTGCTTCTTCTTGTTCTTCCATAATTGGTTACTCATTCCATTTCTAAGTCCTCCATTAAGAATCATCTATTAAAGATCTTTATCTCCTTATTCTTCTCGTGGAAAACTCTCTCATCTCCCTGCTAAATTCATATTCACTTTCATATTATCGTTTAAAAAGGTACAATTGATGTTGTAAATAATAATAATATTGTAACAATTCATTAGCTAATAGATTGTAGATTCATCAGTCTCATAAATGTATACTAAAATACCGAATCATGTAAATTGAATTTGTTCTTTAATTTATACGAATTTTCATTTATTATGATTTTCATGATTTTGTCATGTTCACATACGAGCTCAACCCTTAACGTTACTGAAACAAGCTATCAGAAATTACCCTTAATTAATCTGAGCCACTCTGAACTCATATGAGCTCCCTCTTCTTCAAACCAATAAACTCACCTACTGCGAGCTCCCCAAAGCAAGCCTCAACTATTTTGCTGTGATCCTCCACAAAACATGTAAATCTTTATTGTGTTTTATCCGAACTTTGGGTCACTAAAAACTGGATGAAAACATTACCAAAATTTGACTTGCATAGAGATAGAATCATTAGTCATTACTGCAGAAACACCTTCAATATCACGTTATTGATAATCAATATAAACTAATGTCTTTCGAATTTCTTTTTATGCACAACATTAGATCTCACCGATTCAGGGTACGCTTGTGCAGCATTACATATCACTACTTGGTGGGTCCTACAGTAAATAAACCAAACATTTGGCAAAGAAAATGGGATGCATTACTTAGCAGTAACTAAAGACTTAATGCGGGTTTTGCCTTATTATTTAAACCCTTGACCCACCTGGGTTTATATTGAATTGGATTAACTTTGAAACACAAAATTATTTAAGCAATTAAAACCTATTTAATTTATTTATAATTAGTTAATAAAAAATCAAGTTGACAGGTTGAAATATTAGCCACCGCCAAGCACCACAATCCACTGTCGGCAATATAATTTCAGAATCTGTTGACATCCATCTTGGTACCATTAGAATTCTTATCATTACAGCTACACAGTATTGTATGTTTCACCAGCATCAGAGTTGCTTTTCGTTGTAGATCTATTGTCAAAATGTTAATTCTCACAACTTTGACCATATATTTACAATGATAGGAAATTCCGTCGCCGATGGTACATGCATTATTGCGTAAATCCGTTGGCTAGGATTCTACTAGCACCAAAACTAACATTAAATAATGTCGGCAGCTGTTTGTGGTGGTTTATAATGGCCGGCTGTGAGTAATTTTATTTTTATTTATAAATTTAAATAATAAATTTAATAAATGCAAGTTATAAAAATTTTAATATATTTATAATTATAAAAAATTAATTTAATATAAATAATAATATAAAATATTATTATGTATAATACTATAAATATAACACCAAACATTATACAATATTAATCTAATATAATTCTAATACAATACAGCTTAATGCACTATACTATAATATAATATGGTGTTTCAAATGCACCCTCATTGTATTTTAATTAATTGAAAAATGAAGGGCTGAAAAATAAATGCTACACACTTAATATCATCGACGGAAATGATTAACTAATTAATCGAAAAAAAACAATAATTATGAAAATCACGTGCATCGCACGTACAAACGTAAATCCAGACTATCCAGTCATCAATATACTGCTGTGGTAAAGTGATGAATAATAGCTTCCGAGCCAAAACAAAACACAGAGAGGAAAGGAAAAAAATCGAAAAAAAGACATTGATTTGATAATAGCAAAGAATCTACAACTATTCAGTTGTTAACTGGACAGACAAACAGTGTTCGCTCTTCTAACTTCTTCTTCTTGTTGTCACGGAAAAGAAAAGAAAATGGGAGGATATAAGCTGGGATCAGCATTTGATTTGAAATCAGGGCGGGTGACAATGGTGGGGCTTCTATTAATGGTGGGTTCATTCTACTTGGGTACTCTCTTTGGAAGCAATGATCCCATCTACGTCTCCAGAACTTCCTCCAATTCCTCGTCATCTGGTATTTCTTCATTTTTAGCTCATCCATTCAGTTAGATCACGTATACCCATTGCCATTTGGATGTCATTTTTGTGCCTTTTTCAAATTTGAGCTCAATTTTGAGATTTGGGGTTCTAGGAAAGTTTGTGTCTTTGAATTTTTAGTTAAACTGACCAATGCCCCCGTTTTTTAAATTATTTTATGCTCTTTTTACTTCAACTGATTGTATGTGAGAGAGCCTGCAATGGAGCTTTTGTTATTGGCTTATAGATTTAGTTTGCCTAATTTAACAGGAAGAACTTGAAGGGGATTTATTAACTGACATTGTTGTTTTTTGAGTTAAACCAATAAGAGGGAGTTCTGCATCTGCTGAGTCTAGTTAGAAGGTCTTTTTCTCGTGTGAAGTGGCTTAAGTTGCAGGAGATTAGTGACTGGCTAATCAATGGACGAGATTGGCAGTTCTGTAGGGACTGTTGAATTTAGTTGTTAACTTCCTATATAAGCATATAACAGAAGCCTCACTCTAACTAGCGTTGGCTAAATGTTCAGAGCTCGTAAAAGTCTGTTCAACAATCTACAGGGTACCCCTTAGTATGAAATTGAAGACATTGTAAATAAGACCATGTTAAGGACCAAACACATTCTTTTGCCATTTTATTATTATTATTATTATTTGCAGGCAGACATTATCCCATGAGGCTATGACTATGTCCATGTTAGAAAACTTATCAATATTTGCTGCTTAAAAAATGATTTTACTGTCATACATTAGTGTAGATATGTAACTTTCTTCTCATAACATGTACAGTTGGTTGATTACACTTTTCTGATTTTTCATATTGTTCTCATATTGAATTTTATATCATACAGATGTGTCAAAGTTTACATCAATAGAATATGATGAAAGTTTGAACGTCAAGAAATCATCTTATGGATGGAAATCTCACGTAGCACTTTGAAATATGAATGTGTTGTTTGCATATGTGTACTGTGAGTGTTTTATATGATGACAACTGAAGCTATGGTTTAATATAGTTTAGCCTTTGACTAGTTTAATTGTTTGTGATTATATACATCTTTTTCAGTTGCAGGTACGACCACTTTTATGAACAAAGTTGCTCTAACTTACCGGAAAACGCCACTTGTGATTCCAGAAAGTGGGATGAACGTATGTCCTATAATGTTTAATGAGTACATCCCTTGCCATGACCCTTCATATGTGAAGAAATTGCTCCCTAGATTGGATCTTTCTAGAAAAGAAGAACTTGAAAGGCATTGCCCTCCACCTGAAAAGCGATTGTTCTGCTTGGTGCCTCTACCGAAAGATTATAAGATTCCTATAAGATGGCCGACCAGCAGGGACTATGTGTGGCGAAGCAATGTAAATCATACACGTCTTGCTGAAGTGAAAGGAGGACAAAATTGGGTTCATGAGAAAGGTCAATTGTGGTGGTTTCCTGGTGGTGGTACTCATTTCAAGCATGGGGCACCTGAATACATTCAAAGGTAATTACGATTGACTTAATTTGAAGATGCTCCACTCTTTCTCTCGCTCTCGCTCTTTTCCTCATTTTTACTCTGAGAAGCAAGTTCATTTATCTGTTGTATATATTTGTTTTCTGAGAAAGTGTTGTTATTTGAAAAGACTTACATATCTGTGAGTATTATTAAGCCCAATTATGACTTGAAAACAATTGTTACTTTATATAGAAGAAAATTTGAAATGTGTACTAAGTGGGTCTGCTTTCTGCCCTCAAATTTGACTCTTCAAATTTGCTTTATGCTTCTCATTGCTGTTTAGGTATATAGTAACAAACAATACCTAGTTTTGTATTCATTTTTTTTTCCTGAAAGAAAAAATGGACGGACATAGTTGTAAGCAAAACTTTGGTTGGCCTTTAGCTCTAGTTCTACTTCTGCATGGGTTTTCTGTACATGGTAGTTCATGTTTTCTTAATTATTAACTCTCTTTTCCTTTTCCTTTATGATACAGGTTGGGAAACATGATGACTAATGAAATGGGTAACCTGCGTTCAGCAGGGGTATTTCAAGTTCTTGATGTTGGCTGTGGAGTTGCCAGCTTCTCTGCTTTTCTTCTTCCCTTGGATATACAAACAATGTCTTTGGCTCCCAAAGATGGACATGAAAATCAGATTCAGTTTGCTTTGGAGAGAGGGATTGGTGCAATGATCTCTGCTTTGTCCACTAAACAGCTTCCTTATCCTTCTAGCTCATTTGAGATGGTTCACTGTTCAAGGTGTCGCATTGATTGGCATGCAAATGGTATTTGCTATCTGAAATAGTAATATGTGTTCCATATGCAGCTTGTTATATGCATAAATTACCATGTTGATCTAATTCTCAAAAATTCTTTCTGTGATATGTCATCCATTTTGCTGATAATGAATAGCTAGAAATGATGAATTTATAGCATCTGCTAGTGGCTGGGACTTAAATATATTGCAAATAGACGTATTGCATTGATGTTCTATATAAAGTTTCCTCTGTTGCTTTAGATGTTGTAATGCATATATACTGAGCATGTCCATTCCAGTGACCTTTGCAACCAGATCAAGTTAGGAAGTAGCAATGCATTATATTAATTAGGAATATCAAAAGAGTTATGGCCTTGTAAAGTTTATGTCTGGAACAACTTCGAAAAGATGTATTATTTCCACTGCCAGTCTGAGTATATATGTATGTTTCCCCATGTTGTCCTTATTGTTGATATCTATTGGTTCTAGACCAGCTGTTAATCTAAACATCAAATTCTTAAGGTTCAAGATATCTACAATCTCATAGGTCCTGAGATTTTTGTAGTTGGGACTTGAAATGTAGAAAGGCTATATATGTTGAGTGTGTTGGACTTCCCTCATGATTAATTGGTAAACACACTTGTCTTTGATGTACTAATTTCTCAACAGATATCTGTTGATAATTTAATTTGAATGTATGGAAGCTTGAGCTATTAGGTGGTAGCCAACCCCATGTTGCTATGGATGGTAATACATTTGATACGTATTATCTTAGTGCAATTTGATAAGTCTTTGAACTCTTTTTTCTGTAGTTTCTTGCACTAAGATATTCTATTCCATTATCACAAAAGATCAGTATCCTATTAGTTGATATTTATTCTAATTGGTTTTTATTTTTACTTGCTATCAATACTCATTTGGATCCACTGTGCTGTTTTATAAAGGGAAGTAATAATTTCACTCTTGAAAAAGCTTGTTACACTCCCATTCCTTGAAAATCAGTAAAGCTACTCTCATCATAGCCTTTATGATAATAATGATAGTTACAGATATTTTGATAAGTAGATAATTTCCTTCTGGAGAGGAATGTAAGAGATTTTTCCTGAATAATTTTGTCACTTCCCTACAGCTAATGTTAAAAGCATGTGTTGTATCTTGGATCTGTAGATTTGGATGTCCACAGTCTGTGGGTTCCTGTGGAAAAGTAAATTTGAGTCGACGACCCAAATATAAGAGAAGTAGCTGGGGGGTTCAGTCGTTCAGAATATAATAGGAAATACTTGTAATTTTATAGAAGTAACACTATCAACCATATTACAAAATAAGTTTTATATAGTGCTCGTGTATTATAGATTTATTTTATAATATATTACTGTGATTTTTTCCCATGATCATATGATGTGGTAAACTACTAAGTGGATTTTGTGATAAAAATTGAGTATGACTTCTGAATTTCTATAGTGGAACCTTCATCCTATAAGAGAACATACTTTCATGAATATGGTTGTCCTTGTGTCATGCTCTTTGGTAATGTTGAGGGTAAAATTTAAAGATGTGATGGTAAAGATACTTTTATTTGCATTCTAGTAGAGTTTATTCTGTTACTAACTTTTTGACATTTTACTTATTTTGGTTACTGCAGATGGTATTTTACTAAAAGAAGTCGACCGTGTTCTGCGACCTAATGGATACTTTGTCTACTCAGCTCCACCTGCTTATAGGAAAGACAAAGATTATCCATTGATTTGGGATAAATTGGTAAACCTCACTACAGCAATGTGCTGGAAACTAATTGCTAGAAAAATTCAGACGGCAATCTGGATTAAAGAAGAAAACCAGTCTTGTCTTTTGCACAATGCAGATCTAAAGCTAATTGATGTTTGTGATACTGTTGATGAATTTAAACCATCGTGGAACACATCTCTTGGAAATTGTGTACAAATAAGCAATGCACAATCAAATTCCCAGAAACTCCCTCCTAGACCGGAGCGTCTCTCTGTATATTCTGAGAGTCTCAGCAGAATAGGTATGTACTTCTTATGAACATAGAGTAGCTAGTTTTTGTATAAGTTTCTCAGTTTCTCTACTTATTCAATTTGCAAGTTAAATGTAACCATTGATCTCTGATGCATAAGATTGAAGTAGAATCTAAGGCTTTTTTTGTGCCTGTTCTTGATACTTAAAGATGCTTGCTTATTGGCTGTTAATTTACTGTTGGACTAATTTCGTAATGTCCATGATTGACTCCCAGAGACTTTGCTCATGATTTTCTAGCTCAAATTATAGGATTCCTAGTAATTATTTTATTTTGAATGAATTAGTAAACATTTTGGACTGGTGCCATTTCCATTGCAGTGAATTAGAGTCAGTTGTGAAGATATTCAAATAATCACAAAGGAAAGAGAACATAAATTTATGGCATACCAGGAGTGTGGGCAAAACAGGGATATGAAGTTGCAGCATGCTTTTGATTTTTTTTTTTTTAACTCTTTCTTTTCGCATGAAACGTTCAACTGCTTTTCGTATTGAACTCTTGTACTAGATGTGTCTCATTATCAGGTTAATTAAAATGTAAAGCATAATTGGATCAGTGGCATCACACCTTATTTTTTGACTTCAATTAAATTGAAATAGATGAGTGATAATATTATATCATAGAAAGCAGCAGTGTTATAAGATATGATAGTTTAACATTTTTCACCTTAGGCATCACTCAAGAGGAGTTTACAACAGACACCAGCTTTTGGCAAGATCAAGTTCATCATTACTGGAAGCTGA
This sequence comes from Luvunga scandens, assembly GCA_030449905.1. Lineage (NCBI taxonomy): Eukaryota > Viridiplantae > Streptophyta > Magnoliopsida > Sapindales > Rutaceae > Luvunga > Luvunga scandens. The sequence goes on along the minus strand of JASUUG010001097.1, from coordinate 557,789 downwards.
TGAATGTGAATGAGACAGAAATACGAAATGCCATGGATATGAATGCTTATTGCGGTGGATTTGCTGTGGCTCTGAATTCGTTACCTTTGTGGGTAATGAATATAGTTCCTATGAGCATGAACAATACCTTGTCTGCTATTTACGACAGGGGGCTGTTAGGTGCTTTCCATGATTGGTAAGAAATAGTCAATCATTAGATTTGTTTCCATTTTTCTAATTTCCATGGACAACTGACTGGTGATATGCAGATTTCCCACAACAGTTATTGGATTCTTAAGTAACTCAAATATGTTGTAATTCAGGTGTGAGCCATTCTCAACTTATCCACGTACATACGACTTGTTGCATGCTAATCATCTTTTCTCCCACAACAAAAATCGTGGAGAAGGTTGTTTACTGGAGGATATTATGCTGGAAATGGACCGTATAATAAGACCTCAGGTAATTGTTTCGGAAAATTTCATCCTTGTGCTTCTATATGTTAGCAAAGTTGAAATGTAGTTTATGAAGTCTCTAGAATCATAAAGTGGTCCTGATCTTAATAGCTGAAAGCTAATCCTATCCAAGCAGCGCAGCCTTCATTTTTGTGCTTAAGATTAGTAGATCAACAGTCATCAGCATACCAAACAAAAATATGTGGATGATATTCACAAATACCAGAGAGCACAATTTGTCATATTGGTGGCACATAAGCCCTTGGCCATTATTATACTGTACGTTCATATAGTTCCATCTGGTATAGATCAAGAAAAGAACAATCGTACAAGTGCTAAGCATTTGTGTTGGTAATATGAATAATACCGTAGTCCCCTTTTCAGCTCATATACGGTCTTTCCTGTCTATTTAGTTGAGACGATGTAGTTTTGCTTTCTTTACTAGAGTATAATATGTCCAATTACTGATGATCTAAACATTTACCTATAACTTAATGTTTATGCAGGGATTCATTATAATTCGAGATGAGAAATCTATGATAATAAGAATCCGTGATCTTGCTCCGAAGTTTCTGTGGGATGTCAAATTGCATTCTCTGGAAAATAGAGAGAAGAAAATGGAATCTGTGCTAATCTGCAGAAAAAAGTTTTGGGCAGTTGTCTAAAGTGTATCTTCATAGAATGCTTTACCACAACCTACAGTAGTTTTTTGTACTATTGATTCTCCTTTTTAATTTATAATTTTTTCTTTTTACTGTAATAGCATGGCTTCTTGATCTTATGAAGGTGAGGCAACAAGTCTTGTAATTTATTAAATGCCTACTAATCGTTTCGTCTGTACATGTTTAACTTTCTAACATCAAGAGCCTTTTTATTCTTTATATAGGAGCTACCATTTTGAATTATTCTCGTTTCTTGAAAACCGAAATTGTAATCAATGCTAACAAGGCAATTCACAAGAAAGCTTACATTCGATTCTAACATAGGGGTTCAGACAGGCTTTTAGGAGGCCATATTGTGGCAAAAGATTAATTTCATTAAAAGGCCCAAATTGGTCAAGTTATATTATGAGCTCACGTCGAGCTAAAATAAAATGTCTCAGCCTATGTGTATGACTTAAGCCTCGGGCCCTCGGCCAAGACAATGTCTAACAACATTAATATTGACTCCGTTGACTACGAATTCCTAGCAGCTATCGCGCCTCGGCCACCGGCCGCTTTTTCTCCCTAGTTCCGCTGTTCATTGCTTGCCGGCAACAGTAAAACAAGAAGGAGTTTCCAACCGGGGATTTGTATTTTTAAAATTCTTTTATTAGTATTATTATTATTTTTCAAAGTTTCTCAGAGTTGTGGATTAAAAGTTGGTAGCAATTTCTACCCAACAAATATTAAATTAAAATCAAATTATTCCCTGATTGAGATGCATTGAGATTTGACAAATAAAACGAGGGACATGAAGGTAATTTAAGGGAGGCACCAATGAGGAAGAGGAGAAAGCTTTGAATGTGTCAAAAGAGAGAGGCACTTTGTTGAGTGTGATTTGACAAGACAACCCCGTGCTTGTCGGCCTTACTCAGTTGGCCCAACGCACGAACCAAACCCAATGGCCATTTTATTTGTATTTTTGCACCAAAATGGTTGACTCTTTGGTCTTTGCCGCCTTCACCTATCCATCTTTCTAATTCTTCCTAAGTTTCAGGCTTTATTACAGTTCAAATTAGCTTCTACCTAATGAGATTATATGGACTTTTCTACTTTATATAATGCATGAGGCTTTTAGCAAACATGTATTATTGTTGCATTATAACAATTGTATTGGAATGTATTATATTAAATTGTATTATATTAAATTGTATTATATTATATTGTATTAGAATATATTGTATCATATAATGCACAACCTATGTTCAGTATAATATTTCGACATTATAAATAATAATAAAAAATTCACATTACTTAAGATTATTAATATTTTAGCAGTATATTATTATTTGTAAAAGCCAGTCACCGAGAGATCCCACTAACATATTTCTGTGTCTTTTGAAGTAAAATTTTGCTATCATTGAAATTTTTGCTGCCGGACTGATGTAATTGGGCAATCGTCACTAATATTCAAACTTTCGTTCACCGTAGATATACCGTCAATAAATAATTAAATAAAATTACATAAAAAACAGTTATTTTTTTCCTTTATTATCTAAGAAATGATTCAAACTCACCTATCAGACATAAAGTTTACTAGCTAGCTCCAAAAATTGTGAGTATCTGCAATCTTTTCTAAAGGTGCATATTTGGGTCGCAGCAAATGCAGTTAATATGATTCTTATAATGCAGATTATGATCGACAAACAGCTAAAAAAGGCAAATCTTTTGCTTTGTTTATTAGCAGTCTAATCAATAAAGTAAACGAAAAGCGAAAACGATACCAAATTTTAGATAATGTCGATCTTAAATCTCAATTTGCCAAAAGCTTGTGAAAATTACATTTCACCATACTCTAATCTCATTAACAAAAGCTTCATGATCTGCTCCAATTTGCAGTGGGGTCTTTTAATCTTCTTCCTAATTCACTTCAGACATAATGAATATTTATTAGTGGTAGTTAGGATCCATTGAAGTTTCTTAATCTAAGCACTCGTAATTTTTTTTTTATAAATCTTGTATTACAGTAATATTTTTTTTTTGTGAATCATTTTTGCTCTTAATTTGATTAGAATTCACGTTTATTTAGACCTTTTTTTCTTATGATAGAATTCTAAATAGATGCATGACTATTATTAATACGAATAAATTATCAAAAACATCTTTTGTTAGGAATTTGAAATGTACGATAAAATGATATTTAGTATTGCTTTTACACTATGCCACATATTTGTATTAGTATATCAGACTTAAGAGTTCAACAATGGTGTAACAACTATATTGTGCAGTAGCCACAAGTTTTCTATTTTCTATAATAAATTTTTTGTTACTAGTAATAACATTGCTTTACACGTTGCACATTTACTGTAACATATGGTGCAAACATATATAATGAGATTGACGACAAAGCTATCAAAAGCACTTGGGATGAGGTATATTCAGATCCTATTCAAGTTTCTATCGGACTCATCACAAGAGATCATGCAAAGAAATTTAAAAAAGCACTTAATGGACAAATTTAAACAACTTGAGCTCAATCTAATTCGTTGAAGCCTATTGAAGGAACCGCACATTATATTCAAACCACCAAATGCTTAATTTAGGCTCTTGAAGTTTATGAACAATCACTATCATGATGTAAGCAAGTTAGCTTGCATATTATGACTAGAAAATATACTACTTTCTTTTTTGGATACTTTCTCATTTTTTGAGAAAGCAAGTGGTAGACAAATCAATTATGTATATTTTAATTGCCTAGTTTCTATTTTAATTGATGTAAGGCATTACAGTCATTTAAGAGATTTTCCTTGTTTGCTTTAGATTAGGCGTTTTCTTTAGGTAATTAATTTTGATTTGATTTTGGTTTGGGATTTATTTTCAGAAATTTCAAGGGCAATTATGTGATGGAAATTCTTGTAACCAACCTATCTAACGTCATCGCGTCCAATAAAGAAGACATATATATTTTAATGCAATCGGCTTGAGAGTTTAATTCTCTTTGGTTCTTAAACTAACTCTTTGAACTTATTGCATTTCCATGGCGTTCAAACCATTGACTTATCAATTAGACCATCCATAGCTGATTGCGACATCCTCACATACGTACCAAGGTTCATGCCTTCATTGAGCATCAATTCGTGGTTCTATTCAATTTCGGGTTTAGAATTCGATCTTGGAGACTAAATTGGTTAGAGTCGCATCAATTCTTTGATGGGGTTCATAACAATATAGACAGTAAATACAATAAAAAAATTGTTACCAATAATAAAAAATGCAATGACTGCAATGTGTAACTAATATACCTTAGGAAGACCCGAGATTTAATTATACTCCTACATTTTGATTTAATAATTATACAAATTATAGACTTGTAGCTTATCCGAAGAAGATCATATATATGAGGAGAGGATCTTGTATGTTACATTGTTACGAACTTCATATGATACAAAGTTTGAAATAAATATCAGAGAATAATTTGGAATGATAAAAAAAATTCTTTTAATTGTATGGAACATATATAGTTAGTCTTAGCTAATTGATTAATCAACCAATACTTTTCACATAGAAAAGGAAAAGGAGAAGCATAATTTCTCCTGATTTAGACATAAATAAAGTTGATGAGATGAGTATGAATCAATATATTAAAGGTTGATTTAAATCAACCACTAAAGCTTGATTTAATCAGAATTAGCAAGTGTATAGTTCAAAACCTTAAATGCACCATAAATGTTACAGTAGAAAACATCTTTCTCGCTTTATAATTATAAAAATAAATTGTAGGTCCTAGAAGATTTTACTACATTAATTATAGCAGATGCTCCTTTCGTGCTGCAATTAAAAAACATGTATGATGATTCAAAAGCATTTCTCGCTTACTCTAGCATAACTCTTTACACTTGCTAATTTTGCTAATATCTCTGTCTTTGTTTTGTTCCCAATTCTAAAAGCTCATTTCTTACTTCCATTTTGAGGCATAAAAAAAGCACATTGTGCTTTGTAAAAGCAAAGTTAAAAATTATAATCCAGAAACCATGCCACCTAAAGATTGGCAAGGGTGGCCCAATTGCGAAGATTTATTATTGTTATTATTGTTGTTATTGTCACTATATTCACTTTCTAATGTATAACTTTGACATACAAAGAATGATCGCCAAGAAACAGTAAGCTTCAGCAATATTTTATATTTTATTTTTCGTTTGCACGTACTGAAATGATTTTATGTGTTTTTAACAAAACAAGAACAAACGTACACATACGACATGACATATATATGTGGACTGTAGTAGTGATTTAATAGTAATTTTACTTGTGTTTTAGTAAGTATTATTACTACATATCATTCTTTGAATCAATAACATAAGTCACATAGGTGTTTTAGTGCCCACCGTATGATGGGTGAAGTTACTCACTAGATCATTTTTTTATAGAGTAATGATATAATGTATAACGTTGTCCACGTGACACTATCTAATCAATCAAAATTTCTAACTTTATTAATTATATTTAAAAGGTTTGTTTAGTGATAAAAAATTACACCCATTAAAAATCACAGTCTTATCCTAATTATAACTTGAACTAAATAATTGGAGTAAAGCGCATTCAAAGTCAAATCAACTACAACCAAGGTCATCCCCAAATTTATACTTTTAAACATATACACATTTTTGTTGAACTGCTTTACTTGATATGAGTATATAACAAATAATAATGATGCTTAATGGAGAACCACCCTTGGTTGGATAATTTTGACCTCTCTTCCCCAATTTTAAGTAAAGGGTCGAATTCACGCTTGTGGTAAAAGGTAAATAGATTTCTCCATTATTTACAATAACTTTATTTGATTTTGGAGCCGTTTTTTTAAATGTCAGGCTTCCTCTTCATTGTTCACTGTTGTGCTAAACAACTTATACTTCTCAACTATAGTATTAGTTGATATAATAGAAAAAAAATCCTGTGTAAATCAAAGGTCCTAATGAATTTCTAACTGCAATATTAATGGAATTTTATACAAGAAGATAATAATAATAATAATGGTGCTTCATCAATAAATCCAAATAAAATTGCCCACGTCCAATTACAAAGACAAGCCTGACACCTGAAAAAAAACAAATGTTAGTGGTCACGGGCTTATAACTGAAGTTCACTCAGTGGAGTCTTGAATATCTTTTCAATGGATGCAGCATATGTTATACATAGAGACAGTCCAAGTTAACAGAGACTGAAAGATGGATGATGAACGAAGACCAGACCCATTTGATAGATAAAGGGCAAAAAGGCAACAAAAGGAATGATAATATCAAATGAAGTATTAATTTGATCTTGATAGAAGAGACATGTGCTCAATTCTGGCCTCTTCTCTTCCTCCCAGTCCGCCGTTCCTGTTCATGAGTTTTAATGTTAAGTCTAAAATGACTGCGTGTAAAAGAGTGTCAATAGGTGGCACGTGGGAGTCAGTGCACGAATTAACAACAACAGTTGCCAACTTATATTATTCAAACTACTAAGTGTTCAACAGTAGCGATAAAGAGAGATCATGGGTTTTTGCCACGTGTCAATTATGTGGAGATGTTTGGGTGGGGAACTTTTATATGTGTATATATATATATATATATATATATATAGAGAGAGAGAGTGAGAGACCGTTTCTATGTGTTTGTACGGTTCTTTAGCCGTTTTTTTAGGGTTAAAGGCTTGAAGAAATGGGGTTGGGTTCGGGTCTGGTCTGGTCTCTGGAGTCTGGTCTGAACTCTGAAGTCTGATGGATTGAAAGGTCGGGCGAGGCCAGTTCATATGTCAACATCAAATCTCTCACATGCATTAACGCTCGTCTTGTCAAATCATTTGGGATCAGTCACCAAGCAAAAGCACCAGCATCTCTCACGCTTACCCATCGATTCCCCACCTCCTACTGGTTACATCATGTATGTATGTATTTCCAATACAGTGTTTTTATTTTTTATTTTTTTGTCTTTTTTATCTTGAGCTAATGGTAAGTGGTAGTCTTAAGTTTCTATATCCTTACCAATATGCGTTTGTATTTTTATGGGATATTGTGCAAATTGATCATTTCGACCAGTCCTAATCGTGGTCCATATTACATGGCAAGGACAAGGATGTGGAACATGTACATATTAGTTATTTTGATCAATTGATAACAACTAATAATCAAGAACCCTAAGTTTCAATGTATAAAATTTTAAGTTTTACAAAAAAATGACTCAGAGTAATTAAATACAAGAAAAACTCTGAAATTAATAAGGGAATCCCATTCCTAAATATTTATATATTGAGTGAGAGAGAAAGCAATTATAAGTGAGAAGATGTGGGAATTTTTTAGTCAGAGAGATCTAAGATCTAATTTTTGAAGAGAAACTGTGTGCGTTCAAAGAGATTATGTGGATGAATATCAACTACTAGAATACAAGCATTTAAAATCTAATTGATACTTTTCAGTTACCGGTAGAAAAAGTTCCAAGTTGCAAAAATCAAATTAATCATAACCGTTTATGATATCTAACGATGGAAATAGGGGGATGTACGGTCCAGGCGGCCGGACCGTAGATTACGCCTACAAACTTACAAAATATATACATCAACTGATTGATGATGTTTAGGGTTTCTGCCAACTGTCCTTTACATAATTTCCTCGCATATAATGCAAGTTTCACTTGTGCAATACATATGATTCGGTATCCCTACCTAAGACTTTTGTGTATATGCTGCAATTTAGCTCAGTTTGATTGGCGCAGAGGCAAAGGAAATGCTTTAGAAGTTGGAGACAGCCTTTATCAAACAAGATTTTGGAGATTTGATAACACTTTCAGGAAAAAAAAAATCTATGTAAAAGTAGTCTACAGTTTCAATCTCACACGCTTTTATCTGGCATCCTTAACAATCACTACTGCTTTCACGAACTAAGTAGTTGCGTTGCCCTTGGAATTCCTTTGTGGGGCTAGCTAGGAAGAAAAGGACCAATGACGGCCCCACCTAACTTGTGGTTCAATTAATCAATTCTTTGCATCTGATGAAACCATGATCTCAACTATCCAGCCTCATCAGTTTTAAAGAGATCATGTCTGTTTTGGGAATTCCCAAACGGCTCCTAGCATCAATGCTATAGGCTTTCCCATTTTTGCTCCGAAAAACAATAAAAATAAAAAAAATAAACCCCTTAATCTACAATGAAAGATGGGACCCTTAAAAGAAAATTTGGTTATGGATAGACGGGAGAGCCACAAATTTATTCCCACTTAAAATGAGTGCTTGGATATGGCATGATGGCAATGGTTGCCCTAGTTGGTGGAGGTCAAACAAGTATAAGAAAGTGGGTTTTTCCCCTTCTCTATTTTGATTTTTTAATCTAAGTGGGAACTGGTCTCCCAAAGGCCTGCATGCTCACTCTAGGTAATTAGTTAATTAATTAGTTCTATATATTAACCCTTATTTGGCAATGGGATCAAAATCTCATATTATATTAATTGATAATGTTCCATGAGAACTCCACATATCACATATAAGAAATTTATGAGCAAATAGAGTTTAAAATTAGGAATATAATGATATTTTGATCTCCTCATAGAATTAGTTGAATAATTTTTTAATTAAGGACCTCTGATCATATAAAAGTTAAGGACAAGTTAAATTATAATATATATATATACCTAATTTAATATATTTTATTTTATAGTGTATTAAATTTTTGTTTTTTATCTTTTAGTTTTTTTTTAATATATGAAATTAAGTATAGCATATTTAGGTTCCTGATAAATTTTTTATTTTTAATTTTATCGCTGTTCTTAAAACGGTAACTTAAAAAACATGCTAATGAATGATAAATGTAATCTACTACGAAACAATTAACTAAACTTTATCAAAATGAATGGGTTTTGCAATTACAAATTTGTTGGAGACCTAAGCGATAATAACAATATTTAGAGGAGAGCAAAATGTTATGAAAATACATTGTGATTTGGGATCTATTGCTAGGTGGTAAACATCTGTGCATGCACCATTGCGGTAGCCGACACCTAAATATAATATATTTAGTCAATGAAATAAGCCTGGCAATTTGATCAATGTGGGACCTGTTGTAATTCAATTTTTTTGATGCGGAATAAAAGATTATTAATTGATCGATTAATGTTTTCTTCTATGGGAATGGGACACTCGTTTGTCAATGGCAAATTAAAAGCAGCTTGTACACATTATCGATCATATATTTATACTTTCAGATATCAAATGTATTAGGGCAACATATATTATTATCATCATCATCATTATTATACAAACACACACACACGCACACAGCCCCTTCTACCTGTTGCTTTCCTCAGTTTGCTTTCTTATTCTTCAGTTAAGTCTTTTTCTTTTGGTAAACATGATGATTTAGTCTTCAAGAAGTAATGAGTGAAACACAATGCCATGCCCAATGTGTATTCCATACCTAGAAGTTATTGGAAATGATTTCAATAGTTTAAGAACAGTTTTTAAAGCCATCTCTAAAACTATTTCCCTGAAGAGTAATCTGGGCATGAGTCATGATTATTAAAATATTTAGTGCTATGACATAATATACGGCAGAAAATGATGCTACAAAAGTTATTTTAAAAAAAAAAATCTAGCAGGACAGTCTAAGTATTTGCACATAGAATAGACAGGGATTTAGAAAAAAATCAATCTTATAATGTATACAGAGGGACTTGAAACATCTGGTTTTCTACTAAGTCATTGAATACTTTTCATGCTACAAAAGTTAAAAGAAAATTAAAACTGACAACGAAAGTTATTCTAAAAATGGTTAATTGAAGTGATTACATACTCATTTTGCTTAAAGGAAAGATTAGAAGCAATGGAGGGGTCTAAAATTATTAAAAATGTTATCATGTTGGAAGCTGTTATTAGGAACAAAGCTGACGATCAACATAATTAAATTAATACTTATGTAATAATCAGATTTTGCCTTGCCCTTTGTGCCATTAAAAAACTGTCCTCAGTGATCATTAAAAAACAAATTGTGATGACTAGGCATCTAAACAAAGGAACAAATGGCTATAATCTGTGCTAAATTTGATTGTTTAATTTATACAGTAAAATAGTAGCCGTTTCTTTACATGATTGCACCAATTGAGAATAGTTGTTGTCTTCTTTCCGCATGCAGTCTTCTCATGCAAATATTATTATATACACATTAATTATGAACTCATATATAGTTGTTTATAATATAATCTAGTTAATTACACTTAATAATTATATCGTAATAGAAGCAAAAATTTTGTTGTCAGACAGGTATACAAAGAATATTTGAACATGCACGATAACATGATTGCTTGGAAAATTGCGCATCTATCTTGTCTTCAATACCAAACCCTTATTGATATGGTGAGATTGAGTCTCAAATCCATGGTTACTAGTCTATGTCAAAATGCTAATGATTTTCACCAAGACCATGTGAATATATATTATATGTGGCAACTTTGAATATACTTCATGTGGCGAACATCATATTATGTCAAATCCTAGTGTTTGTCACCTTTAATCAAGTCAAAACTGGCCGACCTAATTCCATTTGGATGAAAATAAAAAGAAAATAAAAGTCTTCTTTGAAACCCTAGAGGGTCTTTTAGAATTAATGAATTTGAGGGAGCTGTGACTGAGAGCCTCTTAATTGGTGGAATGTGCATTTAAATGATTATCTAATGGATGTGAAGGCCTTGAGCTGACACCATTATACATGTATACTCCATTTTTCATATTTTCCACCATATGCACCACCACACATTTATGGAAAAATGAATTGTGGCATTTTGACCCTACTCTCCACAAAAGAAAAGAAAAGAAAGGGGCAAAAAAAATAATATGACGCTCACCCACTTCTTCAATTCTCATACATGGAGTTTTTCAGACTTTCCAATAACATAACATCAAATCACCAACTCAAATTTGATATTTAGAGGCCCACACAATTCAATTGGGTTCCACGTAAGAGTCCCAAGTCAAAGTCAAACCGCATCCTTATCATTGTAAATTAAATCATTCAATCAACTTGATTTAGTTGGACTATTTTCTATCTTTCTCATCAAAAGAGAATGGCCTAGAAGAAGAAATTGTTAGCCTGAATTTCAACCTTCAAGTAGTTATCCCATAAAGCTTTGAATTGTAATTTGTAGTCTTATACCCAAAATTCAAACCAATTAGGTTTCAGCAAGGAAATAGCACTGAACAAATTCGGATTCGATGGACGTTTTCTTCTTAAATTAAATATAAGAGCAACATTAGAAAAGACTAAAGAACAATGCAATATGGTACAAAAGGAGGACTTAAAAATATTCAAATTCGAGGCATTATTTCCATTTTATTAGCTTTGCCAAATCTTTATATTAAGATACTGTATTCTAATATGGCACACTGATTTAGGACTGATATGTTTTGAAACATTATCGCATCACCTTAATGGATCTAAATTGTATGAGGGACATAGCTATCACCTCAAATTGTGACAAGGGCTTCCACAAGACCCTCAATTGATTAGTAATAGAAATGTTTTCTCCGCTAAAAGTTTTGAAACAAATAGTAATAGTTTTCTGCCGCCAAATAAGGGGCTCCGCTCACATCAATCAATCAAAATATTAGCTGCCAAAGAATTCTTTTAAAACCTGAAGGTTTTGGATTTTGACAAGCAAACTAGTAGTCAAATTCAATTATGTACCATTGATATTCATTGATGTTAGTTAATTTGATGATTATGTAGATTGTACTTTATGATATGACTTGAGTTAGGCAATGCTTTGAATGAATTTAGGTATGATTTTAGGCTTCTATACTCTGATTTTGACCATTTATTGGTCTTTTGACTGCTGAATAATTATCTGCCATTGCCTTGCCGCCAAAAATGTTTGTCACATCCGAAGATCACATGAGTTTGATCCTTAGTATCAAAACTAGCATTAAATGAAGATCCTTCTCAATCAAACATTACACACACTCACACACACGTCCGTTATTAGATCCAAAGATAGTAAGAATAACAACTATTATGAATGAAAACATGGAAAATCCCCAAATTATTAAATTTGATTATTTTGCACTTATATCCTTCAATACTTTTGCGCCAATTAGGCATTTCAGCCCTAATGAGTGACAAGAGTCAAAGTGTATTTTGATTCTTTAAAATCGGCATGCACATCCTTGTTTTAGATCATTGTCACGTGCACTGTCACTCCAAAGTTTTGTCAACATAGTGCCTTATATTGTTCAGTCTACTTCTATACTTGCAAGTCCCTATATGTTTGTTGCTTTGTGTATAACTTCAATTCTTCAATCAACTTACAAGGTGAAACATTATGTGTTGTGCATGAAAAGAGAGATGATCGGATGATCCATTCATGCATACATATATGTAGATGAATGATGATGATAGATTATAGATTGATGGTAAAAGGGGCAAACAAAGGCTGAAAGGACATATCAACGGACAAAAAGGACCAAATGTCACATCCTTTTTCAGATGCGCTTGGATTTTTACAGGACTTAAGTCTTTACAGCAATTGGAACATCAATTCTAATAGGGATGGGAATAGACAATTGAAGCGTGTATTTACAATTAATGCTGTTAGCTACGAGCTCTAGTGCTAGTTATTAGCTAGGTGGCTAGCAATCTTTAAATCCTTTGTAGTCCATATGTAGGGCTAGTTATTCACTATTTTTGTTTATTCACTGCACCCATTTGAAGTTTGTACGTAGGGCAAGCTATTTTGTCCCAAAACGCCAATACCAGACCAACGTGACTTCTGAATTTACATTTGAGTCTTGACCTTGACCCATCTGCTGATACGTCACTGTTGTGATACTGAGAAGGCATGTTCACCAATGGAGCAAGAGGAATATTGTGTTTTTTTTTTCTTTTTTGATTGGAGAAGAAAATGTACTGCACAATAATGTTAAACCAAGAATACTCTCCACCCCCAAACATATATACATATCTCGGATTTTTATGAAAGTTTAAATGGGTATTCGGTGCAGAGTCTAGTCTTCCTAAAGCATAGAGATTAAATGATGATGAAAGATGAAAATAATACCAGACACCTTTAAAAGCTTCGTTAACAGTACCATTTAAAGTCAATACCAGACACTTACGAACTGTAGATCCAATATTTAGTAGTAATAATTTGTCATTGTTTTACTATGTTACTTATTGGAACATTTCTTCTCATAAGATCAACGTCTTTCTTTTTGAAAATAGGATGAGGTGTACTCATTGTAAATTTTAGTTAGCATTTCCTGGCCTCTTTCGATTTTCTACGTCCTCTGCTTGATTGCACTTTTTTTTTCTTTTAATTTATAATAATATTAGAGATTTTAATATTTTAGTCTTAACTTAAATGGTATTGTTATATGTTACTCATTTATTAAACAATAAATATAAAAGTACTTATTATTTTATTCTGCCATTTAATAAATGAATGTCACATTGATTAAGAATTAAATATTAAAATCTATAACATTACATTATATAGTTTATGTTATACTCGTGGAGTTGGTGAAAAGAAATCTCAAATAAATTTGATAATGTTGAGACTCTTATATATATGGTTGAGTGTGATGAAAGTTAAAATATTCTCTTGTACCAACTTGGATTATAATATTTGTCAAACTATTCTTTTGCACTCTGTTAATTAGGTGCAAAACATTTTATCTTATCATACAATTTCCTAATATGGCATCTTACCCAATTTTACTTCCTCAAGAATCCCTCTTGGCTAAATTATTCATTAGAATCTTCGTAAGGGTTAAACTTTTATCCTTCGGGGCTTATGAATGCTTTCACCACTTTCTCACTTTTACTCTTTTACATAGTTAATGGTCTTTAGATAATTAACAAAAAGAAATCTACTTATTAATCTTCCAACTGAAGCTTTTCGCATTTACATAAGAAAAAAAAAAAGAATTCCAACTTTATTCGTATGACAAAATGTTCATCCATTGAGCTAAAAAAGCGTTATTGCAGTCGGCACAATCAACAATACAAACTTGTTGGCTGTTGCATCACAAATTTTTTAAATTGGAAATCTCTTTTTTAATAACTGTTACCAACTGTCGAGTATCGACACAAGACCTATCACCCAATTTCCAATTGACCATATGCGTTAATACTAATGTAAACTGCTTTTGTGTACTTCAGTTAATTTTGTTTTTCTGAAAAGTAAAGTTTTTTAATTTAAAGTATCACTGCATTTTTGTTTTACATCGAATTATATTCTAATTTACTAATATTTACAATTAAATGTGTATTAGAACCTCTGTTTAGGATATCTATAATAGCATAGTTGTGATAGGAGTTAAATAATGAATCAATAGTGATCCTAAAGATTGTGATGAGCAAAAGATGAAGATACTCCTCAACTAAACTTATGTAATCAAAATCAAGAGTATTATGATATTCATGTAGCAAGAATCATTGGCCATTAGAAAATGAAAATATGGTAAAAATAATGGCTATTGTGAAATGAAAATATGAAGAATTGTCAATTATTATATTTGAATTGTGGAATGAAAATATGAAGAATCCCCAATTATCATATTTGAATATTGTTTGTTTAAATCATTCATTATCTTTCGTATAAATTGGACATTAGAGCCCCCATTGAAAAATAATATTGAATTGAAAGTTAATTTAATTTTTTTTAATTGAAGCCAAGGTCTAACTCTAGGAATAATGATACATATTTCAAAAGTTTATCCCAAATTATTTTTCAAATAATCTGTCATTCATTTAGTTGTTAGTAAATTTTGACAATCATCAAGTTAATTAAATGCATGAGGAGTGCTGCATAGTGCTACACATCATAAATATTTTTATCCTAGAAAACTATCCTAAATCATATGTCATTCATCAACTAGTTGATAAGATAATACAATTAATTCACTTAAATCTTGTAAAGAATTATAAACCACTTAATGAATAACACATCATTTGAGATGAAATTTGGAGTGTTTAGTATTATTTTTAAATGCATTATCCTACAATCCAATTGAAAAATGCTACATCATTTGAGATAAAAATTTAGGATAAATTTTTGGTATGTGTAGCACCTAGCTCCGATGGTTTAGAGAAGCCTTAAATTTGGTGTGTGTGTGACTTAATAAAGTTTTTTAAAAAAATTATTTTGCTAAATTTTTCAGTCTTGAACCTCAACTAACTAAATCCGCTCTCAAAAGTTGGAAGAAAACTAAATGCTCCTTAAGTAGTCATTTGATCTAGCAAGGTGAATCATAAACCCCACAGAATAAATCTAGCTACTCCTTTTTTAAGATTTGATCTAATAAGATGAATAAAATTATCATGAGATGTTACAAATTGCTCTCAGTGTAGGCCGCTACTTCTTCTCTTGAGTGTATACGTAGTTGACTCTGAGTTTGATACTACAAAGAATAAGTATTGGCGTAACTTGAACTTTTATGATAACCCGCATTAAAACGTAGTGTTCAAGCCTTATTTATCCACAGTAAAAATTATTATTAGCCGACTGGGATTATCATTCTTTCACAAGTTATATGGCATACTTATTGTATCAGGCATCTGTTATTATCTAAAAGTCAAAAGAAGCGAAGAAAAAGAGTACAAACAAAAAGCTAGCAAGAAAACCCTAGGTCCCCATCATGGAACAAGCATGAAGGAAGAAGCATACATTGCATTCACACCCGCCCTCCTTGCAACGAGCGATCTTCTGCTTTTCTGAAAAGTGTACTAATTAACACCACACCATTCATACGTATAGAATTGGCAAAATTATGTTTCTGTACAAAATTAGTTTCATTTATTTATGCATATTGTAGAGAGACAGAGAGAAAAAAAAAAGGATAAAGAGAGAAAGAGACTGTGAAAAGACAAGTCAAACGTCAAATCGGGGGTCTTGAAATCATAAGACAGTCAGGTAGATGTGTTGTCAATCGATGGGATTTTGTTGTATTTGCCAAAAAAAAATTAAAAAAAGATAATAAAAGAAAAACTGTAAAAATAAAGAAGGGCAAAAGAACAGGCTTTCATTTTACTCGTTAAACCCTACACCATAAATAATGACGCATGTAACAAAGGGTACTTGGGTGGCCCAGTCTCCTCTCTAGTTTTAGAAACCCCCACCAATTAATCCACGTGCCAAGTGTTGTCTCACGTGCAGGGTGTGGTTCAGAAAAAATTAATTAAACTTTGATGTAATGTTGGTATTGTTAATGTTTCTGATGGGGGGCATCAGCCCCAATAATATGAAGCTGACACGGTTCCCTATGCCCCTTTGTCCCTACACCTCCCCCGTCCACTCCTTAAATTCCTTTTCTCTGTTATCCATGCATTAATTTTTTCCCCTAATTGATCTTATTACTATACAATTTTAATTAACTCTTGTGTCTAATTACAATATCCCATTTATGCAGTATTTTTAATTACGAAGTGGGTGTGAATTAGTTTCTTTAGTCAAATCTCTTGAGCGGAAACAAGAAGTTTGGGGATAGAAATAGCGGAAAGAGAAATGAATTGTCACTATAACTTAAGAAAGTATATTATATTATGAAAGAATAAAATAATTATAAGATCAAACACAAGATAAGTGGATGAGTATATACATATATATAAGCCCATAATGCATATATAACGTTGTCTTGATGTATTTCATTTAGTATAAAAATGTATAAGATCCTTCCTAATCGGATTATATTGTGATGATTGATGAATGAGGTGCATCTTTAAAAATTAATAAATTTGGAATAAAGATTATATATTTTTGTTAGCTATTAGCTGTTTTTTTTTTTGGGGGGGGGGGGGGGGGGCGGAATGAATCGGTGTTTGATTAATTGTGAGACAACACTTTGGCTCTATATAGATGAATCCAAATTAGCATGTTGGTTTATCTTAGCAACCACCAACAAGCAGTGTGATCCAAACGACGGTTTCTTCTTATGAGATTGAGAGTGAGATCCCAACAAAGAAAATGAAAGGTTAAGAATTAGGATGGCCTATGTTGTTATTTTTGTCATTTTTATGAGATAAATTCTTATATATAATGTCTAATGATAGCGGATGATGTTGCTTAGTTATGTTATGTTGGGTGATACTACCACATTTTGTTGACTAGCTTGTTAATCTAGAGATTCAATAATATGCTGATAGTATTTATCATATCACAAATGTAATTTTAATTTCATCCATGTCTAACCACTAATTAAAAGGGAAAAATAAACTTTTTTCTAATGTCAAAACAATTTAAATTGCATATTAAAAAATGAATTTTCCCTTATCTTGACACGTCTAAAACAAATGAAAGATCATGTTAAATATTAAATTTCGCTTGCCTTGTTATCTCTATAAAACAAAGTGCGAGGCCTGCTTTATCAATTTTTTAGGTTGAAAAATCAACATCACTTGATATTTTAGAACCAATATTAGACATATTAAAAATTTTAAATAAACGTTAGTTGTTATTTTTCATTTTTCATATTTTATCTTTCTTGCTAGGTTATACTTTAGCGTTAAATTGTAAATATACTGAAAAAGTTTACTTTTATGAAACCTCTAATATTTTTAGGGCATTTTAATCATTTCATTAGATTAAGGGTATTTTAGTCTTTTTTTCATCCTTTAGTACCCTAAGACCCTAGTATAAAAAGAGAAAAAAAAAATGCCATGTCCGCAATAGAGAGAGATCGTCAAAGAAGTGGAGAAAGAAAGAAGGAGAAAGAAAAGAAAAGAAGAAGAGAATAAAAAAAAAAGTCTTTCTTCTTAGTTCACTCATGAACAAAACAAGAAGGGAATTTATGAGATCAAAGTTGTGTCAACTGAAATAATTATTCCGCTAGAGAGAAGATTGATGGTAAATTTTGATTTTTAATTTTTGTTAATTGTTATAGAGAAGCATGATAAGATAATAGTAGTAGAAGTAGAAATATAAAATATTGTAAGGAAATATGTTGATAGCAGGTTGTTTCAAAAATCATAGTAATTTGTACGATTTGATTTTGATTTTTGAAATACTGCCAATATTTGTCCATGCAAAACCTTAGATTTATACTTTTACTACTATAATCTAATCATGCTTCTCTATAACAATTAATAAAAATGAAGGATTGAAATTTACCTCCAATCTTCTCTTTCAATACAATACCAATTTCAATTGATACAACTTTGATCTCATGAATTCCCTTATTATTTTGATCATGACTGAACTAAGATGAAGAATTTGTTCTTTTTCTTCTTTCCTTTTTCTTTCACTTATTTGCCAATATCTCTCTCTCTTGTGGAGATGGCATTTTCTTTTTAAAAATACAAGTGCATTAGGGGTTACTAAGGAATGATAAAAAACTAAAGTACTCTTAATTTAACGAAATGATTAAAATAACCTAGAAAAATTAGGGGTATTTTAACTTGATCAAGTTTTGAATCATTGATCTTTTGAAATTCAATGAGTTGATGCCATTAAATGTTATTTTTTATTTTAAATATATTTAAATTTTATAATTTATGTTGAGATTTTAAGTAAAAATAACTCAACTAATTACATTATTTGTCCACAACTATGTGATGTGCGATCATATTTATCAAAAAGAAAATTAGTATCTAGACACTACAATAACAAAAACAGAGATAAGCCCATACCAATTTACAATGAAATTTTAACAAGTTCATAAGCTTATGTGAACTTGTTAAATTAAATATAGAGTACTTCATTCATAGCTTAACCACACAGAAAATGAACAAAGTAGAAAAATTAAAAAAAAAAATTGAGGGGAGAAATGATTCCAATTGAAACTTTTAAAATAATTAGAAAATCCTAAAATATGTACGTGTCCTAATCACAACCTCATGACTCATATGATCGAGCTAATATATTGTACAGTTAATTAACAGAGTGATAATTTTTTTTTTATTTTAATGGATTTGAAAAGCAGTCGTTAGAAACTCATCAAAACTTTAAATAATGGGCATCGCCACATTAGTTAAGTCTTGAAGTCAACACAATTAAGTCGTAAAGAATATCATGATTCCTTAACCTATTACCATCTTCTAATAATTATATACATTTTGAATAGCGAAACACGAGCTAATTACTCATGAACATAAATAATCTTACCAAGATCTCTAGGGGCATGATTTTTCCCAGCAGTTTTTTTAGCTGGTCATTTAAGTGTAAATCTTAAGAATAGAAAAAAAAAACTTTATCCGCCTTTTTTTTTCAAAAAAATAATCTTATCAATCAAAATGTTTGACAGAGTTTGACCGAATTAATTATAATGTTAAAAACAATTTTTAAGAGTCTTGCTCTTGTGAGACGTATTAATACTTGAGAAAGAAACTTTACTCTTAATAATAGTATTTAAGACAGAAGCCGGGGGCAGAACTTTCTTTGGAAACAAAATCAAATTAAAATTATACGTAGAAAATTAAACTGGAGAAATTAGCTCTAATATACTAATAACATATAAAGTTATAAACAACAGTAACGTTGAAGACAAGTCTTCATACAACATCTAATTAATTAACTACAAATTCCTTTTTCCACAATCATTTCTTTCTCCACCGGTCTCCCTCATTGATTCACTCTTAATTTAATTTGATTTTTCAATTATTAAATTAATTTGCCATCTTCTATTTTAAATAGCTCAGCCGCCCAGAATAGCCACCCATATTGCTCTCAATTTCTCTCTCTCACTCTCTCTCTCTCTCAAAATAGGCAACACCACAACACACACAACAACTATCCATCGAAGAAGCGAATCTCTCTCTCTCTCTTTCTCTGCTCTCAAAAACAATACAGTAACCATCATATACCATCCTTTGAGCAACAAAACCAAAAGCCTCTCAAATGAAAAATTCTATCTCTTATTATTATTATTATTAACTCTCTCTTTTTTCTCTTTCAAAATACAGCTTCCACATAACCCTAAAACAGAAAAAAAAAAGAGAAAAAAATATATAAGTGAGAAGATGACTCTTGAAGAATCCTTAAGATCTCTCTCACTTGATTACCTAAACTTGCTGATCAATGGCCAAGCTTTCTCTGATGTGACTTTCAGTGTAGAGGGTCGCTTAGTACACGCACACAGGTGCATCCTGGCAGCTAGGAGTCTCTTCTTCAGGAAATTCTTTTGTGGACCCGACCCACCATCCGGACTTGATCCGGCTACTGCTTCCCGTATTAACCAAGGACCCCCCTCGCCGGCGTCCAGACCCACCGGTGTTATTCCGGTGAACTCAGTTGGTTATGAAGTGTTCTTGTTGCTTTTGCAGTTTCTTTATAGTGGTCAGGTTTCTATTGTGCCTCAAAAGCATGAACCGAGGCCTAATTGTGGCGAACGAGGTTGTTGGCACACTCATTGCACCTCAGCCGTTGATCTTGCTCTTGACACTCTTGCTGCCGCTAGATACTTTGGTGTTGAACAGCTTGCATTGCTTACTCAGGTTTTATTAATTTTTCATCCAGCACTTTCTCTGTCTTATGTTCTGTTGGTTAATTTTTTGTTCTGGTTTTTCAGAAATGGGTACAGACTTTATTTTTAGTTCCTGCTTATGTAGTCCATGAACTCCTCCTCCTCTTTATACTTTTTCCTTTTCATGAAGAGTTTTTATTAATCTAATTTTGCTTTTTTACATATATATATATATATATATATATATATATATATATATATATATATGTATATGTCAAACAATATCAATAAAAATACATACATACATACATACATATATATATATATATATACACACACACACACACTTTAATTAAGCTTATCTTGATTTCATGTACTATCAAAATTTTCAGTTTCTGAATTGGGTATTGCTTATCTAAATGTTGCAAGCCCAAGACTTTCTATATTTAGATCTTGATCAACAGTCATGTCTTCCACAGTAAGCGCACCAAATCTTTCCCAGAAATTCACTATCCTCATTTGGTGTTTTGTAAGATTGGAAGGCACCCATTACAAACATAAAAATGCGAGAAACATACGCATCCTGCAATACCTTCCATTTTTTTCTCTAATATTGTTGTTTGTTTTTTGGGTGAATTTCAACAGAAGCAATTGGCCAACATGGTAGAGAAAGCCTCAATTGAAGATGTAATGAAAGTGCTTATAGCTTCTAGAAAACAAGACATGCACCAACTTTGGACTACTTGTTCTCACCTTGTGGCCAAATCAGGCCTGCCACCAGAAGTGCTTGCAAAACACTTACCAATCGAAGTGGTAGCCAAAATCGAAGATCTCAGACACAAATCATCACTTGCTCGCCGGTCGCTAATTTCCCATCACCATCACCACCACCACCACGATCTCTCCGCTGCCGCGGCTGCTGATCTTGAGGACCAAAAGATACGTCGAATGAGAAGGGCTTTAGACTCTTCCGATGTAGAACTCGTCAAGCTCATGGTAATGGGAGAAGGCCTAAATCTTGACGAAGCATTAGCACTTCATTACGCGGTTGAAAATTGCAGCAGAGAAGTGGTTAAGGCCTTGCTTGAGCTCGGAGCAGCCGACGTAAACTACTCGGCCGGACCGGCAGGGAAAACGCCACTTCACATAGCAGCAGAGATGGTGTCTCCGGATATGGTGGCAGTGCTTCTTGATCATCACGCTGACCCTAACGTAAGAACCGTTGATGGTGTCACTCCACTGGACATTCTAAGAACCCTAACTTCAGATTTCTTATTCAAAGGAGCTGTCCCGGGATTGACCCACATTGAACCAAATAAACTACGACTCTGTCTGGAGCTTGTTCAGTCAGCGGCTTTGGTTCTTTCCCGCGAAGAAGGTATTTTAAACGAGCCTTCTTCTTCTACTGCTACTGTTATATACCCGCCGCCGATGAGCTGCTGCAGCGAAGAAGTACATAATAATAGTAGTAGCGGCAGTGCTACTACTAATAACAACAGCCTTAATTTAGATTCTTCAAGATTGGTTTATCTCAATCTTGGTGCTGGTACAGGTAATTCTGCTCATCATCATCATCATCAAATGGGGTCATCAAGAATGGACGGTGATGATGATTCAAGCCACCATAGCCAAAGGGAAGCCGTGAATCGACATGATCCGAGTATTTACCATCACCACTCTCAGGAATTTTAGCCAGCCAGCTAGCCAGCTCCATCCATCGACAGCAACTACAACTCTCTCTCTCTCTCTATATATATATTCATATATATGATCAATATCTATTTCTCTAAATGAATTTGTGTCAATGGATGAATGAAGAAAAGACAAGCAAGCATTGGAATTGAGTTATATAATACGCTTTTGTCAGTACTTTCTTTTTTCCTTTTTTTTTCACTTTTCTTTTGGTTTTCTTTTCTTGGTTTATTAAGTTTTTGTTTGTAGGCTTTGAATGATGATAATTGATAAGAAGTTGCAGTTTCATTGAAGATGGGATGATGAATGAAATGAGACAAGGAGAATCTGAGATTTTGCTCTCTGATGGATGGAGGAGAGAGACGCAGGTCAATCTTTTCAAACTCGGCCTGTCAACTCATTTGTATTTATTGATAACATCTAATATCATGGCCTATTAATTGTCACCTTTTATTTTTCTTGTCCCCTCACCCAACCTTCCATTGTATATTATTATACGACATTTAACGTGATTTATGAGCATGTAAATGCATCTTGCTATTAAATACACATCCCATAACGAATTTTATAAAGAAGGAAGATAACGTAATTAAGGAGGTATATTTTTGGTTTTTAAATGCTATATACGTTTTTCTTTATAGGTTTTGTTTGGACATTAGCACTCCATATTCTATTGAGGCTAAGCTAATGAGCTGTCTTGTCCTTAATTTCTATTTTTCTAACATTCATGGGCTTTTGAAGCAACTAACAGGTTTTTTGTCCAATTATTTTACAAGAGAAATTATGTGGCTATGAACAAATTGATTCGTTGTCTTGCATGAATGCAACATATTGAAGTTGACTACACAAGGACAGCTTAAAATATTGGTATTTATCTAATTGAGGATTCCCCCTTGTAATCCTGCCTTTTGTCCCCCTTGCCATTTTGGGTTCCTATTAAAAAACTCCCCTACTCTTCATCTTCAATCCAAAACAGTGGGTTTGTTGGATTGTTGATCATTGAGCAATACAATAATTTGGTGGTATTCTTTCTGTCATTTATATATTCTCGCTTTTTTCTTATTAGTTTTAGGCAAGGATAGCTCATTGCACAAAGGGTAACTATATATAACACTCTAATTTCTTTCCATTATATGAAATTATGGAAGAGAAAAGGTCTGACTTGATTTTGATCTTAATTGGGTCATCTGTCCAAGTATACTTGTTTCTTATTCACAAAATCAAGAGCCAACTCAAATTCGTTGTAATTTGCTCTTCCTAGGAAATGGATTTGGGATAAGCAATTAAAGTAGGATTCTTTTGGGATTCTTTGATTCATGAGTTAGAAGAAATATTAATCATGTATCGTAATATGTTGCATAGGTCAATTAATATTTTTCATTTCATTAAGCAAATGTGTTTTGTTGCCTCTTGTGCCTTGAGCATATTTTGAAAGGTGAAAGTTAGGTATTCAATTCTTGCTCTATGGAAAACAAAATTTATTACACACATTATAGAATGTATGAAGCCTTGAATGTGTGAATATATGAAAGATCACAGAAATTAAAAAAAGAATCATTGAAAAAGTTTTAATGCAGCCTCGTTGCACAAAGACATTATCGTTTTCTCCTGACATATTTGTATGCATGACTTGGATAGAACTTTTAAATCTTATTCTGCTATAAATATTTTATGAGCTCCTTTTGGTTTTCTGTTGTAGCCATTGGCATGAAACAATGATTGATAATCTGTATCCAAGTACTTAACCAATAAATATTAGTGCCTGAAAATACAAATTGGTCTCCTTCGAAAGCTTTAGATATTCTGTTAGTGATTGCAAGTTATTAGGTTGGTGATGAGGAGAAATCAATGTATTGCATTACAGCACCGCAGACAAAGGCTGGATTTTAATTGTTAGTTAATGCTGATATCTATATATATCTTATTTTCTCTTATCTTCGTCTGAAAAATTCATTGTTAATGGAAGTCATCATGTCAAGAAGTATTCATTGATACAGATTAAAGATAATAGTTTTAATGGGTGATTTTTGCGGCCATTTGTTTTAGTTGTGTGCCATATTTTTCGCAATGGTGCGCTCTGAGACTCTGACATGACATGTTGAACACAAGTATCTCGCTCATGTATTTGTCAACTTTTTTGGTTACATATATCAAGTTATGAGTTTTATTTCTTAAGTTTCTTAAAATTTAAGATATAAAGACAAAAGTTGAGAAACTTAGCCGAACACTCGAAACTTGTCCGCAGAACTTGAGAAATACAACAAAAAGAACTCGATGCTATGTATTGATGCACACTAAGCGCTGTAGATTAACGTACATTAAAAAAAAAAAACAAAACAAAACAAAAACGGAATGCAGGATCCATATGATATGAAAATCTATGTTCAATAGCATTCAAAAGAATCTACTTCTAAGTTATGTAGATTCTTTACGTGTTCGAATAATGGTTCTAATAATTTTCCAATTAGCTAGGTCAATATGTACTAGTGCAAACAAGGATGACTAAAACAATCAGATTGGACTTGTTTTTACTCTTGAAAACAAAGATTTATAATTTTAAGGAAAAATATGATCTGACTTTAGTAAGTCAAAAAATAATATATTACAATTCGTGCATGATCGATATTCTAGCAATTCCTGATTCAATGTGGAGGAAGAAAAATGCTTATACGTCATGTGTCCGGTATAATGTTGGGATTTGAATTCAGAGCTGAGTTGATCTTTTTGCTAACCTTTTTAAAAAATAAAATTACTAGTTATCGGATAAAATTATAAAACTAATTAAATCTTAACCGTTTATTATTATACAAGACTATAAAGAATTGAGCACAGGTCAAGGTCCGAATCCATATTGCTGCAACTCTCACTATAGGTATTGTTCTTGGCTTGATATTCAGCCATCCAATTGGTTCTTAAAAGATAAGAAAATATGTTATAGATAATCAGAATGTTATATTATAATTTATAAGTTTCGTCAATCAAAAGAGTCTACGAGAAATCAAATACTACACAAGAAATTGACTTAAAACAAAAGATTTTGTTAATTCAGTGTTGATATGATTTTTGTGCTCAATTTTTCAAAAATTACGATGAGACTTGTAATCTTAACGTGAAATTTTTTTGCTCCTTGAAGAAATCTTCGTAAATGTTCAACCCAGATAGTGATGAAAGTGAAATTGTTTCAACAAGTTCATATTCCAAAAAAGACAAATTTTAAGCTCCACATATTATTGATGAATATAATGGATGTGGCTTACAAACCAAACCCGACAAGCTGTTAATCAACTGAAATTTGCCTTTTGTATATATTATATATTTTCTAGCGTTTTCTTGAATTATTTATCTTTGACAAATTTGCAAAGTTGGAAATCATTTTCTTTCAATCGAAAAGAGAGAAAAAAATGTCACCATACTTTGACAAAAACAATTCCTATTTGCAAAAAATTACATGCCTTTGCTGCCTAGATGTAACGGTTGGGTGTGAGGAAATTATTTTAGAAGAAGTGCTGTGTAAATAATTGAAATAATTAAACTTTCATCGGTAAATTTTTCTTTTTACAGCATGTCATCTACTCGAGTTTATTTACCAGTAATGATGATATGCCTACCGAAGTTTTCTCTACAAGAAAATTGATTTTTTGTGACATTGAAAAAATGAAAATGTTGTAACGAGAACATTTTAACGGCGGTTTGAAAAAGTTAAAACTAATGATGGCTAACGGGCCGTGCCGGTAAAGGCTCATTAGAGCCCCTGTGCCGGTACGGTACAACCCATCAATTTGGTGGGTCGTGCTGTGCCCAAATTTTTTTTTAAGTCCAGCACAACCCACGGTATTAGCCCACTCGTGCCATGCTTGGGCTGTGCCCAAAAAATGCCCATCAACATTTTTTTTCTCCCTCAAGCTCACGTGTTTTTTTAAACTCACATACTTTTTCAAGCCCATAATAACAACAACAACAACAACAACAACAATAATTTTATTAACTATTAAGAGAATAATTAACATTTTATTATCAATTTATCATAATTTCATAAATATATATTTAAATATGTAATTTCACAATTAAAATTTATTAAAAAAATGATAAATGATAAACATAAAAAAAATAGAATTTTTTTGTAAAACTAAGACTTAAATTAATTTAATAAAATATATTAAAAAATTTAATTTTAAAATATTTGTAAAATCATAAGTTCATAACATTTTATTTTTCTTTTTTATTAAAAAAATTTACTTTGACATACTTTGGCCCATTTGCTATTAATGGCCCACGAGTCGCGTGCTAGCCGACCATTAAAGCGAATTTATTACATGCCTTTTCTCGTGCCGTGCTTTGTCCCATCGCTAATCGTGTCGTGCTTTTAAGGCCTATATGCCTAAAGTTCTAAGCCCGACCCAGCCCATGTGCTTGTCGTATTGTGCTGTACGGACACGTGTTGTGCCCGTGCCGTGCCTCGTGCCGTCCGGCCCGTTAGCCACCTCTAGCTAAAACAAATATATTAACAACGCCAATTAAACACGGTAGATATTTTATTAGTGGTTAATAATATTTGGATCCCTATTGTTTAATAAAATTACAAGTAAAGGCATAGTTTGAAATGTTAATCATTAGCACTAACATCCATTAAACTCCATGATATGCGTGCCATCCCGTGTTTGCATTGCATTGTCATCACTTTCTTCCCAACTTAGCACAATGCTTGATTGAAAAGAATGCTGCCTCCAACAAAGAACCAAAAAATGAAATTTAGAGATAAGATTAAATTTCAGTAGACAATAGAAAGAAAGGAAATATCATATACAACAAAAATACTAAGATCATTAAAAGTTATCCAATTAAGTTTTAAATTTGGCACTAAGAAAACAAAAAGGAAATGAAAGACAAATAAACCCAGAAAAATTAAAGCACTTATGCATCTTCATTAGTAAAAATAGAAGCATGAGGAGAAATCAATAAGTCAATAATGTTGGGTCCATCTCATTTAGGGCCCAAAAGCCTAAATCCAAAAGACTTTGATGTGCAATTATCTTTAAACTTTAAACTTTGATGAAATTTCCCATTACAAGTAGGTTTTGAAAAGCACATAATATAAAGAAGGGAAATTATCCACCGACCACCTGATTTTTTTCACTTTTTCAAAAATACACAATTCTTTTTTTTCTTGCCTGAATTACACCTAAAGTTATAATTTTTTTCACTTTTCCACTTCCGTCTGTTGACCGTTAAGATTCAGTTAGTTTTTTTAGTAAAATGACGATTTTGCCCCCCAAATGTAAAATTACAATTTCATCATATGGCATTAATTTTAAGGGGCAAAACAATCATTTTGTTAAAAAAACTAACGGAATCTTAACGGTCAATAGACGGAAGTGGAAAAATGTAAAGAATTGTAACTTCAGGTGTAATTCAAGCAAAAAAAAAAAAAGGAATTGTGTATTTTTTAAAAAGTCCAAAACATTAGGTGTTCGGTGGATAATTTCCCCATAAAGAATAAAAGCAAGTGGCACTTGACATTGAGAAAATCAGAAAAAATGAGAGATTATTAAGTTAAGATTCTTGATGTTATTAACCTTTAGTTAGGGTTGGGCAACTTCGGATTCAGATTGAATTTAGATGAATCAGATCAGATTTTAGATGGTTCAGATTGGAAAAAAAGCCATCCGATTCCAATCTGAACCTTAAATCTGATTCGATCCAATAAGAAATAAATAAGATCGGATTTGGATTAGATGAATATTTCAGATAAATTTGGATTTGGATTTGTTTGAATTAAATTCGAATTTGCATTTTTTTAGCTATTTTCATAAAAGAAATCTTAAAATTTATAATTAATGAGAATAAAAGTAACCAATTAATCAATTATATCGAAGGCTAGACCTACCCAAGCAATATAATATTTTATATGATGCCATTCCCAAAGCATTTTCAAGTTATTAAATTGAAGGAATATGCATAGTATCTAATTGGAGAAAGAGAGAGAGCGCAAGAATGGCAAGCGAAGAAGAAAGTGCAGTGAAGGAGCCTTTCGATCTCATAAGATTTAGTCTCGATGAGCGCATCTATGTCATGCTTTGATCCGAAAATGAACTCTACAACAGACTCCAGAACATCATATGCTCATCTGGAACATTGATGGCTTGTGGTGTGCAATTGTTTGGCCGAACATCAATGATGATCAAGATACAGTTGGGATCATTTGGGTTGTGTTGTCTCGTCGTGGGTGAATTGGGGAGCTTAAAGCCTTAAATGTTGTGGCTGATTTTTGGGAATTAGGTTTCAATTTAGGATTCTGACTTCTATCAATTGGCTTTTATATTTTGTTAATTTGTATTTTATTTTTTATTCACAGCTGCTTATATTTTGTTTCTTACATTTTATATTTTGTTTTTTCTAAGTAACATTGCAATCTGATCGGATTATTTGGATTGACCTAAATTCAATCTGATTCGAATCAAATTGGATTTAATTGCACAAATTTTATTTGATCGAATTTGAAACCAAATCTGAATCTGATCCAAATTTATTCGGATTGGATCAGATCTATCCAAATTCGATCCGATGCCCATCCATACCTCTAGTGTTATTTAGAGAAGAATTTGTGATGTAATCCCATTAGTAAAGTATAAGATTATATCGGACTATGGTCCCGTGATTTTTTCTAATTTAGGTATTCAACATAAAAACTTGTATCTCTTATGGGTGATTTATTGCTTTAAATTGTGTTGGTTTATTTTCTGCCTATCAATTTGTGGTACACATTCTGTTTTAATAACATAAAGAGGGAAAACATTTATTTTCACTTAATTTGAATTGCTTGTGTGGGTTTCTTTCCAACAAAGTGATATCGAGTGTCATATTGTGTGTTCTTTTTATTACTTGTGTTGTTAAGATGAAGGAGTCCTTGGTATATATGATTAAATTGAAGTTACGAAATGATGGTATTTGGAAGTCTAGAATAGAGGAACTGCTGTACATGAAAGACTAAAGTAAACCCATTAAAGGCGAAAAAGTTAGACTACTTAATTTAAATGATAAGAAATGGGCTTAATTAAACCAAAAGCCCGTGGGTACTATTAGTTCATATTGATCAAAGTTGTACTACCATGTTGTGAAAGAACCCAGGGCTGATGTTCTGTAGAGGAAATTGGAAACAATTTATAGGTAGCTGACAATACAGAACAAAACCAATCTAATAAAAAAACTTGTTAACTTGAAATACAAGGAGGGGCACAGTATAACTAAACACACTAGGGAGTTTTAGGGGTTGCTTGATTGATTGACTACTATGAAAATGATTTTAGATGATGAATTACAAGTATTGTTGCTACTTAATTCTTTACATGATAGCTGAGAGACATTAGTGTGTCAATGAATAATTCAACACTGAATTAGAAATTAACTTTAGATATAGTTATAGATAAGCTGAGGAATGAATAATCTAAAAGAAAGAATGTTGACATAGTTTTGTTCGAGTCATATGCACTTGTTTCAGAAAAGTAAGAAAGGTAGGGGAAAAGCCAAGTTAGAAATTTCTATCAGCAAAACAATGATAACCCAGAGGAAGATCAAAGTCTTAGAAGAGAAAAATGAAATGCTTTTATTGTCAGAAAATAGGCCATATAAAAAAGGAGTGTAGATTGTGGAAAAGAGATTAGGAAAAAAGAAAAGGGTAATGCTTAAAAATATGACAAAAAGAACACTACAGCTATAGTTGATAGTGATATGGATATTGTTTATGATAAGACCTCTGTAAATCTAACTTACCATACCAGTTATTGGGAGATTGATTTAGATGTTTTGTTTCACGTTACTTACATTGTGATTACTTCATATCCTGCATTAATTGTGATTCTGGCTATATTCGGATGGCAAATGAGGAGGCATCCAAGATTGTGGGCATAAAAGATACTTGCTTTGAAACGAGCATTGGTTGTAAGTTGTTGTTTAAAGATGTCAGACATGTACTAGATATTCGACTTAATTTGACCTATATAGGTAAGCTTGATGATTATGGTTATACTAATTAATTGGGTGAAGGAAAATAGAAGCTTACCAAAGGCTCCTTAATGTCATTTAAGGGGAGGAAAATGAACACTCACTATATGTTAAAAACTAAGATCAAGAAAAAAAAAGTAAATGTGCTTGTAAAATTTTTTAAGACATGGCACAAAAGGCCTGGTCACATTAGTGAGAAACTGTTGGAAACTCTTGCTAAAAAATGATTTCTTTATAGCTTTGCAGGTATGTCCTTCAAGACTTGTGTTAATTATTTAGTTAAAAAAACACAAAGAGTAGCTTTTAAAAGCTTTTCTCTATTTGGAAAGTAGCATATCTTTGATTTGATTCACACTAATATTTGCATAATGAAAACTAAATCAATATGAGGTGCACTTTATTTTGTAATTTGTATTGATGATTGTTCTAGAAAAGTGTAGGCTCTTGCTTTGAAATCTAAAGGCCAAGTGTCTAATATGTTTAAGTTCTTTTATGTTTATGTTGAGAGAGATATATGAAGAGAATTAAAATGTGCTAGGATAGACAATGGTGGTGAGTACAGAGGACCATTTGAGTAATATTTAAAATCTTATGGAATCAAATTTGAAAAGATTGTACCAAAAACCTTTCAACAGAATGGTGTTATAGAAAAGATGAATAGAACAATTGAAGAATGGATTAGGTGTATGTTTTCTGATGCCATGCTTCTAAAATCATTTTAGGCAAAGGCTATATGTATTGCAGTTGATTTGATTAACCTGTCTCTTTCAGTTCTTTTAGATAGTGATGTACTTGAGAGAGTTCATACTGGAAAAGACGTTTCTTATAAACACTTGAAAGTGTTTGATTGCAAAGCACATGTTCATATCTTTAAAGATGAGAGATCAAAGCTTGAGGATAAAGGCAAAGAATGTATTTTCTTATGATATGGACATGAAGAATTTAGGTACAGATTATAAGATCCAGGGGTAAGGAAGCTGATCAGAAGTAGAAATGTTATGTTTCTTGAAGATCAGGTAGTTGGTGATGAAAAGAGAAAGTGATGAGCCTTCTATTATTTTAACTTCAGTTTCTTCACTTATAGTTCATGATAATCATAGAGAATTTAAATGATAGTCTAAGTGAATTAGTTTAGCAAGTACCTTTAGAACCACCGCACCATTAGTTGAGACAGAATTAAAGAGATTCGCTAGAGAACAAGGACTTTCTACTAGATATCCTTTATATGAGTGTGTGACGCTTACAGATGGAAGGGAGCTAAAATGCTTTAAAGAAACTATGTTTCATAAGCATAATAGTGATTGTGTTAAAGCCATGCAAGAGAAGATGAAATCTTTAAATGAGAACTATACTTATGACTTAGTAACGCTTCCTAACGGAAAGAGGACACAAAAAAAATAAATAGATTTACAGGTTGAAGACCGAAAACAACTCATAGCATCGGTACAAGACTAGATTAGTTGTGAAAGGTTTTGGTTAGAAGAAAGGTGTTGATTTTAAAAAAAATATTTTCTTTTGTGGTGAAAATAAGTAGTTCTGGGAATAATAACAATCTTGAATTTAAATATTGAACAAATTGATATAAAGACAACTTTCTTGCATAGTGACTTAAAAGAGAAAATATATATGGAGCAACTTGAAGGGTTTAATATCAAAGGCAAACAATACTTTATATGCAAATTAAAGAAAAGTTTGTGTGGGTTGAAATAGGTACCAAGACAGTGGTACAAGAAGTTTGATTCTTTCATAAAGAATCATGGTTTTAGCAAAACTATGCCTTACCATTGTGTTTTCGTGAAGAAGCTTGATGATAATGAATTTATCATTTTTTTGCTTTATATGGATGGCATATTGATTGTTGGCTATGATGTTAGTAAAATTAATAATCTGAAGAAAGAGCTTAGCAAGTCTTTTGCAATGAAGGACTTTGTTGACCATTGTTGGCCATTAAAGAATCATGGTTTTAGGAAGACTATGATTGACCATTGTGTTTTCGTGAAGAAGTTTAGTGATAATGATTTATCATTTTTCTGCTTTATATGGATGGCGTGTTGATTATTGGTTAGAATGCTAGCAAAATTAATAATATGAAGAAAGAGTTTAGCAAGTCTTTTGCAATGAACGACTTTGTTGGCCATTGTTGGCCATTAGAGAATCATGGTTTTAGGAAGACTATGATTGACCATTGTGTTTTCGTGAAGAAGTTTAGTGATAATGATTTATCATTTTTCTGCTTTATATGGATGACATGTTGATTGTTGGCTATGATGCTAGCAAAATTAATAATATAACGGAAGAGTTTAGCAAGTCTTTTGAAATAAAAGACTTTGTTGGCCATTGTTGGCCATTAGAGAATCATGGTTTTAAGAAGACTATGTTTGACCATTGTGTTTTCATGAAGAAGTTTAGTGATAATGATTTATTTTTCTGCTTTATATGGATGGCATGTTGATTGTTGGTTAGAATGCTAGCAAAATTAATAATATGAAGAAAGAGTTTAGCAAGTCTTTTGCAATGAACGACTTTGTTGGCCATTAGAGAATCATGGTTTTAGGAAGACTATGATTGACCATCGTGTTTTCGTGAAGAAGTTTGGTGATAATGATTTATCATTTTTCTGCTTTATATGGATGACATGTTGATTGTTGGCTAGGATGCTAGCAAAATTAATAATATGACGGAAGAGTTTAGCAAGTCTTTTGTAATAAAAGACTTTGTTGGCCATAGAGAATCATGGTTTTAGAAAGACTATGTTTGACCATTGTGTTTTCATGAAGAAGTTTAGTGATAATGATTTATCACTTTTCTACTTTATATGGATAGCATGTTGATTGTTGGTTATGATGCTAGCAAAATTAATAATTTGAAGAAAAAGTTTAGCAAGTCTTTTGCAATGAACGACTTTGTTGGCCATTAAAGATCATGGTTTCAGGAAGACTATGTTTGACCATTGTGTTTTCGTAAAGAGGTTTGGTGATAATGAT
Organism: Luvunga scandens; assembly: GCA_030449905.1. Classification (NCBI taxonomy): domain Eukaryota; kingdom Viridiplantae; phylum Streptophyta; class Magnoliopsida; order Sapindales; family Rutaceae; genus Luvunga; species Luvunga scandens. The sequence goes on along the minus strand of JASUUG010001097.1, from coordinate 524,627 downwards.
TTATCATTTTTTTGCTTTATATGGATGACATGTTAATTGTTGGCTAGGATGCTAGCAAAATTAATAATCTGAAGAAAGAGCTTTGCAAGTCTTTTGCAATTAAGGACTTGGGACCGACAAAATAGATTTTTAGCATGAAGACTTCCCATGATAAAAAATCAAGGAAGTTGTGGTTATATCAAAAAGCATATGTTGAAAGGATTCTTGAAAGATTTAACGTTGACAAAGCAAAATCTATTTGTTCTCCACTTACAGGCTATTTCAAGCTTAGTTTCAAGCATTGTCCTACAAATGAGAAAGAGAAGCAAGAGATGAGATCTTTATGCTTTCGTAGTTGGCAATTTGATGTATGCCATCGTTTACAAAACTAGATATTACTCATGCAGTTGGTATAGTCAGTTGGTTTCTCTCCAACCTTGAGCAAAGAGCATTGGATAGCAATAGAGCGGAGTCTAAGATATCTTAGAGGCACTTCAAGAGCATGTTTATGTTTTGGTGGCAAAAAACCTGTGTCATAAGTGTACATAAATGCTGATATGACAGAGGATGTTGATTCCAAAAAATCCCTATTAGGATATTTGCTCATCTATATGAGGGAGTAGTATCATGACAGTCCAGATTTCAACAATGTATTACTTTGTCTGCCACTAAAAAGAAATCTTGTAGGCAAAGAATTTCCTGTAAGAGTTGGTAGTGAAACAAGACAACTATATTGCATATTAGGACAATCAGATCTTGGCAAAGAGTTTGGCACATAATTCAAATTCCAAGCATATTGATGTGAGGTATCATTGGATATGAAACGTGCATGAGAAGAAACAGTGGTAGTTTAAGAAGATTCAAACCATAAAGATTGGGTTAGATATAATGATAAAGTCATTGCCTAAGGAGAAGCTGAAAAGCTATAAGCGGATAGCAGGCTTAGTGGTGCCCTACACATGATTTGTAGGGAAATTTGTTGGTTTTATCTTATTTAAGGCCTAAAGGCCTAAAGTCCAAAAGATTTGCTTGATGTACATTTATCATTAAGCTTTGTACTTGGATGAAATTTGCCATTAAAAGTTGGTTTGAAAAACACGTAATGAAATTTTCCATCAAAAGTTAGTTTGAAAAACACAAAATATAAAGAATAAAAGCAAGTGGCATCTAACATCAAGAAAAGCAAAGAGAGAGAGAGAAAAAAAAAAAGAACAATGACGTGCTTTGAGAATTGAGGGCAAGGTTTTCAATCTTTGATTGGATAATTGGAAAGAAAATTTAACTTTTTCTTCTCCTAAATTTAGAGGATAAGTTCTTGGTATCGCTTTCTACAATCCTCTTGGTCTTGATTTTTATTTTATCCTCTCGTTAGCTATTATTTGATATATCCATTTGTTAGAGAGACAATTATTAGGTTGTTATTATAAGCTAAGATTATTGATATTGTTAATGTTATTAGGTTCTAGTGTTATCTAGAGAAGAATTTATGCTATAATCACATTAATATAGTGGAAGTTTATATCAGACTACGGCCTCGTGGTTTTTTCCAAATTGGATTTTCCACATCTCGTGTGAGTGATTTATTGCTTTAGATTATGTTGGATTATTTTTTACTTGCTAATTTGTGGTACACATCCCATTTTAATCACATAAAAAGGGAAATAGTTTGTTTTAAAGGTAATTTGTAACTGCTTATATGGGTTCTTTTCCAACAAATAAACACTCAACTATGAAAAAGAAACACAACATACTAGCAGTACAATAAGAAAAATTAGATCGTAAGTTTTAATTATGAGGAGATCTTATGGTTGTTATGTTTATTTATTGAGAAAATAGCTACAAAAATTTTGGAGAGTAACTAAACTAAATTGACTTTTTTTAATAAACTTGATGCACTACACATATGTACAATCTAAGTATTTATACTAACTCTAATTACAAGGTTAACAAACTAAGGTATTTACAAGTGATCAAACTCATTTGGTATCAGCTTAAACTAACTCTACAATTCAACACACTGGCTTGGCACTACAATAAATTATTCTGGTACAGTAAGCACACTGAAAGTAAAGGTGAGCTTGAGCTTAACTAGATGAGCACTCTTAATATAACTGTTTAACTTAATCATTTAGATAACACATTTAGCTTGTGTTTGAAGTAATTGAACTTGGGTGATGTTAATGATTTTATCATAACATCTACTATTTATTTAAGGGTATTATCTAATTTTAAGTTGGTTACTAAGAACTTTATTCTTACAAAGTAAATGTCTATCTCAATGTGCGTGGCCTTTGTGTAGTGTATAAGGTTTTTAGCAATAGCAATTGCACTTTCACTATCACTCCATAAGATTAGAGGTGGTAACTTTAGAAAACTAAGTTATAATAACAGTAACTATAACCAAATTAATTTTAAAGTAAAAAAGTGCTGTGTACTCATTTTCTGTACTTCACTTAGCGAAGATGCGTTACTTCTTGAAAGCCTAAGAAATCAAATTATTGCCAAGATAGATACAATTAGTATTTATTTATCTCTTATCATCCACAACTCTACCCAAATTAACATTTATAAATCCATTAAACTCAATGCTCTCCTCTTTTATAAAGTGCAGACCATGATTGTTAAAAACTTGTAAGTGCCTTAAGATCATTTTGCAAGCTTACCAGTGTTGAAGTGTAGGACATGTTAAGTATTGACTAAGCTTGTGACTGAATTTGCAATATTAGGTCTAGTTATGGTAACATACTATAAACCACCCATTAAACTTTTATAGAGTGTAGGATCTTCAAATGGTTGTCCCAACATACCTTTTATTTCCAACTTAAAACTTAAAGTGCTTAGTCTATAAAAAGCTTTACAATTTTTCATAAAAATTGTAAAAAGACTTGATTTAAGAGAGGTTTTATTACAATATTGTTCGTTAGTCCTAATTTAGCAGCTTTATAGATTTTTTTTGCAAAGCTAAATGATATAGAAGTGTTTAAAGAATTACCATATTTGGAGATTGACAATGAAGAAAAATGTGAACATTTAGAAAGGTTATTCAAAGAGCGAAGTAAAAGTCAAGATTAACTGTCCAATTTTTCAAATTAATTGTATTGTTCTAGAAATAGATAAATTAAGGTCACAACTGTAAAAAAAATTCTGCACAAGGCCACAAGTTTTGAATTTACTGGCATTAATGCATCAAAGTTTGACTAATAGCTTTATATAACTGGAAAGCTCTTTGAGTCAGGAGTTTAATGAATTTTACGTTGTTTGATTTGGAGTTTTTAACATCAAGATATGACTAAAAGAGTGTTGATTGTTCACATTTGCCAATCAAACTGACATAAAAGTCAAATTGTGTTTTGCTTTGTTCTTTTCCAGCTTATGATAGCTAAGACATTTAATTCAAGTTTGATTCAAATTTTAAATGATAGAGATCTCATCCTAAGCTTGGAGGGATGTTCCAAGTTACCTATATAAAGGTATTAGGTTATAACTTGTGAAAGGGATGTGATTTTGAGAGTGTAGCATAGAAGAGTTCTCTTTTAGAGTTTTTTTTTTTTTGTAACTTTGTATCTCTTAGGTGTCCCTTAGAGTGGTGAGTTAAGAAGCCCTGTATCTCTTGTAGGATATCATTGGATGATGAATATTTGTATCCTTTTGAGTGGCAAGCTCTAGTGAGTTAAAGAGTCATGTATCTCTTATAGGACATTATTGGATAGTGAATTATCTATATGTTGTTGTAATCCTCTTGAATGGTGAGCTTTTATACTTACCTTGTCTATGTGTATGTGTTTTACTTAGCATGAAAAGTTTAGTTTATAATTAGGCCATTGTCAGATTTGGTATCAAAGCTTTAGGCTTCGTAAACCATGGCAATTCATCATGAAAGTGGCCTAAATGTTAAAGAAACTCCTCGTTATGAGAGAGACTTGGATGATATTGTAAAAGAAGATTTAAGAAGACAAGCACAGTAACTTCAACAACATCTACAACAACTTAAAGTAACTGAGGAGCTGTTTTCTATCGAAATTTAAATAATCAAGCTTCAAATAATGATGATCATAACTTCAATCCTTTCCATAATGTTCAAGACCCTTACAGTGGCTTCAATCCTCATTCTCAAGATTGAAGGCATGATAAACCTTATCAATCCTTTGATATTGCGGTCAATATTCTAGAATTTGAAGGAAGGATGCAACCTGATGAATTTCTAGATTTGGCTTCACTCAGTTGAGAAAGTTTTTGGCTATAAAGATTTCTTGAACAATAAAAGGTGAAATTTATTGCTCTAAAACTAAGAAAACATGCTTTTTGTAGTGGGAAAACCTTAAAAGGCAAATAGCTTGAGAAGGAAAGAACAAGATCAAGAAGTGGGAAAGATGAAAAGGGAGTTTAAGAGAAAAATTTTACCTAACAATTATAAGCGAGACATTTTTCTTAAGTTTCATAATTTAAAGCAAAAAGACCTATCCATTGAAGAATATATTGCCAAATTTGAACAACTTATGATGAAATGTGATATTATGAAATTAAAAGAATAAGCCATAGCTTATTATCTTAAAAGTTCAAAAATAGAAATTGCGAACACGTTCAGTTTCAACCTTGCTAGACTTTCTAAGACGTTTACAAGCTTACCTTAAAAGTAGAAAGGTAACAAAAAGGAGGCTCATAATAATAGTTCATGAACTTTCACGAGATATGATTTGTTTAACCGAATTCATCCTACTTCTTTAAAGGAAAATTCAGCTGCAAAATCCTTTTCTAGAGCACCTAAAGAGGTGAGGTTGATGGCAACATGAAGCAGCTAACAAGTACTTTAAACACTAATTCTCGTTGTTGCTTTAAGTGTCAAAGGTATGAACACATCGCTTCTAATTATCCAAATAGAAGAATTATCACTTTTGTTGAAGAATAAAGTGATGGTAGTGATGAAGCTGACGTTGAAAATCCAAATGATGAAGATAAAAAGTTATATATGCTAATAAAAGAGAGTCTTTTATCCTTCTTAGAGCTTTAAGTTCTAACCTACAAAAGATGAAGAATATTGGCTTCAGAAAAGTATTTTCCACACCAAATGCACTTTTAATGGAAAAGTATGAAACATAATCATTGATGGTGGTAGCTTTGCGAATGTAGTAGCTTATGAAATGGTGGACAAGCTGAAACTCAAGGTCGAGATACATCCATATCCTTACAAGCTTTCTTGGCTTTAAAAAGGAAATGAAATAAAGGTTAATCAACGTTGCCATTTTTTATTGGAAAAAATTATAACTATGAGGTTTGGTGTGATGTTGTACCAATGGATGCTTGTCATTTACTTTTTGGTTGTCTATGGCAATATGATCATAAGGTTATTTACGATGGTAAAAAAGGCACCTCCTTCTTCATTAAAGATGGTGTGAAAGGTACTTTGGAATCTTCAAAATAGAAATTACTCTTAAGCCTTCAAAAAGAGCAAGGTGTAATTTACTTACTTTTGGTCAAAGTAAAAAAGAGTTGAACAAAATTGAAAAGGCTTTTTCCTACTATTAATGGAAGAAAATAATAGCACTTGTGAGCTGTCATTAGTTATGCAACACCTTTTCGAAGAATTTAAAGATATCATTCCTGATGAGATTCTTTTTGGTCTTCTAAAAATGAGAGACATACAATATCAAATTGATTTAGTTTCTAGAGCCATCTCATTCAACAAGGTAGCATATAGGATTAGCCTAAAAGAGTATGAAGAACTTTAAAGACAAGTAGACAAGCTTTTGACAAAAAAGGTTTAATAAGAGAAAGCTTGAGTTCCTGCATTGTCCTTACACTTTTAGTGCCTAAGAAGGAGGGTTCTTTGCATATATGTGTTGATAATAAAGCAATAAACAAAATTACAATTGGTTATTGCTTTCCTATCCTATGCCTTGATGGTCTTCTTGACCACTTCCACAGTGAATTAATTTTTTCCAAAATTGATCTTCGTAAAGGATATCATCAAATCCAAATATGAACTGGAGATGAATGGAAGATAGCTTTTAAAGCAGAAGATGGCCACTATGAATGGATGGTGATGTTGTTCAGACTTTCCAATGCACTTAGTACTTTTATGCATCTCATGAATCATGTTTTCAAACCATTCATTGGTAGATTCATGGTTGTCTACTTTGAGGGATCAAAAGCTTTATGACAATTTGAACAAATGCAATTTCTTTAGTGATAGCCTTATCTTTTAGGCTATGTTGTTTCAAGAGATGGGATTAAGATGGATCTTAGCAAAGTATAAGCAAATTTAAATTGGCCAACTCTTAGAACTCTTCACGATATTCGAAGTTTTGATGGTTTGGCTTCCTTCTACTGGTAATTTATTAAAGGTTTTAGCTCAATTATGACTCATATTATAGAGTGCTTTAAAATAGGTACATTCAAATGGATAAATAAAGCTCAAAAGAGTTTTGAACTCACCAAGAAGAAAGTAACTGAGGCTCTTTTTTTTTCTAAATTTTGATAAACTTTTTAAAGTTAAGTGTCATACTTCAAATGTGAGAATTGGTGTTGTCTTTAGTTAAGAAGGCAAACTAATTGTTTATTTTAGTGAGAAATTAAATGATTCTCGTCAAAGGTATTCCACTTATGATCAAAAGTTTTATGCAATTTGTTGAGCTTTAGATAATTGAAGTCAATATCTTCTTCTAAAGCCTTTTATCCTTTGCTCCGACCATGGAGCTTTGAAATTTATAAATAGCCAACACAAACTCAATAGGCGACATGCTCATTGGATTAAATTTCTACAAGCTTTGCACTTCACAATCAAGCATATCATGAGCTTAAAATGTGGTAGCAAATGCTTTAAGCTGAAAAAATTCCTTGATATCTTCAATTCAAGTGAAAGTTATTGGTTTTAAAATTTTGAAAGAACTTACAAGAGTGATCCTTCTTCTCCAAGGCTTTGAGGCATGCAAAAATAGCACTCATCAACAATTTTATTTCATGATGGTTATCTTTTTAAAGATAATAAACTATGCATTCCACAAGGTTCATTTTGAGAGTCAATAATTGTAGATTTACATAGTGGTGGTCTTAGAGGGCATTTTGGAAGAGATAAAACTCTTTATCTTCTTCAAGAAAAGTTTTATTTGTAAAAAATGAAGAAAGATGTTTCAAGAAGAAGAGTTCGACCCAATGTTTTATTTCTGTTCTAGTTAAACCTGATTCAACATTAAAAGTGTATTTATTTTTTTCTGATAATTGAATGCTTTTGTCGTGTGCAATGGTGTAAAATTTTTCATGTGGCAAAAGTCATGATCAAAATAATAGTTTGTATATTATACTTCCAGTTTCAACCTCTCTTTCGGAAGATGTAAGTATGGATTTTGTTATGGGTTTTCCAAGAACACAAAGAAACAAAGATTCTATCATGGTTATTTTCTTTCGTTTCTAAAAAAAGGCACATTTTGTTCCTTGTAACAAGACTCTAGATGATTCATATGTGGCTGACCTATCTTTTTAAAAGATTGCTAAACTTCATGGTATTCCAAAATCAATTCTTTCTTATCGTGATTTAAAGTTTTTAAGTCACTTTTGAAGGACTTTTTAGAGAAAACTTGGAAGGAGACTTAATTTTAGCTCTTCTTATCATCCTTAAATTGATGGTCATATAAAAGGCACCAATAGGAGTTTGAGAAATCTTTTTAAAAGTTATACAAGGAAGAATATTTGGCAATAAGACCTCATCTTAGCTCAGATTGAATTTGTTGACAATTGCAACACAAGTCAAATCCTTTAAGCCCATTAGATCTAGTTCCTTTTCAAACTACTCAACCGTTTAGTAGAGATGCTGAAGAATGAGTAAAAAAATCAAGAAGATGTAAGGAGAAGTCAGAATAAAGATCAGGAAGCAAAATGAGAAATATCAAAAGAATGCCAACAAACACTAAAGACATGTAGAATTTCAAGAAGGTGTTTTAGTGTGGATTCATCTCAGAAAAGAAAGGTTCCTATAAGATAATTTTTTCAAACATGAACCAAGAGCTGATTGTCTATCAAAAGTGTTGAAAAGAATTGGTTAGAATGCCTAAAAAATTGATTTGCCTAAAAATTTTAGTATTTTGGAAACCTTTAACATTTGTGATTTATCCTCATGTATTAAAGAAAATGAAGATTTAAACTCAAAGATAAGTTTTTCTCAACCAAGAGATATTGGCAAAGGAGTGTTTAAAGACTAACCATGTTTGAAGATTGGCAATGAAGAAGAATGTAAACATCTGGAAAGGTTAGTCAAGAAGGAAGCCAAAGTCAAGATTAATTGTCCAGTTGTTCAAATTAACTATAATGTTTTAAAAATAGATTAAATTATATATTATATATGGTTGAAAAGATAATTTTATCTAGTTTTTAACAAACTTTACAGAATGAAATTTGGATATCTCTTCCTAAAGATATTTAAGATTTAGTTAGCAAAGGTTATAGCAATAAAAAATTATGCACAAGGCCATAAGTTTTGAATTTACTAGCATCATTGCATCAAGATTTAACTAATAAGCTTCAAATTACTAGAAAGCTCTTTAAGCCAGGAGTTTAATGAACTTTAAGGTGTTTAATCAGGGTTTTTTTTTTAAATCAAGATATGATTAAAAGAGTGTTGACTACTCACATTTGCTAATCAAATCGACCTTCAAGTCAAATTGTGTTCTGCTTTGTTTTCTTCCACAGCGAAGACCTTCAATTCAAGTTTGATTTAAATTCTAAATAATAGATATCTTATCCTAAGCTTGGAGGAATGTTCCAAGTTACCTATATAAAGGTATTTGGTTGTAACTTATGAGAGGGGCATGATTTTGAGAGTCTAGCTAAAAAGTTCTCTTTTAGAGTTTTTTCTTTAAACTTTGATCTCTTAGGTGGATTCCTTAGAGTGGTGAGTTAAGAAGCTTTGTATCTCTTGTAGAATATTATTAGGTGGTGAATATCTATATACTATCGTAATCTTCTTGAGTGGTGAGCTTTTGTACTTGCCTTATCTATGTTTATGTGTTTGACTTAATATTAAAAGTTTAGTTTACAATTAGGTTCTTGTCACTAAACAAAGTCTTTGTTTTTTTAAAAAGAACTTACTGTATATAAGATTGCAACTTCAAGGTGTTTTCTAGAATGCAAAGATGTGCATGGTCTAATAGTAAAGCATTAATCATCTTGACCTCTTCACCTCCCAAAGGCTTTTTGATTGTATAATTAACCGTATAATTAGGTGGTAGTCCAAGGAAATCATGATTCAAGGCATATTCAATATAAAATTCAAGTGCATCCTCTACAATGCAACATTCAGCAGTGCAATCCTCAAGCTGATAATGGTTATGAACATAACCCTTTAGCAATTTCACATTTCTCTTAAATAAACACATCCAGCAAAAGTGAACCGATCCACATAATTGGAATTAGTCAATAAGATAGATTGTCAGATTGACCATTATTAAAAAAAAAAAAGAGGAAGAATTGCTTAAACAAGCGCATGGTAACAAAATGATCATTTTTTAATTTATTAAGAGATTCTATTTCTAGCACCTTACTACATAGTAAATTGAAGTATACGCTCATCCTAGTGAAATCTTTCTAATCTTTTCTAACAAGGAGTCAAGGATTATTAAGGGTAATAATTATTGCATACAATCATGAGACTTAAAACTTTAAAGTTGACAATCATCAATCGAAACATGATTCCTAAAATTAGAAAAATAACCTTCTAGAACTTTGGTTTCTTGCAAAGTTTCACATAATTTATTTTTCTCATCTTTACTTATAGTGAAAGTATTGTAGGCATGGAATTGTTTTCATTTCATAAGGAACTAATTTGTCATCAATCTTCATTTTCATAAGATCTTTTTTGGCTTTGACCCATTTTTTTTCTTTCTGTGTTGATGAAGGAATGTGCTATCTACACTACCACACATATTTTTCTCAATATGCATAACATCTACATTTGGTGAACTAACAAATTTGTTAATAATCTAAATAAAAAAATAATTTTCTTTTGAACATTTTCTCAAGATCATCATTATAATAATCATGTTTTAGCCTGTTACCTCGTGCTTCCCACTCTATGGGAGGGCAATTGGCTCAGGTTAAGCTAAATTAAACTGAATTCAAAATAAATTTCAGGCTTATTTTAGTTTGATTTAATCTTAAAACCAAAACGGTTGAAAATTAGAACATGTTTAGCTTTAATTTCAGTTTAGGTTCGACATTATATGTGTGTGTGTGTGTGTGTGTAGAAGCTTCTCTCCTCTCATGTCACGCACATAGACGGCATTTTAAAATCCTTAACTAATTCTTCTATTCTCTTTTTTGCTAGTGGCATAAGCACACTACACAAGTGTGCAACACCGTTAATGGCCACAATCACGGCCCTACTCCCTCACTCTTACACCTTCACTCACATACACCTATACACTGTCGATGCCTGAGGTTGTCGCCTATTATTTTTGTCTCAGCATTACAACTTTTAGCCCAATTGCCATCTCTTCCACCTTTGTTGACTACTATTGTTGACTCATTTTCAATCCATCAAGGTTATTTATTATTATTATCATCATCATCATCATCATCATCATCATCATCATTGAAAACAACAACTGTGAAAAGTCAACAATTGACCTTGAAGCTATATTAGCATACCACCTAAATTATTTCCAATATGTAGCCATTTAATGTGAGAAATGAGCTAGATTTATTAAGTTGGCAAAATGATTATGCAAAAGATTGTCAGAGCTTAGAAGAATGGCATTTCTAAAAGCTTTGCAATGATTGCATATTGATTGCTAGATATGTCGATCAATTTTATTTTATTTTTTGTTTCCTCGTGCTGCCTTTCTAGCTTAGTGATTGTTTTTCATTGATTGTATATAAATAGGCAACACCTTAGTAATTCAAATTATTCAAGTTTTCCATCCATTATTAGTGCTTATGGTTTATCTTTTGCTTGTTAACATAAGCAATTCTTTGTGAATTTAAGTTGGTATTAGAGCACCGTCTTTAAGCTATGGCAAGCAATAACAACACACAAACAAAAATGAATCCAAGAGAGCAAGTAGATAACATGAATCAAAATCAAAATCCACCACAAAATATTGAGCATCAAAGCTCAAGCATTAACCCCAGAAATACAATAGCAACGAACACATCTCTTGCTCAGTACATTGACAATAATACCTATGTTTTCACCACTCTTATCAAGTTGATCCGAAACAACTTTATGCTTTGGACATCACACGTTATCTCAAGCATTAAAGCTAATGAACATAAAGTGTTTATAGATGGAAATCATGTTTGTCCTGATAAAGTTTTCATGAACCATAGACCAAATCAAACGAAAGCAACAACACCTAACCTTGAGTATAAGATCTATAAGAAACAGGACTATATTCTCTTAAGTTTGCTATTATTATCACTTAATGAAGGGGTTTTAGACATTATGGTAGATTGTTCTACCTCTTTTGAGGTATAGACAACTCTTACTAATTAATTTGGTGTAAGAACAAGAGTCAGAATACTGCATTTTAGAACCGAAATTCAAACTACTAAAAAAAAAAGCTCACTCATCATCAATTTTATTACTCTAGGATGAAATCCATGTTAAAAGCGTTTAAAAATAACATGAGTCATGATGATTTTATAATGTGTGTACTAGCTAATATGGGACTTGAGTATGACTTAGTGGTTACTAATATTTCTTTAATGCAAGATAGCCCCTTACTTGTAGAAGTTTATGGCATGTTATTTAGCCGGAAATATAAAACTAAACAAAATCTTAGTTTGAGTAATATTGAGGCTAATTTTGCACAAGTGAGAAATGGGAATAAACTAGGGTAATAATGATATCACTTGCAAATACCAACTTGTTATAATGTTTAAAAACCCTGGACAGATATCTAAGAATGATCCAAAGAGCCAAAACTCCCAAGACAACAGTAAAGGTAAGGCCTTGGCTAATAATAAAGGCTCGAATCTTAAAGGGCCATGTTAGATTTTCTAGAAAATGAGACACACTGCTATTAAATGTTGGCATAGGTTTAAGAAGAACTATATTCCACAGCTAAACAAAAGAAGAAAGCCAAAAGGTGCATATGTGGCTACAATTGATGGCCAAAGTAGTGGAGCTTGAATGTCTTAACAATGGTGCTACAAATTATATAACTAATGCCTTTGGAAACATCAGCATCAACTTTGAATATCAAGTTAATGAAAAATTAGCGATTACTAATGGTAAAAAACTCTTAATCTCTAATCTTGGTTGTTCTGTCTTACCCACTTATGATCTACACAATCACATTACCAAGAATCTTATTAGTATTGTTAAGTTATTTCATGACAATGATATTGATGTTGAGTTTAATAAATCTATTTGTTTCAATAAGGACAAGAGGCAAGGGAAAATTCTAGTGAAAAGAGTGGCTAGAAATGGGCTATATCAACTGTTGTGCTTGCCTGCTCACTTGAACAGAAATAAAACCTCTTATGCTGGCTTATTTTCTACATCTTCAGTGTCTAAGTCAATAAGTTGCATTAGCAATCTAGTGTCTATGTTGTCTTTAAATTCCAGTAGTAATGAGTCTGTCAATGTCAATGTTGAGTCGAGTTTAGCTAATAAGTCAAGTTGTAGTAGTTCAAGAGCTGTAAAGGAAATTGATCTTTGGCATTTTTAGTTGGGGTATCCTAGTGCATCTACTCTAAAAAACACTTTGCTGCTTTGTAATCAATTCAAAATAAATAAAGATATCATTCTTTCATTTTGTTGTGCATGTTAGTATAGAAAACAATCAAAACATAACTTTAAAAGCACTAAAACAAAAACCAATAAAGCATTAGAATTGATTCACGCTGACTTGAACCAACATCAATACCCTCAACTCACAGACACAGATACCATATATCCTTTGTTGATGATAAGACCAAATACACTAGGTTGTTTCTTATAACAACCAACAGAACCTGAAAATTAAAGCATTGCAAATGGATATCGAAGGTGAATTGAAAGCTATAAAACTATTTCTTGAAAGAAAATGAATAGTTCTCAGACAATCATGCCTTTATCTACATGAATAAAATGGCAAAGTTGAGAGAAAACATAGGTATGCAGTGGAAACTGGTCTTACATTGATGGCTTAAGCCAAAATGTCATGAAAATATTAACAAGAGACTTTTAGTTATGCCACCTTTATTATCAATAGAATAGTCTCACTAATACTTGAAAACAAAGCCTCATTTGAGCTACTCTATTCATTCAAACCAAACTACTCACAGATCAAAGTGTTTGGATTTGATGTTTTCCATTCTTAAGACCATATAACAAACATAAATTTGATTTTCACACCTCTAAGTGCATATGGTTGGGAGTTAGTGTCACTCATAAAGGTTATATTTCCACACATCATTTAGGTAGAATCTACATCTCAGCTAGGTGTTAAGTTCAATCGAAACTCATTTCCTTTCTCAAATGATCCCAAATTAAGCAAACCAAAGTCCACAAGTTAGAATAATTTTTTCACTTTATTTAAAAGGTTTCAAGTTGTGTCATTTTCTATTAATGGTTCTTATGGTCCTCTGAGTTAACAGTAGCTCACAATCACTCTTAAAACATCTATGAAAGCACTCAATATTCCTCAAATCTTGATCAAATGAGACCAACAGAATTTGAGTACTGACATAGTATCAAACTATCACTCACTTTTATGTTATTGACCTTACCAACTTGAGTCAAATACCTCATAAAACAATCACTCTATGACACGATCCATAGAACCAAATACTCAAAATCTCTATACTCAAAAGACTTTACCCTCACATCCTATGATAACAAGGTTCAAGGCAGGGATATTCAAGCCAAAGTTATATTAAATATCCACACAAATCTAAACTTCCTTACTACAAAATACGACAGAAGGCTTAAAAGTACCAAACTAAAAAAGGGCAATGAAAGATGAGTACAATGCCTTCATAAAGAATGAAACCTAGACCTTGATACCAAATGATTAGAATCACAAGTTGATTGGAAACAAGTGGGTACACAGAGTAAAGGAAAATCTAGATGGCACCATGAACAAGTATAAGGTTGAGGGAATAAATAAATTTTCTCTGCTCAACCTCAATTCTAATGGTTAGAAAATAAGTTTATAATAGATTCAAAATTCTGGGCTAATATGTCAGCCTATTATTCATAATAATATATTCTATTTACTTGAGGAAAAATTCTTTTGAAAGAGGTGTCATAATCAGTTGCCCTTTTATGGTGACCGGTCAGCCAACTACATGCTTTTGCATTTTAGTCCACCCAATATTTTTCTTAATTACTTAATGGCCTCGAAGACCTAGCTCAAAACTTAGAAAAATTTACAAATAAGTCCATATGGCTAAAAGAAAGTGTTTGTGATAAAAGAAAGTAAATTTCCATTTTCTTCAATCATTTTTAAAGTACATTTTCCACCAAAAAATAATTAAATAAAAGATTTAAAAATTTTGGTGAATGAATGCATTAAAGACTTTTGAGCTCATATTTGCTAATCATGTATAAATGTTGACTAGGGATGGCAAATTTTTCTAAACCTTGCCTAGACCCAAACAAACCCGAAGCATCCGAGTAAAGTTCAACCCACATCGAATGCATTAATAATGTGGATTCGATTGTAATTTTTCAAACTCGAATGTATTCAGGTACAATTTCGAGTTTAGGTGAACCCGGATTTTTGGAACCTGGACCCGGAAGACCACTGTTTTTATAATTTATTTATTAATTAATTTTTATTACTAATTAAAAATATAAAAGAAATAAGTTAAGGAGGAAAAAAAATTAAAAGCAAACAAGACAAACTCGAAACCCTAAAGCAAAACAAAACAATTACACTAGCTACCACCTTGAAGGGATGGGAGGAAGAAAACTTAAAGAAAACAAAACAATCCCCACCACCCACCTCAATCTTCATCTTCCTCCCTAACGGCTGCCACCTCAATCTTCATCTTCTTTATCCTCAACAACCAAGTTCATCATATATCATCAATTTAAATCATTGTTAGTTCATCATCCATTATCATTAAGAACGACGAACAACAACCCAACTCCACCATCATCAAATTCAATCTCATCTCTTTCTAAAGAGCAAGCTTTGTCGCTAGCTGCTAACCCCTTCTCACCGACAATCACATTTTTCACTAAACTTAACCACCCATCACCACCTTAACTACGACCTAATCAATGAAAGTAATTTTCTTTCATTTTTTTGAATTTATTTTTTAATTTTTTGTTTCTACTTAATTTCGATATTTATTAAAAAAATTTTCTTGTTGTGAATAGCCAAACAGAGCATTTTAGCACATAATATCCATATAATTGTAAATTTTATTATTAAAGTAAGCAAATTTGGTTGATATCTCATGAATTTGTCCTATTATTTTCTGCTTCTGCAATTCCAAAGATCCAAAAGTGGTAGGCATTAAGTCTATCTTCATCCAACTACTAAGTTTAAAATCCGCAATCCGGAAACCCAGATTTTTGTGGGTTGAACCCAGACAGGACCCAAGTTAAATAATCCGAGTTTATATTTGGATCCAGTAAGAAAAATTGTCATCTAGGTCCGGAACCGAAAAGGTTACACCCAAACCCAAACCTGGATTTTGCCATCCCTAATGTAGACAAACTTATTTTGCAAGAAGGATTAATAAGAATATATCATCTAATCTAGTATTTTTCAATTTTAAGTCTTAACTTGAGGAGCATGTCCTTACATCCTTTGAATTTAATCTCACAGTAATGACTTTTGACTTTCAAGAACTAATGAAATTCGAAAGTGTTTTTTTTTTTTATTATTATTATTACTCTTACCATATTGTTTGTTATTACTAAAATTGAGGTTTCTAAGTAAGGTCAACAAAATCTTTCACATTTCCGCTATATTAGATTTTTGAAATTTTAAAACCTTCGTAATTGCGTTTAGATGTGTCAAAATTGTTATATTTCATGATGGGATGATTATTGTACAAAGTAAACAGATATAGTGAAGACCATCCCACTTTAATTTTCTGATCTTCCGACATTCACGAAGAATATTCGATTGCTCAGTCTAAAAGGTCCTAAATTACGGATTTGCAAAGAGCACGTGAATTGAAAAAAATGCAACAACACATTAATTCCACATAAATTATTAGCATATGTCTCGGAAGAAGCTATACGTGCGTAATTCAAGATATACTAGCAGGGAAGAATTTCAAAATGATTTTTTTAATTTTTGTGGTTGACCCGCAAAGGCTTATACTTAAGTCCCTACTCTCTCTATATTATTATAGCGTCTGTTAAAAATTAAAGCAGATATTTCCTAAAGCATTTTGTGGTCAAAATTCACTAAGAAAAGATCTTATAGTAGAAAAATGTCGTTATCGTAGAAAGTAATCTCAATTTTACCATCAAATGGTTAATGCTCCTATATCTTGACTTCAACGAGCGTTAAAAAATAAAGGCTCCCAAAATCGAAACATCATCATTGAGAATGTAATTTTATTTTCCAATTACCATTTAAGCTTATCTTTAAGATCTAATTGGTGTGCCTTCTTTTTCAAAAGGAAACAGCTGAGACTCCAAAAAAAAAAAGGTGGCAATAAATTTTATCACAATCATAGGTCAATGACCTTCGTGGCTTTTAAGCACATATCATACATGTTCAGACTGTACTTTTAATGGCCAACAAAATATGATTAATTGTTGAAACAATAGTTTCAACTTAGCCTTAATGATGCTGGGAATCACACTTTTGTGAAACAAATATATTAGGTAATTAATCAAGCTGAGGGACCCTAAATTAGTAGTTGTACGTGACAAGTCACTAGGTGATTGGAGTGGAAAATTCTAGTAACTAATAATTGCTTCAAAACAATTCAATACCAAATTCCTTTTCTGTAAAACAAAGAGGTGAAAGCAAAAGGGGGATCTCACCATCAATGTTTTGGCCCACGCCCAACTGATCAATAAACATGTCCCAGACCCAGATCCGCCGGAATCGTGTTTCTTCTTTGACCTATCATCATTTTAAATTTTTCAGAAGAAAAATCCTAAACCAAACAATTACATGTGTGTTGTACCGAGATTTTAACTTTCCACGTGAAAATTTTGAAAGTGATGGTCGATGGCTACTGATGAGTGCCTGTTGATGATAATTTGTTGGTAAGTTTGTTCAGAGATTAGTTGATTATGCAACACTAATTTTCTTCATCTCAGTAATTTTAATTTCACTAATTATTATAACCTATAGCAGTAATGCCATAATGGTTAATAAGAAAAAAACAGCTGTATATAATTTGTAAAAACTGTTGAGCACATATGATTCTCACTGAGTAATAATATTTGATCCCTCAAATTGTTTTTACCAACCTCTACTTTTCAAAAATTGTCTCATAGTCTTTACCTTTTAATTTATCTTATTATTTTCCAGAATTACTCTTATTAAAAATAAAAATTACTATTTTTATTAATTTTATTCTCTCTCTTCCCCAATCTCTCTCTTTCTAGGATAACCATTAACCCCACTATCAATCTCCATAGCAATAAGTACATAATCATCACAACCACCACCGCCACCTATCTTCTTCATCATCAATCCATCACCTCGGCCAACATATGATAAGTTTTAATATTTAATTTTTGTTAAATTTTATGAACAAAGTGTTTGGTTTTATTGTTATTGATAACATTAGTTTTGCTTTGTGTGATTATTTAAAAAAAAAAGCACTAATTCTAAGAAAAAAATTATTCAAAATTCTCAATTGATTTACTACATAGAACATATCAAATAAAAATGAAATTCCATTATTAGAATTAAATGAATAATTGTTTTTCTTTAGGGAGAGAGAGGGGCTGTTTTGGAATAATAGTGCTATTATTAGAATTAAATGAATTTTTAGATTTTTTCAATGGCTTTTCTTTAGGAAAGAAGTTCCTTCGTAACTTTTTGAGGGGTTAAGTGTGTTTATAATTGTCCTTAAATACAATTTTAGGGTAATAATATTTGACTCCCTCAAATTACCTCTATAGCTTTTAATTTATTTTGTTACTTTTCATAATTACCCTTATTAAATAAAAAAAATTATTATTTTATTTTATTCTCTCTATATCTCCCCCTCACTCTCTCTCTAATATAAGCGTATAACTATCATGCACACCACTTTATCAACAATAAATTCATCATCATCACTAGTGCTGCCTATCTTCTCCGCCATCAATCTATAACTTTTACAAATATATGATGAGTTTCAATGTTGAGTTTTATTAAATTTTATGAACAAGGGTGGTTTTTGTTGTTATTATGATATTGGTTTTGATTTTGTTTGAGAATCTAAATTTTATTTAATTTCAATTCGGGATTTGATTAAGAGTTTATATTTGATTCAAATTGTGAATTAATTGAAAAGATGTGAGAGATGAAAATTTAATATATTGAAAACTTAAGAGAAAATAAAAATATTTATTTTCTAAATTCTTTTTGTTACATGAGACTATTACTCAAACTACAACTCATATTACATGAGATTATAACTGATATTTACAAATCAAACTATTACTAGGATTAGTTCACATCCATTCTTATGAAGCATTACCTAGATTTTTACACTCACTAATATTCGAGAGATGGCTACTTTACTCACACTTGGTAAGGGAGAAGACTACCTTAACTCAATTATACATTATAATTAAGGAAGAGATTACCCTCTTAATGCGTTTGTGAGAATTCGAACTACCTTGACCGACCAAGTGGCTTATTTTCTAAATATTTTTATTTTTTAATAAGAGTAATTTTGAAATGAATAATATTAATTGAAATGTGAAATCTGATAAGATAAACTAAAAGAATCAAATATTACCACTCATAATTTAATAAATTAGAGATTTTATAAGATTAATTAAGAGGTGCCAATAGTCCAACTCAAAGTAGTATCACCGACTACAAAGAACTGAGGGGAAGGCCAATTCGATTGGGTCAACCTGGGCTAGCTATTTTGTTTGGGCTTTAATCCATAACGAACCCAAAATTTCCACTATTAAACAAACGAAGCCCATCAGTGTTGATATTTATTAAGGAAAAAGCCTTTCGACATCCTTCAAATTTTTTCATAAAACTCTTTTTTTAATTGAAATTATTTAAACTGTAAAAGTAATTTTACTAAGTAAATATTTACTCTTAAAAAGATACTTATTAAGTAATTTCTCTATTAAATAACCGAAGACATTATTTACGAGATTGTTGGGTAATTTTACTAAGTAATTTTAATTTTACTTCATAAAATTCTAGAGGGGCGCTATAATGGATTCAAAGGGGTGTTAAAAGCTCTACTCTTTATTAAACTGCCTAGACCACTTCTGTTTTGCTTTCAGTAACCCGATAAAATTGCATTCGCTATCAATGATGTTAGCACCCAAATAATCTCTTTGCCACCTGTTTGTTTACTATCGTTTCAAGTCGTCAATCGTCCCACTTGCTGCATCAGTCAAAGATAATGATCAATTTCTCGCATTACAACATTAAAACAATTGGCAAAATATCTATGAATTTTGATTGAATCCTTTCTGGTTTAAGCATTGTGTGTGAACTGAGTTGCAAAGTCGTCAATGCCGTGTTCCGTCAAAAATTATGCCTTTTGACACGATGCAAACCAAAGCATATATTCTTTGGATATATAAAAACAAAAAATAAATAAAAAATAAAAACAGAGAAGTTTTGTATATTTAACGCATATTTTATTAGATATAAACATGTAGAATCCTTTATTCCACTATCCATTTTGAGAAATTCGTAGTGACCGGGACATGCGTTTTTTTTTAAAAAAAAATTAGGTATTACTTTAATTAAGTCTTAAGTTTTGGACATTGTCTTAAACGGTCCATTTGAGTCGGTATGGCCTTGTGCTCATTATGACGGCGTCGTATTGACCTTTTTAGCCTTCTAATGCATTTACTAAATTAAAAAAAAAAAGGTGCATACAGTTTTCTAGTTGATTCTGCAATGCCTACCGTCTTTCATTGATGCGTTTCTAGTTATTCTCTCCTCCACCAAGTAAAGAATCCAAATTAATGTTCATGCACTTTTACTTTATTCTTTTTAAATTATTTAGGAAGCTGCCGGTTTTGATTACCGGTTTATGAATTATTAAAATCTTTAAAATTAAAATTTGCTTTTATCACCGCCCCCAGGTAAAAAGCAACTTTAGGATAATGTAGCTACACATGTAAGACCCTGTACTATCGAATTCGAATGCATATATAAACAAGAGCATGGCAGAGCTTTCCCTATTCCCATTTCCAGCATCTTTTGCTTAATTAAAGATAAGTTGATCAAGTCACAGCTTCAGCTGAATCAATTTGATCAAAAAATGGCAAAGTCATCGGAGACAGAAAATAATCAACCACCAGCAGGTTTAATTGAATTGATTACCTCTAAAACACGAGAAGCTTCTGTCTCTTCTTCATCCTTTTGATGTGTTGTCGTGATCTTTGTTCTTGTTTCCAGGGTATCCAACTGAAAATCCTCCCGCCGGTAAGGGAAAGAAGAAGTGTTTGCCCCAAACTAAGAAGAAAGGAGACCGCGGCTTCATAGAAGGATGGTAAGTGATCAATAACAATACTTCTGCAAGAGAAAATGAACATGGTTAGATCAAACAACATCTATTTTGTGCACGCTTTGAAGTTTATTGATATTCATTCATCCTAGAATTGCTTCACCATATGATCGACCAATACACACACACACACACACACGCACATCAAAACTCTGATAGTGTAATCTGTGTAAACTGTGCAGCCTCTTTGCTCTTTGCTGCTGTTGGCTCTGTGAAGTTTGCTTCTAAAGGATGACCCCGAATATATAGCTTGAGTTTGTATACTACTTGTTTTCCTCTGTATTTAATTTGATCAGATTGTTGTAATAAACTATTACCATGTATTGTGTGTAAACCTTTCAATCAAACATTATTCAGGATTTTCGTTTGTGCTTCATATATATTTCTAAATTCATAATGTTTGCAATCAAAGCTAGGTTTTTCCCCTAATTATTAATGCAGACAGCAGACAACTTATAAATTCAAAATGCTACAACAAATAACCATACGATCAGCCAGATGTTTCCAGGGAAGTAAATACTACTGGAATGGAGCACTTTCTATGAAGGGGTTTCTTTTATTTTTCCGCATCTTCATTATTGTCAATAACTGCTCCAATTTCTTAAAAAAGATTGTATTCTGTGAAATTTAAAAAGGGGGAAAAAAAGTGCATTCATACTCAATACTAACAACCTTTATTGTTTAATGTGGCTTTTGATCTCACTGCCAAATTTTCTCCAACTGCAGTAATTGTTCTACAAATGTCCTCTTGTAAATAAACCATTGAAGAAATATGAAAGACTTATGGATAGAATTTTCTTTTAACTTCCCAGTCAGAGAAATCAAAACCATAATTGTCTACACATCATCATCATTAATTAATTAATTAATTAATAATAAATGATAATATGTTTACTTTATTTTGAAATCGAAATTGTAAGTTACTATAATGACCTCAGTTGATTATTGTCATTATTTATAATAATAGTTGTGATTATGATTATTATTATTTAAAATAATTATTGTCAATAATAATAATAAATAATGAAAGAGTAAATATTATAAAATTTCTAAAAGGACCAAAATGCAAAAGAAATACAAATTAATTGGGAGCAGTTAGAAAATTATGAAAATTCAAAGGAGTAAAATGAGGGAATGAGAACTTGATTCCCTACCCTCCATAGGAATTAAGTTTCCATTCTTCAATACCAAATTTAAGTGGATCCCACATTTCATTCTCATTCCTCTTTCTACTTAAACAAGTAAACATCATTAATCATTCTCATTCCGGATTTTGATTCTCTAATCCTACAAGTAAACACACCATTAGAAAGGAAACCCTGGCCTAATACAGAAACTACATAAATATAGAATTGCCATGAACAAACTCCAGTCTTTTATATATAAACATTAGGCACAATCCATATGGAAATCAAATCCTCGACCTTCCTTTTTTTCTTTTCATAAAATCCCCCTTCTTTGGCTAAAACGATAAAACAATGTAATGTGAATTAACTGAATCACACCCTTAAGTATTAGACAATTTCTAATTACATATAAGCCACGCACCCAGAACCTGCCGCAATAAACCTACCTTGAAGATTTATGTGATGATTTGATCTTGAATCAACCAATTTCAACTCCTGAAAAGCTTTCCTTAAACCACAAAATTGAAATAAAACAGAACTAGATCACTCCTGCAAACTAATTTCCAGATACAAACACCTCTTATTGCTAATAACAATAAGGTGCTAACATTCCATGCAAGCAATATAAGAAATTCTCAAACAGACATGGAATTCTGACTTGATTTTCCTGATTATTTGTCCTGATCAACCTCCAAGGAATCAGAGATGATGAACCTAAAGACACCACTGAATATTAGCAATAACTTTAATACACTTTTATTACTTTATTTTTCATAATGCACAAGTTGAATGTATTAGTTGACATATGGCAGAGATCTTCCAAGACTTTATTATCAATAGTTTTCATATGTTGTCATCTCTCATTTTAATGTAATGCCATAATCTTAGGGCTAAAGAAATTCACGTATTAGTTGACATATGGCAGAGATCTTCCAAGACTTTATTATCAATAGTTTTCATATGTTGCCATCTCTCATTTTAATGTACTGCCATAATCTTAGGGCTAAAGAAATTCACTGTGAATTTGACAGAAAGAAAACAAAGAATACACACAAAACTAACCAATATGAGCTACTTCTTAGATGGTATCTGATAAAGGGAAGAGCTTCTCTAGCATGTTATTGGAGAGGATTCTGTTGGGATCCAACTCCTTTCGAGCTTTATTGTAAGAATCCACTGGAAAACGCTTTCTTAGCCTTGCTTGGAGTGCTGCAAGTTCTTCTTTGTCCTTTGGAACCTGGATAGAATTTACCGGTGGCTTAAATATTAAAAAAGGGATAACAATAATAATAATAACAATAGAAAATGTTGTAGGTAAAGAATCATAAAAGAATTAGTTAACAAGCTGAATTCGGCATACAAAACAGATTCAATATATTAGAATGTCCACATATGACTCCAAGAAACTTTAATTATTATTCTTTAAGGAACATGAATAGAATTTAGAAAATTGGTGTATAATTCCATGGGCATCTGAAAATTCAATAAATTCATTGTGGATTGAATAATGAAACAAACTTTTAATCTCATTCCAAACCATAAGCGATCACTTAATTTGTTTCAAAGATCAAGTTTGTGAAAGAGAAGCCAAAAGAGCAGATCGTAAAAGATGTAGACAGTACCTCAATCTTAGCCCAATGCTCATAAGCAGAATATTGACCCCACAACTGATTTTGAGTCAGATGCCTGTAGTTGAAGAATTCCTCAGTTATTTCCTTTCTCTGACGAGCATCCATGGTGGGAAGGTACATAATAATGCCAACCTGAAACGGAAACAAAACATAGTTTAATGCAAGCAATCCAAACAACTCACAACATTTTCCGCAGATCACCAATCATAACCCACAACTAAACCATTATGCACATACAGGCACTAAAACTAATAACTAAAAATAGCAACAGCAACTGGGGGCTGGAAAATATAGAATAAGCGTGTTGATAATGGTTAAGGAATTGAATTTGAGGCCATTTCTTCCCTGATTAAAATATAAGGGGCAGATCAGCAGTCCATTAAGAATACCCTTAGTTTTGAACTCATTAATATCCATTGGATTTGAGATGAATCAATGGATCAGATTTATTGAAATTAAATATTCAATAATATTTAATATTTTTTCTCTGTGTGGACCCATCCCAAATCTTTCTCCTCCTATATTTTTTCTCTCCTTTTGCACATGCTCTCTCTCCCCTTCTCTCTTCTCTTCTCTCTCTTTTTTTTAATCCCTGACTTTTCATTTGATTTTTTTTTCTCAGCAACAAAAATTTCTTTATTCTCTCCAAATTCATCTCACAATTCTTTATAAAAATTTCTGAGAGAATAGAAGATTTGGTATCTTGTCATACTTTTATAATTGCTTTATTTATTTTTTACAGTTAATTTTGGCTATCTTTTCTAATTTGTAAATTATTTTCCTTCTATATTTTTATCTTTCATACACTGTTTATTTCTCATTCTATTAAAATCATTATGTTGTTTCATTATTGTTACTTTCTTTCATAAAATTCAATTAACTGTTTGACACATTGTAGGGGAACAATGGTGAAGTTGAAAAAACCCTTGAACAATTAGAGGCACCATATGTGGGGATGCTTTTTGAATTGCTACAGAACGCTAGAAACTACCATGAAGATTATGGTAGACAGGAGGGGTTTTGGATTCGAACTCGATCTTCTTCCAAGAATAGTGTGGGTTGTAATGAGGTGACTAGTGGACAGTTTAAATGGGTTTTGGTTGTCTGGTAAAATCTTTTTACCAATTAGATCTAGAGAGATTTGAAGTAAAAGTTCGAATGCAATGTGTGGGTGGGACCATTGCCAGTAGATAAAATTGATCCTTTTGTGCTTCCTATGGCATACGGAGAGAGAAAATTGATGAAACAAACAACTATATATAGAGAAAGAGTCTGATACAATTTGCTGAATAATTTTCACAATGAGTTGTGAGATGAATTTGGAGTGAGTAAAGAAATTTTTGTAGTTGAGAAAAAAATCAAACGAAAAGTTAGGGATTAAAAAAGCAAGAGAAGAGAATAGAGGACAGGGAGAGAACGTGTGTAAAGAAAGAGAGTAAATATAGGAGGGTGAAAGATTTGGGGCGGGGTCTACACGGAGAGAGAAAATATTAAAGATTCTTAAATATTTAATTTCAATATATCCCATCCATTGATTCATCTCAAATACAGTAGATATTAATGAGGGTGAAACTAAGGGTATTTTTAGGAGATAGATTCATTAATGTTCCTTGAAAACAATTATAAAATCATTATGTTTCACTTCAGTCTAAAGCAAGTGGAAACCTAAAATGAACCCAATCCCAAAAGCTCTCCTAGTACAGAGAATCTATGAAAAGAGAAAACAAGAGATTAACAAAATAGTAAGTCAGCAAGAAAATCAAGCCCATGCCTATAAATGATTCAGAGGAAGAAATGAAGAAAAAACATAGACAGAATAAAAATTAACATGGAATAACAGAAAATATTACCCATGAGAATATGTCATCCTGGACTGAGCTATAAGCAGGGCTCATGAGGCTCTGACTTCGTGCTGTCCAGCGCTGTTCTATAGGAGCAGGTGCAGGTATATCTTCCTTCTCAATTAGCTGCTTTAGCTCTTCAATAAACTCAAGATCTTTCATGCTCAGCTTGGCAAGGGTTCCAGAAGGAAAGCAAGTTTCTGATACCCACTGTTGCCCACCACAATCAAAGCCCAAAATTTCATCAGCCCATCCCACTCTGTATCCCTCTGACTTCCTCCAGAACTCAGCCTCAGCTTGATTAATCTTTATGACATGCTCTTTGTTAAGAGGATCAAGTGCAAGAAGTTTATCTCTTAACTCTGTAAATGAAAGCTCATTTATGTCTGGTTCAGTGCCGTCAGGAGATTTAGCTGTCATTACATCAGCCCTGCAAGTGACTAAAACGAGCATTTAAAGTGACTGAAACAAATAAATGAACACAACAATGGTGCTGTCATTACATCAGCCCTGCAAGTAGCTAAAACGAGCATTTAGAGTGACTGAAACAAATAAATGAACACAACAATGGTAACACTTCCATGATATGAGATAAGGCTTTAATTTTTTGAGGGTCAGCAGTTAACGGTCTTTATTTTGCAAAGGTGAACAGCAATGACAAGTGGATTTAATAAATAAAAGATGAAAAAAAAAATGATGTTGATTATAAAAGTAATTAACAAAGCTGCAATTGGACAAACCAGGATCAGAAACAATCAAAATAGAGAGCGAATGCAACCTGGAACTTATGGTAAATAGCTACCATTGGGCTTAGAATACGGAGATATATGCATCCAATGGCCTACATTGACTTTATCAACTTGGTTATCGGAATTCTGAAGAATTAGAGAACACCACACATGTTTTGTTATCGGTCTAGCCACATGTGCTCGTTTATGTCTAAAAATAATTTATTGAAGCAACATAAAACTAATAATGTCCAAATTACTTTTTACATTCTTAAAGATTTTATCATGTCAATGTTACCCACTTACATTGTTGCACAGTGGGTAGAATTTTGCTTTAACTTATTAACCTAATTATAATTCAATAGAATATCAGGCAAGAAGTTCCTGACTGAATTAGAGCCCCACATATAGCTCTAAGACAACAAATTAGAACAAATATAAAGTAAAGAACAAAGGAAAAAGGAAACAGAGTGCAAGTGTGAAACCACTCATGTAGGCAATGTTAACAACTTTGATTTTTCCACTATGCAAGAAAAGTTTTAAAATACTTAGAAGTCTACCTTGCTTCACTCTCATAAAGGCATTAAAGCCAAGTTATAGGTGATAAAAGAAAAGGAAAGCCTTATGAAAATTAGTTAAACAAAGAAAGAATAACTTATTTGTGCGATCTCATGAGTGTGCTTGTGGTGTTTGCGTGTGAAAGAGAGAGAGAGAGAGAGAGAGAGATGTTCAGCTCATCCAAGCATTTCTAGGGCCCAAAAAATTATTAGTATCACTAGTTACCTATCCTTGTGCCCAAATTTGAAGAAGCAAAATGTATACCAAAGATAACAGCCGTACCTGTACTTTTTAAGAGATTCCCTGTAGAGGTCTCGAACATGCTGCAGAGCGTCATCCTTAGTATATTTGGGTTTGAATTTTGGTGGACCTTTCCATTTCGAAACAGGGTTGCATGTCACAACTACAACTGTGTCAGTATAAGGTATATGAAGGTACTTTACATGCTTATTCTCAGACAGCAATTTCCTGCAAGTAGAAACTGAGAAAATTTTAGTATTCAAGACAAAAAAATCCACCATCCTTTGTTGTTTCATTACACACTACGGTATGGTAAAAAGAACAGTCACTTCTGTCTCAATCTCATCCCAAAGATGTAAATAGTTATGCATCACATCTAAAATAAATTGCATGCAGTGCATAACCATTACTAGAAGATTCAGTTTACAATAAAACATTGTAAACTGATGAAAGCAAATGCACCAAAATTGTCCAAAATAATTCACAACAAACTAACATTGGGAGGGACTCAATGAGTTGTAGGCTAATGATCTACCTGAAGATTGCATTAATATTTTGGGACAAGCAAGGATCTTAGATTTGGTCAAAGTAAAATATAAATGGAACACATAATTACTTGTGGTTTTTCTTGATCTCTTTTATGTTTGAGACAGTTGTGTGCTCTACAAGCTCTTGTCTCTCAACACACTGAAGGGTGACTTCGGCAACCACTCCAAGACCTCCAAGACCACATCGCGCCAGATAAAAGAGCTCTGGATCTTTCTCTTTGGAAACCTCTATCATTCCCTTTGCAGGAGTGACCAATTTCATGCTGATGACTTGCTCATCAACAGGAGGCAATTTTGCACCTGTACCATGTGCACCAACCTAACAACCCATGGACAGAAAATGAAAAACAGAGGATAAAGAAAAATAAAGAAAAAAAAAAACACCAGCTCACTTCATATAATCAATAATTCTCAGCTCAATGTAGAGTTTTGTTTCTTTTCCTTTAAGAACAGAAATGGCAAGTATCATATACAGTTTTATGCTGCTCTTGAAGCTTTCTAGATCCTCCAACTGTTCAAAATTCCAAAGGAAAAAGTGAAACCGATTCTTTTAAGTCTCTCTTTAGTATCAAGGTGTCCAGCCTGAAAAGCTACAGCTACTATAAAATTGGACCAAATATAATTTCGTTGAAATAGGAGATTCAAAAGGACTTTTATATCAACATAAATTCATCTTAGCTTTCAAGCTTTGCCTTAAAAGCTACAGCTGCGAGTCTAAGCTTAGTGCTTCAGTTGTACTCGAGCTCGCGATTCCATAGGAAAGCAAAGAAAGTTTATGCAATTTCTAGCTTATAAATAAATAAATAAAATAAATAAAAGACACCCAAGAATAGGAAAATAACCTGAACAATACCACCAACTTGTTGCTCTCGAATGGAAGCAAAGTTCTGAAGGGTAAGGCCATACTGTTTAATCTCATCGACCAAGCCCTGAACTCTAATACCAGCCTGCACTCTCACTCTCTTCTTCTCCTTATCAACTTCCAAAACCTTATCCAAGAGCGCCAAATTCACCATCCCAGCACGGGCCAGCCCAATGCCATTGGGGGACAGCCCCGACCCGACGGGCCGGATCCTGGCCCGCTTCGCATTGGCTTCCTTAACTAACTTCTCAAGCTCCTCAACGTTCTCGGGCTGATGGAAGTTCCGAGTCTGCACCTCGTGGGTCCCGCTCCAGTTGGACACAGTGTGAAGGTCTTCAGGTAACGGGGCGTAACGGAAGATCTGGGCCTTCTTGTGCTTGGCGTTTTCGGAGAATGGGAAGGAATAGTATGTGGCGGCGCCGCAGAATACGAGGAGAGCAGTGTAGCCCAGGTACTTGCGGATTTCAGCATCAGACGGTGATGGTGATGGTGATGGTGATGGTGATGCAGATGATGTTGATGAGAGTGTGCGGATTGAAGGTAATGGGGGGTGTTTCAAGGGGACCGGTTTGTTGAAGAGGAGGTGGTGATGAAGGGATTGGAGTGTGCGTCTGATGGAGAGAGCTCTCTGCATCTTTTTAACTGTTCAGTGGCTTAGAGGGCTTTGGGTTTCTGCTTTGTTATGCCGCTCTTTTATTGATTTTCCAACCGGGAATTTGTCCCCAAAGTATAGGGTATTTATCTAAATACACCCTCGTACTTCAAAATTCCTCATATCTATTTTAATGCAATTACGTAATTACCCTAAATTAAAATCTAATCCGTAAAAATTAAAGATGGTTGAGTACACACCGCCCCTTTCCCCGCTGCCGCTGCTTCACTTCTTCTGCCACTACTAATTCTAGCACTACCAATCCGACACTTTTACCGAAAATTTGCGGAATTAAGAGGTGATTTATCACGTCTACACTTGATTTTTGCTACATAAAGAGAATTTAGGATTTATAATTATTAAGGTTATATACTTTAAGATAGAATTAGTAAAACAGGTCATCGGATCGTATTCATTTTGTATCAATTTAGTCAGATCAATTTAAGTCGGCCTAAACACGACTTATTTAATAATCATATCAAAATATGAAACCTAAATCCGATATAAAAATAAATAAATTATACAATAACCCATTTAATATTTATATAATTAACAAATGTTACACACCTCCCAAATTATTACACATTTATACTATTTAAAGTTTAAATTATATATATATAATAATAATAAAATATACATGTGTATCAATATTTGACACACTTACACTATTAAAGTTCTAAATTTATATAAATTTTTTATAAATAAAAAACTGTATGTATATCTATCTTCCAAAAAAAAGAAAGGCTCATGTCCAATATTTGAGTTTTAATGATAAAAATCTAAAAGTTAATTTAAAATAAAAAAATATAATTTTGTCATTGTTCAGATAATTAGGTTAAGAACTTTAACTCTAACCTGACACAAAAAAAATCGTGTGAACCCCCGAACCAAATTTAATAATCATATTAAATTTAACAACTCATACTCGTTTATCTATATCATGTTATTGTCGGGTAATTGAGTCATATTAAAATTTGCCAACTCTACTTTAGGGTTTAAAAAAGTACCCTGGATTGTTCTACTAATTTTAAGAAACATTTATGATAATAGAAGATTGCATGCTCATTTTATTTTGTGAATTTTCACAGCTTTACACAAAAATTGAAAAAAATTATTTGATTACATGATAAACAGTCGAGTGTGTTTAAAGAGCGTGTTTGGTACACTGTATTATATTATGCTATATTACATTAGTATTATATTATAATAATATTATACAATATTTGGTGTTATATCATACTATATTAATTTTTAATTATAGTATATTTGGTGTTGCACTGTATTGTATTATTTTTTTTATGATTAATTTAAACTATATGTTTAGAAAATAATATATTATCATTACTCATAAAAGTACTAAATATAGAAATCTTAAATTTTAGAAACTTAATATCATATTTTATATAAAATGTTAAATATCATAATTCTTTATAAAAATCAAAGCTTATGAACTTAAATTTTTGGCAACATAACATTTATTTTTCATTATTTTCCAAATACATAGCATATGAGATAAAGATCAAAGCAAATAACTTAATCAAATAATCTCTAAATAATATCACAAGATAAATAAATAGTTAAAACATAGAAGAATAGTTCAAAATTCGTCTTAGGATAATAGAATAAAAGTTTACACATACCGCAAAATAATCTAAAAATAATAAAGTGATACAATATTTTTACCACATTCACTAAAAAAATGAATCCTACTAAATAATCCAACAAAGAGATCTGTAGTATATGTAATAATATTGTATATAATTATTAATATTACTATTAATTTAATTATTTATATTCAAATTTATACATGTTTAGGTATTTATTATCAATTATTTTAAATTATTTAAAATAATTAGTTTTTATATATTAATTATTGTAATACGACTAAATAATGTAATATTATATTATATTTTTATAAATTATTTAAGTATTCATCATCAATTATATTAAATTGTTAAATATAATCAATTTCTATATATTAATTACTATAATATAATTATATAATATAATATTATGTTATATTTTTGTTTTTATAAATTATTTAAGTATTTGTTATTAGATATATTAACTTATTGAATATTAAACAGTTTTATATATTAATTATTATAATATAATTAAATCATACATTATTTAGTTATGTTTTTAATGTAATAACAATTAGAATATATTATAATATTATTGAATTATAAATTATAGATTTATTAATTTATATTAATAATTATAATGTAAAAATAAAAGAATATAACAATTAATATTATATAATATTACATTAAATTATATTTATTTAGCAATACAACCTTATGTAACGAGGAGTGCCAAACATCCCCGAAGTACATTGTATATATGGCTGCATACTTGCATGTGACTTTTCTGGCACGTTTTACATTTAATATTTGGTTGAGTGGGGATTGAAACGGTGAAAATGACAATTGAAGAGTGAAGCTCTAGCCTTATCGTTCTCTTTTAGGAATATCTCAGTCAATACGCAACCCAGAAGGTACACTTTCATAATTTTTAAGTGTAGGGTATAAGTAGATAAATACCCATATTTTAGGTAGATTTAATTAAATTACCCTTTTTTTTTTAACGGACTCAAATTGGATTTGGATTTCGAATTTTTTTTGGGGGGCAGCTCCAGTTGGAATATGTAGGCTCAGTTTTGG
Organism: Luvunga scandens; assembly: GCA_030449905.1. Taxonomy (NCBI): domain Eukaryota; kingdom Viridiplantae; phylum Streptophyta; class Magnoliopsida; order Sapindales; family Rutaceae; genus Luvunga; species Luvunga scandens. Next base: position 493,188 of record JASUUG010001097.1, on the reverse strand, counting down.
GCTCCACCGGCTTCGATGGCACAATATTTATTTTCCGATTCGGCATGGACTGGATACCGTCCGGTACCACAACAAAGCCTAATATGTAAACCAAAACAAACCAAATTTACTTCTTCTTTTTTCCCCTTCTTTTCGGGGAACTCATTAACGTTGCTAGTTCTAAAGTCTATTCTTTTTATTTTTTTAATTATTATTAACTCAAGTACCCGTTAAAACTTAAACTTAGAACATACGACCTATGCCTAAGAAAGAAGGCTATTTTAATATCGCTGAAGCGTTAACCTTTAGTTTTAAGTACCGTACAACTTATGTTGACATGGCCGATCGAGGTTGCACAATCACGTCATGAATATAACCACAGTCACCATGGTAAAATTATTGCAGGACAACTTTTTGTCACTAAAATTGTTGCTTACCAACTTTTTTGTCCTTCTATTTCTTTTAATTTATTTGTTTCATATGTTTCAGGATTATAAAGGGTCAAGGTCCACTCCTAAATTAACTTTGTGCAGTTAATTTTTTTTAATAAGAAATAATATGTAGTTAAATTTTAACCATACATGAATATAAACTCCTTATATGTGTTTATAAAAAACTTATCGTATTATAATTTTGGGATTAAGATTCGCCCATTATTTAAATTTTTTCTTAAACAAGATTCACAAAGTCTACACTATCAATAATGTACACATAGCATATAATCCTTAAAAGCTCAAAAAACTAGGATAATGAGAGATCTTAATTTATAATTTAGTAGGAAGAGGGATTTAAAGAAATGACAAATTTATGTTCTCTATCAATAATCTAATAAGCGATGTTTTTGTATCATTGATGAGGGAGTCGGGACCCTGGAAATTTCTCAACAATATGATAAAGTGTTTATTTTGTCTATCAGAGATCAATTACGACAAAAAGGTAATAGCAAGAGGAAACGGTTGGTAAATGATTGATGTTTTTTTCAACCCAATACCAAAGTCTTTGGAGATAATGCTTACGAAACTTAAATTCATTTCAAACCAATATCAATTTCCTGTATTTGCTTGGTTTATTACATTAATATTAATAATAATAATGGGACCTCATAAAAAAGACATTAATATTAATAAGCACTGTGAATCAAAATAGGAAAATGAAATCAATTTTTGTGAGCATGCTTGGATTTAGGGGCATTTTCCTTCTTTAGACCAATGTCATCTTCGGCAGAATAATAAGCTTCATCCTCTGATTCAGCAACCTCCTTGTTCACGTTCGTGTTCATGTTCATGCCAATAAGCTTCTCATTATCTGGGATTGCCTCCTCAAATCGAACACGCTTTATGATCTTTTCTTTGGCCGTCCCCGTTTTCATTGCATTACTCAGAATATTGCTTTGTTGCACACCTTAAATTATTCCCAGATGCTAATTATTAATACAAACAACCGCTGCAAATACAGCTCTTTTTGTATTCTCTATTCAAGATTCTAAAACTTGATGAACTTTTTGGAATAAAAAATCACAATAGAAGTAAATGGGTTCTGAGAATTAACCTTTATCCTTATCCTTGTTTGAAGACTTCTTGTTTCCCAACTCAACTCCATCATTGTTCTTTGATTTGTTGCAACCCATCTCCCTCTACAAAAACAATCACAAAGTTTTATTTATTTATTTATTTTATTTTTTGGGGTAATTTCTGTTTTCAGTATGAAGTTAACCCGAATGAACCCTAAAACGAGGAGAATATGAATGTCCAATATAGGAGGTTGATTTATATTACCCAATATCAAACAAGATTCTTGCCATATAGAGTGCACTCATTAATTGTACGCGTTCAACATATTTACTTGCTCAATAAAAGCTGGAACAAGCCTACTAGATACTCATTCAATTTCTAAACAAAACATAATTAATACAGATGAAAGAGAGTTATAGGCACATGATAAGATTTCTCTATCAAGAACAGGATGGTTAGCGTGTCAAGAAAATAAAACCGTACCATGGCCTTGGAGCATTTGCCTGTTTAATGCCACGACATGCTCCTCCTGCCCATCTGGCTTGTGTGTTAATTTTTATATGGCACATGAGCAGAGCTCAAGGAAAATGCTGTTTATTTAAAACTAAAATGTTATCTGAGAAACCAAAACTAACAGCATCAGCTCTTGCAATTAGTCTAACAGAAGCAAATTGTCTATCAGCCTTTGTTTGCTGAAGAAACTCCAAAAATTGTCGATCAGCCTCACCGCCAATTGAGTCTATCAGAAGTATTCTATAAAGGAAGTAGTGTCAAAACTATCCAACAAGAAGAAACGAGGACCGTTTGGTGCCGATTTCCAAGGCAACAATCTTCTCATAAAAAATGAAAGTAATCCCATAGAAGTATCATAGCTTACCTAACAATACAAACAGCCAACAAAAATTTGATTATCTAAAATTCATATATAAGGGAAATGAAAGAAAGATGGAATCGACAAATTCTAATGAATCTGCAACTTCTATTTGCGGGAGAAAGTGTATAACTATGTGTTGTGTATCTCAACTAGATCACCAAAGGATTTATATATATTACTGTATAGAGTGTACATGATAACACTTTCAGGATTACAATACATAATTGCAAAACTTAAACAAGTAAACAAGTTCTGCTCACAAACAGAAACCACAGGAAAGACCACATTAGTGATACTATGTACATCGCTTGTGTTTGTATCACCACAACTGAATCCAACTGATAATTCTTTGATCTAAAATCAATTGGGGAAGCTGCCTGCGCAAAACCAGGACTATCTCATAAATTCCCTTGATCCCCAGTTCTCATCATGCCTTCCAAATGAGTGTGCCATGTTGGGCACCTCAGTTAAATGCAGATGATCTGGTTCAATACCATAATCTGTCAATGGTCTGTGCTCAAGAACATTATCATGATTTCGCACAAATTCAGGAATCTCAATCTCTCTCTTCTTTATGTCACTCCAGAGATACTGAAGACGGCTTACATACTTGATTTTCCAATACAAACTGCAAAGATAAAGACCTTGTTCAATAATTCACCAAAAATAAGAGATTATTAATTAAAAATGTCAGATTTTACACTGAAAAATACAAATATATATCTATGCAAAGTATAAAACATATATGTCTAGAAGCTCATTTTCCACAACTAAAATCTTCCTTCTGGTGGCCACATGGTTACACCATGAAATCATAGCCTTCCTTTAAAATCTGGCCGGGCAAAGGGGCAAAAGAGAAAAAAAAATTAGTGATAGCAATAAATAAAATAAATATAAAAGGACAATACACAATATTGCCAATTCCATACTTCAGGTATATACCCCTTTTTGTAATAAATGCAGCAATTCTCTTATTTATTATTGCAAAGAAAATATTTCTAAAATATTTTTCCAAAATAGGAGACCTATTTGTTAACCTGCTGAGCTGAAATATAGCACCAATCATAAAATACTCAACCAAACACACTGTCTGGAAACTTCTTGCCATCATATATTCAGTAACTTTCACAAGGAACCACTAAAACAATGGTCAATCATTGAGTTGTGAATTAGAATAGTCATAAATCCAAGAAACAGAACCAAGGTCGCATAAAAACCCTAATAGCAACCGTAAATTCTTCCTCAACACTTCAAAGGAACCCAATTAATTGATAGAGGAATAATTGATAACTCCAACAGTCTAGAACACAGTTTCATATTGCTCATTGCAACTTTTAAGTGCAGCAAATACTTAAAATTTAAAAAGCACTCACCCTCCACTTAAGAAGAATCGGCCAACAGTGGCAAAGGCTAGCCTTGACCACAGTCCAGGATGAATAAAGTACATGATTTGAAGCCTATTCTTAATGCTTGATGGAAGTTCTTCATAAATCCATCTCAAGATAGTGAAGCCAGGATAGTTGTCCTCCTTTTGCACACAACTATGCATGTAAACAATGCAGAATGGCCCATCCGGCAACTCGCTGCAAATTTTGTGAAATATATACTTCTTTAATCGCTCCCCACTGACAACTGGAGCTGCACATCAATAAAGAAGCAAGCAGATTAGAAGGATATCAAATTAACCCAAACAAAGTTTGGTTTAACCCAGATAAGACAAGCATAATGCAACATCCTTTCCATATAACCGAAAAGCGAAGCACGAACACAGTGCATTGATCATTTGAGCTACTATAAAGCAGACAGATACAAAGCGAGAGGGGGAGAGCCATTGCTGGCATACTTGGACCAGCAACAGAGCAGTTTTAATTGGTAAAATTCGCCGAGTAAACCATAGAGACAATAACAATGCAAACTGTAAATCAGCGGATAACAACAATACTATGACTAAGACAGAATGTAGTGGGCAGCTCTAACAAGAGAATAATATTAAGAGTAGACAATAAGATAATGAAATTAATAACCACAAAAATACTGTAAATAGATAAACCACAAAAGTTTTTGGACATAGCTTTTATAACTAAATGAGCAGGATCTAAAAGGTCATCTGATACTAAATAGTGGAAAAACATTTGAAATAAATATTTCAACACTGTAACAATGCCAACCATGCCTTATAGCACAAGAAGGTAAGCAATAAGAGTAGCCTCAGTGGCTTCATTCACTCGCTCTATGCTGGTTTATTAGACAGCTGAGTAGAGTGCATAAGCCTGTATAGAGATAGGGGCGAGTTCTACCTGAGCTCGTAAGTCGACAAGTACGGAACTTGTCTATGAACTCGCTTGCAATAAGGGTTTATGATTGACCCAACACCCTCCCAATCTTATAAAAAGTACAAAAAGATGAGCTTAGCTAAATATTGAATCGAAGATATAGAGTAGTTTATATCTGTTGTGCTTTTACTTAACTATGAATGCAGAAACTATTAACTTTTGAAAAAAGATGCATAAATATATCACCCCACTACCCATATCAGCGGAAGAAGTAAAAAATAAAAAATAAAAAACATTTAAGAACTTGACAGCCCAATTTTATTTTTCAAAACACAATCGGATAATAATAAATACCCGAGGAGAGGAGGGTGTTGGTTACCCGGAAAATACTTTCCAACGAGGCGGAAAATGCGATTTCCAGATTTATCAGAACCCTGGAGGCAAAAGAACTGAAGAGAATCGAGATCAGAGAAGTCTTCATCTGGGGAGAGATATTGGGCACAATCGTGCCACTGTTCTTGTTCTTGTTCTTCAATTTCCGTGTCTTGTTTTTTTGATAAGAAAGGACGTGCATCCATCCCCAAATCTGACGCCAATACCATCACCGAAAAATCATCTGATGGTGAACTTGAACTTCCCATCCTTTTTTTCACTCAAAATTTTGAGATTCTCACACTTCCTTTGTTTTTGGTGCCTGAATGTATGATCGTATGCGTATCAGGGTTTTTTGTTTCGGCGTGTGATTGCGAATGTGGGGGCATTTTAGCATACGTGGTATGATCCGATTGGCTTTACTCAGAATAAAATTAAACGACGGAGGTCTTTACTCTAGTAATGGAGTAGATTTAAAAATAACATAAGATATCTGGAAAAAAATTTGGTTAAATATTTATTTTTAAAAGTGTTGAAAATTTTAAAAGGTTTTATATGTATTGAATAAATTTTATTGCTAAATTACAGAAAAATATAAATTATTGAATTAAATATTAAATAAAATTTATTTATATATTTAATAAACATAGAAACTTTTTTATCGTGTATATATAACAATTGATAAATAAAATAAATTTTTATACTGTTAATTTATTTTTTATTTTGTCATCCTAATATAATTTATAAAAATAAGAATAATTTCTCTTAAATTGATGATTTATTCATAATTAATAAGGATAATTTTAGATTCTTATAATATATATGAGGATGTATATAGAATTGCATTAAGTAGAGTTGGCAATGGGACGGGATAGGATAGGATTTACCAATCCTAATGTTGTCCCGTATATGCAAATAGAATTAAAAAATTTCTCTTTTCTATTCTTTTATTTTATTTAAGACAAAAATTTGTTTCAATCTCGTCCTATCCTATTATCTTGAATAGTTCCAAATATAATTCAATATAACAAAAATCTTAAATAAATATGAGGTAGAAAATTATATAATAGTTTTATTTTGACTACATGTATGTTCGAATATAATTTTATGTTAACATTTTTTAATTGTCTATTTGCTTCAATTGCATATTAATATTAAGACTTACGCTACACAAACTATAGATTTGGACAGTAACCAACTTCAGTCATATTAAAATATTTAATAGTTCAACAATATAATAATAAATTAAAACAACATGGTTGGCAATGAGATGGGATTGGACGGGATTTACCAATCCCAGTCCGGTCCTGTTTATGTAAATGGGATAAAAAAAATATCTTACTTCAATCCTTTTATTTTCTTTTGAGATAAAAATATATTTCAATCACGTCCCAAACGAAATGGGATCCCGTAGGATCCCATCCCAATAGAAAAAATTGTCATCCTTAGTATTAAGTATAAAATTGATTTTTAAAATTAAATTTTAAAAAGATACTTGATGGAGTAGGGTAGCGGAAGCCAAATTGATAGGATAGATAAATACTAGATATCGTTCTATATCAGACCAAGCTATGCAATTAGCTTATGCTCTAATCAAAGTATGATTAGATTTTTTTTTAAAATCTTAATGACTCAATAAGATTTTTTACAACACCTTATGCAAGTTTAAATGACACCGTAATGTAAAAGACTATACAAGAGACATTTGGATAAATAATCTCAAAGAAAATTTAAAAGAGATTTTTTTTAATAAAACAATTGAAGTTATGAAAATAATAATAAGACCTCTCTATTAGGGATGGCAATATACCAACTTAGACCATACTTTTTTAAGCATATGCTCAAGCCCAATCTAGGGGAAGCATGAGGATTGGGCTTGGATCGGGCCCGTTGCAGACTTGGACCAAGCTTAGGCTTTCAACTTTAAATTTTTTTTTTTAATTGTTGTAAATTTAAAATAAGTTAATAGTCAACAAGTTGTTATAAGTAACAATGAATTAAAGAAAATAAATATTTCAAAATAAAAAATAAGTAAAGAAAATAAAGCAAATAAAACCTTAAAGATTTAATATTTAATGCTGAATTTTTCAATCCAAGCACCTTCTTAATTAATTAGTGCTTAAAAGAGACTTTAATATTATAATTTTAAGATTTTTGAATCATTATTAATTTATAAATTAGAGATTTAAGTTTTTTTCTATTATTTTTAAATTTTAATTTATTATTCTAATTTATAAACTTATTTTTTAAAAAATTATACAGTCGAGTCTAGCCCAAACTTTTTTTCTTTAGGCCCTTGTCCAGTTCCTTATGTAGAGGGCTGGGCCAAAACCTATGGGCCTAGGCTGTGTCAACCAAGGCTTGGGCTAGCTTAGGCTTTCTATCCTTATTTATATTTATAATAGAGTATACCTATTTACCTATAAATTAACTTAAAAAAGAAAAATAAATCATAATTATCAGACAAATGAAAGATTAAAACACATATCATAATTTAATATAATTAAAAATAAAATATCAAAGACCTAAATAAAATTCTAAAATAACATCTTACATCAGTTTCGCCTTCTTAAAAGACACTCGTCATCAAGTTTAGATACACTTTGGAGGATGAAACTTATAATGTAAGAGCAAATCATTTTATAATTCGAACTTGTTACCTTCCTTATCATTCTTTCTTGAAACTTTGAGGAACTCATGCTTCATTAATTTCATTCACTTATACATTTTTTGAGACAATAAATATTCCATGAACAAATAACAATCAAATAATTCTTACACTTCCTAAATTGCCACTCAATGCATTCTCCAACAAGTTTCACCTTTCCAATCAAATTTTCTTTAACCACAACCTTCTTTGTCTCAATGTGAATAGGTAGAACCATATTGATCATTTTAACTACTTCAATGTTATTTTACCACACAATCTCGATCATACTATTAGGCTTAATGCTCAAATTTAAAGTAGATTGTACTTCTTCTTTAAAAGTCTTAGATAAATTATCAACCTCATTGTCTTTAGTGCTTATCTTGTCTTCTAAGGAAACATCATACACATTCTCACACAAATTGTTAGGTTGAAATTTTAAATCAATATTAAATTGTATTTTTTTTTTAATATATAACATCAAACATCTTTAACAAATAGATAGGCACAAACATTTTCATATATCTGTCTCCTCTCAAGCTGCCGAACAAATTTCTAGTGCAACCATTTGGATTCAACCAAGAACCATTGCATAACAACCCCAAAATTCTAATCCACATTACCATAAGCTGCTGTCACTTCAAGTTGGATTTCGTAACAAAACATCATGAGTCTGACAAACAAGCAGCTACTGTCACGCGCTTCACTATCATAGCTTTTATTTATTTATAAAAAAAGTTTGAATGCATGAAACTAGAGTGCTAGACCCTTTTTATTATATCCCTAGATATTGCAAATTTATCAAATAGGCACTCTAAAAGATTATTTTATAACAAGAAAAACATAAAAAAAAAGTATCTAAATCCAATAACTAGAAAAAGACAAAAATCTTGAAATAGTAAGAAAAATAAGAAAATAAATTAAAATTAAGAATTATCCAAAAATATAAAATTTATGCTTAAGCATGAGGCAAAATTACATAAACGATTTTGATTTTGATTCATCTCATCATAAGTTTCAAAATAATATATTATACACCCAAAACAAATACTTGTAATGCCAATTATGAGTTCTGAAAGGAACCCTGCAAATCCCACACAACCATTGTACATCACTACCCCTTCTTTACTTTTTGAAATCAATTATAAGATAGAGTGAGGTTGCAAAAAAGTGATTTAAAAAAAAATTACCAAATACTTAACTGATTTCTTTCACAGCGGATTATTTATACAGTACAACTAACAACAATTATTTTAAAAGTTACAGTATTTCCAAACTAGCCCTTAGTTAACTTTGATTAAGATAAATATCATTTATGTCCCATAATTCTCACTCAATTTAGAAAGACAAATTTACTACAATAATATTACTATTGGTAGAGTTAGTAAAATTTGACACGATCCGATTACCTGACACGACCCGATTACCCGACATAAACATGACGCGAATAAATGGGTGTGGGTCATCGAATTTAACACGATTATTAAATGGGTCGAGTTCCGGGTCGACAAGATTTTTTTTCGTTTCGGGTTAGGATTATAGTCCTTGACCCATTTACCCAATCAATGACATGATTATATTTTCTATTTAAAAATAATATGTAGTTGTTTGTCATAAAAAATCAAATATTAGAGATGATTGTTACTTTTATTTTTATTTTTTGAAAGGATGAATATAAACACATTGTTTTATTTATAAAATTTTATATACATTTAGAGCTTCAATAGTATAAATGTGTAAAATATTGATAGACATGTATATTTTATAATATCAATAAATAATATTATTTACATATATATAATTAAAACTTCAATAGTATAAATGTATAATATTTTGATAGATATATATATATTTTATAATATCGATAAAGTATGTATGAATGAATGAATGATAGTGTGTAAATATCTGATGTAAATTTTATTTAATATATAGATATCAAATGAGTTATTGGATAACTTGATTATTTTTTTATGTCGGATTTGGATCTCAATATTTTGACTTAATTATTAAATGGATCGAATTTAAATCGACTTAAATTTGACACGACACGAAACTGACACAATACGAACACAACCCGATGACCTATTTTGTCACCTCTAACTGTCGGATATTGTGACAAAGGATGGAGTTCTAGGAACACTCACTAGTGAATTGGGCTAGTGGCTCGCTATCAATTTTTCACTCACTAGTAACTCGGGCTAGTGGTTCGCTCTCTATTTTCTTTGTTATCTGCATGCAATAAAAAGATTTATTAACAACAATTATTAAATTAATTTAATTATGAGATAGTTCAAAATATTTTTTTTTTTAAAAAAAGGAATACATGTGGGCCAGCACCACTCGGGTGGGTATGGCTTGAACTGCGTTTTAGTGGGTCACTATCACTTACTTTTTTATGGCTGACGTTCGTTCGTCTTCCTCATCCCAAAAGTACTGTCATTGTTATTTGGGTTATTTTTCGCTACCCCCATAAGAATCGACAAATTTAGTCATCCACCCACTTCTGTCCACAAGACAACAACTATTACAATGCACCCACTCCGTTAAAATTACCGTTAACTTTAATAATTTTAGTTATTATTTGAATTAAATTGGCTGTAAGTACTAAAATTACCCATCATAACTCAAGCGAATTTAAAAAATGAATATGTCACTATAATAAATGGAATTTATTTTTATTTTTGTACTAATTTATTAATATAATTAAATAAATATATATAACAGTATAATAACAACAAACTTAAAGGTGGTTGAATTTTTACTTTCACATACATTTTTAATTTGTGTAGAACTTGTACGGATTAGTTGGCCGTCCTTAAATCTGATAGGATAAATACTTTAAAAAAAACACTTTGATATCCACAAAAGTAGAATAATAACAACAATTGAAACTTCAATTTTTGTGGACAATCAAAATAATTTATTATAAATAATTCACCGAAATCTAAAATTAGTAAACAATAACATGCAAACCTAAAAAATATTAAGACTTTGATTTTACATCCATCAATTTCCAACGCCGCGTCTGCCAGTAATAGTTCAAACAAGCATCCTTCTTGTTGCATTTCAAAGTTGAACTTCAATTTTATAGACGCCAGTATTTGGCGCATCTGCCAACAATAGCTAAAATTAATGTCTTACTTATGCCTCTTGTTACACTAAAAAATCGCACTTTTGGTGATTGCATTTGTGACGGCTGGGCCACTAACTTTGTGATTCTTGTGATGGAAATAGTCAACCCTTGACGAACATCCTTCACTGTTGGGCATGAATGGAGAAGTAAGAAAATGAGATTGAAGGAAGAAAAATAAGTGTGAAGGAAGAAAAATAAGTGTGAAGGAAGAAAAGTGAGAAGAAAAAAATTGTGTTATTTTTAATTATCTACAACTTATATTTACTATTATATCCTTATGATTGTGAAGTTAACGGCCATATTTCATAAACGCGTGTACGGTGCTAGTTGTTGAAACAACTGGGTATGCTGTAAAATGTATTTGATTCTTATGGGGGTGTGGCGAAAAATAACCCTTTTAATTATTCACAAGATTCAGATCATTCAATTTCTCTTTCATTTGTCGGATTATTCTTTTAATTTGTTCAGTTGTCGTTGAGGACAGGCCACACACACAACACAAGCTTCATCTTTACCAAATATCCGTAAGCAACTTTTGGGCTGAAAAATGCTCCCATTTCTCTCCTCTCTGCTTAATGGTAAGTCATCACATCTCTCTTTGCAATAGATTGAACAATTATTCCCTGAATTGATTCCTCTGTTTATAACTTCAACAAGACCCGTATTCATATTGTACTTCAAGGAGTTCCGGAAAACCCTTATAGGAAAGCCATGGATACTTTACTCAAAACTCATAACAAGCTTGAATTCTTGCCCCAACTTCACGGGACTTTGGAAAAATCCAGTAGTTTAAGCTCATTGAAGATTCGGAACGAGGAGCTTAGGTTTCGTCTCAATAAGTCCCATCAAAAGAGGAATAGGAGCTGTTTCATTAAGGCTAGTAGTAGTGCTCTTTTGGAGCTAGTTCCTGAAACCAAGAAGGAAAATCTTGAATTTGAGCTTCCCATGTATGACCCATCAAAGGGCCTTGTTGTAGACCTAGCAGTTGTCGGTGGTGGCCCAGCTGGGCTTGCTGTTGCTCAGCAAGTTTCAGAGGCAGGGCTTTCGGTTTGCTTGATTGATCCGTCTCCCAAATTGATTTGGCCCAATAATTATGGTGTTTGGGTGGATGAATTTAAGGCCATGGATTTGCTTGATTGCCTTGATACTACTTGGTCTGGTGCTGTTGTGTACATTGATGATAATACAAAGAAGGATCTTGATAGACCTTATGGGAGAGTTAATAGGAAGTTGCTGAAGTCGAAAATGCTGCAAAAATGCATAACCAATGGTGTTAAGTTTCACCAAGCTAAAGTTATTAAGGTTATTCATGAAGAGTCCAAATCTTTGTTGATTTGCAATGATGGTGTGACAATTCAGGCTGCTGTGGTTCTTGATGCTACAGGGTTTTCTAGGTGTCTTGTTCAGTATGATAAACCCTATAATCCAGGTTACCAAGTGGCGTATGGAATACTAGCTGAGGTAGAAGAGCACCCGTTTGATTTAGACAAGATGGTTTTCATGGATTGGAGAGATTCGCATCTGAACAACAATTTGGAACTCAAACAGGCAAATAGCAAAATTCCTACTTTTCTTTATGCCATGCCCTTTTCGTCAAACAGGATATTTCTTGAAGAGACTTCGCTAGTGGCACGGCCTGGAGTGCCAATGAAAGATATCCAGGAAAGAATGGTGGCTAGATTAAAGCACTTAGGCATAAAAGTTAAAAGCATTGAGGAGGATGAGCATTGTGTCATTCCGATGGGTGGCCCCCTTCCAGTGCTTCCTCAAAGAGTTGTTGGAATAGGTGGTACCGCTGGGATGGTGCACCCTTCAACTGGCTATATGGTGGCAAGGACTTTAGCTGCAGCTCCTATTGTTGCAAATGCAATCGTTCGAAGCCTCTGTTCTAACAGAAGCATTTCGGGACACAAATTGTCTGCTAAAGTTTGGAAAGATTTGTGGCCTATAGAAAGGAGAAGGCAAAGGGAATTCTTCTGTTTTGGTATGGATATCCTGCTCAAACTTGACTTACCTGCCACTAGAAGGTTTTTCGATGCTTTTTTTGATCTGGAGCCTCGTTATTGGCATGGTTTCTTATCATCGAGATTGTTCCTCCCTGAGCTTTTAGTTTTTGGGCTTTCTCTATTCTCACAAGCCTCTAATACTTCTAGGCTAGAGATCATGGCGAAGGGTACTCTTCCTTTGGTTAACATGATCAACAACTTGGCACAAGATACAGATTAAGGCAACCGCGATATTTATTATATGCTTAATATTTTGATGCATCTGTTTCAAATTAGTTTAGATGTTTATAGCTTATTACATGAACCAAAGCTCTTGATAGATGTGCTTTGTTATAAAAGAGTTTCAGATTACTTGGTTTGCTCATTCATCCACACAAATAAAAGAGTTTCAGATTACTTGGTTTGCTCATTCATCCACACAACACCTGATTAAATCGTATCATGTATTGATACCTTCCATTGTTTAGAAGTTTGATTCATTTGTCCTTCTTTCAGTAAGATTTGTAGGAAATTAGCATGAATGCCCGAAAGATAGGTCATATTTACAATTCACTAGTGGGTGGGACTGTGTAGCGGGAGAGATCGGAATGGACCTAGGCAGTTGAAGTGCTCAAATCATTGCTATTAGCTAGATTGCAAGCAGATGAGATTAATTGCTTAAAGTGAAGACCATATTCTGCAGAGAAAGAAGTGACATTGTTGGGCTATATCTGTCTACTTGACCATCATTTTTGGTATAATTGTGAAGTCTGCGGTTAGCATAATGTACAAGTAATTGACTAAGACCGGCACTTGTGATTCTATCCGGAATATTACTGAATTTATTAATTTAAACTAACATGGTGAATCTTTTTCTTTCTTCTTTGATCTCCTATCTGGTACATGACAAAGTGAATAATAGTGACCACTGCACTTTATAAATTAATTCTTTCAAAAAAGTACTAAATTCCAAGCTTGATAAAGGGGGAACTGGGGAAGTGGAGGTGCTTGTTCCAAAACCACAAGAAAGCCTTCATTTGCAGCACACTTTATATTTTCAAATAGCAATTTATAAGATCTCATGATCTTGATAATACTTGTATGCAAAAGTCAGAAAATCAAACCCAAAAATGATGGCTTCCGAGGATATCTTCTCCATAAGAAACGAAGTCTCGCTGCCTTGTACCATCGAGCTGCCGCCTGGTGATCAGATTGAAACACTGGATATTGTCATCCAAAATGATGCAAACAGATTTTGTGAGGATGACAAACAGTGGCTTAGATCCATAATCAATCTCCAAACCAACCATGGGGTCATGGACAAATCGAGAAAGTTGAAATTAGATAAAGTTCCAAGAATATTTCGTGAGAAAAAGGCAAAGAAAAATTGCTTTGATCCTCTGGTGGTTTCCATTGGTCCTTATCATCATGGGAAACCTGAGCTTCAGTTCATGGAGAAGCACAAGCTCACAATGGCCCAACAGTATGTCAGTAACAATCTACATATGCTTGAAGAAATGTACAAGAAGTTCTTGGACGTCGCCAAAACTGCAAGAGAATGCTACAGTGATGAGGATTCGATCAAAAAGTTTGATGACAAGAAATTTATCCGGATGATGGTTCTTGATGGCTGCTTCGTTCTCCAATTCATTTACTGCTTTGCACAAAATAAGCGCGACCTTTTGAAGATGAAAAGCAACATTGCTGCCTGCGTGCAACGAGACTTGTTGTTACTCGAAAATCAACTTCCTTTTCCAGTCCTCAAAGAGTTGATGAGTTTCAGGTTCAGTGAAGATCAATGGAAGAAAATGTTGAGCAATTTCATTGCACAAATCCGTGGACCAGTTAAAATAAAAAAGTGTTTCTCACGGAAAGCACAAGCTCAAGCAGACCAGCAGCTGATACATTTCGAAGATGAGCCTGCTCATCTTCTTGAAGTTGTTCGCACACAGCTAATCGAAAAATCTGCATACACAATTCCTCCTCCAAGCTGCAGTGACTGGTCTTCATATCGCTCAACAAAGGAGCTTAAGGCCGTGGGAATCCATTTTCGGCCAAGCAAGACTCGTAAATTCACAGACGTCACATTCATATCAATGTTTTCCGAAGCATTTCTGAAACTCCCGTCAATAACAATTGACGATTCTACAGAATCCATGCTTCTAAACATGGTTGCTTACGAAGCTTGCCCCGAAGGCCCCGATGATTTTGGTGTCTCTTCTTACGTTTGCTTCATGGATTCACTGATTGATCATGCTGAAGATGTAAAGGAGCTGCGATCAAAGGGCATACTTTTTAATTTCTTGGAAGTGATCAACAGGTTGCACATCTTTTCAATCAGATAGCGGACAATTTGGTGCCAAATCCTTATGCCTATGCTGTTGTTAAACATCGAATTGAGAAGCATTACAAGAACAAAATCAAGATTTGGCTGGCTGAATGGTTTCATACTCATTTTACTAGCCCTTGGACCGTTATTGCATTTTTTGCTGCCTTGTTTGCCCTTTTCCTTAGTGCCATTCAGACATACTGGGCAGTATTTAAGTCTGGCAATTCCTAGCGTAAGCCATGCTAAATTACTTTACACGCTTAATTCCATTTATCGTTATAATTGCTTTCCTTCAATGTAAGGCAGAAGGATTGTCTTTCTACTAGTTTGAGTAAAGCCTGAGACATTGTCGTTTGCGTTACCTATCTCATCATCTTATGCTTGCCTGTCCCTTAAGTTTTTGAATAATAACGAAACTACAAGCTCTTATACAAATAAGACTTGACGCGTGTTTAAATAAAATATAGGAATTAGGCATCAAATTTTCAGCCAGTTGATCTCTGAGACCAATTGATCGTTTTCACGAAAAATTAGGATGACACCAATTGGAAGTAAGGTATGCACCAAAGATTTAAGTATCAAAATTTTCCTATTCATCAATGCCTGGAAGTACATTATTACCATGTAATGAACTTACCAATGCAGCTTCATGCAACTGTTTACATCAATATAAATACCAAAAAAAAAGAAAAAGAAAAAAAGGTTGAATTGCCATTCTAGAAGTAAGAGCTGAGAAACTGGAATCAAAATGAATTAGCCCTAGGACAGTTCTCGGCTTCGCTTAGCAGCAGCAACAACAGCATTCATTAATATCCCACGAAATCCACTTTTCTCCAACTCATGAATACCAGCAATAGTAGTCCCACCAGGCGATGCAACATCATCTTTTAGCTGACCAGGATGCTTCCCACTTTTAGTGACCATTGATGCTGCTCCTAATACCTGCAGAAACAACAATTACAAGTTATTAGTTAACCATAGGAAAGCTTTGAAATAAAAAATGTCACATGGAAGCTCAAATAGCATTCAAAATAAATATGCAAATGACTAACGAAAAGAAACAGAAATACTTGCTCACCTTCACTCACGGTACTGGAATCAAATTCGAAAAGATACAGGGTAATTCCAAAATTTCAGACAAACTTGGGTAACGGTAGTTCCAAGCTGCTGTATAACCACAACTTTTCATTTCGTGACAAATTGGCATTTCTTTAGAGGTTTTTTTTTCGTGGATCTACCCCGGTACTAGTAAATATGATAAAAATTTTGAACTAGTTGAATTATTCATTTCATGTTTAAATTTTAGCAGCTAGTATCTGATCAATGGTGTTATGAAACAGCATAACAGGAAGTAACTTCTAGTCTAATATTTAAAACTTTTTCTGCTCTATGACATCATCCCAACTCCATTCTACCATATTTGTTTACACATGATCCCTATGGATTTTTTGATAAGCCAAAATATAGATATCAGATTGTGAATCCAACTCAGTACCTACAACAATAAGTCTAGGCCATAAAACAATTATATTTCCAACAAAAATTCATTTCATCACATGTAAGACCAGATACTACAATCTACACAAACACTAGCCATGTAGTACATATCTAACTCTAAAAAGAGGAGGTTGTGGGTTTGAATCATGTAATGAGTTTCAAGTGAAACCAAAAACTCCATTCCTCCCCCCCGTCCCAAACGAACAAAAGGTTAGCACACTTGCACCAAAAAAGGAGAGTGAGATACAGAAACAAATAGCACACTAGAAACTGTGTAAAAGGTTCTAATTGACTTACTGTCTGAGAAGCTAGACCAAATGCAAGTTCTCGTGGTAGCCCTGCAGCCACACCTCCATCAGCCAAAGCTTCAATTGCTAAAAATATATATGCTGGACCGCTGCCACTGAAAATTTAGGAATAAAAAGTGTTTCAACGAATAAAATTTAATCCATCTTGAAACAAACAAATTTCAACAAACACATATGAGTAGCTGTATCCTTTCGATTAAATGTTTACTCAGGAATCTAAAATGAAAAAAGATTGGTGATTAGCTGAAATAGTGCCTCTGGGTAATAATTACATGAAAGAATTTTCTGAGCATAATATAGCTCTCTACTCACAGAAGCCACATACCTCAGGCCAGTGATTGCATCAAACAATTTCTCATCAGCTCGCCATATCTTGCCAACTGATCCAAATAATTTACCAATTAGTTCTCCATCCTCTTCTGTTGCAGTTCCTCCCAAGCTCATAACTATTTAAGGGCAAGTATTAGAGAACTGTACCAATTTCATACAACTTTTTTACGAAATTGATATGAAAATAAAGGATTGCAAACAGAAGCTATAGGGATTTCATAGTCTGACACTAAGCTGCCAGAGAAATGAAGAACAGTTCATTTTGTTGTAGTTAAGAAACCACCATAAAGATAGAATATTTACTTAGAAGTGAACAAGCTGTCCGTAAAAGCAAAGAGAAAAACAAGGATCAAATAATCTCTTAAGATGTCTCTGGAAAAAACACCCTCAAGAAACCCCCTAAAATAAAAAATGATTACCAAAAGTTATCTTGCATCAACTGCTTTCTCCCAGTCAGGATAAATTGAAAAGAATGGCACTTCTTCAACTTTAAAACTCAAAGGAGTTCAAGGTTCAAAGGCAAGACAAATAAACCTTATCCCATAAACATATAGTTTCCTCCTTGCTATAATAGTGAAAAATTATTTTTCTTTCAACACAAAGTTCCACATATTCCCACTTTCAGACTTTCTAACTACCCAAAAAGCATAACGCCCAAGAACTTCAGGTTTTGTGAGCCAAATTGAGTAACATAATATAACATTCATTATATGGATGTGATAATGTCAACTCTAGTGGGCTAAGAAAAGTAAAAGAATGTAATTTCTGTTTTTAACTAATCATACATCATAAAAAGTGGTAACACTAAACATAATATAACATTCATTCATTACAACAATATTTACAAAATTATGTTAAACTTTTACAAATAAAATATATTATAACCAGAAGAATCATCCTGACAAAAGTTGAAATCATCAGTGGGTGAATTAACTCAGGTCTACTACATCACTCACATTGAGTCCTCCACAAATTGTATGGTTAATTGATAAACATCGTTAACACGACATCTTAAAGGAAGATAACTAAGAAAGTTGAAAAAGAAAAATAAAGAAAATATCCTTCATCCTTGCAAAGTTGCTCATGCATTAGACACCAATAACCATCACAAATGCCAAACAAACAGACCGTTCAAAACATAAAAGGTGAATAACAAATAACAGAAAACAAGATAGCATGCTTATATCTGCTTCACCGATGTAGGGACATCGGTGAGGAAAACAATGATTGAAATTACAATGAAAAGTAAGGAAGCATACCTGTTGCAGCCTCACCCACAGCCGAAGGTGTATTAGGCATAACTCTAATAAACCGGCTATGACCAGTCCATTCCTGAACAATATATAACATCTTTTTTCAGTTACATAAAACTGAAGCATAAAGTAAAAATTAAAAGAAGCAATTAGATGCATAAAATGAGCAGAAAGGTCCAATTATAAAGTGGAAGGGAAAAAAAACATTGAGAATATAGCAACCCAATTTTAGTATTGAAAGAGGAAATATTACAATCACAAAGTTGGAATGTCTGATTTTTCAATTCAATTCCCTCCTCTTTCTTTCTCTATTTTCTCCCTCCAATTTCTCCCATACAATTCTCCACCAATGGTACAATACTACTAGGTCTAGCATCTTACAGAGGAACAGCTAGTATGAAATTTCATTTTAATCCAAGAACACAGAGCACCAGGAAAGAATCGTATCACCAAAATGAGCAAGCTATCTTCAAAGCTCAGAGCAATTTAGATATTAGTCAACCGTGAAAACCATAACCATAATTATTACGGAATTGCACCATTTTCTCTATGACTAAACACATATAGACTTTAGCACCCAAAGACTAAAAAGCTGCAAACCTCAAGGTCTTTCAATTTCACTCCTGCAGCGACAGAAACCAAAAGCTTCTTCCCTGATAACAGTGGCCTCATCTGTATGGCCACATCTTTAACTGTAACAACAACATAAGATGATTTCAAGTATCAATAAAATATGCGAACCTAAAAAATTAAATAAAAAACAAAAAAATGGATAAACAGGCAGGACCACTAACAGGCATTGGAAAAGAACATTTATTTAGGGAACCAATGGATCTATACATTTTTCAACGGCTAAAATTTAATTAGGTTCCATCAGAATACATCAATCCAATGGTCTATAAATCGAAATAAAAATGAAATAATAGACACTATTTAGGGAAAGGGGTAATACCGACTTGCGGTTTCACAGAGAAAATAACCACATCGCTGTATTTGACAACCTGTTGATATGATAAATTATTAATTATTACTATCACAATAATTATGAAATTAGAAATAAGTTAAAATGAGAAAAGAAGGTTGTGTAATAGCGCGTACGGCGTTATTATCGGATAATACTTTGACGCCGATGGACTCAAAAGCATCACGGCGTTTGAGATTAGAGTGGATGGCAGTGCAGATACGATCGGCCGGAAACACGCCTGATTTTGCCACTCCTTTGGCAATGCTCTCCGCCATTTTTCCGGCTCCGATGAAGCCTAGAATGAAGCTTTCGGCCGGAATAGGAAACGCGTCCATGACCGCCTCGTCGTCGCTGTTGTGAACAATATTAATAATTTTTTTTTCCTCTAATATCTCCACTTACGTCTGAGTGTGGAACTGTGAGTAGATTAATTGGAGTAAACAAACGAAAGGAAATGAATCACAGAACGCTGTATCAGAGAAAAAAAGCTTATCCTCTATGATGCCGTAATTTTTATACGGCTTTAATAATGGAAGAAATGTGTATCGTTCGATTTAATTAAAAGTACACATTTTTTTTATTAATAAAAAATTTTAATTATTTTAAAAGTAATATTATTGGTTTACAAACTTATTAAAAAGATAATTTTAAATTAAAAAAGAAAAAAATAGAGATTGATCTCTTTATCTTATTAAATTCACTCTGGATTTTGGATTTTATTTATGACATTCTTATATTTAAAATTAAATTCTTTAAGACTATCTTCTTCCTAAATAATTAGACAAAAGAGATTTAGTAACAAAATGTTCTTCCAAACAATGTATCTTTTGGCATTTTGGTGCATTAGATTACATAATATTACAACCCTGCATAGTATTTAATTTATAGTATCTCATGTTTAATGGTGAAATCAATTTGAATTACACCACATAAATATACTGTATTAATACATTGAAAACCCGCATAAAATAAACCTGAGTAGAGTCGGGTTTATGCGGTGTCGCACTAGATAATGAAAATCCATAAAATCTCCCTTTTTTATTTCATCAAAACATGACTCTTCAAACAAATCTAACATTCGTTTCTTCATCACTGACTCACCGCTGATGCCATTACGCCCAACGCTCGATGTCATCGCCATCGCCGACAAGTGCTTCGTCTTGCCGCACGAGAACACCCGTCTGTGCAACCATTGATGTGCCTGCACTTTTCCGCTGAATCATCAATCAAACCGGTTAGTATTTGGGTCTGATTTTTCAAATTGAATCACAATCAGTTTAATTTTCATTAATTTTCTGTTGAAGCATTTTTTTTATTTCTGGGTTTGATTTTTTTTCTTTTTGTTATTGTTGTGGGAAGTTAGTAATTTTGCTTGTATTTTCTAGTTGGCTTCATGAGTTCTTTGTATATTTTTACTTACAATTAAATCAATTAACTTAATGTCATTTAGATTTGAACAAATAGATTAATTTTCCTTTTGAAAAATTAATTAATTAGATAAACAAGCAATTAAAAAAATTAATTAGTTTGATACGATTATACGTGGAGAGTGGAGCAAAGGCGGAGGACAGGGAATTGGAGGGGATTTGTATGTCTAGATTGATGGTCGGATTTGGAACGGTGTAATCTACCTGTACAAATCTTAAAAATGCTGAGCAAGTGTTATGTAATAATAATTTATATAATCCACAAATACTAACTAGTAACTACTAATGGAATTTTTATTTGGATAAAATATGGCAATTATATATTTTTTTTATTTTTTAATCTTTCTGTATAATGGATTGCACAAATGCTTTAACATTTAAGTAAACCTATGATTACATATTGCATAATTTACGAACTACTAGCTAGCTTAATTCAAACTTGTATTTTCAACATTATTATTGATTACAATTATTAGATTTATGAAGAGTTAGGCTATTGGAGGACTAAACATTAAACTTAGCAGTCTTTTATAGTTGCAGGTTACCTTAAATTAGCTATAAATGCATTTTACACTTGAGCTCTTGGAGGATTACCTTAAATTAGCTAGAAATGCATTTTACACTTGAGCTCTTGGAGGACTGGTTATGTGCCAAGCATAATTTTGCATGACTTGTGTTCTACTTTTGTTGTCTTAACAATTGTTGAACTTAGAATTTATAAAGTCTATGAAGCATTTGGTCACAATGCCATGAAAATTTGCTTTGAAAATTACTACTTGAAGTAAAACTTTTGAATTCAGTAAATAGTTTTCGGCTACTAGTTGGTATTGGCCAGGCCTATTCAATTGATAGGAAGCCTCACCAATTTCTATGTCTGGCTAGGCTTCATATGATAATAATCATCAGAAATGGATAAGTTGCTTTTTTTATACTTGGTTTGTGATATCATGCTTAATATGTTATTAAAAATCTGCCAATGAATTCATCATGGTTGATATCATGCTTAAATTATATCATTTAGGAGAGAGAAAGGATTTGAAAGCAAACTAATTAACACACACACACACACAAGAGAACTTAATTAAACAGATTAATTTTACTTCTAATGAATACATCATATTCTTATGGGCATGCACGGAAGCTGAAGCTACCTTTTCTTAGTATGTGAAACCATAGTGGTGGTGGTGGTGATAATTCAGCAAAAGAATCCAAAGTTGCTATTATCAAAATTGAAAGAAAATACTTAAGACTCTCAATAGCTTGTAATACAGTTGCTTGCTCGAAAGTCAAGTCTACTTAATGCTGATGAAATTGCTGCTTAAATATAATTATGATTTGTTGAATTTTTCTTCAACGGGCAGTTATTGAGGCCAATATCATCTTTCCTCTTGTGCACCTTCTTCAACATGCAGAACTTGAAATCAAGGAGGCTGCATGGGCTATCTCATGAACATATTCAGTATGTTTCTTTTATTCACTCAGCGATGTTCATACGATAGATGTTTCTTTTTTATATTTAATGATGTTTACGGGATAGAATCACTTATGGTACCATGGTCTAGCGGATTCCTGGTGAGCCAAGGTTGCATCAAACCTGCTCTGTGATCTTCTGGCTTGTCCAGACCAAAGAATCGTGACAGTTTGTCTAGAGGGTCTTCAGAACATTTTCAAGGTGGCTGAGGCTGACAAGTAAATAGGAATGGATAATGGGGTTAATGTTTATACCTCAATGATTGACCAATGTGATAGATTAGATAAGATTGAGAATCTGCAGACCCACGACAACAGTGAGATTTATGAGAAGGCTATGAAGATTTTGGAGACATATTGGGCTGAGGAAGAATAGAAAGAGTAGCTTGCCCAAGATGGTGGTATCAGAAATCAGCAGCTGGGTTTCGGTTTTGCAACCAACCAGCGCAGCATTCCATCTGGTGGCTTCAAATTTGGTTGAAGTAGTAGTTTGAGAATATCTTTACTCGCTTTATAGGCATTGTTTCTCCCATTGCATTGTATTTTGAAATTCTCTATGTTGTCTTGTCGCCAGGGTGCTAAGGGGCTTTTTTCTTTTGTGGGCTATGTTAAAACTTTTCAAGTCGGCTTGCAGTTT
Organism: Luvunga scandens; assembly: GCA_030449905.1. Taxonomy (NCBI): domain Eukaryota; kingdom Viridiplantae; phylum Streptophyta; class Magnoliopsida; order Sapindales; family Rutaceae; genus Luvunga; species Luvunga scandens. The sequence continues at coordinate 470,199 of JASUUG010001097.1, read as the reverse complement.
TCAACTTGAACTATATTTCACAATTATCAGATTCATAGGAAAAATTTTACTTTGTGATATGCCTTGATATGATGTTGTAATTTGGCAAATGATACATGATACTTCTTATAATGCTGTGAGTCCTCAATGATGAGCTTTCTTCATGGTTACTCAGACTTGTCTTTTATGTATTCTGTTATAATGGCAATAGAGAATCAAATCTTTATTATGTATGCGGCATTAAAAAATTAAGGCCATAAACTTCAATTTTTATGAAGAATTCTGATTTTTTTAACATTTATGCTAAAAAAATAATGTTAAAATTTTAAAATTTTAAAATTTAAAATTTTCATTTTTAGTATTTTTTAAGTATTAATAATATTATTTCTTAAATATAAAATTTAAATTAATCATTAAAAAAATTAATACAATATAGTGCGTTATCAAACATAGTATAATTATAAATTAATACAATATAATGTGGTATCAAACATTGTACAATATTATTATAATACAATGTTAATATAATACAATATACTTATATTAAAATAATTTAATACAGCATAATATAATATAGTGTGCTAAACACACTCTTTGATCATTATATTACCTCTACATATAGCTTTAATGACCCCAATCAATTGTTTAATCTGTATAAAGCCAATTCCTCATTAATTTCATGACAAAGTTTCTTGAAAATTCTATTCCAATAAATCTTACTCATTAATCAAGTTCAATCTCAAGATTCTTTTATTTTTACATTCGATTCTCCATAAAACTACCACACATGGTTAAATCCAAAGGAAAAAAAAAACTTTTCTCTATCTTTTATCAGTAACTAGCATTTTTTTTAATTATTGAACTAAGCATTTTTTTTTATTATTGAACTAAAACTATTTTGTTTTAAGATACAAAACTCAGTAGGGATGAGGGTGAAAAAACAGAGGAAGAGTAAAGAGAGGGAAGATCTAATAAAAAGTCAGGATCATTTTTTATTTATTGTTACCATTAAAAAAATTCTTATATAAATTTCAATTGAAGCCATTAAAATAAGTATCATTTGATAATTTAAAAACTTAATATTTACCAATAACATGTAAGTCACCTACTATCTTTTATTATTTAATTATTTATTCATTATATAAAATGAATGACTGAGATTAAAATAATTAAATTTAAGGTCCATAATAATCACATTATCAATAATGTTGAAAACACATGCAACATCGTAGAGAAATCTAAAATTTTATAATAATAATAAGGTTTGATAATTTACAAAATAGTCCATCTCCTATTACTGACTTGTTAGTTAGGTCCTTTGACCATTTTGACTGTAAACTTTAAATTTCAAGCACCTCAAGTTTCCCCTTAAAAAAAAATTAAATAAATAAATAACTTCCAGTTTTTCGAGTTGGCTTTGCGTGAACTGAACGTAACGGTCGTGAATCCTATCAAAAGTTATTCGGTTTGTTTTTACTTTTTTATCTCTCGATTTCATTTGCATGCCCTGTCCCCAATATTTAACTATTATATTTTTTTTAATCTACAATCAATCGAGATAGTTTAGAGTACTATTATTGAACTATATTCACTCGACGTATGTATGATATGTGTGTATAAATAAAAGTATAACTTTTAATTACATAATAATTTATTAAAATAAATACACATATATCATATATTCATTAAGTGGATGTAATATAATACAAATATTGTAAGATCTCTTAAATCAATCATCTGTTCACACATTAAAGTGGGGTTAAAAAAAACCGATCCTCATAACTTTTGTTTACAATTTTTTTTTATCAATTTAATTAGTTAACATCCACAAATTAAATTATAATTTGTAGAGTTAAAAATTACGATTTGATACCAGGGAGTGACTTACAAAAATTTGGAGGAATTGTACGAATGTGTAAATTTCGACTCCTAATACATGGAGATTGTAATCATTAAGCCCTCTATTTCTCAATAGAAGTAAATTTCTTTTTAATCAAAATTGAGTAACATAGAAAACAAAGTTAATCGAGGTCAAAGCTTCTACTGATAAAATATTAAGATAATAACACAGGCTTAAAAACTGGCCTAGGAAGTCGAGATAAACTACCACACTAGAATTTGGGGTGGATAGTGATGATTAAGAATAACAATTACAAAGAGGATTGTGTTATATAAACTCTTTGTACACAAATTAACCATGGTCTCTCATGCCCTGAAAGAAATTCTCCCCGGACAATGTAATTTGGCAAAAAGAAAAATCTTGAATATTGTCATGGCAGTACGCAAGATTTCTATCATAGCCTTGTTGCTTCTAAATGTGCAAGGAAAGTCTGGAAGCTCAAGCAGCTTGTATGCCATTCTCTTGGTTTGCTAAGAAAGGAGCTCAACTTCTGTCAAAGGAGGAGTTTGTGTACTTTAGTGGGGTGGCTTGGTCAATTTGGAAATATCGAAATAAGGCTCCGTATAGTAGTTAAAGGGAGGATTATAATCAAGTTCTATTCCGGCCGGCTGAAATATTGCTGGAGTCCGATACAGCAGGGTCACCGAGTCACTCTATCTCTAGCAAAACTGTTTTCCCTCGATATAAAATTTGGCATCCTTCAAAAGAAGAATGGTAAGTTACAGCCGGGCAGTAACATACAGCTCTCACAACCCCACATGATTTTTGTGAGAGCTGTAAATTATAGATGGCTATAACTTAGTAAGCTTCTTCTTCAAAATCTCCTTGATAGAAGCTTAATACTGACACAACTGTGAAAAAGGAGACGGTATTGCTGGTTTGGGCGCATCATCAGACTTGTGAAGGGGTTGTCATGGAAGCTGCAACATCAAAGAAGCTTTATTTAGGAGGTGTGGAAATTGCCGAGATTTTGGCTATTTTAGAAGGTGTGAAGATGGTTGAAAAAGCTGGTCTTTCTCCTCTAATTATAGAGTCAAGGAAGGTTGTGAATTTTATTTTCAAAGACATCTCTAGTAGAGGAGAGCCAGATTGGATTATTAGTTAAAATAGAACTTTGGGGGATAAGAACAATCAATATAGGGTGGTCTATGCTCCTAGATCATGTAATTCAGTGGGTCATGATTTAGCAGAAATAGCCTTATCTATTTAGGAATCTCTTGTGTTTATAGAGAGGGTCAGTAATCGGATTCGAAAGAAATTAAAGATTCAAGATGTGTCTACTAATGGGGAATCGAAATGAATTAGGAATCTAGAATGGATTAAAATTAGTATAAGAATAAATTGTTTGCTTTGGGTGTAGGAATCGAAATTAAAATGAACTATATTGACATTTATGTATTTAATTTATCTTAGAATCAGAGTAAGTTGTCACAAATTACTAAAATGATCTTAGTTAATTATTATCGTTATTTATTATAATAATAGTAATTATTATTATTCAAAAGAATTATTGTTAATAATAAAAAAATAATATAGTACTAACTGTAGTAGTAGTAGTAACAACAGCAACAACAAGAAGTTAACAACAACAACGACGACGATTATTATTTATTGATTATTTTGAATAATAAAAAAAATTAAAATAATTATTCTTATTTAACCCTATCTATTATTATTTTTATTTAAATAATAATAATTATTATCGTTGTTGTTATTATTAGCAATAATTACAAAAATAAGAATAACAACAATAAATAATAATAATATTCTAATTGCGGACAAAAGTGAAGTTATGAAATTTAGGTGGATAAAATAAATATTGGATAGTACAATGAATGTCTAAAAGTATGTGAGTCCTATATGTTTCAATCTTGTTCTCACTTTAATTTTAGTAAGTAAATATCATTAATTATTTACATTCTAGATTCAGATTCACCAAGCCGAAAGGCAATTGCTATGTTGTTTTAGAATGAAATCACTTGCCACAAAAATCATAATCTCTCATACCACATCTTACATTATATATATGTATTTATATATATTTTGACAGATTCATTCTAATTTATTTGATTTGTGTTTCATTTTAACTTTTCAGTTAAGCTTATGTTTTTAAAATAAGTCTGGGATATCAGAAAAATAATAGAATAAATAACTGTCCTATGATGGAGAAACTAAATAACAAAGTCCTTAATTTTTTCTTTTTTAAAAAGACCGTAAATGACAAAAAAAATGTGCTCTTTAACTTTTTTAAAGAAGAAATAGACCCGGGGATCGATTCACTTGCTGCCCAATTAATATACGCACGTGGCATGCGTTCAATAGCGTTTAGGAAACGCGCGAGGGCAAGGCAAAGGCCAGCTACAGAACGCTGAACACTGTTGACAGAGCGATCGAAATTTTCCTTCAGTCTTAAAAAAAAGCCCTAACTCACGAACACGTAATCCCTTCGCAGGTTTCTTCTCAAATTCTCAATCACTCTCGCTTTCGTTTTCCGTTTGACGATCTCAATTTGGTTCCAGAATCAACAGCAATTTTTGAAAATCAGAGCTCGTGGACGTCGTTTTGGAATTACCTCAGGTTTGCTGCAGCTCTCAATCAATCAATCAATCAATCAAGGTTATGTTTCTATAATTAGGGTTTCGTTATCATCGTTCTGCAAGGATGATCAGATCCGAATGTGGTTATGATTCGACATGTATTAGCGTTAGGTTTCTTCTTTTATCGTTCTTACTTTTAGGTTTAAGGTTAGGATTAGGGTTTTTCGCCGAGGATTTGGCTGTCAGATAATGATCGATTTTCAAGATTATCAATACCCGATTATTATGACCGGCCCATTCTGTATTTAGATTATAAAATTCTTATTAGGGTTTACCTTGGAATCACTTGCGTATGGATTTTCCAACTGGAATTGGAGGATCAAAGGATTTAAAGATGGACAGTGTTTGGACGGTGTTTTGTTCGTCCGTGCTATATGTTCTGATTTTGGATCTTCTGCTATTTGTTCTGATTATACGGATAGATAATGATTGATTTTCATGATTATCAAGAATCTGATTCTTGTGGCCGGCCCATTCTGTAATTATGTATTAGAATTCTTATCATGGTTTACCTTGGAATCGCTTATATTTTGGATTTCTTATTGGAGTCGGTGGATCAAAGGATTCAAAGATCGACAGTGCTTTGTTCTTCTTCACTGTGTTCTGATTTTGGATCTTCTGCGATGGAACTGTTGATAATCTTTGAAGGAACAGTTATATGTCTTGTCAATTGATTTCGTCTGTCTCTGTCTTTTTATGATGTATAGCATGGAGGTTAAGGCATCCAGGAGATTTGCATATCAACAAGAACGATCACTCTTTAATCCAGTTAATGGACGAGCAGGAGGCAGAGCAGGAGGAGGATGGCCTACCAAGAAAGTAGTATGCGTTTACTTTTTAGAAGGAAGGTGCAATCGCAACCCCTGTAGGTTTGCTCACACTGAATCACAAACCCCGCCTGTTAGTAACCATAAACTTGCTAAGAAGAGGCCACCCAGCTATAATTGTCCAAAGAATAATGTATGGGTTTCCAGTGGATCAGAAGAGGGAATTACCCATGTTCAAAATAGAGAAAACCCAGATTATACTGTTCCTAATAAATCATCATTGGATTGTTCTACTGCAAGTGATGAGTTTGGGAATAAAAGAACCTTGGAGAGGACTACGCCAAAAAGTGTGTGTTACCATTGGCTGTCAGGTAATTGTGTAAAAGGTGATGAATGCCGGTTTTTGCATTCATGGTTTCGTGGGGAGGGGTTCACAATGCTGGCAAAGCTTGAGGGGCACAAAAAGGTATGCTTGTGCTTGGAAACCTTTCTGGTTGTAAGACAATTTATCATTTACTGATGACTTTGGGCAATTTTTTATGACAGGCTGTAAGTGGAATTGCCCTTCCTTTGCAATCTGACAAGCTTTATTCGGGCAGCAGAGATGGAACAGTACAACTTTGGGACTGTCATACTGGTCAGTCTGCTGGTGTGATCAATCTTGGTGCTGAGGTTGGATCTTTGATTTGCGAGGGACCCTGGGTGTTTATGGGCATGCCTAATGTTGTTAAGGTAAGCATATAGCTTAGTATATTTTTATATTTTTTCTTAAATTGACAATGGCCCTTTTTCATCTATAGCTCGTTAGCTTTGTGTTCAAAAGCTCATTTTGTATGTGTTGATGATTTTACAGGCGTGGCACATTGAGTCATTAGCTGAATTTAGCCTGAGTGGACCAGTTGGTGAAGTCTATTCCATGGTTGTTGCTAATGAGATGCTTTTCGCTGGAGCACAGGTAACTAGAGCTATTTGATTATTATATGGAACTGACATACTTGCTGCCTTTTATATGTTGATTGCAAAGTCTTGGAATTTGTTAGCGTAACAAACTTTCTGTTGTTATTTATTTACTGTGAACATATAATAGGTCATACATTTTGAAAATCACAGCTGATGATATCCCTTTCTAACTTATATGTTTACATCAATCTCCTGCATCATCTGTTTAGTCATTGGGGTATTCATAAACCTTTAATTTTTTTGTTGGATCTGACAGGATGGTAATATTTTGGTCTGGAAAGGCATTCCCAACACCCAAAATCCCTTTCAACTGGCTGGATTATTGAAAGGCCACACACGTCCTGTGACATGTTTAAGCTGTTGGAGGCAAGAGGCTGTACTCTGGTTCCATGGATAATACGATAAGAGTAAGTTAGTCTTATACAGAAGATTTACCAGCTATTTTGTCTTTTCTGCTGTTAGGGATAATGCTTGCAGGAGAGCCTTGAACATTTGAGGATATGTTCGTGTCCCCCTTCTTCTCCCCCAAAAAAAGAAAAAAAGATGGTTAAATATTTTGCAGAAATTAATCTATTGGAGACCTATGTAGTGCTATTGGGAAGTTCATATTAGGCACTGGCCTATTGTCTTACTTGAAGTTCATAGTTATTACTATTCTTTGCTTCTATTGTTGCATAAAAGTGGTAACTTTTATTTGTACCTTTGTTTTGCTCTATATGTCTCCACCAGGTTTGGGACATTGACACTTTGGAGGCTGTAATGACATTGAATGGTCATGCTGATGCACCGATGTCTCTTCTTTGTTGGGATCAGTATTTGCTATCATGTTCATTGGACCACACAATAAAAGTTTGGATTATGACTGAAGGGGGCAGCTTGGAAGTTGCATATACACATAACGAAGATCATGTATGTTGAATTTCTTTAGCTATCTATATATATTCCTTTGTTTATTTGCTTGCCAAAATGGAAAAACCTGCTGATTATATAATGTAATGTGCGATGCTGCTAATATGCTAAAAGAAAATAATGCGGACTGATGCAGTGTCATTGATGGGATTAATTTTTGTGCCCTTGATTCGTGTTGGCACCTTTACTCGACTTGAACTGTTTTCGAGTCTGATCATTGTATGTATGCATTTGAGCATTTCTGTTGCCGTACGGTAGGAGGGGAAGATGATGCAGCAGCCCGTCTTTGAAAAATATATTTGATCTTTGCTTCATCGAATGCCATTTTTTATTGTTTTATCTAATCATAGTTATACCCCTTCCACTTTATTGCATCAACTTTGTGCTCTGAAAGTGCATGCACACATCCTACATTTATTTGATGCCACTGTTTTATTGATTATTTTCATTTCTTGTTCCAGGGTGTGCTTGCTCTTGGTGGGCTGAATGATCCAGATGGTAATCCAGTTCTGATTTGCTCTTGTAATGATGATTCTGTTCACCTATATGAGCTGCCATCGTGAGTGTCTCAATCTGTCCTTAAATCAATTGGGCTGCAGTTTATTTCTCCCTATGCTTCTGTTAAACGAAATTGAGCTCCTTTGTGCCAGGTTTATGGAGAGGGGAAGGATATTTTCAAAACGCGAAGTTAGAGTAATTGAAATAGGACCGGATGGTATGTTTTTCACCGGTGATGGAACTGGGATGTTGAGTGTTTGGAAATTGTTGGCAAAGCCAAACGCGGAGATGTCATGAATTATATATATATTTTATTGAAACTATGAGATTGACATGTGATTTGGCCAAATTGGTCAACAACTGTATATAATAAATGTTGAAAATTTTGTTTACTGCATCAAATAATGAAGCTTTCTATTTAATAAAATTTCTTCATTTTCATTATATTTCTTTGTAACATATTCGATGACTGTGATGATTAATGGTAGAAAATTTGGCACCTAAACCTATAAACGATATCTTTTTTCGAAGAAAATGATTTTAACTTCGAAAATTGTTTCAAGCAAAAAATTCTCCTATTAACAGGCTGGGTAAAATCAGATTCGGGGCAAAAAAGTTATCTGAAAGGCAATCCAAAATCCCGATCCGACTAATTCGAATATGGATAGGGCGGATCAAATCAGACCATTGGCAAATTGCAATGCAAAATTCAAATCGGCTTTTTTCTCTGCATTTGTTGATTTGTTCGTATATCAGTGATTTGGAAGGACAGATATTACTCATCAACTATTACTTATCATACTAAAGGACAATCAAATTAAAGCTTGAAACCATTTTGATAGTTTTACTGTTTTGGCAAATAAATGTATATTCAAAGTTTGTAAGGATAATTAGGTTCAGATTAATTAATATGATATATTATCATAACATAAATTATACTCAATTGAATACAATTTTTTAATATTCTATATTATATATGTTGATAAATTTTATTATAGTTTATGATATTTTTATATGACAAGTATTCATAAAAAATTATGAAAATAAATAATGCTAATTGAAGAAAATAAAAAGATAAGAATAATAATAGTTTACACTATATATTATCATAAGTTATATAGAGATGAGTAATAATGCTAATTATTAAATTTTATTTAGATAAGGATAAAAAGTAATTAATTAAATATAGATATTTTAGAAAATATCTTTTATTGATATCATTCAAATATTTTAAGTTAAGTAAAAAATTAGAAAAATTAGTTTAATAGTTTAATGATTAAAATTTTTCATTAAGTTAAAACAAACAAATTTAATAACTTAACTGATTAAATTAATAATTTAACTTATTAAAATTAAATCAACTTAAAAAAAAAAAGGGCGACACAGTCTCAATCAATAAATAATCCACTTACATTGTTGCCAAAAATTGAAGCTAAAAAATGAACTTGGAGAAGATCTAAAGCTTCGGGCTTGTTCGGTATCATTTCTGAATGGGTATTTTCTAAAAACAAAAATGCAAATGAAAATAGTATTTTACAGTTGCCATTTTTTAAATTTAAGTATGCGTATCATTTCTATATCCTGTATTTTAAAATTAAAAATAAAAATATGCGTTCGGTAGACACAATTAAAAATGATAAAAATAGTGAATACGTGTTTAGTAGTATCATATTCAAAAATAATTTTTACTAAATATTTAAATCATGCTTATAATTAAAAAAATAATTGTTTGACTAATACAATAAATTTTATTTATTTCATCTCCCTTAACTAAACAAATAATTCATTAAACATACCAGAAATAATTTAGCATTAGGATTAATTTTAAAAATACTTTTACATTGTCAATATTTTTACACTCTAATTTAAGTATATATTACAACATATGATTGAAACAAAATTGTTATCCAATTACGTGATAAATATCATGAATTTCATATGTAATCATGCCATATGGAAGTTGCAGACTTGCAATTCTATCTTTTGTAGCATTCATCTTTACAACATTTGTTGAAGATAAATAGTGGCCTACTAATATCGTTTTCTTCATTGTTAACCATATCTTGTACATGAAAGTTTTAGAACAATCTATTACTTGTATTTTTTCTTCCATATCTTGTTAATGAAAAATTGAAAAATAAATAACATACATCAAATATTAATCAAACTGAAGAATGAAATCCAAAATTAGATACAGCATCTGTAATATATTACAACCGGCTTAAGAAGAGAAATACTTCAGATTCGGCATAAACAATTCACAACAAAAGTCAATAACACAAAAAGATCAGACCAAGCAAAAACAAATTGCAACTTGTCCTCTCCAAAAAATCATTATTAGCTATGCTATAAGTTTTTAAAAAAAAATCATGAAACTGCACTTATATTAATCTCATACTCAATATGGTGTGTGCTATCCCCATACTGCACCATATATGGTGCTTGCTCTTTACATAACAAGAGCTAAAAAATAATAAACTGCCTTAATTAAGAGAGTAGAGATGAAAGAATATGTTAATGGCAGCTAAGCTAAGTAGACAGCTGGTGACTGTGGTAATTACTGGATGTTGATGTTGCCACAAAGATAAGAATTCATATCGGATGGAAAAAAAGTACCCCATTTGCTGAAATGATTCCATAGCTGCTAAACACAGCCAAAAAAGGAACAGAGACAGAAAGAGAATCCCACTAATGTATAAACAATAATTAAAATTTGGCTTACTCATGACTATCATCAAAATAAATTAAGAAAAAGTTTTATCATAATCCCATAATTACACATATTCCACTCTTCAAATTTGCACAGCAAAGCTTATGTTTTTTAATTTTTAAATGATGCTGCATGTGTCCAAATCAATCAGCAGCAAAGGCTGGATAATTCCAGTCATAAAAGAATTATGGAATCATTTTGTTATTTGGCTTTATGGTGAAAAAGTTGAGCTAAAATGAAAAGTGGTTATGGAATTTCTTTAACAAAGTACTCATTTTAACTTAAAGCTCATTTCACAGGCATATTTATCAATTATTAATCTCATAGACATGCATTGGGTTACAATAATGGCAAAAATCCCAGATAAAAATTTTGGAGACAAAACGAAAAAATAGAATGATATTTGAAACAAGGACAAGGCCATCCCAGATAAGGATTCACTGACGATACTGAAGATGAACACTACGCCATAAACAATTCAAAACAAGGGCAAGGCAACAAAAAGCCGAAAAGGGTGAAAATTATTTTGACATGCTACTGTAAGAGTTCTACAAGACAATTGAAAACACAAGTGATAAATGGAAGAAATTTCCCAAAAACCATATCACAAGGAGAATTGTATAACACTGAAACCGAAGGATGAAAATTACTAATCAAAACCGAATGGAATTCTTCAAACATTATGTCACAAACTGAATTCTCAAGCACAAAAACACAAGTACAAGCCTAACATAAAAAGAGAACATAGTCAGAATCCAAATTAGATGAAAACAGTGACGAAGAGAACAAAAGATTTAGAGAGGCAGCAACAGTAACGGAGAGAGAATTCACAAATTTAGCAGCGACAAAGAGAGCAGCGGCAGCGGAGAGAGAGAGCATCAGCAATGGAGAGAGAGCAGCAGCACTGGAGCAATGAGGAAGAGAGAGCAGCAACACCAACGATGGAGAGAAAGAGCGATTAGATCTGTGATAACGGAGACTGAATGACACGATCGATTTTAGGGGAGAGAAGTGAACGGTCATGGGTAAGGTGGATTCTGTATCTTGTGACTTATTTTTAAGTTCATATTTGTAATTTATTGAGAACATGTATAACAGGTTCTTAAATTTATAACTACAAAAAAAAATATGAATTATTTGTTTTACAATTTGTTTCTGGAATTTCGGCAACCTAACGCGTACTAACTTAAATTCATAAAAGGAAAATGAAAACGGGGCCCATAAAACGTTACCGAACGGGCCCTTCTCTTTTGCACGTTAACAATTGGCTTGCTGCTTCCATTGTTCGACATTGCGACGGCACTCACAGTGGGCCACACCGGCAGCCGGCTTGGTCCATCGCCGTGCTCCATAACTAGCGCTTCACCGCGCGCTCGATTCCTGCAACTTGCTTGTGTGCAACTAGTTGAAAGGTACTTGCTCTCTCTAATCTCTGCTGAATTTTTTTTTTCTTTTTCTGATTAAATTAAGTCTAAATGCAGTGAAAATGAACAAAAAAAAAAGATTTAGTTTATTGTTGCGTTTCGATTGATCTTCTATAACAATCAAAATTTTTTTTTATTACTATTAAATTGCCATTAATTTTTTTTTTTAGAATGAACCAATAAAATATTTAGATTGATTGTTAATTTTAGATTGCTTCTGAGTTTAAATGATGAATAACCGAGTTTAAATATTCAGTTGTTACACTATTTGTAAATATTTTCAAATTTACATCAACAGGGCCTTGTAGATTTGGTTTTAATATGTTGATTGTTAATTGTTTATGTTGATGAGGTAGAGTTCAAAGAGGGAAACAGAAATGTTCTAATAAAATCATGTGTGGTGGATTTTGATTAATACTTTTTGCCAATCTTTTGTGTTTTGGATAGTGAATCTGTACTGAAATTGTGGTGTTTTTTGCGATAAGAATTTTTTTTTTATTAATTCTTATATTTTGGGCTTTTACTAATTATTATATGTAAAAATTGATCATATCTCACTCTTACACAAAATGGACTCGCTCGCAATTTGACACTAATCAATGATTCAAACAGCATTAGTTCACTGAAGGAAAATAGAGATTGATGAGTTTGAAAGAGAGTTGCAGAAATGAACTCCGAACTGAGATTAGTCAACTCAACGACAGATGCCTTTATTCTGCTGCCAAATGGAACTGAAACCTAAACCCCCATTTACTTAATTTTCTTATAATCATTATTATTTTAAAATAATTACTATTATCTATATTATAAAAATAATTAGTTATAAAAAGAATCAGTTAAACATTTGGTGAAATTTATTTTTAAAAGTGTTATGAATTTTTTAAAGTAGTTATATTTATTTGTAAATTTTACTTTTAAACTAAGATAAGAATCTAAATGATTAAAAGAGATATAATATTGAATGTAGATGTCTTCACTAGAGAAGGACTCTCTCTCCCTCCTCTCCTCCCCCCACACATAAAATAACTGATAATTAAAATAAATATTTTTATATTATGAAATTTTTAAAGTAGTCATATGTATTTGTAGAGGTGGCAAAACGGGTTATCGGGTCGTGTTCGTGTCGGATCAACTTTGTGTCGTGTCAAATTTAGGTCGACCCAAACCCGACACGGAAAAATAATCGAGTTACCCAATAACCCGCTTAATATCTATATATTAAACAAAATTTAAATCAAACATTTATACGCTGTCATTCATACACGCGTACATACTTTATCGATATTATAAAATATACATATATACCAAAATATTACACATTTACACTATTATGAAGTTTTAATTATATATATATATATATATATAAGATTAAGAGAAAAGAAGTTCAATTATGTTCATATTGGTCTAATCCAAGTTGGCATAAAACTTTTGACAAAAGAAGGCCTGGATACATCTATCTTGGCTGTCCTCAGGGATGAGAGGTTTATCTCCTTCGATGATTCCTTACTCAGTAGTATTGAATCTAGTCTCTGTAAAGGACCTATTTCGTTTAGCTGTTATCCAAACATAACAGTTTCTCTTAAAGATAAAAACATTTTGAAAAGCATGATTTTACATATCAAAACTCATAACTATCATATGATTGAAGGATCTGTTCCAGTTGCATTAATTTTCAAAATATCTTACAAAGCAATGGTCTCTGCGTTTAATACGCAACACAAATTCTAATAAAAAAGAGATGAAACTCTCCTTTTGCAAACTGATCTGTCAAAAGCAAACACTGTTATTCCAAAACCTATTCAATGGAAAGATGTTAATCTTCCTGATTAATGGATTCTTGAAGGAGCCACTGATCTGGTGATTCCAAAACAACTTGAGCCAAATACAGAGTTGCAGAATATGACTCAGTATTCTGATGGTAAAGTCAAATTATCATTTAAGAGAACTATGTCGTCTAGGTTTTCGACGTCTTCTAGATTCTCTGATAAAGACTTAAATTCCAGTATTCCAGAACTGGAAAGAAAATTTTCAAAAATCCCTTCGGTAATAAATCTTCTCTTCCAAAGCCAACCTAGGTTTTCCACATCGGATATACCTAGTTCATCTATACGTTCTGTTGACTACACTTCTAGTATTCCTCATCCCATCTATACAAGTAGTCATCAAGAACAAAATCAAGAAGAGAAGGAACCTTCTCCTCCAACCTCTCCAATATTTTCTATTGTTACGGAAAATGTAATAAATGTTCTTAAAAAAGAATTTGAGCTTGATAAAACCCTCATTCATAAAGATTTTTACTCGGAAAACAATAAAAAAAAAAGAATTTGGTTTTTCAAACATTTCTTAAGCCAAAGAAAACAGATTCAAGAAACCTACTATGAATTTGTAAATCTTCATAAAATCCATATTTTATTTTTTGATTGGTTTGAAATGTATGCTTCTGAAAACAACATTTCCTACCCTTACAAAGAAACAAACGCCATAACTATTAGAAAGAAAATCCCTGAGTGGACTCTTTCTGATAGTGACAAAACCATTGAATCTGAGCATCCTCCTCTTAGGAGTATAACCATAAGTCATGGTGAACCCCCTGTTCAGATTAAAGCTTCTCCTTATAAGATTCATAAAGCCAACAGCACAGAAACGAACTTAGATAACATTATCCAACAGAATAATTTCTGTAATGTTAATATAAGCACGATAGGAAAACAGTTGATTAGAATAGAAAGTCAAATACAACAGTCTCCTGTTATTGTTTCTCTTATTATCAAACCCACTGTTCCAAAGACAGAATCCTTGAAAAAGCTTAAAGAACCTATTTTCAAACCTTTTCAGGTTTCGAAACAAAGTCAAAAGCTTGTCCAAGAATCAAAGTCAGACTTTGCTAAAGCCACTAAAGAACAACTTGACAGAATAGAAGCCTCTTCTACTTCTACTTCTAAAGTCCAAATTGCCCTAGAAACTCCTCAGTCTAATAAAATTGGTGTCTTAGAACAGGATCAATCTTCTATAGCCTCCTCAGATATAGAAGCCTTCAATGAAGAACCTGCTTCTAAAGCCAATAAAATTCATTGGGAGTTAGCACTTCCCTGTGCTCGTTCCCCGCCTGATTTGGCCATAGACAATAGGCCTAGTGCATTAAATCAATCTCGCTTTAATGCATCCTCAGTCTATGAGTGGAATATCGATGGTATGTCTGAATACAATATCCTAGGATTGTTGCAACAGATGACCATGGCAGCCAATGCCTATAAAACCCAAACAGGAACTTCTGATAGAGCCATAACAGAAATCCTGATAGCCGGGTTTACGGGTCAACTTAAAGGTTGGTGGGATCATCTTCTTACCAAGCCACAACAATTGGATATTTTAAATGCTATTCAAACAGATGAGGATGGTTCACCTCTTCTTGACCAATACAGCAGTCCTATCCAAGATGCTGTAGCCACCCTCATTCTTACTATATCTCGTCATTTTATAGGTGACCATTCTCACCTTAGAGACAAAAACGCTGAGTTACTACATAACTTAAGATGTAGGAAACTTAGTGATTTCTAAGATTACAAAACTACTTTCTTTAACCGACTCTTTCTAAGAGATGATGCAAATCATGTCACTTGGAAAGAAAAGTTCTTTGCGGAATTGCCTACACTTTTGGGTGAAAAGGTTAGGAACTCCATTAAAACCTTATATGAAAGCCGTATCCCCTATGATGAACTCACCTGTGGTGAATTGGTCAGTTTCGTCAATAAAGAAGGGTTAAAGATCTGTCAAGACTTGAAATTACAAAAACGCCTAAAATGGAAGCTTAGGAAATCTAAGCAAGAATTAGGTGGTTTTTGTAAACAATTTAACTATGACCCCTTCAAAGCCTCTTCTTCTAAAGATTGTAATGGTAAGTGTTCTTTAAAGACTTACAAAAAACATTACAAATCCAGAAGACATGGGAAATTTCTTCCTGAATCTAGAGAAACATATTATAAAAAGTCTTAAAGACCTTATAAGAGGAAACAATTCTCTAAGAAAAAGGAACAAAAGTCAAATCCAAAGACCCCTTTAAATTATAAAGAAGCCACTTGCTACAAATGTGGAAAGAAAGGCCATACTGCAAAATTTTGCAGGATGAGTAGAAAGCTTCATGAGCTAAATCTCATTGAAGAAGTTCTTTCTAAAGTAGCATCCCTGCTCATAGAATCTTCATCTGACTCTGAGTCCTCTATGACAGGAAACGATGAGCCATTCCAGGTTGATGAGCTAATTGACTCTGATACCTCTTCCTATGACAGCAGTGATTCTGATTCAGAATCCTACTTAAAGAAAATTAATGTTTTGACTAAAGAACAAGAAACATTTCTTGAATTAGTCAAACACATTACAGACCCTACTCTTCAAAGAGAGTATTTAGACAAGCTTCTAAAAACTCTCGACCATTCTGATAAAGCTGAGTTTTCTAAAATCCCTGTTGTTAAAAAGCATGCTTATGACCTTACTAAAATTCTTGATAAAAAGAAAACAAAGAAAACAACTCCTTCTATTCAAGATCTTCAAAAAGAGATTAAAGAAATTAAACTTGAAATCAAAGACTTAAAAGAAAAACAAAAGACTGATTCAGAAACTATCCAACTCCTTTTACAGAAACAGTTGGAAGAAAACTCTGATAAAGAATCAAATTCAGATAATGATAACGAACAACAACTTGAAAACATTGAATCAATCCCCAATGATTTTCTTTTTGTCTTAAAGCAAATCACCACAAGAAAATATTTAATTAAAATCACTTTAATATTTTCAAAAGATTTCATGATCAACACCATTGCCCTTTTCGACACTAGTGCTGATTTAAATTGTATTAAAGAGGATATCGTTCCCAGAAGGTTCCATGAAAAGACAAAAAAAAGACTTTCTGCCGCAAACAATTCAAAACTTAAAGTTACCTCTAAAGTTGATGCCTCAGTACAAAACAATGGTTTTGAATTCAAAACTTCCTTTATTTTGACAAATGATATTCATCATACTGTCATTTTAGGAACTCCTTTCATAAATCTTATAACTCCTTATACTGTCAATTATGATAGTATATCCTTTAAAGCAAAGAATAAAAAACTTATTTTCCCTTTCATTGAAAAGCCTAAAATAAGAAACCTAAACATTGTTAAAGCCTGTTTAGTTTACCAAAACCAAATCAATGTCTTGCTTAAAACAAAACAAAATGACTTGGTTTGCTTACAAAGAGATTTGAACTTACAAAGAATTGAAAGTCAACTCCAAACTGAATTTTTAAAAATAAAAATTTCTGATTTTAAAACCTTAATTGAAAAAGAAATATGTGCTGATCTACCATTTGCCTTTTGGAATCGCAAACAGCATATGATAGATTTGCCATACGAAAGTTCTTTCGATGAAAAACAAATTCCTACTAAAGCTCGTCCAATTCAAATGAATATGGATTTGGAACAACATTGCAAAAATGAGATTAAGGACTTAGAATCAAAAGGTTTGATTGTTAAGTCTAGGTCTCCTTGGTCTTGTGCTGCTTTCTATGTCAATAAAAACTCTGAAATAGAAAGAGGAACTCCAAGACTAGTCATAAACTACAAACCCCTGAATAAAGCTCTAAAATGGATTAGGTATCCGATACCTAATAAGAAAGATTTGCTTCAAAAACTACACTCTGCATTCATATTTTCAAAATTTGATATGAAGTCAGGGTTTTGGAAAATTCAAATTCATCCTCGAGATCGTTACAAGACTGCTTTTACTGTTCTTTTTGGTCAGTATGAATGGACTGTTATGCCATTCGGATTAAAGAATGCACCTTCTGAGTTTCAAAGGGTCATGAATGACATTTATAACCCCTACTCAGAATTTTGCATAGTCTATATTGACGATGTGTTGATCTTTTATCAAACGATTGACCAACATTTCAAGCATTTAAAGACATTTTATTTTGCTACTAGAAAAGCTGGTTTAGCCATTTTTAGTTCTAAAGTCTCTTTATTTCAAACAAAGATCAGGTTCCTTGGTCACTATATTTCCAAAGGAACAATTACCCCTATTGAGAGATCCCTTGCTTTTGCTGATAAATTTCCTGATAAAATTCTAGATAAAACTCAGCTGCAAAGATTTCTTGGTAGTTTAAATTATGTGCTTGACTTCTGTCCTAATATAAATATAATTTTTAAACTCTTGCATGATAGGTTAAAGAAAAAACCCGTTGCATGGACTGATGAACATACTAAAGCAATTAGAATGATAAAAAATACTGTTAAAGAAATTTCATGTTTGTTCCTAGCAAACCCGGTATTACCCAAGATAGTCGAAACTGATGCATCTGACTTAGGTTATGGTGGAATTTTAAAATAAGTTGATAATAGTAAAGAACAGATAGTTCAATATACATCTGCACATTGGAATGAATGTCAAAAAAATTATTCTACTATCAAAAAAGAAATTTTATCCATAGTTTTATGCATATCAAAGTTTCAAAGCGACTTATTAAATAAAAAAATTTTACTTAGAATTGATTGCAAAACTGCAAAGCATGTTTTGGAAAAGGATGTTCAAAACATTATATCAAAATAGATTTTTGCACGTTGGCAAGTTATTTTAAGTATTTTTGATTTTGATATTGAATTTATTAAAGGTGATAAAAATTCTGTTCCAGATTTTTTGACCAGAGAATTTCTCCAAAACAGATAAAATGCCACCACGGCGAAAAGATAAAGGCAAAGGAGTTCTCAAAGACTCTGAGCCTCAAACACCTATTAAAGAATCAAAGCCATCTCCCCCTAAAGAAAAATTGCTGTCTTCAGCAATGGCCATAAAATCATGGATCGACACAGTCGAGGAACAAGAAGCCCAATCTAAAGCCCTGGTCTCACAAGAGCAGGTAAAAGAATGGATGAATTCCATTACAAAATCTCCTGAGCTTATGCTCGCCTTGCAAAGTTTTTCTCAAAGTCATATTTCTCCACAAGAGAAAAATGTTTCTAAAGAAATTTCAAAGACTTCGTCTTCAAAAAAAATAGTTTCCAGTGGAAGTTCAACGTCCAAAATTGTTGTTTCTCAACCAAAGCACTTCCAAAAATTGGATTGGTTTGATAAACCCCATCATCAAAATATTTTTACAATAGAGGATGGATTTTATGATGCTGATCCTTTTCAAACAGTTTCAAAATTTTTTCCAAAGGGCTGGTTTTTCAAACCTTGGGATTTATCAAAACCCCAGTCCTACTATCAAAGTATCTTAGAATTCACTGAGTCAGTTAAATTTAAATATTTCTTTCTTAGTGAAGCCCATAAAGAGCCGGCCTACTGTACGGCCACAATACAAAAGGTTTTTAGCCCAAACCAGTGGGGTGTCCAACTCCACAAGTCTAAAGCCTTCCCTCCAAAATTTCAAACAAGTATTAACCATTGCCAGTCCTTTACCTATTGGGACTACCAGTAAGCCTGGTTCAATACTTTCTTTATCCAAAACCCCAAAAGATCCCACTCTTGGTTATTTTTCTTCAATTCGAAAATAATCGTTCAAAGCCTTCCAAATTGGTTCAAACATTGGTGGACCTATTTTGGGCCTTGCCTAGAAATCCTTACCCCTAATGCCACAAACTGTTTAAAACTTTTCAAACACCATTACACCCCTACAGAATCAGAAAAAAAGTTTCCTTATTTCCTTTGCTTCTGTACGAATTTCTTTTTACCTTGGGTCTGGATGTGGTATTACAATTACCAAACTCAGGATTCACAATCGGTTCTAAAAAGAGGTTTCACAGTTAAATGGTGGAACAAGTTTAATGAAGAATCAAAGCTAACAGAGTCCATTGTCAGATCTTGGCTTTCCTCAAAAGGCCACATAAAGCCCACTATTGAAGAAACTAAAGCCCAAAGCACTTTTCTTACACAGCGGTCCAAGGCCCAAGCTATGCTAGCAAGTGCAAAGACTGAAACTGAATACTTCAAGCTTATGGAACAGCTCCTTTCATCAAGATTTGAATCTTCTGTTGCAGCATCCTCTGCAGGTGATGATGAAGATCTCTTGGATGATGATGAACCGTTCATTTCCCTTGGAAATGATAACGAAGATGACTGTTTTGGGATTTTCTCCCCAATAAAGGATAATAAATAAAGTGATGGACAGCTGTCCTCCTTCACTCACTATTTCCATCACGGGAAAAAAGCTGTGAGGACACAAGTATCCATTTTTCAAAGATGCTTTTGGCCTTACAAAGACTTTTGACATGATAAAGATAAGAGCCATGTGAAGACAGGACCCACCATCAATGATGCTGTCTCCACTTTTAATAAAGAAGATGCTTTCCCATGTGAAGTCGACACCAACCACGTGAAGAAAGCATTATTACTTTTCTATTGTAAAGCTTGTCACAGATGTTGGGTATATAGTTCCCATTAACTCTCAGATTGGGGGCATCCATCTATTCTCTCAATTTTCTCTCTTTCTTTTCCTCTCTGGTTGGAAATCAATCCAAGCATCAAGAAATCCTCTTGATCTTTGATTTTCAAATCTTCTTTCTAAAGATTCAAGCTTCAAGCATCTGATGTAAGCATTTAATTTTCATATTTAAAGCAAAAATTTGTAATAAAAGCATGTATATTTAAAGTTCTACAGTTTCTTTTAAAAGCATAGATCTAAGGGTGAATGTTTTGCAGACTGATCCATTATATCAGATCTGCCATAAAACTGATACTTCTCCTCTGAGGCATAGAGACATGATCTCTCTCCTCAGTTGTAACTTCTCTTCTCCCTCCACATTCAGAGCACCATTTCTGGGATCCAGATCTGGTACTGTGTATGCCTAGCAGCCTACCATAATGCATGTTTAATTCTGTTAAACCTAGTGTTGCCTAGGTTTGCCAAAAAAAAAAAAATTGATAAAGTACTTAAAGACGGTAACTGTTTTAATATTTGGTATATCGGCGGGAATTCGACGACATAAATTCTAGAAGTGAACCCGAATGGACACTAGTCTGGTCTGCACTATCGGTAAACAAGCCACGTACCGATATTAATTAAAATAAATTCATCCGCTGTAATCACTTCCTTTAAAATTGTTTATTAAAGTCTTTAATTTATTTATTCTCTTTGATTTTCACACACGACCTTCTATATATATATATATATATATATATATATATATATATATATATATATATATATATATATATATATATATATATATATTATATTGATATTATAAAATATACATGTCTATCTATAGTTTACACATTTATAATATTGAAGCTCTAAATGTATAATAAATTTTATAAATAAAACACTGTATTTATATTCATCATTTCAAAAAATAGAAATAAAAGAGAAAATTATCTCTAATATTTGAGTTTTGAAGATAAGAACGTACAAATTATTTTAAAATAGAAAATATAATCGTGTCATTGATCGGGTAAATGGGTTAAGAACTTTAACCCTAACCCGACACGGAAAAAAATCGTGTCAACCCGGACCCGACCCATTTAATAATTGTGTTAAATTCAACGACACATACCCATTTATTCGTGTCGTGTTCGTGTCGGGTAATCGGGTCGTGTTAAATTTTGCCAGCTCTATGTATTTGTAAATTTTATTGTTAAACTAAAATAACAATGTAAATGATTAAAAGAGGTATAATATTAAATGTGGATCTCTTCACTAGAGAAAGACTCTCTCTCTCTTTATATATATATATATATATATATATATATATATATATATATATATATATATATTTTATTGCGTGTACATAATAACTGATAATTAAAATAAATATTTTTATATTATTAATTTTTTTATTTCAATATAATTATTAGTAATAATAATAATTTATTTAAATTTAATTATTTTATTTCTTAATTAATAAGAATAATTTGAATTTTATAATATGTGTGAGAATATATGTAGAATTATATTAGGTGTAAAACTAGTTTTTATAATTAAATTTTAAAAAATTACTCCTTCTTCATTTTTTAAAATTACTGTATGGAGTGATTTTATTAAAATTAAATTTTAAAAAAATTTACAAAATACTAAAATTATCTTTAATTTTTTAAAATTATTTTTAAGTCTCTTAAAAATCACTCCAAATGAACCTTAAACCTGTTTACAAAATCAGTATCTGCATTATTTGAGAAATTAATTGTGACACTATTAATGAAAAATCTTGTCTAACCACTGAGGCAGAACTAGGTACAAGCCTACGGTAGCCCGGCTGCCTTAGGAAAAACAAAAAAAAGCGCCCAAAAAATAAAGCATGAGTTGACATGTCAACATGTCTATGTAATTTTTAGATTTGGGCCTCTCAATTTTGTGTACTTTTGGTGTGGCCGACTATATTTTATGATTTCTCTCAATTGTATGTTTTCAGGTAGCACAAATCTATCAGCAAGTCATTGCTCAAAACAACTAGAATTTGCAGTAGAGCTCCCCAACATTCGTTATCAATTTACTCCTCTAACCATGTCCATAACTGAGCTTGAACAAAATGTGGCACTGGCAACACAATCAATTGTAGATCTAGTGACAATTACTACAGCACTACATTGGCTTGACTTGCCTCAATTTTTCAAACAAGTAAAATGGGTACTCAAAGAACCCAATGGAGTAATAGCGGCATGGACCTACATTTTGCCCGAAATCAACGAGTCCGTAGATGCAGTTTTCAAGTCATTTAACTCCGTTGATTATGAGCTATTTCGGGAACCACAACATAAATTGGTGGAGAACAAGTACGTGAGCATTGATTTTCCATTTGAGCCTGTAGATGGGGTGGGTAATACGGGGCCGTTTGATCAGTTTGTTGCAGAGAAGTTGATGGAATGATATGATTTCTTCACGCTCATAAGGTCAGGTTCAAGCTATCAGACGGCTAAGAACAAGGATTTTGAGCTTTTGATAGACAATATGATGGAGAAGTTTGAGGTTGCTTGGAATGCAGATGGCCAGGGACAAAAGATTGCTCAGTTTCCAGTTTACCTGAGAATTGGAAAAGTAGGAAATTAATAATAGTTTATTTAAGCTTAAATTAATGTATATTGTTGACGTTGAAATTTGGTTGAGTCGATTTGTTGGCTAGTAATCAGACTTCAATGTCAATATTTAAATTTACATATGGGAGAGTGGTTTGCCAATCTCTTGAATTTTTGATATTTTAAATTCTTAATTAATATATATTGTTCACGCTGAAATCTAGTCAAACAGTAAGATCTCAACAGAAGTATTTAAATTTATATATGGGAAAGTAGCTTTCCAATCTCTTGAATCAGCAGGAATCCATGAACTCGAGTAAATTCTCCACGGACATCTGCAATTACTGAAAGCAATAAGAGGAAATAAAATCTAGTCAAGCAACCATACCTCAACACAAATATTTAAATTTATATGTGGGAGAGCAGCTTTCCAATCTCTTGAATTAGCAAGAATTCATGCATTCGAGTAAATTCTCCACGAACATCTGCAATCACAAAAAATAATAAGAGGGAATAAAATTTTTCTGGTGATAGATTTTTGAGTTCATTAGAAAATTAAAGTAGTTTCTGATTTTTTAATGTAATAGAAAAAGAAAGAAAAATCTCAATGTAAAGAGAGTGGAAAATAGAATGTAGTCTGAAGACTAAAAAATTGAACTTACTTATTTTGATTTTCATAATTTTTATAGAAGTTAGAATCCTCTTCTCCATCGACTTGTCAAAAGTAAATCACAAGTCGGCCAGTAGCCCCGAACTCCGCTGCAATGAATCACTTCATTTTTATCAATATTTAACTGCACAGGAAGATATCTTGTTGCTTCATTTCATCATCCGCGACGGATTCTCTGTGTCAGTTCCAATTTTATTCAATGCTCCAAAGAGTTCATGATGAATCCTCTGATCCCATTATTAATAAAATTCCTTACAAAAATGAACCACAAAGTAAGACAACTTGGACCAACATTTAGAAGAATTGAAGCACAAACAAAAAAGGCAAGTCCATAACTATTTAATCTTTTAAAATTAAAAGGTTGAAAACGAAAAATTCGGGTCAAAAACTCTTTCTGAGGTTCTCCAAAGTTTCACTTGGCTTCGCCTGATGACTCATACAATATTAACCTCTTAATTTTAATGATATAATGTTACAGCCAGCTTTAGTTTTTATTTATTTATTTTTTTTAATGGCCCCCGTCGAACCAAAACCTTGGATTGGTACCTACCCTAATTTTATATTTGTATGCAAATTTTCAGCTAGCTAGGATGTTAAAAAATGTCATAGGCACAGGCACAAGGCCCAGACAACTAGAATTTGCAACAACGCCACCCGACGATAGATATCATCTTACTAGACGGGTTAGGGTCGGTTCTACCAGTTCGGGGTCCTTAGTGATTTTTTTTTTTAAGGCCGTTTTACATTAAATAACATGTGCTTACAATAATTAGAATGATAACCCTTATAAAGTTAACTAGTTGAGATGAATATATTGGTTAGATGTCAAATGATGACAATAAATTTTATAGAGAAGATCATAAGAATTTTCTTTATAGATATGAGAGTAAAAAATTATATGTCCCTGATTCAATATCTATTAATAAGGCTTTAAATAATGTTGATAGAATTCTAAAAGGTTTAAAATCTAACATTAATAATTTTAATAGAGTAATTATTTTTTGGAAAGGGAAAGTATTGGATATTTTTATCTTGTAATTATTATCAAAATAAAGTTTCAAAGTGGTAAAATCATTATTATACCATAAAAATCATATTTTTAATAAAAAAACATTACTTTTAAGGTAAGATTATTAAATATGGAATTAATTATGAATGAGAGTAATAATAATGAGATGCATAAAAATTAAATTTTTTTTACAGTATAAACATAACTTAAAAAACAATAAAATCTTAAAATAATAATTATTATTGTACTAAAGAATAAATACTCAAAATTATTGTTTTCTTAGATATAGGATCTTAGACAACTTCTTAGTTTGTCTCGTCTTAAAGCCACCGCTAACACCAGCGATGATCAATGTCCATAGATGAGCTTGAACTGAACGTGGCAGCACAATCCACCGTAGATCTAGCGACAATTAATGCTCAAACCATGCACTGGTTCGACTTGCCATATTTCTACAATCAAGTCCCCAGTGGCGTAATAGCTAGGTGGTGCTACACTGCGTAAATTAGTGGACAAGTATATGACAGTCAATTTTCCGTTTGAGCCTGCTGATGGGGCGGATAATACGGAGCCGTTTGATCAGTTTGTTCTAGGACAAATGATGGATTTAGGGATTTATTTTACAAGATTTGAATATAGTACTCAGTTAATTTGTACTCAATTCTTTAAATTTTTTTATTAGATGTGCATGTATAGTAACAACGGATAAGATTTAGTTAATTTTATATTCTTATCTAATAATTACTAATTATATTCTTCTTAAAAATCAACAAAAAATTTAACTTGACACTGAATCTAAATCCTATTTTATGTATTTAAAGTCAAGTTCGGCATATCATAAGGATAAGGGTTTTGAGCTTTTTACTAAAACTGTGATAGAGAATTTTAAATATGCTTGGAATGAAGATGGGCAGAGCCAAAAGATCATTCCATTTCCCATTTACTTGAGGATTGGTAAAGTGGGAAATAATATTATTATTTAATTGGAGCATTGTAAAATAGAATAAAGATTGAAGGGTCAAGATTAGATGATATGGATATTAATTTTATTAATATTTTTCCTCACTTTACTTTGATGTTTAATTTTCTTAATTTTCACCAAGATTTGGAGAATAGTCATGAAGACCTTCATGTTTTCAACAAGGGATAGCAAGACTCTCTTTTGACTTTATTAACTTAAAAATTTGACTCTAATGTTTTAAAATAAATACAATTATAATATTAAAATAAATATAACAATATCTATTTTAAGATAATTTCAATATTTAAAAATATTTTAATACTTTACATTCCTATATTGAACTAAATTTTATAATAAATAGAAATATAATATTGAAATAAATATATAAAAATTTGAATATATTCAATATTATATAAAATAATTTTAATATTATTAATACATGAGATATATTTTATTAATTGTAAAACCTATTTAACCCAAATATTTATTTAAAACTTTTATAATAAATATATTATTACAATAAATATAATAATTTACATTTTAAAAATAGTTTATATATTAAAAAATATTTTAATTTTATTAGTCTACTAGACAAATTAAACTGATAAAACTATATTTATATTTATTAAAAATTTTAAAGTTAATATGTGTAATTACTATCTATTAAGGATATTATAGTCAAAGGGGGCCTTGGGTTTACATGACTATTTCTCTAAGCTTTATAGGTAAGTGCCTTTTTTCTTTCTAATTTTCTCTTTTCTCTCTCCTATAAATCTATAAATGGAAACATTATAGATCATGATTACTTGTGAGATAGTGGGAGTTGCAACCAAAGGGTTACAAGTGGGAAGACTAAGAGATGTATCTTATGAACAATTAGATTTATATATTTAAATAAATTCATAACACTCCTCTTGAATGTTAATTACAAAAGAAAATGCCTTATGAAGACCTTTACTAATAAAAAAAAAGGGTTATAGGAAAAAATATTAGTAAAGAAAAGAGTACATTTATTGATGTCTTGAAATATATAATTCTTGAAGATATGAAGCTACCTCATTAAGATTTTAGTAGGAAAAATGCTATTGGATAAAAATGGATGGGGCTATTTGAAACCACTAAGCTACTCATTAAACTCACTTTTAAAAATAATTTTTTATGATTAAAATACCCCAAAATTAAATTACAACTATGCAAATTAAAATATAGTAAAAAAGAATTTTTTTTTTACTCTTTGAACCCCTTTTTACATTCAAAATAGTTTTGCTAAACCCTAATTATATTTTCATTAAACTTTATTAGACTAGAGGCATGCTTCTTCTTTCAAGCCACATATTTTTGTTAGTTGGGCATATGTGATTGGATTAGGGTAATAAAGTTGGTGGTTATCTCTTTGTTTGCATTTGACAATGGGCAAAAATCAAGGACAATTACTGTTGAAAGCGACAATTCTTATTGATTTGATGGATATTGACTTTATGGAGGAACAATACAATATTGACAATAATTTGAATCATGAGCAGTATGAAATTTTTTAATTTACATTTGATTTTTGGGATATTTTTTCTATTTGAAATTGATAGAGAGATTTTCCAAATGTAGCTTGTAGTTTTAATAACCATATTCTATTATATGCAAGATATGTTTCCATCAGATTTATCAATTTTGATATAGATTGTATAATGGATTACAATAGTGAATTTACAGCTTATGAGGTAACTTTAGTTTATAATTAACTTTGCACTAATTTCTTTATGAAATTTTATTTAACTTATATGTGATTTTTGTCTATCTAGTCATTTAAGAGTAGAGAAGCAATAATTCTATGAACTCATGATGCTAGAAAGGAAAATGGTATAATGGTTGTCTTCAAGAGATCTAAAGTGGATAATGGTGGTAAAAGATAAAGGATCTTTTTTGGTTATAGTAGAGGCGGAAAGTATAAAAAAACAAATAAGAAGAAAGAAAACAAAAAAGATTCAAAATTGAGAGTAATTGGTATAAAAGATGTGGATGTCCTTTTACATTAAAGGGTTAAAAGTTAGATATTTATAACAATTGGATACAAAATATAGTGTGCTAAGTGCATAATCATCCAATTTAAAACGTCCTAATGGGCACTCATTTGCAGGGAGGTTAACTATAGAAAAAATGCCAATGTTAGTTGACATGTCAAAAAATATAGTACGACCAAAAGATATTTTAGTCACTTTAAAAAAAAAGATGCATTTAATGTGTTTCTACAATGAAGTCAACATAAAATGCATAACAAAGCAGTAAAGTGATTGAAATGTCTAGTAGATCACAAATGCAACAACTTTTAAATAAGTTATCTGAATTTAATTTCATTAACTGGCATAGGCTTCATGACAGCAAAGACATTGTAAAAGACTTATTTTAGGCACACCCTAAGAGTATAGAGTTGTTATGCACATTTCCAAGTGTTTTGCTAGTGGTACTTACAAAGTCAATAAATATCATCTTCTTTTATTTGAGATTTTATAGAAATGATATCTACTGACATGACTTTTAATGTTGCTTGTACATATTTAAGTTATGAGCAAGAAGCTAGCTACACATGGGCACTAGATAGATCAAGGAGTTTAATGGACACAGATTTTCTTACTAAAGGTCATTGTCACTAACAGAAAGTTGGCTTTAATGAATGCCATGTCATTGTCACTAATAGAAAGTTGGCTTTAATGAATGCCGTTGAGAAAATATTTCCTAATACAAATAATTTTTTTTATGCAGATGGCATCTTAGTAGGAACATTATAGCAATCTGCAAGAAGTTATTTGCAGCAAATGAAAAATAAGAGAAGTTCATAATGAGTTGGAACTTATTGGTGTTATCTTCAAATGAAATTGAATTCATTGACCACTATAAAACCATGCAGAGAGATTTTGGATCTTTTTGGAAGTGATGGAATATGTAACGATACATGTTTAAGCAACTATGAAGAAAGAATTGTTTTAGTATTTTAGTGTGGACTAAGGATGGCATTCTCTACCCTCTTCAAAATTTTGCCTTTATTCCCCACCCTAACCCTTAATAAATTTAGTGGTGTGGAGATAGAGAATCCCCATGTTGGAAATGATTTCCCCATCCCTACCTCATTTCCCATTTGTTTATTTTATAGTAGGTATAGATAAAAGAATTTCAGTAAATTAAAAATTAGATACTTAAATAAAATTATTACCATATTATAAAGTATTTAAATTATTTAAAAAATCTCTAAAGGGTTGAAATATTATTTTGAAATGATATAAAAACTAAAAAAATATTTGAAGAGAGCAGCACCTTGAGAGATAAAAGAAAATGTAATAATATTTTAGAGTTGAATAAGAATTATAATGTATAGTTTTCTTTTAGTTATAACCTATTTATATTAGGTAAAACTAAAAAAAATTATTAACCAACATTATAATTGATAAAAAAAATTAAAAATTAAGGAGGAGTACAAAATCAAACCCCTCTTTCCCTACCTCATTCTCCAAAAATTATTCAAAAGTCACCCCATTTAGGATGGGGCCTCACAGGGCTCTGAGCCCATAGAGGATTTTGTTATTGCTAGCATGAATAGATAAAATTATGATCTTTGGAAACTTGACAACAAACAGATGTATAACATTTCAATTTTACCATTAACTTATTGGTTTTGCTTATCTAATTTATTCATATATCATCATCATCATCATTTTAATAGGGTTGAAAGTGCACTTTCAAGGTTGAAGAAGTATCTTTCCATAATACAAGGAAACTTTAAGACATTATGGGTAAAGATAAATAATTTATTGGAGTTACAACATACAAATATTAAAGCATCATTTGGATAAATTTTGACAATTTTGCAACATTTATTCAAGCCTACGGAATTCAAACATATTCAAGGCTTCATCTATTTAACTGCATTAAATATAATTCTTATTGACTTGAAATGTGCTAACTCTATTAGGGTAGAAATTATTAGATACCACGGCCAATAGTATCTAATAAGTTTTTCTACTCACCTTTGTTTATTGATTTTGTATTTTTTTCTATTTGATTCAATTTGATTTTTGAATTGAAACTTTTTTCCTTCCGTCAGAATTCGATTCCATGGTTGACTGCTCTGTATACAGGTTTGTTGTTTTCCAAACACATGGTTTACCATGTGCTCATGAGATTACAGGATACAAAAGAAAATGTTAGCTTATTTCGCTTGAGAGAATTGATCTTCATTAGAAAAAAAAAATTGATTTAGTAGTTAAGTTTGAAATAATAAAGCTCTAGGGGACAATTTGTAAGTTACAGTTTCTAATGCGGTTCATATTGTATACACTTGGCTTATATACAAGCTAAGAACACATGATAAACACTAGCTCACAAGATAATTACTAGGATAATTACAAGTCTAACTATAATGATAATAATATATCATAACTAAGTTTTATCTTTATTGTTATCAAAGTTGTTAGCCAGTGTTTGAGTTAATTGTGAAGCACTTTAATGAGAGTTCTATTCAAATCCAATTAGATATTTTGAAAAAATTGAAAGGAGATACTTCTAACTATTGTGACCTATCTTCTTTTAAGTTAGTATTATTTGGGCAAGAAAGTTTTTCATCTAATATGAAGAGTAATCCAGTTACATCTGTTAAATCAAAAGATGAAGTTAAATGTAGAAGGAGTCATAAAACAAAGGTAATATAAATTTGCACTTAAGTTATTCAGTAAGCCATTTAACTAACTTTTTTTATTATGTATAATACTTATATTTGGAGCTTAACAAGAGCATGTTAGTCAAATCAATTACGTTTATTGATGAATTTCTAGTTGGATTACAATTATATATTCATCATATTAAAGATGTTGTAGTTGATGGTAACTATGGCTTTAAAGCAATGCTTGATCTTATAAACTTGAGTAAAGATGGATGGGTACAAGTGATGAAAGATTTACTAAATGAGTTGTACTCTCATTTAAA
Organism: Luvunga scandens; assembly: GCA_030449905.1. NCBI lineage: Eukaryota > Viridiplantae > Streptophyta > Magnoliopsida > Sapindales > Rutaceae > Luvunga > Luvunga scandens. The sequence continues at coordinate 439,867 of JASUUG010001097.1, read as the reverse complement.
TGATTATGGCAAATTATATGGACCTAAAAGGATGAACGAGCTTAGTCACATCCTTTTATATGATAAAAATTGTCCAGCATCGTCTGATCGATGGATGATTGTGTCTAACATGGGTTGTCTTATAGCATCAAGCTATAAGTTATTTTATTCCACTTGTCCTCTTTACAATGCCTTACGTTTTTACCTTTAAGAACTGAGATAGTGCATATTATCTCATAGAAATATTGCTCTTGGGTATGTATTTGGCAATTATTTTGTTGAGGTATAACTTATTGTTTTATTTAATTTAATTTATATTCTATTTATAATTTACACTTATTAATTATAAGCTTTAATAGGTCATTTTAATGGTAGGTCATCCTCTTACACCTATAACATTTGATTGGGGCATATATCATCACCCTATTGTAAATGGATCAAAAAATTCATATGCTTATTAAATAAAACATTTAAGAGAAATTATAAGTCCTAAGGTGGCTACTATAGATAGAATAGTTGTAGACAATTAGCTATAATATTACTAAGATGTTTATTGATTTGTTTTTAACTTATTTTGGCATGCCATTTGGAGGAAAGCTATAATAAATTTGGAATCTGATTGTAAATAACTTCTAGAAGCTTTTAAAATATTTTTATGTTTATTTATTTTCATTTTTGCTTACTCTTTAAATGTTATATTAGCTTAGAATCTCATGGTATTGGTCCATTAGCTTGAAAAATTTAGATATATATTTTGGATTTTGAATAACCACATAAGAAATTCAATGAAACATTTAAGGAAAGCACAAGACCCTTGTGGAAATGGCATCAATGACCATGACAACCTCTTTTCTCTCCAGAGCCAGGCATGCTGGGTTAAGACTGGTTGGAGACTTGCTGTTGTTGCAAGTGTAGCAAAGGAGCAAATGGTGAAGGTAAAAGAGAAAATGTTAAATTGAATGTTGAGGCTAGCAATGGGAATAGGAGCAGGAGCTTGATGTTTGCTATAGTAATTACATCTATTTAGTTTGTTGCATATTTTACTTGCGTTCAATCTATAAAAGTTACTTCTAAAGGTTGTGCTTATTTTATGTTGGTAATTACTACAAAAGCAATAATAGGATTGGATATTGTTTGTTTGTTGCCCCCATGAAGAATTTGAATAAGCTATGTCTTGAATCAAAGGCTGAGACATTGTTAAATGATGTAAAATAGGATGAGAAAGGTTTTGGTAGTTTCAAATTATGCTGTAATAAATTTCTTTTTGGAAAAAAAAATCAGAAGAATGAATGTGTGTTGTAATTATATTTTTCAGAATCATCTTAATAATGAAAATCTTCAATTTAGTAAAAAAAATATATGTATTAAGGGTTTATAAATCAATTTAATGAGTTTAATGAGTAAAAACACTACTATTATTAAAACTAGTTTAGTAATAGTAAATTGGGTATTTAATGGGTTTATTAAGTAAAATTTAAAATTTCAAAAATTTAAGGTGGGTTTATTTAGTAAATTGGTTTAGTGAATAGTTTAATGGGCTTAAATAGCTCTACATGATAAAAACTAGGTGAAGAAAAAGAGTACAACATATAAAATTTCATCGAAAATAAAATATTTTCCCCAAAATATATACTCCCCTTCCTCTTGATGTAGATGCTTCAAGATTTGGACAAACATCTCTGGGATGATACATCCAAACTTTGTATGCCAATTTTTTGTAGTTAGTAGGAATTTTGTAAATAAGTATGCAAAGTTGTCACTTGAGCAGATGTGCTGAATTTTTGTATTACTATTCTTTTGAAGCTCATGTGTACAAAAGAATTTTGATGAAATATGCTTGCTCTTATCATTATCATATAATATTGTAGGGCTGTTTTTAATAATGACAATTCACATGTTTCTCAAATATGTTATATCATTGGTCTTAGCCAAATGCACTAATGAATTGGTTCATGAAAAACAATTATTTTTGAATGATTTGAAGATGTTGTGACCATTTTTTATTTCATTGATTGCTTTGATATAATACTATTATTAGAGGTAAATAAAACCTATTAAGATCAAGCTTTACGTGGATTAGAGAGATCCTGCATCTATATATCCAATTATTGGTGATTTTCATCCATTTGAATAAAATAAAACCGATGTTGTTCGTGCTACAAAGATAGCGAAATACGTGCTTTACACCATTCCAATGCTTAGGTATTAGAATAGGACTATAACGTGTCAATAAATTCACTGAAAATGCAATGACAACTTAAGTGCAATTTGTAAGACATATAAGTGAATCAATTCCACTTAAATAATGTACTTTAAGACCAAGAATTGCTTTATCATCTTTTTTAGGATGAAACAAATCTTCTTCCCATCAAGTGATGGTATCACTATTGAACTACTTAATGGATGGACTTTATTCATATCAAAATTCTTTAAAACTTTTTTAATCTATGTTAACTAATGTAAGAGTATTCCACATGGCAAATATTCAATTTGTAAGCCAACAAAAAATTTTATTTTTTTAATATCTTTTATTTCAAACTCATTTTTTAAACAAGAGTCTATTTTTGAAAGGATCATTTCAAAGAATATAAATTACAAGGTTTAAATTTATTTACTTATGGCATTTTAAATCCCTTAGGGATTTTCATATAAATATTTATATCAATAGAACTATACAAATAGACTGTCATAACATTTATAACCTGCGTATCAAGTCCTTCAAAGGTTTTGAGACTAATAAAAAATCATATATATATATATATATATATAATTGTATCCATAATAAGAGAATATGTCTCCTTATAATCAATGCTAGATATTTGAGAAAAGCATTGTGCTACTAATCTTGGTTTATATGTAATAATCTCATTTTTCTCATTTCCTTTTCTAATGAATATCCACTTATATCTAACAAGTTTGACATCTTCATTTGTTAGGAATATTGGTCCAAATAGTTTAAATTTTTTAAGCGAATTTAGCACTACTTGAATAACATCTTCCGACTTCAACCAATAATATCTATGTTGATATTCTTTCATCATTTCTGATATTAAGAACAACAGTAAATGGAGAAATATTATCAAATAATTATTCCATTCCAATCCCAAGATTTTTCTCTACCAACAAGACCAATTGAAATTTCATTATTTTATGTTTCTTGAGAAACTGATAATTCTTTTATTGTTGGCAAATTTTCTTCTTCTAGTACAATGGGATCAATAATATTTAACTTAACAATTTCTATTATTTACTTAATAGGCAATGACTATTCTGGAGTGTTAATTTCATTCTATAACTTTTCTTGTATTTTCTTTTCTTGGAAATTTTTTTGTTTTAAGCTAATTGGTATACCACGTTTCAGCTATGCTTTACTTTCATTAATTTTGTCATGTTGTCCTTTAGGGATCTCAACAGATGCTAGAGCATTTTCAGTCAGAATATATGGTTTTATTATCTTTCTTGAATCAACAAATGCATAAGGAATTTGATTTGCAATATTTTTCAAATGAATAATCCTTTGAACTTTAAGTTCACTTTGATTCGTACAAGGATCAAAATGAGATAATGTTAATGCATGCCATGTAATTTGACATCGTTAATTTAATTTAGTATTTTCTCCCCCTAATGATGGGAAAACTCATTCATCACAATGGTAATCCATGAATCATGTGGTGAAAAGATCTCTAGTTGAAGGTTCAAGATATCTAATTACTAATGGAAAATTGAAGCCAACATAAATTCTAAGTTTTCATTGCAAACCTACTTTATTTCTTTGAGACGAAGTAACTGGGACATATACAATGCTTCCAAAAATTTTCAAATAAGAAATATTTGGCTATTCTCCAAAAACAAGTTGTAAAGGTGAATATGTATGACAAGAACTTGGTCTAGTATGAATCAATGATACAAAATGTAATATTGCATGCGTTAACATGAAAAAGGTAAAGTTGATCTAAGAATTAATGGTCTTGTAATTAATTATAAACACTTAATCAAAGGTTTAGCTAAACTATTTTGTGTATGAGTGTGTGCAATAGGATGCTCAAACATCAACTCTAGTAGACATGCAATAATTATTAAAATCAACGTTTTTAAGTCTAAATTTTTTAATAGGAAAATTAGAAAGTTGTGCTCTTAGTCTAATGATTTGATCAAGAAGTCTTGCAAATTCAACACCATGATTAAAAAGTAAAGAGGCATGTGACTATCTAGTTGATGCATCAATTAAGACCATGAAATAATTAAATGGTCTACAACTTAGGTACATAGGGCCACATATATCCTCATTTCATTCTACAAATTTAGGGGATTTAAGACTTACTTTCCCTTGAGAGCAAGCAATCTGAACAAGCAATATGACCAAATGATTAATTTCCCTTGAAAACAAGCAATTTGAACAAGCAATATGACCAATTGTGAATTTCCCTTGAGAACAAGCAACATATGGCCTAACTTTTAGTTAGCAAAAAGATCTTCTGGTTCTTTAATTGATATCTATATGAATTTTCGATAACACAATGCATTATAATTGATCTAAGATCCTTAAGTCGATCATGCCAAAGTTTGAAAATCTTTGGATTAGAGAACTTTTGGCTCATTATCAAATTTATTTATGTTATTTTTATAGTTATATGAGATAGCACAGAAAAACGAAAAGATAGTTTTTCTAGTACATCCTTTTTGCATGAAATAGTTTGAAGTGGTTAAAGAAATTTGAAATTAACTTCATTAGGTGTTTTAATATGGTATCCATTTTGATGAATATCCTTAAAAACTAAAAAGATTTATGTTGGATGTGCTGGCATATGAAGCATTATTTATTTGTAGTTTTATAACATTTAATAACATAATATTGTCTTGATGAGAGCCTTCAATTATTTTAACAAGCCTAGATGTTATATTAACATTAACTTGGCCAATATTAAATTAAGAAAATATTTTTTATTTTGTAGAATTGCATGCGTTGTCTCACTATCTTCGTTATTCACCAAGTGATTATCCAAATTCATTTTTTATCTTTAGAAATGGGTAAAAAATAAGTCAATTGAATATAAATAATATTCAAATAATATAAAGAAAAAATTACAAAAACTATTTTATTAGGGAACCTGAAAAATTACACACCAAACTCTTACAAGACGCTCAAAATGATAAAAGCTCTTGCAATATAAATTTAAACACATGATAACTGTAAAGAAATACTCCAAACTTTAAGAAAACACACTTCAAAGTAAAGCACTCTTATTTGATCAGCATCTGTCTGTCACTAATTAGATAATCAATTTTACCATTTGGATCTTCAACAATATCTGAAACATCCAACTGAGTTATATCATTTGGATTTTCATGACCAATTCAATTTATCTCAATTTATTTTCCTTTCTTTTCTCATTTTAAAAGCTTGATAAAGATCAGCTAAATGTTTTGTTGTATGACAAACATGAGACCAGTATCTTTTCATACAACATTTGATGCAAACATTTTTATGATCCTCTAAAGATTTTATTTGTAGATCTTTTCCTTTCTCTTGTTTCTCATTATTGTTATTCCACTTCATGTGGTTGGATTGATATTTCTTGTTATAACCACCAACCTCGAATGTTTTGTAATCATGGCCTCGATTAATGCTACAATTATTAGATAAAGTACCATTCGCTTGAAGGAGAGGTACATATGCAATTAGATGAGATTGATGGTCTTTCAATAAAACTTCATTATTCTTTTTCAACCACTGAAAGACACGAGATTAATTTAGAATATTTTTTGAATCTCCACTATTGATATTACTATTGCAAGAGCAAATTCGAAGCATCAAAAGCGGCAAATGTTTTTCTAACAAATCTATATTATTAATTTCTACTCGACATAATTTAAGGAAATTTGAATAATGCAGATCATATTCACTAACAGATTTAAAATCCTGTAACTGTAAATGCATCCAATAGTGAACTTTTGGAAGTATGATAGTTGTTTGGTGATAAAATTTTTTACGAGGACAATTCTAAAGGTCATATGATTTTTTGATAGGAAGATATTCACTTTTCAATTATTCATGAGAAAATTAGTCATCACTTTGGCATGGTCTTGGGTTGATGCATCATTATTTTTTTTAATAGTATCTCCAAGATTCATTATATCAAGATGAATTTCATTAACCAAGACCTATGGTATCACTATAGATATCAAGTGTTGCCAATTCATGTTTTGTGAGATTCGATATTTTTAGATAGATATAAATAATATAAACAAAAGTAAATTATTGATTCATTATTAGCAAGTAGATATTAAAAACAATATTAGGTATTTCATATAATCACGTACATTATAATCGTAAAGTTATGTAATCATCATATATCATATTGTTCATGTCACAAATTTCATTTTCAAATTTTATGCCAACAATTATGCATATTTGAAGAGACAAAATAAAGACAAGTAGTATACATGCAACTTTAGGAAGGAAATATTATTGCAAACATAGACATGACAATAATAGCTAACATAACATGTTACAGGTGATAAACAATTGTCGCTATACTTACGTAATAAATTAAAATTACTAGATTTTTTTTAAAAAAGAAACAAGTATTATTAATGGTCAAAGTTTCATACTAATAACCTATTAAAATATTATTAGCCAGTAACATAATTATTTAATAAATCAAGAGTAAACTAAGAAAGACAATATATTATAGATTGATTCTATTCATTTTTAGTGAGTTCAAAACAAGGAGATGAGCTCTTTTTATTTATTTATTTTTTTTATAGTTTCACAATCACTACATGAAATAAATAGAAATTTTATAAATTATAATTCCTTGTGAGATAGTGGGACTTATAGGGAAGCAAAAGATTGCAAGTAGGGAGATTAAAAGATGTATGTTATGAGCATCCACATTTATGTTTATAAATTTATAACAATTTTTAGTCAAATTATCGTTAATTGTCATTATAATTGCAGTGATTAAAATTGGAGATAGATTAAGCAATATAAACGAGAGAAACAAATGAAAAATTCAGTTTAAATGGGAGAGAGAATGGAGATAAATATTAAAGAGAGGAGAAAGATAGAGTATTAATGAGAGGAATCTTAATGAAATTAATAACTCAGTCATCTAATTTTGACCTTTCATTCTTTTCTAATCAAATGATTAGAAAATTGTATTTAAACTTGTCTTAAAAAATTGTATCCCTTGAACCGACCTTTATATTTGTAATTTATTGGTCATTATTGTCTAGTTGCATAAAGTAGACAATAATAATGGTTTTTTTCAATGTTTGATGAGAAAGAAAGATTTTTATATTTCAATAAGTACCCTAGTTCACCATACACAATTTTTTTAGTCTCTTCTATCTAAGATAATCCTTTTGATCTTGGTTGTGTGTCAAAGAGATTCTCATGCTCACACTTGTCTGTCTATTAACTCATATGTAGATTTAAGTGGAATCTCGAATTCTTCTACCAAGTCTTCTTTAATTGCTTGTGAAGTTTTATATGTTTCTTGAGAATGAGGCATATGGGCACATTCTTGCATTAAAATCAGATGGTTATGAGAATCAATAAACACAAAACTTGTGATTCTTCCCATTAGCTTAATACATAAATTGAGTATTAAATTGTTTGTGCTTTGTCTTTTACATTAATTTGGAAGATCTTTTAATCTTTTGACTAAAAGCCTTCTTTTCTACAATAAATACTCTTGATTTAGTTTCTTTTCATAAAGTATTTGAATGGAAACGTGAAACCTTAGCTACTAAACATCAATTATTGTCACTATAATCTTTCACTAGTAGACTGTGGATAACTTTCTAGATGCTAAATCTCACACTTAACGCATACTTATTTTTTGCACTATTCTTAGTTGCAAATGTTTAAAAACCTAATTAAGCAATTAAACAAAAAACCATGCTAAAACTAGAAAAAAATAAAATGTATACATCAATTTCATGAAAAAGAGAATTATTCACTGAACAATGACAATAAAAATATCAATTATGTAATAATTATTAAGAATATAGGTAGGAAGCATAAATAAATAAATAGATGATATAGAGGAAGATGATATTATTGTAATTGATGAAGCTTTCAATTTTAGATACAAATTACAAAAAGTAGTGCTCTCTTTTTATAGGATCCATCAGTCAATTAAGCAAAGCCAAGCCTTAGGACACGTCATGATCATAACACCCACAATTTTTTTGATAGATATTACAATCAGACTATTATTGATATTATATTAAGCAAATACTGATATTTACAATCAAACAATTATTAAAACTAATTTACATTAAAAGTTATGAAACACTACCTAGATTTTTATCTTTAATAATATTTGATGGATATTTATTCCTCTTACCTTTTGTAAGGGAGTAAACTGCTTCCACTTAATTATTCTATAATTAAAAAAAGAATTATACGCCATATTGGGATTTGGGGACTGGAGCAACAACTGAGTGGCTTCATAACACCTACAATTGATTGGACATATTCAATTATTTAACCATCTAATCTTTTAAGCTGTTTTGTTAAATCACCAACTTTTATATTACTTCCCCTTGTATATCCACCACTTCACGATAATTGTACTTGATTTTTATTAGGGAAACACTCCATGGGATAAAAACTCAAGCAAAAGAAATGCAACATAACAAACCATAAAATGGTGTTGGACGTGCTTTAAAAATGTCTCGTTTAAAAACCTTTGCAAGTAAAAATCTAGTGAGGAAATCTAGTCAAAGAAAAAAGAATACAATGCACACGTGTCCAGTTTAGTTGTTGAAGTTCTCATTTTATAAGATTGGGCTCCCTCTAATGATCAACTCAGTAGTTTGTTTAAATGACGCATTCTAATGCTGTATGCAATCTTTTCAAATGCCGATATGGGTAGAGCTTTAGTAAACATATTTGCAAAATTATTTATAGAGCTTCTTTGCCTGATATTGATCATGTTAGAGCTTGTAAGTATAGAATAACTTCGTTAGAGATACTTTCTTATATTAACTTTGATATATCCTCCCTTGATTTGAGCAATAAAAGTAGCATTATTTTAATGTATCGCCATTAGGACGTCCACACTTAAAAGATAATTTATAAGCACCCTAGATATAATGGAGGACGAACTAAAACTATATGCATTCTCTACTTGCTTCATGTAGCATAAGAATCTTAGAGTGATTGCAAGATGTAGCTATAAGAGTTTGCTCACAGCTTTTCAATAAATCACTATTTTGTTATAAGAAAAATATACCCCATCTATAAACGAGCTTTATGAGGATTCGATAAATAACATGCATCTATAAAATTAAAAAGACCTATGTTTTTGGTTAGCTCATTACAATAAAATAAATTTAAATCAATTGTTCAACAAAGATATTGAAAAATATGTTTAACACCATTTCAATATTATCCAGTTGCTTTATAACTAAACCTTACTAACAGATTTACTAAAAAAACTATATCTTTTCTAGTACATTGTGCTAAATACATTAGAGTACCAATGATATTTGATTATGGTACTTTAATTAGGACCAAAGTATTTATTCATCATCTTTTTTTGGATGAAATGAATCTTTATTAGGATTAAGAGGCTAGTCCACCATTGGGATACTAAATGGATAAGCTTTATCCATATTAAAATATTTTAATATCTTTTTAATATAATTTGACTGATGGATAAAAATATTATTACATTTGTGTTTGGTCTGTAGCTTTGGACAACAGATAGTTTTCTTCAAATCTTTCGTTTTAAACTCCCCTTTTTTAAATAATGATTAATTTTTAGGAGATATCTAGGAGTTCTACTCAAATTCATAACATTAACATAGACTATTGTAATAGCAACTCTGAATTTTTAACTTTCTTTAAAATGTACCAGGGCAAATAGAATCATTCACTATTGTTCCTTGATCAAGTATTCATTGATGTGACTATACCATATGTGATCAAATTGTTTCAATTTGTACAAAGACTTCTGTAGCCTTATAGAATACAAGCAATGATATGGTGGCTTAGAAATTTTAAGCAATTTAAATCCTTTAGGGATTGATTTATACAAATAAGCTATCACTAGATCCATAAGATACATATCAAGCCTTTCCAATATGGCCAAACTAATCAAGAATCAAAATGTAATTGCACATAGTATGGGTGAATACATCTCCTTATAATCAATACTTGGCCTTTGTGAAAAATCTTGTGCAATCCAATATAAATCTATTCCGTCTCTCACTCACTTTATTTTGTTGTGAAGTGTATAGAGTGGTTAATTGATGTATGATACATGAGAAGAACTTACCAAAGCAAATTTGGGCTGAAGTTGTAAGCACTATTTTCTTTTTCCAAAATAGGCTTCCCACAAGAGTAGTGAGGGATAAAACACCCTTTGAGGCTTGGTATGGTTATAAACCGTCTCTAAATTTCGTTAGAATATTTGGATGTTTGTGCTTCATTCATGTTCCACAGATTATGAAAGAAAAAATAGATAAAAAAGCACTTCTAGACATCTTTATTGGCTATAGTTCAGTTGCAAAAGCTTATAAAGTTTTCCAACCACAAACTGGAAAACTTATTATAAGTAGGGATGTGCACTTTATGGAAGTTGACAAGTGGAACTCCAATGATGCAAAGGAGATGGACCCAATCTTAAAAAAGCCAAAACTCAAGTTTCCTATTTTGGTCACAAAAAATTCAAAGCATTGAAGATTAGGAGAATGAAATGGTGGATTACAGACCTATTAGGGGCATAAGACCACTTTTAAATATTTACTAAAGATGCAATATTGCTCTGATGCTAGATGTTATTAGTTGAATAAGAAAAGAAAATAGAATATAACTATAGTAAAAGCAAATGAAAATGAGAGCAACGAGTTCTCTTTGCAAAAATCACGTTTCTCTCATTTTCATATGCTTTTACTATAGCTATACTTTGTTTTCTTTTTTTTTTTTTCAAGCAATAAAATCAATATGTTGAGCATAAAGGTGCGAAAATTCTTATCATGTCATTATATATGGATGATCTCTTTGTGATAGTAAATAAGAAGTGTATTGTGGTGAAGTTTAAGCAAGAGATGATGGAGTTTTTTGAGATGATAGATCTCGTATTGATGACCTTCTTTCTTGGAATGGAAATTAAACAAGGTGAATAAGAAGTCTTCACCTGTTAGAAAAAATATGTCAAGGAGATTTTGAAAAAGTTTAAACTCAAAGAATGCGAAGAAATGAATACTTTGATGAATTCAAAAGAGAAGCTCTGTAAACAAAATGGAACATAGAAGATTGATCATGCATATTTCAGAAGCCTAATTGGTTACTTGATGTATCTCACAACAACTCGACTTGACATTTTGAATGCTGTAAGTATTTTGTCTCAGTTTATGCACTGTACAAGCAAATGGCATCTTAAAGATGCAAAGAGGGTGCTTAGATATGTGAAAGGCTAATTTTGGCATTAAATTTACAAGGAGCATAGAGTTTAAATTGATTGGTTTCTTAGATAGCAATTGAGAAGGTTCCATTGATGCGTTTTATATCTAAGACCTTACTCTTTTCATTATATTTCCAAAAATTTATACCCAATGGGTTAATAGGAATAGGTGTTTAAATTAAAAGTCTAAAAACATCAAACTTAGCTAATGAAGTCAAATTTGCATCGATTTCTTCTTCTTATTTGAGCTAATCACGTTTCAATTTACATTTATCGATGGAGTGTAGTTTGATACCATCATTTATTGAATTAATGATTATTGTAAATGCCAAAATATCATCGATGACTATTTCTTTATGATTCCACACTTTCTATTTATGATAAAAACTTGTAGACTTTTTTGTATTTTGAGCCACATGAAGGACTTGGCCTATAGCTAAGGTATTTGTCTCTTTAGGAGGTAGTGTCATTGTAGGCACCTAATCTCATTAAGGATCTTTTGCTCTAAAGGACAGCTTTCAGTTACAACCTAATCATTCACAATAATAAGATCTTAACTTTTTTTTTTCTTTTTAGTGGAGTATTATCTTTTGAACAAGTGGTCTACCATGCTTTAAGAGTGCCATAGACAATTGAATTAACTTTCTTTTTATCATAATGTTTAATAGGAACAACCACTTGGCCAAGTATATATATAGTTAGTATATATGACTTAGTTAACAATAGATACATTTGTAAATGCATCTTACAAGTGATATACAATTTGTTGTAAATGAACTATCCTCCACACTTTATTTTTACTTTGAGTGGTACAGTAATCTAAATGAGACAATCTTGTCAATTGCCATGAAAGCTTAAGCCCATCATCATATAATGACTTTTTCTTTCCCAACAAAGGAAATTTTATCTTATTAATATGGAAATTTAAAAAACATGTGGTAAACAAATCACCGAAAATAAGCTCAAGATATATAATAATAAATGGTGATTTAAAACCCATATAAATCTCTAAATGTCATTGAGGTCCCATTTTAGTATGTTGGGGAATTGCAACCTACACTTATATAGTATAACTAAAAGATGAAAATGAGATATATCTAGTTGATGCCCTAGTACTCATTACGATAAGGAATAACAAAATTCTTACAATTACTTAAAGATGTTTGATGAAGGATTCTAAAAATTTATTCTAAGTATAAACATGTGGAATTGAATGCTTTATATCAATCTTGACTAAAATGCAATTATCATTAAAAGCTTTAGAAATGAACTCACCAATATCATCTAGATAAGCTTGAAACTATGCACATAACTTGCTAACCTCTGCAAGCAATCTAGCAAATGCAACATTACGTGTACATAATAAATAAATATACATATAACTATTATATAGACGTATTTATGAATATCATAAAATAATGAAATAGAATTATAGGTGGGTTAATAAGTCTAGATACATCTCCTTGAATTATCCGTAAGAATAATGGAGATTCAAGACCATTTTTAGAAAGAGATGGTTTGGCACTAATTTGCCTTAGGAACAAGCAGTGTAACTATTCTCATTAGATAAAATAATCTTTAAATTTTTTAAAAGATGTCCATTTGGCACTAATTTGCCTTAGGAACAAGCAGTGTAACTATTTTCATTAGATAAAATAATCTTTAAATTCTTTAAAGGATGTCCATGATAATTCTTAATAATTCTACTCATCATAGTGGACCTAGGGTGACCAAGATGGTCATGCTAAAACGTAAAAACTTTTGGATCACAAAGTTTCTAGTTCATGACTATATAACTCTTGATTACTTTTATCATCAAATAATATAAGGTAGATAAGATAGCAGGAAGCATTTTCGATGTATGTTTTTTGCCCATAAAAGTAGAAGTGATATAGAGATATTCTATATTATTCTCATTTACCATCTTTATTTGAAACAGATTATGATGAATACCTTTGAAACTTAAAAGATTTCTTCTAAACTTGGGTGAATATAGAGCATCATGGATACATCATTCCATACCACTTGGTAATATAAATGTGGCTCTTTTAGAGCCCTCAATAAGATCTATAGGGCTTGAGATGGTATTCAACTTAGTTTCAAATAATTTTAAACTCATAAAATATTTGTTATTTCGAAGGAATGTATGCGTAGTTGTGCTATCTACTAAACATACTTCTCTATAATAAATCCTTTTTTAAGATCCATATCTTTTTAAAAGACAAATATGTTAGACATGGTCATATAAAATAAAACAGATGTATATAAAAGCTCATTAAATTTAATAGTAATCTTAATAGCTATAGATCTCTATTACAAATTAAATCAACTATTTACGTACCGTGTGTTTATGATATCCAGACATATACTCTCACTACGAGGCAAGTAATGGTTTCTTTAGGAATGTCACTTCAATCATAATTGTAACCATGATTTTTAGCATGCTTATAACTTGGTCATGACAATGGTTTTCACCATGCTTCTATATGATAGAATTTTTCTTCAATAATCGACTTTGTGCCTATTAGGTTATCGAGCTTTGTGCCTATTAGGTTAGCAAGCTCGATATTGTTGCTGTAGAATCATGTTTAAAGCATGAAATGTTGAGCAAGTCTTCTTTATCAATATTTTTCTTTCCACATATCTTCGACTATGATGTCATTTTGTAAAGCTTAAAGTTGTGAGAATGGGCTATCAAAATTAATTTTAATTTGGTGAGGAATTTTGTCTCCAAGTAAGGCTTCATATCAATTCAAGCAATGGCTTCTGTTCGGTTAGATAAGCTTGATTGTGTTCCTGAGTCTCATGGTTTTCAGATGACTTATTGAGACATATGGCTTCTAATTACTGAGGTAGAATTCAAGATAAATAATTTTCACCAAAAATACTATAGGCTTCAAATTTATACCTCATTGGATTTGCCATCTTCAATTAATCTTTTAAGGTTTCAGAATATTCAAATGTGTGGCTTCAAATGAGTAGGCTTTAATCTTGATATTTTAAGGATTTAATCAGAATTTTTTAATGCTTTCAGTCTTGTACGATTCGATCCTTGATTATAACTTAAGTAATATAAAATGAACAAGAAGAAATACAATAACAATTCATATTTTATGATGTGGAAGATCTAAATTAATGACAACAATAGAATATATTTATAAGGATAGTTTTATTAATTAAATACATAAAATAAAAGAACAAGGGATAAGATACTTCCTGTACCAAAGTGATAGTCATGCTAATTAATAACGTGTTATAATCATCAAGAATATATGTAAGAAGTATAAATAAATAAATACATGATATAAAGGAAGATGATATTATTATAATTTATGAGGTTTCAATTTAGGATACAAATAACGAAGAGCAGTGCTCTCTATTTATAGGATCCATTAGCCAATCAAAACAAAAGCCAGGCCTTAGGGCACGTCTTGATTAGAATGCCCACACTTGATTGACATAATTAGCTCTTTAACTATCCAATCTCTTGAGCTATTTTGTTAAATGGCCAATCAATGCAAACTGTGTGTATTTGATGGTCCTCTTCTAATTTTTCGTAGGTGATTTTCCAAGCTTTACTATTTGTTAATGCAAAAATTTGGTAAGTATCTTGACCCTACAATAGCACTCTTCTTGACCTCCAAATTTGTGCTCTATAAGAATAATCCCTACCACGATCTTGCTTGAGCTAGCAAATGACCGGACCACAACCAGGAAATCTGCACCTATAACTAACGGTTAGAGGGCGCCGGAAAGACCCTCCAATGCTCAAGTTAGTGATCAAGCTTTTTTTAGGAAAAACAAAGAACGACCCTGTAACATATGCACCGAAATTATTTAATTGAGTGCGATGTTATTTTTATTTTTTTCGTCGTAAATTTGTTTTAAAAGTTCGATTGTTAAAATCGTTACGAAAAATCGGTCGCAATTATTAAAATTGATCGCGCTCGAAATAATTTAAATTTGTCGCGACATACAATCGAGACATTTCAGACGCGATTCTATACCCGTGTAATCGGATTTTTATTTTGGCACTCGGGTCCGGATTCAATTTAAAAAAAAATACTTTTTTTTCTCTCTTACTATAAATGGAAAGTCATGAGAGAGAGAGAGGGATTTTACTTTCCAAAAATAGAAAGAAGAAGAGAGAGAGAGGACCCGTTGACCCGCGATTCGTGCCCGACCTGTGACCAAGACCCGGCCAGATCTCGGGTTTCTAGCCACCATTCCGGTCGAGCTTGGTACCGACCTGAAGCTTGTGAGCCGCCGGTTGCATCCATACTGTTTTCGTCACCGGAAAACGACCATAACTCCGGCAAACAAACCTAAAAACTCGCGGCCAAGACCCGTTTTGCTCACCGTTGATTTCGCCGGTTTTGGGCCAATCCACCGCTTGGATCTTATTCCTCAGTTTCCCCTCATTGTTTTTCGACCAACCGCGTCACCTGAAACGGCCAGATTACCGCCGATCGACCGTCGGAAAACTCACGGTTTTTGGGAGCTAAATCCCTCGTTACCGCCGCGCGTGGGAGGTCACCGCCGGCACCATTGGACTCACCGAGGTCAGATCTAGCAGACCTGAGCTTCCCGTCGCCATTGGATGAGTTTCGGTCACCGTTGTCCGTTAAGGGCAATTTGATAAATTCATAAACTTTTGAGGTATTTTTGTAATTTTAAAATCAGTGGACATTTTGGTAATTTAGGTGAGGACAGTTAGGTAATTTAAGATTTCAGTGATTATTCAGTAATTTACGTCGTTAGGGGTATTTTGGTAATTTTATAATTTTCTGGGGGTAATTTTATAAATTTAAAACTTATGGATATCTTTGTAATCGAAATTGAGGATAGTTTGATAATATGTGATTCCGAAGATAATTTGATTAATTTTGATGTCGATGGTATTTTAGTAATTTTACAAATTCGAGAATATTTTATTACGGATAAATACCGTTTCGAGTATATTAGTTATAATTCGTGATTATGATTAGTAATTATGTTCTTTCCTCAAATTAGGAGGATCCGTGAACGAAAATCAACCCGTTGACGTTGTCGATACCGAGTTCGGACACCGTCACTGTGAGTGGAATATACAAAACGTACTTTGATTGTAGTTTATTATGATTTAAAAATATGGTAAAGCATGTTTGCGAGATTGATTTTAAAGGTTTCGATTTAATGATTTTATATAAATAGATTTTATCTGTGTTTTGATTTTTATTATGAGAAATGTGTTTGATTAATGATTTTGGTTACTGATTTTATATATGCATGATAATATTCTAAAGAAAAGAAAAGCAGATTTAAAACTTGTGAAATGAAAAAGGAAATGAGCTTTCGGATGAGATTTTGAATGAGATTTTAAATGGGATTTCGAATGAGATTTCGAATGAGATATCAGATGAAATTATATGTTTATGCATATGTGTTCAAATGTATATGAATATGAGCAGAATGATTGATTGTTTTTAAAATCATTAGACAGTATCCTCCCCCTTCAGATACAGTGATACATATGAGAGGAGATATATATGTGGTATGATGAATACATAAATAATGATAATGAGATACAGATGAGATACAGGCTTTTGGGGCCCGTCTGAGTACACACAGAGGCTTTGGGTCGTGTACTCGGGCGACTTTGTCTTTTGGGGACGAGATTATGCATGCACATATATGATAAGATATGAAATGATATGTTCCGATCTATCTGTGTAGCTCTGGGGCGCGGTGGTACCCAGATAGTACGTCATTGCCTGTTCGTTGACGTCCGGATATGATGAGATATGATATGGCTTTTCCTTGTCTATCCGTGTAGCTCCGGGGCGTGATTGTACCCAGATAGTACATCATTGCCCGTCCGTCGAGGTCCAGATATGATGAGATTATTTCCCCTGGGTACTTGTTTGTGATAGTTTTTGGTATTTCGATATTGATGTTATAAGTATGATGAATTTCCATTGATTTATGCAGTATATTTGCGATATCGTTATTTGAGTACATGGATTTGATTTAATAAGTTATTTAAGTTTTTGCGATATTTTAATGAGTTGGTATTTTGATATGATTAATTAATTTAGAGTAAAATTATGTTGAAAAACTACTATCCACTCACTGAGCTCACTGAGTTTTATACTCATTCCTTTTTTATTATATTTTTCCCCCATCAGGAGACTCGCAGGTACAACAGTCAACCCAGCAACAATAGTTATTTTTAGAATTATTGCCACGTTATGATGTTAGGAATTTTGGATTGATTTATCGAAATATTTTGGGATTGTAATTTGTTACATTTCGGAGATTGCGGTTAGCATATGTATTTTATTTGATATTGAATAATTGAGTGATTTAGTATTTTTGGGTTGAAATAATTGATTGACGAAGTTGGTTGTATTCAGAAATATTTGAGAGTGCTTGATTTATAATTTTGTAGATTTGGTTGTGTAATAAATATATGAAAGATTTTGTTGAATCTTTCGGCAGAATCCTGATTATTCAGATTACGTTAGAATAGTTATATGGAAATTGGGCAGACTCGCCCTGGGAGTTCGGGGCGGGTCGTGTTAGACCCTCAATGGCCTTATAGATAATTTTAACTCAAAAGAAAATGATTAAGATTCAGTGAGAGAGCGATAGAGAGAGAGAGCTTCCACCTTTTTTTTTTGCCCTTTTTTACCTTTGCTCTCCCTTCCTTTTATAGATAGCCTTCAACCCTCGGCCTCTCCCATTTCTCTTTCTTTTTATCTTATCCTATCCGAAAGAGGATAGGAATCCATTAATGAAGAGGAATATGGGTTGGAAATCGAAAGAGAATAGGAGTTCACTATGTTCGTACTTCTCAGAAGATACATGTGCTGGTGATTGTACTACACGTAATTTTGGGACTGCTTATGACCAAAATACCTGGTAATCGTACGACGAGGTTGTCTGCTCATAATTACCTTATTGAACCTCTGGTCGAGGTGGTCTTTGTACGATAATAGCAATGACCTCTCGGGCGAGCAGATTTGCTCATGGTATCAAGAATACCTCTAGAAAAGCCCTTTAATCCTCAGCTCACCTTTTATTTATAGGGTATGTGGTCGGCCAATCTCATTCTCCAAATACCAGTCCCCCAGTTTCTAGTGTTGAGAGTTAAACAAATCAAAACTGAAAATTATAAAGTATCACCTCATCAGGCTATCTGCTCTTCATCCCTCTACGTTTTAAAACATTTTCAACAATAGATTGTTTATCCACTTTTAATCCAGTGAGCAACTTTTGAGGCTTTGAAACTTACATATTTTTGTAATATTAGATACCATGCTCGTTCGCAATTAGCCGAGCAGGATTTGATAAATCTGTATCTTACGTCGACCAGGATTTAAGACTATTATGTCACCTTTTTTTTTTTTTTCCATAAAGCCGCCTACTTGCTTTCACTTAGCTGAGCAGGAACTTGGTAATTTTTTACCTATCTCACCTTGAGCAGGCTTTGAGACTTTAGGTTTTTTTTTTTGCCTTATAAAATCGTCTGCTCACTTTCACTTGGCTGAGCAGGAACTTAGCAAATTCTGACCTGTCTCATCTGGAGCATACTTTAAGACTTTAGGTTTTATTTTTTCCTTATATAATCGTCTGCTCGCTTTCACTTAGCAAAGCAGGAACTTGGCAAATTCTAACCTGTCTTGCCTTGAGCAGGCTTTGAGACTTTAGATCTATTTTGCCTTTGAAAAGCTTCATAACAGGATGAATGAAAAAAGTACTGAAATTCATATTGATATTTGTTCGCAATTCATACCAAAATAACTAAATACTTTAATAAACATAAATCATCAACTTAAATACAAAAATCCTTACTGGAAATATTTCTTGAGGTGTTCCGCGTTCCACGACCACTTCACCTCGTGACAATCTGTGTAAGTAAGCTTGTAGGCCCCTGGTCTAACCACCCGCATGACCCTGTATGGCCCCTCTCAATTAGGGCCAAAAGCTCTTTAGTGTAGGTCCCTAGTACTTTGATTCACCCTTCTGAGCACCCAGTCCCCAGTTCTGAGCTGCCTCACTTGTACGTTCCTATTGTAGAAATGGGTTACCTTTTGCTGATAAGTAATTGCCATTTCTGCTGCGCGTTCTTTTCTTTTTACCAATAAATCCAAGTTCAAGCAAATCTGCTCGTCATTCTCCTTCTTGTCAAAGTGTTTTATTAGGTATGTCGGCATCCCAATTTCTGTTGGTACTACTGCCTCATGACCAAAAGCTAAGGCAAATAGGGTCTCCCCTGTGGCGAACTTGTGGGTAGTTCTATACACTCATAGAATGCCTGAGAGCTTATTTACCCAGCCCTTTTCTTATCTCCCAATCGCATCTTTGACTACCTTTTTATTGTCTTATTAGTCGCTTCCATCAGTCTGTTAGCTTTAGGATGAGCCAGCGAGTAGAACTTTAACTCTATTTTTAAGTTATGGAAAAAACTCTAAAAGTTGTGATTGTTAAATTGCTAGCTATTATCTATTATGAGCGAATGAGGAATTTCATATCAACACATGAGATTCCTCCATACAAAGTCAATGGTTCTTTTCTTCGTAATCGTGCTGAAGGTCTCGACCTTCACCTACTTGGTAAAGTAATTTATTGCCACAATTGTATGTGCGGCTGCTCCTCGGCTTTTTGGCAGTGAGGCTATCAAATCGATTCTCCAATGAGCAAATGGCCATGGTGACGACATTGTGGTTAACATTTCCGATAGTTGTGTTGGGATATTGGCAAAAGCTTGATAGCTTTTGTAGCTCATGGTCTTTTTTTGGGCATCCTAGTGTAGTGTCGGCCATAAATACCCTTGTCTTAAGGCCCTAAATGCCAAAGACCGTCTCTTTGAATGATTGCCACAGATCCCTTCATGCATTTTTCTTAACACATAATCAACCTCCTCTTCATTTAAACGTCTCAAAAGCAGTAAGGTGTAGCCTCTCTGATACAATACCCCATCAATCAATGTTTACCTGGAAGCCTGACACTTGAGCTTCCGTGCATGAGTTTTGTTTGTTAGTAAGACCCCATTTTGAAGATATGAGATGATCGAGTCTATCCATGAATTTCCCAAGTCCTCCTACATCACTTCTTCCTCCTCGTTGATACAAGCCTTAGTCTCGATTTCTACCGATACGACCTTGGGCATTTTTGTATCTGTTGTAGTGGCCATTCGAGTAAGAATATCTGCTTGGTAATTTTCTGCTTGTGGAATCTGATCAACATCGAATTTTTCAAACATTGCAATCATCTGTCTGGCTTTCTTCAAGCATTATGCCATTCTCTCGTCTCTCGGTTGAAACTTTTTTTCAATATGGTTGGCTATTAACTGGGAGTCTGTACGCACCCTCACCTTTCTAGTACCAATTGCTTGAGCCAACTTTAATCTTGCTATGAAGGCTTCATACTCCGCTTGATTGTTCGTGGCTTTGAACTCCAACCACACTGCATAAGAGATTTCCTCTCCTTTTGGGCTCTTCAGAATTATACCTGCTTTGGCTCCCTGCTCCATAGAAGATCCATCCATAGTTACTTGCCATACTTGGTTTTCATTCCCAGTTGTCTCCTCAGGTGGCGGGTTAACTTCCTCTGCATCCTCTATGAATTCGGTAATGAAATCTACAAGTGCTTGAGCCTTGATCGCTACTTGAGGTTGGTAATTTATGTCAAACTTGTTTAGCTCAACCGACCTCTTCACCAGTTGCCTGAAAGTCTTAGTCTTATGAAACGTTTGTCGCAATGGCTGGTCTATCACTATAACGACTGGGAAAGGCGAAAAATAGGGTCTTAGTTTTTTAGCAGCAATGACTAGAGCCAGAGCCCATTTTTCCATTGTCGGATATCTGGTTTCAGCCTCTAGCAGGGCCCTACTTGTGTAATACACTAGGTGTTGAACCCCTTCCTCTACACGCACTAATACTGAGTTCGTGGCATGTTTGGATACAACCAAATACATATACAATATGTCGCCTACTCGTGGTGTTGACAATAGGGGAGGTCGTAGTAGATACTCCTTTAATTTCTAGAAAGCCTCATCGCACTCGATGGTCTATTGTGTCTTCTTTCCTTTCTTTATGACTTGGAAGAAAGCGTGGCACTTGTCGGTTGCTTTAGACACAAATCGACTCAGTGCTGCCAACTTCCTTGTTAGAATTTGTATTTCCTTCAAATTGCTAGGCGACCTCATTTCTACCACAGCTCGTATCTTCTTCGAATCAGCTTTAATCCCCTTAGAGCTAACCATGAACCCTAAGAATTTTTCCGAACTAACTCCAAAGACGCACTTCTTTGGATTTAACTTCATTTTATATTCTCTTAACAGTGCAAAGGTCTCCTTCAGGTGTTTTGTGTGCTCAACTGGGACTTTAGACTTCGTGATCATATCATTTATATACACTTCCATTGTTCGTCTGAGCAAAGGCTTAAAAATCTTGTTTACCAGCCTCTGGTATATTGCGCTTGCATTCTTGAGGCCGAATGGCATTACCCTGCAATAAAACAAACCTTGGTTAGTGATGAAAACCATATGCTCTTTATCTTGCTCCAGTATGGGGATCTGGTTGTATCTTGAGAAAGTGTTTATAAAGTTGAGCAGGTTGTGCCCCATGGTGGAGTAGACCAGCTAGTCTATTTTTGAGAGAGGGAAACTATCTTTTCGGTAGGCCTTATTGAGGTTAGTAAAATTGAAGCACATCCTCTAATTACCATTGGTCTTCTTTACCAAAACCACATTGGATACCCATTTCGGATAGTTTGCTTCCCTGATGAAACTTGTTCACAAAAGTTTCTCCACCTCGATATTTATGGCTTTGTATCTCTCCTGGTTGAAGCATATTTTTTTCTATTTTACCGGTCGAGCACCTTTCTGTATTGCTAACCGGTAGCAAGTAATCTTCGAGTCGATCTCTGGCATGTCTTCATGAGACTAGGTGAACACGTTTATATGTGCTTGCAAACAACGAATAAGCTCACTTTTTAACTCCTTTTTGAGCTTTGACCCGATCCTCAGAGTCTTCCCGATGTTTCTACTTTCCACGCTCATGATCTTCACCTCCTTAACGAGTTCTTGTCTTCCCTTTTTCGATTATCCTCTGGTATCCAAGTAAGTAATCTGCATTGACTCATTTGCATCGGATGTATAACACCTACAGGCAATTCTCTAGTCGCCCTTTACAACCCCTACGATACCATTTACTCGATACTTAAGAGCCAGGTAGTGATTTGACATCATTGCCCTACTAATCTTCAAAAAAGATTTTTCGAAATAACCTGGTAGGGGCTCTGTTTGTCAACTACAACAAAATCCAACATCATTTTTTTTTTTCAAACGAGGTGGCTTTTATCGTGACTAGAAGTTCCAGCACACCAAGGAGAGTCAGTCTTCCACCCTTAAATCCCTTTAAAGACATGCTGGTGCGCTTAAGTCTTAAGTAAAAGATTTCTATGTTGTCAAGGGTTGATTTAAACATAACGTCTACAGAGCTGCTTGAGTCCACCAGTATCCTGTTGAGCTTTTTTCTTACAACGTTTGCTTTTATCACCAAGGCATCTTCATGAGGATATAGTACACCCTCCTTGTCATCATCGATCTATATTATTGGCACTTGCTTGGTTTTTGCTCGCTTTGCTGTAGGCAAATTGAAACGAACCTCCCCGCTCGTTAAGCTATATCTAGAATAATTTTTCTTGGCTCTGTTAGAGTCTTGAACTAGAGTTAGCCCTCTTACAATAACCCTTATGATAGGCTGCTCGCCCCAACCTCCTTGCCTTCTTCCCTTATTCTGTTCTGTAGGTCGAGTGCAAGGTGGGCTTATTCAATAAAATCATTCAAATATATGTTCCTTACCAAGTCCTCCACTTAGTTTTTAAGGTCGTATCATTGAGTCGTTGTATGGCCATGAGTGTCATGGAACTTACAAAACCTTTTCTATCTTGCTTATTGGTTAGCGTTGTTATTGGTCTAAAAGGGTATAATAGGCCACGACTCTTTATAGTGTGGTATAATTTCACTAGCGGGACTTTCAAAGGTGTGTATTGTCGGATGATAGACTTTAGTCAATCGTCTGTGTAGTTCCGTCCCTAGGGAAATTGCTGTTAGCTATGGAGCGTGGTGGCGGATCTTGCCTGTCTTGCCTAGTAACTTGTACATGGTGTGTGGTCGGAGGGATATGACAAGGGAGGGCTCGTGGAGGGTTAACTTCTCTCTAACGCTCCCTGCTCGATGATTTGCTCGAGTTACTTTTACTTGGTTTGTAAAGCGCTAACCTTGGACAGGTCTGTCGTGGGAATCCGCGACCATTTGTACTTCTGCTCACAATGGAGCCATTTTTCTGCATCACTGGCTTTCCAACCTTATGTGCCTTCTGTTCCTTTTTCCTTAGCCCCTCTAGTAACTTACTTATTTTATGTACTTCTTTTTCCTCCTCAATCTCAGTGTCCTTTTTGGCCTGCTTGTATCCTATGGCGTAGGATTGCAACATGGGGTTCCTTAGGTTATACCATAATCGCCCAATCCTTGCTCCCTCTTTCAGTCTCTTCAAAGCTTAAGAGTGATTGTAGGCCCCCAAGTCAAGTATTGCTTGATGATATCTTTTTTAAAAATTCCCTGAGGGTCTCGTTTTCTCTTTGCTTAATGCCCAGTAGTTCCATTACGTTATCCTCTAGTGCCACCGCCCCGTGGAAATGCTCTATAAATTGCTGGCACATCTACTCAAAACTGGTAATGCCTTTTCAGGGTAACTTTTAATACCAGTCCTATGCTCGCCCCTCAAGAGTTAGCGGGAATGCCATACATTTTTTAGCCTGGGTTAAACCTTGCACCCCTTTGATCACATTGTTGAAACGCTCGATATGGACCAAGGGGTCACTTTTCCCTTTGTATTTGAGGTTGGGGAGATGGAAGTCTCAAGGGATGATTGTGCTCATGATCTCGGCTAAGAGAGGAGACTTACTGTCTAGTATAATCCTTCAGCTCGGCATTCTAGTGTGGCCTTACATCTTATTGATGACTTAAGCCAGCCTTCGTACTTCTGCTTCCAGTTTTGTAGTGCGGTCAGGATTCTGTAGTGGTATTTGATCCTGCCCATGTTCAATGTTGTTCAGACGCTACCTCAACTCCCTTTCTTCCGCACTCGATCCTTTTTCATTCAATATGGGGCTTCGAATTCCTCGAGCTGCTGCTGCGAACTGCTCTGAGATATCTCTGTCGTCTATGGAGATATTTCCTCCCAACCTTGTTTGCCCCTTCCTCAATTCATGCAGAATGGATGTGAAGGTTTCTATCTACTTCTCCATCTATTCCATCCGCACCTGCATCACCTTTTCTGCTGCTTCAATTGCAATCTCCCTTTGTGTGGATGACTCAATGGCCCTTTGGTCGGTCCCTTGTGATCTACTCCCTCCGGAATTCATCTAGCAATGGTTTTTTTTTTTTTTTTTATCTTGAACAACCAAACGACACTAGCTTTTTTTTCGTATCCCCACTGACAGCATGAAAATGTTGATGCAAAAAAGCTCTTCTTGTCCTCCAAATTCGTGCTCTATAAGAATAATCTCTACTACGATTCTGCTCGAGCTAGCGAATGACTGGATCACAACCAGGAAATCTACGCCTACAATTAATGGTTACAGGGTGCCGGAAGTTTTTCCAGTGAAAACCCTTTGACGCTCAAGTTAGTGATTGGGCTCTTTTTTAGAAAAAACTCAGAACGGCCCTCAATGGCCTTATAGATAATTTAACTCAAAAGAAAACAATTAAAATTCAGTGAGAGAGAGAGAGAGCTTCTGTCTTATTTTTTTTCTTGCCCCTTTTTACCTTTGTTCTCCCTTCCTTTTATAGATAGCCTTCAACCCTTGGCCCCTTCTATTTCCTTTTCTTTCTGTCCTATCCTATTCGAAAGAGGATATAAATCCATTAATGAAAAGGAATAGGAGTTGGAAACTAAAAGAGAATAGGAGTTCACTATGTTCGTACTTCTTAGAAGATACACGTGCTGGTGACTGTACTACCCACAATTCTGAGACTGCTTATGACCAGAATGCCTGGTAATCATACGACGAGGTTGTATGCTTATAATTACCTTATTGAACCTCTGGTCGAGGTGGTCTTTGTACGACGAACATAATGACCTCTCGGGTGAGCAAATCTACTCATGGTATGAAGAATACCTCCAAAAAAACCCTCCAATCCTCAACTCATCATTTATTTAAAGGGTATATGATCGCCTAATCTTATTTCCCAAACACTACTAACGTCTAACTTTGCTCACCCAAATTGCTTAGCTAATTAACTATAGCTAGTTAAATTGGTCTAAGCTCAGGGTGGATAGCCGCCAATTTCCATAACAAATTAGTTAAAAATCTACACCTAATCGAATAAGAAGACTTAACTTTGTTGAATGTTGCTCTATCTTGTTGAATTTCGCCATTGAATATGATGATTATAGAAGACAAAAGCTTAAGAAAGGATAAGCATGCTATTGCTGAAATTAAGCAAAGGCGGCTTCTTGGGAAAACAAAAAGTAAGACTTTTTGGAGCATATTAATAGTAATGAAACTGGAACATGTACAAAAAATAATATAAAAGCACACATTATTAAAAGACAAAAAAAAATTAATTACCGGATAAAAAAATACACCACAAGATCATAATTTTTTTATTTTTTATTTTTTTATTAAATTTTGTACTATTTTCCATACAAATATCATTATTCATAATCATGCAAAGTGGACGTCGTAAAAACTACAAAAGAAAGATGTGTTGTTGCTTTATTTCATCATCCAAGGCGCATCCCCTTATCCAATTACTTTTGAAATTCTTTACACCAATGGACCACAAAATAAGACGACCTGGACCTACATGCATTTACACAAGTTGAATCGCAAACAAACTTTGCTTCGATCTCTTTCATTGAACCTGAACGAGAACGATTAATAATAGAGAGCGAACTTAAATTGAACTTGAACTAGAACGAGTAATGGTAAATAACCAACTTTAAACAGTAGTGGATTCAGAGGAATAAATTACGTAATGACAAAAATGTCATTAATACTAAAATTTTATAGGTTAATGAGTTT
This sequence comes from Luvunga scandens, assembly GCA_030449905.1. Taxonomy (NCBI): domain Eukaryota; kingdom Viridiplantae; phylum Streptophyta; class Magnoliopsida; order Sapindales; family Rutaceae; genus Luvunga; species Luvunga scandens. The sequence continues at coordinate 413,384 of JASUUG010001097.1, read as the reverse complement.
GCAGAGATTATTTTAATAAATTTAATGGGATTAAATTAAATAATAATAAATTCATCTACTGTAAATATTTTTTTAATTAAAGTATGAGCTTTTATAAATTTAACACGATTATTTTAATAAATTTAATGGATCTAATTAATAACTTAATTAATTATCTCATTAATTTTTTTAAAATTATTTTCTCCATCAGTCTTAAACTCCCACTAATCATCCCACTAATCATGAGGTGGAGCTACCTTTAAATTCCACCATCTTGATCCCATAAAAGAGCAAAATAAAAGTTAAATGTTTTATAGATACCTTTAACAGCTTGAATTAATAACAAAATTATCCCAAAAAAATTCTCAGTGGAGTTGATATGGGCTCGTTGATGGAGTGCGTATCATCATCTTTGCAAAGAAAAAGGAATCTTTGAAAATTAAACGAAGAACGAAAAGTTCGGTCAAAATATAGCAGTCGTGAGCTTGTCCAAGTCACGGGCTTCCCCAGATAAACCATACCAAATTAATTTCTTAACTAAAATCTATTATCTGTCTATTCGTGTACTTCATCAAATTCTAAAACCTATATAAAGAAGAAAAGAAACGAAACGAAGTGATCAGTAGACTCATCTCAATTCTACATTCTCAACACTTATTAATTAAAAAACATAAAAATGGCAGAATTGTTCATTAAGCAGGCAAAGCAATATGCCGAAGTACGACCAAAATATCCAGAAGAATTGTTCAAATTCATTGCCTCTAAAACACCCAAACACGGCCTTGCATGGGACGTCGGCACCGGAAGCGGCCAGGCCGCTGCATCCGTAAGTCTACTTTTCACCACATCTTTAGTTTTTATTTTTGAATAACACAAAAGTTGCATGTTAATATTTCAAAATTCTGATCCCAAGTTATAAGACAGTTGAATTATATAACTGTTAAATTCAGGGATGGCAGAAATTCTCAAGGGACGAGTCTTGAAGGATTTTTCTCATTCATGTGGGATAGAGGAATAATTTTATATTTTAATTAAAATTCAAGAGACAGAGATAATTTGATGCTCAATATCTTATATAAGGAAAAGATGGGAATTTGGTGAAATTCCCATCTCTCCTATTTTCCCATTTCTTATTTTAAATTCTAATTTATATTTTATTTTTGCTAAAATTTTTAGTAAATATATTAAAATTTAAATTGTGATGGTATGGATATAAATAAAAAAATATCATAATATATCTATATATCTATATATCTATATATATAGTTAATATGAACACTTGAAAATAGACAAAGATAATTTTCTCAATGATTTATACCATGTAACTTTTATGTATGTGTTCAACCTTGAAGTTCTATTATTGCTTAGGTTCATAGATTATCTTGTAATTTTGATAACATTAACTTAATTAGTTTGATGATAATGATTTTAATTATTTTAGTTTGTTTTGATGTTTTTGTGTTGTCAAATGATTTTATACTTTTACTTTAATATAATTAAATTAAGTTCAAAAATCAGTTATTGGGGATTGGGTGTCCTGGGGATTCCCATCCCTATTCTCAAGCAATTTTAAAAGGGACAGGGAGAGTATAGAGATACAAGTACAACATCGAAAATGGATATGGGAATATCCATCTCCTGTCATTACCATTACCAATCCCTTGTTAAATTCTTATTATTTTCATTGATTAATTATGTATGTACGATCTACAAATCAGTATCCGCATTATCTGGAAATTTAACCGTGAGACTAGTAGTGAAAACTCTTATCTAGTCTTATCTAACTACCGATGGGGGCACTAGAGTACCCCGGACACCTAGAGAATGAAAAAAAAATTACCCAAAAACAAGAGTATGAGTTGCAATTTCACCATGTCTTTGTAATTTTTATATTTGGCCATCTCAATTTTGGGTACTTCTGTTATAGCCTACTATATTTTATGATTTCACTCAATTATATGTTTTCAGCTAGCACAAATCTATCAGCATGTCATTGCCACAGACACAAGCCCAAAACAACTAGAATTCGCAATGAAGCTCCCCAACATTCGGTATCAACTTACTCCTTCAATCATGTCAATAACTGACCTTGAACAAAACGTGGCAACACAATCAAGTGTAGATCTAGTGACGATTGCTACAGCGCTACATTGGTTTGACTTGTCTCAATTTTACGAACAAGTAAAATGGGTACTCAAAAAACCTAATGGAATAATAGCTGCATGGACCTACACCATGCCCGAAATCAATGAATCCGTAGGTGCTGTTTTCAAACCATTTGACACGGTTGATTGTAAGCCATTTTGGGAACCACAACGTAAATTGGTGGACAACAAATACATGAGCATTGATTTTCCATTTGAGCCTGTGGATGGGATGGATAATACGGGGCCGTTTGAGCAGTTTGTTATAGAGAAGTTGATGGATTTAGATGATTACTTAGCGTTCATACGGTCAAGTTCAGGTTATCAGACGGCTAAGAATAGAGGTGTTGAGCTTTTGACAGACAATGTAATGGAGAAGTTTAAAGTTGCTTGGAATGCAGATGGCCAGAGTAAAAAGATCGCTCGATTTCCAGTTTATCTGAGAATTGGAAAAGTAGGAAATTAATAATAGTTTATTTAAGCTCGATATTGTTGACCCTGAATCTGGTTGAGTTGATTTGTCGGCCAGCAACCAGACCTCAATACAAGTATTTAAATTTATGAGTGGGAGAGTAATTTGTCAATCTCTTGAATAATCATAGAAAGTAATAAGATGCAATAAAAGTTTTTCTGTCGTTAACCTTTGGATGCTCAAATTAATTTTTTGAATTTATTAGAAAAATAAAAATAGTACCTGGTTTTTGGTATAATAGATAAAGAAAGAAAACATATCAACTCAAAGAGATTGAGAAGTAAAAGATAGTCTAAAGAGAGAAAAGTTAAACTTTTTTTGATTTTCTTCAGTTTTATTGAAGTTAGTATCCTCTTCCCCATTGATTTTACTTGCGAAATGTAAAATCACAAGTCCTCCGGGCCCTCAAATCCGATGCAATGAATCTATTCATTTTTATGAAAATTTAGATACTAAGCTTGGAGTATAAGTTGTGAAAACTGCACGTGTTGTTGCTTAATTTCGTCATCCATGATGCATTCTCTGTATCTGTTCTAATTTTATTAAATGTTCCAAAGAGACCACGACGAATCCTCTGATTCCATTATTAGTAAAATTCTTTACAACAATGAACCACAAGATAAGACAACCTGGACCAACATTTACAAAAATTGAAGCACAAACGAAAAAAGCCAAGTCCACGACCATTTAATCTTTGAAAATTAAAAAGTTAAAAATGAAAAAACCGGGTGAAAATTAAACACTTCTAAGGTTCCCTAAGTTCAATTTGGCTTTGCTCGATAACTCCTACGATATTAGCATGTTAATTTTACTGATATAAGGTTACAGCCCGCTTGAGTCTTTATTTTCTTTAATGGCCCCCGTAGAACCAAAACGCTGGATTGCTACGTACCCTAACTTTATATTTGTTTGTAAATTTTCAACTAGCTGGGATGTTAAAAAATGTCATAGGCTCGGACACAAGCCCTAAACAATTAGAATTTGCAACAAAGCTACCCAAGATTTGATGTCATCTGACTACACGAGCAATGTCCTGAGCTTGAACAAAATGTCGCAGCACAATCAACCGTAGATCTAGTTACAATTACTCAAGCCATGCACTGGTTCGACTTGCGTCATTTTTTGTTTTACAATCAAGTCAAATGGATACTCAAAAATCCAATGGTGTAGTCGTGGTGCAACACAGTCCCAGAAGTGAACATATTCATCGATGCAGTTTTCAAACCGTTTTACACCGTTGATTCTGAACCGTATTGGGACAACGTTAATTGGTGGAAAACAAGCACATGACAGTTGATTTTCCGTTTGAGCCTTCGGATGGAGCAGAGAATACGGGTCCGTTTGGTCAGTTAGTTATAGAGAAAATGATGGATTTGGAGAATTATTTGCAGTGGGGGCTTTAGTATTAGACCAACTAGGCGGTTGACTAAGCCATGTATTTAGGAAGGCCCCAATTTTTTGGTATCTATTTATTAAGTAGTATCATTAATATTTTTTTAAGATTAAAAAAAAATTAAGTTACATATATATATTTTTTCTACAGTAAAAATGCCTAATTTTTAGGTTTTACCCTATTATTACTCTCATTTATAATTATTTATCTTATTTTATAATCTTTACCTTAAATATAAGATATATTTTTATAGTATAATAATTATTTTGAACGTTACTTTTATTCTTTTACTATTTCCCAAAAACAATCAATGCTTTCCTTTTCTAAAATAATTCTTATTAAAATTAGTAACGGTAGATTTTTAGTGCTAACTTTTAGTATTCTATTAAAATATATTTAAAAACTCATTATCTATAAATCGATACACATTGAATCAAAAATACTTTCAACAAAAAGTTTTCGTACTCTCATCTCTTTCTCTACAAAATTGATTGCCATCATCATCTTTGTCTCAACTAGTCAATTAACTCAATTCCAAGGCTCAATTCTAGGTGCTATTATTCTATTTTGTTTCTGTTTTTTATTATTACTGTTCTTATCGTTTTTTAATTTAATTTATTTTTGATTTTTTGTATTGATTTTGGCTTGAATAATCTAGAAAAAAATTGTGTTTGTTTTTTTAAATTTGAAAAGCATGTCAACTAGAAAATATGCATCAAGATATGAAAAACTGAAAAAAAAAAAAAAGGAGAATAGAAAAGTTAGTCTAATCTCAAAAAGGAGCTCTTGATAAATTTGTCACAACTAGTAAAAAAGATATAGATTTAAGTGAAGAATTAGTTATCAACAACCAAGTTCAAGTGAATTAAACAATGATGAAACGGTGAATGAAATAAACAACATTGAAGATGATAACAATAAAAATGCGGACAAAGTTGATATAGGAAATTTGTTCTAAATAATATTTATGATCCAGGAAGATGGGAAAACGTTGATACAAATTTATTTGCTATTTCATTTTTTGGAGTTGTTCAATGCGTTTACTCACTATTTTCTTCGTCACCTAAGAGATGGAAAATTTTACAAGATAATATACCTAATTTAACTGTTAAATCCTTGTCACAAACACATTGGGAGAGTCACATAGAAAGTGTCAAAGCAATAAGATTTCAAGCTCCCTAAATTAGAGATGCTTTGCTTGAATTAGCAGAAGTTAGGGAAGATCCTAAAATAAAAAGTGAAGCTAAATGTTTAGCAACATATGAATTGGAAAACTTTAAATTTTTGTTAGGCATGATTATTTGGTATGATATATTATTTGTTGTGAATATTGTTAGTAAAAGCTTACAAAAAGAAGATATGCAAATTGACGTTGCCATAAATCAACTAAAGGTCTTACATCTTTTTTTGAGAATTACAGAGAAAATGGTTTTATGTCTGCTATGATTTTAGCTAAAGAGATTGTAAATGAAATGGAAATAGAACCAAAATTTCATGAAAAACGTATAATTCATAGAAAAAATAAATTTGGTGAGAATAATAACGAAGAGAAAATTCTATCTCCTGAAGATTCTTTTAGAATTGATTACTTTGTATATATAGTAGATCAAGCTATTTCTTCAATCACCAATAGAGTTGACCAATTTTAGTTCTATTTTCTTGGATTTTTATTTAATTTTGAAAAATTAAAATCATTAGATGATGAAAGTTTCAAAAGTTATTGTATTAATCTTGAAAATATCTTGAAATATGATATGTTTTCTGATATTAACGGATTAGATTTGTTTTTAGAGTTAAAGGTCTTAAAAGAAGTTTTACATATTGAAACAAATACTCCACTTGGTATATTTAATTATATTAAAAAAGTAGATTCTTTTCCAAATGCATTTGTTGCTTATAGAATATTATTGACATTACCTATAACTGTTGCTTCTGTTGAGAGAAGTTTTTCTAAATTGAAGTTAATAACATCTTATTTAAAAACTACAATGTCACAAGAAAGATTAAATGAATTAGCTATATTAGCTATTGAAAAAGACTTGTTAACTAAATTAGAATATAAGATTTTGGTTAATAATTTTTCATCCCTAAAAGCAAGAAGAATAAAATTTAATTGATTAGTAATTTTCATTAGTGATGGCTTGCAGCAAAGATCATAGTGGGTAGGAATAATGATTTAAAGTTCACAGGAAGATTATGATTATAGCTGATGAAGTTTTAAAGTATTTTAACGAGATAGAGTTTGTGGAAGACAAAGCTAGTTAATATTCTTGTAGAAATAAATAGATGCCTTTCCTATTATTATTATTATTATTATTATTATTATTATTATTATTATTATTATTATTATTATTATTTTGGGATCTTGTTAATAATTGTTATAATTCAAGATATTATTGAATATAGTTAAATTTTGAGCTGCTTGATGTTATTGTAAGAGTTTTTTGAGCTATTTGATATTATTGTGAGTTGATATTTTAATATTAGAAGGCCTAAAATAAAATTTCGCCAAAGGCCCCCAATTGATTAAAATCGGCCTTGGTTATTTAACATGGATTCAAATATAATGTTTACCTAACTTGTGGTCAACTATTTATAATCTTCTACCTCACATGCATGTATAACAATACACAATTAAGATTTAATTAGTATTATATTTTTATCCAATAATTACTAATTGTATCTTTTTTAAAAAATAGTCAAAAACTCAGTTCAAGTACTTAAAGTCGGGTCCAACTAAGGATAAAGGTGTTGAAACTTTTGATTGGAACCAGAGGTGGCTCAACCAATTTTGGAGCCTTAGGCGAATTGTTTCAATTAGGTCTCTAAAAAAAATGTATTGTTAAAAGTTCATTACTTTAAAATCAATTTTTCTATCTTTATGAGATGCAAAATTATTAATTAAATTTTTATATTCTAATTTCGCTAATATATTTTTCTCAATAAATAACACAACTAATTCATTTAATCTTTCTTGCGACTTGTTTGATCTTAAATAAGTTGTTATCATTTTGAAAAACTTCTTTCTGCAGAAGCAACTGTTACTGGTATTGCCAATAATATTCTATAAGCAATATATGCATTTCAAAAAGAATTGATTTTCTTCAAATAATTAACTACATCAAGCGGGGTTTTTTTTTTTTACTTCGAAAAACTTCTTTTAAAATTCTTAGCTCTGCAAACAAACCTAAACCATCTATATCAGAAAGCATATTATGTTTTAAAGCATTTTTGAGATTAACACAATAAGTTTTTAAAACATCGTCACCTAACAATTACAAATTTTAGAAATTAAACAAAAATCCAAACATATTCTCATACATTTGAAATTGTTCAAACTTACTCTTATTGAAGAAATAACTTGATCTACTATGTGTATAAAATAATTAATTTTAGAAGACTCTTTAGGAGACAATTCTTTCTTCACTAATATTTTCATATTTTTTTTCTGCGAATTACATGTTTTTCATGAAATTTAGGGCCTGTTTAGTAGCCTTTTTGGGCCCTTGATTTCATTTTTGTTTTGCAAATATAGATATAATACATATTCGGTGGGCTGGACTAAAAAAATAACCATAAAACAAATAATCCAGATTCTCTTTAAGAGTTATAAAATTGAAAAAATGTTTAACTGGTTCTCTATATATTACAAATTAAATTCATAAATAAATTATAAAATAAAATCCAAAAGCTCTCTCTCTCTCTTCCTTTTAAAATGTTATCCTGCGCAGCTCTTTCTCCTTATCTCTTCATTGATTTCACAGCTCTCACACTCTCCCCTTTAAAATCTTATCTTGCACAGCTCTTTCTCCTTATCTCTTCATCGATTTCACAGCTCTCACACTCTCCCCTCTAAAATCTTATCTTGCACAGCTCTTTCTCCTTATCTCTTCATCGATTTCACAGCTCTCTCACTCTCCATCTCTTTGTCCTAATCTAAATGTTACTTGCATCTCTGCCGCTACTCTTCACGTCTTTGTTGCTAGTGCTACTACTGTGTTGCATCTTTGCTACTCCTGTGTTGCATCTTTGCTACTACTGCGTTGCATCTTTGCTACTATTGCGTTGCATCTTTGCTACTATTGCGTTGCATCTTTGCTGCATCACTGTTGTTGCTAATAGACTCTGTCTTGCTGCTTTTGCTGCTCTCTCGACTCCGTCAAATCACATATGTGTTTTTATCTTCATAAATTGTTTCAATTTTTAATTGTATGTTTCACACTTACAACTGTAAAGTTTTGTTTGTTAAAAACTAAGTAATTATTATTTATTTTGTGGGCATGATTTCATCGTTCTTATTTTTTTACTATGATATGAAAAAATTGTTGATCTTATAATATTGATTTTGATGATAATAAAACTTATATGTTCTTGATTAAAATGTTGGGGCTATTAAAATGAATTTCTTAAAGCCATAGACATGTCTAAAGAAAACTTAATGGCCGTTAACTTGAATTGGAAAACCTTTTTCTAAACAAAAGTTGCCAAAAATATAGATTCTGGAAATTAATGGTGAACCGTTTATTGGAAAACGGTGAACCGATAATTTATAGAGAGGAAATTTTCTTTGTAATCCTGCATCGTTTATTTGACAAGATTTTGGAAAGTGACGGTGAACCGTTTATTACAAATGGCTAACCGATAATTTACGGAAAAAGAGAGATTTTGTAATCTCAACTAAATTTACTTTGACAAGATTTTGGAAATTAATGGTGAACCGTTTATTGTAAAACGGCGAACCTTGAGTCGTTTAGCAAAAACGAAAATCTAAGTTTGTTTTGCAAGTTTCTGTAAATAAATGATGATCCGATAATGGTAAACAGTAAACCGATTATTTAAAATCTAAGCATAACAGCTATTTGGACAAGTTAAAATGACTAGTTTTTAGGTCCAACTATAAAATAGCTCAATCAAATTCAAATCAACAGAGATCAAACAATTATCTTTGAGCTGGCTATTGAGTATACAATCTCTTTTGAGCTTTAAACTTGTTTTATTTCATTTATTTACACTTTGAGATTTCAATTATAATTATATACACTGTGTGAGTGATTGATTGATTATATTCTTTGTATTTGAGTAATTGTAAGTGTTGGGATACACTTGAGTTAAGAGATTGTGAATAATCTCTTGTTGTAAAGGTTCATTGACACCTTTGAAGTCAATTGTAAGTGTTGTTGAAGCCTTGGAGGTTTACTTAGTGAAATCCTCAAGCCCAGTGAGCTTGGAGGCGTGGACATAGGCACGGTTGGCCGAACCACGTAAAAATCGTGTGTTTGATTTCTCTTCCTTTATCTTTTTTATTTTGAGCATTATTAAAATTATTGCTTTTGATTTTATTAAGACATTAGTTTAAATTATTGTATGGTTTTATTTCCTTAAGTTTTAAAAACCCAATTCACCCCCCCTCTTGGGTAGCCTAATTGGTATTTCAAAAATAAGTTAAAAGCATTTGACAATAGCTTGGTCTTCATTTGAATTGGTCAATTTGTAGTAGAATATATTTGATTTTGATATGTTAAATTTTTTATAATTATTTTGTTTAAATAAATCACATGTGTTGTAAAATATATTTTAATTATAGTGTAAAAATAATGACAATGTAAATTTTTTGTTTTATTAATGATAATACTAAAACTTTATCAACATGTAATTTTTTATAATTATTTTGTTTAAATTATTTATGGTATCTTTGTGTATATATTAGTTAAACAATTATTTTTTAACTATAAGTATGACTTAAATGTTTAGTAAAATTTTTTTTGAAAATTATATTACCGAACACATATTTACTATTTTTATCATTTTCATTTGCTGCTACCGAATGCATACTACTATTTTTAGTTTTAAAATACAAGATACAGAAAATGATATTAGATGCATACTTAAATTTTAAATACTGTACTGTAAAACATCATTTTCATTTTTATTTTTATATTCATTAAATATAAATTTCTAAACAATATCGAACAAGTCCCTAGGTTCTATTTCTATTTCACTTGCAATTTCTTTAGCTGAAATCATAGCAAACATGAATCCATTTTCTCTATAGCTTTCAGAAAAAGAAATAAAACCTTTAAGCTGATCTATGGCAACATCAATATGCATATCTTCTTTTTGCAAGATCTTACTAATAGAGTTAACAACAAATAATATATCATACCAAATAATCTTATCTATTATGAATTCAAAATTTTTCAATTCATATATTGCTAAACACTTAGCTTCACTCTTTATTTTAGAATCTTCACTAATTTCTTCTAATTCATATAAAGCATCTCTTATTTGTGAAGCTTGAAATCTTATTGCTTTCACACTTTCAATACAACTTTCCCAACGTGTTTGTGACAATAATTTGATAGTTAAATTGGATATTATTTTGTAAAATTTTCCAGCGCTTCGTTGAAGAAGAAAATAATGAATAAATATGTTGTACAGCTCTAAAAAATGAAATAGCTCTATAACAAGAATTAGCCATATCACAAAGCACTAAATTAAGATTGTAGCAACCACATGATGTATAAAATGCTCTAAGATTAATTTCTAATAATCTTTTTTGTACACCTTGGCGTTTTCCTTTCATATTAGAACCATTATCATTTCCTTTCCCTCATACATCATTAATGTCAAGTTCAAGAATTTTTATTACATCTATGAGTTCATTAAAGAGGCCTTTCCTGGTAGAGTCATCAACTTTTAAGAATCCCAAAAAATATTCTTCTATTTTTATTGGGTTTGTTGAAATATCTACACATCCTAATACAATACATTTGTTCCTAATGGCTTGTATCTGGAGTACAATCAAGTATAATTGAGAAATTTTTTTCTTCCTTAATCTTATTAATTATTGCATTTTTATTTCAAGTGCTAACATTTGTATCAACTCATTTTATATGTTATGCCTAAAGTGATGATTATGAATTTCACCATTTTTAATACATCCAACATGTTCTTGCATTGTTGGATCAAATTCTACAATCATTTCAATTAAACTTAAAACTTTTTTGTTGTTATCTCAATATATCTTCTCATTCTTTCCATGAAACACTAAATTTTTTTTAGCAAGACTCTTTACAACAGCAATAATTCTTATTAGTACTTTTTCCTAATGATCTCTTTCTTTATTGATTTTTTCTTGAATATCTTTGTCAATTGTTCTTTTCTTCAATAATCTTACTTCTAATTCAACTCATAAATTCATATTAGTAATATACTCATTGCTTGTTTCATGTCTTTTAAGTTTAACACTAAGGTTTTTCCAATTGTTAGTTTCTTCATTACTTAGTTGACTTTTACTGGAGTTTGTATGTTTGTGGCAAAAACAATATGCTTTATCAAAATCTGTTGAATAAACCACCCACCTTCTATTATATTTTTCTCCATTGGATAGTTTTTTAATGTAACATCTAGTAGAAAAATGTCTAAAAAATTCATCCTTTTGGAAAGTTAAATCATTGTCTCTAATTGAACCTTTCTCTACTAGGAAATCTCTTAATTTAATACCCTTCAAAATCTTCAGTTTTATCTCTAGTTTCACTTTTATTCATATTTTTATTACAACCTCTTGTAAGGGTATTATCATAATTTCATCATTATTATTGCAAATTTTATTGTACTCACAAGCGCACAAATCTATTATAGAATAAATTTATGGTAACGAGTGTCCATCCCACGAGGAAGTAGATTTAATTATGCGCAGAGTTAATTTTCTAAGCGTATATGTGAGTTGGGTTAGAAATTTTTTTTTTATTTTAAGATTTAAAATACAATGACGAGAATGAATTAAAGATGAAAACAATGTAAATGAAACACTTAAACTTCTGGATTCACACTTAACATTTCACCATGGGGTTAATATTTTCTTTTTAGTTGTAATTAATTTATGAGGGGGGCATTTCCACTCCTTGTAATCCTCACTTTAATAAATATAGTATCAAGCACTTAGTAATTAAAGATGAAAACAATGCCAAAGAGTAATGTTTTTTCACTAAGTGTGGTATCAAGAACACATTGTGTCAGATGATAATAATTCTTCTGTCGACAACCTGGCAAGACAATCAACTAAATAGCTTAGATATACTCTCTATTGACACTGAGTTAAAAACACCCATAAAATACTATAAAGGAATTTTCTTTTTAATAAATATGGTGTTAAGTGTTCATTGTCCTAGACAATAATGAAATTTCATTAGAGAGTTAGTATACCGCACAAAATCTAAACAGGATAAACTATTTGTTGACAATGAGTCAAAACAACCATATAAATCATAAAAAGAAAGAAAATAAATTACCCAATTAAGCCCATGGATTCTGTTGAGGCTTCACCTTTAACCAAAGCTTGAAACTAAATCAGCCACTCATATTTGAACTAGGGGTAAAATTATAATTTTATTAAAATTTATAGAAAATACAAGATGGAAAGAGAATTACAAAAAATGAGGCTCGAAAATGGATTCAGAGCTATCAAATTAGGGGGAGAGCTCTTTATTTATAGATACAATAGGTAAATTATTACCCTTAAATAAAAATAATTCAGACACTCAGGATTGCGCCACGTGGCAAGCTTTCATTGGTTGGAACACATCATCAGTCAACACCTTATCAACATTTTAATCCAATAAGATACTGCCACATGATCGGTCAATGTCATATCATCAGTCAATGCTACATCATTAGTCCAATAGAATGTTACCACGTCATCGGTTAATGCCATGTAATCATACTATATATGTGAACAGTGCTATACTTGTGAATAGTTCTGTATATGTAAATAGTACCAAATACCTCTTTATACTCCTCCTAAGGTTTTTCAATCATTTTGAGTTAAAAAAATGCCATCTGTTTTATTGTTCAACTTCTCGTTAGTCTTAAAATGTCAAAAATATCCCTGAAATATATAAAATACTTAAATTATAATAAAACACACATAATGAAAGCTTATAGAATTTAAACACATAAAAGTAGAAATGATAGTAAGACTTGGAGCAAAAAATGATAATTTTACCCGTTATAAATATGTATTCTCCAGTACTCAACAATTATCTTCAATGTCATTATTTTCATTAATTGGTTCATCATCTTTTAATCCAATTTGAGCATGTTCATCAGTTATTGATACTTTACTCAAATTCACATCTTTTTTACTACTGTTGACAAATTTATCAAGAGTTTTTTTTTTAGATTGAACTAACTTTTCTATGATTCCCTTTTTATTAAGTTTTTCATATCCTAAAGCACATTTTCTATATAGACATTTTTAGGGAAAGAAGAGTGAAAAAGCAAACAATTATGCTAGATTATTAAAAGAAAACAACCTATGAACACAATAATATTTTAAAAAGAAACAATAATAATTAAATAATACAACTAATTAAGAAGAGAATAGAAAGAAACAATTGGGATATTTGAGACTTTTTAACTTTAATGGATTGAAGCTTTATCAACCGTGATTAATGGAAATGGTTTTTTTTTTTTCTTAGGCAACAATTAAAGAAAGTGCCCTAAAATCCAAACAAGGGGATATAACATGAGCCAATCATATGCAAACCAAAAAAAAAAAAAAAATTAAAAAATAAATTACTTACGCTTTGATGGAGGAGAGATTGGGATCGATGAAGGGAAATTACCAGAGCCTTTAGCTTCCAAAATTGACAGGGAATTGGGAATTATCATGGCTTTTTTCTCAATTGATAAAAACTATTAATGGATGATAATAAGTTAACAAATATTTGGCTTTTGTAGAGTTTTAAATGAAATAATGTTAATTAGAGATTTTATAGGAATATATAGGATAAAAATGGTTAATTCTTATGTTAAAAAGAGATTTTGTAGGGATATGATAATTTATTTACGAAAGACATTATTTTATGATAATAATAATGTATATAAATTAATAACTTAACAATTATAATTTTGGAAAAACTTTTGGGGCCTTTGATTAGTGTTAAAAATTATATATTTATTAAAGGATAAAAATGTTATTTTGTGTATATATTATAATTTATATTTGTATTCATGTAATATATTAAAGAATTATTAATTATGTTTAATTATATTTAATTTTGAGTATTTTTGTGTATTTATTAGGTAAAATATTGATTTCACATAATTCGAGGCTCTAAATGAGAAATTAAGGTCAAATTTGGATTCCGAAGGTTCGAAAACCTTAGGATGGGTCAAGACCGGCTTAAAATCCAGCTTTTAGAAGAAAAATTGACTTTTTCAGTTGACCAAGTATTGATTGGATGATAAAATGAGCTTACAATAGATATGGATGCACTGGATAGCTGCCAATTTTGACTAAATCTCAACGGTTCATTATTCAATGACCAAGATTGTGCCACGTGGCAATGGTTGGTGAAGCAAGTTAAAGGATCCGAATATTTGTATTTGGGTCGACTCGATCCACCGATTAACCCGCCAAATCTCAACCGTTCTTTGATCAAATCGGACGTTTCATATGATACCACGTGTAAGGTTGACTTTTGAAGTTTGATCAGCCATTGGATCTTGATCTAATAGTTGTGTGGAGCGCATGCATCAAGCTTATCATAGACCGCAAATCACTGGATTATGAATTTATTTTTCTATAAATAGTCTTATTTTTGTGTTTTGAATCATTCCTCTTCTTCTCAAATTCTCTCAATCCTCTTGTAATTCTTTTTGCCAGGTGTGTTTTAATATTTTGTGTAATTATTTTCATAAATAATATTAGTTTTATTTTCAATTTTAGTTATTTTATTTTCTTTTAATTATAAGTAATTTAATTTCAAGAATTTTTTTTATTTCAATCATGCTTAGTTAAATAATAATAGTTAGGGTAAGGTGAAACTCTTGAGAAATAAATATGATTTAATCAAATTCTATTTTTAATTATATAAATTAAATTATTTTCTAATTAATTTTATACATAATTTATATTTTAAAATTTTGATTTATTGTAGACAAAAAAATAGATTTTGTCACAATAAGTTCTTAATATCTTAATATAGGATATGGTAACATGGTATTTTAATTTATTGTAGACAAATTAAATTTTGGCATAGTAAATACTTAATCCATAATAAAATTAATGGGAAAATAATAATAATTTATATAATTAATCTTTTGGGCAATAAATCTAAATAAAAATAGCAAAAAGAATTTGTTAAATTTTATTTACTATTAAGAGTGAATCCATAACCCTAACTAAATCAATTTCATAGTTTTACTTAAATTAAGTTCATATATTCAAGTTTTATTTTTATTTTTAGAAAAAAAGAATAAAATAAACGAATTAAATCTTTTTTCTGTGGATCGACCTCGGACTCACCGAGCTATAATACAATAAGACGCTTTTATACTTGAAAGTTGGAAATCACTTTTAAATCGTGTCAAGTTTTTTGCGCCATTTCCGGAGAGATGTATTTATTTTGTTTTATTTTATTTTATTTTTATTTTTTTTATAAATTTTCATTCGCCTCCTTTTTCTTTTCTTAAATTCTGTTCTATCCTTAAAATTCTTCAGAATTTCACTTTCACCCCAAAAAGTTTTGTCTCTAGCTCCTTCGTCTCATAATTGCAATTTGACCACAAAATTCTAAGAAATTTATAATTAAATCCCTTGCTGAAATTTCCCATAATAATCAAATTTGGATTTATAACTTGAACTTTTTTAGACTATTCTTGGACTTATTTGTACTTTAATTGGACCTTATTTGGACTCTATTTGGACTTTATTTGGACTTAATAAATTGAACATTGACTTTAAAAATTACCAAAAAGGCCTAATAATTTGAATTAATCATTTAATTGGTTGGTAATTTAAAAAAAAAAAAAAAAGAAAAAGAGTCTACACGTTGAGGTAAGTATTCCTTCTTTCTTCTTTTAATTTTCGCATTTATTTTTTTTCCCTTCTTTCTTCTTTTAATTGTTTTAATTTAATTTTCGCATTTATTTTTTTCCTTCTTTCTTTAAGTTTTGTAATTTAATTTTTGCATTTTAATTTTGGCAATTTAACTTTCCCATTTTAATTTTGGCAATTTAATTTTCGCATTTATTTTTCTTCTTTATTTATTTATAAGGCAGGTTCAACCGCCTATTTAATTTTAGTTAATTAATTTTCATTTTATTTATTTCATATTTTTTTCTTGTATATTTATCTTGTGTATTTAATTTTCAGTTTACTATTATTTTGTTTAATTTTCATTTATTTATGTATTTATTTTTGTGTATTATTTTTACACTATAATTTCACACACATAATCATCATCATCATTGCATGAGACATTGGTCTCGAACTTCGAGTGATAGATTAATTCGTAGATCTCAATTACCGCCACCAATTATGGTTGAGATTCAAGATGAAAACCTTTTGGACCAACTTAATCCTCAAATTGATCAGGGAGATAATCATTCTCAACATAATGCACATGATAAGAATCAACCAAGAACCTTGAGAGACCACATGAATCCGACCAGAACTGGAGCCCCCTCGTGTTTAGTATTTCCTCTAGAAGCAGTACGATTCAATTTCAAACCAGGTATTTGTTGTGCAAATTTTATTGAACTCGCAAGTGAACGAATCTATTGTAGAATAGATCAATGGTGACGAGTGTCGATCCCACAAGGAGGTGGATTTTAATTGCTTGTAGAATTAATTTTCTAAGTGGATGATTGGATTTATAATGACAATGATGTAGACAATGTATTAATTTAAATTAAAGCTGTAGGAATAAACTATTAAAATGAAATGCTTGGATCTCCGGATCTGTCTTAACATGCACTATCGGCTTAACATTCATTATTAGTACCAATTAAATCATGAAGGGGGAACTTCCACTCATCATGAACCACACTCTAATAGATATGGTGCTAAGGGTTTCCCGTGCCAAATAGTAATAACCTTGCCTAGGGAGGCGGTTATTCCAGCCGATATCCAGACAAGATTATTACTATCTGTCTACGAAAAGTCAAAACAATCACATAAATTAAAGGGGAAAGAAAAGTAAATTTATCAAATTAAGCCCATGGAGCATGTTGAGACTTCACCCTTAACCCAAGCTTGAAAGGAAATTAGCCACTTATAATTGAACTAGGGGTAAAATGAGAATTTTATTAAAATACGTAGAAAATACAAGATGGAGATGGAATTACAGAAAATTGAGCTCAAAAATGGATTCAGGGGTGTCAAATTAGGGGGGAGAGCCCCCTTTTTATAGATACACTGAATAAATCATGGCCATTGGATTAAAACAATTTGAACGCTCAAGATTGCGCCACGTGGCAAGTTCTTATTGGATGGAACACATCATCAGGGCTGTTATTCTGTGTATATGCATGTACCGTATACATGTTTTTTTAGTCCACTAACATTCTGCCACGTCACGGGTCAACATTTTTTGTCCAATAAGATCGTGACACGTCATCAGTCAATGCCACATAAGCGGTCAATGCCACATCATTCATCTAATCAAATACCGCCACGTCATCGAACAGTGCCACGCCAACAGACAAGGCTGATGCCACGCCGGATACAAGATATGTGAACAAGATCGCAATGAGCGATCAGTATATATCAACCGTATCGTATGTGTTAACAGTACCGTATATGTGAACAGTACTATTTTTCTTTTTATGCTCTGCCTAAGGTTTTCGACTGTCCTGAGTTTAAAAGTGCTGTCTGTTTTTTCATCTGATCTCTCGTTTATTGTGAAATGACCATGATATCCCCTAAAATACATAAAATACTTTATTAAAATAAAACATACATAATTAAATTACAAGGGATTTAAAGACATAAAAATAAAGATGTTAGTGAGACTTGGAGTGTAAAATGATGATTTTCTCCACTATAAATACACACTTTCTAGTACTCAACACACCCCCCCAACCAGCTTTTTGCTAGTCCCTATCAAATTAAGCGAAAACAAAAGTCAAAATCTTTTTTTTACTGTAGTATTTATTCAATCAAACTAATGTTAACGATTAAATAAAAGTATAAGTATTATCTACAGTCTAAAGAAATATCATTCCCACATCAACTCTCTACATGAATCAGTTTAAAAAACTTTGTCACAACTTCAGTAATTGAGTCACTTTCAAAAATGACATATCAAACCCCAAAATCTCACCTGTAGTAGTGATACTCTCACAAAGAAATTAAACCAAAAAATAATCACTCCAGTGAATGGTAAATTAAGTGAAAATAATAAAGAAATAATATCACACACTCTCACCAAGGTGACAAAAATATGCCCTCAGTTTAGAAATAGTACGATTTTAATTAAAAAATGCTAATCAAACCAATACATTCATCATCCTTTTTTTTTTTTTTAGTATGCATTACCACATCTTTTCAACCTATATAACTAGTTTCTATTTCAGACTATAGTGCCCTAAAATCAAGAAAGACTTTTATTAGGACGTAACGTAGGCTAGGGACGTGGCTAACAAAGAAAGGATAATAGGAAAAACAAAATATATGTTTGAAAAATAGAGAACTTTGGAGATTGTAAGGTGCTTTTCACTTGATTTTTTTTTATTTATTTATTTGTATACATATTTTTTTTTCTTTTGTTTCTTTTTCTCTTTTTTTTAGCACTTTTTTTTTTGTGAATGCAAAATTATCTCTATTTTCAAACATAAATGGGTGGTGAAAAATACAAAATATAAGGTGATACTTCACATTGGAGTATGACAAGATAATAGGTTGCCAAAGAAAAAGTCTTTATTTTTATTTTATTATTATTTTTTTTTAAGGCTCAAAGGGGTTAACTCTGGATACATATTAATAGGGTTGGCTAGGAAGGCTCAAATGGACCAAAGATGGCCTTTCTATCATCTTTTAGGGTTCTAAATAATCTTCCATATCTACTAGTTAGATAGATCTTCAGATGTGGCAACACACACTTTAGTTTTTTTTTTTTTGGAGATAATGTATAAAGCAATAAACTCTAAAATTTGAATGAAGAATGGGCAAAAAAGATTACTTCCAAGAAAAAAATGACAGCTCAAAACTCACTTGAAATTATTATGACATGTGCATTCTTTCAAGCAACTTATATTTGTCTCCAACATCAACATGTAGAGTAACAAACATGGTGTAACATAACTAAAGACCAAAGATAATACAAATACTAAAATTTGAAAGTTATCATGTCATCTAATTATGAAAAGATCACACAAAATGCTTTTTTTTTTATAATAAGAAGATGCGTTTCTAGAGTTACTGCACTCCATATGCAGCCATCTTCGACTCAAAAATTTAACCACAGTTAGTTTCTGTAATAAAAATTAGTAAAAACTATACCAAGATTGAGATATTCGACAATTGTCAACTATTCCCTCCCCCCAACCTGAACGGAACATTGTCCTCAATGTTTGAAAGAGAATAGGGTTTATAAGACATCACCTGAGTGCTGGATCACAGAAGAAAATATTTACAAGCGGAGAGTTAAATCTAATTTGCACTTTTTACTACGGCTACTGTTACCATCATTAGTTGGCTATTCCAACACAAGGGTCTTGGGATCTGTCTCTAGTCTATAAGCTTGTAACAGATCAATTAACTCGTTAGCAATATGAGCACAAATAAAGATTTTTTTCACTGTGAAAGGGATGAAATGATTTTTTATTGCATGGTTAAGAAATGTGATGAAGCCATCATAAAAGTTATTTACATTTAACAAACCGATGGGTTTCTGATGAATGTTCAGATGGGCCCAAGATGCTAATGTGATTAGTGCCTCTAGAGTTGCAAGATCTCCTGGTAGGAAAATAAAAGCATCAGCATTATTGAGCATTTCAGTTATTCTTTTTTGCATACCTGAGACAACTAACTCTTCTCTTCTCCAGTTGGTGAGTCAAACATACAGCCCAACGGTTTGAGGCTTCTTGGGATGATGCCTAACACTTGGCTCTCTCTGAGATAAACAGCTTCTGAGACTAGTTTTGATAACCCTCTGTCACCTCCTCCATAAACCAGATGCAAATTTCTTTCTGCTATGCGTTGACCAAGATCGATGGCTGCCTCAACGAACGCTTTATGTTTGCCATAGTTAAATCCAGAGAGCACACAAATGTTCTTGAATTGTTTATTGGGGGTAGCTGCCATTGGGATGCTTCTCAAAAACAATTTGTGAGTCTAAAAAGAAAAGATCATATATCAAAGATCTTGGTGACAATTGTTTACAACTGTATAGGAGGTAGCATGTCTATGTCAATTAACGCGTGAAGCACATGGCTCGAGAGTCAAAAAGGAAATAGTAAAAGAAAAAGCACTCAATTATTAAAGACAATAATGCAATTGATAAAACAACAAACAAAAGAATAATAAAAAATAAAACAACGAAAAAAGGATATTTACGGTGTAGTTGTGATTGTGGCTCACATCTTCCTCTCGATTTTACGTCCGTAAATCGCTTGAACGCCTCATGGGTCGAAGATAGGCTTCCCATCCAGTTTTCTTATAAACTGGCAAACAGGGTCGTTTATAGTCAGATTCCCAAGACTATATCGTGCATGCTCTTTTTGAAATAATGGCCATAACTGGAGAATTACTCTTTGTACATATCCACTGGGATGCGTTTCAAGAGACAAAAGGACATCATCCAATGACTCTTTATTCAAGCCATCTCTAATGAATTGAATCTTATCTTCCTTGTTATCAGACATCATTCCTAAAGAACAAGGATTTTTATCGCATTTCATCCTAGCACACTAATGGCAATCAACATGAAGTTTTTCAGCTTTTCGTTTTCTCGAGTAATTTTATTTACCACAACCAGGCATGTATGCAATAAATTTAGGAGGCAACTCACCTGCCAAATGTACTTTGGCCTCAATTAACCAACGGATGTCAGCAGGGATGTTATTTCTCATAAGCAATCGCATGCGTTCGGACCGAGCTTTATAGATCGTAAGGAGGGCATTCTGAGGAAGTGAAGGAAATCGCTTGTGAAGTTTTGCTAGAATCATGTTTTTGTCCATACCTTCTTCTCAGAATATCAGTTATTATGGGAAACTGAAGTAACCGACTTTGATTATCACGAAGTACCGTTATCCGCCACTTATACGGGAAAATAAATCAAAACACACTAAATAAAGAAAATCAAATCTGTAAAATCGAATCAAACATGAAAGTGAACAAAATAAGAAAACACAAAATAAAAAGAAAAATGAACTTACATTCGTCCTCTTATTGAGTTAACCTCAAGCTCTAATTGGAAGTTATATATCCCATCTTCTATTCCTCTGAGTTGTCTTTCTAGATCTTCAACGTGGGATACCAACTCTGGAGGTTGTAGTTTCCAAATATAATGTGTTTTACAAAACCGTATCTGGCTTCTCAGATGAGATCGTATACGTTGAAGTTGTCTGAGATGTTTCAAAAGGATCTATCTAATTGAGGCATACATGATTAGAAGTGATAAAAGAAAATTGAATGATTAAATAAATACACTTTCACACAAATTTAAATCACCGAAAGAAGAAATAAATAAAAAAAAGTCTCAATTCAAGTTTGACGGGTCACTCAAATCGATTTCGGTGTTATTTTCATGTGGTTGGTTTTCTAGATATGACTTTAATCTTTGACTATTAACCTTAAAAGTTAGACCGTTCTTTGGATCCTTAATTTTAATTGCTCCATGTGAAAAAACAGTATGAACTATAAAGGGACCAGTCCATCAAGAGCGTAACTTACCTGGGAATAGGTACAAGCGAGAATTGAATAAAAGTACTTTTTGACCTGGTGTAAAAGATTTTCTCTTAATGTGCTTGTCATGAAAGACTTTCATTCGCTGTTTGTAAATTTTGGCATTGTCGTATGCATCATTACGAATTTCTTCAAGTTCTGCCAGCTGTAATCTTCTTTCTGAGCTAGCTTGCTGCATATCAAAGTTGAATTTCTTAATGGCCCAGTATGCACGATGCTCGAGTTCCACAGGTAGGTGGCAAGCTTTTTCATATACTAGCCTATATGGTGACATCCCAATCGGGGTCTTGAAAGCTGTTCTATATGCCCATAATGCATCATCCAGTCTTAATGACCAATCTTTTTTGTCTGGTCTCACCGTTTTTTCTAATATGTGCTTTATCTCTCGATTGGAGATCTCAACTTGGCCATTGGTTTGCGGATGATATGGGATCGTCACTTTGTGAGTAATGAAATACTTTATCAAAAGAGCTTTGAATGATTTGTTACAAAAGTGGGCTCCACCATCACTGATTATCGCTCGAGGGAATCCAAAGCGTGAAACAATATTGCTTTTAAAAAATTTGATCACCACCTTGTGATCATTGGTTCTACACGAAACTGCTTCTACCCATTTCGATACGTAGTCAACAGCGACCAATATGTATTGATGGCCAAAAGAATGGGGAAAGAGTCCCATGAAGTCAATACCACATACATAAAAAATCTCAACCACTAAAATTGGGTTTAGTGGCATCATGTTCCTTCGTGTAATACTTCCCATTCGTTGACACCTATCACATGAAGAACAAAAAATATAAGCATCTCGAAATATAGTTGGCCAATAGAAACCACATTGTAATATTTTAGTAGCTGTTTTCTTAGCACTGAAATGGCCTCCACATGCTTGTTCATGGCAGAATGAAATGATATTTTGAAATTCATTTTCTGGGACACATCGTCTGATAATTTGATCTGCACAATACTTGAACAGATAGGGGTCATCTCAGAAATTTTTTTTTATTTCTGCAAAAAATTTGGCCTTGTCCTGCTTAGTCCAACGCTCTGGAAGTTTACCTGTAACAAGATAGTTAACTATATCAGCATACCATGGTAATACTTCCACACTCATTAGTTGTTCATCTGGAAATGATTCATTTAATGGAAATGGTTTTATAATTGTATCAAAATTTAGACGAGAGAGATGGTCTGCAACAACATTTTCTGTGCCCTTTTTATCCTTAATTTCAAAGTCAAATTCCCGCAAAAGTAACACCCAACGAATTAGTCTAGCTTTTGTATCTTTCTTTGTGATAAGATATTTAAGAGCAGCATGATCTGTGAAAACAATTATTTTACAGCCAATGAGATAAGATCAAAATTTCTCTAATGCAAACACCACTGCTAGCATTTCTTTTTCAGTGGTTGAATAGTTCAATTGTTCATCATTTAATGTCATACTAGCATAGTAAATGACATAGGGAATTCGATCAACTCTTTGTCCTAATACTGCTCCTACTGCATAATCAGATGCATCACACATAAGCTCAAATGGTAAGTTCCAGTTTGGGGGCTGAATGATGGGTGATGATGTTAACAACTGCTTTAGTTTCTCAAATGCCACAAGACAGGAATCATTAAAGACAAAAGGTACATCCTTAGCAAGTAAATTGCATAAAGGTTTAGAAACTTTGCTAAAATCTTTAATGAAACGTCTGTAAAAACCTGCATGCCCAAGGAAAGATCTTACTTCTCTAATTGTTTTAGGGGGAGGAAAATTGGAAATAAGATCCACCTTGGCCTTATCAACCTCAATACCTTCGCTCGAAATGATGTGACCGAGAACAATACCTTGTTTTACCATAAAATGGCATTTCTCCCAATTTAGGACCAAATTCTTCTCAATGCATCTCTGTAGAATTAGTGTTAGATGATGTAAACATTGATCAAATGAATCACCAAAAATAGAAAAATTAGCCATAAAGACTTCAAGGAATCGTTCAACCATATCAGAAAAGATGCTTAACATGCATCGTTGAAATGTAGCAGGTGCATTACATAATCCAAATGGCATTCTCCTATATGAAAAAGTGCCAAAAGGGCAAGTGAAAGTGGTTTTCTCTTGATCTTTTAGTGCTATGGGAATCTGATTATATCCTGAGTAGCCATTTAGAAAGCAATAAAATTCATGACCTGCTAATCTATCAAGCATTTGATCAATAAATGGTAGAGGAAAATGATCTTTACGTGTGACAGAATTTAGCTTTCTATAATCAATGCATACACGCCATCATGTAGTTACTTTAGTAGGTATTAATTCATTATCAGCATTGGTAACTACTTTGACTCCTGACTTTTTGGGGACAACTTGCACAGGACTGACCCATGAACTATCAGAAATAGGGTAAATGATACCTGCGTCTAATAGTTTAAGGACTTCAGTTCTAACAACTTCTTTCATGTTAAGGTTTAATCGACATTGCATTTCCCTGGTAGGTTTAACATTTCATCAAGGTGAATGTAATGCATACAGTCCACTGGGTTTATACCTTTTATGTCGGCTATGGTCCATTCTAATGCTCCTTTGTGCATTTTCAAAACTTCCAACAACTTACCTTTTTGTTCTTCATTCAGGGATGATGAAATGATTACGGGCAGAGTGCTTTCTTCTCCCAAAAATGCATATTCCAAAGTGTCGTGTAATGGTTTGAGCTCGGGTTGTGGTGGTGATTCTAATGACGTACTGAGTTTCTTCTCTGATGGTGTTAGTTGTTCCACTCTTGACTTCCATTTGTTATTGTCCATAGATGGTGCTGAATCGAGTAAGGCGTTAACCTCATCTACTGATCTGTCAATATCAAAATCCAAACCAAAGTGAGTTAAACATGTTTGTAAAGGGTCATCACAGAGGTTTGAAAGAAAAGCATTATCAATTAATTCTTCTATCCAATCCACATCAACAATTTCATCATCTGCATTGTGAGGTTTTTGGGCAATGTTGAAGATATTAGCTCCATCGTCATATTGCTAAAGGACAACTGCATATTTCTAGTCCTGCATTGAATGTGAGCATCGGCAGTTGCCAAGGAAGGTTGTCCTAAGATAATGAGGATCTGCTTCCTTGAATCTTGGACTGGTTGAGTGTCAATAACAATGAAATCAACAGGAAAATAAAACTTATCTACCTGTATAAGCACGTCCTCCACAATACAACGAGGTTTTTTCATGGACCGACTGCAGTCAGTAGCACCACCGAGTTGGGTGTAATTCTCTCCTACCCAAGTTTCACAAATCTTGAGTAAGGTAATTTACACTAGCTCCTAAGTCCAACAAAGTATTCTCAATTGTGTGGTTCCCTATACTACATGAGATAGTGGGGGGCACTGGGTGCTGTATTTTAGAGGAAGTTTGTGTTGGAGTATAGAGCTCACGTTTTCTGTTAAAAATGCCTTCTTTTGAACATGAATGTTTCTCTTTTTAGTACAAAGGTCTTTAAGAAACTTGGCATAAGACGGCACTTGTTTTATAGCATCAAGCAAAGGGATGTTAACACTTACCTGTTTAAAGATTTCAAAAATCTCACTTGTAGATTTTCCTTTCTTTACTTTAGCTAACCTATGGGGAAATGGAGCTTTTGGAACGTATTCTCGTGGGTTGGTTTCTTCTTTCTCCTTTGATGATGAGTCTTCTTCATTTACCGGTACAATTTGAGTTTTTTTTTGTACCGGCATCTCCACTTTGTTGTCGACTTCTTTTCTTTTTCGCAAGGTCATGACGGCTTTGACCTCTCCATGCTGTTGAGGTGAACTGGTACTTAATTCATGCACTCCTTTAGGATTAGGCACTAGTTGACTTGGGAATTTTCCTTTCTCAACAGTCATTGCCAAGGTTTGAACTGAAGAAGCAAGTTGTCCCACCATTTTTTCAAGGTTTAAAACTGATTGGGTTTGTGAGTTGAAATCCGCTCTCATAACATTTCGCAGTTCATCAATGGTACGGTTTTGTTGCTCGATTTTGGAGTAAGTAAGATTCTTGAAATTCTGAAATGCATCCTCCCATGGTCTAGGTTGAGAATAGTTTGGGTTCTGATTGTATGGTCTAAATGGTGGTTGAGAGGCTTGAGGATTTTGAGGAATTGGTTGCATTGGTGGAGCTGGAGCTGCTGGTCCATTCTATTGGAATCCTTGAGACCATGAAAAATTGGGATGGTCTCTCCATCCAGGATTATATGTGTTGGAGTAAGGGTTGTAATTTGATGGCTTTCTCATTACACCTATGGCATTGGCTTGATCTGAGTATGAGTCCTGGTCATGTAGTTCCGTTAATTTAGCAGCTGTTAACGATGCTATTTGACGGGAAAGACCTTCAACTATGCCTTTGACTTCTTTAATTTCTGAACTTGACTGGCCAATGTGAACCTCATTCACTCCCTTAACTCTTCTAGTACTCCTGAGCGAACGACTCCGTTGTTGGGAATTATCCGCTTGTCGCTGGAAGAAATCCTAAATCTCTAATGCACTTTTTGACATTAGCTCTCCTCCACTTGTTGCCATTAGCCATTTTTTCACATTCGGCAATAATCCCTCAAAAACGTATTGACATTGGTGCCATTTTTCGTATCCATGATGTGGACACTTTAGGAGTAGCCTATTGAATCGCTCCCATACTTCGAAAAATTGCTCGTCTTCTCTTTGGGTAAACTCTGAAATTTCCCTGCGAATAGCATTGGTTTTATGTACTAGGAAATATTTATTCAAAAATTTTGTTACCATTTGTTCCCATGATGTAATGCTATTAGCAGGCAATGCATTGAACCATGAACGAGCTCTATCCTTTAAAGAAAATGGGAATAATCTAAGCTTAACATTATCATCTGAAAAATTCTCATATTTAAAAGTTTGACAAATAGCATGGAAATCATTCAGATGATTATATGGATCTTCATTTTCTAGGCCATAGAATGTTGGGAGATAATTTAGCACACTAGGTTTTAATTCAAAACTCTAGCTACATTTGGGTATCTTATGCATGATGTCTTTGAAGTTAGTCCTTAAATGTCCTTAAATGGCCTCTCTTGTGGTGCTGGTTGCAAATCCATTTCAAATTTATTTTTAATTGTAATATGCTTGTGTGTGCGAAGTGTTTTTTCTAATTCAAAATCTATAGGCTCAAGATTCGGTAATTGTGACCTACGACCATGCATGCAAAGAAAAAAAAATGGTAACAAAATTAATAAAAATAAAGAAGGAGAAATTATGATACTAACCTTATCACGCTGTTACAATTTTACTATGAAAACAACTCAAGCGCTAGATATAGAAAAGAAAATACGTGAAATAAATTAAAATAAATTAATAGGCGGTTGAACCTGCCGATTTAATAAAAAATAATAATAACATGAAAATTAAATTACAGAAATTTAAAGAAGAGAAGAAAAGAAAATAAAATAATATCTACTTCAGAATGTAAATTCACTTTTTTTTCTTTTTTTTTCTTTAATAATAAAAAAAATATTACAAGGAAATAACAAAAAAAAAATATTAAATAAAGAAATTAGAAAAAAAAAATTCTACGAATTAAAATAACTTACCTCCTCGGCAACGGCGCCAAAAACTTATTTTGCAAATTTTATTGAACTCGCAAGTGCACGAATCTATTGTAGAATAGATCAATGGTGACGAGTGTCGATCCCACGAGGAGGTGGATTTTAATTGCTTGTAGAATTAATTTTCTAAGTGGATGATTGGATTTATAATGACAATGATGTAGGCAATGTATTAATTTAAATTAAAGCTGTAGGAATAAACTATTAAAATGAAATGCTTGGATCTCCGGATCTGTCTTAACATGCACTATCGGCTTAACATTCATTATTAGTACCAATTAAATCATGAAGGGGGAACTTTCACTGATCATGAACCACACTCTAATAGATATGGTGCTAAGGGTTTCCCGTGCCAAATAGTAATAACCTTGCCTAGGGAGGCGGTTATTCCAGACGATATCCAGACAAGATTATTACTATCTGTCTACGAAAAGTCAAAACAACCACATAAATTAAAGGGGAAAGAAAAGTAAATTTACCAAATTAAGCACATGGAGCATGTTGAGACTTCACCCTCAACCCAAGCTTGAAAGGAAATTAGCCACTCATAATTGAACTAGGGGTAAAATGGGAATTTTATTAAAATACATAAAAAATACAGGATGGAGATGGAATTACAGAAATTTGAGCTCAAAAATGGATTCAGGGGTGTCAAATTAGGGGGGGAGCCCCCTTTTTATAGATACACTGAGTAAATCATGGCCATCGGATTAAAACAATTTGAACGCTCAAGATTGCGCCACGTGGCAAGTTCCTATTGGATGAAACACATCATCAGGGCTGTTATTCTGTGTATATGCATGTACCGTACACACGTTTTTTCGGTCCACTAACATTCTGCCACATCACCGGTCAACATTTTTGGTCCAATAAGATCGTGACACGTCATCAGTCAACGCCACATCATCAGTCAATGCCACATAAGCGGTCAATGCCACATCATTCGTCCAATCAAATACCGCCACGTCATCGTACAGTGCCACGTCAGCCATAAGATACATGTGAAGTCGATGTGAAAATGTGATGTCAATGCGATGCAAGATCGTATATATCAACCGTACCGTATATGTGAACAGTACCATTTTTCTTTTTATACTCCTCCTAAAGTTTTCGACTGTCCTGAGTTCAAAAGTGCTGTCCGTTTTTTCATTTGATCTCTCGTTTATTGTGAAATGACCATGATATCTCCTAAAATACATAAAATACTTAATTAAAATAAAACATACATAATTAAATTACAAGGGACTTAAAGACATAAAAATAAGGATGTTAGTGAGACTTGGAGTGTAAAATGATGATTTTCTCCACTATAAATACTCACTTTCTAGTACTCAACAATATTATCCAACTTTTACCAACATTTCATGGTTTAGAATCTGAGAATCCATACTTGCATCTAAGAGATTTTGAGGAAGTTTGTAATAAATACACAGATCAAAATTGTAGCATGAACATAATTAGATTAAAGCTTTTTCCCTTTTCATTAAAAGTTAAAGCTAAAACCTGGCTACAAAACCTTAGATCTGGATCAATAAGAACTTGGAATAACATGTAAGAACAGTTTTTGAAAAAAAATTTTCCACCTCATAGAACTAATTCTTTTAAAAGACAAATCACTTCGTTAACTCAAAAAAATGGAGAAACATTATACTAATATTGGGATAGATTTAAAGAATTGCTTAACATATGCCCACACCATGGTTTTGAAACTTGGCAATTGGTCACTTATTTCTACGAGGGTTTGACACCCTAAAGTAGGCAAGTTGTAGAAATGATGTGTAATTGTGAATTTAGAGATAAAAATCCTGAAGATACATTAGATTATCTTGACCAATTAGCTGAAAATGCACAACATTGGGATACTGTTAGAACTTTTGAATTGACAAATAAACCACAACCATCTCCATCCAGTGGAGGAATCCATAACCTTAGGGAAGATAATGATTTACAAGTAAAATTTGCATCTCTAGTTAGAAAGGTCGAAGCTTTAGAAAATAAAAAAAATGATCAAGTGAAATATGTTAAAGAAATTGCATGTAATGTTTATAGCTCTAATGATCATTTCACTCAAGATTGTCCCACTCTGCCTACACTTAAAGAATGTTTGTATGATCAAGCAAATGCCATTAACACTTTTAATAAGCCAAACCTATATTTATAAACTTATAATCCTTGTTGGAGAAATCATCCAAATTTTAGTTGGAGGAACAATAATAATGCACAATCTTCACAAGCACCACCTCCACAAAATTTTCAAAATACTCAGCCTTATGTACTATATTTTCCACCACCATGAAAAAATTTGGAAGATACAATGCATTCATTCATTAGAAAGCAAGATGCTATTAGCAATCAAAATGCATAAACCTTTTCTGATTTGAAAGATACTCTTGCTAAAATTGCTTCTGCACTCACAATTTAAGAAAAAGAAAAATTTCCAGCTTAACCACAACCAAATCCTAAGATTCAACAAAATCCACCCATAGACCAAGTCAAGTCAGTTATAACTCTTCGTAGTGGTAAGGTTGTTGATAGACCTATTTCTGAACCTTGTGAAGATGAAAATTCAAAGGGTAAGGAGAGACTAAATAAACTTACACCTAGTGAAGAAATAACCATTGTTCCATCTAAACCACCATTTCCACAAGCATTAAATAAACTAAAAAAATCAAACCACTCTTTTGAAATTTATGAAATCTTCAAGCAAGTGACAGTTAACATTCTTTGTTAGATGCAATCAAGCAAGTACCGTCATATGCCAAATTTTTAAAAGATTTATGCACTGTCAAGAGAAAATTAAAGGTAAAAAAGAGTGCTTTCATGGCCGAACAGGTAAGTATAATTTTTTCTACTAATAATAAGGTTAAATATAAAGATCCTAATATTCCTACTGCTTCTTGTATTATTGGTGATCACAGAATTGAGCATGCTTTACTAGACCTTGGTGCTAGTGTAAATTTGCTTCCATATTCAATTTATCTTCAACTTAATATTGGTGAGATAAAATCAACTTCAACTACACTTTTGCTTGCCGATAGATCAATTAAAGTACCAAAAGGAATAGTGGAAGATGTTTCATTGCAAGTTGATAGATTTATATACCCTGTAGATTTTATTATCTTAGAGACTGAACCTGTTATGAATAATTATAAACCAATTCCTGTAATTTTGGGTCGACCATTTTTAGCAACTGTTAATGCTTTGATTAATTGTAGGAATGGTTTAATGAATTTGTCATTTGGAAATATGACTTGAATATTTTTAACAAGTGTAGACAATCTAATGAAGAAAATGAGAATGAAGATGATATTGATGAACAAAAGAAATTGTTTGAATCTTGTATAGAGGAAAATATTCAAAAAGGGAATTTTTTTAGGCTTAGTGATGTTTGTTTGGTTAATTCAATTGAATTAAATAAGTAACTTGAACATGATATTTCTAATATAAATTTTTTGCTTGACTCTGCTCAGACTTTACAAAATGATGATGAGAAACTAGAATTTGACGAGCTTGGAATCATTGAAAAGACTGAACAAAAAAAAGCACCTAAATTGGAATTGAAACCTTTGCTGGAGGGATTGAAGTATGCTTATCTTAGGGAAGAAAAACTTATCCTATTGTAATTTCTTCTACTCTATCAAGTGATCAAGAAGGTAAGTTGTTATTTATTCTTAAAAAGCATAAAAACGCAATTGGATGGACTTTAAATGATATTAAAGGTATTAATCCTTTAATTTGCACAAACAGAATCAATTTAGAAGAAAATACTAAAACATGTCAACAACCTCAAAGAAGATTAAACCCATACATGAAAGAAATAGTGAAAACAGAAGTCCGTAAATTACTTGATGCGGGAATTATCTACCCTATCTCTGATAGTAAGTGAGTAAGCCCTACATAAGTAGTGCCTAAAAAATATGGAATCACTGTTGTCAAGAATGATAAAGGTGAATTAATCCCAACATGAATTACATCTAGTTGGCGCATGTGCATTGATTATAGAAAGTTAAATGAAGCTACTAGAAAAGATCATTTTCCCTTGCCATTTCTTGACCAAATCTTAGAAAGAGTAGCTAGACATCCTTACTACTGTTTTTTATATGGATATTCAGGTTATTATCAAATTTCTATAGCACTTGAAGATAAAAAAAAGACCACATTTACTTGTCCCTTTGGAACATTTGCATTTAAAAGAATACATTTTGGACTTTGTAATGCTCCTGCAACATTTCAAAGATGCATGCTAATTATTTTCAGTGATGTGGTTGAACATTGTTTAGAGGTCTTTAAAGATGATTTGACTGTGTTCGGGAATTCTTTTGATGATTGCCTTGATAATTTGGAAAAAGTTTTAAAAAGGTGTGTTGAAAAAGAACTTGTGTTGAATTGGGAAAAATATCATTACATGGTTACTTCTGGAATTATTTTGGGTCATGTTGTATCTGTTAAAGGAATTGAAGTTGACAAAGCAAAAATTGAAGTTATATCTAAATTACCACCACCAAAAACAGTTAGAGATGTGAGATCATTTCTAAGACATGCAGGATTTTATAGAAGGTTTATAAAAAATTTTAGTACCATATCTAAACCACTTTGTAACCTCTTATTAAAAGATGCATCATTTGAATGGACTGATGATTGTAAAAAATCTTTTGAGAAAATAATTTTTCTTTTAACATCTTCACCCATTATGCAATCCTCTGATTGGTCTTTGCCTTTTGAATTAATGTATGATGCAAGTGACTTTGTCGTTGGTGCTGTTTTAGGACAAATAATGGATAGTAAGCCTTTTGTGATTTACTATATGAGTAAAACTTTATATAGTACTCAAATGAATTATTCAACAACTGAAAAAGAATTACTTGCTGTGGTATTTGCATTAAACAAATTTCGTTCGTATTTGCTTGGTTCTAAATCCATTGTTTTTACTGACCATGCTGCTGTGAGATATTTAATGACTAAACAGGATGTTAAACCAAGACTAATTCGTTGGATTTTATTACTTCAAGAATTTGATCTCACCATCAAGGATAAAAAGGGTGTTGAAAATGTCGTTGTTGATCATTTATCAAGACTCACATTTGAAATTTGCACAGACATAACACCCATCAATGATTCTTTCCCTGATGAATTTCTATTTACACCCATCAATGATTCTTTCCCTGATGAATTTCTATTTTCTGTGACTTTAATGCCATGGTATGCTAACATTGTTAATTTCCTTGTTACAGGTAAAATGCCTTTGTAATGGAATAGTCAAGAGAAGAAGAAATTTTTGGTTGAGGTAAAAAAATTTTATTGGGATGATCCTTACTTATTTAAATATTGCCCTAATAAAATTTTTGGACGCTGTATTTCAAACAATGAGGTAAGTAGTGTCATTAATTTTTGTCATTCTGAAGCATGTGGTGGGCACTTTTCTTCAAGAAAAACTACAACTAAAATTTTACAATGTGGATTTTATTGGCCTACCATATTCAAAGACACATATGAATTTTGTAAAACTTGTGAAAATTATCAAAAATTGGGGTCAATTACTAAAAGAAACATGATGCCTTTAAATCCCATACTTGAGATTGAAATATTTAACTGTTGTTGAATTGATTTCATGGGCCCATTTCCACCATCTTTTGGATTTGTGTACATATTAGTTGCGGTTGATTATCTCTCAAAATGGATTGAAGCAATTTCTTGTCGAAATAATGATAGCAAAACTGTGGTTAAATTTTTAAGAGAAAATCTTTTAAGTCGATTTAGAGTTCCTCGAGCCATTATCAGTGATGGAGTTAAGCATTTTTGTAATAATTCATTTGAGTCTTTAATGAAGAAACATGGAATTACACATAAAATTGCTACCCCTTATCATCCTCAAACAAATAGTCAAGTTGAATTAGCAAATAGGGAGATAAAACAAATTTTAGAAAAGACGATTAACCTAACCCATAAAGATTGGTCTGTTCGATTGACTGATGCACTTTGGGCCTATCGTACGGCATTTAAGACATCTTTAGGAATGTCACCTTATCGATTAGTTTATGGTAAACCTTGTCATTTACTTGTTGAACTTGAGCATAAATCATTTTGGGCTATTAAAGCTGGTAATGTGCGGAAATTGTAATTGAATGAACTTGAGGAATTGATAAATGATGCATATGAAAATTCAAGAATTATTAAGGCAAGAACAAAAATTTTTCATGATAAAAGAATTTTTCAAAAAACATTTGAAATTGGTCAAAAAGTGTTGCTTTATAATTCTCGTCTTTATTTATTTCTAGAAAAGTTAAAGTCAAAGTAGAATGGCTCATTTCTTGTAAAAAATATATATACATATGGGGTCATAGAAATTGAGAATCTAAATAATAGTGTCACATTTAAAGTTAATGGACAAAAATTAAAACCTTATCTAGAATATCAACCATGTGAAGACAGCACCGAAATAAATTTGAGTGGCCCACCAAATTTTGATTAAGTTTTTTTTTTGTTTTTTCATAAATAATTTAACTTTTCACTTTCACTTTATCGATTGAATTGTTTGACTTTTATTTACACGTTATTATGCTTAAGAGTGTTTAATTATTGTATTTTTTTCATTGTACATCATGACAACCTCCATGAGAAAATTTCTTATCAAACGTCTTGGAGAACTTTTACGAGTGAAATTTCACTTGAGACGCATGATACAAAGTTGTAAATCACATCTGATTTGGGATCATCGACCACCAACATTTGTGTCTTATGTTGAGGATCTGAAAAACTAACTCAGAGGAATAGAGGATAGAATATATGATTTCCAATTATAGCTTGAGGTTAACTCAATAAGAGGACGAATGTAAATTCTTTTTTCTTTTTATTGTGTATTTTCTTATTTTGTTCACTTTCACATTTGATTCAATTTGCAGATTTGATTTTCTTTATTTTAGTGTGTTTTGATTTATTTTCCCATATAGGTGGCGGATAACGGTATTTCGTGACTTTTTAAGTCAGTATTTTTAGTTTCCCACAATAACTGAAATCTCAAAATCAGACATGGAAGAAATACAAAATAAATTACATAAGCGCTTTCCTTCTCTCCCTTAAAATGTTCTCAAAAAAAATTATAAAGCTCGTAGTGAACGATTACGTTTGTTAATGATCAATGGAATTCCTCCTGATATCTGTTGATTAATTGAAGCAAATGTCTGATTGGCAGGTGAGTTTTTTTATTCATTTATTTCTTACATGCCTGGTTTTGGTAACAGCACATATGCTAAAAAAGAAGAGATAAAAGACTTGGCTCTGATTGTTATAACTGTGTAACACTTAGTTGTAAGCGAGAAATTTGTAAATCTTTAGGAATAGTTTCTGATACTTGAGAAGATAAAATTAAATTCATTAAAAATAACATGAGTAAAGAATCGTTTGATGTTATCTTACGATCTCTTGAGACGCATCGAAGTGGATATGTGCAACGTGAGATTCATAATTTATGGGGACTATTCCAAAAAGAAAGTGCACAGTTTAGTCTTGGGAATCTGACTCAAAAAGACCATGTTTGCCAGTTTGTAAGAAAACTGGATGGGAAGCCTATCCTCGACCCATAGAGGGCGTTCAAGCCGTTACTGGATGTAAAACCAAAGGAAGATGTGAGCTACAATCACAACTACCAGTACATATCCTTTTATTTTGTTCTTTTATCGTTTACATTATTAATGGTGTGATTTTTGTATCTAATTATTGTATGTTTTCTTTTTACTGTTTGTTTTTAGTCACTGTTTGCTTTTTCTTTTTGCTGTTTACTTTTGAATTATTGAGCCACGAGCTTTACGCATCATTTGATAAATACACCAATCATTTACAGCTGTGTATCATTATGTCTGTCACAAAGATCTTTAAATATAAGCTCCTTTTTCAAATATTTACAACTTGGTTTTTAAAATTTTTCCAATGGCATCATCTTCGAGTAAACAATTCAAAAACATTTGTGTGCTTTCTGGATTTCATTATGGAAAATAAAAGGAGTTTGTTGAGGCAATTGTAGATCTTGGTCATGTCATAGCTGAAAGAAAATTACACATTGTATATGGAGGAGGTGACCGAGGGTTATCAAAGCTTGTCTCAGAGCTGTTGTTACTAGAGGAAACCAAGTGCTAGTCATTATTCCACAAACTTTAAAACCTCTAGTATGCATACCTGGCCCACCAATTGGAGAAGAAATATTTGGCTCAGGTATGCAAAAGAGAATAACTAAAATGTTAAATCATGTTGACTCTTTTATTTTCTTGCCAGGAGATCTTGCAACTTTAGAGGCATTGATTACATTTGCATCTTGGGCCAGTTTGAACATCCATAAAAAATCCATCGGTTTGTTAAATGTTAATAACTTTTATGATGGCTTGCTAACATTCATTAACTATGCAATTAAGAATCATTTTATTCCAATCTCTGCGAAAAAACTCTTTATTTGTACTTCTACGGCTAATGAGTTACTTGATCTTTTACAAACTTATAAACTAGAACTAGATCCCAAGACTTTGACACTAAAATGGTTTACTAATGATGGTGACCGTAGCCCTCGTAAGAAGTGCAAATTAGATTTAACTCTTCGTTTGTGATTATTTTCTTGAAGCAGATAAATAATGTCTTCTAAACTCTATTTCTTTCCTTTAAGACATTGGGGACAATGTCTCATTCCGGTTGGGGGGAGGAAATAGTTGATAATTATGGAATGTTCTGTTCTGGTGATGTTGTAAAAATTAACTTTAAATAAATTTGAGTCGAAGATGGCAAAATATAAAGTGTAATACTTCTAGAAACGCATCTTCTTATTCATAGAGTTGTTGTTATTATTTTTTTTTTGTCATCTTCTTCAAGCTTTTGCAGTCGATTCAGGTATGATTTTTTTTTTTTCACATTTTTGCATGTATATCTTTAAATTATGAATAATGTTTGAATTTGGTTGGGGGGGAGGGGATAGTAATGTACATTATAAATAGATGTGTTTATCTATTTTTCTAAAAAAAAAAAACAACAACAATTGTTTTTTGTGTCTAGGATGTCTGTGTAAAAAGTCAGGACTTTTGATACGCATCCTAATAGTTCTGTTGTATTATATTTTGATTTTTAAATTCATAGTAAGTTGTTTTTATTCCCTTTTTCTTTGAATTACTCAAATTTTTGAACTCTCCAATTGGTTATTAAGTCATTTTGTTTACTCATTTAACAGGTATTATTAAATCATTCTACACACACACACACACTGCGACACATACTAATGGGTTGTAAGTTAAAGTTTTTTTAACTTTTAGTTCTTTTAATTTATTAGAGATGATATCTAAGGTAGTAAAAAATGTATATTTTCAAAAAAAAAGAGAAAAAAAGAAAGAAAAAAAAACAAAAAAAGAAAAAAATTGAATGTCTACTTTTGCTATATCTAAAACCTGAGTAATTAAGTCCGTAGGGGTGTTTCAACACCTAATGCCCTAAGGCAAACTAGTCTGGGAGTCACTGGCCTAAAGCTCGCTACCTGGGTTATAGATATATTGTTTACTTATTTATAAAAACCTGAGTAATTAAGTCTGTATGGGTGTTTCAACACCTAGTACCCTAAGGCCAACTGGTTTGGGAGTCACTGGCCTAAAGCTCGCTACATGGGTTAAAAATGTAATATTTTAAAATATATATGAATAAATTGCTGCCTAAAGATAGAGTTTCTAATGAATTTTGAAATGAAAATGTTGTTTTCTTTTAATGAAGCCTCATAAATATTGTGTTAATGACTTGAGCACAAAAGAATA
Source organism: Luvunga scandens (assembly GCA_030449905.1). Classification (NCBI taxonomy): domain Eukaryota; kingdom Viridiplantae; phylum Streptophyta; class Magnoliopsida; order Sapindales; family Rutaceae; genus Luvunga; species Luvunga scandens. The sequence continues at coordinate 376,344 of JASUUG010001097.1, read as the reverse complement.
TTTGGTGGTGTCCTAGATAATGAGTGAACGACCAAAAGTTAAAGAAATTTAGGAGAGTTTATTTATTTGGTAATTTAAAGGTTAGATGAATAATTATTAACTTGCATGTGAATGTTATAAATCTTAATTTAATATAACGCTTTAATTGCTAGAGATTAGCAATAAGCTGATTGGAGAGTGTGATTAGTGTTAAAAATTGTATATTTATTAAAGGATAAAAATGTTATTTTGTGCATATATTATAATTTATATTTGTATTCATGTAATATATTAAAGAATTATTAATTATGTTTTAATTATATTTAATTTTGAGTATTTATTCGGTAAAATATTGATTTCACCTAATTCGAGGCTCCAAATGAGAAAATGAAGGTCAAATTTAGATTCTGGAGGTCCGAAAACCTTAGGATGGATCAAGACCGGCTTAAAATCTAGCTTTTAGAAGAAAAATTGACTTTTTCAGTTGATTAAGCATTGATTGGATGATAAAATGAGCTTACAATAGATATGGATGCACTAGATAGCTTTCAATTTTGACTAAATCTCAACCGTTCATTATTCAATGACCAAGATTGTGCCACGTGGCAATGGTTGGTGAAGCACGTTGAAGGATCCGAATATTTGTATTTGAGTCGACTCGATCCACCCATTAACCCGTCAAATCTTAACCGTTCTCTGATCAAATCAGACGTTTTATATGACACCACGTGTAAGGTTGACTTTTGAAGTTTGACCAGCCATTGGATCTTGATCTAATGGTTGTGTGGAGCGCATGCATCAAGCTTATCATAGACTGTAAAGCATTGGATTATAAATTTATTTTTCTATAAATGGAGCCTCATTTTTGTGTTTTGAATCATCCCTATTCTTCTCAAATTCTCTCAATCCCCTTGTAATGTTTTTTGCCATGTGTGTTTTAATATTTTGTGTAATTATTTTCATAAATAATATTAGTTTTATTTTCAATTTTAGTTGTTTTATTTTCTTTTAATTATAATTAATTTAATTTCAAAGAATTATTTTTATTTCAATCATGCTTAGTTAAATAATAATAGTTAGGGTAAGGTGAAACTCTTGAGAAATAAATATAATTTAATCAAATTTTATTTTTAATTATATAAATTAAATTATTTTCTAATTAATTTTATACATAATTTATATTTTGAAATTTTGATTTATTGTAGACAAAAAAATAGATTTTGGCACAATAAATTCTTAATATCTTAATATAAGATATGGTAACATGGTATTTTAATTTATTGTAGACAAATTAAATTTTGGCACAATAAATACGTAATCCATAATAAAATTAATGGGAAAATAATAATAATTTATATAATTAATCTTTTGGGCAATAAATCTAAATAAAAATGGAAAAAAGAATTTGTTAAATTTTATTTACTATTAAGAGTGAATCCATAACCCTAACTAAATCAATTTCATAGTTTCACTTAAATTAAGTTTCATATATTCAAGTTTTATTTTTATTTTTAGAAAAAAAGAAAAAAATAAATGAATTAAATATTTTCTCTATGGATCAACCTCAGACTCACCGAGCTATAATACAATAAGACACTGTTATACTTGAGAATTGGAAATCACTTTTAAATCGTGTCAGCCTTCATATGTTGTGGAGCTCTAGGCAACCGCCTAATTTACCTAGGGCAAGAGCCGCTCCTAATTGGAACTATGATAGAGAGGTTTAAATGTTCTTGGAACGAAGATGGGCGGGGCCAAAAGATCAATCAGTTTGAATTTATTTAAAGATTGGTAAAGAAGAAATAGTGTGTGTGTGTGTGTGTGTGTGTGTGTGTGTGTGTGTATGGTCAGATGATTGAGTGTCTAAAATGGAAATAAGAATGAAGGGCCAACATTAGATGATACGAATTGCTAATTTTATTAATATTGTTCTCTCGTCTTTGTTTATTGTTTGATTTTATTTTTTTTCTTTTATTTCCAATTTTCTCTTTTCTCTCTATCTATAAATGGAATAATTAAAATAGTGAAAACTAAATTACTTATATAATTATAAGCTGGCATTTTTTTGGACAACTCTCATTTATATTTTATAGAATTTAGTTTCTCTCTCCATTTGAGGGTTATCTTATGATGCCATGATTAAAATCACGATATCAATACCATACTTAGACACGATATGTAAATAAACATAAGACATGTAAATTTAATATAAAGCTTGTAAATCAACATAAAATGTAAAATAAAATATAAATTATGTAAATAAAACATATGACTTATAAATGAAAGGTAAAAGAAGTAAATTAACATAGGAATGGGAAATTGGTGTAGTATTGGTAAACAAAATAAAAACTTACAAATGTAACATAATACTTATAAACCAATATTAAATATAAAGTAAAACATAAATTGTGTAAATAGAGCATATGATTTACAAACGAAAGGTAAAAGAAGTAAAATTAACATAGGAACGGTAAATTGGTGTATTATTAGTAAACAAAATAAAAACTTACAGATATAATATAAAACTTGTAAATCAATATTCAGTGTAAAATAAAACATAAATTGTGTAAATAGCACACAGGATTTATAAATGAAAGGTAAAAGAAGTAAATTAGCCTAAGAATAGTAAATTGGCCTATTGTTGGTAAACAAAACAATAACATATAAATGGAACATAAAACTTGTAGATCAACATTAAGTGTAAAATAAAACATAAATTATGTAAATAAAATATAAGGCATGTAAATGAAAGGTAAACTAAGTAAATTAATAGAAGTGGTTAATTGATGTATTATTGGTAAAAATAAAAAAACTTAGACATGTAACATAAAACTTGTAAATCAACATTAGATGCAAAATAAAACTAAATTGTGTAAATGAAATATAAGACTTATAAATGAAAGGTAAAATAAGCAAATTAACATGGGAGTGGTAAATTGGTGTATTATTCGTAAATAAAAAAAAACTTATAAATGTAGCATAAGACTTGCAAATCAATATTAAATATAAATTATGTAAATGGAATATAAGACCTATAAATGAAAAGTAAAATAAATAAACTAATATAGGGACGGTAAATAGATGTACTATTGATAAATGAAATAAAAACATATAAATATAAAATAAAACTTATAAATCAACATTAAATGTAAACTAAAACACAAATTATATAAATCAAACATAAAAATTATAAATAGAAGGTAAAATAAATAAATTAATAAGAATAATTTTAAGTAACCAGCACATCTTCATTCATGAGTTCACTTGCCTTTTATAGAAGGTCTCTGTACTGTACTAACAACTATTATCATTGTTGATCGAAGACTAAGATTAACGAATGGATATGGACAATGATGATAAGACCGTTGTTGTCTTCATCTACTACAACATATCATGCACCCTTCATTTGTTGATCAATTTCCGGCCTTTTCATCCTCGTGAGGATCTAAAACCTTTAAGATTATTGTTTCCAAATGCCAAAAGATCTCTGAATTTTGAAGTAAGGCTTTCCCGCCATCTTGCGTCCCTAGTCAATCATTTAATTTGCTCTTAACTGCAGGAAACAACATTGGGCCAAGTGTCCCTAGTCAATCATTTAATTTGCTCTGATCACCATTATTAATGATCTAGGAATTATATGTGCTCAAAAATAATTACTAGGCCGTTAGATATGAACAAATCATAATATATAAGAAAGTTAAGGAATATATCACTAGAATGGATCACGTCATGATCATCAGTATTTGTCTAGAGACATAAGTTCCTGAATCTAGAGTCATATTAATCGAGACTAGTTTTTCTTGGCTTCAAAATGCTAATAAATTTGAAAGTTATTGACACAACTAAAAAATATTTAGTTTACTATCAAGGATAAGACTATCTAATTATAATATATCTCGGTGAGTATGAGGTCAACCTAAAAAAAAAGATTTTATTTATTTATTTTAATTAATCTAAGAAATAAAAATAGAATTTAAATATATGTCATTTAATTTAAGTGAAATTATAAAATTAAATTAGTTATGCTTATGGATCTACTCTTAGTAAGAAGTACAATTTAATAAAATCTTTTTATTTTTATTTTATTGCCCAAAAAATTGATTGTATAAATTACAATTATTTTTCTATTAATTTTATTATGCATTAAATACTTAGTGTGTCAAAATTTAACTTGTCTATAATAAGTCAAAATATCATTTTAGCATACTTTATACAAGATATTAAGAATTTATTGTGCCAAACTCCTATGTCTGTTTACAATAAATTAAAATTTAAAAATATAAACTATGGATAAAATTAGATAGAAAATAATTTAATTTATATAATTAAAAATATAATTTAATTAAATCATATTTTTTTACTAAGATTTTCACCATATCCTAACTATTAGTTTTTTTAACTATGAATAATTGAAATACAAGCAGTTATTAGAATTAAATTATACATAATTAAAAAATGGTATTTGAAAATTGGAAATAAAACTATATTTATTTATTAAATTAATTTATTTAATATTACAAAGAGAGATGAGAAGAAGAATTTTTGGAGAGAAAGAAGTGAAGAAAAAGGTATGGAGAGGTGTGTTTTCCCCCTCTCTATTTATACTAGTTCATAATCAATTCGCACCACATACATAAATAAAGTCAATTTTATCATGGTTATACATTTGTCTCACTAACAAAACATAAACCTAACTTAATCTATCAAGCACACCCAATTCATTCCACCAACAATTATCACACTTAACAAGGTAATAACATATAATTTCACAATTATCATACTTAATATTGTAAAACTTATAATTTCATACAAATTCACAAATCGTCCTTGGTAATAACTTAACTTCTTAGCCCTCCAGAATTCAAATTTGACATTTGTACATTTGTTTAGAGCTTCAAATTGCGTGAAATTATTATTTTTACTTAATAAACATACAAAAATACACAAGATCAAATATTTAGAAACATAATTAAAAATTTACAATATGGTACATAAATACAAATGTAAATTATAATATAAACACAAAATAACATTTTTACCCCTTTAATAAACATACAATTTTTAATACCAATTACACCCCCTAACCAGTTTATTACTATCCCCCAGCAATTAAAGCACTATATTAAATTAAGATTTACAAAATTCACATGAAAGTTAATAGTTGTTCATCTATCCTTTAAACTACCAAATAAATAAACTCTCCCAAATTTCTTTAGTTTTTTGTCGTTTACTCATTATCTAGGATATCTCCAAGCTAATTTTTGTTCTCAAGTAATTACACAATATTTATGGGGCTTCATTAAAAGAAAACAACATTTTCATTCTAAAATTCATTAGAAATTCTATATTAAGGTAGCAGATTATTGACCATACTGTAAAACATTACATTTTTAACTTATGTAGTGAGCTTTAGGCCAATGACTCCTAAACAAGTTGGCCTGAGGGCATTAGGTGTTAAAATATCCCTCTGGACTTAATTTCTTGGTTTTCTAATAAATAAGCAAACAATACATCTATAACTCATGTAGCAAGTTTTGGACAGTGACTACTAGACCAGTTGGCTTTAGGGCATTAGATGTTGAAATAGTCATGTGGACTTAATTACTCAGGCTTTAGATATAGCAAAATTAAACACATTCAATTTTTTTCTTTTTCTCCTTGGTTTTTTTTTTTTTTTTGCGATATACTCTTTTTACTACCTTAGATATTATCTCTAGTAAATTAGAAAACCTAAATTCAGTAAAAATTTCAAATTACAACTCACTAGTATATGTCATAGTTTGAATGTGAGGAATGATTTAATAATACCTACTAAATGAGTAAACAACAAAATGACTTAATAACCAAATAGAGAAATTACAAATTTGAGTAATTTAAAGAAAAAGGAACAAAAGCAACTTACTATGAATTTCAAAATTAAAATATAATGCACACTGGACTGTTAGAATGCGTCTCAAAAGTCATGACTCTTTGCACAGGCATCCTAGACAAAAAGAAAAGTTTTTTTTGGCACTTTTTTTAAAGAAAAATAAACAAACACACCTATTTACAATTTATGTCAACTATCCCCTCCTCTAACCCTCTAACATGATCTAAACATTATTCATAATTTAAAGATATGCATGCAAAAAGGAAAAAAAGATAAAGAAACCATAAATAATAAAAATAAATAAATAAGAAAGATTACACCTGAACTGGCTATAAAAGATTTGTTTCTAAAGTTGCTACACTCATATTTAGTTATCTTCGACACAAAAGTTCCTAGGATTGGGGTATTCCATAATTGTCAACTATTCCCTCCCCTCAACCAAAATGAGACATTATCCTTAATGATTTAAAGGAAAAAAAAGTAGAGTTTATAAGCCATTACTTGACCAATCTAAGAAAATAATTATAATCGAAGAGTTAAATCTATTTTGCACTTCTTACTAGGGCTACAGTTACCATAATTAGTCAATCATTTCAATGCCAAGGTCTTAGGATTTGGCTTTGGTTTGTAAGCTTGTAAAAGATCAACTCATTAGCAATAAAAGCACAAATAAAGAGATTTGTTACTTAGATAAGAATGAAATGATTCTTAATTGCATGGTTAAAAAATTCTAATAAGCCATCACAAAAGTTATCAACATTTAACAAATCGATGGAGTTTTTTTATGGATGTTTAAATAGGCCCAAAATGCAAATGTAATGAGTACCTCTATAGTTGCAAGATCTCTTAACAAGAAAATGAAAGCGTCAACATGATTTAACATTTAAAATATTCTCTCTTGCATTCTTAAGACAACTAACTTATCTCTAATTGGTAGATTAGGCAAGCATCCCAAAGGTTTTAAGGCTTGTGGAATGATGCCTATCACTTTGTTTCCTCTAATAAAAATAGCATCTGAAACAAGCTTTGATAATCTTCGGTCACCTTCTTCATATACAAAGTGTAGTTTCTTTTCTGTTATGACATGACTAAGATCTACAACTGCCTGAACGAACTCCTTGTATTTTTCATAATGAAATCAAGAAAGCACACAAATATTTTTGAATTGTCTAGAAGATGTTGCGATTGGAATAATCTTCAAAGACAAGTTGTAAGTGTTTGAAAAAGAAGTTTACATTTAAAGATCTTAGTGACAGACATAATGATAAACAGTTGTAAATAGGTTAGTGTATTTTTCGAATGATGAGTAAAACTTATGACTCAATAATTCAAAAGAAAATAATGAAAAAGAAAAGAAAATAATGATTAAAAAATAAAAATAGTAAAAGAAAACAAATAATGATTGGATACAAAATCATATCACTAGATGCAATAATGCCAACAATAAAAGAACAACAAAATAAAAAAGATATCTATTGGTAGTTGTGATTACTGGCAGAGTACTTTCTTCTCTTAAGAATTCATATTCCAAAGTGTTGGGTAATGGTTTGAGCTCGAGTTTGGGTGGTAATTTTGATGATAGACTCAGTTTCTTCTCTGATGGTGCTAGTTGTTCCACTCTTAACTTCCATTTGTTAGTGTCCATAGATGGTGCTAAATCAAGTAATGCGTTAACCTCTTCTACTGATCTGTCAATATCAAAATCCAAACCAAAGACATGTTTGTAAAGGGTCATCACTGAGGTTTGAAAGAAAAGTATTATCAACTAATTCTTTTATTAAATCCACATCAACAATTCCATCATCTGCATTGTAAGGTTGTTCGGCAATGTTGAAGATATTTAACTCCATTGTCATATTGCCAAAGGACAACTACATATTTCCAGTCCTGCATTGAATGTGAGCACCGGCAGTTGCCAAGAAAGGTCGTCCTAGGCTAATAAGGATGTGCTTCCTTGAATCTTGGACTGGTTGAGTGTCAATTACAATGAAATCAAAAGGAAAATAAAACTTATCTACCTGTATAAGCACGTCCTCCATAATACCACGAGTTTTTTCATGGACCGATCTGCAAGTTGTAACATCATTGGAGTTAGGTGTAATTTTCCTAGTCCAAGTTTCACAAATACTGAGTAAGGCAACAGATTTACACTAGCTCCTAAGTCCAACAAAACATTCTCAATTATGTGATTCCCTATACTACATGAGATAGTAGGGGAGCCTAGGTCTTTGTATTTTTGAGGAATTTTGTGTTGGAGTATAGAGCTCACGTTTTTTGTTAAAAAAGTATTCTTTTGAACATGAATGTTTTTCTTTTTAGTACAAAGGTCTTTAAGAAACTTGGCATAAGATGACACTTGTTTTATAGCATCAAGCAAAGGGATATTAACATTTACCTGTTTAAAGATTTCAAAAATCTCACTTGTGGATTTTTTCTTTTTTGCTTCAGCTAACTTTTGGGAAAATGGAGCTTTGGGAACGTATTCTCGTGGGTTGGTTTCTTCTTTCTCTTCTAATGATGAGTCTTCTGCATTTACTGATATAATTTGAACTGTTTTTGTCACAGGCATCTCCATTTTGTTGTCGAATTTTTTTCCTTTTCGCAAGGTCATGATGGCTTTAACCTCCTTATGTTGCTGAGGTGAACTGGTACTTGGTTCATGCACTCCTTTAGGATTAGGCACTGGTTGACTTGGAAATTTGCCTTTCTCAACAGTCATTGCCAAAGTTTGAATTGAAGAAGCAAGTTGTACCATCATTTTTTCAAGGTTTGAAACTGAATGGGTTTGTGAGTTAAAACCTGCTCTCATCTCATTTTGCAGTTCATTAATGGTGCGGTTTTGTTGCTCGATTGTGAAGTGAGTAAGATTCTTGAAATTCTGAAATGCATCTTCCCATAGTCTAAGTTGAGAATAGTTTGGGTTCTGATTATATGGTCTAAATGGTGGCTGAGAGACTTGAGGATTTTGAGGAATTGGTTGCATTGGTGGAGCTAAAGCTGCTGATCAATTATGTTGGAATCTTGAGGCCATGAAAAATTGGGATGGTCTCTCCATTCAGGATTGTATATGTTGGAGTAAGGGTTGTAGTTTGATGGCTTTCTCATTACAACTATGGCATTGGCTTGATCTGGGTATGAGTCCCGGTCATGTGGCTCTGTCAATTTAGTAGTTGTTAATGATGCTATTTGTCGAGCAAGACCTTCAACTATCTCTTTGACTTCTTTAATTTCTGAACTTGACTCACCAATGTGAACCTCATTCACTCCCTTAACTCTTCTAGTATTCCTGAGTGAACAACTCCGTTGTTGGGAATTATCCGGTTGTCGCTAGAAAAAATCCCAAATCTTTGATGTACTTTTTAACATTAGCTTTCCTCCACTTGTTGCCATTAATCATTCTTGCACATGTTGCAATAACCCCTCTAAAAAGTATTGGCATTGGTGCCATTTCTCGTACCCATGATGTGTACACTTTAAGAGTAGCCCATTGAATCGCTCCCACGCTTCGAAAAACTGCTCATCTTCCTTTTGCATAAACTCTGAAATTTTCCTGCGAATAACATTGGTTTTAAGTACTAGGAAGTATTTATTTAAAAATTTTATTACCATTTATTCCTATGATGTAATGCTATTAGCAAGCAATGCATGGAACTATGAACGAGCTCTATCTTTTAAAGAAAATAAGAATAATCTAAGTTTAACATCATCATCTAAAATATTTTCATATTTAAAAGTTTGACATATAGCATAGAAATCATTCAGGTGATTATATGGATCTTTATTTTCTAGGCCATAGAATGTTTGGAGACAATTTAGCACATTAGATTTTAATTCAAAACTTTTAGCAGCTACATTTGGGTATCGTATGCATGATGTGCTCAAGTTAGCTAAGGGATTGAAATAGTCCTTAAATGGCCTTTCCTCTAGTGCTGGTTGCAAATCCATTTTAATTTTATTTTTAATTGCAGCGTGTTTGCGTATGCAGAGTGTTTTTTCCAATTCAAAGTCTATACGCTTAAGATTAGGTAATTGTGACCTACGACCATGCATGCAAAGAAAAAAATTGATAACAAAATTAATAAAAATAAAGAAGAAAGAGAAATTATGATACTAACCTTATCACGCTGTTACAATCTTGCTATGAAAACAAACTCAAGTGTTATATATATATATATATAATATGTGAAACAAATTAAAATAAATTAATAGGTGGTTGAACCTGCCAAATTAATAAAATAAAATAAAATAATATGAAAATTAAATTACAAAAATTTTAAAAAAGAAAAATACCTACCTCAAAATGCAGATTCATTTTTTTTTCTTTTTTTCTTTTTTTTTAATAATAAAAAAAATTACAGGAAAAAAATAAATAAATAAATTGAAAATTTATTCTACAAATTAAAATAACTTACCTCCCCGGCAACAGCACAAAAAACTTATTGTGCAAATTTTGTTGAACTCGCAAGTGCATTAATCTATTATATAATAGATCAACGATGACAAGTGTCCATCCCACGAGAAGGTGGATTTTAATTATTTGTAGAATTAATTTTCTAAGTGGGTAATTGGATTTATAATGAAAATGACGTAGGCTATCTATTAATTTACTCTCTCTGATAAAAAAAAGAAAAAAAAAGAGTTCAACTGAAAAATACCTAACAATCTCCAAAGTCCTCTATTTTTTCAAACGTATATTTTGAAATAATAAGGGAAAATTATCTTTTCTAGTAGATTCATTTAACTTTCTATAATTAATGCACATGTGCAAACTATATGTAATTTGTTTTGGGATTAATTCACTTTTTTTATTTGTAACAATAGTGATTCCAAAATTTTTAGGCACTACTTGTGTAATGCTTACCCACTTACTATTAAAGATAAGGTATAAATTCCTGAATCAAACAATTTAAAGACTTCTATTTTTACTGCTTCTTTCATATATGGGTTTAATCTTCTTTGAGGTTGTTAACATGTTTTAACATTTTCTTCCAAATTGATTCTTTATGTACAAATTAAAGGATTAATACCTTTAATATCGTTTAAAGTTCATTCAATTGTATTTTTATACTTTTTAAGAATAGAAAGTAACTTACCTTCTTGGTTGCTTGTTAGAGTAAAAGAAATCACAACATGATAAGTTTGTTTATCTCTAAAATAAGTACACTTTAATCCTTCTGGCAAAGGATTTAATTCTGCTTTAGGTGCTCCTTGTTGTTTTTTCTTTTCAATGATTCCAAGCTGTTCAAATTTTGATTTTTTATCATCATTTTGTAAAGTCTAAGTATAATCAAGTAATAAATTTATATTAAAAGTATCATGTTCAAGTTACTTATTTGATTCAATTAAATTAACCAAACAAATATAAGTAAGTTCAGAAAAAAATCCATTTTTGAATATTTTTCTCTATACGAGATTCAAGCAATTCCTTTTGTTCTTCAGTATCATTTTCATTCTCATTTTCTTCATTAAGTTGCCTACACATATTAAAAACATTCAGTTCCAAAGTCATATTTCTGAATGACAAATTTATTAAACTATTCCTACAATTAATCAATTCATTAACAGTCACTAAAAATGGTAACCCAAAGTTACAGGAATTGGCTTGTAATTATTCACAACATGTTCAGTTTCTAGGACAATAAAATCCATAAGGTATATGAATTTATCAACTTGTACTAAAACACTTTACATTATTTCTTTTGGTACTTTAACTGATCTGTCTACAAGCACAAGTGTAATTAAAGTTGATTTTATCACCAACGTTACGTTGAAGATAAATAGAATATGGAAGCAAATTAACACTAGCATCAAGATCTAGTAAAACATGTTCAATTTTGTGATCACCAATAATACAAGAAATAGTATAACAACTAATTTTTTTATATTTCAACTTATTATTAGTAGAAAAAATTGTACTTATTCAACCATGAAAGCACTCGTTCTTACCTTTAATTTCTTCTTGACAATGTATAAGTCTTTTAAAAATTTGGCATATAAAGGTACTACTTAATTGCATCTACAAAGGAATGTTAACTTTCATTTGCTTAAAAATTTCATAAATTTGGGAAGAGTGGTTCAATTTCTTTGGTTTATTCAATGCTTGCAGATATGATGCTTCACATGGAACAATAGTTATATTTTCATTAGGTGTAAGTTTATTTAGTCTTACTTTACCATTTGAATTTTCGCTATCTTCATCTTCACTAGGTTCAGGAATAAGTCTATCAATAACCTTACCAATACAAAGAGTTATAATTGATTTGACTTGGGCCATGAATGGATTTTTTTTAATCTTAGAATTTAGTTGTGGTTGAGCTAGAAATTTAACTTTTTCTTGAATTGTGAGTGTAGAATCAATTTTACCAAAAGTATCTTTCAAATAAAAAAAGGTTTGTACATTTTGATTGTTAGTAGCATTTTGTTTCCTAATTAATGAATGGATTGTATATTTTAAAGTTTTTCATAGTGGTGGAACATATGGTGCATAAAACTAAGCATTTTGAAAATTTTGTGGAGGTGGTACTTGTAAAGATTATGCATTATTATTATTCCTCAAACTAAAATTTGAACGATTTCTCCATCTCAGATTATAAGTCTGTGAATATGGATTTGGCTTATTAAAAGTGTTAATGGCATTAGCTTAATCATGTAGACATTCTTTAAGCATAGGTAAAGTGAGACAACCTTGAGAGAAATTATCATTAGAACTACAAATATTACATGTAATTTCTTCAACAGATTTTACGTGATCACTCTTTTTATGTTCTAAAGCTTCAACCTTCCTAACTAAGGATGCAAATTTTGCTTACAAATCATGATCTTCCCTAAGGTTATGGATTTCTCCACTACATGGAGATGGTTGTGGTTTATTTGTCAATTCAAAAGTTCAAATAGTATCCCAATGTTGTGCATTTTCAGTAGTTGGTTAAAGTAATCTAGTGCATCTTCAGGATTTTTATCTATATATTGACCATTACACATCATTTTTACAACTTGTCTACTTTAGAGTGTTAGGCCTTTATAGAAATAAATGACTAATCGCCAAGTTTCAAAACCATAATGTGGACATATATTAAGCAATTCTTTAATTTTATCTTAATATAGGTGTAATGTTTCTCTATTTTTTTGAGTGAACAAAGTGATTTGCCTTTTAAAAGAATTGGTTCTATGATGTGGAAAGAATTTTTTCAAAAACTATTCTTAGATGTTATTCCAAGCTCTTATTAACATCAGATCTAAGGTTTTGTAACCAAGTTTTAGCTTTATTAGCTTTATTTTTTAATGAAAAAGGAAAAAGCTTTAATCTAATTATGTTCATGCTACAATTTTGGTTTGTGTATGTATTCCAAACTTTCTCAAAATCTCTTAGATACAAGTATGGATTCTCAGATTTTAAACAATGAAATGTTGATAAAAGTTGAATAATATCTGGTTTGAAGTTGAATCGTGATGCTTCCAGAGGAAATACTATATAAAGGGTGCTCCAATTCTGGTTGGATTCATTTAATCTCTCAAAGTTTTTGGTTGATTCTGATCATGTGCATTATATTGATAATGGTTAACTCCCTGATCAATTTGAGGTTTAAGTTGTCCTAAAAAGTTTTTTTTTTTTATCTTTTAATGATTGGTGGTAGTGATTGAGATATACGAATTAATCTACCATTTGAAATTCAAGACCAACGTCTCATGCAATGATAATGATGATATGTGTGTGTGAAATTATGTTGTAAAGATGATACACAAACAAATGAATAACATATGAAAAAAATGATAATTACACAAATTAAATATCAAAAAACTAAAAATTAAATAAACAAGATGAATGTACAAAAAAAATATGAAATAAAAATAAATAAACTGAAAATTAATTAACTAAAATTAAAATAACTAAATAAGCGGTTAAACCAACCGTATGAATAAAGTAATTGAACATTAAAAAAATAACACATTAGCAAAATATTAACAATTCAAGCAGTTGAATTAACCATTAATAAATAAATGCCAAAAGGAAAAAATATTTTCAAACAAAATAAAATAAAAGAAATGCAAAAATTAAATTACAGAAATTAAAAGAAAAAGGACAAAAAAGAATAATTACCTCAAGATGCAGACTCTTTTTTTCAAATTTTAAAAACTACCAGTCAATGTTTGTTACTTTAAAGTCAATGTTCAATTTATTGAGTCCAAATAAGTCCGATTATGTCCAAATATGGTCCAAAGAAGTTCAACTTGTAGGTTCAAATTTGATTATTATGAGAAATTTTGGCAAGGGACCTATTCAAAAATTTTCTATAATTTTGTGGTCAAATTGCAATTGTGAGAAGAATAAGCCTAAGACAAAAACTTTGGGGTGAAAGTGATGTTCTAAAAGATTTTGTGGATAGAATAGAATTTAAAAAAGAAAAAGTGAGTCAATAAATACCTTTCCCCGATAAGGATGTTAAAAACTTAACACGATTCAAAAATATTTAGTTTACTTTCAAGTATAAACATGTCTAGTTATAATACAGCTCGGTGAATCCAAGGTCAATCGACAAAGAAAATATTTAATTTATTTATTTTAATTAATCTAAGAAATAAAAATAGAATTTAAATATATGTAACTTAATTTAAATGAAACTATGAAATTAAATTAGTTAGAATTATGGATACACCATTAGTAGTAAATACAATTTAATAAATTCTTTTTTATTTTTATTTGATTGCCCAAAAGATTAATTGTGTAAATTACAATTATTTTCTCATTCATTTTTTTATAGATTAAGTACTTAGTATGCCAAAATTTAACTTGTTTACAATAAGTCAAAATATCATTTTACCACACTTTATATTAAGATATTAAGAATTTATTGTGCCAAACTCATATGTCTGTCTACAATAAATAAAAAATTAAAAATATAAAATATGGATAAAATTAGATAAAAAATAATTTAATTTGTTTAATTAAAAATAGAATTTGATTAAATCATATTTTTTTACTAAGAGTTTCACCTTATGCTAACTATTATTATTTAGTTAAGTATAATTGAAATACAAGTAGTTAGTAAAATTAAATTATGCGTAATTAAAAAAAGGTATTTGAAAATTGTAATAAAACTAAATTAATTTACTTAATATTACATAAAGAGATGGAAGAAGAATTTTTGGGGAGAAATAAGTGAAGAAAAAAGTGTAGAGAAAAAAGAAGAATTTGTCATAAAACTAAATTTATTTATCAAATTAATTAAAAATCAACTTTCGCAACTAGAAACCAAAGTGAAAGAAAAAAGAAATTACATTGAGATTCAATAGCAGGTTGAGCAAGATCTCCAACATCAAAGTGCCATTTTTGGACTGGAGGCCGATACTCAAAGCAACTTACGACGGTGATTACGATGGCTTCTATTGTGGCAATTAACGGTACACACATCGCACAAATCGGCTCTCCAAATGTTAAAGAGCTCGATCTTTGCTCAAACATGTTGGTTATGGCTGTCGTGTGCTAGCTGTGGGGAGTCATGCTCTATGTGGAGTCGTGGCCATGGTTCATCCTCTGCGTGGAGTTGTGGCTGCCGCTTTGTAAGTGGTTGTGGCTGTCATGTAATGGGTGTTAGTGGTGGCAATGACGGTAGTTAAGGGCACGTGCAATGGCTCAGTTGTTGGTGGATTATGGTTCTGTCCTCGATTGATAAATGAAAGGAAAGTAACTGCAAACGGTGGGTTTTGGAGTCAACGTTTGATTGTATGGTGAAACGAAAAGAATGAAGAGGATCGAAGAAGCAACTGGATTCTGTGGATGCTTTTGCACTTTATCCAAGCCAAACGGCGTTGTTTTATAGCGAATGAAAACAAAAAAAAAATAATAATAGAGTAAATGGCGTCATTTCAAGTTAGTTTCGGGGTTTGAGCAGGGCAAACATCATTTTCGTTGCAACAATGAAGGAGAAGTTGCATCAATCCTTGCGAATGTTCAAATTTCTATCTCTAGCGGTTACATGTCAAGTGAAGATTTTTGGCATTGCATTACTCATACAGCTGTCATACAAATGTATTTTCTTTTGAATAAATAAATGTATTTTCTTTTCAATAAATGTATGTATTACGAGCATGCATTACACCTATCTAACAGCAGGAGGTTAAATCATTTACTTTCCATTTGTTGGGTGAGCTAGGCTCGAACTGCTCTGTGTTTATTACTTGGTATCGGTCTAAATATTTAAACTGCGTCACCATGAAAACATAACATATATACAGCACTCATAATTCTCTCCGATCCTCTAATTAAAACTGGCAGAACATTTACTATAACTTTTTCTTTTTAACGTAGTCAAATTCTTGTCTTTTGTTTTTTCGAAGTATACTACTTGGTGACAGAGAAGAGATTTGATTTTCACTCCATAATAATAAAATGAAAAAGTTGCCCAATATAACCTTCAAAAAGTAGCAAGAATGTTAGGATTTTTTTAATACATTTTAATTATTTTAGAATATAATATATTAAAAGCTTAATGTAATGAGTTAGTTAAAATGTATAATTTTCTTCGTATCTTGTTGTTAATTAGTGTAGTGACTAAAATCATGGCATCAATACTATAATTAAACTTAGATTACGTAAGTGAAATATAAAACTTGTGAATTTAACATAAAATTTATAAATTAACATTACCTGCAAAATAAAATATAAATTTTAAAAATGGAGTATAAAACTTGTAAATATAAAGTAAAATAAGTTAATTAATATAAAACTGATAAATTAATGTATTGTTAGTAAAAAATTGTATTAAGCAATGAGAAAGAAGACTAGTTTATTGAAGCACAAACAAAAAAGGCAAGTCCATAATAGTTAATCTTTGAAAATTAAAGATTAAAAATGAAAAATTCAGGCCAAAATTGAATACTTACTAAGATTCTCCAAGTTCAATTTGGCTTCACCTAGTAGCCTCTACGATATTAACCACTTAATTTTATTGATATTATGTTACAGTAGCCGATTTTAGTTTTTATTTTTTTTTTAATGGCCCTAGAAGAACCAAAGCCTTAGATCGGTACCTACCCTAACTTTGAAGAAACTTGTAAAAGATTCTAATTAACTAACTAAAATGAAAGCATATTATATATTTATAGTGTAAAATTCTACATGCTTCTAATTATGTTATACATGCTTCTTATTTAGTTATGCTCACGTGAGCTATGCTTAATACAAGCTAGACCAGGTAACTAATTTTGCCCCACCAACTTAGTAGCTGATTTGTTGCTGTTGGCTGCACGGTGTGCTCTACTTTCAAGTAACATCTGATTCACTTACAGCCTCCCTCAAGCTAAGATGTCTAGAATGAATATTTATATTTAGCTTGCTACCTAAGTAATGGAACTGTTTAAAAGTGAGTGCTTTGGTTAACGCATCAGTTGTTTGATCTGCACTTGGTATAAAACAAACTCGTATTTGCTTAGCTACAACTTTGTCTCTAATGAAATATATGTCTAGCTCAACATGATTGGTTTTAGCATGATAAATAAGATTGTATTACAAGGCAATTGCTCTTTGATTTTTGCACCAGATTATAGTCACAGTGCTAAGATGAATGTGTAGTTCACCAAGTAAAGATTGTATCCAAATCACCATTGATGTAACATGAGCTAAAGCTCTATACTCAACCTTTGTGCTTGATTAAGAGACCACTAATTGCTTTTTAGATGACTATGAAACCAAATTGGGACCTAGATAAATTGCAAACCTAGTAACTAACTTCTTATCATCTTTATCACAAGCCCAATCAGAGTCTGTAAAATAATTTAACTGCATAGCACAACAACTGTAGAAATGTAATCCAAAATGTAAAGTACCTTTCAAGTATCTCAAGAGTCTGTTGTATGCTTTCCAATGATGAGTCTTTGGACATGAGAAAAACTGACTCAATTTGTTAACTGAGAAGATTATCTCTCATCTTGTAAGAGTGACATATTGAATAGCTCCAATAACACTTATGTGCTGAGATGCATTATCAATTTCATCACCTAAGTCTTTTGTAAGATAATGACCAATTGATATAGGTGTAGGCACTAGACTGCAACCAGCCATGTTCATGCTTTGCTAAAATGTCAGCAATGTATTTGGCTTCAGAAATATAAACCTCATTTTGAGTCTTTATGACTTCAATGCCCAGAAAATAATAGAGTTCTCCTAAGTCTTTTAAAGCAAATGTGTGATGCATTTCTTAGATAACTTGTTAAACCATAAAGGTGTTAGAGCCAATGATGATAATGTCTTTCACATACTCCAACACTAGAAGCAAATGACCTCTGTACCATTTGAAGAAAAGAGAGTTATCTGACTTAGAGTGCTAAAAATGCTACTAAGAAAGCATTACATCCTTGAACTTATCAAAATAAACTTTAGGTGCTTGTTTTAAACTATACAAAGCCTTCTTTAATTTGCAAATATGTTGAGGTTTACTAGGATCTTTAAAGTCCTCAAGTTGTCCATATATACATCCTCAGCTAGTATGCCATTAAGAAAAGCATTATTTACATCTACTTATCTAATAACCTATTTATTCATCACTATTAAGCTTAAAACAAATCTAACAATAGAGGCTTTAATCATTGGGCCAAAAGTTTCTGAATAATCAACCCCAAGTGTTTGGTGGAACCCATTTGCAATAAACTAAGCTTTGTATCTTAAAATTGAATCATCTTAGTTATACTTAATCCTGAATGCCTATTTATTACCTACTGAAATTCTAACTAAGCAACCCAAGAGAGGGGATGAATTGGATTTTTAAAACTTAAGCAAATAAAACCAAACAATAATTTAAACTAATGCCTTAATACAATCAAAAGCAATAAATTTAACAATGCTCAAAATTAAAAGGATAAAGGAAGAGAGATTAAACATGCGAGTTTTTACGTGATTTGGCAAAACCAGCCTATATCCATGCCTACAAGCACACCAAGCTTGAGGATTTCACTCCTTCAAGGCTTCAAGTTCTTATAATTGACTTCTAATGTGTCAATAACCCGTTACAAATGATGTTTCACTCATACACACCTTTTCCCCAAGTGTTTCCCACACTAAAACTCACATAAATTTGATAATGAATTTGAAGATTACAACAAATACTCTCTATTAGAGTAGATATATAAATGGTAGCTCAATGATCACTCATTGCATGAAGATTTACAAATGGAAGCTCAAGAGATATTGTATGAACTGATTTTAGCTTTAAAAACTTGTTAGATTTGATTTTGGTTTGAGTTTATATAGATTTTATAAGCAAACTAGTCATTATTAACATTTAGAAAATAGTCAGTTAGCCTCTTGATTTAGCGGTTACCCGCTCACACTTTTGTTGCAAGTAACCGTTGCAAATTTGGCTTCAAACTTTGAAATTTTGGCCCAGGCAATTAGCCGCTTACTTTCTGTCGTCTAGGCATATTTTTATATTTTCATTTTAGCCTTAAAATGTTTTGAAATTAAAAAAATAGTCTAATACTTTTAAAAATTATATTATGGCCTAAAATATTTTATACATTTGCAAATAGGTCCAAATCCAGGATTTAAAATAATATTTGTTGAAATCCAAGATTGCAAAACTTTTTCATTTTAATCCATATTATGAAAAATAACCAATTTCACAAAATACTTAGTTTATGATTATAGAACCTTTGATTTATGAAAAATAATAATTTATTAAATAAAATCTTGAGCTATTCAAAATGCTAAATCATACATGAATTAAATCATACCGGCTTTACAAGATTTGTAGTAATGAAGACACTTACACTAATACTCGTTCTTGGTTGAGCCATTATCCGTTGAGTGATTTGAGCTCGATTTCACTAGATTCATTTGAATAAATTTTTCCCTTCAAAAACTAGTGAAATTGTGAAATATAATAACACATGTTTGTTATTATCAAAATTATAATTTGTATAGCCCTTTAGGCGAACAATAACTTCCCAATTTTCAAGCAAGAAAAGAGAATAAAAATATTTAAAGCATTTAAGAATTCAAAAACAATACCCAAGCAAAACATCTAAATATCAAACAAGAATCCTTAAATCATAGTTTAAACAAAAATAGTAAATGCATATGAGAATGTAGATGCATAATAAATTGAGAATCCACAAATAAAGTTGATGAGGAGAACACACTATAGAGGTGGAGGATAAGATGAGAAGGATGGTGGTGGAAACATAAGAATGCCCAAACATGTAAATTCAAATTTTTAAGTGAAATGGATACATTTGAACTGATTAAAATGATCCTATAGATGAGTTAAGACAATATATGATGCGAATTGGATAAAAAATGAACAAAAAAAGGGCTGAAATTAGTAGAGAAATGGGTAAGTTTAGTTTTGGGGATGATTGATGAAGGTTTAATGGTTGAGTAATGATTTGAGTAGTTGATTTTAGCAAGAAAATGAGTGAAAAATGAGAAATTTTAGAGAGCAGATAGAGGAAAGCTCGCGGCTTAGAGAGAGAGTGATGTTTGCTTGAAGAAGATGAGAGAAAGAAGAAGATAAAGGCTAAATCTCATGGGTAGCCGGCTAGCCAGTTAAATGGGGTGGCTAGCCGCTTGCTCTTGGGTTGGGTCGCGGCTAGCCGGCTGCTCTTCATTTTTCTGCACCTTTTGCTTTGTTTTTGCTGTTCGGCTAAACTTTAATCAACTCCAAGACCATTTTGTGAACCCGAAAAATGTCAAAGGCCATTTTTAATGCATGAAACATGATAATAGACATTCAAAAGCTCATAAATACTAACATATAACACATTTATCATGCATATACATTACACAATTACTAAACATGATAGAAAATTCACGCATATAAGTTATTTTTCATGCTTATAGAACACATAATCATCAAGAGTAAAAGTTCAATCAATTTTAATAGTCTCAATATCATGAATAAAGATATTAATGTGAAAATCTCATCATCCTAGTTCATGCCAAATTTTTAAAAATTGTTCTTCACAAAGAGGTTTTGTAAAAATATTAGCAAGTTGTTTTTCTGTATAAATAAATTCTAATGCAATATCTCTTTTTTGAACATGATCTCTTAAGAAATGATGTCTAATATCTATATGCTTGGTTCGAGAATGTTGAATGGGATTCTTTAATAGGTTTATGGCACTAATGTTATCATACATGTTAGGAATTTGATCAAGGCTAATGCCATAGTCTCTAAGGGTTTGTTTCATCCAAAGGACTTTTGCACAACAACTACCGACGGCAATATATTCAGCCTCGGTGGTTGAGAGTGCAACTGAGTTTTGCTTTTTACTAAACCAAGAGATGAGTGAATGATTGAAAAAATGACAAGTTCCACTAGTACTCTTCTTATCAACCTTATAACCAGCAAAGTCGATATCTGAATAACAAGTTAAATCTATATGAGTCCCTCTAAGATACCAAAGGCCAAATCTATAGTTCCACTCAAATATCGAAAAATTCTTTTGACAGCAAGCAAATGGAATTCCTTAGGACATGATTGAAATCTTGGACACAAACATACACTAAACATGACATCGGGTCTACAGTAGTTAAGTAAAGTAAAAATCTGATCATACCTCGATATGTTTTGACATCAACATCTTTACCTTCTTCATCTTTGTCAAGCTTAATTGTTGAGCTCATTGGAGTACTTTTGACCTTTCCATCTTCAAGTTGGAATCTTTTGATTCAATCTCTTAAATATTTGGCTTTATTGATGAAAATTCTTTCTTCGTTTTGTTTTATTTGTAATCCAAGGAAGTACTTGAATTCTCCCATCATGCTCATCTTAAATTTTTTACTTATACAATATGAAAATTCATCACACAAATATTCATCAGTAAAAAAAAAATAATATCATCAACATAAATTTGAACAACAATTATATCTTGATTCTTATGCTTAATGAATAGTGTATTATTTGCTCTTCCTATTGAAAAACTATTTTCCAAAAGAAATTTACTAAGCCTATCATACCAAGCTCTAGGTGCTTGTTTTAATCCATATAAAGCTTTTGACAACTTATAAACATGATTTGGAAATTTTTCATTTTTAAAACTATAAGGTTGTTTCACATAAACTTCTTCTATGATGTAACCATTTAAAAATGTACTTTTGACATTCATTTGATACAAAATAAAGTACTTATGACATACAAATGCTAAGAGCATCCTAATGGATTCTAATCTAGCTATAGGTGCAAAAGTTTCATCAAAATCAATTCTTTTTTCTTAGTTATAACCTTGAGGTACTAATCTAGCTTTATTCTTTACAAGTACACTATATTCATCCATCGTATTTCGAAATGCCCATTTAGTACTTATGACATATTGATGTTCCGGTTTAGGAACTAATTTCCACACATTCTTCCTCTCAAATTTATTTAACTCTTCTTGCATTGCCAAAATTTAAGATTCATCATTTTCTGCATCTGCAAAGGATTTTGGTTCAATTTGAGATATAAATGTACTATGAGCATATGTGTTCCTAAGTGATGATCTAATAATTACACCTCGTGAGGGATCACCTAAAATTAAGTCTTTAGCAATGAAGTACCCAGTTCATTGTTTAAGCCATTATTCATTGAATGCTTTGAGCTCAATTTCACTTTATTCACTTAAATAAAATTTACTTTTAAAAAACTAGTGAAATTGTGAAATATAATAACATATGTTTGTTATCATCAAAATTAAAATTTGTATAGCCCTCTAGGCTAACACCTACCACTTTGACAAGAACAGTAGGCAAGACAAAATCCTAAGTTTGATTAGTTTAAAAGGCTTGAAACTCTTCTTGCATTGTTTTAAATCATATTGGATCAGTTAGTGCTTGAAAATCAAAGGTTTGTTCTGATGGTTGAGCAAGCAAGGCTGACAAGTAAGATTTTGGCTTATAAATGCCTACTTTAGACCTAGTGATCACAAGATGACCAATCGTTAGAGTTGGAGGTAACACATAGGGTGCTAAATTATGTTGATTTTATAGAGTTGAATAATGTGAATTGGTAAAAACTTATTATAAGGAAAGAGAGTAGTAGAATAATGTGAATTGGTAGAAACTGATTGTAAGGAGAGAGAGTAGTAGAATAATGTGAATTGGTAGAAACTGTGAATTAGTCATTTGGTCTAGAGATGGTTGAAGGAGTTGCTACTAAGGAAACATAGAGTCAAACAAAAGAAGACATAAAAGAAGAAGAAGACTGAAGAGCTTACTCACAAGTAAAAATTAATGGACAACTTTCTATAATTGAAGAGAAGTCTAAACTAGGAATATGAAAAAAAGAAAACTCATCAAAGATTACGTGATTTGAAACATAAACTTTCCCTGAAGAATGAAGACCTTACACCCTCTATAATGAAAACTATAACCAATGAAAACACATCTCTTAGAAGCCCCTAAGAGTGTAGTCGGGTTGGTTGACAGTATAGTTGTCGCCTTTACAAGTCCCGGGTTCGATCCTTGGGGGTGATAAGGGGGGTTAAAATTGTATTTGAGTTTGCCCACCCCCCCTTACCTTTTAAAAAAAATGTTGTATGGTCTAATAGAAAAATAACAAGCACAACCAAAAGTACTGAGTATTGAATAGTCAGGTTTTTGGTTGAATAACCTTTAAAAATGAGAAATGTTATTCAGGACTAGAGTGGGAAGTTTATTTATTAAGAAGACGACAGTATAAAATGTATTCCATCAAAACTTTAAGGGTAGATGTTCCTGTGCTAGTAAAGTTAAACCAATGTCAAATAAATATTTATGTTTTTTTTTTTATTTTCTATATGAATGTAAGGACAAGGTGTCAGAAATGGATGCCTACTGTAGTGAATAAGGATGAAAAATTTTTGAATTCCCTTCTCAATTTTGTTTGAATTGTTTGATTTTAAATTGTAAATATTTTTCAATAAAGTGTTTAAATGCAGAAAACACTTCAAGAGCATCAGACTTGGTAGTTAATGAAAAAATCCAAGTAAATCTATTATAGTATCTAAGATGGACAAATAGTAAGTATAAATTTGTGTCGAAAAAATGTGAGAGGGTTCCCAAAGGTTTATATAGATTAGTTGTAAAGGTATTGCTGTTTTGGCTTTAACTAAGTCAAAATGTAACATATGATGTTTGCTAAATTGGCATGCACTATAGAAATGCAAATTATTAGCTTTATTGAAACCATTGAGGTCATTACGTGCTTTAGGTACATTTTAAAAGTATACACTGCCATATGTCCTAATCATCTATGCAGAAGATTAACATCAATTGACTGCACTATAAAAACAAACAAACATCATTTTTTTCTGACTAAATGAATTGATATCAGCTGATTCTTTGAAAGAAAAGATAAAACAATAAGCAAAGAATTACTCAAGCTTGTGTGGATGAGCATGACTGAGGAAAGCTGAACTTGGTGCAACAAACTGAGACAAAGTACTTTTGACTCTATACAAACCACCTTTAGCAACTTCCTTAAGCAAAGTGATCCCCATGCTCCTCACCCTAATAAAGCACATATTGCCAACAAATATAATAATCACATGATTATCAATCAAAACTTTTGAGATACTAAGCAAGTTTTTCATGATATGTGGTACATGTAAAGCATGATTAAGATGTAAAGGCTTAAAAGCAGTAGTGTCAAGAAGAGTTGATCCAATATGTTTAATAAGCAATACAGTTCCACTACCAACAAATAGCTTTTCATCACTAGTATAAGCTTTAAAATTAAAAAGCTTACCTAAATCATTGGTGATATGATTTGTAGCTCTACTGTCAATGTATTAGGAAGGATCTTTAACAAGTTTAGGGGATAGAGTTGAAGTTAAAAGCATTAAAACATTAAGATCATTCCCTATACCAAATGTAGAAGAAGATGAACTAGGAACAAAAGGGTAATGTGTAGAAGCAATGCCAAAAATTTGATCAAAATACGTTATATTTCTTTGAAGACTTGGCGAATAAGAAATTTCAAAATTTGTCCAGAACCTTTACCAGCACCAATTAAAAACCTTCTTTTACTATATTGGCCTTGACTAGTCTGAAGCCACTAGTAAAATTACCTCTACTATATTTCCTCTGAGGGACAAAAGATGATTTACACCTGTTCATGCATCTATTAGCTCTACTGTCAATGTATTAGGAAGGATCTTTAACAAGTTTAGGGGATAAAGTTGAAGTTAAAAGCATTAAAACATTAAGATCATTCCCTATACCAAATGTAGAAGAAGATGAACTAGGAACAAAAGGGTAATGTGTAGAAGCAATGCCAAAAATTTGATCAAAATACGTTATATTTCTTTGAAGACTTGGCGAATAAGAAATTTCAAAATTTGTCCAGAACCTCTACCAGCACCAATTAAAAACCTTCTTTTACTATATTGGCCTTGACTAGTCTGAAGCCACTATTAAAATTACCTCTACTATATTTCCTCTGAGGGACAAAAGATGATTTACACCTGTTCATGCATCTATTAGCTTTATGTCCAAGAATAAAGCATCTTTGACAAATAATGTTAGCAGAGTTACCACCACTATAAAATCTTCCATTTAAAAACACCATATCTTGAACTATTTTGTGCTCCAAAATTACTTCCAACATTCCTTCGAAAACTACCATTACTCTTTCTAGAGTATGAGTTTTTTTATGCAATATTTGCAGTCATTATGCACAACATCACTAACAATTTTTCCTCTCTTTTATTTAATTCTATTTTCATGACTCAAGAGTAAAGAGTACAATTCATCTAATGTAATTTTTTCTCTTCAAACTAAAATAACAATTACTAAAGAGTCATAATATGAAGAATCAAGTTTAGTCAACACATGCATAACAAAATCATTCAACTCAACAAGCTTTCCAGCTAAAGCTAATGTATCTGCTATACATTTGATTTTAATAAAATAATTAACCATATTCAGAGATCCTTTTTTAGAAGTTTGCATTTGAATTCGAGCTTGAGATTGAGAGATAAACATACTGATAAGTGATTACCAAAACTGTTTTAAGGTTGCACAATCAATCATAGTTGAAAGTAGATTATGCTGAATAGCTCAAAAAGAGTTTGTTAACATTCATCTAAGCTATCAATTCTAGATTTATAGATCTAGATCTAATACCAGCTGAAGTTCCAACTCCATTGTTGCTTTCAGAAAGAAGAAATTGCTCTGGACACTCATGATCTCTATTAATAAATCCTTCTAAGCCATTGCCTTTAATTAATGCCAAACTTGTGCACACCACAGAACAAAGTTGGTTCGATCAAGCTTAACAGGAGTACCAAAGTTATAAGAAGGATTGTTTTGAATAATTGCTCGCTATTGAAGGCTTTGATACCATGTTAGAATATTGGATAATGTTTGGCAACCAAGAAAGTACTAGAAAACGAGAATATTTTGAAGAAACTTGTAGATGATTCTAATTAACTAACTAAAATGAAAGCATATAACATATTTATAGTGCTAAATTCTACATGCTTCTAATTTTGTTATGCATGCTTCTTATTCTCGTATGCTCACGTGAACTTTGCTTAATACAAGCTAAACCAAGTAACTAATTCTATAAATCAACTTAAGAGCTAATTTGCTGCTGGCTACATGGTATGCTCTGCATTCAAGTAATATCTGATTCACTTACATACAATCAAGTCAAAAGGGTACTTAGAAAATCCAATGTTGTAATAGCTATATGGTGACATACAGTCCTAGAAGTGAACATATTCGTCGATGTAGTTTTCAAACCATTTTACACCATTGATTTTAAACCATATTAGGAGCCACAATGTAAATTGGTGGAAAACAAGTACGTGGCAGTTAATTTTCCATTTAAGGCTTTTAAAGAAGTAGAGAATACGGGGCCATTTGACAAGTATTTTATAGAGAAAATGATGAATTTGGAGAGTTATTTGAAATGGATTTGGATCCACGTTAAGTTAAGTTGAGGTTAACTCTTTATAATCTTCTACTACATGTGCATATATAACAATATATAGTTAAGATTTAATTAGTTTTATATTTTTATCCAATAGCTACTAATTATTTTTTATAAAAAATTAGTAAAAAAAACTCAACTCAACAATGAATTTAAATCCATTTTGTGTATTTAAGGGTAGGGTTTAGGTAAGGATAAGGGTGTTGAGCTTTTTCACTGAAACTTGGATGGAGAATTTTAAACATGCTTGGAATAAAGACGGGCAAAGCCAAAAAATCATCCGATTTCAATTTTATTTGAGGATTGATAAACAAGGAAATAATAATATTTATTTTGGTAAGATGATGGAGTGTTGTAAAATGGAATAAAGAATGAAGGGTCAAGAATAGATGACATGGGTTATTAATTTTATCAATATTTTTCATTCTCTTCTCTTTAATGTGTAATTCTATTTTTTATTTTATTTCCAATTTTCTTTTTTCTCTCTCCTATAAATCTATAAGTAGAATAATTAAATCCATTAAAACTAATTTACTTACATAATTGTAAAGTGACATGTACTTGAAAAACTTTCGTTTATAGAGGATCTGACTATGGTGCCGTGTGACATTGTACCCCCAATTTTGTCTTTTGTGAGTTAATCACTGACATACTATAGTTAGATCTTTGCTTTCTCTTTTATTTACATTTTTTACTCCAATATAATGAAAAATTACAGTTAGATCCTTATTCATTTTCAAAGTTCAAACTCATTTTCATCTAAAATTTTATATTCCTAAACTGCCCGCATATAAATTTACTAATGAACCATTATCTTCTTGATCAAATTTATCATTTTCTCTGTTAAAATTTTTGACAAATTTTAAATTTTCTATTTGATGAAAGATAACACTAACAAATCCAATTTTGTCCACAATATATATATATATATATATATATATATATTGTAATGAAAGCCACTTTTAAGCTTTTACAAAATTAATTGTGATGTATCTATTGTGATGTCTTTCATCAAATTGTGTGTTGTCTTTTGCCTTTCATCCCTACTTTTTAAATAATAGTTCAAAACAACCTTGCATTAATTTATGGTTAGTTTATTATGTAATTCATTGAGGAAAAAATAAAAATTTTCAATTAAGGATATACAAACTATTTTAAAATAAAACTCTTAAACACAATTAAATAACATCTGATTTTCTATATAAATTTAAAATTTAAGAATAACTTAATGAATAAACAATAATAAAACTAACTAATATGTAAAATATATACTTAGGAAAAAATAAAGAAATGTATATTTCGCAGGCACTAGAGGAAATTATATATATATTTTAGTATTATTTTTGTTTGATTAAGTTATCCTTAAATTTTAAATTTATGTAAAAATTCAAATGCTATTTAATTGTATTTGAGAGTTTTATATTAAAATAGTTTGTATATCTTTAATTCAAAAATTCTATTTTACCCTCAATGAATTACATAGTAAACTTCAAATTTTGAGATACTGTTAAAAAATAAAGACGAAATGGGTTATTGTTTAAATAGCAATGATGAAATTGGTTATTACGTCAAATCTGAGGGTGAAACGGGTTTTTTTCCCTAAGTAAAATAAAAAAAAAATTACATTCAGAAGAGGATATAGACTAAAACCTCCACGCCAAAAACTAACACAACAAAAAAACAAGAGAAATAGCAAAAGCAACCACATAGAGAGAGAGAGAACAAACTAAGGCATAGCCTAATAAAAGAAATTATAAGCAAGCGAGCTAATGCCTAGAGCGCCGCTTATGATCCTTGCGTCCATTGATGAATGTGAGTCTTTCTTTGAACCAGAGGCATGCAAGCCAACAATAATGAAATTAAGGCTAAGGTCAAGCCCTCCGGTATCCTCAAGCTCAAACAAGAAATAAGCATCAACTACAGTAGTCCCATCAAAACGAAGATTCTCATCAGATTGAAAAGGAATCTCTGTATAATGGGAATTAAAACCACAATCACAGAGTGAATATTATCAACTGTAGATCCAAAAAAAGTAGAGCCCGTGGATGCCTTCTGAACCTCCGGACCTTCTAAAATCATATCACACCATCGCCAGTCATATCAACAAGGCTCTGTAGAGAGGAATCCCTAGGATCTCAGGGTTCAACAGCTAGATCAAATTGAGAAGAAATAGAAATATCATCAGCAAAAATATCATTAGTACTATCAACATAAACTCGGCCAACTAAATCCACATCATCGACTTGAACATTAGAAGCTGGGGTGCTAGCATCCGGAGATGCACCAGCAGTACCAGTGGACCTTCGAGGTTGAACCATCCCACAAGAAATAGGCTGCTCAACCAAACCGAAAGATTGGCCTCCCAGACCAATTATCTGCAACAACATGGGGAACCTAATGCTGAACATCTACATCAGACATGGGTTTCTTGCCTTCATCTCGAGAATCTTGACCCTAAAGCACACCAATAGGCTGTTGAGGCTTACGAAACCTAGGATTAGCTACGTAACAACCGTTTGCAGAATGACCAAGGCGTTTATAGGAAGCACAATAGGCAGGAACTCGCTCAAAAACAACATCCTACCAAAATCCGAAGTCACCCTCACCAATCCAAAGGCCAGCAATAAAGGCTGCGAAACATTATACTCTATCAAAACCCTTGCAACAAAAGGCTGATTAACAAAGATAGTTGCATTGTCAACACGCAAAGGTTTCCCAATAAAGGTAGCTACAGAATATAAAGCTTCTTTGCAATAAATAAAATGAATAGGTAAATTCGGCAAAGAAACCCACGCAAGAACCACAGGGAGTCCTCAAAACACCGAAAAGCCATGGACCATTTAAAAATCTTCGTAGCCCTACCACTGACATACCATGTTTACCTATCCTAAATTCGGGAGTAATCTTCCTCCAAATGAAGCCTAATCAAAACATGGCGATTATCAAGCAAGCAGAACTGGGTACTTCCTTTTAAACCCAAGGAAACAAAAAACTTTCTAATCACATCTATTGGGGGGCGGCCAAAAAAAAGAAAAAGAAAACTTACCCACATGAGACATCTTAAACGGTTCATCCACGTTTGGAAAACTTCAGCAGCAGTAAAATGAATAGCAGGCTCACTTCGATAAAGGGTACCTATTTTCATATATAAAAAAGATGAACCTACAACAACATCATCAAAGAATTTAGAGGGTCTAGAAGCAGCATTAGGATCAGGGATAGATACAGGATTGACTACAGAAGCATATGATGGCTGGGAGGTCTTACTGGGATTACGTTGAGAGACGTTACATGCATGGTGTTGCATGGAGACATTAGGCTGGTTCTGTGTAACTTGGGTGGAGAGGGGATAACAAGGGTTCGGTGTTGTGTTGGAAAGCAAAGGGTGTGGTTGTTTGTGCAAAGGTGGCTGATAGGAGGGGCCTGGCAGTGTTATATAGCCATTGGTAGCGGCTAACAGGGTTGCAGCATAGGGTTGGTTAGAGACATGAGAGTGGTGGCTAGGGTTTTAAGAGATCACGGCTTGGTGGTATTGGTGAGCATCTGACGGCCCACTAATGATGTAAGGGGGTTCCAACGACTGAGAAATGCTGTCCAAGGTTACTGGTACGGTGGCGGCGGCTGTTGAAATGGGAACACGCAAACTAGAGATTAAGGTCGTGCTTGATCTGGTGGCTTCTGATGTCGGTAACGCTTGGGGATGGTCGGGGTGGGGAGTCACTGAGAGTTGTAGCCGCGGCTGGATGGCATCACCGATGGCTAGAAATCTAGCGGCGGCGTCAGATGCGTTTTGAGTAAAAAGCTGCGAGCTAGGGTTAAGGTTTTGCGGTTGTTGGGAGGTTAAAAAAGACGGGACAGCATGGGGTTGTGTTGAGGAGATGATCTGGGGGTCATCACTGACGGTAGCAAGTGTGGTGTCGGTGACGAGCGGGATTTGAGATCTTGGTCGCGGGTTGGCTTCCATTTTGGGCGTGAAGGCGGCTATGATGGTGGCTGCCGGTCAGGGGGAAGGTTGCTGGCGTGTGAGGTAGGTGCCGGTGGTGGAAAAGCATTACCACTGGCGACCAGAGCATCCATGGGCAGCTGGCCAAGGTTAGGTCAATAGCGAACTAGTTAAGAGCATACGTAAAGCCAAACTTTCTCCTCTCTTTTATTCCCCCCCAACTTTTCTTCATTTTCTCACTTCCCAGACACTCATTATAAAATAAATTTTTATATTTTATTATTCTAAAGAATTATATTTTTGCACATGAAATAACTTTACTTTTTAGTAGTCATTTCATATAATCATTGTAGGTAAAAAAAATATATATATACATATTTGCAGTCACCACCAGATTTATTGTCATGCTTACAAATAAATTACTAAAACTTTCTACTTCAACCACCGAATCTTTTAGTAGCCTCCAAGCATGAAAAATTTAAAACCATAATTTTTTGGTGCAATTACATTTGCATATGTCACATGCAAATCCCATGTGACATATGATATGATTAGAACCAAAAACAAAAGTACATTTTTGGGTGATTAATCTTTTTGGACCCTTAAATTTGATAAGGGTATTATTAAATTTGATATGATCAAAATGGTCAATGGTTACATAAATTTAAAAAAAAAAATCTAACGGATGAGGATGGATTAATCACTTTTCAAAGTATTGAGTGTTGAGTAGTAAATGTCAATTTATTTGTTGTGTAATCAAATTTATCCCATAATAAATTTTGATTATTACATAATACATAGATGGACTCACAATATATTAAGTACACTAAATCATTGAAATTTTGCTAGTAAATCCATCACCTATTGCAGCAAATTGAGTCATCAAGTCATTTGAGAACATGCATAATACATTTGCCTTTACTCTCCATGAAAATTGGGGTGGTCAAACTGTAGCTTGCTGTCTACTATTATAACTTTTGCACCTTTGGCTTGCAAAATCATAATAAAATATCAATTTTCCAAGTAAATTAGGTTAACCACCAATCATTTTCCCTTTGTGGAGATGAATTCTTTTATCGCATTCTAAATCTAATCTCCAATACCAAACCAAAATAAAAATATTAAAGAAAACAAATAACAAATATATCAGTAATGATAAGAATGACACCCTGTCTACAAATTGACAAGTGTAAGTAGTTATGATTTTTTAATCTGTTTCATTGATTAAATTTAATTAAAGTGAAAATACTATAATATGTGACAAAAAGACATTAAGTTAACAAGCACTATAGCACTTACGGTGCCCAGATTCAACAATGATTCATTGCATCCAAAGTCGTAAAGTTTATTTTGGCAAGCAGCTCACACTTTTCAACATATATATGTGCACCAATTCAAGTAAGCAGGAGAAACATATGAGTGAAACTTGCATGTGACCTTAATGAAGCAAGTGGCTGGCTGCTTTTAATTTAATAAGCCACCCGTGGCTGTATTTTGTGGCTTAAGCTAGCAGTTTGTCCATCATATTCTAGATTTACAGTTTTTGGCAGGAATTTTACTGAATAGGTCTAAGTAACAACATCAAGCCACCTGCTATACTTCAATCGAATAAACATAAACACCTTACATCAACATTCCTTTGTTTTGCATTGTCGAAAGAAAATCTGTGGAAATTATAAATTCAGCAATAAAAAAATAATAGTCATTGGCTAACACATATGAAGTCCTTTTGTCCTGCAGAGGTAGGCATATTTTTAAAACACAGACTAGCAACTCTTTGCCTTCAACATGTAGAAAAAATATTAACATTCTAACAAAAGCAATTAAAAGTTTTTTCTTGGAGAAAAACTTCTAAGTCACTTGAATAATTCTGCCATAATTACACAGCCTAAATCATATAAAAAAACACAATATGGTCAAATGAACTAGAAAATCATATGAAAAACACAAGGGATAACTTTAATTTGGCCAAGCTATATGACTCAAACTCTCAATTTAGAGCTTCAGAATAATTGGCTTCCTGTTGTTCTTTATTTTCTCCAATTTATTTCCACATTAGTATAAGATGACTCTAAAAATTTCATTTACTAGAAAATCATTCATTCTGATCTCATGCAGCATCAACCTATAACTTAGAAATTAGGTAGGTCTACACAAATATTCACTTCAATAATTGACAGAAAATTATTTATTGCTTCAAAGAGCAAAAGCAGAAACTTTTGTGATCTATAAGCATCTACGGAAAGGGCAAAGCAACTTTTCTAAATTTTGTTCAACTAAACAAGCTACAAAATTTATGATCTATAACCTCACAGACAAGCAAGTTTGTCATAAATAAAGGATAACTGTATATATATAAACAAGTAATTAATTAATCGAGAGACATACTGAAATAGTGCATAATATCCAAAGTTATTACATAACCAAGCTTGAGTATAGGTTAGCTCATGGAAAACCAAAGTTAGAATATTATATTAAGAATTTAAAGCAGTTCAATCGAAACTTGTGTAATCAATTCGAGCTGAAAAACATCATCTTCTCAAGACAGCAATCAAGATGTGCCAAAAGAACAAAATCAAAACCAAAATTGAACTTGAAAATTCATAGACTATGTCATCTTGATAAAAATAAAATAAGCAAATAAGGAAATCAACCTCTTAGTCATAGAACATAAATAATAACCTCACGGCGGTTGCATTTAACTTCCTCGCAGTTGATTGAAATGCCTGCATTAATACACATTGTTTGATTGTGTTTAAAACAAACAAGGAGCATTACAGAGTAAAAATAAAATAAAGTTGCCAACCTTAAAGGACCTTCACTTTCAAACTGACCACATTGAGGTTTTATTAGAAATATGAATAAAATTGCTAGAAAATTATCAACTAAAGTGGCAAAGAAGCATCTAAATTTCTTGCTTCTAACAAGACAACCAGAACCTTTTAGGTCTGTGAACAAAAACACATGAATTTTAAATTAAGTACTACAGCTTAATCCAAAATAAATTGATATAAAGAAAAAAAAAATAGAATTATATTGATATACTTACCGTTTAGAGAGAATTAGTTACAAAAGAACCTTAACCATGTGCAATAACTTTAACTTTCTTCAAGCAACTCCTCTTCATATCTTAATCAACTTCTGTGTTTGATTGCCTTCAAAGTTGAGCTTTAACTAAAATTCTAAGTGTTTTAATCAAATATTTGAGAAAACACCCAAGGAAAATGCCCAAATCCAGACAACATATAACACAATTTTATAATAATACACTAAAACCCAAATTTTAGGACTGACACTAAATTCAACGAGCAAAAACAGAGAAATTAGGAGGACAATACTTTCATTTAAGAAAGAATTATGAAACTGCAAGGAATTAGAAGTTCAAAGATAGAAAGTTATAGAAGATTTACAAAAATTAAGAGAAAATTAGAATTTCTAATAAGTTTCATGTTGATTATAGAAGGAATTGAAAGGAAAATTGAAAAGAAAATAGCCAAAGCACTTTCACTTACCTCTTCGAAATCACATGGTTCCACGAGCTAAGTGAAGGAGTTGGGTCAAAGAGATCAATTTGAGATAATTTGTTTGTGAAGGACTAAAAAAAGAAAAAAAAAATGAGTCTAGAAGATTGAATTACAAACAGCCATTCATGCACCATTCGCATCTATAACCTTGCCTTGTGCGGCTGAGGATGGTGACTGAAGTCGGAGGCAGCGACGACAGAGATGACAACAGCTAGAACGAGGAAGCAAATCAAGAACGGCTAGAAGCTATAGCATCGAAACACTTGAACCAAAGTGACAGCGGCAGTAGCACGGGTGGGGGTGGGGGTGTGCGTGAGAGCAGTTTAGCAGCACTGTGTGTGAGTGAATGTATCGTTCCCTCTTATTCACGATAGAGATTACAGAAGAAGAAGTCAAGAAGGAGAAGGGAAAGAGAAGGGGAATTAGGGATTGCGTTCAGGTTTTTTGCGTTTGATATTTTTTCTTTCATATATTTTTTCAATTTTTTAAATATTTTTACAAGTTAATTCTATAGGTTTTACGTATGTATATATGTATATGGCATTTTTTTTAGTATTATTTTTTTTTTTAAATTCTCTTTAAATTTTAAATTTATGTAAAAAATAGATGTTAATTAATTATTTTTTGACATTTTTATTTCAAAATAATTTACTTTTATTTAATTAAAAATACTATTTTGTCCTTAAAAAATTATACAGTAAACAAAATATAAATTCACATAAGGGTATTTTTTATTATTGTTTAAAAAATAAAGATAAAATACGTTATTGTTTAGAGAGTAAAGATAAAATGAGTTATTGCATTGAACCGATAAAAAAAAAACATGTTTCCATATTAAAGAGAAGAGAGGAGAAAGATATATTATTAATAAGAGGAATACTAATAAAACTAATAGGTTATTATTTAAAAAATAAAAATGAAATGGGCTATATTGCATTGAACCCTATGAATCAAAGAGAAGGGAAGAGAAAGATAGAGTATTAATGAGAGGAATACTAATAAAACTAATAAACCATGTCATCTAGTCTTGACCTTTCATTTTTTTTTCTTATCCTTATATTTATAATTTGTTCATCATTATCGTCTAGTTGTATAGAGAAAAAAAAATTATAGATTTTTCAATATTTGATCAAAAAGAAAGATAAATATTTTAATAAGTACCCTACTTCGACCTATGTAAATTTTTTAGTCTCTTCTATTTAAGATAAAACTTTTGATCTTGGTTGAGTGTCCAAGAGATTCTCACACTTGCTTGTCTATTATCTCATATGTTGATTTAAGTGAAATCTTGAATTCCTTTACCAAGCTTTCTTTACTCATTTGTGAAGTAGTTATCTAAATTTTATTGTACTCACAAGCAAATGAATCTATTGTGATATAAATTAATTTTGACGAATAATGATTCCACAATAAGGTAAAATTAATTATGTGTAAGCTTCATTTTTCAAGTTTATCGGTAAATTGGTTAGATGTGATTTATGAGTACTATTGAGATTTAAATTAAAAGATGGTGAGAATAAATTAAAAATAAAATAATTCAAATGAAAAGATCAAGAAACTCATTATATTATACGAACAAATAAAGAGTTTTTTTGTTATAAATGAAATAAAATGATTCTTGCTTGCATGGTTAATAAATACTATCAAGTAATCATAAAAGTTATTAACATTTAACAAGCCGATGAGTCACTGATGAATGTTCAAATAAGCCCAAAAAGTAAATATATTTAGTGTCTCTAGAGTTACAAGATCTCCTAACAAGAAAATAAAAACGTCATTATATTTTAGTATTTCAATTATTCTTTCTTGCATATCTAAGACAACTAAATTTTCTCTAATTGGTGGCTGGGCAGATATCTTAAAGGTTTTCAAGCTTTTGGGATGATGAATAGCACTTGGCTTTCTTTAGTAAAAACAGCTTTTAAGACCAGTTTTGATAATCCTCAGTCATCTCCTCTATATATCAGGTGTAATTTTCTTTCAACTATGACACGACCAACATCTATAGCTATGATGACGAGTTATTTATATTTGTCATAGTGAAATCTAGAAAGCACACAAATATTTTTTAGTTGTCTACTCAAAGTTACTGCCATTCATTAGAACAATTCTCAAAACTATTTGTGAGTGATTTAAGAAAGAAGCTCATATTTAAAGAACTCGGTGACATACATAATGATATACAATTGTATAAGGGGTAGTAAATTTGTCAAATGATGCTTAAAGTCAAGGCTCAATTGTCAAAAGCAAACAGTAAAAAGAAATAAACGATTAAATATAAAATCACATTATTAAAAGTAACAATGCAAACGATAAAAGAGTAGTAAAATAAAAGAATATTTACTAGTAGTTGTGATTATGATTCACATCTTCCTTGGGTTTTACATCTTAAAATGGTTTGAACACCTTCTATAGGTCGACGATAGGTTTCCCATCTAGTTTTCTTATAGGCTGACAAATAAAGTCATGCATAGTCAAATTCTTGAGACTGCATCGCATATTTGGAAAATTACTCTCTATACATATCCATCGGGATGCATTTTAAAAGTCGAAAGGATTTCATCTAATAACTCTTTACTTAAGCCATTTATAATGAATTAAATCTTGTTTTTCTTGTTATTAGACATCATTCCCAAAGATTTACACAAACGTCTTTTGCATTTCATTTGGGCACAATTACGACAATAAACTTGGAGCTATTGGCAGGTAACTCCACTACTAATCGTGCTTTAGCTTCAATTAACCAACTAATATCAACAAGGATGTATTTCTCATAAGCAATCGCAAGTGCTCGTACCAAGTTTTGTAGATTGTGAGAATTACATTTTTAGGGAGATAGGAAAATTACTTGTAACGCTTTGCAAGGATTGCACTACTATTCATACATTGGTTGAAGTTTATCAATTATTGTAAGAAGCTAATGGAATCGACTTTAATCGTGAGGGAGTATCGTTATCCACCATTTAACCGAGGTAACAAATGATTACACTCCAAATAAAAGAATCATTTTAGCAAAAACAGAATACACATGAAGCAAACAATAGAATAAAAACATACAATATAAAAAGTGGGATGTTAACTCACAATCGTCTTTTTATTGATTTT
This sequence comes from Luvunga scandens, assembly GCA_030449905.1. NCBI lineage: Eukaryota > Viridiplantae > Streptophyta > Magnoliopsida > Sapindales > Rutaceae > Luvunga > Luvunga scandens. The sequence continues at coordinate 339,036 of JASUUG010001097.1, read as the reverse complement.
ATCTCAAGTTCTAATTAGATTTCATAGATACAAATTTCTATTTCCCTTAGTTGTTTTTCTACCTCTTTAAAATGGGATACTAATATGGTTGTAGATCCCATGTAGGATGTAATCTTTAAAATTGGAGTAAGCCTCCTAGATAACACTTCACACATAGAAGTTCATTAAGGTGGTTAAAGAGGATCTGACTCATTGAAGTACTCATGACGTATAGTATAAGGGATGAGAGAAAGTACAATTATTAAACAAACACACTTTAGTAGGAAACATATAATTTCAAGATTTGGTGGGTCGTTCAAAATTGTTTTGATGTTTTCTTCTAGATATAGCTTTACCCTTAACCATTAATTTTAAAAGTGACTCCATTCATTGGATCATTAATTTCAATGGCCACATGTAAAAAAATCATGTGAACAATATATGGACCAGACTATTAAGAGCAGAACTTACTTAGGAATAAATGCAGACGAAAATCAAATAAAAGCACTTTTTAACATAGTGTAAAAGATTTTCTTATAATGTATTTGTTATGAAAAGTTTTTATCTGGTTCTTATAATTCTGAGCATTTTCATCATTGCAAATCTCTTTAAGTTCTGTCGGTTGTAATCTCCTTTTAGAACACAAATGGGGTAAATGATACCTATGCTCTTTTGTTTATTGTCAAGGGAGAATGAGATGATTTTTAATAATGTGTTTTCTTCTGCCAAGAATGCATACTCCAAAGTATTGGGTAACAGTTTGAGTTCAAGATTCAATGATGATTTTAATAAAAGGATGAGATTTTTCCCATATAGTGCTAGTTACTATATCTTTGACTTCCATTTATTTACATCCATGAATGGTAACAAATCTAGTAAAGCATTGATCTTATCAATTGACCTGTCACTATCAAAATCCAATCTAAAATAATTTACACATTTTCGTAAAGATTCATCACTAAGGTTAAAAGAAAAAGTACGATCAACTAATTTTTCAATTAAATCAACATTAATAATTCTATCATCACTATTTTCAGGTTGTTTCACAATGTTAAAGACATTTAACTCCATAGTCATGTTGCCAAAGGACAGTTGCATATTTTTAGTCCAACATTGAATGTGAGCATCAGCAGCTTTCAAGAAAGATTGAGCTAGAATAATTAGGATGTCCTTCTTTGAATCCTGTACTAGTTGAGTGTCAATCATAATAAAATCAATAGTGAAATAAAACTTGTCCACCTGAAAAAGCATGTCTTCCATAATACAGTAAGGTATTGTCATAGATTGATCTACTAGCTACAACACAACTAGAGTTCGGTGTAATTCTCTCAATCTAAGTTTCACAAACACTTAGTAAGGCAAAATATTCACACCAGCTCTTAAGTCCAACAAAACATTCTCAATTATGTGATTCCCAATACTACATGAGATAATGGAGGAGTCTAAGTCTTTGAATTTTAGATGAATTTTTTATTAGATTATTGAACTAATGTTCTCTCTCAAAAGGCTTTCTTTTGAACGTGAATGCTTCTATTTTTCATATAAAGGTCTTTAAGAAACTTGAAATAAGAAGACAATGTTAACACTTACTTGTTTAAAGATTTTCATAATCTCACCTGTGGAATTTCCCTTCTTTGCTAAAGTAAATTTGGAGATGTATTCTCGTGGGCTATTTTTTTCCTTCTCCTTTAATGACGAGTCTTTAAAGTTTAAGAGCTCAACTTTAATTTTCTTTTTCACCTACATCTCCACTTTATTATTGATTTCTTTGTCTTTTTCATAAGGTCATAAAGGGTTTGATCTTTTCATGCTATTGGGGTGAACTGATGCTCACTTCATATACTTCTTTAAGATTGAGTACTAGGTGGCTTGAGAATTTCTCTTTCTCAATGGTTATTACCAAAGTTTGAATTAAAGAAACAAGTTGGCCCTCCATCTTTTAAAGGTTTAAAGTCAATTGGGCTTATGAATTAATACCAGCTCTCATCTCATTCTGCAGCTCATCAACGGTGCAATTTTGTTGTTCCAACACTGAGTTGGTCAAATTTTTAAAATTTTGGAATGCCTCTTCCTATGGTTTGACTTATGAATAGTTCTGATTGTGATTGTATTGTCTAAATGGTGGTTGAGAGATTTAAGAAGCTTGACAAACTAGTTGCATTAGTGGAGCTAAAGATGTTATTCTGTTCTGTTGAAAGCCTTGAGACCATGAAAGGTTATGATAATCTCTCCATCTAGGATTATAAGTATTGGAGTAAGAGTTATAGTTTGGTTGCTTTCTCATCACATTATGACATTGCCTTGATCTAGGTATGAATATTAGACAAATTGATTATAAGAATGGTTCTGTTGATTTTGCAATCGTTAATGATTTTATTTGGCAAGAAAGTCCTTCAACTATTTCTTTTACTTCTTTGATTTCCGATCTTAATTCACCAATGTATAACTTATTTACTCCCTTGATTTGTCTCACATTCCTAAAAGATCAATTTCGTTGTTGGGAATTATCTACTTGTCGTTGTAAGAAATGCCAAATTTTTAATACGTTTGTATATATGAACTCACCTTCACTTGTCGCAATTAGCCATTTTTGCCATATGGCAATGGTCCCCCAAAAAAGTATTAACATTAATGTTATTTCTTATACCCATGATGTGGCCATTTCAAGAGTATACCATTAAATTGTTCCCATGTTTTGAAGAACTGTTTATCTTCTCTCTAAGTAAACTCTGAGATTTTCTTAGAAATAGCATTGATTTTATGCACTGGAAGTATTTATTTAAACACTCAGTTACCATTTGTTCCCATGATGTGATACTATTAATAGACAATGTACTAAACTAAGAATGACTTTATCTTTTAGAGAAAATGGAAACGATCCAACCTTAATACCTTCATTTGAAAAATTTTCACATTTAAAAGTTTAGCAAACAGCATGAAAATCATTCAAATGCTGGTATGAGTCTTCTTTTTCTAAGCGATAAAATGATGGGAGACAATTTAGCATAGTAAGTTTCAACTTGAAACTCTTAATAGCTACATTTGGGTATCTTAAGTATGATGTGGTCAAATTAGCTAAAGGACTGAAGTAATCCTTAAATGGGCTCTCTTGTGGTACTTGTAATTGTTGTTCCAAATCCATTTCAAATTTATCCTTAATTTTAACTTATGATGCAATGTCTCTTTGTGTACGAAGTGTCTTTTTCAATTCAAGATCTATAGGTTTTAGATCATACAATTGTGACCTTCAGTCATGCATGTATAGAACACATAAAATTTAAGAAACAAAACTACTAAAAATAAAGAGAAAGTAGAAGTTACGATGTTGACCTTATCACGTTGTTACACACTTACTACGAATGAACACTCAAAACTCATGCACAAAGTTATTTACACAATATTTATAAAGCAAATTAACTCTACAAATTGAAATGACTTACCTTCCAGCAACGGTGTCAAAAACTTGTTGTGTAAATCTTATTGTATTCGTAAGCGCTCAAATCTATTATACTATAGATTTATGGTGACAAGTGTCAATCTTACGAGAAGGTAAATTTAATTATATGTAGAGTTAATTTTCTAAATGTATATGTGAATTGATTGGAGATTATTTTTTAGCAACACTAAAATTTAAAATAAAAATGGTCGAAATAAATTAAGAATGAAAATAATTCAAATAAAATATTGAGTCTTTTGATTTCCATTTCTCATAAGTCTGACTCTAATAAATATGGTATCAAGTACATGTTGTGCTAGACGATAATAATCTTTTTATCGACAACGTGCCAAGACAATTGACTAAATAACTTAAATGCATTATCTATCACCACTAAGTCAAGACAAAGCATAAATACTAAACGAGACTTTTTCTAATAGATATGGTGTAAAGTACTCATTGTGCTAAACAATAATGATCTTTCACAAGAGAGCTAGTATGCCATGCAAAATCTAAACAAGATACATTATTTATCAACAATAAGTCAAAACAACCATAGAATCAAAAAGGAAAAGAAAATAAACGTACCAAATTAAGCCTATGATTCACGTTAAGACTTCATCTTCAACCCAAGTTTGAAATTAAATTAGCCACTTATGATTGAAAAATGAGTGAAATGATAATTTTATTAAAATAAGTATAAAATACAAGACAGAAAGCCAACTATAGAGAATAGAGCTCAAATTTGGATTCATAGCTTTCAAATAAAGGGGGAGCCCCCCTATTTATATATAGAATAAGTAAATCATTGCGATTAGATAAAAATAATTCAGGCACTCAGAATTGCGTCAAATGGCAAGATTTGATTGGTGGAAACGCATCATCAAGTCTAATAATATACTACCACATTATCAATGAACACCACATCATTATCTTTCGATCCAATAGGATACTGCGACATCATTAGTTAATGTCATTTCATCAGTCAATACTACATCATTGATCAATGCTACATCAATATCTTTTAGTCCAATAAGATATTGCCATGTCAGCTGATCATTGCCACATCATTTATGCCCCATTAAAATTCTAAAATTATAATTTTACCCTTTATGCCCTTCTTATGGTTTTCAGTTGTTTTGTGATAAAAAATGCTATTGACTTTGCTTTCCGACTTCTCATTAACTATGAAATGACCAAAATAACCCTTAAATGCATAAAATACTCAAATTATAACAAAACAAACAATTAAAATTTAAAGGACTTGAATACATAAAAATAGAAATGTTAATGAAGCTTTGAGTAAAAAATAACGATTTTAATATTTGTAAATATGCATTTTCTAACACTCAACATTTGCCTAATAAATGACAACTAACTCGAGACTACAAAAGTAACCAACATGTGATATTAAAATTAACTTAGAAACAAGAAAAAAAGGCTAAAAATAATTTTAAAAAATCAAGAAACAACAGCAAATCAACTCAAAAATATAAAAATAAACTATAATTATAGAAAAATTATCCAGAAACATAAAAACAAAAAAAAACCAAAAAAAAAAGTAGCACAAGATACATTAATATGAGAAAAAAAAATGAGATTGCATGTTAGAATACATGACAATACACACCTTCATCTTGTAGTGCATGGACTGCGAATGAGAAGAGAAGCATAATTGTTTTTGTGATTCTGCTCACTGGTAAAGTAAATTATCCATGGATAAACCTTTATTTCCTTTTGCCACTATGATAACCTCTAATAAAACACTAAAGCACATAATGAACTTGCTAATATATAACAAACCAATTAATATGACAACAATAACAATAAATATATAAGAAATATATATTTATTAAAATTAATCATTTTAATATTTGTAAATATGTATTTTCTAACACTCAACATTTGCCTAATAAATGACAACTAACTCGAGACTACAAAAGTAACCAACATGTGATATTAAAATTAACTTAGAAACAAGAAAAAAGGCTAAAAATAATTTTAAAAAATCAAGAAACAACAATAAATCAACTCAAAAATATATAAAAAAAAACCATAATTATAGAAAAATTATCCAAAAACATAAAAACAATAAATATATAAGAAAATTAATTACTACTAAAAAGTAGTAACATGATCTATTAATATGATAACAAGTAATGACACTCTTATGGGGAGACATAATAAACTTTACCTTTCAGAATGCATACATTATTACAAATTATATGATAACATTTGATGTCAAAATAATGAATCTAATCAATATCTTCCATGCTAAGATCATTATCATCATCATTAATTTCCACGATTGTCACATCAACTTCCTTCATAACCCCAAGCAAGATCTTCATCACACATATAGACACTCTCATCCAATTGTTATCGAGGATGTAACTTAAGGCATTATCAATGGGCTATAAGAATACTTGTCATACAATTCTCTAACTGTCATTTTCATAACAACAAGCCAATCTAAATCTACAGGGTCTTGGACATAACAAACTTGTTTTACTTGCCCCACTAGAATAAAAGGTTCATCCCGAAATTGAATATTTTTATATAATAAATGGTTGAAATTCACAATTGTAAAATTGAAACTCATCAAGCATCTTTCTGAATCGTTCATCAACCCAATCACATTTGAAAAGAACAAACTTCATGTCATTAGTATAATAAATTTCTATAATGTCTTTTAACACCTCATGAAATGTAACTTCACCCAAGTGAGGATTTTTATCCCTTGCCCTAGTACAGCTCATTGTGTCAGCCTTTAATGCAACACCAAATTCTTGTGTTGTTTTGCTCTTATCATTATCTTTTGTGTAGAATCGACAACTATTAACAATGTAGCCTTTAGATCTTTGAGCAAACTGTTTTGAACCGTTGGCTGGATTTAAAATTCTTCAAAGAATTCTATAACTGATGCTCATTGTAAAGTTTTAACCTATAAATACATATTAGAAATAAAGAATCAATATTACTTAAAACAAAAATTCACAATCGTAATGTTTGAGAAACTTACATGATTCAAAAACCATGCGTGAAATATTTCACTGAGAACTTTTTGAATGTGATGTTTTTGCACGATGCAATATCTCTCACTTGAGAATTGCTAGATGTTGTCGATGCGAATTCAATCATTACTTAGTAAGTTATTAGATATATGATTATTAAAAAGTAGAGATAAAAGTATTTGAACAAAAGATATACAGTACTTACTCTGGAAAAAGGGGTTATAGTATCTGTGTTAAATAGCACATTATTATGTACTTGAACCCCCGAAACATCATTAATACATACTTTAACCCCTTTACTGCATGGACGCCCAAATTTCTTACCATCATCATCGTTACAAAATGGTCGGTTTCTACCTTGTCATGGTAACTTTAACAAAAATTCATAGATTCCTCCATAAGATACCCTTTAGCAATTGAAGACTCAAGTTGTGCTTGATTTCAAACATACTTTCAAAGTCAATAGCTCCTTATAACCAAAAGACAGGAAGAATATAATAAAAAAATGTAAGATATAAATATAAAAAAAAAAAAAATACAAGTAGAAACATTGTTGTAGTACTTTTCAATGAAAAACATCCATTGGCATTGAATAAAACCAGCAATTAATGCCTCTTCGATAGATAAATAAGCAAATGCTCCATTATATCAAAAAAGAACATTGGAAAATTCTTCTCAATATGACAAAGGGAAAGGAAAATTCTCTCTTGTATTCTAAGTAAGTCTTTAGATGTGTTCATTTTAAGCACAGTTGCCCCAAAAAATTGCTTAATTCAATCAAAGTTTCAACAAATATTTGTAGGTAATGCTCTACAAGTAGCCACAAGAAGTAATTTTTGCTTTAATACATGATATCATAGCATTGAAGACCCTAAATGCTACATTCTTTAGTATGGACACATTGAGCATTAAATATATCATTCAACGATTTTTGCGCTTCAATTCCAGATAACCTTGTCCCCACTTCCTTCTCTTATCAAAAGACAATTTGTCTTTTTGAAACTTATGATGTCTTGGTAAAAATTAACAGTGGCCTAAGTAAAAATATTTTCTATTACATGTCAAATACAACATGGTTTTTACCTTAGTACTCCACTCGGACAAGTTAGCATATGCTGGAAAGTCACTGACAATCTATAACAATGCTACATGTAATTTTAACATTTGATTACGTGAAGCATCATAACTAAGTACCCCTTTCAGACCATAATTCTTACAACTTATCAATCAATGGTTGCAGATAAACATCAATCTTGTTACCAAGCCCTTTAGGTCTATCAATAAGCACAGATAATATCATGAATGGTTGTTTTATGCACATCCAAGGTGGCAAATTGTATGGAATTAAAACTACAGGCCATTTACTATATGATACAAGCACTGTTCTAAACTGATTCAAACTATTAGTTGCTAATCCAAGCCTAACATTACAACAATTTGGAGCAAAATCACTATTTATTTGATCAAATAATTTTCATGTACGATTATCAGTAAGATGCCTTAGCATGCAATCATCAATGCATGATTCAGCATGCCATCTCATAAAAGGAGTAGTTTTCGAAGACATAAATAACCTTTGTAATCTTGTTACTAATGGAAAATACCATGCTTACTTGTTTGGTACTTGTTTACCCTTGTTTCAAGGATCACCAGAACTGACATCAATTTTTTATATCTAGATGAATAACATATTTACATTGATGAGTACTTGTATTATACAATAGGACATGCATCCCATATCTTGAATGTAAAACCTTAGAATATGAATTGGCAGTTACTTTATAGCCTTATAGTATGAATTTGGCAATTTTGTTTCTTTGGAAAATGCTTCTTTCAGTAATTCCAGTAACACTGTCAATGACTTGTCTATCCATCCACATGATACTTTTATGTGTAATAGTCGAACAATGAATGATAAGGCTGTAAATTTCTCACATCCTAGATATAAAGGAGACTCTACCTCTTGAAGCAATTTGAAGGATTTTTTAGTTTTATTATTTAGACCCTCGTTCTCTTCATGCTCTAATGGATGATTATTAATTGGAGTGCCCATCACATCGTATATCATTCCAACCATATCATCATCAACACTCGAGTCATAATTAACCTTAGTTTGTTGGTTAGATTCCAAAGATGAAGACGGCTCACCACGCAATATCCAGATTTTATAGTTTGACCGAAAAATGCTTATTATGATATGGTCTCTTTCCATTTCCTTTTGAACGAGATATCGATTGCGACATTTTTTACAAGGACAATAAATTCTTGTATCACTAACAGCATTCTTAAATGCAAAGCCTAAAAAGTTCTCGCCCTCATTAGTATATGACTTGATTGCCCTATTTGGAAAATCAATCCAACTCTTGTCCATGATTATCTTCTTTTAACACACCACAATGTTAATTAAATAAGTTTTGTTAGTTCTTTATTTCTATTGAGATATTTTCATCTATGGAGAGTTTGTGAACTTGTATGTTAACAACAATTGACTATTAGCTCTAGAGATCTCCATAAGCAAAAAATTGGTTGAAAATAACAATTGGTTGTTGGTTTAGATGTTTAAAAATTGTAAAATCTAAATAAATGACTTAATTAATAAATTGTCCATATATATTAGGGTGCATGATTACTTTTAAAGCCTAAGAGTTTAGTTGGTACTCATACTCTTTCATACATTAATAAATTATATATATAATAAATTAGCCAAACAAGTGAAGCATTTTCGTCGTCGTGTACACATATATATTGTTAACTAAAAAGTCTAGTACTCTAGTTGTTATTTATACTCTTTCACACATTAATAAATTATATATACAATAAATCAGCCCAACCAGTTGAAGCATTTTCATTGTCCATACACATATATCTTGGTTAGGAATTTACAGCTAGCAGACAAGCAAAAAGAATTGATAAACTAATATTAAAGGTAGCATTCCATTTATACTGTATATGAACAAGATTAAATAAGCAAATCACAAGCTCAAAACTATGATGACAGCTATTTAGACAAAGCTATAAACAACTCTTGGAAAATTCTAGCATTTTCTTCCACATATAGACAAAGATAAAAAAGCCACCATAACAAAACACCACAAAAACACAAATCAACCAATAATATTCATCTAACTTAGCTCTTTCACTCCCCCTCAAATAATCCAACCTTCTCTTCACATTTATAAAAATTAGGTGGTCCTAAATATTTCTTGTTCTAGAATGCACAAGTTTCTTCAATCTCAAGTAGCTGAAGTTTTCTTCTATATCTGTGGAAATTTCAGCAACATCTCCCTATATTTCTAAGTAAACGACATAAATTTATGAGTGCTTATGTGTTATGTTAAAATAACACATGACAGCCATTCAACTAGCAAGTACCCAAAGTACATTAGTGGTAGCTACCAAAAAAATTCCTTTTTACGTGGAATAAAACTTCTATTACTAGCTACTATAGAAAATTCTGCATTCCCAAACTGTCCAAGTCAAGACAAATCAAGAATTATAAATAGACACATGATGCTCACTGTCATCAAAAGATAACACTAATAAAACATGTGTCTATTAATAATTCCTAAATGGGTCTAATTTTCCAACGCATATACTAAAGTAATTAAAACTAAAATATGAAATTTGAACATAAACATTTATAAATCTCTGCAATTTATTCCAATGGAATACCATATCATTTACAACTATTATATTCATGATATAGGAACCTACAAGTGAAAACTTTGTATTTATATATAAAATCACACACCGCACGCCACCTACAAGTCAAGAGTAAAATGCATAAGCAACCTCACTTTTTTCTCTAAAAGTGAAATATTCTCCAAATTCGGTAGATAGAAAAATTAATTAAATAATATGAAACATTATAATATACACTTGGTGGGCAATAAGATAAATTAAAACAAGGCAGTTTATTAGCAAATGAAACTAAGACCCAAGTTCAGCTAATCATTGCAGAAGCTTCAAATATATAATTAAATGTAAATTTAGACAAGTAACTATCAAACATTAAATTGAAAGCTAAAATTATTTTATATAGTAAATTGAACTGTTAAACATATATCAAGCTCTTCATATGAGGTATAACAATATCTAAAATCTTATTAATACTGCATTTAATCAACAAATTCAAAAGCTAAATAGTAAATTTACTTATAATTAAGTAGAAATTAGAAAGAAAGGAAAAGAGAGCTGTTCAGAAACAACTATTCCTTCGAATCCTATGAATCTAAATGGACTATGAAAAAGTCATGGAAATAGAAATAAAAATAAAAATTCAAAAGGAAACATAATCAAAACCCTATCCATTTTAGGTTTTCTAATCCTTAATTATTGTAATCGATTCAAACTTCAATTTGAGGTATGCAAATGATTTAAATTAGGACTCAAAAGCACAATCAATTAAAAGAAAATATATAATTACCAGATTCAATTTCAAAGTTGTCAAATATGACGCAAGCAGATAATCTAGCTGAAATAGTGAATTGGAAACAAAATGAGATGGACAAGTGAAAATGAAGAATGATGGAATACGCTGTACGAAAATAGAATGTTTTAAAAACATTTGTTTAAACTTTAAATTCCAACAAGCTTTAGCTTTTGGCTTCATTGGTAAGGAATTAAATGTGTGGTGTACTAAAGGTTACAGCTTCAAGAAGTAAAGGGGCCAAACTAAATTTCTATTTTAGATTACTTTTTGCGACTTGTTTTTTTATGTCCAAAAAATGGTCACATGGTAACAAGAAAATAGCTTTGAGACATGTTGTGCTGGCAAAGTTCTGCAGTCATATACACCATCATATCCGAGCTATTTTCTCATAGTGATCAAGCATTCATTGACTATACCAAATGTGTCTAGATTGTTTCAATTCGTTTAAAGATTTCTACAAGCCACAATATGGTGACTGAAATGTTTAGCTTTTAAAATCATTCAAAGTTACATATATATGATTCATACAAACAAACATTAAGTCGTGCTTTATATATAGTTAAACTAATCAAGAATCAGAACATAATTGCAAACATTACTAGTAAATACGCCTCCCCACAATCAATAACTAGTTTTTATGAGAAACTCTGCGCAATAAGTCGTGCTTTATATTCTTTTCATTAAGTTTTTGAACAAAATACCACTTTATACCTAATGGTTTGGCACTAACAGGTGTTTGGATTACAATTCCAAAAACATCATGTTTGGCTAAGTAAATCAACTTCACATGAATTGCTTCTTCCTATTTGAGCCAACCATGTCTTAGTCTACATTCGTCAATGGACTATTATTCAATATCATCATTTATTAAATTAGTAGCTATTGTAAATGAAAAACCATTGTCAATGATTTTTTTTTGTTATGATTTTACACTTTCTGTTTGTGACCAAAATTTACAAACTTTTCTTCATCCTCAACCACGTTAAGGGTTTTGCCTACATCTACGGTATTTGTCTCTTAAGACGATAGTGTCATTGTAGGCATATAGGAGAGGACTTTTTCCTCTGAAGGAGCACTTTCACTTACAACCTGATTATTTAAAATAACAAGATTCTAACCTTTTGTTTTTTATTTCAGCGGAATATTATCTTTCAAACTAAGTGGTCTACCATGCTTAGGCATGCCATATATGATTCAATTAGCTGCCTTTTTATTAGAATATTCAATAGGGACAACTAATTGGCGAGGTACATTTACAATCGGTATGTATGACTTGGTTACTTTAGATACACCTGTAAATGCATTTGACAAGTGATTTGCAACTTTTTGTAAGTGAATTATCCTCCATACTTCATTCTCATTTTGAGTGGTGTGGTAATCTAGATGAGACAATTTTGTCACATGCTATAAAAGCTCACGCCTATCGTCATATGGTGGCTTTTTCTCTCCCAACAGAGGAAATTTATCCCACTAAAATGGAAATTCATAAAACATACGATAAACAAATCACCGGTAATAGGCTAAAAATATTTGATAGCAAATTGTGAGTCATAACTTCATAAAACCCTAAATGTCTTTGAGGTTTTATTTTAGTATGTTACGGAGGTGTAATAGGCACTTGTACAGTATAGCTAAAACTGCACAAATGAGATATATTAGTTGATGCCTTAGTATTAATTGCAATAGGAATATTGGTCATAGACAGTAGGCCCAATTGGATCAATGCAGCAACATGCAGAATAATATGTCCTAATGCAAAAAATAGGTAATCATATATACAAAAACAAAGTTCTTGTAATTACCTAAAGATGTTTATACTAATCCATTTTAAATATGAATATATAGTACTGGGTTCATCAAGTCAATACTAATTGACCTGCAGCAATCATCAAAAGCTTTAGAAGTGAACTCATCAATATTTTCTAGATAATCTTAAAATTGTGCACGTAACTTGATAACTTGTGTAAACAATCTAGCAAATGCAATTTTATGTGTAGATAATAATCAGACATGTGACCATCGTTTAGATGCATTAACCAAAACCACAAAATAACTAAATGTTCCACTGGATGGGTTAATAAGTTGAGATATATCTCCATAAATTAGTTGGAAGAATGATGGAGATTCAAGACTAATCTAAGAGTGTGTTTGGGATTGAGGTTGAACAAAAGCTACAGTATTAAAATATTTGGTAAACACTAACTGTTATAGTTTGGAAACTATGCTAATATGATTTTTTACTTATATGATGAAAAATCTATTATATCTTCAATAATTTTGTCAAAATTAGTATTTAAAATTTATATTTATTATATATTACTAATTTTTATTTTATAGTTACAGCTTTTTTTTCACAACAACTGTAGCTTAAAAGTTATAGCACCTTAATCCTAAACACACCCTTAAAAGGAGATAGTTTGGCCACTAACATACCTTGGGAACAAGTAGTGTAATTATCCTTATTGGATAAAATAATCTTTAAATCTTTTAAAGTTTGTCGATAAGGATTCTCAACAATTCTACTTTTCATAGTTGACCTAGGGTGACTGAGATAATCATGTGAAAGTATGAAAAGATTTTAGATCACAAAGTTTCTGGTTCATGACTATGCACTCTCAATTACTTTTAAAATCATATGATATAAGCCATATGAGAAAGTAGGAAGGTTTCTAATATACATTTTTTGCTAAATAAAATAGAAGTAATATAGAGATATTCTGTACTATTCTCATTTATTGTCTTTATATGAAACTCAAAATATTTCTTCTAGACTTAGGTGAATACAAAGCGTAATTGATACATAATTATATACCACTTGGTAATATGAACATGGCTCTTTTATAACCCTCGATCAGATCTATAAGACCTGAGATGGTATTCAACTCGGCTTCAAACAATTATAAACTCATAAAATATTTCTAATTGTGAAGGATAGTATGTGTAGTTGAACTATTAGTTAAATATATTTCTGTATCATGCAATCCCCTTTGAAGATCCATATCCTTTCAAGAGAAAAATTTGTTACACATCATCATATAAAATAAAATATATACTAATATAAAATCTCATAAAATTTAATACTAATCTTAATCGGTATGGATATCCCAATTAACAATTTAATCAACTGTTTAGGCATCATGCATTTAAGATATCTAGATGTATGCAATCACTATGAGATCAATAATGATTTCTCCAACACTGTAATTTCAATCATAATTGTAACCATGATTTTTAGAATGATTGTAACCTTGTCTTGTCAATGATTTTCACCATGCTCATATGTGATAGATTTTGCTTTAGAAACCAACTATGTGCCTATCAAGTTAGTGAGCTCAATATTGTTGCTGCAGAATCATGTTCGAAGCATGAATTGTTAAGCATATCTTCTTCTTTAATAATTTTCTTTCCACATATCTTTAACTGTGATGTGATTTTTAAAGCATAGTGTTGTAATCATGGACTAATTTAAAAATATTGTGATTGAAACTGATTCTACTTTAGTGAGAAATTATGTCTTCAAGTATTGCTTCGTATCAGTTTAAGAAATGGTCTTGTTTCAGTTGGATGAGCTTGATTGTGTAATAAGTCCTATGGCTTTTAGTTGATTTATTGAGGCATATGGCTTCTAGATAAATTACTAAGGCAAAATTGAAGCTAAATAATTTTCAAACAAAAATAATGTGGGCTTCAAATTCAGAATATATAAATGCGTGGTTTCAAATGAATAGGCTTAAATCTTGATCCTTTAAGGTTTCAAAATGAATTTTGTATGCTTTAATCTCGATTTTATATGTTTCAATCTTGATGTACGCTTCAGTTTTATGCTTTAATCTTATTCGCTTTGATCTTTGATTATAGCATTAGTAGTATGAAATAAACAAGAAGAAATACAATAACCAGTCTTCTTTTCATGTGAAAGATCCAAATCAATGACAATTGTAGAGCATATATATTTATAAGAATAGTTTTATTAATTATATACAGAAAATAAAAGAGAAAGGGATGAGATACTTCCTATACCAAAGCAATAATCATACTAATAACATGTTATAATTATTGAGAATATATGTAGGAAGTATAAATTGATAAATAGATGACAGAAAGGAAAATGGTATTTTTGTCATTGATGAGACTTTCAATTTACTATACAAGTTACAAAGATCTCTATTTATAGAATCCATAAGCCAATTAAAACAAACTTATGATGTAGTGTGATTCTACAATAGAATGCTCTGTAGTGAAATTGACACAGTAGAAGGATAAAAAAATGTAAAGTAATAGATAGATAGAGATATTTTTAGTACTCCATTTATTTTTGGGAAAATCAAAAAAGAAATGTAATAAATCCATGTTGATTCTAAGATTAGCCACGAGTTTAGAGTGTTAAAACCCATTGATTCTACCGAGAACACTGAGAAGTAATAAGAATAAAAATTAAAGCAAGATTTCATTCCAAGAAATAAGCAATAATAAATTATCAAGGCTTCTTGTATAAGCTACAATAGATATTTATTTATACTAGCTACAACTTATCCTAATTTAACTAGTAAAGCTATTTTCATAAGACTTAACCCTAAACTAGTAATACAACTTAAATAAGCTATGCCTAAACAATGAAATTCTAAATAAGAAACCAAATTAAATTATAATACAAATTAATTAAAATAATCCTAAATATTATAAATTTCAATCTAATTAAAATTTCTTCAATTTCTTGCTCTCCATCATTGCTGCCAAGGTGGAGAAAATTCTTCTTCAAATTTTGTTTATTGTAATCCCCAAGAAAATCATTATTTTCTTTAATATTAATCTTTAGAATACAACTTCAATGCCAATAAATAACCTTGAACTTTCCAATCTATCCAACCTATCCAACAGCACGAGATAAAATCTTCAAGCAATAATCTTTCTAACCATGTCTTATCGTATTGACCACATGAATCTTCAAAGCTAATACTAAGGATAAGTGAATTTTTTCATAATTTTCCATAGATTGAAAAATCTCTCATACTTCTCATTTTCCATAGATTGAAAATCCTCTCATACTTCTCATCTTCAAAGCTTGGCTTATTAAATATCAGAGGTTGATTAAAATCAATGGTTGGATGTTGAAGAGTTAACATAGATATAAATGGCCAACTAATATCCCTGACAGATTCTTCGACTTTGGAATTTACAAGCAAACAAACATCTTCCTCTTCCAAATAATCCATCATGCAAATCCAGTCAAAAATATCATTAGGATTACCTTCAAAATCTACAACATCTTCAAACTTAAGGAGACAATATGGAACCTGATCTGTCTTCATCATTTTTTATCCCCTCAAATTAAAAATACTACCGATGGCAAAATTGTAAATAACCTGACTTTCAAGGTTTGGTGTTGCCAGCTGCTGGTGGCCGTGATTTGATATGATGATCAGTGGCGGTGCCACATTAGAACTAGAGGGGCTGAAGCCCCCCCTAAACTTTTTAAAATTTACAAATTTTATGAGATTTTGTTCTATGTTTAATCTGATTTACCATAAAAATTTCTGTTAAAATTTAAAAACAATCAATATATTAATAATGTATTTTTACACTTCCAACCCATAAAAAAACATTATTATTTTGAAGTTTCTTGGACCTTAACTCTCCTCACACACACACAAAAAAAAAAGAAACTACTTCAACTTAATGAGTTTATCCAAATAATTTTTCTTTGATGAATCTTATGGCACTTAAAATTCAACTTGATGTTTATATTGTGGAAGTGGGTTCTGAGAACAAATTTTTAAAATTCAAAGGAATTGATAAGCTAATAAGAAAAAAAGTTCATATTAAAAAGAAAAAATTGTATTCATTAATTTATTTATTGATTTTACTAGTTGTCAAAACCACAATTAAAAAATCTAACTTATGAATTTTGTGAAAAATCATCTATGAAATCATATGAGAGATCAATGATTGGTGATATTATTATTGTATACATAGAAAAAGATTTATTTTGTACTCTTAATGATAAAGTTATTCTTCAATCTTTTTAACATATGAAAACAAGTTAAAGTCAATTATAAATGCATTAAATTAAATATATTAATTAATTTTTATTTTGGTATTTGTTACTTATTAACTATCTTTTAAATTATATTACTATTTAAATTTAGCCCCTGCTAGATTAAATTCCTGGCACCGCCATTGATGATGGCAAAATTTGATAGAGTTAGTGGTAAGGAACATTGATGGTGGCTATAAATTAGCCAGATTCATGGTGATGAAAGGGATCGAAGCAATGAAACTCACAGGTTTTGAGAGTTTTGTACAATGTCTTTTGGCAGCTTTACAGTATCGGATCGCTGGGCTTATGGTAGCCGCTTGCTAGGGATTATGGTGGTGTAGTAAATTGATGGAAAAGCTTGGTGGTTTGGTGGCAGTGAATGGGCGAAGAGCTCACGGGTTTAGGTGTTTCGAGTAGCTCTAATGATGGCTTGAGAACTAAGTTGGTTGGGGTTTGGTTAGGCATGGTTGCTGAGTTTGGCAGTGGTGAAGGCTAATGGATTGGTGGCAGTCGAGGGTGAGGGTTTTAAAATTCGGGATTTTTTATTTCTTTGTTTTTTTGCTTTTTTTGTTTTTTTTTTTTTTTCTGATTTGATTTTTTTTAATGAAGCTAAATGGAAAAAAAAAAAAAAAAAAAAAAGAGAAGGTTTTGGTGTAGATGGCGGGCAAATTTATAATACCATCTTTTTAACTCTAATACTAATAGAAGACTTTTCAATGAAACTAACACAGTGAAAGAATAACAGATATAGGGTGAAGGATAAATAGTGATATTTCTAGTACTTTGTTGGTTCTTAAAAATACCAGAATAAAAAAGTAAGCTAAATTCATATTGATTTTAAGAATACCCACAAACCTAGGGTGTTAAAACTTGTTGATTTTGCATAATGCCAAAAACAAGAATAAATCTCAAATCAAAAGTATATCCCAAGAAATAATTAACAACAAATAATCAGACCTCTTATAAAAAGGTATAAAAGACACTTATTTATACTATCTATGACTTATCTTAATTTGATTAGTAAATCTATTGTCATAAGACTTAAATCTATAACTTAAATAAGCTATGTGTAAACAATGAAACTCTAAATAAGAAACCAAGTTAAATTAGAATACAAATTAATTAAAATAATATTAGATATTGTAAATTTTAATCCAATTAGGATTTCTTCAATTTATTACTCTACATCACTTTAGGAGACATAATGATCACAACACCACACTTGATTAACTTATTTATCTCTTTAGCCATCCGATCTCTTGAGCTGTTTTGTTAAATGGCCAATTAATGCAAACTGTGTATCTGGGGGTGAAATTGCAATGATATTTTTGGACTAAATAAATGGATGACACATGGACAATTATAAGGACAAAATAGGCATAATACTTGGGAGTAGTATGAAGATGTCATTTAGAAAAATTTACTACATTGGATTGACTTGCACATTAATGATCAAACTTGAATGCTTTAAGATATTTACGAGAAATAATCAAACTAGTATAAAAGGAATATTCTCCTTCTTTTTCCCTAAATATAATATATAGCCCTAAAAATATTTCCTCTCCTTAACCTAAGAATGATATCTAGTTCTACATTTTATACACGCACTTTACTACTAATCTCCACTATATAAATATCCTAAATTTTATACACTCACTTTACTACTAGTCTCCACTATATAAATATCTTATTCACCCATATTAGGTCATGCTCTCTTATACTTTCTCATGCTCTTTGAGGCTTTCTCAAGCTCTCCTATGCTCTCTTATGCCATCATCTCCTTACCTTCTCTCTTCTCCTCGCTGTCACACAAACACTCTATTTTTCTCTCTATTTTTTAGATCATCACCCACTTCTCCATCTTTAGGAAGCTATCAGCCTTTATCATCTTCTCCATCATATTATCACTTTTCATGTTTTTATTCATCATCTTTACCTTTATCAACATCAAATATATTGGTATAATTATCTAGCTTATGTTATTCATCTTGTATGGTGTAAAATTTTGGGTAACCTCTTATTTATACAATAAATTGGTGATTATTTACTCTCGTGGACGTAGGCCAAAGACCAAACCATGTAAACATAGTGTGTTCTTTGTATTTATGTTTGCTTAGTTATATTTTTAATTTAATGTTCATATTAATGTTTCACGTACGAGTATTCCTGAGCTATCCCAATTACTCTAAGTATTCTGCAAAACATATGAGCTACTCCCTAAATTAACTCCTATATGTCACTTTGGCTCACCACCTAGGGTACCTCATCTAAGCTACCCACCCCAAACATCAGAAAAACACAACTAAACCCAAACTTGGCACAAGCTTTCCTCAAATATAAATTTTATTTGTTTGAATCATATTTGAGATAGATCCGGTAAGAAATACCCAATTGGTTCAAATTGGACCTAGCGAAAATTTGGTAAAAACAATGTGTACTTGATGTTCTTGTTCCAATTTTTCTTTGGTGATCGCCCAAGTAGCTTAGCTAAGTTAAATAGGTCTAAGTTGATGGTGGATAGCCACCAACTTCCAAAAAAAAATTAATAAAAGTCTACTCCTAATTCAAAAATAAGCCTAACCTTGTTGAATGTTGCTCTATCTTGTTGAAATTTCGTTAATACTATGATGATTATAGAAGACAAATGTGTAAGAAGGAAAACCACGCTAATGTTGAAATTAAGTAAATGCGCCATCTTCGGAAAGAAAGAAGCAAGATTTTTCGGTGCATGCTAATAGTAATGCAACCACGGATGATATATCTACAAAAAAAAAAAATTTGTATAAAAGCACGCATTATTAAAAAAAAAACTACCAGATAAAAAAGGTACACCGCAAGACAATAATTTTTTTAATCTTTTGTATATTATATGTATATATATATTCATAGTCACGCTATCTATCATTCATAGTCACGCGGAGTGCAATATCGGAAAATATGCACATGAAGATGTCTGCAATTGCTGTTGAAATTCATTACGCCAATGGACCACAAAGTAACGCAACCTGGGCCTACATGCATTTACATTAAATCGAAGCAAAGTAACTGAATCGCAAACAATCTTTGCTTTGATGTCTTTGATCGAATCTAAATGAGAACAAGGAATGATATAGAGTTAACTCCAATCAGCAGTGAATTTAGAAAAATAATTACTAAAAATTAAATTACATAACGATAAAATATAAAAACTAAAATTTTATGGGTTAATGAGAAAGTGGCTAAATTAAATAAGAGTAAAACTATCTGAATTACTTTAGACTTTTTTTTTAATTAAAGTGTGTATTTTTATAATTCTCAAAATCAAAATTTATTTTCTATAGATTTATGAATTTATAGTACTATTTTTATAAATTTATTGGATTATTTTAAATAACTTAATGAGGTATAATTTGTAACTCAAATAATTATCTCTTTAATTTCCTTAAAATTATTTTCTCTAACAAGTCATGAGGATGATGCGCTTCTCTCCACCATCTTAGCCCGGTAAAAGAACAAAATAAAAGTTGAATATTTTCTCTAACAAGGGCGTCAGCTCCCACTCGTCATGAGGTGGGGCTCATTGATGAGATGCACGTATCATTTTTGTAACCGAACTATTTAATCTTTGAAAAATTAAGGGAAGAAAGAAAAGTTAGGTCAAAATTCAAGACTTTCTGAGATTGTCCTAGTTCTATTGCGGCTTCCCGAGATAAACCTTGCCAAATTAATCTCTAATTAAAGTCTGTCTATTTGTCCACTTCATCAAATTCTAAAACCTACATAAAGAAGAAACGAAACGAAACGAAATGAGTAGATTTATCTCAATTCTACATTCTCAACACTTATTTAGGAAAAAACCAGAAAAGATGGCAGAATTCTTCATTAAGAAGGCAAAGCTATACGTGATAGCACGACCAAATTATCCAGAAGAATTGTTCAAATTCATTGCCTCTAAAACACCCTAACACAACCTTCAATGGGACGTCGGCACCGGAAGCGGCCAGGCCGCTGCATCCGTAAGTCTACGTTTCACATCTTTAGTTTTTATTATTGAATAACACTAAAGTTCCCAATTAACATTTCAGAATAATGATCCCAAGTTAGAAGACTGTTGAATTATATAACTATTAAATTCAAGGATGGAAGAAATTTTCACAAAGACAAGTCTTGAAAGGTTTTCTCCAATTGGGAAAGGTATAGGAATAATTTTATATCCTATATTTATAGTTCAGGGAAGATATATTATAGGAATAATTTAATACCTAATATCCTATTCGAGAAAGTGAGGTGGGTTCGATGACATCCCCATCCCCCCATTTCCCCATTTTTATTTATAATTTATAATTTTAATTTTTCTAAAATCTTAGTAAATATATTTAAAATTTAAAATATAGTGGTAAGAATATAAATAAAAAAATCATAGTATTTATATATATATATATATATATATATATAACAGCTAATATAAACACTTGAAAATTGATGAAGATAATTTTGTTGATAATTTATACCATGTGATATTTTACGTGTGTTCCACTTTAAAGGGTAACAGCTCATTTAATTCTTATATATTGAGGTTAGTGTCCGCTTAGTCCCTATATTTTTAAAAATACCTTAAAATATCCTATTATTAAATTATTAACACTCCTGCTGCTACTTTTTGTTCCTTTGACTTTCTTTTACAATATTACCCTATTTTTATACGTCAATAAAAAGAAAAAAAATTAAATTACCAATTTAATCTCAAAAAATAAAATAAAATATATATTAATTCTTATGGAACATTCAACTGAGGAGTATATATTAATGCTTTTATTAATGTCAAAAAAATGGTATTGTAATTTTTTTACAATATTAAAACTGCTACCCCTCAGTTGTTTAATGTATTACAATTTATCATCATACAATTTACTCAACCTTAGATTGAATCTACTTCTCTTGAATAACTTCTACCCTTCTTGATTCACGATCCTCAAGACATTTCATAAAGTGATCAATAGCAATTCTTAAATTTTTCAATGTCTAGTGATTTAAGATCCACATAAACTCTCCATAAAGATGAAGGGAAATAATTTCATAACAAGACTTAGAATGAAAACAAATCAACACAACATTATGTGCCAAATCTAGATTCTCTAGAAAGGAGGCCAAATTTAAACTAGATTCTCTAGAAAGGAGGCCAAATTTACTCTGTGTTGCACCTTTAATTGTGAAATACCTCTCTTTATATAGACACTACAGTTCCATAAAAATTGCAAATCTTAAAAGATTTGAATTCTTTCCAAATAAGAGTTTCTTTTCTCTTATAATTCCTATGAATCTAAATAGGAATAAATCTTATCTTCTTGCCTTGTTTGTCTCCTAAGAAATATCTAGAGCATTTAATAACTTTCTGTTTAAACCAACCTCTTGCTTTAAAGAGATTTCATGTGCCAATTATAGAATCCCATCATTAATTGACTTCCTAAATTAGATACCTAATTAAAATAGAAAATAAATATTCTTAATAAATTGGAATCCACTAAATTAGGGAATTAATAAATTAATCCCTATTACAAGATATGCAATAATAAAATTCTAATTTAACTAAACTTGCTATAAAATACCAACTCTATAAATAATTGACTCAACAATCTCCCCTTTTGGCATTCTTGTGGCAAAAGCAATCCAACACACATCTTCCATGAAACTTGGAGCTAAAACATGAATTTGAAACAAGCATAAACAACAACAAAGAACTAACCAAAATAATTGGTAATTAGCATGTTAGTTCATTTAAACACACCAAGGCAAGAATAAAATAAAATGTTGATTTTATTAATCAATAAATTGTAAGACAACATTAAGGAAAAAATCCAGAGCAATAAAAAGATAAACTCCCCTTAAGAACTAGAAATCCAAAATTCTTGAACAAAAATAAAATCTCCCCCTAGAATTGAAATACTACTCCCTCTAACTCATTGCATCACACAACAATTAACAATTAACAATTACTCCCCCTCTTTTGCTAAAAGATTGCAAAAGAGAAGAAGTTTAGCATGCAATTCGGCGAAACGAGTCGAAAGATAGCAATAGCACGCCCTTGCGTCAAAATCTTAGCCTCAAGGTAGGTAAGATCATGAGTAAAATAATTAAATGGAGGAGAAGAGTGAACAGAGGCTGCAACAAAAGAGGGAAGATCACCAAGATTACTTGAAGGAGCTCCACTGGTGACGGCACGTGAGGGCGCATGCGGCGTCGGCTGGAGGTCAGCAATGGCAGTAAGAATAGTGGTGACAGTGATGGTGATCCTACGGTCAAAAGTGAAAGGTCCAGAGTGGAAACTATCTTCACTGGGATTACTTTCCATGGAGTCATCATCACTTGAATGCATGGATTCTTTACGAGGTACTTGACCAAATTTGGGACCAAAATCCTCATCATCATCAAGCATATGAATCTCATGAGGTCATCTATAACCAGAACAAAGGTAGGGTGGAAGAGTGTGACAACACTTGGAATTAAGTTGAGCATGAGAGCTCTCACCTACCTTAAGCTTAAAGAGAGTTAGAGTCATGGAAGAGGAAATAAAAAAAATTTTGAGCAAGAAGGAGCAAAAATTATAGACTAGCTGAAAGAAAGAAGAAGAAAACCACAAATTTAGGTGAGAAAGAATGATCTAGGCACTTCCTTATATAGAAGAACTTGCATTGTTCTAAGAGGGTTTGGAAATCCAACTCACATAAAGAAAGAATTAATAAAGATATATTTAATCCCAAATTAATGCACCAACTAACATAACTTTTGTGTAAGACATAAACCAACACAAATAAGTCAGAAACATATAGGAAAATTCCAAAAACGAAACGCTATGCATGATATTTAACGAAACAGACACCCAGTGCAAAGTAATGAAATTCAAAATTAAATTAGGAATGAGAAAAAAAAATGGATATAGATTGCGATTCATATACTATTGAAAGATTATTGAATCATCTTTACATGGGATTTTACAGAACTGAACTTGGAATTGTGTAGACAAAGTTATGACCAAAAGAACGTAACATACTCAGTTGTGACGGGCAAAAGTTTTTCAATGCACTTAGAAACGAAAAATTTAAGTTTTGCTTAAAAAGAAATGTGACTTTCAAAATATAAAATCATATCATCATATAAGAATACGAGAATGTACATGCAAAATTTTTTAATTATTATTTTTTAAAAATATCAAATGCATTAATAACAAACTTAAACATGTAAAAAATATAACTGGGGATTTTCTACAACAAGCATTAGTTCATGTAATCAAGATGCTAATTTCCTCAAATAAGTAAATATTAGAGAAATTTAAGCTTTTGTGTGTGTGTGCAAACAATTCAATTTAAATCTTTCTCCCAAAAATTCATTAATATTCATAGTCAAAATCTTAAATATAAAATATAAAGTTGGTCAAACTAACCTTATCATCTTGATCTTCAATTTTGACCATTTCAATTGTAACAGACATATATATATATATATATATATATATATATATATTTATAGAGGCCTAGCATTTACTTTTTAACAAAATATCTATGGTCAAGAGCTTTCACTTTACCTCTTAAGGTAGCCTTCTTCTAATGGTAGTTCATCATTTGTCATATTTGTGATACGCAGACTCAGATTACTCAAGGATAACTTCACTTTTAAGAGTTATAGGTAGCTATTTAAAATTTAAACAATCATAACTCAAGTTAAATATTCTCAACAAGAACCATGTCAATATCAAAACCTTGAGTCAAAGTAAAGACTGAATTACCATTCATATATTTTTAAAGAAAGGTTAAATAACTCTAATCAAAACTTATTCAAGGATTTCAAATCTTCTAAAAACATGAAAGAATGCTTGCCATTTATTGATTTAAGACTAAATATTTTTTAAATGAAACATGAAAAACAAATACTTAAAATTAAAAATGTTTAAATGCATGTCCTATACCTAATGCACAAATGCATGACCTAAACCTAAATGCAAAAACATTTTGAATCACATAGAACAAACACCTAAAGCTTTCCTTAAAAAATCAAATCGTTTGAAATCCAAAGCTTTAGTGAAGATATCCGCAAGCTATTTTTTTGTATCAATGTATTCTAACGACACAGTCTTGTTCTCTGCTAAATTTCTAATAAAATGATGACGGATATCAATATGTTTAGTCTTAGAATGTTGAACACAATTTTTACAAATGTTGATAGCACTCGTGTTATCACAAAACAAACTCAAAATATATGAAATATATCATAATCTATAAGCATTTGTTTCATCCAAAGTAGTTGGGTGCAACAACTTTCAACTGCAATATATTCAGCTTCAGCCGTGGAGAGAGAAATTGAATTTTGTTTCTTGCTATGTCATGACACTAAGTTGTTTCCAAGATAAAAGCATTCTCCAGTGGTACTTTTTCTATCATCAGCATTGCCAGCCCAATCTGCATCACTATACCCTGCAAGACTTGAATTAGTGTCATTAGTGTACCAAATATCATCATTGACTGTCCCACTGACAAAACAAATGATTTCTTTAACAGTAGCTAAGTCTGACTCCTTTGGATTTGCTTGGTATCTAGCATATACACCAACATTGAAACATATGTTAAGTCTCCTTACAGTCAAATAAAGTAAGCTACGAATCATGCTTCTGTAAAGACTAGAATCAACACTAGCCACTATCATTAATAATCAACTTGGTATTAGTTCCCATAGGAGTTCGCATGTGTTTTGCATAATCTAAGCTAAACCTCTTAACTAAATCTTGGCATACTTGCTTTAATTAACAAAAATTTAATTCTCCATTTGTTTCACTTGCAAACCTAAAAAGTAAGTCAATTCCCCCACCATGATCATCTCAAATTCTTTTTTCATTTGATTCACAAATTCTTGCACATGATCAGAATAAGTAGAACCAAACATTATATCATCAATATAGATTTGAACAACTAAAATTCTTAGATTAAGTTGCTTAATAAATAAAGTTTTATCTACTCCCCCTCACTTAGAGCCATTTTGAAGCACAAATTTGGTCAACCTTTCGTACCAAACTCGAGGAGCTTGCTTTAAACCATAAAAAGCCTTTTTCAATTTAAAAACATGGTTTGGAAAATAAGAGTCTTCAAAAGCTTTGAATTGCTTAACATAGCCTTCTTCATTTAAGATGCCATTAAAAAATGCACTCTTGACATCCATTTAAAATAATTTAAAGCCTATTAAACATGCAACTATAAGAAGCAATCGAATGGATTCTAGTCTAACAACAGGTGCAAAGGTTTGATCAAAGTCAACACCTTCAATTTGTTTGTATCCTTGTGTGATGAACCTAGCTTTATTTCTCAGTATGTTACCAAATTCATCAGTTTTGTTCTTAAAAATTCATTTGGTTCCTATAATACTAGTGTGACTATATCTAGGTACTAACATCCTTACATTAATTCATTCAAATTGTTCTAATTCTTTTTGCATAGCTTTAACCCAAAATTCGTCAACTAAAGCTTTCTTAACATTCTTAGGTTCAATTAAAGATATAAAAAAAGTAAATCTTACCATATTGGCATACATTTTCCTTATGATCATTCGCTCATCAAGATTACCTAAAATAAAGTCAGATAGGTGATTTTTCTTAACTCTTGATGATGGTTCCTTTTTTATTTGGTCCTATAGGTCTATGGTTGCCTGGAGTTTTGAAACTTTTTCTTTCACATTTTCTGGAGTTTCCTTAGAGATGTCTTCTTCAACTACTTCTTTTTCTTTTAAAGAAGGTTCACTAGATTGAGCTTTTTTAATAACTCAATCTGCAAGAGTGATTATAGCACCCTTTGATGTTTCTAAAAGATTGGTTATTTCTTCTTCAATTGAGTAATTTGCAAAATCTTAATAATCATCAATTACCACATTTACAGATTCAATAATACTATGAGTTTTCATATTATAAACACAAAATGCTTTGTTATTACTGGAATACCAAGAAGAACATCTTCATCATTTTTTAAATCAAATTTTACCAAGCTACTCAGTATCATTTAGTATAAAGCACATACTCTCAAAAATATGAAAATACCTCAAATTAGGTTTTTTATCTTTCTATAACTCATAGGGAGTTTTCTTAGTACCTGGACAGAGATAAACACGATTAATGGTATAGTAAGTAGTGTTGAGTGCTTCATCTCATAATTTTTTTGAAAGTTTCTTCGAGTTTAACATAACTCAAGCCATTTCCTATAAGGTCCTACTTTTTCTTTTCACAACACTATTTTGTTCTAGAGTAATAGGTGATGAAAATTTATATGAAATTTCATGTAAACTATAATATTCATCAAAACTAGAGTTTTCAAATTCTTTTCCATGATCACTCCTAATTATGACAATATTGCAATTTTGTTCATTTTTAATCTTTTCACAAAGTTTTTTGAACACATCAATTGTATTTGATTTCTCTCTAATAAAGTCAATTCATATATACCTAGAGAAATCATCTACAGACACAAATATGTACCTCTTTTCAGCTAAACTCTTGACTTGCATTAGTCTCATAAGATCCATATGAAATAACTGTAGTACCTTAGATGTTGCTATATCCTTAATGGCTTTATGTGAAGCCCTTTGTTGTTTGCTAGATTGACATGAACCACATACTCTAAGTTGTTTATTTTCAAGCATTAAAACTCTTTTGACAATATCTGTTTTCATAATTTTAGTTAGTAACCTATAGTTCAAATGACCCAACTTTTGATGCCATAATTCTGTGTTATCAAGAGTGGTCTTATGGCAAATAATTGAACTAGTCAACTTATAACAACGATCGGATGATCAATGTCCTTCCAAAATACAATTTCCATCAATATCAAGAACACGACATTCATTCCTGTCAAAATTGACAACTAGGTTCTGGTCACAAATCTGACTAATGTGGAGCAAATTTGCTTTAAGATCCTCTACTGTAGAACATTGTCAAGTTTTAGAAAAGTTTCCACATTCAGCGTTCCCTTTCCAAGTACACTACTTCTCACGCCATCTGCAAAAGTTACATTTTCTTGATCAACTTTTTGATAATTGATCAAAGCACTCCTATCACCTGTCATATGTCTAGAACAACCAATATTAAAGTATCAAAAGTTAGTAGTACAAGTTCTTAAGGAAATAAAGAAAACATAAGCTTTATAATCAGTCTTCATTATCCAAGTGGTTCTAGGTTTATTTCCATTTATCTCAACCTTAGGTCTAAGTGTCATCCTAGGTTTTCTATAAGAATAATGAAAGTACATAGCTTTTTTCATATATTTTATGAACTTGAAGCAATTAGGTTTTATATGTCTTTTGACATGGCAAATATGACAAGTAAGAATAAACATGTTATTCTTAACTTGATAAAATGGGGAAAAATGAGCAACAGCTTTACCCTTTTGATGATATGGAGTTTTAACTGTTGATAGGGAAGCTGTTTGTGATGAAGCTTTAACAAATACATCTTGAGAGTTTAAGTCTTTACCATCTTGATATCCAAGACCACAATGATCTAAGCTAGATTTGCTAATAGACAAGATATAATCTAACTTTTGAGTTCTAAAATTCATCACTTTGAGTGACTTTTTGGTATTCTCTAATTCTGTGGTCACTGCAAGCAATTGGTTATCTTTGTAGTAAGTAAAGACTTGTAATGAATTACCTTACTCTCAAGTTTTACCTTATCATCCAAAAGATTAGATACTTGAGTCATCAAGGTCATATTCTCATTATAGATTTTTTCTCATTTAACAAACATCATCTTGTAGCTTTCATGAAAAGCTTTCTTGTCATTTATGTCAATGTCACTGACATCGTGATCTGCATCATTATTCTTGTCATCATGTTGCATAATTATGTCAAGTCGGAAATCAATATCTTCACTATAAGAAGCTTTGTGTGAGGCTTTAAATATACATGCACCTTTAATGTTTAAATCTTGCATATTGCCATTAATATGTTCATTTGAATCATCATGGACAACAAGGTCCTCTTCATCAGTACTATCATTTGAATCATCATCACTCTAGTTGGATTGTATCATTTTCTTTTTCATAAGAGTGTTAGCACATTGTGCTTGTACGTGCCCTATGCCTCGACATTCTCTGCATCGAATACCCTCATTCTTGCTAAGTCGAATACCACTTCAATTGATGATCTTGGCTCTTATTTTTGGCAATTTTCAGGCTCATGATCTATCCGAAACCAAAGTTTCCATACGATAAAAAAGAAACCTTTGAACAAATATCTCTACTGATAGTTGTAAAAAGGCCTGTCTAATCTCTCTTATATCAAATCTGTGCCGAATCTCCTATTAATTATACCACGTAAATAGAGTACCTAACCAGCTAGCATCAAATAATCTGTAATCCTCAATAGTTTGTTTGAAATCAACCATTAAGTTATTAGCTAGAACAATCCCCCCACTTTTTTCTTCAACATCAAGGAAACCTCACGCCTCTAAAGCCATAAAATAGAACCCTTACCACCATACTATAAGCATTTCAATTGTATTTAAATGTGGCCAAATTCTTTTTATTATCTTTTTCAAAAGAGACTTAGGGTATACTTAAACGGAAGGAGAGGTCTGCACCTCACTACAAGAATATTACTTTTTTGCTACAAAACTTTTAGTGACAAAAAACAATTTGTCACAAAAATGGCTTTTAGCACGGAAAAAGAGCATTTCGTCTCTAAATTGTTTGTTGGGGGCAGGAAAAGTTAATTATCACTTTTCGTGATGAAAAATTTCATCACTAAAGACTAGATATGGTGACCAAAATAATATTTTATCTCCAAAAAAAATGTTGGCACTCAGATTTTTAGTGACCAACAATATACATTTTGCGACTAACAAATTCATCACTAAAAGTCATATTTAGGAACTACTATTTGTGATTTAGCAATAGTATATTTTGTCACTAAAAGATATTTTAGCGATGAAAATTATTTTGGTCACCAAAAGCTATTTTTAGCGATGAAAATTATTTTGGTCACCAATAGCTATTTCTAGCGATAGCATATATTCTATGGCAAAAACTATGTTTTAGCAATGAAAAAGCTTCGTCGTAAAAGGAATGTTTTAGCGACAAAAATTCATTTTATTGCCAAAAACAATTTTTGGCGATGAAAAATATTCCATCACCAAAACTATGTTTTAGCGACAAAGAAGCTTCATCGCAAGAAAGTTTTCTACCAACAATTCAACTGTCGTTGCTATAAAGTTTTTTAACGACAAAGCTTTTTGGTTGTAAAATATGTTTAGGTGCTTGTTATTAATTGCAATGAGAAAAATTCATAACGAAAAATAAATTTTCGCAACAAGAATAACCTTCGTCGCCAAATGTCTTTTTTAGCGACTAAATAATTTTTGTCGCCGAAAGTCCATTTTAGCGACAAATTATTTTTGACGCTTTCTTTGCGTCGCAAAAGGTTTCTTTAGTGATGGACATTTTTCGTTACTAAATATATTAAACTGCTCATTTTCAATTGCGACAGACATAAATTCATTGCAAAAAATAAGCTTAGTTTTGGTCACAAAATGCCTCTTTTAACGATGAATTGTTTATTCGTCACAAAATGTTTGTTTTAGCGATGAAATTTTTTCGTCACTAAATATGTTTCAACATTCATTATCAATGGCGACGAATTGATTTTCATCACTAATTACTTTTGCGAGAATAGATATAATGGCGTCTTATTTTAAAATATTAAGAAAAATATTTAGCGCCAAAATTGTCACTAACACTCTTTTTTAGTGACAAAAGTATTGTTTGTTGCTAATGAACTAATAAATTAATACAATTTTATAAATTTAGAGTGCATTTCAATTATTTTAATTAATTCTATGATTAATCTTTTTATTAATTAACAAGTGGTATAATTTTCATTGTAAAAAAATTTATTAATATTATGAAAAATTAAGAAAAATAAAATGTGTTAGTTGCTAATTCTTTGTGGGAATAATGATAAGTTCATTTTCAGTAGGAAAAAGTGATAAATTTTAAAAAAAATTAATAAATTGACTTATTGTGACTATTGTTTTTATTTTTATTAAAACTTACAAATATAATTTGATGAGAGGTTTATGACTACTCTTATTAGAAAACTTTTAACTACAAGTGACGAATAACTCATTCGACCTCATGCTTCTTAATTTTAATATAATGATCAAATGATAGGTAGTTCAATTTACCTCAAAGTTCGAATAGTTGCATATGTTATGATTAAAATTATGAGATAGTATATAATACTATATATCTTTTAAAGTTAAAATTAAAATTGACCCGTAAAGTTAATACAATATATAGTTAAAATTATGAGCAAGTATAATATTGTTAATTTTATTTTTAAAACAATTCATCGTTAAAACTTGAAATAAACATATATTTTCACATAATATCCATATAAAATATAAATTATTATATGAAATAATGTAATTATAATTATCAATTCAATTTAATTAGATTAATAAAAAAAATGCAACTTAATTTAAGAACTGGTAAGAGCCAAATAAGGAATTGGGTTTTTGGATCGGGTTAAACCGAATCAAACATAATTCAAAATATTAATTTGTGTTCAATTCAATTCCTTTTGAGTTTTTTTTTTTATTTGGTTTAAATGTAAAACTCCAATCAAATTCAAACTTAAGAATTGATCGGTTTTTATTTTGCTTTGGGTTGAACTTGAACAAAATTGAAAAACCAATTGAGTTAGCCTTTGCCCTATACATATTAATGTGTGCATGTGTGTGCATAATAATAATAATAATAATAATAATAATAATAATAATAATAATTTATTTATTTATACATAAATAATAAATAAATAAATGTATTTTTGTATAAGACTAAAACCTTATTCAATACCCAATTCCCTAATTCCCCTTTTGCTTACTTCAATTCACTTCAGTTCTTCTCTATCGCAAAAAAGATAGAGAGAGAGAGAGAGAACAACAATCAGTCACACGCCCATGCTATAGTTGCTGCCGTCACTGACAATCGTTCACATCCACGTCATTTGCTACCGATGTGACTTCCGTCCAAGTGTGCCGACACTGCAGCTTGTAACCATTCTCAATTTGGTTCCTCGTTCCAGTCGCTGTCTACTGCCTCTGACTTTGTTCGCCATCGTCAATTGTCAAAACCACATTTCCTATATGAGCATTCTTTTCTTATCTAATTTTTGTTATAATTTTTGGGATTTAACCGTCCATGGAAATGGTTTGCACACTTTTGCCTGACTACTTAATTTTTATATAACTCTCTAACAATATTGGATTTTGCTTCTCTGCTTTGGCATAATTGTGCATGGCTGAAGCTGTCATAGTTCTATAAGTCTACTTTTTTTCATCTTTTGTGCGCTCTTGAGATTCTGAAGTCTGGAAGCATCTATAATTTTATCTTTTTCCCATTATGATGATGTGTCAATTTATCCTTGTGTGCTTTGCTATCTGTTGATAGAGGGAGGTGGTCTGTGTTATGTGTGTTATGTGTGACAAGTTTAGGGGGTTTGGGGATCGTGAATTTATATTGGAAATTTCTACACCCCCCCTCCCTTTTCAATTGTTATGCCTTCTTTTGTTCTTGCATTTGACAAGTAAAATATTCAATCAAATATTGTTTGGCTATTCAAAGTTAATGGGTCATTCTACGCAACTCATGTTCACCGACTATTGAAGGCTAAGTGACTTGTGTATGGAGTACTTTTGTTGGAGATTTTCAGACACAGAGATATATTCTCTTCCGAGTTATAAACAGATCATTAATCTGATTGCTTTTATTTGTGATGTAAACATTTATGGACAAGAAAACGAACGTTAAGTGTAGGATCGTCGTATCTTGTAAAGTAATTTATTTTTACGATGCTAAATAAATAATTAATTAATGGTTTGCATTGAAAACTAGTTATTTGTTTACTAAACAATGTTATTGAGAGGGTGTTTAATGACCCCATAATGTATACAAAATTAAAAATTATAACTATGATATGTTAGGCTTATCATGAATAAAGTAGGATTACCGAGAAATATAAAATAATTATGTTAGGCTTATCATTAATAAAGTAGGATTACGGAGAAATATGAAAAAATTATGTTTAGTTAGAATAACATGCTATAATAACAACTTTAAAAACGTCATTTTTTTTCATCATAGATTATTTAATGATAGGTGTATGGAGTAGCTTCTTTGACTTGCTTTTCACCATAGCCAATTGGCCTGTTCTTTTATTTTGCCATATTACTGTCACTTTAAGCTACACCTATTTGCTGATCTTTCTGTTGTTCTTGCTGTTTTTTTAATTATTTCTACTGTTACTTGATTTTTTTACTGTTTTGGGGTAACTTTTTTTTTGCTATTATTTATGTTGATTCTACTATTTCCACTGTTATTTACTGCTATGTTTTCTGTTTTTGCTGTTATTTGTTGCTGTTTTTTCTTTTTTTAATTTATTTGTATTGTTATTCGATAAAATTTTTCCTGTTTTTTGTGTAACTTTTTATTTTTTCTGTTGCTATCTGTGCTGATTTTAGTACTATTTTTGCTATTAATTACTATTGTGTTTGCTATTTTTTGCTATTATTTGCTGCTGTTTATGCTTTTTTTAATCTATTTCTACTATTGTTTGACAAAAAATTTTCTACTTTTCTGTAACTTTTTATTTTTTCCGTCGTTATCGATGTTGATTCTAGTACTATTTCTGCTATTAGTTACTATTGCGTTTGCTATTTTTGCTGTTATTTGCTAGTATTTATGCTTTTCTTAATCTATTTCTACTGTTAATTTTTTTTTTTACTGTTTTTGTGTAACTTTTTATTTTTTGGCTGTTATAATTCTCAAGTTCCATCATCCAATGAGGGGGCATTGCGCAAAGAGTTAGAAGCCACCCAATCTGAGTTACAGACAACTCGAGCTAAGTTGCAAAATACAAAAAATCAGTTACAATCACGGCAGTTCAAGATCAATGACTTGACTAAGGACTTAAAAAATATTACATCGTTTTTAACAACACTCGCACCAAACCAATTTGATCATAGTTTGTTGTGAGGTACCTTTCTGATTTTAATTTGTAATTTGCACATAGATTTATGAAAGTTAATAACATTAACATTGTTCTTTTTCAATCTTGTATTTATTTAATTAATAGGAAAATATAAAAATATTTATTCAAATATTTTAAAACAATTAATATATATATAAAACATCTCCAAGCACATTTGGAGATCTTGTGCTTGGAGATCGAAATTATATTGTAAAAAAAAAAAAAGGCTCTTAGCGACCAATCAATTTGGTCAACAAAATTATGTTTCTGAGACGAAAGATAATTGGTAGCTGAAAACATTTTTGGCGACAAAAAAAATCATCGAAGAATATTGTGATAAAATCATTTGTTACCAAAACTATATCTAGTGACCAAAAATTATTTGCCGCAAAATATGGTTTTTGCAACGAAATCATTTTCGTCACCAAAATGACATATTGACGACAAAAATTATTTCGTCACTACTATATTTTGCAATGAAACCAATATTGTCACCAAAACCATATTTTGCGACAAAACTAAAATTATTTTTTGAGACAAATATAAATGCATCGCCTTTGGTCACAAAAAGCATGTCTGCCAACCAACATCTTTCGTCACAAAAGATATGCTTTAGCAACAAAATATTTTGGTCACAAATAGTTCGTTGCAAAAAAGATATAGCGATGAAAGTTTTCATCACCAAAGACTTAGGTGGCGTTTGTTTTTCCGTCTGAAATCTGAATAGATCTGAATTAGTCTGAATTCTGAATAGATCTGAATTAGTCTGAATTCTGAATAGATCTGAATGTTTGAATCTGAATAATGTGTTTGTTTTTTTTATCTGAATCTCTGAAAATAAGTATCAAGTTGTTTGTTTTTTAAACTTAAAAATCTGAAAATATATATTTTTACATTTGTACCCTTATTAAATTTAAATGTCAAATAAATAATACACTAAATACCATAATATTTTAATATTTATAAGTAAAACTATATTTAAGTGAATACATAATGATTTTAGAATTATAATATATAAAATATCATAAATTTTAAATTTTATCACTAATTCTCAATAATAGTACATAATATAAGAAAAAAAAATAACAAAATGATTGAAATAGTTGATTTCTTATTTCATCTCGAAGTTGTCTCATGTAAAAATGAGATTATGTAGGATAAACGTCTATGGGTGAGTTTTGGAATATGTATGAAAAATAAATTATAAAATAGGGATATTTTTTACATTAGAAATTAATTGACTTAATTCAGATTCTTCTATTCAGCAAAAAGCTAAAAAATTTGGCTTCTTTTATTAAATCAAAATTATCTGAAAAGTCCTATTAAGTTATAAAAACAAACACTTCTAATTAACTTAATTAATTAAGTTAAGTCACTTTAAATTATTAAGTTAAAAAACAAACGCCACCTTACTTTTAGTGCTGAATTTTCCTTTTTGCAACAAATGTAGAGACAAAATTTATCATCGCATTTGAAAATTTTGCCAACAAACTTGTCTTCATCGCTATAATTTTTAGCAACAAATTTATTTTTTCATCGCCGATTACCTAGCGCGACGATGCTATTGTGACTATTTTGCGACTAAATTTTTTTCATCGCTATAACTTTTAGCGACGAAATTTTATAGTTATAGCGACGATTTGTTTCATTGCTAAAGCCCCCTCGAACCTTGCCGATCTACAGCAAAATAGTTATCACAATGTAAGTTAACCCTAACGATGTCCATCTATATAGTCAAAAGTTTAGCCTTTCATAAAAATAAGATACCTAGCGTACAAATTTGGAAAGCTTTGGCCAATGCATTGAATGTTCGGGTGTTCCCAGGCATTAAACGTTCCAATTTAAAATCCTCATTTGGCCAAACTGGGCTAGATACCAGCCACCACCGTTGAAGCTTTATTAGGATTGACTTAGGGAGAGTATTCAACTAAGACAATGGGAGCAAGAGAGGGGAAACACTACTAAGTTTGCCTCTGTTTTCTGAGAAGGTAGCATTTCTATTTGAAATCTTGTATTCTTTGGGGCCAAATAGGTCACCACAAATCTTGCCAGAATAAATCTTGGGGCTTAAATCGTTGCTGGGGACAATTTGATATTTAACCCAAATTTGTCTAGCCTTTCTCTTCCGCCTAGTGATTTTGTTTAGGCTTGGTTTAGGAGAAAATTGGCCTAAATACATTGCAGGATTATCAGTATCCTTGTAAGTCATAATTCATAATTCATTCTATCAGGCTCCATACTCTCTTTATCAAAATCTAAAGCAAGATCACTATTAAAAGTTTTTTGTACCTCATTTAATGAGGTTACCATATTCAATTAAAAAAAAAAATGAGGTTACCATATTGTCCCCCATTATTACCTAAGATGTCTTAAGCGTAATGTAGAGGATTTAAGATGCGTTTGTAATTAAAATGCTGTAACTTTTAAGATATAATTATTAAAAAGGTTGCAATTATAAAACAAAGTTAGAAATATATAAAAATATAAATTTTAAATAATAATTTTGATAAAATTAATAAAGATATAATAGATTTTTCATCATATAAGTAAAATATCGTATCAGTATAACTTTCAAGCTACAACAGTTAGTGTTTACCAAGCGCTTTGCAGTGCATTTGGGATTGAGGTTAGACAACTATACCTTTTAAGCTACATCACTAAAGTGTTTGGTAAATACTAACTGTTGTAGCTTAAAAGTTATACTAATATGATTTTTCACTTATATGATGAAAAAACTATTATATCTTTAATAATTTTGTCAAAATTATTATTTAAAATTTATATTTACTACATATTGCTAACTTTTATTTTATAATTATATTTTTTTTTTACAGCAGTTGTAGCTTAAAAAGTACAACACCTCAAACCCAAGCACACTCTTAGTGCTATATCTTTTAAACTACAGTTATCCAATTTCAATCCCAAACGCACCCTTAAAGTATTGTGTCCACACAATAAATAAATAATATTATACTAAATACATATTTATTTTAAAATAATTATAAAAATAATAGTTATATTAAATTTAATTATACATTTATATACACATTAATTAGTTATATTATTCTCCATCTTGAATTATTCTTCTGCCTCAGCGGTGCAGCCTGAGGATTTTCACTCATCACCGAAAATGGACTGGAGACATTCTCTTGTTCATTGGCTATGTCCCGGGAGGTTTTGTCGCTTTTGCAAAAGTTGGTTCCGGCATCCATAAGCCATAGCTTGCACTTGGAGTGGTACGAAATATTACATTGAGATTAAGCTCTGACCATTCTCTTTACACATACCCAATTCTACCATCATGAAAACAGAAAATAGGAAATCTTTCATAAACAATGCAAAAAGCAGATACAGCTGCACCATCTTTAAGTTGCAGCCTTGTTGAGCGGCTTTGTAATATCTATCTTCACTCGAATTCTCACAAATTTCTCAAGGCTTGGGCCTGCTTTATCTGTATATATCTCTTCCACTTTACCAATCATGCTATCAAGAAACAGCCCCACATCTGTTCGTACAAGACAATGGTAAATCGTGAATGTGTACCCAAAAGGATGAATGAATGAGTGAATATATGGTGTGTCCGGTCACCAACACCGTCGGGTTCCTCCAAAACTATGAGACACTTGTCAAAGCTCCATGGTCCAATTCTCAAATTTCAATTTTTAGGTCACCAATATTGAGCGAGATTGTCTCCTCGCAAGCTTCTTTTTACAAAAGAATATCTTTGAATTGGAGTGGAGAGATTCTAGAATATTTATGCTGTAATCATTAACTTATTATGTATAATCTATGTCTGTTAATTTGAATCATCATATAATTAATAATTATATTTAATTCATGTACACATATCATACATATATAAAGTATATATAAAGTGAATGTAATACAATAGAGATATTTTAAAATCTCTCCTCTCAGCTAACTAATCCCTACTTATTAGGATTGGCCGTTCGGTTCAGGTCAAATTTTATTCGGTTTTTGATTCGGTTCAAGTCAACCCTAAAATTCGAACGGGTTACATCTTCAAATTCGATTGATTTTGAAATTCAGCTTGGTTTTAACTCTTTAAAAGAAAGGGCAAACCCAATTCCAATTGCACTGAAGACAGCGCACGCACCTAATTTCAATTCATAAACCCGATCCCCAATTCACAATTTCACAAACACAAAACCGACCCTAACTCAGCCATAACACAGCCACAGCTCCATGCCGCTGCTACACGTCAGCACTGTCAGCCCAGCCTCATTCTCTGGTCTTCTCTTTAAAATCAGCTCACGAGCCGCAACCCCAGATCGCTGTTAGCTTGCCGTCACCAAGACAGCCCTTATCTTTCCTCTCATAAATTCGCCCACTACTTGAACTCCCCGTCGACTCTTCACGCACGGTAAGTCAGCTGCAAAGTTTGTTTGCTTCACTACATTTTCTTGCCTTTTTTTTGTTTAAAATATTTTGATTTGGCTACATTTGTTGTGTACTATATAGTGGTTGTAGCTAAAATCTATGACAATTTATTTGTTGTTTATTAATACTATATTGCGGCTGCAGCTAAAATATATGACATCATGTTTAGTTTTTTCTTGTAAATGATAGGAAAGATAGGGCAGAATATGTTGATCAGTTGATGCACGGAGAAAACTAATTTCTATATATTTATTAATTTAATTAAGGGATATTATCTACGAATAATCTCTTTTTTTAGATTTTTTTAAAAAACTATAATTTTTTTAATTTTTGATTGAATTCCACATGAAACTATATTTTTTTTATACTTTTTTATTTCTGTTTGTTGACCGGTAAAATTCTGTTAGTTTTTAAAAAAAAATAACGATTTTACCCCCAAATTAATATTGTAAGATAAAATTATAATTTTATATTTAGAGGATAAAACCGTTATTTTATTAAAAAAATTAACAGAATTTTATTGGTCAACAGAAAAAAGTAAAAAAATACACAAAAATGTAACTTCATGTGAAATTCAGCTAAAAAATAAAAAAATTATGTATTTTAAAAAAAATCTGAAAAAAAAATAATCGATAGATAATTTTTCTTTAATTAATTATGAAGCTTATGTATAGTGGCCAAGCTGCTTGCTTTATTGGTTACCATCATCAAACAATGCAATTACAAAAAGTAATTGTTGTAATTTCTTTATTGTTGTTTTTTTTTGTTGTTTTAATTTATAGTGGAATATTTTGAATTATTAACTCAAATTGTTTTGCAACGTGAAATTCACAACCCAAAATCAAATCGGATTATGAATCCAAACAAAACCAAACTGAATTTAAGACCAAACTATAATGAAATGAAATAATTTTTTAAGGTTGAATCTTAAACCTGAACGGATTGCAAACTGAACCGAAAATTGAAAGTCCCACTCTCTTTTATGATTCCTTGTGCCTTCGGACCTCTTCTTACCAAAAGCGGCAGACTCAAGTGTACACTAAATGCTCATTTTCCAGGTGACATGGCTCAAGGTAGTCCAATTGTTCGAAAATTCAAAATAACAGTTTATTTACTCACTACATGTCTTTTCAAGCAACGTGCTCATAACCCCATTACCTTTTACTTGAGGGTTTGACTTTGTTATGGAAAACCGTAATATACAAAACTTTGATATGACAAGAGAAGGTAGGTGAGCTTGGCACTTGTAGCATTAAAAATGAGGAAAAAAAACGGATGTAGCAAGTTTGCATCCGACAAGGAAGAATGGCAATTGCTACTGCCGATTGGTTACAGGTAATTAACTTTGAAACGTGGGACAATTTAGACAGTCCACGAGAGAAGATGGATTTGATGGAAGGTCGAAATATTAAAAAATTAGAACATACAGAGTTATTTATCCTCCTTCCGTTATCTAATGGTACCCTGCTGTTTATAAGCAGGTGCAACCCATTTATTTTTTTCTAACAATGGACTAGTTTCCCTTTATTTTAGTAAAATTTATGTAGTACTGATAACGAGGAGAGATTTATTAATAAACACATTTGTTTAGATTGAAAAATTTCTTAATACTTTTATGTTTCATGATAACAGTTAAGGACAAAGTTCCGCAATGATGATTTCATTCAACGGATGGACAGGATCGAATGTTCCATTAATGAACTGAAGTCGGAATTTCAGGCAGAATGCAGAGAACAACAACAATATCGAGACGCTGTCATGAAATTTATGGCTTCGTTTACTGATGGTTCTTCCAAGCGCACGTACAGTGAATCTCCGATGGGACGCTCGTACAGAGTAAAAAAGTTTCACATGATCCAGTAATGTTCTATTACTTTTAAATTCTATGTGAGTTTTAAAATCTAAAATAGACGATTCGACAGGCCCCCGATGGCTGTAGTCCGTACACTGATGGTGAGAACCGTGATGATCACACGCCCAGGTCATTGTATAGTCTTTATGAGAATGTAAGTGGCGACAGTTTGCAAATCCTCACGGAGGCACCTGCGGGCATTAGCAAATTTGGACGTCCGTACATACCGTCCTATGTCTTTAACAGTCCTTTCTTCGTTCCTCCTTCCAAGAAAGTTAGGAATGTTAGGCCTCTACCTACACTCCAAATAACGAACTGTGAGATTGATGAAAATAAGAGTGTGGACATAAATCCACTAAGGGCCCTTGAAGATCCAAGGTTATTTCAGCAGTTTGATCAGTGGTTTGCTGGCAGGATAAGTATGCCTCGTCCTGTCCAACGATCCAAACAATTTTTCGAAATACTCTTGGGCAATGCTTCAATGGGGTGGCTTGGTGATGAGGTATGTGTTCTTAATGGTGAAAATGGCGAAATAATGTTCATATTACTTTCTGTACGTAAAGCAATGCAAATTCACATGTTTCTATTCATACACAGCATATCCACGCATATTTTTGCTTGATTAGTATGAAGCAACGATAATATCCAAATGCTTTACCTCAGCGGATCACACATACGGACACGTATTTCTGGGTAATTACTGATTATAATTTCTTATATTTTGTAATGTTGAAATCTTTTTAATTCGTTAATCGTTGTGTAATATTTTATACTAAGTGTTCGTAAAGCAGTTATGGAACAATGGAGACTGTGATGTCCATTCATTACACAATAGCAACAACTTTAACAGCTATATTGACGGGCGAGAAGAGATCATGTCTAAACAGTTCACGGACATCGATGTGGTTCGTTTTACTACTCATTCCTGTGCATTGTATTTTGGTAACAGTATGAGGACATACCATTAGATTAATTTATGACTTTTTGTTTGTAGATACTCATCCCCATGATTTTGGGCGGTGATCATTGGGTACTAGTTCGAGCAGATCTTTGCACGAAGAGGGTACGGATTTACGACTCGTTACTGACATGTCGCAACGACAAAATGTACTTGGGTCAATTCAAGCCACTTAAAGTCGTCTTCCCTCAATGGCTTGAAGATGTTGGATTCTACAACATCCGACCGGAGCTACGAAGCGACAACCCTTGGAAAGTAAGAGTTGTTAAGGATGTGCCACAACAAGAGCTTGGAACTGGTGATTGCGGAGTTTTTATGTTGATGTTTACATTGTATTTGATGTTTGGCAGCAAACTTAATTTTGATAATAGCCACGGCCAATACTTTAGAAAGAAAATTGTTGTAGATATATTTAACGACGACATTGGATTGTAAGCATATGTATGAATACAATATATTTTTTTTATTAATATGCCATTGTACACAAAAAAGCTTTCTCCTACATATAATTATTAAACACACCAAAAATTAAAGTTAAAAAAACATAAATACTTCAAACGAAACGATACAATTAGTTTCGATTTGACGCAATGAGATTCTTGCATCTCTTGCGATTATGGCCTGGTTCGTTACACTTGCAGCATCTCACAGTCCTCCGATCAACGTCCTCACCGATAGAAGGTATTCTGATCTCTCAACGACGGCCAGGTGGTGGTGTTTCGATCGGTAGGTGAACCTTCATTCCCTGAATTTCGGCTGGAATGTCCCAATCAGTCATGTCACCAACCGTCTCTACTGGTTGTGTATATGCCATGACCAATGATTCTTTAAAGTAATAATTAGAACAAAGACTTATGTAATCCACTCGGACTGTCAAACAAGCAGCAATTGCATGTGCACATACAAGCTGATCGAGTTGGAAAACTCTACAGGAGCAAGTCTTATTCTGTATGTCAATTATCCCTTCCTTTAGACCACCACCCAAAACATGGAATCGATACTGAGACACAAGACGAACAATCATTCTTTCGGCCATATTTCTCCTCTCACTGACTATCTCGTCTGCCCATATTGTTAGTCGAGTAGCCATTGATTCAGCCACAATTTTCCTATCATAAAACCATTGCTGCAATGTTTTCCTAAAGTGATCGACAAGATGAGTAACAGGAAATTTTCGAGGTTCCCTCATAAAAGAATTCACACTCTCCGCGATATTCATAGTAATTATACTGTATCTCCTACCTTCAAACTCAGACCTTGCCCAATTACACGTACCCACATTATTCTCTAAGTAATTAGCTGCCCCCGAGTGGAGCATCCACAACCCTTCAAGTTGTTGTTTAAATTCTTCATGTCCATATGCTTTTGCTGCATTAATAAAAGCAGGCTCAAATTCATCCTAAAGAGCTTTGGACATCCTGAATTTTGCCTTAATGTTACCTTTGACATGGTAGAAACAAACACCATGAGCAGCAGTGTGAAATACCTTTAAGAACGACTCTTTTGATGGTAGTGCATCGATTAGAGATAATTACTAACTCTGACCTATCGCCAATCACTTCATGCAACTTCGTCATAAACCATTCCCAAGCATCATTATTTTTCGAATCCATAACCCCAATTGATAACGGATACAGTTGATTATTACCGTCCAAACATGTTGCGAGGAACATGCTTCCACGATATAGCCCCTTTAGATGAGTACCGTCTACAGCAATCACAGGCCTGATGTACTGCATAAAACCCTTGATGGAAGATCCAAGCGATACAAAGTAGTATAAGAAATTGTCATCTCCATCCCGCTCAAGATGAGTAACAGTACCTTCATTCGCTTTGGTCAGAACATGAGAGTACGACGGAAGTAGGTTATATGATTCTGCAGGGTTCCCTCGAACTATTTCAAGGCCAACTCTTTTTGCCCGATATGCCTGCTGATACGTTAACTGGACACCGTATTCCTGCTGCATGTCTGCTCTAATGTCATTTAGAGTATATATTCGTTTATCCTGGATAAATTTATCAGCGATCAGATGACCAACAACTCGACTCCTGACTTGACGGAGACCACCAGGCACTATCTCATTAGAGCAAGTGTGTTCATTGTCAACTCTTTTCACAATCCAAGGAACATTATGCTCATTTGAACCTCTCGTTGCTCGAATACGTCATTTACATGATTCCGTAGAACAATGGGCCTCAAAGTGGGTCGTTGTGGACCGTGCAATCTTGATGTCAAATTTATCCCTCAAGGCAACTTTGTGGAGTTTCAGTATTAACTCTTTTTTCTCAGTGAACAATTTACCAACACCAATATCAGCAGAATTACAGCTTCGAACTAAATCTTGGGCAACCAAGTTTGAAGGCAGAACTAGAGCAAGACTGACGAAAAGATCAACTGTTGTCCTCCTTCTCGAATGGGGCATTGGAGGAACATGTTGGTTCTCTCTGTTATTAATAGGAATATCATACTGCTGCTCAGCCTCATCATTGATAGGAATATTGGACGGACCGATGCGGCCATCATCAACAGGACTATCATTGCTGTGGAATTCATTGTGAAGGAATGGAGAGTATTGTGGCCCCAACGATGCCGTTAATGGTAACACTTCTTCTTCAACATCTACTAACGTTATGCCGTTCCCATCAACAATGTCATTATTGTCATAGAGTGGAGAGCAACGTTGCTGTAACGACATCAGCTGAGGTACCACATCTTCTTCAATTTCTGGAACAGAGTCATTTGCTCTAAATGAACTTTCAGTTTCTATAAATGGTTCAGGATCTTCGGCCGGAACTCGATGGGCTGTGGTAACAAATATAGGGATGCATCCATAGTTAACCATATCAGCGGCCATGTGCAACACAACCTTCACCATTTCATCATTATAAATGTCCATAGGTTGTGAACATGCACGATAACTTGTGTTACTGGACCTCAAAGTAGTTTTCATCGTCATACTATATTCATTAGGATTTATCTGCAAAACTTCATACATTCTTGCCAGGAATTGCTCAAATGTAAAATCTTTTCGAACTAAAAAAACAGTATTCTTGCCATTCATGTACTCCACACGGCCATCTATGAATGTCTCCCACCAACCGTCGTAACACAATTGAAGCACAACTGAATCCATTAAACCTAAAAATCATAAAAAAAACAAAAGAAATTATATTACATGCTACATAATAACTAATAAGTTCAGTAAAAATTTTAGTTCGACCAAGTGAAAGAATGAAGTACACAATTTAGGATTTCATTCTTCTTGTCACAAGCTTCGAAACGGTATATTGTATGTTCAAAACGGACACATATAGCCCAAGAT
Organism: Luvunga scandens; assembly: GCA_030449905.1. Lineage (NCBI taxonomy): Eukaryota > Viridiplantae > Streptophyta > Magnoliopsida > Sapindales > Rutaceae > Luvunga > Luvunga scandens. The sequence goes on along the minus strand of JASUUG010001097.1, from coordinate 294,570 downwards.
ATAACTTTCGGAAAATTTCTGAAGTTTAGTGAGACAGACAGTGGGACAGGTGCCTGTCCCACTAATCAATTCTGATTTTTTATGAAACAGACACCTGTCCCACTGCCTGTCTCACTAACATTGGTGAGACAGACATCTTCAACAATGGACAGACAGCCTATCTCACCAAATTTAGTGAGACAGGCAATATGACAGGTGCATGTCTCACAAAAAATCAGAACTGATTATGTGAGACGGGCACCTGTCCCACTGCCTGTCTCACAAAATTTGGTGAGACAAGAGTCTTCAACAAGTGAGACACTCAGCCTGTTTCACCAAATTTAGTGAGACAGGCAGTGGGACAGGTGCCCATCTCAAATAATCAGTTCTGATTTTTTATGAGACAGGCACCTGTACCACTGCCTGTCTCACTAAATTTCTAGGCTTTATTTTTTGCTCGAATTTTAATTGTTTCTAATTTTTTCTTTCATTTCTCAACTCAAATTGGAACTTTAACAAATCTCATTCTTTTATAAATGAAAAATAATAACATTTCTAACAAAATATACTTTAATTTCGAACTTATTTGTTGAACTCTCAATGTATTGAAATTAAATATTAGTGAGAACATATACTAACCTTAATAAGCTTTTCAAGTATGTATATCTTCAGTTGTACAATGCTTGTTTGATGAAATTTGTTGATTTATGAAGAGTGGTTGAGTTCGTTGAGAGTGATGAAAGTTTTGGTTAATTGTTGAGGGTTGGGAGGTTTTAATTTTGGTGGAATTTTTGCTGGAATTTTTCAAATGGCATGTGTTTGAAAATTTGTTGAAAGTGATGAGGGTACTTTAGTCTAATAACATGGTAGTTGGCTATTTATGATAGAAAAAATTTCAATGGGCTAAATCTGAAAATTTCCATTGCGCCCTTTGCGTGCGACGGCCTCCCCTGCGCGCGTCTCTCACGCCTCCCGCACTCCTCGCGCGCCGTTCCCGTGCGTCCCGTGCACAATGGTACCCCCTCTATCCAACAAAACCCACACTTCAAATTTTTTCATGCCATCTCACATATAACAACCAACACAACTTAAATAATCTCCTCATTCCACTTTCATTATACAACTTAATTCTTAGAGTAATTTTATCAAACATTTGATATGCGATATTTTAAAACTTATCACTCCAACAATATTTTTCCATTTCATCACTCCAACAACATACATTCTTCTACAACACTAATCAAACTCACTCAAATTATTAGAAAATTGTGAAGTTTTCTTACCTAGGTTGTGGATTCTTTGAAATTGTTGGATTTGTTTCCGGTTCGTATGAATTTCTTTAGGTTAGGTTAGGTCCTTGTCTCGCCGTAGTCGTCTCGCCGTTGCTGTCGCCGATCACGTCGCCGTTCACCGGTCGCCGGTCGCCGTTCCCTGTGTAGAACTATTGAAGGTGGCTAGATATGATTTAGCTTGTGGAAGGAGAGGGTAATTTGGGCCAAAATTTTCCTTTTTGGCTAATTTTGATAGAAAATATTTTAGTTAGATAAATGGGAAAATGAAAAAAATTGTTAGGTTATTTTTGTCAATTCCCCATAGTTGGGATATCATCAAATAACGAAAGGGGATAAATAACTTTGTATGTTCTAATTTTTTAACATTTTGGCCCTCCATCAAGTCCATCTTCTCAAATGGGCTGTCTAACTTGGCTCACATTCCAAAGTTAATTACTTGCAACTGGTCAGTAGTAGGCGTCACCATTCTTCCTTACCGGATGCAAGTCTGCTATTTCAATTTTTTCTTTATTTCTTAGGGATGGCATTAAAATCGATTCAGTTCGAATATGTAAAGATTTAAAAGATCTTAATCCAGTTGTAAGTGCATTCAGAAAATTGAATATTCGGATTTGATTAAATTTTATTTTAAATTGAAAATATATATTAAAAATTAAATTTTATTTGTGAATTTATAATGTTGTTGTATGTTATTCATGTCGAATTATTAATTGTTGAATTATGATTAAATTTTATTTGATATTATTAAGTAAATTATTTAGTTTTATTTTAAATTACGAATATATATATATATCTTAAAAATTCAATTAAAAATTAAATTTTATTTGTGGATTTGTGATGTTGTTGTATATTATTCATATTGAATTATTAATTTTTAAATTATAATTAAATTTTATTTAATATTATTAGGTGACTTATTAATTTTTAAATTAATTTATTAAATTATTTTATTTTAATTTTTGTGTATCCGAATATCTAGAATATTCACCCGCATCCATTGCAGATATCACTCACACCGAATCCACATAATTTTTACAGATCTAAAAATAAATATATAAATACGGATTCAAATCCGAATTTTGTCATCCTTATTATTTCTAATGCTGCACTTGCCAAGCTCACCAACCTTCTCTTGTTATATCAAAGTTCCGTATGATACTATTTTCCGTAGCATAGCAAGACCCTTTACTTGAACTTAGGAAACAGGGCATCAAATATATCCGCAGCCAGCCAATTAAGCTTATGTTAAGGGGGCAAAAAAGTGCTCCAGGATGTAATTTCACTAGTACGCTTAATTTGAGTGTGGGTAAATTTCCAGATGCTAAACCCCACGTGTAATTCACACTAATAAAATTCATATGTTGTTTATTTTGGTATCAAAAACTCATGCCTATAGTCTAGGAGTGTGGACAAGATCACTTAGGACTCGTTCGGTATTGTTTTTGAATCAGTATTTTCTCAAAACAAAAATGAGAATGAAAATGATGTTTTGCAGTTGCTGTATTTCAAATTTAAGTATGTGTTTGGTATTATTTTCTGTATCCTGTATTTTAAAATTGAAAACAGTAATATGTGTTCGGTAGACATAACTGAGACTGATAAAAATAATAAATATGTGTTCGGTAGTACTGTTTTCTAAAATAATTTTTACTAAATATTTAAGCCATACTTATAGTTAAAAAATAATTGTTTAACTAATACATACACAAACATACCATAAATAATTTAAACAAAATAATTATAAAAAATTACATGATAATAAAATTTTATTATTAGCAATAATTAAAATAAGTTTTATATTATCATTATTTTTATACTATAATTAAGATTTTACAACACATGATTTAAACAAAATATTTATAAAAAGTTACGTGATGGACATTTAGGTGTGTAATCAAGCTACATGAAAGTTGCAATTCTATCTGTTATACCATACATCTCTGCAATTCAAATTTCATATCAAATCGTTCATAGAAAAGAATTAAAATAGCATAATAGTTTAATTTACAATATTCACATTTAATCAATAGCGAATACAACAAAAATCAATTATGTACAAAATTAATTAATACCATGGAATCAACCCAATGAAAACAACGTAGTCCAGGGGAAAAAAATGACACAAGACAAACATATATCCTAGTGAAAAAAGTGATGATAAGAATCTCTATAAAAAATGATCTAAGAGGAAGTGTTTCTCGTACAATAAATAGATGGCCGGGATTGAAAGCAGTGCCACAAAAATTGCCATGAACACAGCTTTCGATTATGATGCCCTACATCTTGCTCTCTCAAGGTCTCAGAGTTTGGGACCATGCCCTTGGTCTTACTTGCTGCGATGGAAGGCCCTGGCTCGTTCTCACATGCCATTGTGACTTCATGAAATTCATCCTTCTGATTTAAGGCATTAAATGAAAGATATAGTTTATAAATTAAAACAGAATTATCATTGTCAACGAGAAAATGGGAAAATACATAGATCAATGATCGATCATAGAACCACTGAAACTACATTTGGGATTCATGTGCTTTTTCAAATGCAATAACTACCTATGAAGTGAGGATTGTTGGTAGACATAAGCTATCAAGTAAAAAGTGTTTGTTTAGCAAACAAGATGCAAAAGCACAATAGTTACAAACATAACATGAAGCCAATATCAAAACTAAAATTATCCAAAACATAGAGTTGAAAATAATATATGGTATATATATACATAGGTTCCTAGTGTATTTCATATCCAATCACAACCATTTTGCTGTAATTTCAATGCATTCGGCATAAATTAAACTGAAAAATGCAAATGATCAGATAATAAGACAATAACAAACTAATGCTCTCGGTGTATTATTTATACAGTAAAACTCATAAAGCTTATGCAAGTACCTCGAAAAGATAAACCTGTGATTGTGAAGACATAATGAGAATCAATATTATCATCATCATTGGCATCACTTTCTTAAAAAACTCAGGATATGCAAGCCCTTTTGTTGTAAAAAATATTAATTCAAATCAGAATCTACCTATGTTTTTGACATTTGAATTAATCAAGCCTATTTGATAGAAGTCATTCTTTCTATCCCTAGCCAACTCTATTTCAACTTTCAATTATTTACCTGCCATTGCACTATTTTTCAAAATCATCATCCCTCATTCACCCAAATTCTCTGCAACCCAAGTAAATTAATCTGCTTATCTTTTATTCTTGATAACAAGATTTTCCAAAATTGTCATTGCCAACATGTTAATTGCTTCTCAGTATGGAATAATAAAACAAATGAATCATATGAGCTAGCAAACAAATACCAGTTTCTTTGATGATGGCTTCACTGATATTGCAAGCAAAAATAAAATAAATTCCAACTGCAAGACACAAACAGGAAAGTAAAAACCAAATCAAACAAATTAACATTTTCTCCTAGACATGTGACACATGATGCTCTTGCTCAACAAAATTACCTTTCAAAAAGTATACAAAAACTCTAGAATAATCCAAAATCCCATTAATACCAAAATCCTCATACCACCAAGGTCACATGATATGCAATGTTATGTTTTGTAGCTATTAAGTGAAATCCTTGAAATTAGAGCATGACAATTAAAAAAAAAATTACCCCATTTGAGGTGTGGAAGCCAAGCCGTTATTGGGTTGAAGAATCTCATGATTATAAGTACAAAAAATCTTGCCAAAAGATTTGCTGAACCTGCGACTGTAACTTCCTTTTCCATAACTTTGCAACAAAGACACCACCACCAAATCCCATGTCCATAATAAGACATAGAACCAAAGGAAAAACGAAACATGTTTTGTTTATTAACAACATTGTCATTTCCACTCTCATTATTTCTCTTACACTACTTTTCTTTTCCTGTTCCGTAAAACGTAGAGACAAATAAAGCTTGGAAATATAAAAATAATGAAATCATATGCACAAGATAAATAATAATTACACAAATTTTATTTAAATAGAAGAATAATACCAGTGAGAGAATTTCGATCCCCAACATATACACTCAGATCTCGTTATAGGACCAACCTGAGAGAGAGTAGCAACGGTACCGGTCAAGATAGAACAGAGACGCAGTAGCATCACCACCACCAGTCGAGACGAAGCATATATGTAGCAATAGCAGGAGCACTAGTCAACAGTAGCAAAAACACAACAGTAGTCGATTTTGGTTGAAGAACCGTGATGGAGGGAGAGAGAGCGGTAATGAATTGTGGTTGAAGAACTGTGATGGGGAGAGAGAGACAGAGTTGTGAATTTCGATCGGGATAAGGAGATAAGGCATGGGTTTTGTTTTGCAATTTCTTTTACGATTTAATTTGTGATTCATCTAAGAACGTGTTTAACACATTCTCAGTTTTATAACAATAAAAAGGAATATGAATTATTCGTTTTATAATTCATATTTTGGATCCATCCCACCGAACATGAATTATGTCTGTACTCTCAAAACAAAAATGAAAACAAGCCCATGAAAATGATACCGAACAGGCCCTTAAATTTTCTAAACTAATCTCATAATTAACTAGTTAAACAAAAAACTATAACCAGAAAAAATAAAATGTATCAATTTCATATGCTAAGGAATGGTGAACCCCAGTAGTAAGCAAAGAAAAAGAAAATGAAGGATTCAATGAGCAATAAACAGTAAAAATATGAAAATCAACACCTAATCCAAAGAGAAGAATAACCTTGTTGAATGTTGCTCTCGTAGAAAATTCGTCAAATAATACGATGAATATAGAATTTTTTTTTTAATCACAATTTTACATTTTGTCCATTAAATGGGTCCAACTACCGTGTACCCCTGGTGCATGGTGCCCTCCATTTTGTCCATATGTGAGTTGCCCTTGAGATCTAACACAACTTGTTTCATTGGCATGGATGTATTTTCTTTGGTTTTTAACATTGATGTCCCTAAGGTTTTTTTAAAAAGCAAAATAGTCAAAGATTTATACATAATTTTAAATTATTTTAAATTTTTATATTTTGATCAGTTGATCTAAATTAACTATTAAAATTAATGATAGTATAAGGATAATAACTTGTAAAACTTTTTAGTACATAGAATCTTTTTTATTTTTTGAAAACAACATAATATCGATTTAAACATATAATAAAAATATAATTTAAACATATAAAAATATAATTTATAAACATATAATAAAAATATATTTAATCTCTAATAAATAATTTAAACATATAATAAAAATATATTATTTATCAATAATATTAATCTATTTTTTGGAAACAACACAAAATCTATTTAATCAATAATAAATAATTTAAATCTATTATTAAAATTTAATTTATTAATAATAATATGACCAAATAACAATGTAAAAAATTTCATAATAATCAACCATGGTTTAGTATTTAAATATAAATAATACAATTATACTTAAAATGTAAATAATAGAAATATATTGAACTTATGCGTTAAAATTTTAAATTTTCTAATTTGTTTTACTTTTCATCAAATAAGAAGGACTCTAAAGTAATTTACCAAAAAATAGGGGTACAGCTTCGTCCTGCTCTTTATTTGTTGCAAATATTATAGTATTTCTGCCATCACCAGTGGAACAATAAAATTCTTCAATAAAAATAAAATACAAATTTGACTAGGCTATAATATAAAATCTATAAAATTGAAGCTACCATTTAATATATAAAACTATAAAGTTTGATAGTGTATTACAAAACTAAGTAAAAATTTAATGGGGGCAAAGCTTCGACACCCTTGACACCATACCCCTCTTTTCTCTTTTTTTGATTGAATCTCTTGCATTCTTTCTTATTTACGATTTAGTTATTAGTATAACGGTAATTTTATTTTTTCATTCTTTTTCACCTTTCCTCTATAATCAGCCTTCTTTTCTCCATTTAACGTTACTTTTGGATTGTTAGATATGAGGAAAGAGATTTATTTATAATAAACTAATAACACTGCATTTTAAATCGAGCTCATTTGACCTAAACAAAATTTGAGAAATCAGCACCAAAATCTATTGTAAAACTCTTTTCACTTTCTTTCCTCTTATCAAATTCATGGATTGTACAATTCTTTTTCACTTTCTTTTCAATTATTAAACAGGGCAAAACTAGGTTGCCAATAGGGTAAATAATCCCTTGCTTTATCTTTTTTTTTTTTCATTTAATTGCACTACGTCTATTTTTTTAAAAATTAAAAAAAGCTAAATAGAATTTCTACATTTTGACACTTATTCATTTTAATTTTTTATACTTACACGGTTGAGCTGACCATTAATAAAATTTTACCCTTATGAAAAAATAAATTAAGGGTTGTGGATATTTAAATCATAAAAATACTCATACTACCTCCTTTTAATTAAGATTAGGCTATTTGACTTCAAAATACTTTTTACACCTATTTTTTAATTAAAATTTCTATTACTAAAAATGCATATGAAATAATTTACTATTAAGGACAAGATATATATGTAAGTAATTATATTTTTCTTCTATTCTTGTCCTAATTTAAATTCATAATTTATTTTAAGCTAAACATAATTTCATCGTAAAAAAATAATATTCATTCAAAAAGAAAAAAGAAAATTGTGTAAAAGCATAATGGAACAAAGGAATCAATCCGCATTTGTTATAGGGAGACCTTTAATTTAAGAAAGTTTTAACATTTATTTCATGAGGCATGAGTTGGCTTTTTATGGAATCCTTCAATGGAGGAATATTAAAAATTGCATAAACACTAGACGTGTATGTATATGAAGAATAGCACAATGATCATGAATTAACAATAAAACCAAAGGCAAATGGCACAAAAAAAATGAAAATAAGATTTGAACATCCTCATTTAATAGTTAGGACCAATCCCCATTTAATTGTTGTAAGTTTGCAACAGACAACAAATTTGCAGAGCAATTTTTTTTCCATTACAAGTAAAAATGAGTAATAACGAGATAAATCACTGTGTGTTGCTATCAAATTAAGAGTTGAATTTTTAGAAGTTTAAACCACTTTTTTGTCCGTCTTTATTGTCTACATTTTATAAGATTATCTAGTCCATAAAAGATTAATTTTGATAAAAAAAAATCAGAAGAAAATAATTTATTATTCAAAAAATAAATTAAATTAGAGTCATTTTCTGTATTATAAGGTGTAGATAGTCAAATTTTAATTTTTAAATTTAGGCTATGAGTTTCTTGAATAATTGTGTGTAGCGAGTAATTTGATGGGTTCAAATAATCTCATAGTATAATTAAATCATTTATATTACAAAAAAAAAACCCATTCATTAAATTATTATTAAGAACAAAGGATAAACCTCTATAATTTACAACCATTTATTCTCCACCTATGTTGTCTTTTATTTAACATAGAAATAGTCATTCATATAAATTCAAAAAAAAAAAAAGTTCCCAAGAAAAGGTTTCGATCAAGAATTTTAGAGAACATGAATGGTGAGTATATAAATAATAAAATTTTAAGAGTCATGAATCTTTATTCAATGGCATCTATAAGAAAATAGTAGTACTTTTAAATTACACTACTACATAAACCAAAGAATCAATAGTAGGGTTATTGTTGATGAAAAAATCTTTTTTCTAAAATATGATGGTTTTAATTAAAACTATTTTATTAGGTTAGAGTTTACGAAAAGAAGGGAAAAAAATAGAGGATAAAGTTCATGAGCGCTAAATTGCTAAATAGAAATAAAGAAAGAATAGAAATGAAATTCGGTTATCATACATATGAAAATATTAATATTAAAATAAAAAAATTTAATTAAATATACCTAAAGAATTACACAAATTTTTCATTAATAATATTATTGAAAACATTTAATTTAGGCATATACATGTTCATTTTGGTCATATTTTATTATTATTAACAAATTAATATATTTTTATTATGTATTCTATTTTGATTGATGTATTCAAATAATTTATGGTATATTAAATAGATATTATGTTATAAAAATATTTATCAACACATGTTAATTTTTCATGTATTTTGAAACTTTTACATGAGAATACATTATTATATATACATTGATACTCATTCTAAGAGCCAAACTAGGTCAATGGATTTAAGTGTTAAAAAAAAAATTGATACAATCCAGATATGTATGTCAACATTTACAAGCCTTTGTCTTTTCTAATTTTTCAATAAATATCAGGGATGACAATGTTAATAATCATGCAAAATTATTTGCGTCGTTATGCAACTATTTAGTTAAATTTAATGATTAAATCACTAAATGACAAAATAAGGATACCAAACACCAGATGCAAAATAGCTGGACCCTCATTAAGAATATCAAGTTTTAGGATTTAAGGTATAAAAGTTATATATTATCATATTGGTTATAATACATTATTTATTTGTCCTTATTAGTAATTCATATGATCGATATTTTTGTAATAAATTATTTTATTTAAATAAGAGTGTTTAAAATAATATTTACAGTGTAAATAATACCATCCTTATTAATTCTTTATGGTAAATGATAAAAAAGTATGACAACTTAGTATGCTTGGCAAAAAAGCATGGGTCGGCCCAAGCACGGTTAGGCCTGGCCAGCACCCGCGGATTTTAAGCTTGTCCCGCATGATGAATTTAATGTATGAGCTCAAAAAATTCAAAACCCATTGATAATGAACTTGGTTATGTACTTAATCTATAAAGTCTGAGCTTGACCTGGGCTTTGTATTATATAAAATAAAAAAAATTCAAATTAAAAAAAGTAAAAGAAAGTAAAAAAATTAAATAAAAATATCAAAATCTAATAATAGTTTACTTTTTATATTAGTGTTTATGATTTATTATGCTGTATTGTTAGTATTTTCAAGCCTGGCTTTATATTATATAAAATAAAAGATTCAAATTTAAAAAAATAAAAGAAAACAAAAAAAATTAAATAAAAATATCAAAATTTAATACTAGTTTACTTTTTTATATTAGTGTTTATGGTTTATTATTTTGTATTGTTAATATTTTGTATGTTGGATAATCATGTATTGCATAATCATTTATAATTTAACTTTTTTTATTTTTTAAGTTTATAATTTTATATTTTTATTAAAAATTTATTTTTAAAAATTATAAAAGACCAAGTCTGAGCCCGGCCCGCTCATGATTGAATGAGCTTTTCAATGGACTTGAACTTATTTTTTAATGCATGCGCTTGGGCCTGGGCTCACAAAAGCTCGACCCAGACCTGCAAATTGCCAACTTAACAACTTAACAACTTGGCCTAGAATTTACACATTTTGAATCACAAACAAAAAAGGCAAGCTAGTAACTAATTAATGACTTTTTTTTTAATACTAATATAGAATACTATATTAGATAAGGGACTATCTCTAAAATGATTGAAACTAAATCTCATAATACTTTTATGGAAGCTCAAATCAATGTTTAAACATTATAAGTGCAAGAAATATTCCATTAAGCCAAAGGTTCATTGGTAACTGTTTAACAACTTAAATCTTATTTAAAAAGGGTAAATTCAGATCAAAATTGAACACTTTTTGAAATCCTTCTCCAAGTTCATTTTGGCTTCCCCGATAAACCCCACCAAATTAATTTTTAATGAAAATTTACCATTTTGTCTACTTCATCAAATTCTAAAATTTATGTAAAGAAGAAACGAAACAAGTAGATTTTATCAGAATTCTAAAATATTCTCAACACTTATATTTAGAAAAACAAAAAGATGGCGGGTTATTAAGTAGGCAAAGCAATACACAGAAACACAACCAAATTACCCAGAAGAATTGTTCAAATTTACTGCATCCAAAGCAACCAATCATGACCTTGTATGAGACGTCGGCACTGGAAGCGGCAAGGCCGCTGCATCCGTAAGTCTACATTTCATGTTTTTAATTATTATTTTTCATTAATGATTGACCACTGATATCTGCCCAAAACGGGCATGGAAGGACTACAAAAACGTCAGCCCTCTGTTGCCGTTTTTGTGGCTAATTTCTATTTCTTTTCTTTTTTTTTTAACACAACATTTGGCCACAAAACGCCAACAAAAGGCTGCCGGTTCTGTCATCTGTGGTCTTAATATGCCCATTTTGGGTAACTATTATTTTATTAGAAGGTTTCTTTATTTGAACTCATCAAATTTTTCTTTATCTTATAATTATATATTCTCTCTACTTTCTTATTGTTACTAATTACTAAATTTTATTCTCTTTTAAATTCATTTTTTAGGCTTTTTTAGTATATTATAATCTATATTTTGTGCTTTCTATAAATAATTCTTTTTATATTTATTAACTTTTTATATTTGGTAAAAATTAACTTTTTGATATTCATAAGCTATTATAATTAATAAAAACTTGCTGATGTTAAGTGGTAGACCTATAGTTGGCTCGGTCTAGTCCAAAAAAATCATTTATATTCCTTATGTTTTGATTAATTTCATATAAAGATAGATTTTTTTATTTTATTTTCAAATATGTCACAAATTCATTTTTTTTTTCAATTGAAGTTAGTGACTTATTTTATAAAATGATTAAATCATATATTTGTTGAATAGATAGAGAACATTAGGGTCTAAAATGTTATTACCACTTTAATTTATTTTTAAATATTCTAATTAAAAAAAAAGTATGTCAGTGTAATATAACATTGTCACTACTATTAAAAGTGATTAAAAAAAATTTAGTAACAACATTTTCATAAAAATTTTATGTGAATTTTGACATTTTCTTTATTAGTTACATTATCTAAGAGAACAAGTTAGAAAATAAGATTTGAGTATTTTGAGAATTTTTTTTATAGAAAAATCATCAGCATCCAGTTTTTCCAAGAGAGTAATAGTGCTTGACAAAGAAATAATGGCACCTAAATATCTTTTTGCTGGGTTGAGTTTAGTTTTTTATTAAACCTTTTGACTAATAATATTTTTATAATTTAAAAATATGAATAAATTTTAATTGTTTAATTTATTTAAGTCTAGTAATTAAGTACTTTTCAAATATAAAAGTTCTACTTGCAATTTTTAATTGATTGTAGTTACATACATTGATTTGTTTTAGCTTGAAATTCTTAATTGATTTATTAATTCTTATATAATTTTATGTTGTTACAGGTTGCAATGTCATATTCTATAATTAAAAAATAGAGTTTTTATATTTGAATTGTGGTCTGTTTTCTACACTTTTTCTATAATTATTTTTGTTTAGAGTACGTATTAATAAGATTTTTTTATGTTCTTTTTATTTAATATAGTTCTTTGTACTTATAAATGTTTATTCTCACCTCAAAATATAAAATTTATAGTTTAGCCTAAAGTAACATAAAGTCCCGACAAGGTGAGTTAGTTTAAAAGTCATTGTGAATTTTAAAAACAATAAAGTTTAAAAAAACTCATGTCACAAAGTATATTTAATATTCAAAATAATTTGTAATTCTTATAAATATTTTGACATCTATGATTGGTTTTCAAAAAAAAATTGTGTTTAATACTCAAAATAAATTGTAAAGCATGTATTATTTCAATTATTATATTTATTCGTCGTTTAATTGATGAGACAAGTGGCCAATTAAATAGAAGTACTTAAATTTTTTTTTTTTTGCTAACATGCATGCATATGTTTCAAAACGAGCTGTGACTACTATTGATATAAGACTTTTGGGGCAAGTATATATAGATATACATTTAATTCTTCTTGGGAGTTTTCGGCACTGCTCATTACATGCAATGCAACCTCATTCTTTGGTGCAGTAAGTGACTACATTATGATGCATAATAATACACCTCAGGTTTAGCTGCAGCATTAGTTTTTTTTAATAGTAATAAATTAATTTAATGTAATATTATATAATATTCATTTTTATTTTTTTATTTTACATTATAATAATTTATATAAATTAATAAATTATCATTAAATAATATTATATTATATTTTAATGTTTATTGTATTAAAAATATAACTAAGTAATTATTATTTAATAATATTATAATAATTAATATATAAAATTGACTAATATTTAATAAGTTAATATGACTAATAAGTTCTTAAATGATATATAAAAATATAATATACTATTATATATTTTTTGAGAAGATTATATTATTTAATTATATTACAATAATGAATATATAAAAATTAGTTATTTTTAAATAATTTACTATAACTAATAATAAATATTTAAATATGAATAAATTTGAATAATATTAATTTAAAATTAATAGTAATAAAAGTAATGATATAAAATATTATTACATATACTACAAAACTCTCACTTAGATTAGTTGGTACAATTATTTTTTTTAGTAAATATGTCACAACTATTGTATCATTTTATTATTTTATAATTATTTTGTAATATGTACAAACTTTTATTTTATAATCCAAAGATGACTTTTGAACTAATTTGGTTGGTTTTCATTATTTATTTATGTTGTGATATTATCTACAAATTATTTGATTAAATTATTTGCTTCATTCTTTATTTCACAAGTTATGTATTTGGACAATAATGAAAAATAAATCTTATGTTGCCTAAAATTTAAGGCCATAAGCTTTGATTTGATTTTTTTTAATATTTATATTGAAAAATAATGTTAAATTTCTACAATTTAAGACTTCTATATTTAGCATTTCTCCAAGTACTAATAAATATCATTTTTTTAATATTTAATTTAAATTAATATAATACAATACAACACCAAACATAGTATCATTAAAAATTAATATAGTACAATTTAGCATCAAACGTTGTACAATAAAATAAATTATTAAATTAAAAGACATTATCATTATTACCATTTATATTGAGATAACAAAACAAAAGAAATAATCTTTATAAATATTAATACGTTTTCGTTATCAATTATTATATACGCATAACAAAAAATATTATATACCTATATTTATAAATGTGCTATTAAATTTTGTTCAATATTATGTCGCTTTCAGTTATTTGTATTCTTACCACAATTGCTTTTAAAAATAAATTTTAGAAAATAATTAACTGATTTACTATTAATTATTTTTATAGTAATTATTTTTATAGTACTACTAACAATAATTATTTTAAAAATTATGATGAAGTAATAATAAAGTTACAATTATTTTATACAAACTGATATGCCATAAGTAGATCGATTGTATAAAATCATAATAGGTTCACATAATAAAAAAATAGTTATAATTTTTCAATCAATCTCTTTATATCATATCAATTTGTAAATATTAATTTACATGAAATTATTGGTGCTCTATCAATATGGATTACAATATTACTAAACTCGCCACAAAAAACAGAAGTTCTATAAGTTCTATTTGTGATACGCTCGAGACATGGACCAACCTTTTTACTGTCTCACAAGTCCTCCCGGCAAATATGTCTACCATGCAGGCCCGAAATCTAATGCGAAGAATCAGTATTTTAAGCTTGGAGTGCACGTGGGGAAAACGGAGATGTCTTGTTGCTTTATTACTCTCCTCATCCATAACGCATCTCCTGTATTGTTACAATTTTATGGAATGCTCTGAAGAAAGCATGACAAAGACATCCCATTATTATTAAAGGGAAAATTTATCCTACAAACAATCTAACAAACATCAAATATATATATATATATACTATTAATTTTGAAATTTCTTAATTCTAATGGATGAAAATAAGTTTAACCTAAAATTAAGTATGGGTGTAATAATAATTTACAGAAAATTTTATTTTTAATCACATATTTATTTATTTTTTCAAATAAGTCCTCATTAATTTTGTACAATTAAATGGTTTTGTCATTCATCTCTTCTATATCTATTTTTAAAATTTTATAAAGATTTTACTATATTTTTATAAAGATCTAAATGATTATTATATTCATAAATATCTACAAATTTTGAATATATTTTTGCATTTGCATTTATAATTTCTTATCTCTCTTGAGACATAGACTATATTTTTCTTTAAACACACACACACATTCAATCTATTTTCTCACCTAATACATACCATCAATGTTGTCACATGGATTTTATAATTTAAATTTAGCATCCCGAATTATAAAAGATATTACAAGTGATAAATATCTTATGAATTTAATGAATTATTAGAAATATAGTATAATGAATAAATTACCAAAACAATAATTTCATAAAACATAAAAATAAATAAGCTACCACCTTCTAGCTATAGGCAAAGAGGGTTTTTTTATAAAAGATTTCAACCTTTTGATCTTATCAATGATTTAGAAATATGGAGAAATAATCAATTAAATTGAATGTCAATATATTTATTAAATAAATTAGAAAACTCAATTTATCTATAAATGATATAGAAAGTGCAAATAAAATATTTGAAATTAACAATTTCAGTGAAGAATATATAACATAAATTAAAAAGTAAAGAGATTAATTGAGTAAATAATTTAATAAAGTTAAACAATTAATAAAAGACTTCAATAGTAAAGATCATGATATATTAAAGTAAGAGATTATTAATATAATTAATAAAAACTCAATAGATATAAGATCAAATAAGTTAGTGATTCAATTAGATAAAATAGAAAAAATAATCGAACAATTTAGTACTAAATTTACTATAAATATAAATATAAAACTTCAAAAATATTGAAGTTCTAGCAGTATTATTGCCTAATTACAGTATGAGATTTAAAGCAAAACTTAAAAATTTATTAACATTTTTAATAATTATTATCTTTCTTAAGAATTTAAAAGTTCTTAGCTGTAAGATACTGTTAATGTAACGTAGCTTTGCCCGTTATTAATTCTTTACAGCAAAGAACCAAAACTTAAGACAGGTTGGACCAGCATCACACGAATTGAATCGCCCCAATAATTAAAAAAAAAAGAAAAAGAAAAAGGCAAGTCCGCATCTTGCTGATAAAGGAAAATGCGGGTCAAAATTGAGTGCTTTCAGAAGTTCTCCAAGTTCAAATTGGCTTCCCCAGATAAACCCCACCGAATTAATTTTTAATCAAAATTTGCCCATTTGACTGCTTCATCAAATTCTCAAGTCTATATAAAGAAGAAACGAAATGAGAAGATTTATCTCAGTTCTAAAAAATTCTCAATTCTTGTATTTAGAAAAACGGAAAGATGGCAAAATTGTTCATTAAGCAGGCAAAGCAATATGCGGAAACACGACCAAGTTACCCAGAAGAATTGTTCAAATTCATAGCATCCAAAACAACCAATCACGACCTTGTCTGGGACGTCGGCACCGGAAGCGGTCAGGCCGCTGCAGCCGTAAGTCTACCTTTCGCATTTTTTAGTTAATTATTTTTCATTAATGAATGAGCACTGATATTTGCGCAAGATGGGCACAGAAGGGCCATAGAAACGGCAGCCATCGGCTGCCGATTTTGCGGTTCGTTTCTGATTTTTTTTTTTCAAAGCAACAGTTGGCCACAAAACGCCAACGGAAGGCTGCCGGTTCTATGGCATTGGGTAAATATTATTTCAATGAATTAGGTGATGTAACATTAGGCACTCGGCGGTGAGTGGTGCTTCTCTCACGTATATTGGAATGTGAGGATTTAATTTTTTTTCTCACCGACAATATTTAATTTAATAAATATTTTTTAAATATAATAATATTAGTGAATTTAAAAAATTTATATAAATTATTCTCAATAATCATTTAATTATAAATATAAGTAGTTATTTACTATAATAAAAATAAAGGTTTAATTATAATATCTGTGAGATGTAGGAAAAAAAAAAAAAGAAAGTGATGTGACATGAGTAATAAAAGTCTTATGCTTGTAAATTTTCAGTTAGCCGGGATCTTCAAAAATGTTATAGGCACGGAAACAAGCCCCAAACAAATAGAATTCGCAACAAAGCTACCAAACATTCGGTATGAGGTTACTTCACCAGTCATGTCTATAGATGAGCTTGAACAAAACGTGGCAGCACAATCAACCGTAGATGTGGTGACGATTGCTCAAGCCATACACTGGTTCGACTTGCCACAGTTTTACAATCAAGTCAAATGGGTACTCAAGAAACCCAATGGTGTAATAGCTACATGGTGCTACACAGTCCCAGAAGTGAACGTATCCGTTGATGCAGTTTTTCAACCATTTTACGCCGTCGATTCTGAACCGTTTTGGGAGCCACAGCGTAAATTGGTGGACAACAAGTACATGACTATTGATTTTCCGTTTGAGCCTGTGGATGGAGCGGGCAGGACGGGACCGTTTGATCAGTTTGTTATAGAGAAAACGATGGATTTGGAGAGTTATTTTACGTACATAAGGTCATGGTCAGCGTATCAGACGGCTAAGGATAAGGGTGTTGAGCTTTTGACTGAAAACGTGATGGAAAACTTTAGACGGGCTTGGAACGAAGATGGGCAGAGCCGAAAGGTGGTTCGTTTTCCAATTTATTTGAGGATTGGTAAAGTCGGAAATAACATTTGATTAAAACAAAGATATATATGATGAGCGAATAATAAAATAATGAGTTCAACAGTTTCTTGTTGGTTTCCATTTATCTGACTGCTCCAAGTTTCTGTAAAAGTGGTCGATTCTCTAATTTTTTTTTTTTTAATTCTATCCAATTGCTAGTATTAAATTGAATCATTCGATTTGTTTATTCTTTAATAAAATAATATTGAATCGACCAATTAATGTCAAATAAATTACAAACAAATACATGCATACATACATACATACATATATCGAATTTTTAAAATTTTGTTTATAAAAATAATGATATTTTTTAACAAAAACTCTAGTTAACAACTAAATAACTGATTTTTTTAGTAAAAGATTTACTTCAAATTTTAAAGATGTACTTCACCCGTAATTAGTTATTATTATTATTATTATTATTATTATTATTTCAATGTGTATTTTATAAAATATAGTATTTTAGACTAATGATAGTTAAGGGTGTTTTAATTTCTTAAATTTCAAAATTACTTAACTTTTTATCTGATTTACTAATTTATTAAATACATTTTTTAAATAAGGAAATAAATCCCTTAATGAGTAAGGGTACTAAAAGGCTTAGCTTTATAAAAACCCCCCTTACGTTAATTTGGTTTTTGAAATCCTAAAGACTAAGAAGAAAAAGAATATAGCAGTAAACATAAGAGTAAAGTGATCAGTTTTTGGAGTAGGAAAAACAAAAGATTTTGATTGTGTTTTTGTTTTCCATTAAAAAAGTTCTTGAACTTTAATTTAGTTTTGCAGATATATAAGTATTTATAATCCTTTGACCTTCTAATTTTATTTATGATTTTATATGATCGATTGAATGATTTTGTATGTGCTATAATGATAAAATTGTGAAAACATGATTATGTATTGATTTATGTTGTTGTTGAGTAAAAGTAATGCTATTATGTTATCCTAAAATTTGTTAACAATGTAGATTAAATATTATACAACTACTATTTTCATTGAGTCTCAAGTATAAGACTTTATAGTGTAGATTAAATATTATACAACTACTATTTTCGTTGAGTCTCAAGTATAAGACTTTATAGTTTATTAAACTAGATGACTTATCTTTCTATTCATATGTTACAAAAACTCATTGTATATTAACTGTAATGATTTTTTGAATTAGAACACTGGTGTTAGAATATTCTAATTTCCAGCCGTAGTCTTCAATTCTATAATTTATTTCGTAACTCAAATAACTTCTAATAATTAAGGAAATTTTTATTATGGTACTTGTATAGGTCTATTTTATATATATTTAAACTTGTAAATTTTAGCCTCATATAAAAACCATTAAAAATCAAAGAGTTGGGTTCCTGCAATCCTGGAAATTGTTCTGCAGAATTACAAAGCTTGATATTGAAGTCAATTTGGGTCACTTTTCATACTAAATGCATTATAAATTTTAATTCCGATTCCTTTTTGTTTCCTCTGATAGTCAAAATTTGAATTACCATTTTTTAACATGTATAACTAAAGTTATGAATTTTTAAACCAGTAGTCCTTTGTTTATATCACCATTGAACAGTTTTAACATTTTTGTAGAAAATTAGATTTTAGGGATGTTTTTGAACTCTGATTAATTTTGTGAAATATATTGAATGTCAACATGTTCGTAGAAGTTCTTTGTAATATTATGATTTTTTCCAACATATTTATAGCTTGTTATAAATTAGTTCTCGTAAGATAGTCGAATATAGTTTGGTGAATTGATAAGCTTAAGTAAGAGTTAATTGTTAAGTGCTATAGAATGTATATTTATAAATAGTAAAATTATCATTTTGCACTCTAAGTCTTACTAACATTTTTACTTCTATGTATTTAAATTTTTTAAACTTTGATTGTGTTTGTTTTGTTATAAATTGAGTGTTTTATGTATTTTAGGAGTATTTTAGTTATTTTATGATTAACGAAAAGTTGAACAATAAGAGAGATAACATTTTTTTAGCTCAGAATAGCTAAAAACCTTATAAAGGGCATAAAGTGCAAAATCATAATTTTAAAATTTTGGTGAGGCCCAGCTGACATAGCATTAACCTATGATGTGTCATTAACTAATGACAAAGCAATGTTGACCAATGATGTGATAGCATATTAGTGGACAAAAAAATACGCGTACGATACATACATATACATGAAATACAGCCTTGATAATGTATTACATCCAATTAGTGCTTGCCACATGGCACAATTTGGAGCGTCCGAATTATTTTCATCTAATAACCATGATTTACTTGTTATATCTATAAATAAGGAACTCCCCTTAATTTTATAACTCTGAATCTAAATCCCAACTCCATTTTTTCTAAACCTTACTGTATCTTGTATTTTTCTAGGTATTTTTATAAAATTATCATTTTATCCCTAGTTCAAAATGAGTAGCTAATTTAATTTTAACCTTTGGTTGAAAGTGAAGACTTAACATCATCCATGGGCTTAATTTAGTAAATTTACTTTCTCTCTCTAATTTAGTTGGGTTGTTTTTACTTATTATTGAAAAACAATAATAATCTTGTCAAGATTTTGTGGGTACCGGCTCCCTATTGTCATATCATTACTGTTTGGTATAATGAACACTTTACACTATATTTATTAGTGAGCAACTCTCCTCTAATACTTGTGATTTGTTTTGATTCAATGTTTATAGAGAATTTATCTAAATTATTTAGTCTAAATTATTTAGTCAACAGTCTTGTTACATTATCGACAGTAGTATTATTATCACTTGTCACAACGTGTAACTGATATTACATTTAACAGAAGATTATTTTTCTTACCACGATGAATGCTTGATACCATATTTACCAGAATGAGGACTATGAGGAGTGGAAATACATCTTTCATAAATTCATTAGAACTAAAAAGGAATATTAAGCGTATGGTGAAATGTATAGTGTGAATTTAGATGTTTAAGCACTTCATTTGCATTGTTTCATTTTTAATTTATTCCCATCATTTTATTTTAAATCTTAAAATAAATAAATCACATCCAACCAACTCACATACAAACTTGAAAAATTAACCCTATATATGATTAAATCTATCCAATAGTGGGATTAACACTTGTCACTATTAATATGTGTTATTATAGATTAATGCGCTTTTGAGTACAGTAAAATTTATACAACATTAATAGTCTAAGGATATTTGGGTTTCCCATCAAAGTGAGAACTAAATATAATATTGATGAGAATCTTATCTTGATAATTATAGTCTAATAATGAGCTCGTGTGATTGGGATTATTGTTGATTACTTTGAATCGAGGTAAGTAAATTCATGCTTAATGTTTATTATAAGTATATAGGTAACTATTTATGAAAAGAATAATATTATTCAAATGGGTTATTATTTTATGGTTTTAGAAATTATTTTATTGTCATAGTTTATGATAATGGGTTACATTTTGGTTAAAAGCTAACTTAAAATATTTTCTTAAATTGTTTCCAAAATGACGTTAAATATTTTTAAGAAAAACAATTTATGAAAAGACAAGTATTTGACTATAAATATTTCTTAAGGAAAACAATTTATAAAAAGACAAGTATTTTAAAGTCATTTTGAAATAAATTTAAGAAAATATTTTAAATCAGCTTTTAACTAAAATGCAACTCATTGTTATAACCTATAACAGTAAAATAACTTACAAAACCATAAAATGAAAATCCATTTGAATAATATTATTCTTTTCGTAGATAGTTATATATATATTTTTATAAAAAACATTATGTATGAATTCACTTGCCTTGATATAAAGTAATCGACAATAACTCCAATCATATAAGCCAACTCTTAACCAATAATTGGCTAGAAAAGATTCTCATCAATATAATATTCAATTTTGACCTTGATAGGAAATCCAAACATCCTTAAACTATTAACTCTTACTTATGCATATAAATTCACTAAACTACACTCGACCTTACAATATCTGATTTCGAATAAGATATAAATATGTTAGAAAAAATTATAAGTATTACAAAGAGCTACTGTGAACATATTGGCATTCAATATAAGATTTCAAAAAATGAATCAGAGCTTAATAGCATCCCTAAAAATTCATTTGCCACAAAAATGTTAAAATTGTATGGTGGTAATGTAAACAAAGTACTGCTGATTCAAAAATTCAAAACTTTAGTTATACATGTTCAAAAGTAGTAATTCAAGTTTTAAGTATTAAAGGAAGCTATAAGGAATCAGATTTAAAATTTAAAATTTGTTTATTGATGGAAAAGTATCCCAAATTGACTTTAATATCATCCCTCGCAATTCTAGAGAATAGTTCCAAGATTGTGGCAGCCCAACCATATGATTTTTAATGGTTTTTATGTAAGACTAAAAATTATGAACTTAATTAGACAAAAAAATAGACAATATATGTACAATAATAAAAATTCCATAATTTTAAGAAATTATTAGGTTATGAAATAAATTATAGAATTAAGGACTGCTGCTAGAAATCAGAATTTTGCATCACCTATTTCCAAATTTGAAAAATTATTACAATTAATGTAAATGAGTTTTTTAACAATAAACTTTTGGATAGAAAAGTAAAGATGTCTTGTAAATAAATTATAAATTTTCATGAATGAGACTCAATAAAATAGCAATTGTATAATATTCAATCTACATTATTCACATTTTTCAGAATAACATAATAGCACTACTTCTACTAAATAACAACATAAATCAATAAATGATAATGCTTTCGTAATTTTATCAATACACAACACACACAATATTATTCAGTAAATCACATAAAATCATAATCAAAACTAAAAGTTCGAAGGATTATAAATACTTAACTACCTTTAAAACTAAATCAAAACTCAAAACTTCTTTAGTGGAAAACAAAAACACAATAAAAAATCTTCTCCTCTTCTTGCTCTAAAAACGTATGGATTTACTCTTGTGTTTGCTACTATATTCTTTTCTTTGTTAGCCTTTAGGATTTGAAAAATAAAATAACATAAGATGAGTTTTTACAAAGCAAAGCCTTTTAATACCCTTATTCATTCAGGGATTTATTTCATTATTTGAAATAGTGTTTAATAAATAGGTAAATCAGATTAAAGTTAAGTGATTTTGAAATTTAAAAAATTAAAACAACCTTAAATATCATTAGCCTAAAAACTATATTCTACAAAATAAACATTAAAATAATTAAAAAAAATTAATTACAAGTGTTACAATTTCTCCTCTCCTTAAAGAGAAATTTTGTCCTTGAAATTTATAACCTCACTTTGTTTCTTGAAAAGCTGAGAGTAATTCTTCTTAATCTCTTTTTCTTGTTCCCAAATAGCTTCTTTTAGATAATTATTCACCTAGTGAACTATATCTAAAGGAATAATTTTTCTTCTTAACATTTGTCCCATATTATCCAAGAACTCAATCGGTTGCTCTTCATATGACATATCATTTGAGATCTGGATAGGTTGGTAATCTAAGACATGAGAAGACCAACCATGTACTTTCTCAACACCTAACACATGGAATACATCTTAAAGCCTTGAAAGCCTTAGTGGCAAAGCTCTCAATATGTCATTGTGCCAAATCTTTCCAAAATCTTATAGGTCCAATAGTCTTAGGGCTAAGTTTGCCTCTCTTACAAAAAAAAAAACGCCTTTCCAAGTTGAGACTTTCAAGAAAATATAATCCCCAATTTAGAACTCCAGATCACGTCTATGTTGATCAATATAACTCTTCTCCTATTTTGAGCTATATAATGACACTCTCGTATCAACTTAATTTTATCTGCAATCATCTAAACTAACTCTGACTCTAATAGTTTTCTTTAGCCAACTTTGTCCTAACAAATAGGTGACCTACATTTTTGTCCATATAAAGCTTTAAAAAACATCATGTTTATGCTAGAGTAGAAGTTATTACTATAAGCAAACTCCATTAATAGAAAATGTTCTTCTCAATTACTTACTAAATTCAACACATAAGCTCGTAACATGCCATTAAAAAGTTTGGATAATCTTTTCTAACTGTCTATCAGTCCGAGGATGAAAGGTAGTGCTAAACCTTAACTTGGTCCTAAATTCCTTTTATGAACCACCTCAAAATTTAGAGGTAACACTGGCACTTCATGTAATCTTACTTTCTCATCTATAAAATGTTGGCCCATATTCCAAAACTTGTCATTATTCTTCATCGGTAAGAATTATGTTGACTAGGTCAATTTATCCATAACAACCCCTATTGAATCGTAGGTTTTACTCGAGTCAGGCAACCCACTTACAAAATTCATAGCGATATGCTCCCACTTTCACTCTAGAATAGGGAATTATTGAAGAGACTTGGTAGGCCTTTGATGCTCAATCTTCACTTGCTGATACACCAAGCATTTCAAAACATAATTGGCAATATTGCCCTTCATAATCCTACAAAAAAAATTTTTGTTCAAGTTTCATTTTAGTGCTCCCGAGATAAACATTAAAACTTGAATCAAGGCCCTCTTACATTATCTTCATTTTCAACTCAATCCTCTGCTAGTATATAAAGTCGTTGTCTAAACCAAGAACATTGTTTTGTCCAGCCTTCAGTGCCTTAAAAATTTTTCTGAATTGGTGGATCCTTATACAACCTTAATTCTATCAACCAAAGTAGGTAAACTCTCAAAGTAGACAAAACTTTAGTCTACCCATGTAAAACAACTTCAATATCTATCTTCTTCAAATCCTTCAATTTATGACCCTGAAGAGTAATTATATATGCCAAATAACCAGATGATTTCCTACCAAGAGTATTATTCATTACTTTGCCTTATTAAAATGATAATTAATTGAGTAATCATAATCTTTCACTAGTTTTAACTATCTCTTTTACCTCAAGTTCAATTCTTTATAGGTGAACAAATATTTCAAACTCTTGTGATTTGTATGGATCTCACAAGTTTCACTATAAAGATAATATCTCCAAATCTTTAAGGCCAAGACTAAAAATCCTAAATCCAAGTCATGAGTTAGATAATTCTACTCATAACTCTTTAACTATCGAGATGCATAAGTGACCACCTTACTATGCTTATTAATACGCATCCTAGCCATTTTTTAGAAGCATTACTATAAATGACATAGCCACCACTTTAGAATGAACTGTTAAAACAGAAGCAGAAACTAGTCTATTCTTAAATTGTTGAAGCTTTTCTCGCATTCGTCACTTTATTCAAATTTGGCATTCTTCCGAGTCAACTTTGTTAATGGAGCATAACTAGAGAATCCATTCACAAACCACTTATAATAACCAACTAAACCCAAAAAGCTTTAAATCTTAGTAACATCAATTGGTTTTGGCCAATTTACCATCGTCTCAACCTTGGCTAAATCAACAAAGATTCCCTCCTTAGTAACAATATACCTTAGAAAAACTATCCGATCAAGCCAAAGCTCAATCTTCTTGAACTTTAAGTAAAGCGTCCTCTCTTAAAGTATTTGAAAAACCACCCTTAAATATTCCTCATGCTTATCCATGATTTTAAAGTATACCAAAATGTCATCAATTACTATAAGAAAAATGGTATTCAGTGACACTCGTCTTGTGACACTTTATTAAAAAGTATCAATAATTACATGCATTTAAGGTATTTTTTTTGTTTAATAGATAAGCATTACAAATTTCTAATACTATAGTGTTTGTAAATTAAATATCAAACATTTGTGACACTAAGGTATTAATAATTAAAAAATAAAATTTTGATTTTTTATCCACTAGTAATCGAACTAAAGACCTCTAAACCTTAACTTTTTAATTTTAAATGCTAAACCATTAGGTCATGATTTGCATTTTCAATTTTTTACTTAATAAGAAAATAATATTAAAAATTAAATAAAATTACCTAGAAATAATTTTTTTTTAAAAGGTAAGGAGGGTGGCAAGCCCAAATCAATTTTTACCCTCCTTACTACCCTCAAGAATCGAACCCGAGTCCACACGAGTGTGAGGGGTGACAATTACACTGCCAACCAACTCGACCACGGCCTTGGGGGCACCTAGAAATCATTTATACTATGTCATTTTAATGGAAGGTATATGCGGAAACCTAAAATCTAAAAATTTTTTATAAGTAAAAAATCTATCCCAATAGCCACTTCCTTATTTGGACCGAAGCTCTTTTACTTCTCTCTCTCTCTCTCTCTCTCACACACACACTCTCTCTTTCTCTTTTCCCTTTTCTATAATAATGATTTACCTCACAAGCCGCCATTGTGAGCTTTCAAAAATGTAATCCTTGATCTAAAACACCCTTGAAAAAAAGCCTAGAAAGTTTCGTGAAAAACTTGGGCAAAGTTAAGGTTTGAAAGTCCGACTCCAAAAATTAGGGCTTTTTTGTCGGAGGCATTTTATTGTTTTTAATGTTGAGTTCGGAGAGAATGAGCTTGTTGCCATAATCGCCTAAGCAATATGGAATAACGAAGCCAATATCAATCACGGAATCCATGGAGGCTGATATGAAAAGAACCCGACTTAGAAAAGGTTTTGTTTTAATTTATTTATAATTACATTTTTTTTCTATCTATATGGAAAACCCTAATTTTGATTTCCTTTGGGGTTGAAGTTTTTGGTTGAAGTTAGGCTTTATGAAAGTAAAGAAGAAGTGGCGAAGAGAGAAGAGGTTTTGGTTTAAACAGGCAAGATTTTTTTTTAAAAAATTATTAGTGATTTTGAAACTTAAGATACTTTGTTATGATATTTTTGTTGTCAGTTGGTTCATTCTTCATTTTGTAATTTGGTTATGAATTGAGCTTGCTTAAGTTGTATTGGTGATCTTAGAGATTTTATTTTGTTTGCGAATTTAGTGATGAACTGAAAAATTAGAAGAATTGGCTCAAGATGACAATGATAATTGTTTTCTTTATTTTAGTTTAAGAGTCAGATTGCTAGTTATGGGCAATTATAGTATTCCTCTGGGTGATATAATTTCAAATCTAGTTTGTCATTTTGCCTTTATGTGCAGATAATCCATTGTGTTTTGTGATTTTTTAGCCTTCTAGGACATGATATATGGATATGGGGAAACTGATTTTTGTGTTAAATTGATAAAAATATAAATTGCTTTCCATTTAATTAGTTCAAATGATTTTGGGTATTGATCCCAAACTCTCAATTTAAACTAAAGAATTTGGACTCAAGTCCCAGCAAACTCTTTTTTCTTTCTAAATATATTCTTAATAATATATTTGGATAAGAATTGTCTTTTCTCATGTTGGTAGTTTGTGGGTGGGGTTTTCTTTACCCTCATTAATTTGTGGTTGAGCTACTATTTTTACAAATTTCTAAGAAATTTGTGAGTAATTAAAAAGTTAAATATGTTTTTAATATATGAGTGCTGATGTTTGCCCCGGGTCAAACCCCGAAACGGTTCGTTTCATATTATTTTTTTTTTGTTTTTTTTTTGTGATGAAACGACGTCGTTTCATCTTCGTCAGTTCTTCTCTTTGTTTCATCTTCGTCAGTTCTTCTCTTTGTTTCATCTTCTTCAGCTCTTCTCTTTGCTTCTGTTTTCATATGTTTCCACGCTCTCTTCTTCAGTTCTTCTCTTTGCTTCTATTTTCATCTGTTTCATTCGCAACACTATCTTAGATCCAAGCGAAGTGAAGAACCCAGCTGTTACTTCGTTCTCGTCATTCCCCTGTCGTTTATTAATTGAGGTGAAGGCATTCGCAATCCACCACAATCCGTGGCTGAAACTGCCACAAGCGACAGCCATCACGCGAGAGCCATTCGCAAAGCGGCACAGTCACAACCTCAGGTAATGCTTCAATCTTTGGCTTTTTTAGGTTATGCCAAAATGGGGACAATTTGGGTTGTTTAGGTTATGGCAAAATGGGGACAAAATTCAGAAACAATTGCTTTGATAGCCTGAAATAGTTGAAAATATGTTCTCTGATTAGGTAAAATATGTTCTGTAATTCCTGTTTGATTTAATTTTCGGTTGAAATAAATGTTAAGAAAATGAGTCTCAAACAAAATTTTCTACAGGATAAATCTTGTATATTTGCTTAATTGAAATTTAACCTATGCACAGTCTCAAACAGAGATTGATAATGAGTAATTAATTTCGCTTTGCAGCATAAACTAAACCCTTGACCGATACCAACGTTGCTGCTTCAATCCTCAAGACAATAGCCTCGAACTTGAAACACAGGTTTATGTGTGCCTGATAGACATGCTCTAACTTTCTGTCTTTGTGTAATGCTTTCTTTTCTCATTGTATATGTTACCTAGCTTGTCTTTGATTAATATAACAACAATCCAGAGCTGGTACCAGGAGGTAACGAAGTTGAAAGCAAAATATGAGTCTCTTCAGCGCAGTCAAAGGTCATATTCCCATTATGATATTCTCATTAATTATATTAACTGTAACTGTTGGTTGCATTTAATTAGCTTTAATTTGCAAGAACATATATATATATATATATAATTTTCACCATCATCATGGACACTTAAACGGTTTACAAATGTTTTTGAAAGGCATTTGCTCGGAGAGGATCTTGGACTGCTGAGCGTGAAGGAGCTACAGAATCTTGAGAAACAGCTTGAAGGAGCCCTAACTTTGGCCAGGCAAAGGAAGGTACTTGCATTTGTTTAACTAGGAAGGATCTGTTACTGATCATTTTGTGTACCCAACTCGCTGCTATATGTGATCAGTATTAGACTAATTAATGCTATATATTATTAAGTTACGTTTCAGGTAGTACAGAACAAAGTCACGTAACTCATATTTCGTTTGATGCACGATATATGTTATTGAGATCACAGAAGTTTACGTTTATAACTGTTTTCTTTTATTCTGTCTGCAGACACAGATTATGATAGAGCATGTGGAAGACCTCCGCAAAAAGGTAAGAAAATTTATATATTGTGGTTAAATTGCATTTGATATTTGTTTTTTTGTTTTGCACTTCATTTGGGTGCTTAATAATGTAAACTGAAACTTGAAGAAATTGTGGTAAATTGTATTGAATTACTCTGCAATTTGACTGAAAATTGGAAGAAATGCTCTGCAGTTGATTGAAAACTTGAGGAAATTGTGCTGAATTGTACTGAGAGGAATAATGTATGATTAATGATTGTGTAGTGGATAATATCATTGTAAACTTGAATGATTGTGTTATAATTATTATTGTGTTGAGAAGTAGAGGAACTTTAGGATAAAGAAGTGTTGAATCCTTGTTATGCAAGTATTAATTCTGTTTATTTTGTTGTTGATTGAGGTTGTTGCTGTAGAGTGTTTAAGTGGCAAACACAAAGTATAGTGTTTGAGTGTCTTTACTTCCTTTAATTCTTTAAGCATATGTGTTCCCTATAGTTGCTGAATGAGGTTGTTTTATGTTTTTTTGGCAGTTTCTTCCTATAGTCTATTAATCACAAACAATGTCATCCAACACAAGTGAGAATCAAAGCCCATTGCAAATATGTAATGGATGCGGTAATCAAATGGAGTTGTTAATGTCGCGTACAACAAAGAATCCAAATCATAAATTTTGGACTTGTAGAAGATGTAAGAACTTTCAATGGGCAGAGGACCGTAAACCTAGCGAAGAGAAAATAGAGTTGTTAGTAGAGGAGGTTAGGAAGTTGTCCTTGGAGATTGAATGTTTGTCCGTTAAATTTCAACTATTGCATAAAGAACTTGAGCATATGCGAGAATGTGAAGTGCAGAAGCGATTGTTTGATGATGAACTTCGAAGGAGACAGGCACCACGATATGATCTTATTAAAATACTCGTAATTGTTGTATTATGTTTTTTACTCAAGTATTATTTTTAAATTGTTTCAATTTGTACTACGTAACTGGAAAAGACATGTAGACATATGTAATATTATTTTAGAATTTAATGGAGTTGTTTGACTTAACTGAGTTAAAAATTAAATTCATATTGTATTGCTTTAATGTTGGAAGAATGTAGTGGCACGTAAATATAATTTGATCAAGTTCACAAGTCAAAAGATACAATGACTAAATAACAATAGAAATATAAATTCCACTTAAATATGTTTCTCCATCAAGACAACTTCAATAAACTTTGATCATGTGCTTGGGTCATTAGTTGAAAACTCTCTCGGATTGGCATCCTCCAAATTTTGTTGTGGCAATTGTTGGAAATTCACATGATGAACTCCGTCGTAATTTATCCAAGACTGATAGTAAGGGGAAAAAAATGCATGTTGTGCGACTGCCTGCTGCGTGAGCTATTGTACAACCAAAAAAATAAATCAATACATAAATACAGACTACCAAACATCGAAAATGAATGGAAATGATGAATAAAAAATTCTACCATGGCCATATTGCTCTCTTGTGTTGGGATTGTAGTAGTCACCTGCGAAGATAAATCATGTATCTCCGAGTCCTATGAAAACAATCAAGACACATTTAAAAATACATATTAAATTAATTTGTGATTTTAATTATTTTAATATAATGGAATTACCTCTACGGTTGTGCTTGCCGAAACATTGGTGGATTTCTGTTTTGGCCTTTTAAATTGCTTTTGCTTTCTTTGGCAAGGCGGACGGCCTTTGCGACGAGTTACTACTGGATCCTGTATAACTTCGGTACAACTCCCCGACCCACCAACAACCGTTGTATCCTCACTGTCATATCGAATATTCAGAGATACATCCTTCATTGCTTTCTCAATCCAGCCCATAATATTTTTATGGCTTTCTTCAGTTTTTGAAGCTACCTCAGCAACATCATAAAAAGCATGGCACTCCTCTTTATACCGTTGATGTTCAATGCTCGAACTCCTCACATCATAACTGACTTTCACTTTACTGTAGTATCTCCGCACATCTTTCCTCCACCTTCGTATGATATACTTTTCAGGAAGCAATTTTATACGATTACGTGCCAACACTGCAAAGGCGTGTCTGCAAAGAATGCCTTTAAATTCAAACATTAAACACACGCAACGAACTTCACCCTCATCTTTTTCTAACACAACTTTAAAAGTTTTTTCTTTACTTTGTCCATCATTTTCAATGACTTCATATTTTGATCCCCCACAACTGAAAACCTCGCAATACATCTTATTCAGTAACTCCTGTTGAAATTCTTGAAACTTGGCAATAGTATACACTTCTTCAACTTGCTTCTCCATTGTAAAATAGTACGATATGGCATCCGTTGGCTAAAACACCTAGCATCTGCTTGCCACTCTTTCTCGATCTTACTTTCCATTGCTTTCTCATATTTCTCAACAAATTGCTTTAAAGTTGTCTTTGAGTTAACATACCCATCAAAGAAAGCATTCATACTCTCACTGCGTTGAGTGGTTGACATTCCAGCCCAAAAAGATGTTTTAACAAAACATGGAACCCAACGATTTTGTTCCTCGTATAAACCATTTAACCAATTATTATTACCAAGATTATAATTCTTGAACATGTCATGCCAAGCTTCCTCAAATTCAACAGGGGTCTGTGAATCATAAACAACAGAATGTAATGAAACTCTAATGTCATGATATTCAACATACCTTCCCAGCTTCTCAGGCACCTTCTTTAATATATGCCACAAACACCATCGATGCCTAGTATTTGGAAAGACAATCTCAATTGCATTTTTCATCGCTTTGTCTTGATCTGTGATGATTCCAAGGGAGGGCACAATCGACATACATGATAACCATGTGTCAAATAACCACATAAAGGTCTCTGTGTCCTCATGCGAAATCAACCCACATCCTAACAAAATTGAATGACCATGATGATTAACTCCCACAAAAGGAGCAAATGGCATGTCATACTTATTTGTAAGGTATGTTGTGTCGAATGTAACAACATCCCCAAAGTCTTTATAGGCAGCCCTGCTCCTTAGATCTACCCAAAATACATTTTTTAACCGACCCTCCTCATCCAAGTCAAGACTGAAGAAAAACCCATCATTTTCTGTTTGCATTTTCTTAAAATATCTCTAAATTGCAGCAGCATCCCCTTCGCCGAGCCTTAATCGCCTCACCTTGTCAACATGATTTCTAGCATCTCTTTCTAAGAATGAGACATTGTCAAAGCCACTAGCCTCAACAACAATTGACTTGAAACTTTGAGTCATTTTAATTCCTGCTTCTTCATTTATTTCAAGCTGCTTTTTAACAAAAGGGCTAATGGTACGGTTACACCGATAATACCTACTTTTGCTCGGACTCATGGCATGGTTGTGTTCGAGGTATAGATTTCTAATTATCCATTTTCCACTAATAACATCCAAGCGTCCTGCAATTTTAGCATCGCATCCAATTTTTTGGTTAGGTTGAAGCCGCAAAACATGATTCGATTTGCTTTTTGACTTGCCGTTTCGCCCACAAGTAAATGTCACATATCTCAAACTCCCATCATCCCCTTTTCTACAAGATCTCCGCATCACTGGAAACCCCTCTTGTATGCCATAAGCTTTGTAATATTCAAACATTTCATGATGACTGTTAAAAGACATTCCAACTTCAGGCT
Organism: Luvunga scandens; assembly: GCA_030449905.1. Taxonomy (NCBI): domain Eukaryota; kingdom Viridiplantae; phylum Streptophyta; class Magnoliopsida; order Sapindales; family Rutaceae; genus Luvunga; species Luvunga scandens. Next base: position 262,403 of record JASUUG010001097.1, on the reverse strand, counting down.
TAGCGACTGTTTCCACCAATTCTTCATTATTTTCTTCAAAATCAGCCCCCTGTAAATCCTCCAATTCCTCCACTTCATCAACCTCCTCCATTTGTTCTAAATTATCCATTCACTGCCGCAAATTAAAATAATTCAATATATTATGAATTAATTATTACAAATTCATTAAATTTACAAATAATAATATAGAAACAAAATAAAATAGCTCAAGATTCAAATTTAAACAGCTCAAGCCTATGAAAATATATCCCCTGTATGAAATTGAAATATAAATCCTCACAAGCTACTTCGCAATCTAGTCTTATTTAGTGAGGATGGTGGTGATTTATTCAAGTTAACGCACATAATTTCGAATAAAATTCAGATTGTGAAAGTCATGGCAACAAAATTTCGGATTAAATTTCCAAGTCATAATTTAATATATATACCTGCAAGGGAAAATGCCGAAAATCAAGCTGCAATTGGGTTCTGTTTTTGTTGAAAATCAAGCTGCAATTGGGTTCTATTTTTGTCGAAAATCCAGCTGCAATTGGGTTCTGTTTTTGTCGTTTCCAACCCAAACGTTTCACCAAGACTCTTTGCTGTGTCACGAACAAGGCCAAATATCAAGCTTCTGTCGTTTGAAATGACGAGAACGAAGATAGGAAGAGATTGGCTATGCACGTAGAGCTAGATCCAGGAGAACGAAGAACTAGAGAATGTTTGTCATTAAAATATCAAGCTTCTGTCGTTTGAAATGAAGAGAATGAACATAGGAAGAGATTGGCTCTGCACGTAGAAGCTAGATCGAGGAGAACGAAGAACTAGCGAATATTTGTCATTAAAATATCAAGCTTCTGTCGTTGCGAAAGTTTACGTTTAAAATAGAAGCAAAGAAGAACTAGAGAAGAGAACGAAGCACAGTTCATGAAGCCTCGAACTGGAGAAGAGAATGAAGCAAAAGTGATGAAACGACGTCGTTTCATCACTTTACAAAACAAAAAAAAAATTTGCCGAAACGACGCTTTGAGCTGCCGTTTCAGGGCTTGACCCGGGGTTTGACCCGGGGCAAGTAGCATTTTCCTTAATATATATTTGGATGAGAGTTGACAGAAATTTGTGAGTAATTATAAGAGTTAAATATGTTTTTAATATATATTTGGATGAGAGTTGTCTTTTCTCTTCTTAGCTTGTGGGTAGAGCTGACTTCTTCCTTATAATTCCTATTAGATTTTAATTATAGATATATCAGTGGTATTCCATACCTCATAGAAAAAAGTAATTCGAATGGTCTATGTGCAAAGGAAGGATTATAAGCCAATATTCATAAAATTGCCCCTTCCATAATTAGATTATAAATTATAAAGTTTAAGATAATATATTTCACAATAATTTGGATCCAACCATAACTATAATTGTGGGGAATAAATTAGAATAAAAATCATCTCAATGTTTGTCACTAAAAAAAATCAAATTTAGGAAATAAAATGTTAATGCATTTTAAAATTTAAATGCTATACTTGAAAGAAAGGCAAAAACGCAATATGAGTACTCAGTAAATGGAAGTCATGGTCACTATTAAATCATTCAGTAGATTTATAAAGAGAGTCCAGCTTCGAAATGTAGATTGTGTAGCTTGGACTCTTAAAGACTTTTCACTTTACCATCTCTCTTCTCTTCTTACTCAAATAAAATAAAATAATTAAATTTAATAAAAAAGAAGAAAGTAAAAGTTGCTAATGAAAGAAAAAACAATGACACAGATAGGCAAAGCTCTGGTTATGAAAAGGAAAAGTGAAGAAGCTTCAAGTTTGAGACTTACTTTGTTTCATTAGGTTCAACTTTTCGCTTTCCCTAACAGTACTTCTTTTCTTTCTCACTATTTCTGCTTCATTATTTTTTTAATTTTAATTATGTAAGTCAAGCTCAATTTAATGGTAATTATGTCATTTTTTTAGTTTCATTAAATCAAGTTTTGTTTTGATGTTCAAGTTTTGTGTTGCGAAGTTGAAATTGGCAAATTAAATGGCAGATGCTGTGATTTTTTAGTTTTTTTCTAATACACACTATATCACTTTGCTTTACTTTCATTTTTAGTTTGAATTTCTAATGTGCATTGCATTGTGTAAATAGACTTAAAAGTATATATATGCACTTGAATTATACGATGCAGTGTACTATATGAACAAGAACTTTGTGATCTACATTACATTGTGTGGATAGACTTAAAAGTATATATGTATTTGAATTATTCGAAGTAGTTTACTGTATAAACTATTTTTATTATCCTAGTAATACACTGTTGAATGATTTATGTATATTTAGTAAAGATGCAAACATCCACAAACTTATTTGGTTCGGTTTCTCTATTTTGAAAAACTTGAAATCCAACTGCTTATGTTTCCAATTGAAGGTTTATTATGGTTTTTAAACATACAAATATGACAAAAGTTTATTTCTGTTAACCATTGTTCTCTAATGTTTCAAAATTGACAGGTAATTTTTTTCCTCTTTTCCATGTGTTCATGTGCAAATTTGATTAATGTGTTTAAAGTATTTCTTCCTCAACTTCACTTGTATCCTAACCCCTCCATTATTAAATGGAGAATGGAGAAGCTACTGGTGTGATAATGCAATTACACTACTTATGTTCAAAGAGTGAAGTCAATCATCTTTCTCATTTTAGCTTCTAGAAATGTTAAATTTAGCCACAATTAGTAGGCATTTGATTGAATGCTAAAAACTGTTACGTATTTAATTTAGATTATTCAGTAATGAGAGTGGGATATCTTATATCTTATTTGTTGAAGTATTTGGAATTTGTAATATGTATTAATAATATTTAAATATGAAATGAAAGATTTTATAATATAAATCATTTTTTTAATTATTTTGTGTACCTTTTAATTTTACCAATAAATTAATAGGCAATAAGCCAATTCAAAGTTTTATTTTTTAAATAAATTAAACAATGATACTATGGTAACAGTAATTGTAGACACTAATATAATGTCAATAATTACTAGTACTATAGTATCATAATATTGGTGATACTGTAGTAATAATAATCACAAACACTATAATCGTGACACTACAAACAAGTGTCATTATTTTTCTTAGTGACAGATTACCGACACAATTGATGCGTGTCACTAAAAGTAATTACGAACACTATTTTAATGTCAATAAAGACCATTTTTCTAGAAGTGGATGAAAATAATGACAAATCAATCAAGAAAAGACTGGAAGACTCTATTCATCCAGTCCATAAATGTTGGTGTCATTATTTTTCTTACTGCCATATTACTGACACAATTAACACATGTCACTGAAAGTAATTACTGACACAATTAACACATGTCACTGAAAGTAATTACTGACACTATTCTAATGTCAATAAAGATCATTTTTCTAATAGTGGATGAAAATAATGACAAATCAATCAAGAAAAGACTAGAAGACTCTATTCATCAAGTCTATAAATGCTAATGGAGCATGTTAATCTAAAAGGCATCACAAGGAGTTCATAATGCCCATAATGAGTTTGGAAAGCTATCTTAGGCAATCTTCATTCTTCACTCTCAGCTAATGGCATTCAAACCGTACATTAATTTTGGAGAATACTGTTGTAATTTGCAGTTGATAAAAAAGATCATTAATGTAAGGGTTTGGGTATCTGTTCTTGATAGCAACCAATTAAACTATTTGTAATCAATGCATAACCTTATAAAACCATCTTTCTTCTTTACAAACAATATCAAAGTTCCCCAAGGAGATACACTAGGTGAGGATAAACGATAAGGCACTTTGGAGATAGATGCAGTGTCAGACAGTAAATCAACAGAATATTTGATTTCTCAATTAGGAGGCAAACTAGGCAAATTCTTAGGAAATACATCTGAAAATTTCTTAACATCTTGAATATCCCTAAGAGAAACCTCACCATTACTATCAGCCCTAAAATTGTGCAAGACCTCTATGTAATTTAAACCTTAAGCTATTAATGATTGACCTAAAATGGTACAGAATTATATAACATTTTGCTCTGATACCACAAATGTAACACCTCAAATTCACCCAAGAATATCAAGAGAAATTTAGAATGAAACCTCATAGCATTAATATTGTTACTACTCCTAAAAGAAAATCAGTATTGTCCATACCTGAAACATAGTCTTTAAAATAATAAATATAACAACAATCCTCGAAAATGAAATTCATCTCAAACAATAATAAAAAATAAAAATAATTTATTTATCAAGAAAATACCAAAGTTTTCAATTAACAAATCCTCTTCTCTAAACCCAAAAGCCCATATCACTAAAATCAGTAAGTAAAATGTTAGGGACGAGGGGTGAGCTATCAATTTGGTAAGCAAACTCATGCATAAAGTTAATAATAACTATAAAGTACATCATAATCATTTTAAAGTACTATAAATTAGAAACCAGCAATCATTTTATAATATATCACACATTTACAATAAAATCATAATCAATAAGTCATAATATAATAATAATTTTCAATTAATAATCTTTTAAGAAATCATTTATCAATAAAACCTTTCATTCAATTAATTGATAGAGAGAAATCATTTGGACAAAATTAATCAATTGATAGAGAGAAATCATAACCATTTGTTCAATAAATAATTTTATTTAAAACAACTACCATGTCATATAGGGTCACTTATACTCCTAATGACCTGTACTGTCAATAAGTCACATGTAATCTTGGTGACCTGGCCAATAATTCGATCAGGGTATTGTGCCCCGCAATAATCATCAATAGGTTGCACAATATAGCTAATTCTTTAGTCATACCAATAATAATAACTATGGACAATGATCCAAAACTTTTAATACAATTTTTCAAATTTTCATTATCAATCATTCAATAATCAATAAAATGTTCTCATAAGACATTTAATTAGCAAAGCTCTATAAATATTTTTAAGGAAAAAATTTATGAACTAACAAGGACTTTAAAGTCATTTTGACAACAAATTTAAGAAAATATTTTAAATTAGTTTTTAACTTAAGTGTAACTCATTATCATAAACTGTAACAGTAAAATAACTTCCAAAACCATAAAATGACAATTCATTTGAACAACATTATTCCTTTCATAAATAGTTATATATATACTCATAATAAATATTATGAATAAATTCACCTATCTTAATCCAATGTAATGAATAATAACCCAACAACACAAGCTCACTCGTGGCCTATAGTTATCTAGATAAGATCCTCATCAATATCATATTTAATTATGACCTTGATAGGAAACTCAAACATCCTTCAACTATTAACTCTTACATATGTGTCTCAATTAACTAAACTACACTAGACCATCCTACAAGAGCTAATTTCTAACAAGTTATAAATATGTCAGAAAAATCATAAATATTACAAAGAGCTATTGTGAACATGTCTCTATTAAGTATATTTCACAAAATTAATCAGAGTTCAAAAACATCCCTAAAAACTGATTTTTCATAAAAATGTTAAATCAATCAATGGTGATGTAAATAGAGGGCTGCTAGTTAAAAAATTCATAACTTTAGTTATACATATAGGAAAATAGTAATTCAAGCTTTAACTATTAGAAGAAATAATAAGGAATCAAAACTAAAATTTATGATGCATTTAGTGATGAAAAAGTAGCCCAAACTGACTTTAAGATAATGTTCACAATTATGTAGAATAGTTTTTAGGACTGTAGCGGCCCAACTCTTTGATTTTTATACTATGTTTATTTATTGCAATGGGAGTGAGTAGTATGGATTTCCTTCATTATAATGTTTACTTACAAATTTTAAAAGATGAATGGAAATCCCACTCTATGTGCCCCATCCTTTTTTAGAGTGGGTAGTCGGATTCTCACTCCCATAGGGGAGGTGGGAGTGGGAATCTACTCCCTCTTCTTTCTTTTTCGCCCTTATTTTACTAAATGTAATATAATTTACATTTAATAACATAAAATAAATAATATTATTATACTATTTTACATTTATTAAAAATAATAATATTAAACTTATTTAAATATAATATTATTATATTTAGTTAAAAATAATAATTTACATTGATTATAAGTTAAATTACTTAAAAATAATATTATTATATTTAATATTATTAATTAATAATAATAAATATTTTATTTTAAGAAAATATTAATTTTTTTACTATATTATTAATAATAATGTTGCATTTGTGTTGTTCTTATCAATAATTTTTTATTTACATACTTAAAATTAAAATTAAAAAATTATGATTTACATAATTAAGAATATTAATAATTATTGTTAATTTAAAAATATGATAAAATAAATATTTTATTTTTTAAATATGTTTTTTTTATTAATTTTGTAATTAAAAAGTATAATTTTTTAAATAAGGGTAAAATTATAATTTGAAATCATTTACTCTCAATACAAGATAATGTAAACACATAAATTAGATTATGATTTCAATTGCATACTCCCATTACAGTTTAAATAAGTAACCTACTCCCACTTCTACTTTACACTGCTAATCTTACGATTTTCACTTTTCGGGATTCCTACTTTAATACAAAATGTAAACACTACCTTAATGGTTTTTATATGAGGCTAAAAATTATGAACTTAATTATACAAAAAATAGACATGTGTGTGTGTGTGTGTGTGTGTGTGTGTGTGTGGGTGGGTGGGTGGGTGCATGCGTGTGTGATGCATATACAAAATAATAAAAACTCTCATATTTTTCAAAAGTCATTTGAGTTAGAAACAAATTATATAATCGAGAATTGCTGTTAGAAATTAAAATTTTCCATTACCACTATTTCAAATTTGAAAAATCATTGCAATTAACATACATTGATCTTTTGAACAACAAACATATGGATAGAAAGATAAAAATGTATAGTTTAATAAACTATAAAGTTTATCACATGACTTAATGAAAATAGCAATTATTTAATCTATACTATTCATAGTTTTCAAGATAACTTAATAGTACTATTTTCACTTAATAACAACATAAATCAATACATGATCATGCGTTCACAATTTTATCAATTTAGTACGCACAAAATCATTTAATCAATCACTTAAAATCATAAATAAAACCAAAAGTTCAAAGGATTAAAAATACTTATCAACTTCTAAAACTAAATCGAAACTCAAGAATTTCTTTAGCGGAAAAGAAAAACACAATCAAAGTCTTCTCCTCTTCCTACTCCAAAAATTTATGAGTTTACTTTTGTGTTTACTGCTATATTCTTTTCTTTTTTAGCTTCTAGGGCTTTGAAAAATAAAATAATGGAAGATGAGTTTTTATAAAGTCAAGCCTTCTAATACCCTTATGCCATGTTTGAATGCTAGAATTAAATATAGGATTGGATTAATTTTAGGATTAAATATTTATCATATTTTTTGCAAGCTTAGTTGGATTGGATTAAAGGGGACTAAATTTGAATTTAAGCCTACAATTATGGGATTAATAATACTAATTTACACATGCATTTATATGGGATGAGATTTACATAATAAAATTATCCATTCATGAGACTTTTATTTATACCATTTTTTATTTACACCTAATATTAATTAACTAATTAAATTTTACTTATTATTTACTTAAAATTTATTTTTATTTATTATCTATGATCTAATTAAACTGATAATTTCATTTTTACTAACTCTTGAGATTATATTTTAATTACCTAAATATTTAATAATTTATCAATAAAATTAACCATTTAATAATTTATTGCATTATTGGATTGTATTAAATTTAATAATCACTAATATAATATTAAAAATAATCATGAAATTAATAATACCTTTAATTAATTGATTTTATATAATATTTTTAAATATTTGATAAAAATTAATCAAATATTTAGATTGTTTTATGTGTTTTTTTAATTATTCTGTTATGCCTTACTTATTTACAATATATTTAATTTTCTTATTAATTACTTTTTAAATTTGTTTTAATTATGATTACAAAGTTTCATGAATAATTGATATTTATATTTAAATATCAACTAAAATGCTATTTAATATTATCTAAATATAATTTAACATAATCTAATATGATATTGTATTAAACATAGGAATATATAATATAATCTAGCTTAATCTAATCCAGCTTAATCTAGATAATCCTAATAATTAGACCAATACAATCCTGTATACCAAATGTAGCCTAAGGGATTTATTTCCTTATTTAGAAAGGTATATAGTTATAAATCGGTAAATTAGACCAAAAGTTAAGTGATTTTGGAATTTAAAAATTGAAACACCCTCAAATATCATTAGCCTAAAATTCTATATTATATAAGATACACATTAAAATAACAACAACAACAACAACAACAACAACAATAATAATAGTAATAATAATAATAAACTAATTATAGGTGTTACAGACACCCTAATTGGAATTTTATCATTATAATCCCAAACTCATTTCCTTGTCCTACCTAACTCAGAATTCAAATGCATTAGAGAAACTATTGATGTTGTTCAAAGAAGAAAAACAATTTAGACATTTTGTAGAAGTGGTATTTGTTCTATTAATGAATATTTAAAAATAGAGGGGAGGGAAAAGATTAAGTTAATTTTTTAATACTTATCTTTTGAAGTGAGTTTAGATGGCCAATTAAATAAAGTAATTTGAAAACTACTCGACCAATCCCTAACACTCATTTTGATGGAGTACATCAAGATCATTCAAAATTTATTTTCAAATGACTTATTTGCGTTAGCATCTCTCTTCCTTTTCTAAATACTTTCTCACTCATAAATTTAAATCATTTGACTTTAAGAAATTAAAATATCTTCACAGATTGAATACATACATACATACAAATATATATATATATATATATATATATATATGAAGGCATACAAGTACCAACCAACAAAATCATGACAGTTGTATAAAAAGATGCACATGTAATAATTCTATTAGCTGATTGTACGTGAAATAGAGGCGCATGCAATTTTCACCCATAAATTTTACTACTTAATGTAGCACACATGTTTCTACCCATTAACAGCTTGTTTATTGCATCTTCTCTAGGCCTTCATGCATGTTCCGTTTGAATCGTATGTACCCAATTTGCACTAAGAAACCAAAAGCTTAGCAAAGAATCAGTCTTTTTTTATTTTTTTTCTTTTTCACCATTCTTGAAGCATATATAGGCATATCCTCTGACTTTATAATCTTCATTACACCACAAAATGTCGGAATACTTAACCTTGTTTATAGAAAGATGGCCGATCAATTATTTATTAAGCAAAAAAAGCAACATGTCGTAGGTAGCCCGATGTCACGGGATGAGTATTTGCACAGCAAACCCGTGCGGCACTTAGTCGACTTTTAGCACGCAAGTCGCTAAGTAAGCCTAGAACACTTCTCGAACTAGCTAAGCAAAGAATGCTTATGCAAATGCTAAAGAGAAGCAAAAGCAATGTGGCAAAAAATATAGAACTTTATTACACAAGAGTAATTTACAAGAAAGCTTACAAGAGAGTTTGAGAGCTTGTGTGTGTGTTTTGTGTTGTATATGCTAGAATTGTGGAGTGGTGGTCAAAATGGCTAGGGTGGTAGGCTATTGATAGAGTTGGTTGGAGGGTTCTAGAGCCATCATGCAAGTTGCCAACTTACCTAAAAATCTAAGGACTTAAATGCCTAATTCTACAGAATTCTAGGATATTTACAATTTGTAGAGAATCATAGAACTTGGGCTAGGCTTTTGCTAAGTGCAACGCGGTTGGCTAGTTGTTGAGGCGGCCCACTTCTAAGTGCACTCCACATTTAGGTGGACTTTTACTAAGTGAGCCCGCACAGGCAAAATTAGCCTCTAATTACGGGAGATTTGAGCCGCACATGATAGTCCTCCCCCACCTATGTTCGTCGCGTCCTCATCTCGTTCTCGTGCTTGTAGTTTTGGACATGTTCCGCAAATTGCCATAAGTCTTCCTCACGTTCCCATGTTGCTTCGCTTTTAGGGAGGTTCCTCCACTTCACCAAGTACTCGTTGCATGCCGGAATGCCCCTTCTTCGAATGATTTGATCAGTGATGATATAATCCACATCCTTGTCGTATGTTGTGACAATTGCAGTTGGGGCACGTCTTGACTTTCCTCGGTTTGGGTCTTCCACATCTTCATGATATAGCTTGAGCAAGCTTACGTGGAAGACCGGATGGATCTTGAGTCTTGGAGGAAGTTGGAGTTAGTACGAGACTTTGTCGACACGTCGGATTACTTGAAAAGGCCCCTCATAACGCCTCACTAACCCCTTGTGCACTTTCCACAACGTCTTGAACTGTTGGGGTAGGAGCTTTAACATGACTCGATTGCCTTCCTTGTACTCGACATGGTGTTTCCTTGAATCAGCTCATTTCTTCATTCTCCGTGCGGCCTTGTCGAGATACACTCGCGTGATGTCCGTTTTCTCATGCCACTCGCGGGCTAGCTTGTGAGCCGCTGGGCTTTTCCCTCCATATGTCGAGGCTATGGCATTGGGCATCATAAGTTGGAATCCTATAATTATCTCGAAAGGACTCTTGCCCGTAGCCTCGCTCCATTGAAGATTGTACGAGAATTGGGCAACATTCAGCAACTTAGACCAATCTCGCTAGTGAGCACTTACATAATGCCTTAGATACATCTCGAGAAGGTTGTTGATGCGCTCAGTTTGGCCATCGGTTTGTGGGTAGAAGCTTGTCGAGAATTTGAGGTCGGTTCCCAACAACTTGAAGAGCTCAGTCTAAAAGTAGCCGGTGAATCTTGGGTGTCGATCGCTCACTATACTCTTCGGAACTCTCCATAACTTCACGATATGCTTGATGAAAAGGCGGGAAACTTCATCCGCTTTGCAATCGATTGGTGCGTTGATAAATGTCGTGTACTTGCTATAGCGGTCGACCACGACCATGATACTTCCTCACCCTTCGGATTTCGGCAAGGCCGAGATGAAATCCATAGTGACACTTTCCCATGGCCTTGATGCTATTGCCAGGGGCTCCAACAATCATGCCAGAAGTTGGTGATCTACCTTGTCTTGTTGGCACATAAGACAAGTTCGCACGTAGGCCTCGATGTCATCTCTCATGTGCGGCCAAAAGTGTGAGGCTTGGACAAGTGCGGTCGTGCGCTCTATTCCGAGGTGGTGAGCCCACTTTGAGTCATGGCACTCCTTGATTGCCTCTTTCCGTAAATTTTCCCACTTTGTCACGAAGAGTCGATCTCCTTTGGTGAGGAGGATGCCTTTCTCTCGCCAAAATCACCTTGTCTTGCCTTCAAGAATTTTTCCCAACAAGTCATTTGCCAGAGGGTCTTATTGGAGACCTTCCTTGATGCGTTCAACAAGGTCAAACTTCGGTTGGCTCATACTAAGTGTTGCCAACTTTGCTTTGTGACTTAGAGCATCCGCAACGACGTTGGCTTTACCGGGCTTATACTCGAGCCGGTAGTCGAATTCCGCAAAGAAGTTCCGCCACCTTGCTTGCTTGGGGCTCAACTTCTTTTGTGTTTGGAAGTAAATCGTAGCTACGTTATCCGTTAAGATAACGAAGTGTGAGCCAAGTAAATAGTGTCACCACACGCGTAGGCAGTGAATGATTGCGGTCATCTCATTTTCTTGCACGTTGTAGCGGCTTTCCGTGTCATTTAGCTTTCGGCTCTCGAACGCTATAAGGTAGCTTTCGGCTCTCGAACGCTATAAGGTAGCTTTCTTGCATAAGTACTTCGCCAATGGCGGAGTCGGACACATCCGTTTACACCTCGAATGATTGCGGTCATCTTCTTTTCTTGAAAGCTATAGGCCAAACAAGTAGTGTCGCCACACGCGTAGGTAGTGAATGATTGTAGTCATCTCCTTTTCTTGCACGGTGTAGCGGCGTTCCGTGTCATTTAGGTTTCGGCTCTCGAACGCTATAGGGTGGATTTATTGCATAAGTACTCCGCTAATGGCGAAGTCGGAGGCATCTGTTTGCACCTCGAATGGCTTTGTGTGGTTCAAAAAAATGAGGACAGGTTCCTTGAAAATTGCCTTCTTCAACTTCTCAAATGTGTGTTGGCATTCCTCGGACCAATGCCATGTACAGTTCTTCTTAAGTAGGTCTGTCAAAGGTGCCGCTTTCGCCAAATAGCCCTTGATGAAGTGACGGTACTAGCTCACCAATCCGAGAAAAGACTGGAGTTCGAGTACCTTAGTGGGAGGTTACCACTCGATGATGGCCTTCATCTTCGAGTTTTCCATCATCAACTTCCTGTCTGCTGTCTTATGACCAAGGAACTCCACCTCTCGTTGAGAAACGAGCATTTCTCTATCTTGAGGTAGAGTTCGTTCTCTCGTAGTACTTTGGAAACTTGCCACAAGTGTTATGCATGTTCCTCAAGCATGGTGCTATACACCACTATATCGGCCAAGTACACAACGACGAAGCGGTCGAGAAACGGTTGGAGGACCTTATTCATAAGAGTGCAAAATGTGACCAGTGCATTGGTGAGACCAAACGGCATAACAAAGAATTTGAAAGATCCGTACCTGGTTACGCATGCTGTTTTTGGCTTATCTCCCTTTGCGATGCGCACTTAGTAGTACCCGGACCGCAACTCAAGCTTGGTGAAGTACTGCACTTTGCCAAGTTGGTCGAACAAGTCCGCGATCAACGGAATCGGATACTTGTTCTTAACGGCGATCTTGTTGGGCGCCCGATAGTCAATGCACATCCGGTGAGATCCGTCTTTCTTCTTTAGGAAGAACACGGGTGCACAGAATGAAGCCTTTGATGGGTGAATGTAGCCCGCATCCAGCAAGTCTTTGAGTTGTCTCCGTAACTCCTTGCGCTCTAGTGGCGCCATACAGTAGGACGCCAACGCCGGTGGCTTTGCGCCTTGCTCTAGCTCGATCTCATGATCCACCTCTCGTCTAGGTGGGAGCTTTTGTGGAAGCTTCGGAGGCATAACATCCTTGAATTCATTGAGGACTTCTTTGATAGGCAGTGAGACTTGGCTTGATGAGTTTGAGTGACGTTCTCCTTCGTTCAGCTCTTGGATGAAGACCAAGAAGTTAGGATCCTTTCAAAAAGTTTTCTTGATTTGCATGGCCGAGAGCTTCTTGTCCGTGGTTTTGGAGCGCTCGACAGGGACCATGCATTCATTACTCCCATCGATGATGCTTAAGGAGTTTATATCCGATAGTGGGAAGGCATGGACCTTGTTGAAGAATTCCATGCCGAGGACCATCTTGAAGTCATCCATGGGCACGATGGAGAAATCGAGCTTTCTGCTCCACGTTCCGAGTGTTACACGCACTCCTTGTACGGTGCCCGCGATAGGCTTGGCAGGTGAGTTTACCGCCTTCATAGTGCCTCCTTCTCTGGTGATCTTGAGGTCTAGTCCCTTGGCCTCTTCTTCGGAAATAAAGTTGTGTGTGGCTCCGATGTCGAGCAATGCATAAACGGTGTAGCCGTTGATGTGCGCACTCACGTACATGAGCCCATTCTTCGTGGCTGCTGGTGGGTGAGTCTTGAATACGCCAAGGCGTTGAAGGGTACCCATGTTGTGTTGGGGCTCCTTCGTCGATGGTGTAAATTGGCCCTTGAGCTACGCGGCTAGGGCATTAAGCGACTTCTTCTCCAGACAGTCATGTACCCAATGAAAGCTGTTGCATATGAAACATAGGCTTCGAGGCTTGGGCGGTTGTTTTGTATCCGGTTTGCTTTGCCAGCTTTTGCCTCTTGAAGGCTTTTTCTGCCCCCAATCCTTCCTATTTTGGTCCTTGTCCTTCCGGCCCTCTCCCCCACCTTTACCATGGCTAGGCCTCTTGTCCTTGGGTTGGGCGGAGTAATCGACAAGTGATTCTACAATGGCGATGGCGTCATCGAAAGTTTGTACACCACGCATATCAAGTTCCACCTTAGCCCAATCCTTGAGGCCATCTTAGAAGTATAAAAAAGAGTCATTATTGGACATGTCGATTATCTCAAGCATGATGGTAGTGAAGTCGTTGATGTAATCGCGAACGCTACCCATTTGCTTGAGCCGACGAAGGCACGCTTGTGCTTCCTTCTCCTCGTTGCTTGGGGCAAAGTGTTTGCGGAGTTCTCGTTAGAACTCAGCCCAAGTGTTGATAGTGCATATGCCCTTGCCCATCTCACCATGCTTCCGCTGCCACCATAGTTGTGTAGCGCCTCGAAGAAACGTAGGCGCAGTGCCTACTTTCAATGCCTCATCACAAACACCCATGGCATCGAAATATTGCTCCAGCCCAAAGAGGAAATTATCCACGACAATGGCATTTCGTGCACCATCGTAGGTGTCAGGCTTTGGCACCTCGATCCGACGCGCATCACCCATGCTTATCAAAGCCAGGCTAGGCAATATACGCTTGTGCCATGCCCAATCCGAGCGGATCTCATCCACCTCCGCACGGATCGCTCGTAGCTCGCTTTGCACAAAACTACGCAAATTCAGCAGCTCATCATGGAATGCTTGAAACTCTCCTTGGAGAGAGTCAGCTTGGTCTTGCATGAGGGCCTTGGTGGCTACCGTGAACTCACCATACTCGCCCTTAAGACCATCCACCCTTACCTCCAAAGTATCGAGGTGTCTTGGACAGCGAACATGGATGTTTCGAGCGTGGCGACGCGAGGCTCCAAGGCATTTACGGAAGCGGCCTTGGACTTGCCACTGGACTTAACTTGTGTGCGTCTCTCCTCGCGGCCACGAGTTGGCTCAAAAGACTCCACACGGACTATGCCCTCTTGTGTTGTGCTAGGAGGGTTGGCCATTGCTCGTGAGCTAGATTGCATGGGTGCAAACCTTAGCTCTGATACCACTCGTCATAGGATGAGTAATTGCACAACAAACCCATGCGGCACTTAGTCGACTTCTAGCACGCAAGTCGCTAAGTAAGCCTAGAACACTTCTCGAACTAGCTAAGCAAAGAATGCTTATGCAAATGCTAAAGAGAAAAGTAATGTGGCCAAAAATATAGAACTTTATTACTCACAAGTGTAATTTACAAGAGAGCTTACAAGAGTGTTTGAGAGCTTGTGTATGTGTTGTGTGTTGTGTGTGCTGGAATTGTGGAGTGGTGGTCAAAATGGCTAGGGTGGTGGGCTATTTATAGAATTGGTTAGAGAGTTCTAGAGCCATCATGCAAGTTGCCAACTTGCCTAGAAATCTAAGGACTTAAATGCCTAATTCTAGAGAATTCTAGGATATTTATAATTTGTAGAGAATTCTAGGATATTTATAATTTGTAGAGAATTCTAGAATTTGGGCATTGCTTTTGCTAAGCGCACCGCGGTTGGTTAGTTGTTGAGGCGACCCAATGCTAAGCGCACTCCACATTTAGGTGGACTTTTACTAAGTGAGCCCGCGCACGCAAAATTAGCCTCCGATTGTGAGAAATTTGAGCTGCCCGTGACACCGAGTTATCCAGCACAATTGTTCCAATTCATCGCCTTTAAAACAGCCCATCACGACCTCCCATGGGATGTAGACACAGGAAGCAGCCAGGTAGCCAAATTCGTAAGTAAATGATATTCATATTCTCGCTCATTGTTAAAATTAGGATTGCCTTATGATTTAACTTACCATATTAACAAATATAATATTAACAAATACCATATGGATGAAAATAATAAAGAAATAGATCTTAATTATAAACAAATAAAAATGCATGTAAGGTAAAATGTTTTTAAGCGTGCCATTTTAGTTGACCTAGCGGGAATTGTACTGAGGCCTCTCACTGTAATGACCCACTAAATTTTACCTACTTTTATTATAACCTCCTATATTCTTATAATTTCTTTATTGTATGTTTTCAGCTTGCACAAATCTACAAGAATGTCATCGCTACAGACACAAGCCTAAAACAACTAGCATTGGCAATAAAGCTCCCCAACATTCGATACCAACTTACTCCTCCAGCCATGTCCATATCTGAGCTCGAACAAAATGTGGCAACACAATCAAGTGTAGATCTAGTGACAATTGCACTACATTGGTTTGACTTGCCTCAATTTCACAAACAAGTAAAATGGGTACCGAAAGAACCTAATGGAGTAACAGCTGCATGGACCTACACCATGCCCGAAATCAATGAAACCGCAGGGGCAGTTTTCAAACCGTTTGACACCGTTGCTTGTGAGCCATTTTGGGAACCACAACGTAAATTGCTGGACAACAAGTACATGAGCATTGATTTTCCATTTGAGCCTGTGGATAGAGTTGATAATACGGGGCCGTTTGGGTCAGTTTGTTCCAGAGAATTTTGATGTTTTTAGATGATTACTTCACGTTCATAAGGTTAAGTTCTGCATATCAGACGGCTAAGGACAAGAGTAGTGAGCCTTTGACAGATAATGTGATGGAGAAGCTTAAGGTTGCTTGGAATGAAGATGGCCGGAGTCGAAAGGCTGCTCGGTTTCCAGTTTATATGAGAATTGGAAATGTAGGGAATTAATAATTCTTTTATTTAACGCCCGCACATTGGTAAGGGTCAAACTCACGACTCTTTAGGAAAATTGCTTCTTACCACCGTAATTAAACATTTTATCTCAAGAAATTAATAATATATAGGACTAGTTTGGAATTGAAGTTGCATATCTACAATTTAAAAACTACAGAAATAAAAAGTGTTTAGTAAACACTACTTGCTGTAACATAAAAGTTAAATTTATTTGATTTTATGTTCGTATGATAAGAAATCTATTATGTTTTTACTAGTTTTGTCAAAATTATTTTTTAAAAAAATTATATATATTACATACTATTAATTTTTTATTTCATAATTATATTTTTTTCTATAATAATTACAGCTTGTAAGCTGTAAAACCTCAATACCGGACAGGACAATAGTTGATTTAGACACTATATAATATTGAGCTAAAGTAGTCGAAAATCCATATTAGACCCAAAAAATATAAAGGAAAAGGTTTTGAGTTTAAGAAAACTTCAAGTTTAAGAAAACTCGTGTAACTTAATATATTGAATAATTTTATTTAATATTCAAAATAATTTGTAATCATTATAAATATTTTAACATTAATGAATTTTTTCTTATGATTGATAATCAAAAAATAATTTTGTTTAATATTTAAAATAAACTGTGAAATGTATATTATTTTATTCGTTATATTTATTAATTATTTACTTGATTAGACAAGTGACCAATTAAATAAAAGTACTTAAAAACTAAGTATTTCCTTTTTTTTCCCCCTAGAAGCCAAGTATTTTTTTGGGGCCAACACGCACGCATTTGTTTCGAAACGAGCTGAGACAGCCGAGATAGACTTTTGGGCCAAAGTCTATATTGATTATGCATTAAATCCTCTTAGAAAGACAAGTTTTAGCGATGTCGCCACCATGAAATATTGACTATTAAGGGCCTGGGCTTTATACAAAATTAAGGGCTTGGGAATGGAATTGGGCTTGGGTTACATTAATTAAAGCAGTGGCGCCTTTGGCATCCCCTTACAACCCTTATCAAACCCTTTTGTTTATAAATTTACAATTTTAGACTTAATTTGAATTATTTTATAAAAAATTTAATTAAACGCAAGCAGCTTCTTCAATAATATCTCCAACAATCAGGGTTGCTGTTTTTGACCCATATATAGATTTGCAGATTTGCAGTTACAGACGGTTCATTTACTGGCATCAAATGAACTCTTCAAAAGAACAATTTCGAATAAAAGACAAAGACTAATGTCAAAGAAAAATAACTCCAAAAGTGTACAACTATTTGTGCAATAAAAATAAAAAGGTCTTGCTCTTATTCAAAGCATAAAAATATAGATTTGGTGGTGTAAAGTAAAATCACTCCAAAACCGAATTTGATAAGCTCAATTGCTGAACTTAGGATGTTGAATAAGCACAAAAGAGTTTGAGATGAAGTTTGCCGGAATGTTTTGAGAAAAATAATTGAAAGGTTATTTGTAAAATTAAATAGGGGTCATTTTCTTGGGGAAATTTACAAAACTAACCATAAAATTTTCATAATTTTCATAACTAACCCTCCAACATTTTTTCTATCATAACTAGCCAACCATATAGGTATTGTCCCAAAATACCCTTGTTATTTAAGACAAATTGCACACTCGTTTACACTCTCCTCCAAAATTTGAAATTGTAAGTTGCTTTGTATCATCACCAAACGAAACCGTAAGTTGTTTTCTCTTCGAACTCAGCATCGACGACGGAATTTGGCAACGGCCAGCAACAACAGAAACAGTATTTCCGACCAAATACACCCAAATTCAAGTTTAATCCAAAACCTAGGTAAAATAATTGAACTATTGTACATAAGTTCAAAAAATATTTCTTAGATTGTTTGTTTATGCTTTATTTTGTAATAATTAAGTGTTTATGAGGCGTGTGTTAACTTAAAAATATATTTGAAGTTTGATTTGGTGTGCCAATTCTGTAATTGGCGCCATTGTTGGTTCTTTGCAACAGTCTACTGTGCGGCAGTCATTCTGTCGCCAAATTTTTGCGACAGTGCTGCCGTCGCATGATCGCACTATATGTGCGACAGGCTACCGCCGCCCAATTTATTTGCCACAGCCAGCCTTTTGCACGACTTATGGGCGCCTGGGTTCCTGCCGCACAAATTTTTGGCGCCCGGCAGCCTGGCGCACCAAAAAACAGTTTCAATTTCTGAAAATTTTAAAAAATATTATTTCATTTAATATAATAATATTATATAAAATGTGCTTCATATTCTTCTCTTTTTAATGTTTTATAGTTTTTAATTATAATATTTGTTTTTTTAATTTCAGGCTTAATGGATTATGTTGTGCTTCAATTGTGTTATGATGGTTGTTGGGATACTTTGGCCGATGGCAGTATGGAGTATGTGAATGCTAAGAATAAAGCTATTTTTGTTAAGAAAAATTGCCGTTTGATCGATTTTAGCAAGGGTGTACGATGTGTTGGAAATAAATCCTCATGAATATAGTATCACGATGAAAACAACTTTAAGGTCTAGTAACACACTGTATCGTGCATGTTCACTGCCCATGGACATATGTAATGATGAAATGGTGAAGGTTGTATTACATATGGCCTCTGATGTGGCCAACTATGGATGTGTCCCTATATTTGTGACCAAATCTCCTCGAGTTCAGAGACAAGATGTTGAGCCACCAAATTGAAATCAAACTTCCTTCCGAGCAAACATGTATGTCCCCTGGTATTGAAGAAGAGGTGTTCCCAAGGGGCGGTGTCGTTGCAACAACATTACTCTCCATTCAATGACAACATTGACGATAATGGCATTACGTTAGCGGATGTTGGACACGAGGTGTTACCACAAACGACGTCATTAGACCAACGTTACTCTCCATATCACAATAATGAGTTCCGTGACAATTATGATCCGATTAATCACATTAGGAACACAGAAGCCAATAATATCTTTATAGAACCGTCTTGTAGTACGAGGGGAGGGCACTCACTTCAATAATGAATTTGATGACAGGCGTTGGTCATTCTAATATTCCGATTAATGATGTTGACGAGCGTGAAGATGATATTCCTATCAATAATAGAGACAACCGATCTATTCCTGCAATGACTGAATTCAGAAGGACAATTGACCCTCTCACAACTGTCGCTCCAATTTTGGCCTCAGATATAGTTGCTCCAAATTTTGTTAGCAATTGTCACTCAGATGATATTAGTGTGGGTAAGCTTTTCGTTGAGAAGAATGAGTTAATATTAGAACTGCGCAAGGTTGCCTTAAGGGATAAGTTTGATTTCAAGATTGCACGGTCTACAACCACACGTTTCGAGGCCCACTGTTGTTCGGAATCATGTAAATGGCGTCTTCGAGCAACGAGATGTTCGAATGAGCAAAATGTTCCTTGGGTGGTAAGGCGTATCGACAATGTGCACACTTGTCATAACGAAGTTTTGTCTGATGGTCGTCGTCAAGTAAGGAGCCGAGTTGTAGGTCACCTTATCGCGGACAAATATATTCAAGAGAAAAGGATATACACTCCGAATGACATCCGAGCAGATATGCAGCAAGAATACGGTGTTCACTTAACATACCAAAAAGCATATCGTGCGGAGAAGTTGGTCTAGAAATTGTTCGAGGAATCCTGTGAGAATCATACAACTTGCTTCCAAAGTACTCTCATGTTTTTGACCACAGCAAATGATGGTACAGTTACCCATCTTGAATTGGATACAAATGGTAATTTCTTATACTACTTTGTAGCTCTTGGATCTTCCATCAAGGGTTTCTTGCAGTTTATCAGGCCAGTTATTGCTGTTGATGGCACTCATCTGAAAGGAGTATATCGGGGAACCATGTTTGTGGCAACATGTTTGGACGGAAACAATCAATTGTATCCGTTGGCCATTGGGATCGTGGATTCGGAAAACAATGAAGCTTGGGAATGGTTTATGACGAAGTTACATGGACTGATTGGTGATAGACCAGACTTAGTAATTATCTCCGACCGATGCACCGCTATAAAGAGAGCTGTTTATAAAGTATTTCGGAATGCTACACATGGGGTTTGTTTTTACCATGTAAAAGGCAACGTCAAGTCAAAGTTTAAGATGTGTAAAGCTGTTTGGGATGACTTTGAGCCTATCTTCATAAACGCAGCAAAAGCATATGGGCACGAAGAATTTAAAAAACAACTGGAGGGGTTGTGGATGCTACATTCGGTCTAGGCTGATTACTTAGAGAATCATGTTGGTACGTGTAATTGGGCAAGGTCTGAGTTCGATGGTAGGAGATATAGTATTCTTACCACGAACATTGCGGAGAGTGTGAATTCGTTTATGAGGGAACCACGAAAATTCCCAATAACTCATCTTGTGGATCACTTCAAAAAAACACTGCAGCAATGGTTTTATGATCGGACAATGGTGGCTGAATCAATGAGTACTCGTCTAACGACGTGGGCGGGGCGAAATAGTCACCGAGAGAAGAACTTTAGCTTTGAAAGAATGATTGTTCGTCCCGTGTCTAGGCATCGATTCCAAGTATTAGGAGGTGGTATTAAGGAAGGGTTAGTTGACATAGACAACAAGACTTGCTCTTTGCAGAGTATTCCAACTTGATCGGCTTGTTTGTGCTCATGCAATTGCTGCCTGTCTTACTGTCCGAGTGGATTACATACGCCTTTGTTCTAATTTCTACACCAAGGAAGCATTGCTGAGGGCTTATGCACAACCTGTGGAGCCGGTTGGCAATGTGGCCGATTGGGAAGTTCCCACTGAAATTCGGGAGATGAACGTTAATCCACCTGTAAAGCACGACAACCAGGTCGTCGCAGGCGAGAATACCTTCACACGTGAGGATGTCAATAGGAGGACTATCAGATGCGGACGATGCAATGAATTGGGACATAACCGTAAGCGATGTAAAAATCCCGTACCATCCGATCGAAGCTAGTTGTATTGTTAATGAAGTTTTATGAATTGTTATTGAACCGCCTTGTATTAGATAATTTTATTTCATTATATTTTTGAAGATTTTTACGTTATTTCCACCTGTGAGAAGTCAAATATGTCAATAGACAAAATGTTGGACTGCAATGTTGTATATATACAGATTCACCAAAGATCAGACTTTGTAATTTGGTGCGACAGGCAGCCTATCGCCAAAATTTGAGCGACAGTACTGTCGCGCGTCGCCAAATTCTTTATGTTCATAGTCACGAAACTTTGTGCGACGACAGTGACTGTCGCTGAATTTGGCGACAGTCAAATGCTGTCTCACCAAATTACGATTCACATCAATATGTAATTTGGTGCGACAGACAGACTGTCGCTAATGACGACAGTCTGTCGCACCAAATTACAGATTCAAAGCGACTGTAATTTGGAGCGACAGGCAGCCTGTCGCCAAAATTTGGGCGACAGGCTGCCTGTCGCACCAAGTTTCAGATTCACAGTCACTGTAATTTGGTGCGACAGGCAGCCTGTTGCCAAAATTTGGGAGACAACGAATAATGAATTTGGGCAGTGTAAATTGTACTTAAGTTTATTAGGCATTTATTTATAATGAACTTCAAAAAAATATAGATATGTAATATGAAAAAGTATGTAATGAAACTGTACGTCCATCACAAAATTTATCCATACATCAAAATTTTTACGGGTACAATGGCTTATAGTACAATATCGCCATGAAATATATCCACTGCAATCTTCTTCCTAAAGTATTCTGCATGACTAGCGTCAAAATCAAATTTATGACCAAACATTAAATACATAATAAACATCAACATAAAAACTCCGCAATCGCCACTACCAGGATCTTGTTGCGGGACACCTTTTACTGTTATGACTTTCCATGGGTCAGCACTCTGCAGCTCTTGTCGGATGTTATAGAATCCGACAAATTGAAGCCACACAGGGAATATAACTTCGAATGGCTTGAATTGATGCTTGTAGGTCTTATTGTCGCGAATCGACATTAACGAGTCATAAATCCAGATTTTTTTGGTCCGAAAGTCCGCTCGGGCTAAGACCCGATGATTCTTTGCCGCATTAACAGGAATGAATAACTGCATAGAAAAATGGTGGAAAATGTGTCATCAGTGATGTGTATAACACTGGCCTAAATTACCAAACAACTCTATGTATAAACCACAACATTATGCATACCATATCGACCTCCGTGAATGGCTTTGACTGGATGTGCTGCCGCCCACCAATATAGCTATTCAAGCTATCGTTAAATGTTAATGAATCGAGCGCACAATCCCCGTGGTTCCACAACTGATTCAAGAACACCTAGTACACAAATAACATGAAAGCTTAAATTTATTAATGATTTACTACATTATAAAAAAATATATTTATTTTATAATTAAAAGTTTTATAAAATGAACATTACCCAAAAAAAGGTGTCTGTATGTGTGACCCGTTGGGATAAGGCAATGGGATACTGCCGTTGCTTCTCGCTTATCAGACGAAGATACTCATGAATATGCTGTGCGAGAACAACTATATGTCAATTCACTATATATATATATAGTTGTAAAGATATCAACACTATTGCGTGGAAAAGGTCGAAATTACCTCGTCATCTAGCCACCCCAGCTCCGCATGGCCCAAAAGTGTTTCGAAGAATGAATGAGACGGTGGACTATCCGATCCACTATGATATCGCCAAAAACCATCGGTCGAACTCGTCATATACTGTTGGATCGTTCAATCCTCTTAGTGGATTTATGTCCACACTTGTTCGGCGGTCAATGTCATGATCGATTATTTGTGGTGCAGGCAGAGGCATGACATTCTTTCCTCGCTTGAATGGAGGAATCAAGTATGGACTATTCAAAACATATGATTGTTTATATGGTCGTCCAAACTTACTAATGCCCGGAGCGCCTCGGTGAAGACTGCCGCACGCTTTCCCCGCTTGGATCTCCATAAAATGTATACAATG
Source organism: Luvunga scandens (assembly GCA_030449905.1). Taxonomy (NCBI): domain Eukaryota; kingdom Viridiplantae; phylum Streptophyta; class Magnoliopsida; order Sapindales; family Rutaceae; genus Luvunga; species Luvunga scandens. The sequence goes on along the minus strand of JASUUG010001097.1, from coordinate 238,986 downwards.
ACATAGGTGAAGAAACATTCTGATTGCCAACATCAGGATATACTTCATAGTCATCCGGGACCTGTTAATTTAATAGGATGAACATGTTAAACAAATATTCTGCATGAATATAAAAGAATGCAATAGGTAAATTTTATATTTGCTTACCGTATATGACCGCCCGCTCGGAGATTTGCCGGATGAGCGTTTACTAAATGAACCCATAAATCCCATCACTGCTTCTCTAAATTCTTTATGTTCTCTCCGCTCTGCCTCAAACGCCGTCTTCAATTCAAGGATGTTACGATCTATCTTATCCATCCGTCGTCTGACGTAATCATGATGATGCTTTGTCCTCGACTATTACAAAAAATATAAATTTAATTTCACAACCAATGATTTATATACGAGGAAATTAAATGATTTATAACCTCTGAATAACGTGTGTCAGGTGATTCCGGTGTTTGCTCCTCACAATCGGCTGCAGGTATCTGGTCCTCATAATCAGCTGCCGGTATGTGATCCTCATTCTCATCAGCAGGTATCTGGTCCTCAACATTTTGCTGCTCAAGTGTTCGGCTCGGGGAAATGTGTGACTTCTTTGTTTGTCTTGTAACGGGTGGCGCGTTGATTGAAGGTTGATCTTTGTAAAAGTAACAATTAAATTGAGAAAATAATAAGTTTAACCATTTCGAGTTTCCATTAACAAATAAATAATAGTGGTTTAATGCACTATTGGATACTCACATTACGGACCCATCTTGGAATATGCGGCACGTAATCCTTGACGGTCTGCCAATATTTTTTCCCTTTCTCGATCTTATCTGGATCAAGGGTTTGCCGAATGTTCCCTTCCTATAAAATCAGCCAAAAATTTTCACTTCATCTGATGATAGTATTTAATAATACGGAAAGTAATAATATACATCCAAAGAATAAATAATACTTACAAGACGAGAATTGTCATTAAGAAATGAATAAACTTCAAAAAGTTTATTTTTGAAGAAGCCATGGGTTTCCATTGCACGATTCGCGGAATCTTTGTTTTCGTCTTGACGACCCACACAGACGGAAGGCCTCCAATCGCTTCGTAAATCCAAGCCTGCAACAACCGAAGTACAAAATCCATAAAACTTAGAGTTAAATTTTCAATATTACAAAACTAATTCATTTTAGAAACTAAGTTATCAGTAAAATTTTGGGAACTCACTTGAACCCCAGACGTGAAACCATACATATTGTACTTTTCAATTTTGTGCCTTGGATTTGTCAGGCGGAGTCTCCTTAAATTTCTCATCCTTGCCGCCTAATGCATTGTCCAGACTGTGGTATATCGATTGCCAGGACAAATAACCCCATGGATGCTTTCGGAAGTGATCGATGTCGTCTACTTCATTAAGCAGCGAGAAATTTATTTGACAGTGGTCTTTTCGACCATCCAGAACTCATCATCCGCAAAATAAAAGAGTGCGATCTTAACTGCATCAATGTCGTCCATTACCTCGAAATCCAACTCTTCAAATCTTGCGTCGAATTCCTTAAGATTAATGTTGCGAAACAAACTGTTAAAGTACGTACTAAGTAACCGATGAATTGTTTTTGACTGTTTCAGCACAGGACCTACACCATAGGTAAGTCCAGTAACTAAGCACCACTCTCCAACTGATAATCGTATCAGTTGGTCACCAATTTGAAACCATAATTGATTTTTGTTCTTCCGTTCCTTATCCACCACTTGCCTCAGCAACAAATTGTGCAAAATGACGCCACTAAATGGAAAGCTCTGACACTCCAAGAAATGCCCAAATACGTCATTCTTAAATAGTTGCAACTGCCGTTTTGTCAACTTTCTGCGGATCGCTTTCACCACTTTATCGAATTTACACATACTAGAGATACGACCGGGAAAGTGATCGATATAAGCAAACTTCAAAATGCCCGGTTCATTTCTACATTCTGCTGACTGCTCACTCGCCATGTATCTGTTACATTTATTACATTATCATGTTAAAGGAAATTTATAACAATTTAATAACATAAAAGGAAAAAATTCCAAAATCTGTAATTTTGGGCGACAGGCTAGCCTGTCGCACACAACAAGTGCGACAGCACGCTGTCGCGCGCGACGCCGTCGTCTGCGCGACAAGCGCGCGGGCGCGCAAGATCGCGCGCTTGTCGCACGCTATATCGCGCGACAGCGCCGCCCGCGCCTGCTCAGCCGCCGTGACGCATGATCGCGCTTGTCGCGCGAGTCGCGCGGCGGCGACAGCGCGCGCGATCTCGGCTAGCGCCGCTTGTCGCGCGAGACGTCACGCGACAGCGCGCCAGGCTTGTCGCGCTCCGCTGTCGAGACGTGGCGACAGCGCGCGATCTTGTCGCCAGCAGCGCTTGTCGCTGGGCGAGACGGCGATCAGCGATCTTGCGCGCTTGTCGCAGCGCCGCGATCGCCTGTTTTTGACCCATATATCGTGCAGATTTGCGCTGCGATCGCTTACAGACGCTTGATCTTGTCGCTTGTCGCGAGCGTCGCGGCGTTCATTTACGGGCATCAAATGAACTCTTCAAAAGAACAATTTCGAATAAAAGACAAGACTAATGTCAAAGAAAAATAACTTGCAAAAGTGCAACTATTTGTCTTATAAAAATAAAAGCGCTTGCTTTCTCCCACATTCCACCTCACCCACACCATCATCCCAAGATCAACATCACCCACTCCACAATTACAATCACTTCCATCACCAACACAAAAACTTTCAAACATAATCCACAATAATTTTTTCTAATAATTTAGGGTTTTGAAACTAACCTTCTTTTGTTTATTTTAACCTAATGTGGGTGGTGTTGAACTTATGGACTGTGGTGGGAAGCCGCCAAAGCAACAATTTCACTTGGAGAGAGAAATCCGTTGAGCAATTCGGAGAGGAAGTTGGGAGAATGAGAAAAAATCGGAATTTTTTCAAATGTTGGCTACTTATGATAGAAAAAAAGTTGGAGGGTTAGTTATGAAAATTATGAAAATATTGTGGTTAGTTTTGTAAATATCCCCATTTTCTTTATGAGGACATTGGAGGAGTGGCGATGGTCCAGCTATAACTTAAAAAATTATTAATTTAATCATCCTTCAATCTAATACGAATTCTCAAATAAGTGCTCCGCCGCGCGCTCAAATTTTATTAAGAATTGATTCATCCAGATGATACGCCGCCTTAATAGCACCTAGTGCTGGAAAAATCGTTGTTTCAGGGCTTTTTACGATCCTAATATGAATACCATTAAATGGCGAGAAAGCAATTTTGCTGTCGTCGTATCCTCTCTATATAGACGAGAAGCGCGTAGGATTCACTCGTTTCTTAATTCGCAAGGCACCGCGCTCAACGGCCCACAGTTTATAATAATGCGTATGGACTGATTTGCCCTCCCATCGACCTAAAATAATAACATAAGGCCAGAACGCAAAATCGATGGAAGATTTCAAAATTTTGAAATTCAACAAATCTGAGACACAGTAATCAAATCAGAATCATCAAAAATCTAATGGACTCAAAGATAAGCAAGTTCTTCGATTCCATCGGCTCCTTCTTCACTGGCAGCGATCAAATCCCCTGGTGCGACCGTGACATCATCGCCGTATGTTTTTTTTTTTAGTTATTTGAATTATATTTAGATTCTATATTTGCACATAGCATAAACGAAAATGGGAAATTAAATTTTCTGATAAATATATTTGTGCTTGAAATTTTATTACCCTGTCCTTTACATGCTGTTCTATGCCTTTGCTTTGATGGGATAGGATACTGGGATAGGATAACTAGGGCTTCAGTTCTGCTCTTTACTTTGTGTTCATGAGTTGATGAGTTGATGAATGGGACGAGATAACCCTTATCATTCCTCTTGTTTGGCATTTGATCAAATTTTAAAAAATAATAATAATAATTGTTGTTGTTGTTGTTGCCGCCACTGAATAAAGAGTAGAATTGAGGTTTGATGAAGTAACCAAGTGTCAGGGACATAAGTGAATTGTAAAGAGTAGCTGCTTTCTTGAAGTAGGTATTTTACCAACCATCCACATATGCTTGACAACTAGTGATTTTGCTCCAAAATTACGGCACCTCAATCTGAAACATATCTTGAGAGCATGATGAGCTCCTTCTAATCTTGTTCATGAACTTTGCTCTGTCCTCTACAGTTGTTTAATTTTTTTTTTTTTTTGTCGCCTATGCCATTGCAAAACAATCCTCAAGTTTTGTTACATGCTTTTATTCCTTGTGGTTTAAACTATACTGTTTGCCGGCAGGGCTGTGAGAGAGAGGTTGCTGAAGCTAATGATGATAAGCAGAAGAGTGAAAGCATTATGCGGTTGTCATGGGCCCTTGTTCACTCTAGACAAGCAGAAGACGTGCAGCGTGGGATAGCAATGCTTGAAGGTGAATTAAAAATTAAGTGCTGTACTCAAAGTTCTGTTTTATCTTGCACTTTGGCTTGATTATATAAGTAAATTCCTTTTCACCATTGACATGCATTGTCAGCCAATTGGAATTTTTGTTGATGCTTTTATTGTGGCTCCATATGGTCATTACTTTCTTTTTGTGTTTCGTCAAACATGCCTTTTAGTCTTTAGCATTTCTGTCACTACTTGGATAAGTGCTTTATATAAACTTACTTGAACCACTAATAGATTTTCCTATTTGAATTCCATTGTAATTCTGCAAACATAATATCCATTTGTTATGTATTGGGGGCCTAGCTATGTTTTTTCTTGATGTATATTTTTATGCCAGATAAAGTTATATCCATTGACAGTCTCCTGAAGTGTTTTTCACTGAAACTACTTTCTGAGAGTTGGTTAGCTTTACCTACTTGTATTTCTTAAGTTACAATTGCTTTCATGTTCATTGACATTCCCTTTAAATGTGTCTGATAGAAAACTGATTGAGAAGTGGTTTGGCCTTAGCCATGACCTGTTATTGTTGGGCTACTAGTGCTTGTCTCCTGTCTTGCTAAGCATTTGCATATCTGTTTGGACTTAAATTTGAGGCATTTATTGATTTTGTTTTGTATAAAATAGGCATCGTTATTTCAACTTTCTTACTGTTCTTAATATGTCCAGACTTTTAATTGTCTGATGGGCTAAGCAAAGCTTTTACAGCCTGATGTGAATATAATTGGCCAGTATAATGAAAGTGAGTACATTTCTCGAAACAAACCTCTCAGATCCTCCTTCAATGGACAATCATTCTGGAAAATTGCTAAGGAGTAGTCTTTTTGCAGAATCAATCTTCATTCTTTCTGCACATCAGTTATCTAGTGACATGGTCCTTCAAGAATTAACAATTTTTAGTTTAAAGAAAGCCACATTTTGCTACTCATTAACTGCCTTCGAGGTGATTTCTCAAGATCTCACAAAGTTTTTGAGGCTTGTCATGTCAATTCTGCTTAGGAATACCATTAAACAATAGATTTCTGAATCTTCCTCTCACTCTGAGCAATTGAACTGATGCCTAATGCCAACTCTATATAGAAATCTAAAATGTTTGCAAGATTGAAACTTGTTGATCTGAAGATGATTCCTCATGAGGATTTGTTATAAATGAAATCTCATGTGTATCAAATCATCAACATTCTTTAATTGGATATCATTGAACTTTCTTTTCTATCCCAGATGTTGTTGATCCTGCTGTTACTTGATAGCTTTCTCTATCATCTGCAAGTTATATTGAAATATTCTCTTGCAGCATCATTGGCCAATAGTAGCCCCCCTTTGCAGCAGAGAGAAAAGCTTTATCTTCTGGCTGTTGGATACTATAGAACTGGTGAATATGCGAAGAGTCGGCAGATTGTGGATCAATGTTTAGAGGTGTGCTTCTGCTCAGACGTCAATTCATTTTTTTCCCTTTTGGTGGCTCAGGAGCGCATGCTCACTCGGTGTTTATTAAGTTCAATCTTTTTTGCCCTAATATTTTTGGTTTTCTAGATTGCACCTGATTGGAGGCAGGCCCTGGCTCTTAAGAAGACTGTTGAAGACCGGATTGCCAAAGGTAAAAGCAACTGAAAATTTTTCTAGGAGGTCTTTTAATATCATAATAGCTTCCCAGTGAAGGAATTATTAACCATTTATGTTTTATTGCAGATGGTGTGATTGGAATTGGCATTACCGCAACTGCTGTGGGGCTTATAGCAGGTGGGATAGCCGCAGCATTGGCTCGCAAGAAATGAGAAACCCACGATCAGCAATGTGAATAATAATGGCTTGCTTTTGCGTGTAGTTTCTGCTGATATTTTCCGAACGTTTATTGAAAATGTGTTACAAATAATTGTTGAAAGTAATATTGTAGCGTTACTTTGATATTCCTATAAATTTGTGGTATTAATTTTTGGCATGCTTATTAATAGAGATGAGAAATACATAAATAAATTTTGGCTTGAGACTTACGTTGGCAGGTTGGACTTCTATTTAGCGACAGGTTCTAATGTCTGTGCTATGAATTTTGTGGATTACCATTTTTTTTAACATGAATTAATTTTTGGCGTGCTTATGAATTTTGGCTTGAGACTGAAATGACGTGGTTTGCTTTCAGAGAGACAGACAGAAGAAAAATAAAATTAAAATCCAAAACGAGCAGTACAAGATTGTCCATGAAGTTCTCCTATATAGTTCATGCAAGTTCATGATAAATCGATTATGAAATATTTGTATGAGAAAAGAAGTTGGTAATTAACAAAGCATGAATTTTTTTCTTTTATTGTTTTCGAGAAAATCAACGTGTTTGCTTCTCTTTGAATATATCAGAGTAAAATTGGGGCCTTGAAATCCCCATGTGATTGTGATTAGGTAAATTGGCACTTATGAACCCTTTGCATATCAGTGCTTATTGTTAGGATCATGAAATCCCCCGGTGACTGTGATTAGTTAAATTGCCACTCATGAACCCTTTGCATATCAGTGATTATTGTTTTTATTTTGTTAAAATATATCCAAATTTATTGTTGTGATTATTGTTTCTATTTTGTTAAGATTTATCGAAATTTACTGTTTTTATTTTGTTAAGGTATATTAAATTTTGCATATCAAAATTTATTGCGATATTGGAGTACCATTAAGTAGCAAATTTTGTCTGTGATTCACACTGGAAATGAATTGTCAAAGCAATTTCGAAAATATTATTCCTGCCTCAACTTTGTCTCGAATTAGTTGGTCAAAAAAAATTTTAACCTCTGGAATATACATCTTGCAATCTTGAGCACAAATGAGTTTTCTTCTGATCTCTTCCGACGTACTGAGACACATTATCTTGATCGTCCACACTCAATAAGGATTGGATATGTTGATTTTACTTGTCATGAAATTGGTTTGCATTCATTGGTACTCATTGGGATTAGATTTATTGATCTTTGTTTACATTCATTGGTGCTCATTATGATTATAATCAGATCCAAGGGATCTGATTATACCAGCATTCGGAATAATAATTTCGAACTCATTCGAATCTAAATACTGATTATAGCCGATATGAGCATTCATAAATGATTGTCGTTCATATTCTAATAAAGTCCACCGTGTCTACCATTTGATCAATCTTGTCCTCAATTTATCACTCTCATATCTTATTCTCTTTGAGTACTTGTCAACTTTCTAATACAATTCAAGCATCAATTGTTATGCTATGATTGTAGTTCATATCCGCATCTACTATTTGATCAATCTTAATCTTGTTCTCAATTTCTCACTCCTTTTATCTCATTCTCATTTTATTCCTCATGTCATTTAATTTTTGCAAATTTCGAATGCAATTCAAACATCCATTGTTATTTCAGTTGATACTAATAGCGATAATATGTTACGTAATGTTACTCAAATTATAATTATAACAGTACTACTCTATTCACACGCTTGGATGTCTTCTGTTCTCACGAATTGGACTATACTTCACATCTAAGACACCAAAATGCACGAAACTCCTAGTCCACATCCAATATATTAGGAAACACGTTTTTTTTTTTTTAACATATTTTCATCAATTTGAAGATTTCATTTTTACTAAACAATTTTTGAAAAATTAAAATACTACAAATGTCCTTAATTATTTCTATTCAAATAAAGTGGTGTTACTTGACTGCCTCAAATTATCTCACTAATTCCAACTATCAGTTTTATTTTAATACTCATTTTATCTTTATATGAAAATATTAAAAAGGATAAATAACTTTTAAGTGTTCTAGACCCCTAAATTAATGTTTTAAATGGTAGGATGTTAGACAAATGATAAAAAATATAATAAGGGTAAAGTGGGCATTAAATGAACTATATTGAGAAATTATATTAATTTTAAAAATTTTTTACGGGGGTCGATTGAGGAGTGCTAATGAAAAGTATCGAGGGATCAAAATTTTATCACTCAATCAAAATTCAATTATATTGGTATATGCAATATAATTACCCTCCATATTGCACGGCGTGTCTGCTAGCCGGTGAAGATGAAATGTATAGCATGCCATGACAACTAAAAGCAAGGCATAAATCACTGTCAGTCAAGTAATGGGAATGGTTCTTCAAATTTTCAACCGATTTTATTAGTTTAAAGAGTTACTGAATCGAAAACATTAAAATTACTGTGCAAATTTTATATCTAAACTATCGAGAAATGAGAGATGAGAGGAATAATTAAGAATCACAACCAGCTTGTAAAATATTCTCCCCCCACACAAATTGCAGTGCAAGTGACCAAATTTGAGTGAAATCAACAAAAACGACATAACTTTAGAAAACAACATATTAGCCGAAGACAGCGGAGGCAGAATAATGATTTTGGTTAGAACAATTCTGCAAAACATGCAAGACTAGAGGATACTCAAGTCTAGCTTTTGACCACTCACAAAAGTTCACCCCTGACTGATTGAGGATAGTTTCACGACTAATAAGCTATATTTATTAGATATACAAAATCAATATGTTCCTTGGTTGAAGACTTACAACCAAAAACATCCATAGCGTTTTTAAGTTTTAACCCAACCACAAGAGCAGGTAACAGTTCAAAAGTCGACTTAGTTATTCCAACCCATAATCTGTGTAATCTGAATAACATTATCCAAGGTCGACAAATCTTAGCTAGCAAATGTACCTAACAAAATCAATAATAACAGCTCGGAAAATTTACTCTCTCTCTATCTATATATATATATATATATCAATAATTTTACCTTCAAGGTTGCTAATCATTAGTGGCAAGGGCTGAATGCAAAACATCTTCCAGATATTTCTCAGCAGCAGCGTACTGTCTTTTTTTATCCTCAATTGCTAAAGCAGCCAAAGCTTTGTCCTGCACAAACGGAAGTACTTTTTATTTACTCTAGCCTGGAAGACAAGAAGCTGGAAACAGAAAATATGGCAGTGTAAATCAGAAAATAGAATTACCGGAGGCAAGTCTTGATAGCTCCTTAAAGTATCTAGTATGGGCTTTGTCTTCTTCTCCAACTCCTTCCTGTGCTCAGCCATTTCAACCAACACTCCATGGCTGATTTCCGGAGTGTAGCCCACACGATTCAGTAATGCCTATCCCAACAAGATTTTATTACAATAAAAAAGAAATAGAGGTAATAATAAAATAATTTAATTGCTCCTTTTAGAATTCAGATATACTGATGATTGATGTAAGAGCAATGCATCCTTCAAGTTTCATGAAAAACAAATAGATAAAAAAGAAAAGAAAAGAACAGGGAGAAAGATAGAGAGGATAAAAAAAGACATGCAATATATAAGGCCATGCTGTCATCTCGCGACAGATGTATAACTAAGGCTTTTGTTAATTAATTAGATTGAATTGAGGCTTGATCCAACCAAAACCTGGCTCGCAACTGAGTCAATACTAGCCGCAGAATATAGCCCTCAATTACTGAATTTCCATTGTTTGCAAATTTAACTCCCAGGACCTACGTCTAGGTACACACCTCTTTCTTCTTTTAAATCTTCTAACTGCAATTTTCTCTCTCTTTTGTGCTATATGTAGCTGAAATAATTAGAAAATCTGCTATTTTGTGCAAATATGCTATACATGATTTTAACAAATCAATGGCGAACAACAAGATGTTCTGAATACTAAGAAAGGCAAGAATTTTAAACATGCCAGAGGATTGCTATACATGAATTCATGCTAAAGAAATACTACCACCAAAAGAAAGGCTACACACGGATGTATAAAACCCAGAATCACCAACCCAGAGTAGGCATTTACATGACAGTTGGAAACAAATACAGATATGTGTCACCTTTTTTTCTTTTTTGGATTTATGTGTATCACTTTTCTAATAACTTTTAAAAAAGGCACTTTTGCCAGGCCAGAAAATGCCAACTCATACGATCACCAAGGAAAAACATAAAAGAATGATAAAAAAATAGAAAAGAGAGAAAATAAAAGAATAATAAAAAAATAGAAAAGAGAGAGGGGTTCGCAAGCATTATCAAAGAACCATCACCACCCAAAAAAAAAAGAAAGAAAGAAAGAAAACCACCACCGAACCTCTTCTAATCTTTCCTTATTAGCCTGCAATCTCCCAGACAAGAAGTTACTGTTTTTTCTGATTACATATAAAAAGGAAAAATTTTAAAAAATAAATCCCAAATAATAATTGGAAGACGAAAAAAATATTGAACTTTAAATTGGGTTAGTCTCTTTACCAAAAATTATCCCCTACTTCAGGCTCCAACATATGACCAACTGGATCAATTAATGCTCCAAAACAACACCCATTTAATTTCAAACATACCAGCAGGAATTAATAAAGTTGCAACTTTTTCATGTTTTTCTTCCTATAATTTCACCTTTAAAAAGGAGGAAAACACAGAAAGGTAGAAGAATGTCCACGGGTGGAGACATGGGGGCGAAAAAAGGAAAGATAGGGATTCACTATTTTAGCTCCTGTATGAGGAAACCAATTATCCAAGAGAAAGGTGTAGGCCTGAGCAAAAGAGAAGGACTTGGTAGACACTTCACATCCCAACTCACAAAGGCAAGAAAACAGAAAATGTAGATCACGCTCTTCCAAGCCAAACAAATGCAAATTACTGAAACATCTCATTCATACACACTAGGTACCCATATGAGAATGAAAAGAAGTTATGAGAAGATAAGGTTGCTACTAATCATGAGGAGCAAACCGAGTTTGAAAGAAACATGAATTCATTTCAGCTCCTTATGCACTGGTCATTAACGCGTATATATGATAATATTCTTTGGGTGTAACAAAAGGGACTGAACTGAAGTTCCCAATCTAGCTACATAATTTACCATGGCCATCAAATTAACTCACATAGTGTAAGTTTCACTTAAACAATAGTTGCTATTCCTAACATTTGTTCCAACAGTAAATTACTGCATTTGTCAATGGTAAATAACCAGTAAATAATTAAATATGCCAAATGAAAATATTTAGTGGGCAGAAAACTCTGATATTGCAGACAAATTTTAGATGTGGATTTTATACATTGGTCTCTGAAAGGAATGCTACTCCTTAGACTTTCTACACCCACCTTTATTTAAAATTAAAAAAAAAATGGTTGAGGGATTCCCCCTATCAAAGAATTCCAAGCCATATATGCTATTTCCTAGGTCCAGCATTAAAATATATTCTGCTCAATAGAACATCTTCCATCCTTTTTCTCAAATCCCAAATTTTGTCAATTGCTCTGATAACTCCATCATAGCCCATTTCTAGCAAATACTTCTTCGGTTAGGTAACCATGAAGTAAAAATTTAAATTAATATCTGGGTCCACTACCTTTTAAGCTTGGACGGAGCAAAGTAAAGACATCACAATACAAGAAACAAGATCAATATGTTCATCTCAGTGGACATGCTACTTAGATTAGAGTTTTATTTCTCTAGCTCTTACAATCAAATTCAATCTTCCTATAAATCTCTCATGCTATTAATTTCATCTATCAGTCATGCATGGAGGCAATATCATAAAGATTCAATGTACTGAAATCTTTTCAAGATCTATGCACTCTGAAAGGTTACATAAGCAACTTCTTTCTTTCTCTTTGTAAACATTTTGCATATTCTTTTTGTGTAAAAGTGAAGCATATTCCATGTATTTAAGATTGAAACACATAAATACATGTTCATCTGATAAGAAATATGTATAAATGACCACCCCATCTGGTCCAGTAGCAACATCCAGTGATATAAGATCCTGATAAAAGTTCTAGGAAGCTTAAATTAAACCCCTAGTGTCTAATCTGGACCTGCTTTATTTTTCATTATCCGCAGGCCTGTGGCGGCACATCACAGAATCTTGTGCGTAATGTCATCTTGTCTAGAAAACATAATTTGGATAAAAATGGGATAGTTAACACACTCTATATAGATGAAAGTTTGAAAAACTTGGCAATATCAAAAAGGAAAAACATTAGCAATTTCCGACAATAAGTTGATGTCTAAACAACAAACAAAAGGAGATACTTGTCAGGCCAGAGGTTCCTAATAGAGTTACATTGTACCGATTGCATTGAAGTTTCTATGGTGACCTTAGTGCCTATGCCTTGAGTCAGACACATATTATTTGTTCTAATTCTCTCTGAGCTGCTTCAACCTGCTGACCTAACAAATGCTAATAATCAGTTTCATCAAAAGCTCTCTAAAACTACTTCGATGTCCAAAATGGCGCCTCTTTAAAGAGTTCAAATATCTTAGAAATAAAAGACTTCCTTTCACTCAAATTACTCCATGACAACTATTTTAAGTTTTAGTTTGCCATAGGGAGCTCATAGTAACGGAACATATAGCATCATCATATGCCAACACAATGATAACAAAAAATGGATACCTTATAATTGTTATACTGTTGCAGGTACTGCCTCTCCTTCGATGCCATGACTGCCAAGTTAGTCTTCCAGTTCTCCATTTGAGCTTCACAAGGAGCCACATCATCTTCAAGCTGCCCAAGTGTTCTGCCAAAGTACATAGATAGAAAATCCAAAAAATAAACAACAGATATTTCCACAAAACAGAATTTTTCTTCACATGTATATCTATAAATACAAAGAAAAATTTCATGGAAAGAACTAGAATTGCAGTTATAGTCAAAGCTACTACTACCCTATGAATTATACCTTTTCAAATAGGTTAACCTTGCAATTGCCTTACGGGTATAATCAAGAAGAATTTTGGACTCCTTCTGTACTTTAACCCTCTTCTCCTCCATGGCAGTTTTTCTCAGTGAAATGTCACCCGTTGCAACAAGGAAACTGAATAAACCTCATCTAATTAAGCTTTAAAAACTCAACAATAAATAAATATGACAAATAATGATGAAACAAATGATAACCAACCCACCTACTAAGTTCAGTGTCTCGTATATTTAATAAATTAGCTACATTTGCAAGAACTTGCGCCGACGAAACCACATTGGAGGGCAAACTCTCTTGAGCCAACCCCACATTCTCCAATATCTCTCTTATCCTTGCAGCTACAAAAGCCACCAAACAAATAAATAAATAACTTTTTTTTTGGAAAAATAACAGTTTTAATAAGAAATGAAAATTGTAAAGAGAAAAAAGATGCCTTGTGAACGATATTCGGCGGCTTTTTGGTGAAAATCGGTGGCGACGATGTTGGCGGCTTTAGTTTTGGCCTGCGAGAGAGTTGCCAGGTTGTACAAATGCGCAACGCTCCGAGGCGTGTATTCGAAAGCGGGGACCTCTTTTGCGGCCGCTTCGAACTGTGACGCCAGCCACGCTTTCACTTCCGCAATTCGGGCCGCGTCGCGGGACTCCGTCGACGGAGGATCAATCACGCTCAGACCGTCGCTCATTGCTCTGAGACCACAGATTCTGCGTTGACGGTTTGATCTATGAATTTCTGATTAGATGATTCTTTCAAGTTGGCTGCTCATTATTTGTTTTAATTTTTTTATTTAATTTAATTGAAACTGTAGATCTGATCGGACGGTCAGTTTTGAATTTGAATAAACGAGTTAGCGCCGGAGGTCCGAGGAGTTGTCTGTATCTTTACTGCACAGCCACGGCGGGCCAAACATTATAAGAACTTTTCTTTCTAAAATAAATTTAAATGACTTCCTGAAAGTGACGTTGTTCGAATTGTTTTTTTTTTTAATTTATTTAAATATTATGGAAATAGCACTAATATTTGAATATCTAAATAACAGTATGATCAACCCTTTAGTAATTTGTTTAATTTTTTAAGGTTCTTTTTAAGTTTAAAAAATAAAATTGCCAACGGATCTTCAGTGCAGGTGGTTAAGTCTTTCTTTTTCTCCCAATTTTGATAAAAATAGATATTTCTCTTCTTAATCATCTGAATAAATTTCCGAACTAATACTTAATAAATGCATTCGCAAATTATAACAATTTAAAAGAATAGATATAACTAAAACAATCTTGCTTATTTTTACCTCTTTTCAAGTTAAAAAGTCATGATCAAGGAACAATGCTTCCACAGCGAATCTATTATGAGTTTAATAACCCAATAATGCTTTATACATACTTAGTTTAGATACTTAGAAGCTAATCTAATGTTACCCTTACTAATTTATCTTGCTTATTTTTAAGGGTTCTTTCTCTCAATTTCAATAAAAATAGATGTTTCTCTCATAATCATCGAATAAATTTCTGAAGTAATACTTAATAAATCTATCTGTAAATTGTAACAAATTTTTTTAAATATATATATATAACCAAAATAATCTTGCTTATTTTTACTTCTTTTCAAAGTTAAAAAGTTTCACAAGGCTACGAAAAAATCCTTAAAGAAAATTCCTATGATTAAAGAACAATGCTTCCACATAAAATTAACTAGAGTTTAATAAGTCAATAATCCTATATATAGCATGGCAATGGAAAGGAGAGGGGACCAACATCCCCATATTCATTCTCAATATTTTACGTATATATTTATTCCCTCTTCGTCTCCTTATTTAAGGGAATTTTCATTCCCTCCCCGTATAATAATAAAGGATCCTTAAGGATTCTAATCCCTAATATTTCATACATACATTCTTAGTTTCGATTTTTATTTAATTATATAAAAATAAAAATTTAAATAAAAATAGAGTTAAGGTGGCGGCTAACTATTATCAAAAATTAGAAATTAGGCTTTATAATTTTGTTTTAACTATTGTTTTATTAGATAAAAGTTTAAAATATTTAATGAATATTATAATTAAGAAAAAATTAGGTCATCAGATCTTGTCCGACCTTTTTAATGTCCTGACTAGAAATTAAAAGTTACAATTAATCAACTGGACTCAAAAGTTTAATAATATAATTATTTTGATATTTGTTATATATGTCAATATTTAATATTTTACAATTTAAATTTTATTATATATTCACTAATACTTTTAAAAAATAAAATATAAATTAAAAATTGGAATGGAAAGGGGATGAGAATTCCAACTCATCCCCGTCCTTTCCCCGAATAAGTTAGGTAAAAAATGTCTCCATCCTTTTTCGAATAAAAAATTAAATATAAAATCATTCTCATACCCTCTTCGAATTGGAAAAATTTCCGAAAATTCCATCCCGGTAGGGATTTTTGCCATCCCTACCTATACAAACTTACTTTAGATGCTAAGCTAAGCTAATGTTACCCTTTACTAATTTATCTCTACCACCGAACACTCATTCACTTTCATTTGGCTTTCATAACAGCTGGTACTTCCATTTTATACCCAATTGTTGTTTTAAGCTACAAAACCACCTGTCCAAACAAAGCCTAAATACTACGAATTGTTTTATTTGTTTTTTCAAGGGCTATTTGGATTCATCAGTTCTGAAAAGACTAGAAATGACAACAGAGCACTTGAGAGAATTTTAACTTAGTTTTACAGCTTACAAGCCTTGCTTGCTATGCCAGAAAGTACTGGGTCCGAACTCAGAAAGCAAGAAACCAAGAAACAAAAGACCCACCACTAACATGAAATAAAGGTCTGCTAATCTACTTGAGATTACATCCAGTTTTTAAAGTACAAAATGCATGGCTAATATACAGAAGATACTGCAGCAAACCATCACCAGACACAGCGGTAAGTGACATGTGATTCTGTTATTTCACCGCTATAGGTAACTTTCACCACCTGCCCTCTCTCAAGTCCATAATATTGTGCTATAGCATCTTTTTTCAACATTCTAGGAAGCTAAAAAAGAAATAATAATAACAATTATTAGTTTGTTGAAAAAAATTAGTGAAGTAAAGCACAACAATATTTTCTGACCTCTAAAGCGAGAGAACAATTGTTTGCAATAGTCACTATGATATACAAACACTAATTGACATGAAATTTCATGTTATTCGAAGGGTTGTCTGTTTGATTATGCAAAATATCATGCAAACTGTTCATGTCGCACAGCACATGCTTAGTTGCTTACAGACCTCAGTTTAGCCCATATCAATCATCTGAGAAACAAGGACATATATTATCACACTAAGAAGCTTTCTTCTTTATAAGTACAGGAGATCATTTGTTTACTTTCACCACTATTTTACGAGGAAAAGGAGAAACTGAAACAAGTACAAAGCCAAATATCATACAAGTACTATCTGCTAGCATGGAGCAATCATCATAATACTATAGCTATACGCTTGGGAATTCAAATCTGTCAAGCAGGTTCATTCCCCTTGTTTCCTGCTAATAGAAGTATAGATATTATCATTGGCAAAGCATGGAATTAGAGCTACCTTGGAACTTTTTCATTCAGAGTCAAAATATTCTATATAAAGTCATTAATTGTCTTCTATGACTGAGATGTTGTCTCATAAAACTTAAAAGTTAGCCATAAACTACAAACTTAAAGAAAAGAAGGGAAAGAAAAGAGCATTTTAACAAGTGTTAAAATGTAATGCTGAAAAAATTTAGATTTGATTAGTGAATAATATAACTGAGATCTGACAAGTCCTGTACTCTAAATTACGATGATCCAAGTTATCTCAATTCTCAGATTTAGTTGTAAAAGCAGAAAAGTAATAAGTTTCATGGACAATTATGAGGATGGTAGTTGAGTAAAGGTGGTTGGAGAGATGGTGATTGTTTGGTGGTAGCCCAACAGTGATGGCGATTGTGCTGCTGTGGAGTAGCAATAAGGATAATAGTTAGAGATAGTGATTGTGGAACAATGGTGATAATTATAATAATAGCCATATGGTGACAGTGATTGTTACATAGAAATATACAAAAAAAGTTCTTATTATGATTGGTAATGAGGATACTGGTGATGCTATCGTGGAGATAGCAATAAGGATAATAGCTAGAGATAGTGATTGTGGAACAATGGTGATAATGTTAATAACAGCCATAAAAGATTTTATTATGGTTGGTACTTGAGATTTTATGGTTGATGACAGCTATAATGTGGAGGTGACAGCAACACTGGTCATAACAATGGTGAATGGTGATGAAAGAAAGAGAAAGGAAAATTAAGGAGTGCTTATAGATACAACAGGAGATTTAAATTTTACCCTAAACTTTGCTTACAGCTTACAGATACTATAATATTGAGTATTGAAAATATATTAGTCATCAACCACAATGTCTAAGTGTTGAATTTTCAGATTTAAAAGTGGACTTATAGTAATACTATGTTGATAATTTGCTTCTAGCAATGATTATAAAGTAATCAGTCAAACCAAAATATATTTTGGCTGTCATTACAGCTTCAGATAAATATTATACAAACTAAGGCATCCACTTCTAAAACATTTAATGCCCCCAAACTGGACATAGGTCATCACACCACAAAATCATAAACAAAAGTAAAACAAAACATCAATCGATCTAAACATGTTTCAATCAAGTAAATGCTGACCTGCTTTTCTTCTATGCTGTACTTCTTTAAGAGCTTTTCCTTCTCTTGATCGGTTAGTACTTGGTGCTTTGGTTTCAAGACATGCTTTGTGATATTAACAAGCAAGTCGGTAATCTGACAACAACCCAAGCCCTTTAAGATATTAGGGGCATCAACGGACAGAAAATTTATTAATTTAATGTAAAAATGCAAATATCAACAAACAAATTTCCATATTAAATTTCTGCACATACATGTGCATTGTATGTTTAGAAGAACAAACATGGAGACCCAATTTCCTTATTAAAATTGCAATTCATGCAAGAATGGGTTATCGGGTCTCTAGAAAGCCTATTTTATGAAATGTTTCAAAGTAAGGCACTACCCGTGTCTCAAGTTACATGGGAAATCAAAAAAAATATTGTAATTGGCGATTCATGGAGATGATAAATAGAAAAAAAAATGACAAATACAAGAACATCTGACAAGGTAGAGAAACTCTATGAGCCCTATCTTATGATTCTTTCTCATGTTTTTACTTAATTTAACAAATCTAGATTTGTTGTCTACAGAAAGGAGCATAACCCAAAAATAAATAAATAACAGTAACATTAAATTGATTGCAACAAACCAACTGAATTATTGTCATAAGACATGAAAATAAGATTGTAAGAAACACATGAAAAAGTGATGGAGGACAAATAAGAAGGCATAAATGAACAGGAAAAAAGAAGCAAAGAAGGCAACTTTATTTGCACTTTGAAAGAGGATACAGCGTACACAATCTGTGCGGGTACAGTTTGACCTTACTCATGCATATACTGTTCTCAGTTAAACATAAGAGATGGCATTGGTTCCTCTTGCAGCAAAGTGTTTGTCAATTAGAAAAAAAAAATTGTATAAAACAGTAAACAACTAAAAGACATTAAGATGTAGACCCAAGCTAGGATTTATCCCTTATTCAGAATCATATGTTGACACCTCTCCATCCATTCAGATTTATCATTTGTGGCTTTGTAAATAATAGACCCACCACACACCTTAACTAAGATGTAGTATTCAAGATATAGCATATTCATCCCTACCAAATTTATAGTGTTCAATTTTATCACAGTGAAAACTCAAAAGCTAGAAAGTCGGTGCCAAAGTAAATGTAGCAAAGAGTGAAAAATGCCAGGCAGCTTTAGGTTGTAGAAATAAAAGCAAAACATACATGTGAAACCACCACCTGGAAGAAATTGCACTTTTTTTGTTGGTTCAACGAATGAAAATTAATAATATTAGCATGATAACAATGAATGAAGAGTCAAATTAAGATGAATCCAAATCAACGTAGAAAGAACCAACCAATATCAGAGGTACAAACAAAACACACCTGGAACATCTCAACCTTGAATTGGAAAAGACCCACAGCTTTCACAGCCTGGTTTGTTATTTGGTTTTGCAAGATCAATATCAGCCCAGTTAAAGTATCTCTATTAACAATTTGAGATACAATGCTCCGGATTACATTAACTTTAACAATACCAGGCCCACAGAAAACAACCAGTATCTGAAATTAAAACAATTTACATTAGCCATTAGGGATATTCAAAACCTGTTGAATGAAAAGTAAATTATTTGCACATGGTAACATAATGCAACAACTAGCATGCACGTGAACTACTAAATAACTGGTAGTGGTACCATCAGCCTTCTATGAGGAGCAACCATGTTTCCAAATAGCATTTCAGCACAATACATGAACATGGTGAACATCCCATTTTCGGTTTAGCAACCAATCACCAACAAATTTCGATATAAAACCAACATTTGAGAAACTCGAACGATCCCAAATAAAAAATGTACAATCAAAAGAAATGTTATCGCAAATAATATCATTTGCAGGAGACAATGATGTCAATATCCAAGTAACAGAAATGAATCAAGAATTGAAAAGAATAACTGATATGATGCAGCATTATGAAAAAAAAAGTTTTTTAGAAGAACTGAAGATCATAACATTATAGCATCAAGCAAATGGGAAAGGCTATGCACCAGTTCTTCTAAACTTTTATACATGACCTAATGATAACAATGGACTGAGCTGATGAAGCAGTAATGAAATTGATACTTCTGGACTTCTGGTGGAGAGCTGTAGCTCAAAAAATATTATTTAAAAGTCATATTTACCAAAGATGAACTTATAAGGACACTAAATGATCTAATACCTGTTAATAGACAAAGTTCGAAGAATCTAGAACATGCAATGACTAATGTGTATATATACATATATATAAATGTTCTAATTCAAGAATCTGGATTCGTTTAATTCTGAAAAAGTTATTAAGCCATATAGTTTAATAGTATAATAGTCCTCTAAAATTTATTAAGTTATATGGTTTAATAGTGAAATAACGTTACAAAATTCATGATAAAGTTCAGTATTATCCAGGATCGTAGACCAGATCAGTACTCGACAATCAAAGCAGAGGAAAGTGAAGTGAAGAGTCAAGAATGTTTTTTACCCGCTTAGAAGGGTCAGATTGATGAGAAACGGAGATGCGAAGACGATCAACGTCAGGGTCTTGGCCGTAAATAGCTCGGAAATCTTGTACAGAGAGGTTCATTTCAGAGAGAGCAACAGCATAGCCTCTGTCCTTCAACATCTCCAGTACTGTTCTACGTGACAGGTAATATTTGAGGCTGTCTCTGCTGCCGTTGTCCACGAACCCGCTTAGGCAGCTCTCCTTCCGCTCGCCGTTGTACCCATTGCCGCCTTCCATTTCCATACTTGAGTCGTACCCATTGCCGTCTTCCATGATGAAACTGTCACTGCCTAGACTTTAGTCGTCTCTTCGATTCTAATTGGGCTTTGTGCTAGTTGAGGCTGCTCCCTTCTCTCTTTTTAGTTTCAGGTGGCACAGCCGCACAGGTGTTATAACACTTTCACTTGAAATTCATATAAAAAATTACTTTTATACGAGGAGGTATATACAACAAATAAATAAATTTGAATTATGCTTAGTAATCTTCAAATCATTATTTTTATTTAAAAGATAACAAAAAAAAATAGAGTGGTTTGATAAAAAAAAATTATTTTCTTAAATAGAATTAAATAGAGATTTTTAAAAGTAAGGAGAATAATTTAAAAATAAATTAATTCAATTATATAAAAAGCGATTTAAAAATAGCCTATTCATCTATAATTTAAAATGAACCCTAAAATTATAAAACATATCCATTAATCGAACGTAAAGAACAGCAATGTCATCATAATATGTTTCCAAAAAAAAAAAGATTTTTTGTTTTATGTTATTATCCTTAAAATGTTGTTTCTTTTTCAAAATTTAAATTTTAGAAAATAAATGTTATGATGTTTAATTCTACCAATACTTGTATGTAATAGTTTGGGGAAAAAAATTAAAGATTTAGATGAATCTAGATATCAAGTATGACTTTATCAAGCATTTAGATTATTTTTTTACAATTATTTTTATTTTCAAGGACTAATAGAGTGGTTTTCAATACATGAATCATTCAACTATCTATTCAAAATTTAAAATACGGAAAAAATTTATTCAATTTTTTCACATTTTCTTATCTTTTAAAAAATAAAAAATAAATATGGATAATAAAATGATAAGTAATAATTAATATAATGTCAATTTAAAAAATATTTCTTTTAAAATATAGAAATTTTTTAATATTGTATTCATTAGTTTTTTATGTCATATAATTTAATAATAAATATATAAAAGGATCATCGATCCACTAAATAAAATTAATATGTGTAATAAATAGATATCATTGTAATATTGAAATTCAAAAATTGGGTATAATTTTTTTGTTTAATTAAAAAAATATTTTTTTATAATAAAATAAAAAATTTTTCAATAAAATTCAATAGAAACAATGAAAAATATTAATAATTTTTACAAATTTAAAATTTTATGTCCCATTAAATATTATAAAATTTTTAAAATATTAAATTAAAACACCTCCCATTAAACGGAAGTCAAATCTAACTTTAGATTTTGTGAAAGGGCAGCGTAAAGTTTTTCACAGCTTCCAAAGTTACAAAGAGATAATTGCAGTTTCACCAGAAAGGCCAAAAAGTATAGTGGGAAATAATTGTGCTACCGGCAGTGACGTTATGCCCCTCATGGCTACGGAGCCAGCGGCTTAGATTCGACATGCAGGTTTCTCCTCCAATCAGAACTCTTGGTGGGTGACGTTTTGAGTATAGTGAGGAATCGACATTTCACTGACCGTTAGTGGCTCAGTGCTCGTGCTCGTGCAACATGTTTTGTTTATTTACCTCTCCCAGATTCGATTTAGGCGCGTGGTTGCAACTTCTCTTCAAGCTGGTTGGATCAACCGTCGCCCAGAGGGCTTGTTGGTTTCAATTTTGTTTTGGTATATTGTGGGCCGTCTGGTCTTTTTAAGGACTTTTTTTTTTTACTTTTTTTCGCTTTTTATGTTTTCGTCAAACAAAAGTGAGAGAATAAAGAAAATTATTTTGCGAATTCATTAAAATTAATTAACTTAGACCATGTTTGGATGCTACAATTACGTATAGAATTGGATTAATTTGGGATTAAATATTTATCTCATATTTGGCAAGCTTAATTGGATTGGATTAAGGGGGCCTAAATTTGAATTTAATCCTAAAATCAAGAGATAAATAATATTAATTTACACATGGATTTAGATGGGATAAGATTTAATAAAAAAATTATAGACTTTTATTTATATCTTTTTTTATTTACACCTAATATTAATTAATTAATTAGTTTTTTATTTATGATTTACTTGAAATTTATTTTTATTTATTATCTATAATCTAATTAAATTGGTACTTTCATTTCTACTAACTCTTGAGATTAAATTTTCATTACTTGTATATTTAATAATTTATCAATAAAATTAACCATTCAATAATTTATTGCATTATTGGATTGTACTAAATTTAATAATCACTAATATAATATAAAAAATAATCATGAAAATTAATAATACCATTAATTAATTGATTTTATATAATATTTTTAAATATTTGTTAGAAATTAATTAAATATTTACATTATTTTATATACTCTTATCTAATTATTATACAATATATTTAATTTTCTCATTAATTACTTTTAAATTTATTTTAATTATGATTATAAAATTTCATAAATACTTGATATTTATATTAAATATCAACTCAAATGCTATTTAATATTATCTAAAAATAATTTAATATAATCTAATCCGGTACTATACCAAACATAAGACTATAAAATATAATACAGCTTAATCCAGTTCAATCTTAATAATTAGTCCAATCCAATCCTAAATACCAAACACAACCTTACTTTCTTTTTATAATATGACTATTTCTCAATTGAAATTACAATAATCAAATGTGCATGTACAACTGAATAAATTATGTTTCACCAATTAAAAAATTAACTTTTTTGAAATAATCCTTCACACGCCAATCAATACTCTTGACGCCAACCTTAGCAAGGGAAATAATCTAATTTAGGCTGTACATGGCTGGGGGATGCGATGGTGAAAATAATAATAATTTTAATTTTAATATATATGTTTCACAAATTAGAATTTAACTTATTTCAACTGAGCAATGTCTAATTTAATTGGCTTGAATTATTATTAAAAAATAAAGACAGAAATATATCAACGACAAAACAAAGAGTGTATATGGGAATTTTTCGAAAATTAAAATTCAGAAAGAAGTAAAATATAAAATTGGCATTTTGTTTATTTATTTTAAAGCATATGAGCAATCCTTTAAGATCTGTTTTATCTTCTCTCCCCCCCCCCCCCTCCCAAGAAAAAAACAAAAGAGGGGCATTTAAGTAATAAGTTAAAAATTTTCCAAAAAACACCCAAAAATATTTTAAAGCAAGAATAAAAGACAATAAACAGCTCATGAGTTTTAATTTTATGAATAGCAACGCTAGAGTCACAAACTTTTTGTACAAACTAATGTTTAAATAAAATATTGTAATTTAATTGTCATACTTTTTTCATTTCACCGAAATTTTATTTAAGTTAATATGCAAATGAGTTATATTTGCATTTACGGAGCAAAAGCCGAAGCTAAGTCCAAAGTAATTGCAATTACCAAATACTATGGAAACCAGATAATAAAAGTTTTAACTAAATTCTTGGCTTAAACTTAATAACAAGAATTCTACTTTAGATTTGGTGGTAATTTGCAAACAAGGTTGAGCCATGATTCACTTTCTTGATTCAAACTTCTGGGTTTTACTAAGGGACATGCTTAAAATTCAAGGTCGCCTCTAATCACACAAATCGAATCAAAGGCTAATAGAAAAAATGATCTTAAGGGTTCATTTAGGATTGTTTTTTAGAGACTTAAATGTGATTTTGAACATCTAAAAACTAATTTTGGTGTTTGGTAAAAAAAATCGAAATCACTTTTATCAAAATCAGTTTTTTCTACAACTGATTTTGAAAAGTAGGAAATGAGTAACTTTAATAATAGGATTTTAAAAATCAATTTTATCATTTAATGTCATTCCATAAATATTATTACAATTATTAACTAAACCCAAAATTATTCTTATTTAAATTGGAAACAAAATCAATATTTTAATTTTTTTTATTATAATTCTCGCATTCTTTTCATTTACCGTATTTCTTTTTTATATTTTACATTACATCAAAAGTTATCAATAGCAATATAGTCTAAATTTTATTTTTAGTTAAAATTATTATAATACAAATTTAAATCAATATAGTATAAATTTTATTTTTAGTTTAAATTATTATAATACATAATTAAAATATTGTATATACATGTTTTTATGTATAAGTAAATTTCATCTTACATTATGTATATTTTAGTGATTTATTTTCTTACGGCAGTTTAATAACAAAATTTATCAAACATTAATAACTGTTTCAAAATTCGCAATACTTTTGAAAACAAATTTTACCAAACACTTAACTGATTCTTTTTACAATTGATTATTTCTACAACACAGTTAACAACAATTATTTTAAAAGTTATAATATTTCCAAACTGACCCTAAGAGTATATGGATACTTGTCACAAATAATTGATTTTGATAGCGTAAATTATTGACATAAATTGCAAGTACCTACGAAATTTCATCATGGAAGAGCATAAATACCTTGTCTAAAGCAAAAACATAATGCAGCATGATACTATTCATAAAATTTCTTGTTTAATTCAATCCATTAACATGAACATATTACGTTCTCACAATAGAGAAACAAGGGGGGAAGAGGGGGAGGGTGGGGGCATAAAAATCTCACTTTTTATTTCAGCTGCTCAGGAGGCAATGAACAAAAATAACCCACATCACGACAATAAACTTGTGAGATTGACAATCTTAACAGGCTTCCTCACGTTAAAAGTGCAAGAAAAATAAAAACTTGACACCATAGTTCTTAGTTCTTGTACTTCGTTAGTTAAATCAGTTCACCCAAAATTTTAAATTGATTGGTAAACACTGAATAAATAATACGAAATAAGGGTTAATTTTTCATTACTCCCTCTTAAATTGAATATATTTAAATCAATTCCTTTACTTTTTGAAAATTTTAATTTTGGGTATGAAATATCAAAACTTGACACCATAGTTCTTAATTCTTGTATCTCGTTAGTTAAATCGCTTCACCGACAATTTTAAATTGACTGGTAAACACTCAATAAATAATATGAAATAAGGGTTAATTTTCATTACTCCCTCCCTCTTAAATTGAATATCTTTAAATCAATTCCTTTACTTTTAAAAATTTTAATTTATTCCTTATTTTTGTTAAGAGGATAAAAAAAAAATTGTCACCCACTCCATTTCTTTCCTTATCTTTGAAAATAATAAACAAAAATAAGGGTAACTCGAGTTTTCAAAAATAAAAGGAATAACTTCAAGATAGTGAATTTACAATAAATGTATTTCGAAATTTACCCATGTAACAATACACAAGACAAACAAACTCTAAACAAAATAAATTTCATACCCAAAATTCATCCAATGAATTAGCAACCGCTGCAGGCAGGGCACCTGATCAACCCGTTTTCATTGCAATTTGTACACCTCCTCAGCTGATCATCTTCTTCATCAAACACTTTTCTACTCCCACGACAATTAGAACAAGGCACAAACCTTGCGTCCCCACAGCTCTCACAAACAGACACAGCATTTACAACCGGAAACCCCTTCAAAAGCATAGCCAAATCTCCAGTTTCATTAAGCTGCTTAATCTCCTCAGCTCCCCCAGTGTGCTTTCCTCTAACAAAAACTTGTGGCAAAGTGACTGGTTTTCCTTCAACTCCAAGCAAGCCTTGCAATTCTTTTCTGTAACTTGAGTCCATTGAAATGTCTCTTTCATCAACTCCGACTCCGTAGCTCTTGAATATCATTCGTACTGAACAACAATCCTCATAAGTCTTCCGAATTCCTCTCAAGCTTGTGAAATATATCATGATCTTATCGTTAGATTCTTTTGTTGGGTGATGTTGATGATGACGATGATGATTATTATTATTATTATAACCCAGTTGCCTTGAAGACAATGCTCTTCTGTAACTTGAAGCAACATTTGGGTCCATTTTTGACAGCAGTAACTCCTCCGATAAGTGCTTCCACAGTGGCTTTGTTGTTGATGCGGAAACTTTCACTGATCCGCAAGCATCGGCCTTGTGAAAGTTAATATGATCAACAACAACAACATCATCATCATCACCAAGGCCGTCCATGAGTTCCCAGGTGTTGATGACAGAATCAGGGGACAATGACGACGGCTCAACTGGGTTTGTAGCTGTTGTTGTTGGCATGATGTGATCAGGGGAATTCTGGCCGTTGAAGCGGTCAATGAGGAGGAGAGAGCCGTATGTGGTGGAGGTTAAAGAGACAAGATGGTGAGTATCACCTTTTCTTGAAGGCGGGTGATGGACCAATGGAGCTTGAGTTTGTAACGAGAGGGCTTTAGTAGTGCTAATTGTTCTTGGTGAATTTGAAGAAGCAGTAGTTGAATTTGTTGCTGATGCCAAAGAATAAGAATGAGAAGGGTTGTTTTGTGAGTTGTAATGACGGTGGTTTCTGGTAGGAAGGGTGTTGGGTCTTGAAGCTGTGCAACCCATGAATGAATCAAAGCAAGATTGATTTAAGAACTTTCTTGATGCTTTTGAAATTGTGGTGCTTTCTTTGTTGAGAGATTTTTGGCTTTTGGGTTGCTTTTGAGAGAGGATTCTAGGGTGGGATTGGGTGCACTCTGGAATTGGTGGGAAGGCTTGGATGAAAAGGAAGAGATAAAAAGAATTGGGAATGGGAAATTGGTGAGAGAGAGCTTTCAATTGAGTTGGAGCTTGGGAAGTGGTGAGACGCTGATGATGCTGATATTAATGTTTGCATGGGGCCAGAATTTAAAAAGCTGTTTTGGAGCTTGTCTCAATTTATGGGATATAGATCGGTCATTTGGTTAATCTTTGCAGGATTTTCAGATACCATATGGCGTGTTTGTTGATTTTCTTTGTCAGAGCTCCAAAGCAGAAATTTATAAATGTGTTGAGGTCTCTAGCTAATTAATGCGGTGGGGGATCTGCGTGTGATTACCAGGAGCTGGTAAAAAAATAATAAGAAGAATAAAAAAGAAAATTATTTTTAATCTCATTAAATTTATTAAAATAACTCTATAAATTTATAAATTCATAAAATTTTAACTTTAATTTTTTAAAAAGTTATAAAAACCAACACTTAATTAAAACCAATAATAGCTAAGATTAATTCTTCCTATTTCCATATCAACAATAAAGAGAGTATTTTTAACAATGAAATTTGTAATGAGTCTTTTCTAGAATCGAATACGGCGAATAATAATTTAATTATTTGCATAAGAAATAATATATTTAATAGTATTGATGATGAGTGCATAACATTTTCAAAATATGAAAGGACATAAAAAAAATAATTATGACTGCATTAGCAAATATTTTATGTATTCAAAACTTTAATTTTCATATTTTACAATTATCTAATTTAACCCTGGGTAAATTTATTTTTCTAAATCCACCATTGAGTTAATGTTCTGTTTTAAAAGAATAGCTAATTTCTTTTTCAAGCAAAATAATAATTTCATTAATCAGCCGACAATACAGCAAAACAATACATTGTAGAAATCCATCAACGTTAGGAACAATTTACATCAGAAATATAATAAGCCTAATGAGTCAAATCATTGTTCACACACTGACAATCAGGTAGAAAAAAGTGCACTAGATAATATCCACGCGATGACTTTCAGCTCTATCGTATCGACAGAGTTTCCTATTTTGCGATAGGCTCCACCGCCGGAGTTGGTTCTTCGGACTGGCACATTGATGGCTGATTTATCGAAATTAAGACTCACAGTTCTTCTTAGGTTTGAATTAGGAAGACTTCATATATAAGAAACAACTCGCCATGATATAATAATATAATAATATAATAATAATTATTATTATTATTATTGTTGCTGTTATGGTTCTTCTTGTTGATGTTGTTAAAACTACCACAAACCTAAGTTTGAGCGGAAGAACTACCCTTATGCGGAGAGAATAGATAAAAAACTAACAAAAGAGGAGGTGAAAAAGTTTAAAGAATGCCTCCGTGTGACCCAATTAGAAAGAAGAAGAAACGAAGTTGGCCTCAACAACAGGCTCAAATACAATTGAATAATGCTCAATAAAAAAGAAAACAACATAAACCACACTGGTGCAGGAGGCTGTGAGAAATTTTACGGGCTTAACTTAGGCTACCCATCTAAGCTACTGTGATGTGACGGTGATATTTCAGCGTTTGGTTTTCTGCTAAATTAAATTGCCAAAGAAAGAACTGGGACGATGTATGAACAATGAAAATGTTCTAAATGTGCTGGTTGGTTTTAACTGTCATGACATTATATGGCTATGGCCATGGGAAATTTTCATGTTATTACCATACTTCTTTTATTTTTTAGATCGAAAGTCAGGTTCTTTTGTATATTATCCTTTGCTTTAGATCGAAGGATAACGAGCCACATCTGATGAGTTATTTGCTCCGACTTAAATTGTTTGGATTAATCTGAATAGCCTTTATTGTAAATATTAGTATTGAAAAAAAAAATCTCTTACATATTTTAATCACATAATTAACAATTTTATTTGCATCTAACAATTTAAAATTGAATTGAAGTAAATTAAAATTGCTTTATTATGAACTATTTTAAATTATTCAGTTAGATTTTCAGCTTGTTTGATTCATTTGATGGTTGTTACAAGCTGTATTATGCAATTGGCAGCCTAACTCACAAGATGTTCATACAAACAATGTTTGCCCACTTTTGACCGTTCAAACTACCCAACCAATTCATCTGCTTTTGCTGGCTTTGATCTGTTTGTTTAACACATTTGTTCTCACTAATTAACTCCTATTACAGAAAAGCATGCATGTAATAAGAAGTTTTAAGAAAATTAGAAAAAATTGTTTAAATAAAAAAAAATGAAAAAGAAAAGTATGAGTTCAAAATTTGGGAATAGATTTAAGTTAACAATCCTTGTCCTTTAAATAAAGAAAATAGAGGTAAAACACATTGCATTGTATTAAGAGAAGCAAAAGTTAGTGACAAAAGTACAATGAATTTTAAGTATCTATGAGTTCTATTTTGACAAAGAATTTTATTTTTCTACATTTTTTGTTTTGAAAACAACGTGATCGTGATACCAAATTCGATTGATAATGCAAATTGCGAATCCGTTATATATATATATATATATATATATATATATATATATATAGAGGTGGCCAATAGTTCGGACAACACGAGGCACCACCCACACCTGGACTGGGCCGGACTCAGAATTTTAAGCACATGGGCTTTAAAAGCACGGCATGATTAGTGGTGAAGCAAAAAAGACAAGACGCGAAAAATACTTAATAAAGATCTTAATTGGTGAAAGACGCTGGCATTGGCGACGACGACGCGGGGTGGTCGGGTCAGAAAAATTTTAGACGCGTGGGCGCCTTAAATGCATTAGTGGTGGATTAGTGGTGGATCAAAAGACAAGATACCTAAAAACACGCAATAAGAACGCTTTATTGGTGGGTTAGCACGCGACCCGTGGACTATCAATAACAGTGAGCCAAAGTATATCAAAGAAAATTTTTTTAATAAAAAAGAAAAATAAAATGTTAAGAACTTATGATTTTACAAATATTTTAAAATTTAATTTTTTTAAATTTTATTAAATTAATTTAATTCTTAATTTTTAAAAAATTCTAATAGTTTTATGTTTATCATTTATTAAATGAATAAATAAAAATTATGATTTTAATAAATAAAATTATAAATATCATAATTTTATAAATAATATATCAAAATTTTACGACATTAATATTTTATTTTTATGAAATTGTAACTTAATTAACGGAGATATGTTTCATTTGCGATTTGTGAATGAAATATTTTTCATATTTATACACAAAAAAATAAAATTATGAACGCAATATTTTTTTTTATTTTTTATGATAAATTAAAAGTTGCAATACAATTAACAGTAGTTTGCATCAAGTCCAATTATAATTATAATTTTTATTAATCATTATTATGATCTATGAAATTAAATTATGTACCGTTGTGTTAGAATTAGTAATTGTGAAATTAAATATTTAAATATATAATAGTGAAATTATGATAAATTAATAATAAAATATTAATTGTTCTCATTATTATTATTATTATTATTATTATTATTATTATTATTATTATTATTATTATTATTATTATTATTATTATTACATGGATTTATGGACTTGAAAAAGTATCCTAGAGACGTTAGTTTAAAAAAATATGTGAATTTGAGAAAAAAAAAAAAGTTGAACTTTTTTGGAACACGGCTCACCATTTGGTGGGCCATATCGTGCCGATCTGTGGATTCTAGTTGACCTTAGTTTCACGGCAGCGCAGCCCGTTGGCCATCATTATAATAATAATTAAATGGCCAAGTCATAAACTTCCTGACAACTAAAAGTTTGGGTAATACTCACCACTTACTTGATTGAGTTATGACTTGAATGCGCTACATCATGTCTTAATCATGTTTTAGTCGCGTCTTAATCGGAAAAATTAAAAAATCAAGAATGCCGGTGGAGAATTATATGGATGGGTTTAGGAGGCAAGGCAATGGTGCTCTATTTGGTTAGAGTAATGCTAAACATTTCAATTTTATTTTTTTATCAATTGGTTAGTGAGATAATACGATTAATTCACTTGAATTTTGTAAAAAATTACCAACCACTCAATCAATGATATATACCATTCAGGATAAAAAATTTAGAATGTCTAAAGTTATTCTTATAATAAACTTAATGGCATTCAATGATACGTAAGCTTAGAGATGATGATTGGATGATACTCGGGTTGTTTTTAATTTTGTAGCATAACAAAGCAAATTGTTATGTAAAAATTAGATTAAGACTATACATAAAAAGTATAAGCGGCTAATTATCATATGGATTAGTTTCTACTTTATAGCTTACAGTGGCTATAAATTGTTATGCAAAAATTAGATTGAGATTGACCTTTTTATAATTGGCTACTTAAAATAATTTGTTTCTACTATGCTGCTGGAGTGACTGGTTGGACCCAAAAAAAAAGTAAATTGTTTGATAAATTGTAAGAGTATCATGAGTTTTAAGAACAGAGTCAATACATTTGATAAAGTATTATTTCATCGTATAATGATCAGAATAAGCAAAAATTTAAGTAATTTAATTTAATTTCTTTTATATATCATCCAATAAACTCTGTAATCCATGTATAAAACATGATAAAATTTAAATCATAAAAAATGCAATTAAGTGCTATGTTCAAATCAAACTTGTTACACCACCATGTCACAGCCAATCCTTTCAACAAATAATGACGATGGAAGAGTACGAGAGATAAAGTAGGGCAGAGACAAGATGTAGTCCAAACAGCAGATTGAAATGGACATACGATAAATGGGGAGGACCACCATGCACCGACTTTAGGCTAATTTAACAACCATACCAGATCACGACACCACGACGTGGCTGAGCTGCCTCATGCCCCACTTCGTTGTTCTCCTCTTTTGAATTTCCTCGTAAGGACACATTACCATGATTTTGATGGGCATTTTTTGTATCTCAAACTTAAGAATCTCTTACGGTTGATACACTTTTACAAATATCATAATTTGAGATCTTTGAAAGAGTTTAAATTCGTATATTTGTCACATAGCGCAATAGTTTACGAAGTTGAAAGGAGAGATGGACGTTAACCGATTCGGTTTGATTTTATCCAAAAACTAAATCAAACCAAATCCGATATTAGCCAAATTTTTAGACACTTTACCTGAATTATTTTTAGACAATTCAACTGCAATCACTAATCATTTATGTTCCACGCAACCAATATAAAGTAGTTTTTCTTTTTTAATTTTGCATTATATCGATTTACTGTTTAGTTTGATTCGGTCCAAACCAAAAAACTGATCGATTTACATTTTTTGAACCATTCGTTTCTTATTGTCTGAAGCGAACCGACATATTTTGGTTTGGTTCGAGTAAAAACGAACCAAATGCCTAAACCTAATTGAAAGCAACATCTCTACTCCAACAGCCCTACTCACGAGTTCGACGAAATACATTTATCTCAATCTACTTTTTCAGAAAGGGGATTGCAAAGAACTCCAACTGTGTTGGGCTTCAAACCCAATGGCTATCATTGACAGAACTTCGCACAACAACATGAGAGGTCCTACAGTCAATAATATCATGGGAAATTGGTTGATATTTAGACAATGGATACGGTCAATAAAAAAATATTTAGGACCTCATTTCTATAAAAATTCTTAGTGCGGATGTTCCACGGTTTTAAAATATAGAATTGAAACTACACAATGATGTTTGCCTTTAATTTAATTACATAGAGTAACTAAACAGATGCTGCAAGAGTGAAATGCCTTGATGCAGTCTAATGATTAGTCGTATATATGGTTTATTGGTACAATAGTCTTCAAATACTTAGACATCTTGCACCAAATCATTTTAGAATATAGAAAATGCCTGTTTAAGCCAATGAAAATGCCCACTGTTACATCCAAATAAAATTGTATGCTATCTATGCTCATGATTTTATTTGGATGCAAAAGCCACATTCAACCTATATGGCATGCCAAAAATGCACCTACTCGACTGAGGTGGTATCATTGCTATGATCATAAGACCTCAACAAAAAATTATGATAATCAACAGCATGCAACTCTAGAGTTTAAACTAATCCTAATGCACCTTTTGTAGCACGACATCCAAATATGGCACAGTTTGATGCATGACTCACATGCTTAGACCCACGGGAGAAAGTTAAACGATTAAGAAAGAAAGAAACAGACTAAATCTGACCGCCGCCTATTTCAGCTATTTGAAAACAACTAGGAATTTATTTTTTCTGTACAATTTTACCAACTTGATAAAATACAGGAATGATATTCATACGTCTAGTAATTATATAAAAAGAAGAACAAACCACATAGCTTTCTGGAATATTTAGTTAAAGGTCAAGACTTGATATCATACTGGGTATAGAACAATAATCACCAAGATTGAGCAGGAAAAGATGTAGCACAGACGGTTACACACTAGGTATTCTTGATTCTGACCATAAAAACCAATTACCATTCTGTAGACAATATCTGTTGACTAAATTAGAAATGGCTTTGGATCTTCACAGTCCATATTAAACACTCCTTTTCTGCTTTGTTAGGTTTTCCATTATCTGCTGAAAAGTTGAAGAAACTAACTTGAATATTCCAGTGGGATATCAGTTAAATAAGCACTTTGGGAAAGCAATTTCTCACTATAGGGTGACAAGAAGTAGAAATGAAAATAAAATAAGTTTTATTTTATGTAAATAAACCTTTAAGAATATGCATTTAACTCTGCTTCAGGTCTTTTACCAATGCGAAGACAAGCCTAAGTTAGACTCAAGGAGTCATTTCCAGTTTGACTAGGTTGTGCTGTTGAATAGTTAAATTTACTGGTGGCTCTGCTAGCCAGACTGTGGTCCGTGCAATAATGAGACAAATCTTTTCTATAAATCTAAACACTGAAACTTTATTATTTGAAGGAGGGGAAGAAAGAAAATTGGAAAGACTCTGTGCAGACTACAAACAGTCATGCAAAAGTTTAAAAGAGTCAAAACCTTTTAAAACGTCATAATGATAATTGTTTTTCCTAGCTGTCAGCAATAAGAAGACAATACTATTATGACAAAATGTTTTATCCCCCTCACTACCTAGTCAATAATTTACTATTAAAATGTCGATGCTAAACAAAATAGCTGAATCATATGCTAATAGGATTTCACATAAGTTGTAACTCAATACAGATGATTTTTGCCATGCTTACTTGTCTCAGAAAAGGATGACAAAAAATAGTCACTAGAGACTTGAAGAGGGTCAAGTTAACCAAGGAAAACAGTAAGAAAATGGAATCCCTCTAAACTATCTGTAAACTCAGCGTATCAAAATCATTTCACAAACAAGAATATTTTTAACAGAAAATCTACGAAGGATCAAATTAGCAAAAATTTACCCCCTGACCAACCATGTTAATTAATAGTAGAAGAGAACAATACAAGCCCAGAAAAAAAAAATCCGTTCCCAGCAGAGCATTACCAGTACAAAAACAGTAGGCATGGGAACATTGCTGCTTTTATTTAACTATTTTGAAATAATATACTCCAACATAGAATTTCTTAAGACAGTGGACTCAAGAAGAAAATAACATAATTGCAAGTCAAAAAATTCATTATAAAGGCACAAGACAGATAATTTGCACACACAGCTAGCAGACACAGAGAATAAGATTCTACTGCAAAATTCTATTTTGTCATTATCAAAGAAGAGCAAGATACGGTCTTCAGAAATCCAATAATTCTTTACAGCAAAGTAATAGTAAATCCATTAAGCGCAGCCCTGTAATGATTCAGAGGAATAAAATTCCTGAACCAGCATCACCTTAAAGTTACTTAGTAATTGTTCCAATCCCTTTTGCAAAACTTCCGGAAAACAAACCACCCAGCTTGAAAAAACATAAGAACAAACAACTGATAAGACAAGAAAGATACTAGAGAAACTGAAAGATGACAGAACCCTGACAAAAACAACATTAAAACGGGCCTGTTGTCCATGTGTTAAAACAATAATTGCTCATTTGAAAATACGCTGAGACAAAATCCAAACTGTACAAGGGAAATCAGAAGTCATCATGTTAATGACAACAACACATTAATATGCACTAATGACAGTATAATAACGAGAGACGAAGGAAGCATAACCAAGATAATTCTTTCATTGACGTGAATGACAGTGTAAAAATGGTTAATTTAGCAATGATGACAATGAACAAAAGAGTAATCACTTAAAGTTCAAACCTTTTCGACATAAAATTTAAA
The DNA here is from genome assembly GCA_030449905.1 of Luvunga scandens. Lineage (NCBI taxonomy): Eukaryota > Viridiplantae > Streptophyta > Magnoliopsida > Sapindales > Rutaceae > Luvunga > Luvunga scandens. Next base: position 203,732 of record JASUUG010001097.1, on the reverse strand, counting down.
CTTCAATTTGGAATTTTCAAATTCCAGCAATGAAACCTATACAAAACCGATCTCTGTGGCTTCGCATCAATAATGCCAAAGAAAACCTAAGTTACCAATTACCAATACAATCTATTTGTAAGATCATAGTCAATTCAACACGTCTAAAAGATGTTTTTTTTTTCTTTTCAATCCTATCAAGCAATCAGCAAAAACCACATCATCAAGAGTAAAGACCAGAAAACAAAGAATCAAGCAAGTACAACTCAGGTTACAGTTTGAGAACCGTCCATTCGGTCTAATATTACCTACTTATTTAAAATTCTCATTCAAGCCATTCTCATATAAATTTAAACAAGAAAAACAAGATAAAGGACAGCAAGTTTTGAAAAACAAACCAGAGACAGAGAATCAATCAGCCAACATTGAGAGGACCGATATCGCCGGTTCTTAAAGAGGAAGCAAGTTCATCAGCAACAATCAAGCACGAAGTCACCCAACCCTTTATAGCTATCCACACCATCTTCGCCATCCACAGTATGAATCCACATGTCACTGCCATTTGTTTTCAAATTTTCTTTTTTTTTTCCTTTTCTAATTTTTCTTGGGGTTTTAAGCAAAACCCCTTTAAGAAACAACTCAATTCATCAGAAAGTTTAAATGAAACTTGTAATTCTAATACTAAAATGAATTATGATTACGTTTTACTCTGCCTTTTCTTGCTTCTACTTACAATCTAATGCCAGTATTTGAAGTAATTCTGTTCCAGAGGTTTGAAAAACCAATAAGCCATCGCCACGTAATTAGAGATCTCCGGAACAAAATTATTCTTCAAACCGGTTGTTCTAGACGGACGTGGCATTTTATTTTTATTTTCGTAATATGAAATGAAGGTCCAATTACCAAATTAACTTGAGGGAAATTATCTGTAGAATACTCATTTTTGCGAGCTTTTTTAAATTGTACATATCTTTATTTTTTTGATAAAATTCTATTTGAAGTTAATAATTTTTTCACTCATCCACTCTAACGTTAGTTCGGTTATAATTTTGCTGATGTCACAGGGTTAAAATTGTCATTTTATCTTAAAAGCAACCTACACGCAATTGAAACCCAGAAATATATTGTTGTTGCTAAGAATTTTGATTGGAGGAGGATGTTCGCGGTGGCTGTTGGGCACACGTCTTCATTTTTTTTGTGGGTATTTTGTGGAGAAGCTTGGTGAGCAAGCTCCAAGCTATTGAAGACTTCAATTTGAAGTTTGTACAAACTGCAAATGCTTAGCAACAATCCACAAACAGCCAAAACTCACAAGCAACAATTCACCAATGAAATCCAGCCAAAACCCACTAAGATTTTGCCCAAATCCTCTCTGAGATCGACCAACTTTCCCAATTGATCATTGATGGCTTTGCAAACAGCGTAGAAGACACGACAGGGGTCTGCAGAGGAAAGGAAATTGAAGCAACAGGCTAGGGATTTGTAGGAGGCAACGTGGGTGAGTTGGAAGATGGCGGAGGCGTGGGCGGAGTCGGGGGCAATGGAAGGGAGGGAGGAGGAGAGGGAAGGGGAGAGGAGGTGGGAAAAGTTGTCGGGCGACATATGGAAGAAGCGGAACCAGTCAGCGGAGGAAATGGCGATGGAGAAGGTGTTTGGGGGAGGAAGAGGAAGAGAGGAGATGAGGGATTTGAGAAGGGAAGAGGTGGGGTAAGCTATGGAGGAGGAATCTATGAGCAGCTCTAAACGAAGATTTCTAAGAAGAGGAGAACAATTGTTTTTACATTTGAGGGGTAAAAAAGTCATTTAATTAATATTTCGTTTATTTTTTTTAATGGAGTTAACGTTAAGGTGGACATGTGAAAAAATTGTTAAAACTTTAGGTGGAATTTTATAAAAAAAATGAGGATATGTGTATTTTTAAAAAAATTAAAAAAATAGGTGGACGATAGATAATTATCTTAACTTAATTTATGCTCATATATTTTTATTAGAAAAGTTTTTTAGCACAAGATTTTTAAAAATTTAGGAGGAGGGTCTAATCTTATTAAACTAGAAGACTTCCGATATGAATTTTTAATTTCTACCTCTTTAAGATCCAAATTCAAACAATCAACTAAAAAATTATTTAAAAATTACTCGATTAATTTTCTAGACCAATAAATTTCTTTATCTCAATACCTAGAATCTAATAATTAATATTTTTATAAGAATAACTCATTATCACTAAATTAAATGTTTGTTTGGTATAATTTAGTTAATAGTTATAAATACTTATTTAATCATATAATCTCTTATCTATTGTGAAATTAGTGGATTTACCAAACCTACTTCACCAATCCACTCACAATTATGTAAAAGTATATATTATTATAATCTTATTGCTATTGGTGGAGTTGCACGATCACAAGAGCTATTGCTATAGATAGTCATATTTGGTCTGTGAATCATGTATGCAAAGATTGTCAACAAGAAATGAGTATCACTTGCTTATTATTATTCTTGAATTTTTTTTCAAAGTCTCTCCAATTCTAAAAGATTTTCTTCCCTAATATCTTCCATCATATTTTGAGTATTTTCCTTTAGATTTATAACACGTTACCAACATAACTTTGCTCTGGTACAAGAAGTATTCTATCCTCTCACTTTTTTATTTTCCACACGTTTATTTAAAATTACCTTTACAAGTAATGCTAATTACTTATCTTTTTTTTTTCCCCAATATTCATTATACTAATATTTTCTTGTTTACTTGTGATAATGTCTCACTTGACAAAATTGGAGTTTAATGCCTTAGATACATTTGGCGAGAATTATTTATACTGGATCCTTGATGTTGAAATTTATGTTGATGGTATAGGCCTCAGTGACACAATAAAAAATAATAATGACTCAACCCTTCAGGATCAAGCCAAGGTCATAATTTTCCTACATCACCATTTCCACCAAGCACGGAAAATAAAATATCTTAATAAAAAAGATTTATATGTCCTTTGGAGTAACTTGTACGAAAGATATGGTCATTTAAGGATATGGATTTTGATAAAATGTTTGATGAAAAATATATTTGGCTGATAGTGCAACTACACATATGATTCTTCAAAATAAGAGGTATTTTGTCAAATTTAAATTTAATTAAAGCGAATGTAAATACAATAGTAGGTCCAGTAGATCTTATTGAACTTATTGGAAAAGCAATGATCATATTAGTAAAAGATATGAAATTAGATATTCATAATGCTCTATATTCACCTAAATAAAAAAGAAATTTACTTAGTTTTAAAGACAATGAATGATAATAATGTACAATATTTATACGTTATTTCTTATATGTGTGAAGAGAAACAAATATTAGAAAAGCTTCCAACTTTTTCATCTAGCTTATATTATACGACGATAAAATTAGTGGAGAGTTCCGCATTTATAAAAATAAGCTATACGAATAAAAATCTTTTATACTTTGGCACGACCACGTTAGTTACCCTAAATCAACAATGATGAGTGTAATTATAGAAAATTCTCATGGACATTTATTGAAAGATTTAAAAATTTTATTGTCTAATGAGAATAGTTCCACTACTTGTTCACAAGAAAAATTGGTAGTTAGATCATTACTTAGTAAAATTGGTTATGAATCTCCATCATTTTTATAAAGGATGCAAGGAGATATCGGTGGACCTATTCACCCATTAAGTGGTCCATTTCGTTATTTTATAGTTCTGATTGATGCATTTGCAAGATAGTCACATGTAAGAGTGGGCAAATTGAGTTTGGATTGGTTTAAGACAAATTATCAGATCGATCAAGACATATCGGTTTGAAATATTTCCAATTGGTCTCAACCTAAAATTTTTTTAAACCGAACTGATCCAAACCGACTAGGTTGGTTTGGATCCTCGGTTTGAGCTTCTTAGCTAAAAGCCCACCTCTTTTATATTATTGTACCTAAATTATTTGTTATTTTTTTTTGTCTCTAATAAAAAATTGATATCTCTTTTATATTATTTATATCTACTTTGATATCTTCATAACAATTTGAAGATACATCCATATAAGTTCACAATAAAATTCATCCTAATAAAGAAGTTCTCAACCTGTCCATCCAAAACAAACTCACAAAATTAAAATAAGCTTGAACAACATTTGACAATCAAATTTTGTGCATCTTGTCAATAAAAACTTATGGCCCAATTGCTTTGATTTGTCAAAATCTGCATAAAATGACAAATATAACTAGTTAGATTGCTTAACTTCGAATATAATGTAATTATGCAATATTTAAAGCATAGTTACCTTCCTTTACAGATGCACATAATTTGAAATCATTGAAGGATGATGATAATGCTTCTATATCAAATCTCCTAATATATTTTTCATCAATTATCCCAAAATCCATTTTAACTTTTGACTAAAAAGAAATAAACTTGTAGCAAGACAAATAAAATCAAAATTATTAATAAAATTAACGTACTTCAGGTTCTGATTTTTGAAATTATGACTATGAGACTTGAGGATGAGCATTTGAGATTGAGAGTTGAGAATGATAGGAGGCACTAGAGTTGGAGGCTTGTGAGTGTTAGACAATTAGGTTTTTACATTTTTGTTTTTATAATAAGAAGTATGCTATTGTGTATGTAAGTGTACCTTTCTTTTCTTATTAATCCAATAATAAATTGACACATCATATGTCATAAAGCTTTTTAATTTTTTTGGATTTGATCAATTTGAATTGATTTGGAATCTTTCCAATCAAAATACAAACAGAGTGATATTGGTTTGCAATCCAATAAATGAAAACCAATTTTTTTACGAATGAAATCGATCCAAACCAATCCAAATAGAAAGTAACCTATCTATCTCATTTAGATCCACGTACATCTTAGAGTAAAAATAAAGTGTGTAGGATATTTCATCTATAACAAATTGCATAACAATTGCTAAATGCATTCATGGATGTGGCAAAAGTAGCCAAATCATGTATAATGGGTGCTAATGTACTTGGCCGGGTTATAGTAACTAAAGAACAAATAATGAAAAATGCAATTGAGGAATTGTCTATGGCATGTCAAAAGCATGGTAAATCAATTGGTTGAAAAGATAGAGTTCCATGAAAAAAATGATTAAACAGGGTTTTGTTCCAAATGATTTTAAAAATTTAAAAGAACAAGCTGCTTTAAAAAATAAAATAGTTTATAAAAGGACCAAAAACCCTGACAATATGCAAATTCTTGAATACAGAAATAATAAGATTTCTATCCAATGTACTTAGGTTAATATTTTGAAAAGGCGCATGGTCCCTGATAAAACCAAACACCATGAAAGGCCTTTTAAAGAGGCACATGCCCAAGAAATGGCATGAGCCCTTGAAGTGGTTGGAAATAAACAAATTAGCATCAATGATGTATTTGTGTTTATAGTAGCTACTGAAATTGTAAATGATCATGATCCGTAAAATATTGATTAATATAGATTGAGGCTTAATTGGCTAAGTGGAAAGAAGCAATTCAGGTAGTGTCGACTTCTTTAGCCAAACTTGAAGTATTTTGACCCATAGTCCTAACACCTGAAGGCGTCAAACCCTTTGGGTACAAATGGGTATTTGTATGAAAACTCTATGAAAATGATGAAGTCGTAAGATATAAAGAATGACTTGCTGCACAAGGCTTCTCATAGAGATTTGATTGATTATAACGAGACATTCTCCCGTTATGTGTGCAATTGCATTTCAATTTTTAATTGGTTTGGCTGCAATTATATTTTGTCTGTAAATCAATTTAATTCATTATTAAAGTATTAAATCATTTAAATTCATCAATTTTATATTTCTGTAATAGTCATCGGTGACAAAAATCTCCTTCCTAATGATAATCTAAGTCTCTAAGAACTAAATATATGCATCTACATTTCAGTATAACTATGTTGACAAAGTGCCAACACATTATAATGGTTGATTTGGCCACACTTAAGGCTCTCCCATTTAGATCTGGGCGAAATTAAGTTTGGATAAGCCCGATTGGGTTTCGAGTTGGTCGGGTTGGATAAAAATTTATTCGAAATCGGCTTGAACCTATAATATTTGGATTAGATCGGATCAGGTCAAAAAATCGGATTGAGTTTGGTTTGGATCATATTTGGATTAGATATAGTTCGAATCAAGTTTGGGTCAATTTGAGTTAATTGGGTCAATTCGGGTTAAATAGGATTCAGCTAACAAAAAAAATCAGTTATTACCAATTAACAAAAAAAATCAACACACAAATTTAAAATTTTCTTCATTTTATTATTAAAATTTAATAGTACATAATTACATTTTATTTACAATTTCTAAAACATCAATTAACAATTTCACTTTCATATATGATATATAATATATTGCTACTACATACCATTAATAATTCAATATCAACGGACTCAAAAAGTCCACAAGGAAAATTCGAGTTGCCACTTGTCGGGTTAGAATAGAGCTTAAATCGGATCGGTAATGGTGGAGGATTGGAGCCTTGGAAGTGTGGAAGTGGAGCAGCAGATCCGATAATAGATCAACACATTCGATCACGGTTCTCATGGAAAAAATTCGGTTGGCATCGACGGTTACTGTGTTTAGTGGCTGACTCTAGCTTGATTTTCTGATGGGGGTGTGGGGGGGGGGGAACCATGAACTCTGTGTGTGTTTGATAGTTAGTGTTTTGTTTATTTGAGATGAGAAATTGTCAAGTTGAGGGAGGTTGTGGGTGCAAATGTCGGCAATGGGTTGTAAATAAGGTTGTGTTGTCGGCAGTGGGCTACAAAGTAGGTTGTGTTGTCTGCAGTGGGTTGTGAGAGAGGCTGTGGGTGTGGCCGTATAGTTATCGGTAGTGGCTGCTGTGTGTGTTGTTAATGTGTTTATTTGTAAATTGTAATTTTCTATGTGTGTGGTGTGTGAGTCTGTAGGTTTAGGTTTCAATTTTCACTTTTCAATTTCTAAATTTAGTTTTTTTTTTCTAATTTTAAGGCCAACCCGATTAGGTTTTTGATTCACTCGATTTGATCACGATTCGATCAGATTGGCATAACTATATCCGATCAGGTTTTATTAGCAATTTGATCTGATTCGAATCTATTATTTTGCTGATTGGGTTGGATATTTTGCCATGCCTTACTTCCATTATGACATACTTTTTACCTTTGTAATTTTGACTCGGATACACTTAACCTCTATGTTACGGGCCATTCGAACTTCCTAGTAAAAGAGGTTAAATTGGCATTCTGAGGTTCGTTAAAGGTGTGCTAAGTAATATATGACCTAAATGTTTAAGTGCCCTAAGTCAATATTGCTAGTTTGACCCAATTCTAGAATTTTCTAGCACACTAGTACATTTCAAGAACTTGTACATATTTATAAATTTCTACGCTTGTGTACAATTGTAAATATTTAGATATTTACGCAAGTTTCTCAAGTAGTATGGAAGACACTAGAATGGGCAAGCCTTACCTATATAAATAGGCATGACACTTGCCATTTTGCATACAACCACACACTAAGCACAAGCGATTCAAGCATATTTGTATAGTTCTCTTGTATTATCTCTTTCGAGTAATAAAATTTTCTTTGACTATATTGCTTTCTCTTTTCTATAGCTTTTCCACAATCATCTTTGCTCGACTAGTTGAGAAGTTTGATAAGCTTACCTAGCAACTTTTGGTGTTAGAAAGTGTCTAAGTGTCGCACTAGTTGCTACACAAAATAATCCTCCGATGATATCTAGCTCCTCTGCCATACTTATTAGAGTCAGCAATCAGAATGTTTAGTTTGCAATTAGCTAATACTGATGGATATCAATTGTTTATATCTATTTTACTGAATCCATCTTGATTGTTTTATTAGGATAACAAATATATAACGAATTCTAACTTATCAAAATACTAATATTATCGTAAATATCTCAAATGTCTTAAATGTAAGTTAACTCAAATACGATTAATATGAAAAATTTATAGTGTTGTAAGTTATATAGATGTTGTAGAAAATATTAAAAAAAAAAGTTAATAAAGGTGTGTCGCAAAAAGTAATGCTTATTGAAATAAAGGAGCAAGAGTCATGCTCCTCAAGGAGTAGAACCATGCTCCCCAAGGAGCAAGAGCCATGGCCTTTCAAGAATGAGAAACAGGAGTATGGTCCATAGAGAGCAAGAATCATGGATCCTAGTCTTGATCTAATTTTAGGATATAAACAACACAAGTCAAGTCTAAATAAAGGGGCTATTATCAAATCAAGCCTAGCAAGATAAGAGTCAACAACGGAAGGGCATTACCTGGTCCAAAAGTAAATTAAGTAAAGTTTGACACGCATACAACTTATAAAAAATAGAGATATTTTGTAATTCAAATATGAAGAGGATATAGCAAAATTAAGAAGAGTTTAAATATGAAAAAGACTTTATCTGTAGGCTATAAAAGTAAAGATCTATCATAGAGTGAGATGAGCATTGAAAAAATAGAGAAGAGAGGGAGAGTTGAGTTGTAATTGCAATCTTAATAAAGGTCTTATTTTTTCTATCCGTGGATGTAGGCTAAAGGTTGAACCACGTTAATTCTCTTTATGTTTTTGTTTTAATGCCTCGACTTAAAATAATTCATAAGTTAACCAGAAATTTGTGTCAACAGATTGATACTGTTTGTGGGGATCAAATAAATGCTATTATTAAGGTCGCATCAAACCCTCAGTAACCATGAGTTAGTGTAGTTATCGTAACCGCAATAGCAAGTTGCCACCAATTCTTAGTCCACCAAGAAGGCAATGCAGTTATGTTAGGCCATATCCACCACTCACTTAGCAAGTGGCAGATTTAACGCAAAGCATGGCTGGGGTTCTCTAATATGTAAAGAACTAAGAACATAGAGTAAACCTAAATCCGCCTCTGAAGAAGGAAGAATGGTTGTAGAATAACTTAAAAAATGATATACAAGATAACAATAATAACCCACAAAGGGTTAATTAGAAAAGTAACTCTGCTAGGTCAGTCAGAAGAGTGGAGACTTATGGAAGTTATATTGATCACCCAAGAGACCTCTGACATGTACTGAAATCTAAGTAGGACTTGCAGTAGAAGTTGAATTGAAAACGTCAATATAGGAATTATGATTCAGAGGACTATAATGCTAGTATTGGGTATAAAAGTCTTGAAGTGGAGTTAAAAAAGCTTAAGAAATGGGTGGATGGGATGGAGTAAATTAGCTCTGCCAGGTCAGTTAGAAGAGTCGAGACTTATGGAAGTTATATTGATCACCTAAGAGACCTATGACATGTACTGAAATCTAAGCGGATTTGCGCTAGAAGCTGAATTAAAATTTCAATCTAGGAATTATGATTCAGAGGGCTTTAGTGTTAGTATTGGGTATGAAAGTCTTGAAGTAGAGTTGAAAAAGCATAAGAAATATGTGGATGAGATGGAGAAAAGTCCTACAGAACTAGTTTTAGAGGAAGTAGAACCATCATTCACCAAAGACATATTGGAGACCACATTGCTAGTAAAATTTAAGATGCCTTAAAAAAAGTGATATAGAGGGGAAGGAGACGTAACTAAGCATCTAGAGATCTTTAAGTCGTGGATGGAATTTCATAGGGCAACAAGGGCAGCCATGTGTACAGCTTTCCCTTTAACACTTACAAGAACAACACATAAGTGTTATAAAAAATTGATGACTAGTTCTATCTCTTTATTTACCCAACTTAGTCAGATGTTTATTAGTTAATTTATGGGAGTAAGAGAATATTAGCTTTTTCTAACTCACTTGTTATTAGTGAAGTAGGGGAAATATGAGTCATTAAAGGATTATAGTACCCGTTTTAACAAAGAGGCAATAAAAGTATAAAATTATAAGGATGTGGTAGCATTAATGGCCATAATGGCTGGCCTATGACCAGGAAGATTCCATTACTCGCTCGCTAAAATTGCACCAAAGACTTTCACTGAGTTGCTATCAAGAGCTCAGAAATACTCTAATGCCAATGAGCTGACCAATGCAAAGAAAGAAATAGATTCAAACTTTCAAAGGTCTGGAGAAAAAAAGAAAATGAAGGATGAACAGATTGAAAATCAAGAAAAAAGAAATAGACCAAGAGACAATAAGGGACCGAGAATCCCACAAATCAGGTTCTCTAGGTATGCACCACTTAATGTACTAAAAAATAGTTGATTTTATAAATAAATGACCTAGATTTGTTGCAAAAGCCTAAAGAAATCAAGACCTAACCAAATTGAAGAGACAAAAGCAAGTATTGTTGGTACCATCAAGATCATGAACACAATACTAATGATTGCTTTCATCTTAAAGAGTTAATAGAGTCCCTAATTCAGAGAGGATATCTAAAACACTTTGTAAAAAAGAAAGAGCACAAGGATATTTTAAGTCAGGGCTTAGTTGATGCACTACAAAATATTGTTGCAGTAGCACCAGAACATATAGAGGCTAAAAGGTTATAGGAAGAGCCTCTATAAGAATTATTTTTGGTGAACTTGTTGGAGGAAGGGACTCTAATAAGGTGCGAAAAGCTCATGTAAAGGATGTTCAGATGACACTAAGAGTTTTATCGGTCAATTTAATGGAGAAACCTTCAAAAGAGGCCATGATGGGCATAATAATATCACATTCATAAAAGAATAAGCTAGAGGGATACACTAGCCACATGATTATACTCCAGTTGTTTTTTATAACCTTAGCAAATAAGAAAGTTTTCAGAGTCTTAGTGGACAATAGAAGTTCAACAAATATTTTATATGCAGCAACATTTGACAAGATAATTATAAAAGAGAAAAACTGAGGCCAATTTGTACTCCACTGATTGGCTTTAGCGGAGAATGCTTAATCCCTTTAGGCAATATAGACTTGCTAGTTACCATTGGAGAACCACTTCACTAAGCTACTAAGATGGTGAACTTTTTAGTAGTAGAGCACCCTTTAGTCTAAAATGTTATTTTAGGTGGACCAACCTTAAATCTTTTTTGACAATAACCTTAACTTACTACCTGATAATAAAGTTTCCTACAAAATTGGGATTGAAGTCTTAAGGAAAAATCAAGAATAGTCCAGGAAATATTATGCCACAGCTTTAAAAGGCAAGATAGACAAATGAGAATGCCTTCAAGTCACTCTTGATCTTAAAGAAGAGAGAAATGAACAAAAAAGGTCACTGGTAGAAGAGCTAGACACCATCCAAATGTAGTATCATGATCAAAGCAAGACAATTTGTGTTGGTTCATCATTAGCCCAAAAAATAATAACACAACCAGAAAGTTTCCTTATAGCACAATCTGATGTGTTCGCATGGTCTCATTAGCACATGCCAGGTATAAATCTAAAAGTGATGATCCATTGGTTAAATGTAGATCTTAGTCATAAGCTAGTACAACAAAAGAAAAGATTATTCAATCTAGAAAGATACAAGTCAATAAAAACAGAAGTAGAAAAACTTTTAAAAGCAGGCTTCATTAGAGAGGCCTACTATCCAAACTGCTTGGCCAATGTAGTGATGGTTAAAAAGCCAAATGGGAAGTGGAGGATATGTATAGATTTCATTAACTTAAATAAAGCAAGTTTTAAAGACACTTTTCCTTTACCTAGAATTAATCAGCTGGCTGATGCTACTCCAGGGCATGAGCTACTTACTTTTATGGATGTGTACTCTGGGTATAATCAAATTCAGATGTACTTTCTGGGTAGGTAAAAGACATCTTTTGTCATAGACAAGGGTCTGTACTAGTACGATGTTATGCCTTTTGTGCAAAAAAATATAGGAACAACCTATCAAAGGTTGGTTAATAAAATGTTTCATGGCTAAATTGGAAGAAATATGGAGGTCTATGTGGATGATATGCTTATTAAAATTAGAAAAATGGAAGATCATATGATAGACCTAGATGAAGCATTTAGTATTTTAAAGCAGTACAATATGAAGTTATTTGTATGAACAGAGGAATGTGAGAAAGCCGTCCAAGAATAAAAAAAGTATTTCGAAAACACTTCGATTTTCTCCAAGCTAATACCAAGAGAAGATCTTTATTTATATCTAGTCGTTTCAGACTCGACAAGAAGTTCAGTATTGATAAAAAAATAAAGTAACGCATAAAAGACAATTTATTATGTGAGTTATGATTTATTAGATGCTAAGACGAGGTACCCAACTATAGAAAAAATGGTTCTAGCTTTAGTAGTATCCGTTAGAAAACTAAGGCCTTATTTTTATACTCACACCATAGTGGTGCTCACAAACCAACCCCTAAGGTAATGCAACGACCAGAGATATCAGGAAGATTAGTTCAATGGGTTGTAGAGCTAGGAGAGCATGATATCAAGCACCGACCCAGAATAGTAACAAAAGGGCAAGCGGCTGTAGACTTTACAAGAAAATTCACTTGTAGCCAATTCAAGAAAGCTAGAACTAGTGAAGCAATTATACTAATTTGGAAGTTTTGTGTGGATGGGTCGTCAAGGCAATAAAGGAGTTGAGCAGGGCTGATTTTAGTTACCCCAGAGCGTACAAAGATAAGCTTTGCCCTCAGGTTTGGATTTAAGGACTCCAATAATGAAGCAGAGTACGAGGCTTTGTTCGCTGGTCTTAAGTTGGTGAAAGAGATTAGTTGAAAAGTTTTAGTGATTCATAATTAATTGTGAATCAAGTCATATTTCAGTACCAGGCAAAAAAAAAAAGAATATTAGCATATGAATTTTGTTGAACACGCCATAACTTAGGTTTCAAGAGAAGAAATAGCAAAGAAACCCTTACAAGGTTGGCATTAGCCGTAGATGCAGACTTAAATAGGTTAATCCCTGTTGAGTTCTTGAAAAATCTGAATATTAATCACAAGGAGAATAAGAAGATTAATCTTGTGAATATAGTTAAGAGCTGGATGGATCCTATCATTAGCTACTCAAAGGATAGAAAGTTGCCTGATAATAAACAGGAAGTAAGTAGGAGCAAGTTTAAGTCAGCACGGTACGTGATTTGGGAGATATGCTATACAAGAGAGGATATTCAATACCTTACTTGAGGTGTTTAATGTCTGATGAAGTAAACTATATGGTGAGAGAAATTCATAAGGGTATTTGAGGCAACCATTTGAGTGCAAGGTCATTGGCCCATAAAGCCATTAGCCAAGAGTACTTTTGGTCCACCATAAAGGAAGATGCATAGCAATTTGTGCAGCGGTATGACAAATATCAATGGTTTTCCAACATAACTTGTCAGCCCCTAGAACAGCTCACCTTAGTTACCAACCTATGGCCATTTGCTTAATGGGGGGTAGACATTATTAGTTCAATGATTACTGGTAAGGGGTAAACAAAATTTACGGTAGTGGTTGTAAACTATTTCACAAAGTGGGTAGAAATAGAACCCTTAGCACAAATCACAGAGCAGAAAACTATCAAATTCATATGGAAGCTATCATATGCCTGTTTGGTATTCCCTAGGCCACTGTGATAGATAACGGGAAATAATTTGATAATCTCTATTTCAAAAGATTATGCGAAGGCCTTGTGATTAAGAACTATATCTCCTCACCAACTCATCCTTAAGTAAATAGACAGGTTGAAGCTGTTAACAAAATAATTAAGCACCACTTAAATACTAAGCTGGAAAAGCATAAAAGGGCCTGGGTAGATGAATTACCATTCGTATTATAGACTTACAGAACCACAAACACCATGGTAACAGGAGAAACCCTATACTCATTGGCGTTTAAGACAGAAACAATTATCCTTATAGAGATTGGCATGCCTTCTTACATGGTGCAATATTTTCAACCAGAGCAAAACCTAAAGCAGCTGAACCTTAGCCTAAGCCTGGTGGAAGAGAAGAGGGAGTAAGCTCAGCTTAGAGTAGCAACATACAAATAAAGGGTAGCTTGGTACTTTAATTCAAATGTGAAGCTAGGAAGCTTTTGGGTTGGTGATCTTGTCCTCATAATAATATTTTAAAACACAAAAGAGCAAAATGTTAGTGTACTATGACCAAATTGGGAAGGCCCTTATAGAGTGATAGAGATTGTCATGCCTGGGACTTACAGGCTCGTAGACATGAATAGAGTCGTGCTTTAACATCCTTAAAATGTAGAATATTTGAGGATTTATTATCATTAATAAACATCATTGGTTGGTTTTCTTTTCTAAAAGCTTAAACAGTTAATAAGTTTTCTTTAAGTCATTAGGAAGATTATTTTTATACTAATAGAAAGTTATTACCAGTTAGCATTTGTGACAATTTCTCTAATAATAAAGTGTATCATTAGCTTGCTCTAGAGTTTCATGTTATTAATCAATTTTTTTTATTTGAAAAAGGGCAATCGTAGTGCAAAATGTGCAAAGAATCAATAAAGGTGGGTGTAGAAGGTACAAGGTCATGGTCCCTTAAAAGTAGAGAGCACGCTTTCAAGAGTTGGAAGCCGGACCTTTCCTCTTTAAGAATAGAGCAATAGCCACACTCTTTAGGAAGCAGAAATAATACTCCCAAACATGGGGGTAGAAAAAGTTAATAGCAATCCTCACCCTTTTGAGAGGAAGAAAAAGTAAGAAAACTAAAGGAATTTCTATTATAGGGTGTAGAAACCATGCCTTTCAATAATAAAGAGCAGTAAGCATGCTCCTTAAGAGGCAGAAATCATACTTGCAAGAGTATGAGTAGCATAAAAAATTAATAGTAATCCTCACCCTTTTAAGAAGAAGAAAAAGTAAGAAAACTAAAGGAATTTCTGTTACAGGGTGTAGAAACCATGCCTTTCAATAATAAAGAGCAGCAAGCATACTTTCTAGGAGGCAGAAATCATACTCGCAAGAGTATAAGTAGCACAAAAAATTAATAGTATTCCTTGCCCTTTTGAGAAAATGGAAAAACAAGGAAAACAAAAGAAGTTTTGTTACTTTTACAAAAATCCACAAAAGCAACCAACGAGCAAGGATCAGTAAGTCACTAATAACAAATAGATTAATAATGACAGAAGAAGCATACTCAGTTTACAACTTTATTACTAGTATAACACATTGCAAACAAAAAAAAAAAAGAACAACAACTAAAAGATAGAGAGTTAATAGAAGAGATAACATCTTAGACATAATCGACAACGAGCATCATTAATCTTCTAGAAAATTGTAATCAAATTAAGGGTAGCGACTCTCTATCATGGCCTTAACTTTGGCCTCATCTTTAAAAATTCCTCATCAAGGTCATTCTCAAAATTAATAGAAGCTTTGAACTCTTCAATGGCTAAAGCCTTTATACTTGGAATTTGGAGGTTCAACTGGTCAAGAGAATTGGACAGTTCTTGAACATGGGATTGGGATTGAGCTAATTCTTCCTTTGTAGCATTAAGTTCCAAATTTAATTGGACCATAAGAGCTTTCTCTTTGCTTAAACACTTTCCCAGCTCACCAAACCTTTTTCTAAAAGCTTAGCCCAACTCAAGCAAAGTATTCCTTTTCAACATTATGGATTTTATCTTTTTCTTTGATACTTGAATAACACAACTAAGCTATAGGAAGAAGAACACAATTAGAATCCAACTCCATGCCAGTAATGATAACTTAAAGGCAGTGTTATTAATATCAGATGTACTTTAACAAGCATGGCGTTAACAGGATCAAAGCTCTCAATTTGCCTTACGTTATCAGCAGAGACATATTGTGGCCAAGATTGAACAAAAGAGTTCATATATGCCTGAGAAAGATCCTCCCTAGTGAAGTTCTGTAAAGCTTTAAAAAAAGGTGGAGTTCCTTGGTTAGGGCTTGTTGAAAGAGGTATAAACATAAGGGCATATGTGAAAGTAATAGATTATGGACATGAACTCTCAGTAGGAAATAAAATTTCTTGCTGCAATTTTAGAGCAGTTATAGAAGTTTCGTGGGACCCTTGAGCAGGTGCATTAGTGGAAACAAATATAGAATGGAAGCCTGTAGACTGAGAATATGAGATTCATGAGTGTAAGATGGAAATAAAGTTTCTAACTGCAACCCTGGCATAGTTTGAGGTGTCTGATGCAACCCTTGAGCAATTACAATTGCCTGAGAGGATGATCCCACAGACCAAAAGAATGGCTTATCACTAAGTTTCATGTTAATATTTAAAGCTGGGTATTTGTTTATTTTCTTCTTTTTTTGTATGGCGTCATTTTTAGGAGCTATAACTAAAAAAAAAAAAAGAGAATAAGAAAGGTAACATAAAATGTTACAAATTTTTTGTTGCATAAAAATTATTATGCTTAAATAGTAACTCACTTGGTGATGGAATATTAGTAGTAGCAAAAGTGATAAAGCCAAAAACAATTAGAAAACCTATTTGAGAGAGATGTTTCAAGGACTGCAAGTTTGTAAGATCTTTAAAAACTTTGTCAATCTAATTTTGCTTTGTAGGATCAATAGGAGTGTAGCCCTATGACATTGTAAAAAAAGAAAAAAAATAAAAGAGTAAGCACAATGATAAAGAAAAAAACATCTTACATGCATTTCTTATGAGGCTACCTGAAGTATAAAAGAAAGTTTGAACCAATACCTAAGACACATATCAGGAGAATTTCTTAACTACTAATCCTTAAGGGCAAACAACCAACAATCTTTTCAGGAACTGTTATGAGATGTTATGAGATTTGCCATGGATGATTATGGAGGGAGGTTTATCCCAAGCACATACATAATACTAACCCTTGAAAGAAGATCCTTTGTCAGTCATTAGTTGGTAAATTCACTGAAATTGACTAAATGTGGGATATGAAAAACCCCTCAATTTTCATAAGATGTATATGCTAATCATGGCACACCAAACATTGAGGGAAAGTTGTGCCGATGCATAGTTCAAGCAGATCAACATATATCTCAAGAAGAGGTGCAATAGTAACCTAGCCCCTTAATGAAAAAAGTCAAGATGAAAGGCAATGGTCCTATGAGGAGGCTGGCTGGCGAGCTCCCCAATTTGAGTTTTCCTAAGCTCAACTAAACTTGGGATTTTATATTTGACTCTAAGAAAAGAAATGTAGTTTTTAGAATTTGTATTCCCCACCTCATTGATGGACGAGTCAGTGCTGGGTTAAAGGTTAGTTTGGTTACCAGAAACGAATAATGCAAGTAAAATTTACAACAAGGGTAGTTGGTCAAATGATATATGACAGTAATCATTATCATCCTCAAAGTATTCATGGTAAAAAGATTTAGAGTTATTTTCATAATCGAAAGAAATTAAAATTTCTGAAAAATAGGGAGAGAAGAAAAGACACTCACTGAGGAAAGTGAAAACCAAAAGATAGAAGCTTTATAAGGTGGGTGAATGGTGTAAATGACTGTTCATATAGAAATGTGTAGAGAGAAAAATAATTTACGCTCTTATGCTTTTGGTGGAATAAGAAACTAAGAGCTGTGGATAAATTGTTGTAAAAAATATTAAAAAAGAAGTTAATAAAAGTGTGCCACGAAAAGTAATGCTTCTTAAGAATAAGGAACAAGAGTCATACTCCTCTATGAGCGGAACCATGCTCTCCAAGAATGGGGAGCAGGAGTTATGTTCACTAAGGAGTAAAAACCGTGCTTCCCCAAGAATGAGGAACATAAGTTATGCTCCCTAAAAAGCAAGAGCCATGCTTTCCCAAGAATGGAGAGTAGAAGTTATGCTCTTTAGGGAGCAAGACCCATGCTCCCAAGAATGGGGAGGAGGAATCATGCTCCCTAGGGAGCAGGAATCATGGTCCCTAGAGCAAAAAGTCATAGATCTTAATCTTGATCAAGTTTTAAGATATAGACTGTACAAGTCAAGTCTAAATAAATGGGCTATTATCAAATCAAGCCCAGCAAGATAAGAGTCAATGATGGAAGGACATTGCTTGATCCAAAAGTAATTTAAGTAAAGTTTGACACAAATACAACTTATAAAAAGATAGAGATATTTTGTAATTCAAATTCAACAAGATAGAGGAGAATTATGAAGAGTTTAAGTAATAATTTTTTTTTTTCTATAGGCTATAAAAGTAAATGTCTCTTATAGTGTGGGATGAGCACTGAAAAAGTAGAGAAGAGAAGGAGAGTTAGTTGTAATTGCGAGCTTAATAAAGGTTTTATTTTCTCTGTCCATTCTCTATCCATGTACGTAGGTCAAAGGCTGAACCACGTTAATTCTTTGTCTTTTTATTATTATGCGCCCACTTAAATTAATTCATGGGTTGAACAAAAATCTGCGACAACAATAGAAAATTTAATTTACAAATCAAGCCAACAACAATAGTCGAAAGTTAATTGTTTTGTTGAGTTATAATAAAAATAAATTAATGGTGCAGTTTCAATTTGTGTATTTTATGTTTGCTCATGAATCTTATGATAGTTTAGAATTTCAATTTTAATTTTTTATTAAAATAAAGTAATGAAATTAAAAAAATATAAATTATAAAATGATAAATGATTGGGATATAGTAAAGGTTAAAAAAGTAGTCCTATATGACATGACTCAAAAGTGATTCATTACTCTTAAATATAATAAAATCTATTTATAATATAACTTGGTCAGTTTGAGGTCATCTACAGAGAATTTAAAATCTGATAATCAATTATTAAATAAAAATAACTAAAGGAAAAGAAGTGACGAAGGAACAATTTAAATAAAAAAATGCTAAAGTTACAAGATCCGCTATTAGTATTCAAATCATGGTCATCATACTCTCTAATGTTTATATTTTGCATTTTTTAGCAATTTGAAACACCTATGAATAAATATGACGATTAAGTATATAATGTGTCAAAACCATATTAAAGTTTTCCTACCACTATATTGGTGTGCTCCTGCTACTATATTGGTGTGTCAACATTTTGTTTAAACACTCAGATAGATCCAAGAGGACCTAGATCTATAAATAAATATCAAACGAAAATAATCGAAAATACAAATTATAAATATGTGATTAAAGATAATAAACTTACAACTTAATTGAGAAAGCAATTAAATCCATACTTTACATCCTTTAGCTTTACCTTTTACCTTAACTTAGAAAATTAGTGACTCATATTAACAAGTAAAACACACACTTTCTTGTGAAGTAAAATGCAAGCAAATTGAAAATAAAAGAGAGAAGAAAAGAAAAATCTCTACTCATTCATTTACACAAATTTCATCTAAAACAACTCACTCATAAAAATCCACCACCCAATTCTCTACAAATTCTACCACCATTTATGAAATCTCATGCCTTTGTATGGGCAAATTCTAAGTTGATCAAGAGTGGGCATTTCCATGATATTTTTGGTGAGCTTGCAATCACAACATTTAAATGAGCTTTACGGTTACAATTCAAGGGTCTAAAATTGCTACTATTATGGAACTTTGGATTTAACATAATAAATTGCTACAAATGAAGTCAAATCGGGACCCTACGTTGCATCTTTTGTAAAGATGGTTGAATTGAGGTGCACGTAAGCTCGGACTACACCAACCATTTAGAATTAATATGTATCAAAAGGCTAGTAATTCTTGAAGAGGCTTCTAAATCTGTAGAATTTAAATTTCATATTCATTTTTAGATACAAGTATCGTTGATTTAGGAATCTACCTATAAAACAAAAAAAAAAATAACAAAAATAGATAATTTATAAAATAAGTTAGGGATTTATGAATGTAATGAAATTATTAGTGTTATCAATATTGTAAGTTAAAAATGATAATTTCAAATTCATTAAATGTACACTTTCTTATGTTAATCACTATCCTTACTTCAAATATTTAGTTCAAATACTCTCTTATGTGATATCTTATTTTATTAAGTGATGATTGGTCAATAATTAATAATAAAATCAATTAATACCATACACATGGTACTAAATAATTTGTGAACCATCGATAAGTATCACATATAAATATCTAAATTACGTAAGCATAGCATTATTAGGGATAAACTCAAGCTTAGGCTTTGCTTATTGAATTTGTTTTAACCTTTTAATTAAGCTAAAAGTAAAATGATTTGGCATAATCAAAAGTCTGATGAGAGTTGTCAAAATTCTTGATCAATCTTGAATTTATAATTAGGAATCCCTTTTTGATTTTCAATTATTGTTTTAAAATATGTATAGAATCCCATAATGGATATTCATCAGATGCACATGTATATTATTTGAAAAATGATATTCTCACAATAATGAGAATAACACTAAGTACAGAACAGTTCATTTTGTGCTTAGTACAAAATCTCACTGTTATGAGAAAGAGACAACACGCACTTACGCAAAACTCTCTCATCTCGCTATTTTCTCCTCATCACACAATAACACTCTATGCTCTTTCTCTATTATTTTACTGCGTCACGCTCCCTTACTTTATTAGCTCTCTTTCTCGTCTTGCTTCCTTACTCTCCTCACCCCCTCAATTCTATAGTCGTGGCTCTCTCATCCCCTCTCCACAATTGCCATGGCTCTTTCATCCCTTCTCTATGGTTGTTGTTGTCTCACCTCCAACAACTGCCCTAATCGACTTCTCAAGTAATTTGCTTTTATTCATTGCATTAATTCAAATTTGCTTGTCAAGTGTTTTAAATTTTGGCTTTTTTTACTTAAACACTCTTAACTCCTTCAGTTTTTCTTCTTTTCAATCCATAGCTACCATGGCTCTCTCATCTCATCTCCATAGTTGTTATTGTCTTGTCTTTAATAGCTGTCGATATCAACTTCTTAAGATAATTTACTTCAAATATGTGCATTAATTTCAAATTTGGTTGTGAAGCTTTTGAATTATTGAATTAGACTTTGATGCAAAGTGTGCTAGAGATTTGGGTAATTACCTTAAGCCTGGGTTGTTTTAAAATAAACAATCACAACTTTTTGCATACTAAGCTTTTGTTGTCAAATTATTTTCAGTGAACACTTACTCTTCAAATTACTATTGCAATTATTTATGTGGATATAGTTCTATTTCATGCTAAACAGAGTTCTTGGCTTTTAATGTTGATAGAAACTGGATTAAGTAAACTCCAGCTTTAAGATTTATTTTTTGGTTTTGTTTTAATGAATTATTTTTCTTCTCTTGCTATATTGAAAATATAAGCTTTCTAATATACCAAGTTGTTTGCCATCACTAGAATTAGATGTAAAAAGTGCATGGTTATTTATGTATACATTTGTATAGACTGTTTATAAAGTTATCGTAAAGGTAAAAAGTTTATGTCTGGGTTGATTTGTCAATTTTAACAAATGTTTTGCAATTGTTGAATTTAGTAGATGATGAATTGTCTTGATAGAAGTTTTCTTTACATGTACATGTAATCGACCTACTTGATATTGGCATATGATATTTATACTAATTTATATGTCTATTTTTAATTTTATCATTAAAGAGTTCACACTTAAGTCAGTTACAATGATGCTAAATTTCTTTTCTCTCTCATTTCTCTTTGTTGCATTAATCTTGTTTAATGTATAGTCTAATATTGACTGATGAGGGAAGAGAATTATGGGTTAATAGTTTAATTGTGTTTTGTCATATATTGTTGTTGTAACACTAGTGGAAATAATGTTGGTGGTCATGGGTTACAACACATGATACCAACATCTGTCCTAGCTAGTGTGTTTTATTTTTTCCAAATGCACTGTTATTATTTGTAATCAAAATCAATATTGTGTCATAAAAAAAGAAGAATATGTGACCATAAATTGTGTTGATATCTCATAAGTTGTTGTTAATATTTGTAGAAAATCTGTTTAATCATAATGTCTTTTAGCATAGGTGACATTCCAAACCCACAACTTAAAGCTTGTGAAAAATGTTACAACAGTAATAAGATCTTACAAACTTCATGTACACAAGAAAATCCGAATTGTAAGTTTTGGAAATGCAAAGGATGAGGCCCTTTTGAATGAGATGACAATGATTAACCCTCAACCCCTAAGATGTTTGATAGAAGGTGAGGATTATAATAAAATAGCAAATTTATATGGAATTCCCATACAAAGATGATTAATCATTGAAGAAAAAAATGGGTTTGTTTAGCTGAATCCAAGATTCTAAAAATAAATAGTGATTAAATCCATTGAAATGTGCTTTTTATTTTTATTTTAATGTTCTGCTCGGAACAAGCCCCCTTCAAGTAAGCCTTCTTTGAGCGAGCTTTTGGGAATGATTTGATTTCAATGAACCATAAGCAATCCCCAGCGACTAGTTACAAATAGAAATAATGAGAAAATGAAAATTCTACAAGTTTTGTGTTTTTGTATTTCTATTATTATTATTATTATTATTATTATTTGAGATTAGTATCAAGCTATACAGACTCAAATTGTAGACCTTCTTAGTAAAACAGATCAAGTTAATTCTTATTAAAATGATTTGAACTCTTTCATTTTTTTTTGGGCATTAGACTTTTTCATTAACTGATATAAATATTAGCTAGTCTACCATTTTTTTTCTTGACACAAAAATAAGGAAATGGCTCCATGTGCTCTAATTCATTATTTGTATTCGGATATAAGAGCATTACCAAAGTGTTTCAAAAAAGGGTTTTCTTGATATAGGTTTGCTAATGCCCTAGATTAACCTAAATGAAATGGAATCTCAATCATCCTAATTAAAGAATTGCAAATGACCTATGACAGTAGTTTAAGTTGGCCCAATGGTAGAGCAATTGGAAGAACAATGAATCTAATGGCTTTTAAGGGATGAAAGAAAGAAATATTAGTGCGAATAAAATTGACATCTTATTAGAAGAAGTTCATAAGTTGGGCATCAAATAAAATGCTTGTCTCTTAAATTTCAATTATTTGAGAAAGAACTTCAACAAAGATGATAATTTGAATATTAAAGGCAATAGACGGAGAATGAACTACGAAAAAGACAACCAAGTCTAGTTGAAAAATATGTCCTATAGATAATTATATCTTTTTTAATATGTATTATATTTAAGTTGTATTGTAATATCTTTTACTTTGTGAATGGTATGATGAAATTTTAAATTTGAGTATGGACATTCTATTTACAACTAAATCTTAAATTCATTTTTTGTCCTCTAGCCACTATAATTTTCAATTGTTAGAATCACTTGTTTGTGTATATATATAAGTTATTGTATGTTGGCATATAAGAATGTGACAACAGATTAAACTTCAAGCAAATGGATGAATTACTCATTTCTACAAAATTCAAATAGGCCAGCCAATCCATATGTTAATGCAACAGTTAAACAACTTGTAGCCAAAGGCTTCAATTAGTTTATAGAACAAAAACACACGTGCATTCTTCATCTTAAAAACACAAATATAATGTTATTTTATGGAATCACTTCAAAATTCTTTACTAACTCCATATTCATTTTTTTGCTGAAAGTGTAGTTGTTAAAAATGTCCATGACGTGGCAGTTGTGGTTGTTATTTAAAAAATTAAACATATTTTTATAATAAAAAAATGGAGTAGATAGGATGAACAAATGAAAAAGTTAACACCACTTACTATGCAAGAATCCTATGTAGATATTGGATAAACATTATCCCCAATTATACGATGTTAGTTCATAAGACCCTGAAACAAATATGCATTAATACAACTTTAATGAAACTATAAAAAATCGTATACATAACATGTGAAAAGATTGCATTACAACAATCCATAATTCTATATAGGTAGATATTCCTATTAACACTACTTACTTCAAGTTTTGAATTGTCTACATAAGGTCAACGATATATTAAAAAATCTTTATGGATTAACTAATAAAAGTTAAGCTTATGGATAAGAATTTCTTAAAATTTATTGGAACAACATTACTCTTTTGTGTTTGGATTATAGTATCTACTTTAGAAAATAATAGATATTTTGCCTATCCATCTTGTAAAGTAAAAAAAAAATCATTTTAGTATCATTTATCTAATAAAATTATTTTACTTCAAATAATGTTAAAACTAACCTTTGAATAGGTGTCAAATTCTTTTTAGAATTCATAATTTTTTTGACTTTTTTCTTGGACAAGATGGACAATCTTTATAACAGTTAGCTATTGGATCATATACTTTTTCAGTTGCATTCTTTTTAATTCCCATACTGTTACTACAACTTCTTTGACCTGTAACAACCTTTGTTTCATTACCTCTATATTGAATCGTGTTTGGTAGATCTTTTCTTTCATTCTCAATCCAATTCAAAACAAGTTAACAACTGTCAATATTTGTTGTAACCATGTTTGCAACCTTTACAAAACTAACGAACGTTTTCTTATATCACTTTTCTTTATCTTTGCAACTTTGCAACTCATCTCTCGTTTTTACCCTACTGTAGTATCTCCACACATCTTTTCCCTATCTTCGTAGGATGCATTTTTCTAAAAGTACTTTCATGTTATTGTGTATCATGATTTTAATAACATGCTTGCAAAGAATTCCTCTTAACTAGAACCCTTAATAACTACAATTGATTTCATCCTTGTCTTTTTTAAAATGAACTTAAAAAAAGTTTGTTTTCTACCTTCTCCAACTTTGACATCTTCTTTAACTATATATTCACATCCTGTAGTAGTGAAAAATCTGCTATATATCTTTCTAGTTAACTTTTGTTGAATTTCTTGAAACTTTAAAATGGCGTACACATCTTGTTTTTCTATCTTATAAATTGTTACATATGACATTTGATAGGAAAGACACCTAGCATTTTCTTCAACTTTGCTTTCAATTTTACATTTTAATGCATTGTTGTATCGCTCCATAAATTACTTTAAAGTAGTTTTTGACATAATATAACCATCAGAAAATGCATTCATACTCTCATTGTGTTAAGTGATTGACATTCGTTATTAAAAGTTTTTTCTTTAAATAACGTGATACTCTAATGGTGTCTCTCATTGCATAAGTTGTGTAATGATTCTTTACACTCAAATCATATTATACAATCAAGTGATGTCAAGTTTCCTCGAATTTTGCATGGTTCTATAAATGATACACAACAAAATGCAACACATCGTTAATGTCACAATATTGTTTAAATCCCTCTAATTTACCTAAAATTTTCTTAAGTATATACCACAAACACCAAACATGTCGAGTATTAGGGAAACTGTCCTTAAATGCAATTTTCATTACCTTATCTTAGTTTGTAATGAGTCTAATGTTAGCAGAAGTAGACATGCTTGATAGCCTCAATCAAAATAATCATGTGAATGTATCAATGTCCTCATGTGAAATCAATCCATATCTAAACAAAATAAAATGACCATGATGATTAACTTGAATTAATAGAGTGAATGTCATGTTATACTTCTTTATAGGATATTGGGTATCAAATGTAACAACATCTCCAGACTCTCTATATGCTTGCCTTTTACTTGGTTCTACTTAAAATATAATTTTTAATCGACCCTCATCATCCACTTGCATGTTAAAGAAAAAAAATATTATTTCCGTTTGCACTTTAAAATATTTTTTTTTAAGTAGTAGCAGCCCTATCTCCAAACTATAATCGTCTTTCCTTTTTAACATGATTTTTACAATCTCTTTTTATAAGTGTCACATTTTCATGGCCACCGACCTCAATAACAATTGATTGATAATTTTACGAAAATTTAATTCTTGCTGTATCATTTATATCAAACTTCTTTTTTGCATATGTACGAAGGCTACGATTGCACTGGAAAAACTTGATTGGCGTTAACAATATATGGTTGCAATCAAGGTTCAAAGTTCAAATCCTTCACTTTTTATCTTCTTCTAAACCTCCTCCCAATTTAACATTCCAACATATTTTGCCATTAAGTTGGGGCCTCAATATATTAGTAGGTTTACTTCTTGTCTTGTTGCTTTGCCTACAAGCAAAAGTCACATGCCTTATTTCTTTATCATTGCCTTTTCTACTAGTTCTTCGCATAACTGGAAACCTATTTTTTTTTTTTAACCGTAATCTTTATGATAATATTTTAGTATCACTATTAAATAACATCCTAGTCATTAGCTCATCACCCTCAATGGCAATTTTCTCCAACTCTTCAACTTCATTGGCTTTTCCCATATTCTTTATTTCTACAAAATGAATATAATTCATATTAACAAACTAGAAACAACACAGTATTACTGAAGTGAGCCACATACAAGTTATATATGCAATGAATTATAATCATCAATTGCTAATTATTCTACGGATTTTGAGGAGTCTAATTCTTTGCTTCCCCTAACAAATATGAGATTGTTATATCAATTTTAAAAATTTCTAATTTTTTGTTTGAAAATAATCCAAATTTCAAATTAAAATAATCTAACTAATTTAGCCAGTCTAATTTCCAACAGCACACTTTGCATCCAAGTCTAATTCACTAATTCAAAACTCTTGACACCCAAATTTGAAATTAATGTAATGAATTGAAGCAAATTATCTTAAGAAGTCGATTACAGCAATTTTCGGAGACGAGATAACAACAGTTGAGGAGATGAGATGAGAGAGCCAACGTGGCTGGGGAGAGGGCACGGGAGAACCATGGTGGCTGTGGATTTGGGGAGGGAGAGAGTGGAGAAATTAAGGGAGAGTAAGGTGATGTTTGGTTGGGAGGAGAGAAGGGAGGAGAGGAAAGTAATTTAAATTCTGTTTTTATTTCCATTGTTTGGTTAGACAAAATGTATAAGAATTTAATTTCCATTAGAATTTAATATCTATCATAATGTAGAATTTGAATTTCACCCCAAGGAGTGAAGAATTCAAATTCTTCCTATGTTGGAAACCAAAACTTTTCAAATTACCATTCAACTTTTTAACTTATTGAATGCCATTAATAATTATTATTTATAATTTTATTTTATCAATTTAATATTATAAATAATTTTATATTAATTAAATTTAATGAATGCTTTAAGAAACTTAACAAAATAAATAGACTTATTTATTTAATATGAAAATATAGAATATAAATTACCAATACAAGAGAGATGTAATTACAAAAATAGAAACTTCAGATTTTCACTTAATTAATTAATCTTTTTTTTTTCTGAAAAACAAAGATAAAAGCAATTGAGGAAAGAAAACTAGAATTCTATTATTTTAATGTTGAAAACTAAATGAAGATTATCTTCTATATGATGTATATTTATTTATACTTTTATTTACAAATTATAAACGCAGAAAAATTAACAAAGATCAAATCAGTTCATAATAAATTTTCTTTCAATTCCACTTGTTTTAATTTTCTATTTTTAGATTAAGTTAATTTATAATTTAATATTTTCTCAAAAAAATTTCAAATCCCTAGATAATATAATTGAATAATAATTTAGACTTTTTTTTCTTATTATGATTTTATAGATTTATTTTGATTTTTTAACTTCACTTAATATCAAATATTAAAATCTTAACACAAAGGGTTAAACTTTCCAAGTAAAAAATAATCAATCCCTTTCTATTTAGAATTTCTTACCAAACTAAACAATGAAAATTGAATTCACTCTCTTCTTTTCTCCACTACTCTCCTCTTTAATTATTTCTTCAAACCAAACACCACCTAAGGGAATGAGACGCAATGAGACAGGAGAGAGAGAGTGAGAGCGAGCCGAGAGCATTGATGCCTGAGTGAGGGAGAAGGGAGCAAGACGAAAGAGAGGGTAGCGCGATTGTATATTATATTAACTTAATCAATGGATGCGTAGAATTTTAAAAGAAAAACAGAAAGGGAAAATTAACTCGTGTCGGGGATGCCTGGCCCAATAAGCATGGACAGCGGCATAGCCCATGCTGTGCTGCTTAAGGATATGGGCCGGACAGCACACTCTGGGCCAGGACATCTGAAAATAAAAATGCCTCCGCTTACATAATCTGAAGCAACAGACCCGACCCGGACACACGTGTTCATAAATAATTCCCGCTTATTCAAAAAAATTTGAATACGTACCAATTTCTGAAATAGATCTAAAAAGAGTAAAGAGAACTATCTTGGTTCATTTCTCTTTGAAAATTTTGTGAAAATAAGAACAAAATGGCTCGTAATTTCTTTTTCCCTCAAAACCTGCGAGCCCTGGAAGAAGAACAAGAAGATGAAGAACACGACGGCAATCGTCTCTACGCTCAGAACCCAATCAGCATCACCTCGATGCACCCCTCTGAACTCGAAGAATTCGTCAAAGGTCAATCACTCACCTCTCTCCCCATTGCATTTTTACTCATGGAATTCCCTAGTCCTTGGTTTGTTTCTGAGATTAATTTTTTTTTTTTTTGGCTGTTTTACTTGCAAGATCAAATTTTGATTCTTTCTTCCCTCGCATAATTAGAACTTTTCAGAGTTTTATTGTAACAAAAAAAGTTAATAAACACACACACACACAAACAAAGCACTCAAAGTTTTCCTCTAGAATAGGCCCTACTACTAAGTGCTTCTATGAAAGATACTTCAATCGGTTGCTCCTTTCGAAAGCACTTCATGCGGTCTTGTACTCTCAAAATTTTCTTTGTTTGGTTGAACCAAATCCTACAAATAGATTCAAAAGTGTGATATTTTGAAACCAGTTTGGGCACCAGCCAAACTAAATTTTAGGCAGTTGATGCGTAATTCGTTTGGAGTTAGTAGCATATCTCAAAATTTTGTAGTTTATTTTTTCTGGCAGGTGTATCCTTTGATCTATCTGATAAAGAATTATTCTGCATCGAAGAGCAAGATTTATTTGATCGGGTATACTCATTGATTAGGGATTTCTCCAGTCTTAGCCCATCTTGCAAACTCAGTCTTGTGGAGAGTCTTCGGTCCAATCTCAGTGTTCTTCTCCCAAATGTTGATTCACTTTCCCGGGTCTCTCAAGGTCAGGATAATGAAACTCCAGTGCTTGATCGGCTATCATCGCATCGTAATGCCTTTAAAATATACACATTCTTCCTCATCAGTATTGTTTTGGCTGAGGAGTTCAACGTTAGTTCCAATAATAATCCAAAGGTACTGCGTTTGCTTGGTTTTTTTATTCTGTCCCACACTACTTTCTGAATGTAAAAATGTTCTGTGGGATGTGATATAGCTATGTTAGTGAACTTTTGGGTCATTGATTTAGGTAGCAGCATCTACAAGGAAGAAACAGCCTCTAAACTCATGGAATTGGGACCCACAAAGAGGTCGAATACTCAATTTAATAGCCAATTCGCTGGAGATCAACCTGCCATTACTCTTTGGGTCATCAGACCCCGATGAAAACTATCTGTCTTTCATTGTAAGGTAAGTTGGATAACTAGTAGTATTCATTTTGGATTTATTATTGCTTCTTTGGGTTAATTCAATGTCTTAATGCTCTGCCCCGTGCTTGGCTTGGCTGACTATGAATACGATTTCCACTTGCGGTTTGCTAAGTTTAAGTAATAGTATGGGGCAAGAGTTGGTGTTTAGTGGATGAGATTTCTTCTCCTCAACCATAGTTTTTTTATAATTCTCTAATTTTGGTTTCTGTAGAAATGCATTTCTGATGTTTGAGAATGCAACACTTCTAAAAGATGCTGACACAAAGGATGCCCTCTGTCGAATAATTGGGGCTTGTGCTACAAAATACCACTACATAGAACAATCTTGTGCTTCAATGATGCATCTAATTCACAAATATGACTTTGTTGTCATCCACATGGCTGATGTTGTTGCTGGGGCTGAGAAGAAGTATGCTGATGGAACCTTGGCAACTTATCTAATCAGAGATATTGGCAGAACTAATCCCAAAGCCTATGTGAAGGATACTGTAGGGGCTGAAAATATTGGACGTTTCCTGGTGGAGCTAGCTGATCGACTGCCGAAGTTGATTTCAACCAACATTGGAGTTTTAATACTCCACTTTGGTGGGGAATCTTATAAGATTAGGAATGCTCTAGTTGGGGTTTTGGGAAAGTTGGTTGCAAAGGCATTTAAGGACATCGAAGGTGAAGCGAGTTCTAAATCTGTTCGTCTACGAACCAAGCAGGCCATGTTGGAAATTTTGCTTGAAAGGTGTCGGGATGTTTCAGCTTATACTAGAAGTCGTGTTCTTCAGGTTTGGGCTGAATTGTGTGAGGACCATTCTGTTTCAATTGGTTTGTGGAATGAGGTTGCTAAAGTTGCTGCAGGGAGGTTGGAGGATAAGAGTGCAATTGTTAGAAAATCAGCATTAAATTTACTTGTCATGATGTTGCAGCATAATCCATTTGGTCCACAACTTCGAATAGCTTCTTTTGAAGCAACTTTAGACCAGTACAGGAAGAAGCTGAATGGACTTGAGCCAGACATCCATTCTGAAAGTATCACAGATGGTTTACCATCTGACAGAGGTACCTGCAATGGAGATGGTGAAGTTGATGATTTGAATGCTGAAGGGGTGGTCCAAGAGCAGCAAGAGAGCCTAACTGATAGTTGTTTGCCTCTGGCTGATGAAGGGATTGCTGACAAGGATAGCTCTGTTCCAGATGTTGGGAACTTGGAGCAGACCAGGGCTTTAGTTGCTTCACTTGAGGCTGGGTTGAGGTTTTCTAAGTGTGTGTCCTCAACAATGCCGACTCTTGTTCAATTGATGGCTTCTTCTTCTGCCACTGATGTTGAAAACACAATTCTCTTATTTATGAGGTGCAAACAGTTCCAAGTTGATGGAGCAGAAGCTTGCCTCCATAAGATGTTGCCACTGGTATGCTGTTCTCTTTAGGAATGTTGTAAAAAATTACTATGTACGAACTTATTTTCATTTGTTTTGGAATTGAGGTGTTGCTTTGCTTCAAGTTATCAAACCTGTGGTTTTCACTCAAATAAACAGTTGAGATTAATTAAATTAGCTTGCTATTTTAGGTATTTTCTCAAGACAAATCCATCTATGAAGCTGTGGAGAATGCCTTCATTACAATTTATATCAGGAAAAGCCCAGTAGAAACTGCTAAAAATCTTTTGAATCTTGCCATAGATTCAAACATAGGAGATCAAGCTGCAATGGAGTTTATTGTTGATGCCTTGGTGTCCAAAGGTGATGTATCCATGAGCACGGTATGTCTCTTTGAATTTTCTGGATTGCCTGATGAGTTTTGACAGGATGGAAATCATTTTATGATTTGATATGCAAACTCACACACAAAGAGAAATAGACATGCACAACTCAAACATGCATGAACCTTGACCCTAACATAGAATAATTTTTTTTTGTTTAATATACTAAAGCATATATTCATATATTATAAGTCTTGAGAATATGAAGACAATTGCAATGTCTGATTTTGTTAGGCTTTTTGCTTTGGGTTGAAAAAGCCTATTTTACTAGTGATGCTTTGTTAATTGATTTTTGGGATTTAATGTTACAGTTACATCAGGTTGTGAAATTGGATATGGCAATGTCATTGACATTTATTTTACCATAATTGATTTATTATTCAAGTGGTTCTGATCAGTTGATATAGGAAACTTAAATTTCTTGAAGCAAAATTTTTTATGGATTAAGCTTCATGCTTTCTTCTGAGTTATTATAGGAAAATGGCTCTTTCAAACTGAATGAAAATGTGTAAGGTGTAGGAAAATGGCTATTTCAAACTGAAAGAAAATGCTGGAATTTTGCTATAGTTGGAAAATAAATTTGTGGTAATGAACTCAATCATAGATCATGAGTACCACAGCTAGGTGGTGTACATGGTTGAATGTAGGCCATAAGATCTGTCTTCCCTTCTGTGGACCCTGGGATCTGTCAGTAATTGTATGTTTTACCACCACTGTTATGGATAGCAAATCGTATATATATATATTTTATATCTGTTTTTTCCCTTGCTCAATTTAAACAACTTACTTCTTTATATGATATTTGCTTGCACAGATATCAGCATTATGGGACTTCTTTTGCTTTAATGTTAGTGGATCCACAGCAGAGAAAAGTCGTGCTGCTTTATCTGTCCTTTGCATGGCAGCAAAATCATCTGCTGCAGTTCTTGGTTCTCACCTACAGGACATCATTGACATTGGGTTTGGTCGTTGGGCGAAAGTAGAACCTTTGCTTGCTAGGACGGCATGCATTGCTATTCAGAGGTTGTCCGAGGAAGATAAGAAAAAATTGTTGCTTAATTATGGTAGCAGGGTATTTGCAACTCTAGAAAGCTTAATTACCGGCTTTTGGCTTCCAGATAACTTATGGTATACCGCTACTGATAAAGCAATAAGTGCCATTTACACTATTCATCCAACTCCAGAAACCTTAGCCGTCAATCTTGTGAAAAGGTCTCTTAGTGCCGTATTTGATTGTGTTGGAGGAGAGGATCTGCACAATGGCATTGACTGTGCTAGGACCAGCATGCCAACCACTGTTCAAGTCTCAAAACTTGGTAGATACTTATTTATATTAAGTCATGTTGCCATGAACCAATTGGTATATATTGAATCCTGTGTGCGTGAGATCCGGAAACAGAAAATTAAAAAAGAAAAAATGATTGCTGATGACCAGAATGTTCATAGCAATAACAACACTAATGGTGATTTACCAAAGGTAAGATCATCAGATGGGTAATTCGTCATTAAAGTGATAGTGTACTGTCATCATTAATTTATTGGTTTCAGAATTTATGTTTTCAGTTGAAAGTCCTTTACTCTTTCACATTGTCTTGCAGGACACTAGTATCAATGCTGAGCTAGGTCTTGCTGCTTCCGAAGATGCAATACTTGATACACTTTCTGAAAAAGCAGAGAAAGAAATCATTTCTGGAGGCTCTAGTCAGAAAAATTTGATTGGACTCTGTGCATCGTTCCTATCCAAGCTTTGTAGAAACTTTTCTTTGATGAATAAGGCGAGTACCTGATCTTACACTGTTATTTATGTGTCTTCCTTCTCTCCAATGGACTGCACAATCCATATGATCTATGAGGATTATCTTGATACTGGATAGTGTAACTGAGTGATTACACTTTGTTTCCTTGCCATTCGAATTTTTGAGGATTGAATACTTCATTTTAAGCTAGTGGGCCAATGATCAAAGGAGAGATAGACAGAGATGGACTTAAATAATTAATTTAAGCTAAAAACAATTTGAATTGCAGTTGTTAGATTAACACGTGATCTTTGAGAAAAATAATTTTCCTTTCTTAAAAAATAATGTGTATATTACAGAATATTCCAAAACAATAATTTGAAGTCAATTAATTTCTATTAAAGGCGTTGACAGAACATGGTACTCCTTTCTATTGTCCTGGAAACCTTTCTGAGGTCACACTCACATGTGTCTAAAGGCATAGTACGCGAGCTGGCCAAGTTGGCTAAAAGGGATTAGGTTTTGACTTTAATCTGTCTAATTAGACAGTTACCCACAATCGCTGACACAGTTACTGGCTAAAACTGAAATCATTAGCCATTGTATGTTTGTTATATTGAATTTTGATAGTACTATGATTTTCATAATTATAATCAGAAGAAACAAATTATTAGAATTGTTCTGCAAACAAATGGGATGGTTCGTTTTTTTTGAAATATATTTAGTGTAGTTTCTGTTTATCACTGGTATTTAATTTTTTTTTTTAGTTCTGTGTATTTTCAGTATCCAGAACTACAGGCATCTGCAATGCTTGCGTTGTGTCGATTTATGATCATTGATGCAGATTACTGGTGAGATATTAGTAGCTCTGCTTTCTCTCTCTCTCTCTCACTCTCTCCATTACAAATAAACTCAAAATTACATCTGAATTTTATGAATATCAGTGATGCAAATCTTCAGCTGCTCTTCACTGTTGTGGAGAGTTCTCCATCAGAAATTGTTCGTTCCAATTGTACCATTGCTCTTGGAGATTTGGCAGTTCGCTTTCCTAATTTGTTAGAGCCATGGACCGAGAACATGTATGCACGGTTAAAGGATCCCTCAAAGTCTGTTAGGAAGAATGCAGTTTTGGTGCTTTCACATCTCATATTAAATGACATGATGAAGGTCTGAGAAGCTGGTTAATTGTTGAATTTTAATTTTTCTTTTGTTATGATAGCATATGCTGATTTTTGGTGTTGCTTGATCAGGTGAAAGGATACATAAATGAGATGGCTATACGAGTTGAAGATGAAGATCACAGGATTTCAAACCTGGCAAAACTTTTTTTTCATGAATTGTCCAAGAAAGGTTAAGTCACATACTGAAATACCCTTTTCTTATTTTTTTTTGGGTTGGTTTCAATATAAGTGATATTTTTTATTTCATTAATGCACAGGAAACAATCCAATATACAATTTACTTCCAGATATACTTGGCAAATTGTGTAACCAGAATCTGAAGACAGAGTCATTCCGCAATATCATGCAGCTTTTGATTGGTTCCATCAAGAAGGTATAGATTGCTTTCCTGAATTGAAGTGATGAGTCCTTTTGTGCTCTTAATGATGATTACTGCAATGTATTTTCTGAATGTCTTCCAGGACAAACAAATGGAGGCCCTTGTTGAGAAGCTATGTAATAGGTTTAGTGGGGTCACAGGTGTGTGTTCTCTTTACTTAATTTATCCTCTCAATTGGTCATTTGTTGAGCTGCACTCTTCTTCACCAAGCATTTTTGGAATATGATTGTTTTCACAGATTAAGGTGTCAAAGGTTGATTCATTAAATACGTTAAAAATTAGCGCGTTCTTGAGAAAATTTGAACTAACAAATTGCAATAATGAGGATGAAAACGTACTTCAGTTTGAACTTTAAAATTGGTTTTCACCATTTACTGGTAGGTTTAATTGATATTTGCTGTTCATTTGCCAAATTGTTCATTACTGTTTTTAGGACATTTTTGTTTTTGTGTTCAAAATACTGGTGTAACAAAAAAGTAGAATCCACATTATGTTTGATAGAACTGTTTTTATGCCCACCAAACACATTTTTCAAAAAAGATATACGTACGAAAATGGAGACAAAATTGGGGGCAAAAATAGAATAAGAACATGTGTACATGAAGGCAAAATTAACTAAAGTAAATAGTTTGTCTTTTGGTTAATATTTTTGTCTCAATTGCCCTTTTTTGTACATATATCATTACACTTTTACAAAAATAAAATGGTTTTAGGATGTTTTCCATATCCTTGAAAAAATGACTCTTTTCCAAATCTCCATATAAAAATTAAGAGTCATCAATTATATGGTCACGTGATGTTATTCATTTTCACCATATTTAATTTAATTAGAAATTTATAAATTAAATTCTTGAAATGATATTTATGATGATGTATCTTACCATATTTATTTATTTTTTTAATAATCATTTACATAAAAACAAAAATAACACATTTAACTACTAATATTATTTCATGGTATTTGATAAAAAAAATTATGAAAAAGAGTGCTTCAAAGCAATTCATTTTTAAAACACAACTTCCACAAATTTATCAGACATGTTCTATAATCTAAATCAAATCAAAAACTCCATTTTCATTGTCATAAATAATTTTCAGAAACATCGCATAAAAGTGATGCCGAAGGTGCCCTTAAGTTTTAGATGTACCACTTTAGATATGCCTTATTGTTTAGTAACTTGTTCAATAATTTATGTTTATGCTCAGCTGAAATTGATAATTTCTTTTATTTTTTTCTTCTCCATTATTTTTGGTTAGCAAGCAAGCCATGTGCCCAGGTTGAAAGCTGTACCTTCTGTAATGGCTTTTATTTTAAAAATTCTCTTGTGGATTTTAGTTGTATTAGTTTCAAACTATGTTCAGCAAAGTAAAGCTAGTGTAAATTCCTTCAGAACCAGGAGTTCCATCATTTTGCATTACTTGACTCTGTTGAAATAGTGTTCAACTCTCACCAGCACATCTGACTTGTAGGAAGAGGATGATTTAATTCTAATATGTGTGTATGTGTATTTAAATTCTTAGAAATCTTCCGGTCTTTATTTTTTCCATTACTATTTAGTTTACCTTGCAACAAATTTTATTGGAATAAAATAGGACAATTGTAGCTGTACTTAATTTTTGAAATGCTATTAAGATTACCCATTTGCTGCAGATATTAGACAATGGGAATATATTTCTTATTGTCTTTCTCAGCTTACTTTCACTGAAAAGGGAATGAAAAAGCTCATGGAGTCATTCAAGACCTATGAACATGCCCTCTCTGAGGATTCTGTGATGGACAATTTTAGGAACATAATTAACAAGGTATAGCATTTTCTCTTGTTCTACTACTGTCTATTGTCTCCTGTCATCACTGACTGATATGCTTGTTATGCCTTGTGTTCACATTGATCTGAAACAGAGTAAGAAATTTGCAAAACCAGAAGTCAAAGTGTGCATTGACGAGTTTGAGGAGAAGCTTAATAAATACCATACTGAAAAGAAGGATCAAGAAGCGACTACAAGAAATGCCCATATTCATCAACAAAAGGTTAATACCATGGGAAGTTTTGTGGCAGACAGGAATGCTGGAGACGAAAGTGCAGAATCTGATATTTCTGAAGGTTAATGAATTAATTTGATTTATGGTTTAATTTACTTTCTCATAACTTTCCACTCTCCTATTGACTTTCTTTGGTCAATCAGTTAGAAGCTTTGTAGACAACATTTTGTAGCGTTAGAAATTGCAATACTGTATCCTGCATCTAGTTTTTATTTATTTATTTATTTGTTTATTTTTTTGAATGAATAATAATTTATAAATGTTCACTTGCAGAATATTCTAGTTCAGTAAATTTTAATGCAATTTAGCATTTGAATTGTGTAATTACATTTTTTCGAGCATCCAAGTGCTTTATATGTTGTAGTTATTTATGCAATTGGCAAGTTAAATAATTGGATTTACTTGAAATTCTTCCTTAGCAAAATGCTCCTATGCACATTTTCTTCTAGCTCTTCACTTTTGAACAATGTTTTGTCATTCAATGCAATGTTTTTTCCTTGCTGATCTGATTCTTCTGTGGACAATTTTTATTATTCCCTATTTTACCAAAACTTGCCTCTTTTTAGCACAGAACTTCCTCTTTTAGGCATTCGCCATGGCCATCATGGATGGATTCATGGATGAACTGGCCACCATGGATAGTAGAATGTCCTTTGTCCTTATAGTTTCATAACATTCCTTGGAAGCATGATGGAATATATTGCTTTTGTTTTTGATTTTGATAGAAGTAATATATTATTTCATTTTTCTAATTTTTACAGAGTTTCTTCTTACTTATAGGCAGTGATACTGTTTAACATACTATGAACAGAAGGTTTTAGCTCTGATGAGTTTTGTTTTTGTGGAAATGGATTAACTCTGCATTCCAGTGTTGTACTAGGGCAGGCAAGAACCAGCGACTTTCTTTTTTCCTTTTCTAGAAAATCGTGAAAAATCATTTGACATAAAACTAAGGTCTTTAACACTTTATGCTTAATCATGAAACATGACTAACTAACTGCTACCTGTGACTCAGAGAGTTCATCAATCCACTCGGTGTAAGATTATGAGGACAGTTATGTGAGTTCAGGTTTTTATAAGAAGTTTTGCTGCTTCTATGTCAAAAAAGGAAACTTATATTGGGTGTCCTATGTGAGATTAGGGCAGTTTCAGATTATTGGTCCTCATTCTTACTGCAGTTTTATTGATTTTATCCTTCTCGTTTGGAATGCAATTGGTCATTTCAGAAGTGTAATTGAACTGTTGAGCTTTCCAACAGTTTCTGAACTTTTGCATGCACCTGTTCATAATCCTTTATCAATTATATTGCCCTGGCATGTGGTATTTCACCATTAGAAACGTTCTGGCTGTTGCCACTTTTGCATGCAAGAATTTATGCTGCCCTGTAATATTGTGAAACTAAATTGAAAATGCTAACATTTAGTATCTTGTTGTATCATAGACGATGAAGCCATTGGCACTTCAGCAAAACACACGAACCAGTCTATGAATAACATTTCAAAATCTCAATCTGATGACTCAGAAGAACATTCTGGTGCTTCCAGTGAGGTGACAGAGACAGAAACAGGTGATATTGAAGTCCAATCGCCTAGAGTTATGATGAAAGGTATTTTGAGCTCATAACTTCTGTTACTTTATTGATTGTAGCACTTGTAATTACATAAAGTTCAACTATGTACAGGAACCAAATCAAGAGCTAAAAAAGGCACCTTGAAAGATGTGAAGGGAACTATTTCTGGATCAAATAGAAGAAATATCAGGTCCAAGCAAAGGTAGTACTCCTTTTCTTTACTCTCTTCCACTAAGTGGTGACTTATGCAAGAATTGTCTTTACAATTTTACATTTGTAACTCAAGGAAATTACTACTTTTGATAGTCATATCATTCTATCCATCCAGCCCCTTTTTGAGTATTGCGCTTGTAAAACAGTTCCATGTATCAATTCCCCTTGATGATCACAAAATTTTTTATTTCAAAAGGTATTCTCACAACGAATGGGTATTGTGTAAAAGTGAATGAAGGATGTTTGTGGTTAGTTGACTGACTGCATTTCTTTAATTTTGACTTATGTATATAGGCATTGGCTAATTAGGGACTTCACTCATTTTTCTTAAGTTACTAATTGGTTTTGGTTTTCTAAATATTTTTTTTCTTTAGAAGACCCAAGTAATCCTAATACCTAAAGCAATAAAATTATTCAATTTGTTAATGCCCTTTTTTGTAAATGTTGGAAAATGGTGCTGAAACTTTGTAGGTTCCAGTTAGATAAATGTTTTATGAATCCAACAAAAACTCCACCAACTGCTAAAAATAAGTTTCCACTTTCAACGTTAAATATATGAAGATATAAAATCTCATAATTTCCCTATTGTTCACTAGAAAGTTTAGATCTCTTAGGATGAGCAACTAACATGGTAACATGTAGAGCTGGCAAAATTTAACACGATGAAGATAAATGGGTAAAATTTAACTTATTAAATTTCCCTTATTAAAGTTTTTGACTATTTACCCGAAAGTTTATATTTTCTATTTTAAAATAATTTGATGAGCAATCAAAACTAAAATTAGGATAAATTTCACTTTTATTTCTATTTTTTGAAATGATGAATATAAACACAAAATTTTTATTTATAAAATTTTATATCTTTAGAGTTTCACGTTAAATGTGTATTGATAGTACTATTTTATAATATATATATAAAATTAAAACTTCATAGTGTAAATGTGTAATATTTTGGTACAAGATAAAGTAATTTTTGTAAATTAAATATTTAATGTAAATTTTATTTAATATGTAAAATTAAGCGGGTTATTGGGTATATTATTTTTCTCGGGTTTTAAATGGCCCGAGTAATTGTGGTCTGCATAATCTTCACGTTTTGTAATCATTAGATTACAAGTAATTTTTGTAAATTACCTTGGATATTACTCTCATTTGGCCCGAGTAATTGTGGTCTGCATAACTTTTGTAATCAGCATTATGTGTATTTGACAGATGTATATGATCACGCAGGTAGATGGAGCAGTTTCTAAGAAGGGAAGAAAACGAGATTGTTCTGTGGCAGTTTCATTAAGGATGTGCTGGTATTTGATGTGAGTATGCTGGTTGCATAATGCTTGAATGCTATTGATGAAATTAATTAATAAACATCTGGCATGAAAAACTTATTTAAAAGAAAAAAACGAAGCAAAGAATACTTTAGGGTGCATTCCGTTGTACGAAATTTACATTTTCACATTGCACCTGAGAAGTTATATGTATATCTAATACATCCTGGACTGCACTTGACACGGAAGAAAAAGCTGTTCATCTGCAAGAAAAAGATACACGATTTGCTTGTAAACATGTTATTTGTATGCTTAGTGAAGAGATACTTATTAACTTCTTAATTCTTATGCTTTTGCTAGATATGCAATATAAATACAAGTGTTGTTATATGAGAAGCTTTTAGTATTTGCTCCTTAATAAAAGATTTATTTTGATCACTAAAGAAGGCATAAAACACTTTCGGCAATATTAGTAGCACTTCTAATCAAATACATCAATTATACATCCCAATTCACGAATTGATATATTAGTTGATTTGGTGTGTTGCAATGGAAACAAAGGTCAATCGTGCAATGGAACCAAAGGTCAATGGTTCATTTACATAGTTGAATTCATCTAGTTCACTAGATTTTGTATATTGTAAAATTTATTTTGAGTTCTGGGTCATTCTAAGTTACATTAACCCAAGAGTTGCATCTAACATCACATTTCTCTAAATTTTTTATACAATTGTCAAAATTATTATATCGTCCGACATGCAATGAAGACCCAATTATATCATCTGATATTCACTTTATTCTACTTATTCAAATACATTCATTGTAGATTTTTAATTTTACATGCACCACTTATATGTGTGGGCGCATAAATTCAAACCCAAACTGTTTATTTCAATTTAGTCTTTTTAATATTGTTAAAATGGTTCGATTTAGTTTTTTTGAAAACAAGCCAAAAACTTGATTTTTTAATATAAAGTCTGTCACTACGGGGTATTCATTTGAATATTGATAGGATTATTTGTACTTTAAACTATATTTTAAAAACTTTTTATTACGTACACTTATTTACGAAAATTTAAAAATTAATTTTTACTCTACACACTAACAAATGCTAAAATAATTTTCCATCAATTAAAACTATTCATTAAATTTTTTATTTTCTGTACACCTATAAAAATATGTATTGCCACTACAAAATTTCTGTATATTTATTAATAATTCTTGTTT
This sequence comes from Luvunga scandens, assembly GCA_030449905.1. Taxonomy (NCBI): domain Eukaryota; kingdom Viridiplantae; phylum Streptophyta; class Magnoliopsida; order Sapindales; family Rutaceae; genus Luvunga; species Luvunga scandens. The sequence continues at coordinate 163,236 of JASUUG010001097.1, read as the reverse complement.
CCTCAAGCCTTCATTTCCATGTATTCTTTGTATTTGTTGCTTCTTTGTTTTTATTTATCTTCAATGTCACTCAAAATGAAATACATTTTTTCCTTGATAGGAAATGGAAATAAATACCTAAGATTGTTGAGAGGTTCCAATTTCAAATCCCTTCCCCACTTCTTTCCTTTAGTTTTCTTTCTTCTTCTTCCTACAACTGCAGTTTTTTGTCCTTTTTTCTCTTTTGTCCCTAAAACTTAAATAGCTGTGTTAGTTTTTCTTCTTCTTCTTGTACCACAAACGGATGAACTTCATGTTTTATCATTTTCGCAAGTCATTGGTTGATTAGATGTGTTATTGATGGGAGGTAAGGTTTAGGGTTATAAAATAAAGAATAATCACAAACAAATGACCGTGTTTTGTGAGTATCCAAAATAATAATATTATATTTAATTATATTAAATTATCCTTAAATATAATTAAATTATAGACATTTTTGTAAAAAAAAATCTTAAAATACACGTATTCAAAGTAATTTTTAGAGTATAAATAGCTTTGTCTTTTAAATACAGAACAATAAATTAGATAACATTTTCACATACAAGACTAGGTATATATTCTATTTCATCCGCATCAATAACCAACCTTTCAGTCGTTGCAATTGCAGTAAAATTGATTTCTGATCATTTAAAATTTTCCCATTAACCTAATTGCAGGAATAATTAGGGAATTTTGACATTAAATTATAATTATCAGTTGAAATCTTGGAAGAATAATTAATTGGTTAATTATGTTTTGATTGTGCAAAAGGGGTGATGTACTTTTATCCAAACAAATTAAAGTCAATGTAATTTTTCAATTCCAAGCACCATTGATTCGCATATCGTCCTCATAGAACCGATTTAAGAAAACTTAGGGCTTGTTAGGTATTGTTTCTGAATTTGTATTTTTTAAAAATAAAAATGAGAATGAAAATAATATTTTTGCAGTTGCTGTATTTCGAATTTAAGTATGCATCTAGTATCATTTTCTGTATCCTATATTTTGAAATTGAAAACAATAATATGCGTTCGGTAGATAATTAAAAATGATAAAAATAGAGAATATGCGTTCGGCAGTACCAGTTTTAAAAAAAAAATTATTAAACATTTAAGTCATATTTATTATTAGAAGATAATTGTTTAACTAATACATATACAAATATACCATAAATAATTTAAATAAAATAATTAACAAAAATTACATAAGGATAAAGCTTTAGCATTAGCATTAATAACAAAAAAGTTTTACAGAAGTCATTGTTTTTACACTAGTTTATATTAGGAAATTAGTTCACGTATACAAAAATTATTATTGATTGAATATAATTCACAATAGCAGTTTAAAGTTGTCAATATCCAATTAAGTTGTCCTTAATTTCTTTTAGCTTGATACTCTTTTTCCTCAGGTTCAAAAAACTTGAATAGAAAGGTAAATAAAAACCCAATGTATAGCTAACTAGTGATGCATTTTTTTTTTCATTTTGGTGTTGTATATAATATGAACAAAGCTTAACCGAAGATAGAAAAAACAAATTAAGGTCAAAAGCATTATGATGGATTGTAGAAGTTTAACCGGAATTAAAGAATTAGACATTTTTCATTATTTAAAAATTCAAAGAGCCGTCCTGGCCAAATAAACAAAACTTGAGAGCTAATACTCAGATTTGAATACAAGATAAATAATCTGATCCCTATGTTGATTAGCTTATCGGCATAGATACAATCATTAACTTCAAGCAACTCAATAGACACAAGTAGTAAAAAGCACAAGACAAGTTGGACCTCGATTTCAGTGGGAGAAAGCATAAAAATTCAATTGTTTCCGAGCCTTAAACAATATAAATATCAGCAACTCACAATAACAGAGATGGAGCCGCGAGAGCAGTAGCAGTTGAGGTTGTCGAATGGAGCAGCAGTGGTTGTGGCGGAGATGGCGCACCTGCAGTAGTGGAGATTAAAAGTAGCAGCAGCGGAGATGAAGCACCAACGACGGTGATCGAGATGAAGCAACGGCGAAGATGAAGTCTAGTATTGATCTGGATTTACGGGAGAGAGCAAATTGGGAGAGATAAAGACAAAGAGAGTGCTGTTGTTGAAAGATCGGCAGAGATAAGGGGAGAAACAGCTTCAGCGTGAGTAGATCTGGACTCGAATAGAGAGTGAGCACTGTTGTCGCGATGAAACTCGGAAGAGATAACTGAGAGCAACTGAGTTCTTTTGGCTTTTGTTTTTTAACTTGTTTTTTAGTTTGGTTTTGTAATATGCAGAGAACATGTTAAATATGTTTTTATTTAACTAGTTATAAAAAATGAATTTAAATTTCTTATTTTGTAATTTATTTTTTAACCAACTCAACGAACATATATTATATCAGTATTGTGAAAATGAAAACAATGGTCTAAAAATGCTACTGAACAGGCCCTTATAGCTTACTAATTGAATTAGTTGTCATTCACTGTCTCTATCACCAATTACCAATTAGGCCAACTAATTGTCGCGCCACTAGTGAAAATTAAGAATATCATGAGAAATTTATAAAATTAACCATAAAATTTTAACAAATTTTAAAAGTAACCCTTAAACTTTATTTCTATCATAACTAGCCAAGCATGGAGATTTTGTCCCAAACTATCCTTATTTTTTAAGACAAATTTCAAACCCTCGTTAACAACTCTCTCTTCACAAATTTCAAACTGTCGGTAACAATTCTCTTTGGACCATACCCGAAAATTGAACTCTCATCACCAAACCAAACCAAACCAAACCATAAGTTGCTTTCTCTCTGGACTCATCATCGACGACAGTAATCGGCAACGACCAGTGACAATAGAAATAGTAATTCTGACCAAATAGACTCAAATTCAACTTTAATCTAAAACCTAGGTAAATTAATTGAACTAGTGTACATTAGTTCAAAAAATATTTGTTAGATTGTTTGTTTATGCTTTATTTTTTAATAATCAAGTGTTTATGAGGCGTGTGTTAACTAAAAAATGTGTTTGTAGTTTGATTTGGTGCGACAATTCTGTTATTGGCGCCATTGTTGATTGCTGCAATAGGTGCGACAGGCTGTCTGTCGCCCAAATTGTTGCGACAGATTGCCTGTCACACAAAAAAACATATTCAACGAAACTGTCAAATGGTGCGATAGGCATCCTGATATATAAATTTGGGCGTCAAGCAGCCTGTCGCACCATAAGATAGTTATACCGAAACTGTTTTTTGTTGCCATATCAACCAAATGTCGAGCGATAGGTATCCTATCGCACCAAGAGACAGCTGGGGTAAAAATATTTGTTGGAGTCATATGAGGCCTAATCATCTGTCGATCAAAAAACAGTTTCAATTTCTAAAAAGTTTTTAAAATATTATGTCATTTAATATAATAATATTATATAAAATGTGCTTTATATTTTCTTTTTAATGTTTTATAGTCTGTAATTATATTTGTTTTTATAATTTCAGGCTTAATGGATTTTGTTGTGCTTCAATTGTGTTATGATAGTTGGTGGGATACTTTGGACGATGGCAGTATAGAGTATGTGAATGCTAAGAATATAGCTTTTTTAGTTCAGAAAAATTGCCTGTTTGATCAATTTTTGGCAAGAGTATATGAGGTGTTGCAAATAAATCCTCATGAATATAGTATCACGATGAAGACAACTTGGAGGTCTAATAACACACTGTATCGTGCATGTTCACTGCCCATAGACATATTTAATGATGAAATAGTAAAGGTTGTATTACATATGGCCTCTGATGTGGCCAACTATAGATGTATCCCTATATTTGTTACCAAATCTTCTCGAGTTCAGAGCCAAGATCTTGAGCCACCAGTCGAAACTAAAACTTCCTTCCGAGCAAACATATATGTCCCTGATATTGAAGAAGAGGTGTTGCCAAGGACGATGTCGTTGCAACAACATTACTCTTCACTCAATGACAATAATGACAACAGTGACGATAATGGTATTATGTTAGTAGATGTTGGACACGAGGTGTTACCACTAACGACGTCATTAGACCAACGTTACTCTCCATTTCACAATAATGAGTTCCGTGACAATTATGATCCTATTAATCACATTAGCAACACAAAAGCCAATAATATTTTTGCGGATCCGTCTGGTAGTACGATTGACACTCACTTCAATAGTAATGTTGATGACGGGGGCTTTGGTCATTGTAATATTCTGATTAATGATGTTGACGAACGTGAAGATGATATTCCTATCAATAATAGAGACAATCGATCTATTCCTGCAATGACTCAATTCAGAAGAAAAATTGACCCTTTGACAACTGTTGCTCCAATTTTGCCCTCAGATATAGTTGCTCCAAATTTTGTTAGCAATTGTCACTCAGATGATATTAGTGTGGGTAAGCTTTTCGTTGAGAAGAATGAGTTAATATTAGAACTGCGCAAGGTTACTTAAGGGATAAGTTTGATTTCAAGATTGCACGATCCACAACCACATGTTTCGAGATCCATTATTGTTCGGAATCATGTAAATGGCGTTTTCGAGCAACGAGATGTTCGAACGAGCACAATGTTCCTTAAGTGGTAAGGCGTACCGACAATGTGCACACTTGTCATAACGAGGTATTGTCTGATAATCGTCGTCAAGTAAGGAGCTGAGTTGTTGGTCACATTATCGCGGACAAATATATCCAAGAGAAAAGGATATACACTTTGAATGACATCTGAGCAGATATGCAGCAAAAATACGGTGTTCACTTAACATACCAGCAAGTATATTGTGCCAGAGAAGTTGGTCTTGAAATCATTCGAGGGAATTCTGCACAGAATCATACAGCTTGCTTCCAAAATACTCTCATGTTTTGACCACAGCAAATGATGGTACAGTTACCCATCTTGAATTGGATAGAAATAGTAATTTCTTATACTACTTTGTAACTCTTGGATATTCCATCAAGGGTTTCAAGCAGTTTATCAAGCCAGTTATTGTTGTTGATGGCACTCATCTAAAGGGACTATATCAGGGAAGCATGTTCGTGGCAACATGTTTGGACGGAAATAATCAATTGTATCTGTTGGTCATTGGGATCGTGGATTCGGAAAACAATAAAGATTGGGAATGGTTTATGACGAAGTTACATTGACTGATTGGTGATAGACCAGACTTAGTAATTATCTCCGACCGATGCACCGCTGTAAAGAGAGCTGGTTTTAAAGTTTTTCGCAATGCTACCCATGGGGTTTGTTTTTACCATGTGAAAGGCAACGTCAAGTCAAAGTTTAAGATGTCTAAAGCTGTTTGGGATGATTTTGAGCCTATCTTTATAAACACAGCAAAAGCATATGGGCACGAAGAATTTAAAAAACAACTTGAGGGGTTGTGAATGCTACATTAGGGTGGGGCTGATTACTTAGAGAATCATGTTGGTACGTGTAACTGGGCAAGGTCTGAGTTCGAAGGTAGGAGATATAGTATTCTTGCCACCAACATCGCGGAGAGTGTGAATTCTTTTATGAGGGAACCACAAAAATTTTTTATTACTCATCTTGTGGATCACTTTAGAAAAATACTACAACAATAGTTTTATGATAGGAAAATTATGGTTGAATCCATGAGTACTCATCTAACAACATGGGTAGATGAAATAGTCACCGAGAGGAGAACTTTAGCTGAAAGAATGATTGTTCGTCCTGTGTCTAGGCATCGATTCCAAGTCTTAGGAGGTGGTATTAAGGAAGGGTTAGTTGACATAGACAACAAGACTTGCTCTTGTAGAGTATTCCAACTTGATCAGCTTGTTTGTGCTCATGCAGTTGCTGCTTGTCTTACTGTCCGAGTGGATTACATAAGCTTTTGTTTTAATTTCTACACCAAGGAATCATTACTGAGGGCTTATGCACAACCAGTGGAGTCGGTTGGCAATGTGGCCGATTGGGAAGTTCCAATTGAAATTCGGGAGATGAACACTTATCCACCTATAGAAGCACGACAACCAGGTCGTCATAAGGAGTTGAGAATACCTTCTGCCGGTGAGGATGTCAATAGGAGGACTGTAAGATGCAGGCGATGTAATGAACTGGGACATAACCGTAAGCGATGTAAAAATCTCATCACGTCCAATCGAAGCTAGTTGTATTGTTAATGAAGTTTAATGAATTGTTATTTTTTGTTATGTATTAAACAGTTTTATTTGATTAAGTTTTATTTATTTTTATTTCATATTAAAAAGTGAGAAGTAAAATATGTCAATTGACAAAATTTGTCCATATTCACCAAAACCACAACATTGATGCAATTGTCGCACCAATGTTGTATATATACACTAAAACTGTTTCTAGGTGCGACAGGTTGCCCGTCGCCCAAATTGATGCGACAGGCTGCCTGTCGTACCAAGAGACAGATTCAGTGTTTAAGGTAATATGGTGCGACAAGTTATCCATCGCCCAAATTGGTGCGACAGGCAGCCTGTCGCACCAAGAGACAGATTCAATGTTTAAGGTAATATGGTGTGACAGGTTGCCCGTCACCCAAATTGATGCGACAGGCACCTTGTCGGACCAATGTTGCATATCCACACTCACTGTATCCTTGTGCGACAGGCTGCCTGTGGCCCAAATTTAGGCGACAGGCAGCCTATCGCACAAAGAGACAGATTAACTGTTTAACCAAATTCGTGCGATAGGTTGCCTGTCGCCCAAATCCATGCAACAGGCACCCTGTTGCACCAAGAGGGAGTTTCAGTGTATATGCAATTTTGGTGCCACAGTCGCATGATTTTGGGCGACAGGGTGCTTGTCGCACGAATTTGGCCGACGACACCTTGTCACCCTAAATTGCCGTTTTAGTGTGCATGGAAATTTGGTGTCACTGACACCCTATAGTGGCCGTCGTAGCCAAATACACTGTCAAATGTGACCCCTGTAATGAACTAAGACATAACCGTAAATGATGTAAAAATTATATCGCGTTAAACCGAAGCGTGTTGTTATGCTAATGAGATAATTATATACAATGAATTTTACATTTTTTTTTATTAGCTATTTATATATAATGAAGTTTTAAAGAATTTTATGTCATATTAAAAAGTATGTAATAAAACTGTATGTCCATCACAAAAATTATCCATACATCAAAATTTTAACGGCTACAATGGCTTACAATCCAATATCGCTATTAAATATATCCACTGTAATCTTCTTCCTAAAGTATTCTGCATGACTACTGTCAAAATCAAATTTACGACCAAACATTAAATACATCATAAACATAAAAAAAAAAAAAAACTATGCAATCACCACTACTAGGAGTTTGTTGCGGCACACCCTTAACTATTATGACTTTCCATGGGTCAGCACTTTGCAGCTCATGTCGGATGTTATAGAATCCGATAAATTCCAGCCAACTAGGGAATATAACTTCAAATGGCCTGAATTGATGCTTGTAGGTTTTATTGTCGCGAATCGACATTAATGAGTCATAAATCCAGAATTTTTTTGTTCGAAAGTCTACTCGGGCTAATATCCAGTGATTGCTGCCCAAATTAACATGAATGAATAACTGCATATAAAAATTGTCGGAATTTTGTCATGAGTGATATGCATAACACTGGCCTAAATTACCAAAGAAAACTATTTATAAACCACAATATTCTGCATACCATATCGACCTCCGTGAACGGCTTTGACTGGATGTGCTGCCGCCCACCAATATAGCTATTCAAGCTATCGTTATATGCTAATGAATCGATCGCATAATTCCCGTGGTTCCACAACTTATTCAAGAACACCTAGTACACAAATTATTTAAAAACAAAAAATTATAAATGATTTAATACATTAGCAAAAAATAAATACAAATTATAATTATAAGTTCTTTAAACACGTTACCCAAAAAAAGGTGTCTGTATGTGTGACCCGCTGAGATAAGGCATTGGGATACTGCCGTTGCTTCTTGCTAATTAGACGAAGATACTCATGAATATGCTGTGGAAGAACAAAAATATGTCAATTGACAATATATATATATATACAAAAATTAACTATACTGCATGAAAAAGGTCGAAATTACCTCGTCATCTAGCCACCCCAGCGAAGCATAACCTAAAAGTGTTTGGAAGAACGAATGGGACTGTCGGACAATTCAATCCACTATGATTTCGCTAGCGAACAATCGGTCGAACTCAGCATATACTATTGGATCGTTCAATCCTCTAAGTAGATTTATGTCCACACTTGTTCTTCTGTCAATGTCATGATCCATTATTTATGGTGGAGGCAGAGGTATGACATTCTTTCCTCACTTGAAAGGAGGAATCAAGTATGGACTATTCAAAACATATGATTGTTTGTATGGTCGTCCAAACTTACTAATGCCCGGAGGTGCCTCAGTGAAGACCTGCACGTTTTCCCCGCTTGCATCCCCATAAAATGTATACAATGATATCGGAGTAGAAACATTCTGATTGCCAACATCAGGATATATTTCATGGTCATCCTGGACCTGTAAATTTAATAGGATGAACATGTTAAACAAATATGAGGAAAAAATATAAAAGAATGCAATTGTTAAATTTTATATTTGCTTACCGTATATGACCGTCCACTCGGAGATTTACCGGACGAGCGTTTTGTAAATGAACCATAAATCCCATCACTGCTTCTCTAAATTCTTTATGCTCTCTCCGCTCTGCCTCAAATGTTAACTTCAATTCAAGGATGTTACGATCAATCTTATCCATCCGTCGTCTAACATAATCATGATGTTGCCTTGTCCTCAATTATTACAAAACAAAAAACAAAATTCACAACCAATGAGAGACTGTATAATGATTCATATACGAGAAAATTAAATGATTTATAACCTCTAAATAACGTGTGTCAATGGACTCCGGTGTCTGCTCCTCACAGTCGTCTACAGATATCTACTCCTCATAGTCATATGCAGGTATCTGATCCTCATTTCCATTTGCAGGTATTTGCTCCTCAATATTTTACTGCTCAAGTGTTGGGCTCGGTGTGTTGTGAGACTTCTTTGTTTGTCTTGTAACGGGCGGCGCGTTGATTGAAGGTTCATGTTGTAGAAAGTAACAATAAAATTGAGAAAATAATAAGTTAAAACATTTTAGAGTTTCAATTAAGAAATAAATAATGGTGGTTTAATGCAGTATTGGATACTCACATTACGGACCCATCTCGGAATATGCGGCATGTAATCCTTCACGGTCTACCAATATTTTTTCCCTTTCCCGATCTTATCTGGCTCAAGGTTTGACAAATGTTCCCTTGCTATAAATTTAGCCAAAAATTTTAAGTTAGTCTGATGATAGTATTTAATAATACTAAAAGTAATAATATACATCCACCAATAAATAATACTTACAAGACGAGAATTGTCATTAAAAAATGAATACACTTCAGAAAAGTTTATTTTAGAAGAAGCCATGGGTTTTCATTGCACAATTCGAGGAATCTTTTTTTTCGTTTTGACGACCCATGCAAACAGAAGGCCTCCAATCGCTTCGAAAATCCAAGCCTGCAACAACCAAAGTAGGAAAATCATAAAACTTGTAGTTAAATATTCAATATTACAAAACTAATTCATTTAAAAAAATTGTCAACTCATTTGAACCCCAGACGTAAAGCCATAAATATTGTACTTTTCAATATTGTGGCTTGGATTTGTCATGCAACTCTCCTTAAATTTCTCGTCCTTGCCGCCTAATGCATTGTCGAAACTCTCGTATATCGTTTCCCACGACAAACAACCCCATGGACGCTTTTGGAAGTGGTCTATGTCATCTGCTTCATTATGCAATGAGAAATTTATTTGACAGTTGTCTTTTCGACCATCTAGAACTCTATTTGCAAAATAAAAGAATACTATCTTTACTGCATCAATGTTGTCTATTGCCTCGAAATCTAACTTTTCAAATCTTGCGTCGAATTGCTTAAGATTAATGTTGCGAAACAAACTGTCAAAGTACGTACTAAGTAGCCGATGAATCTTAAGCAATTCGACGCAAGATTCCACAACAAAGTGCCTGTTAAATCCTAAATCCTCTCCAACACATTCCACCCTCACCCACACCATCATTCCACCAGCAACATCACCTACTCCACAATTACAACCATTTCCATCACCAACACAAAAACATAACAAACATAATCCACAACAATTTTTTCTAATAATTTAGGGTTTTAGAACTAACCTTCGATTTGTTTATTTTAACCGTAATGTTGGTGATGTTGGCCGCTGTGGATGGATTCCGACGTGGTGGGAAGCCGCTGCTGATGACAAGTTCACTGGGAGGAGAGAATTCGATTGAGCATGAGAGAAGAGGAAGTTAGGAGAATGAGAGGGGTAAAAATGAAATTTTTTCAATACTTAACTAGTTATGATAAAAATAAAATTTAAGGATTACTTTAAAAAATTATTAAAATTATGTGATTAGTTTTATAAATTTTCCGACTATCATGACAGTACTGATCATATAATTTATGCCAAACCCACGCCACATGGACATAGCATAGGAAATTATTTTTCCACACCGATTTACCCTATCACACGAAACCTGCTTTTCAGTTTAAAAACAGCAAATACACGCAAGACCTCCATAAGCCACGTGCATCACTCCAACTGACAGTAAAGTCAGCCGTCCGATTGATTTCTTTCTTCTTCGTATACTTTCTAAGTGAGAAAAAAACATAAGTTACCTAGCTATACTGCCACTGCCAGCACCCTTCATAGTTAATCCTTACAACAAATTTCTGACTTGAAGCAAGGCTCATGCCATTAAGACATTTTCAAATTCATCTCTAAAATCTATAGAAACAATTGAGAAAATTAAGCAAAAAGATTCATCAAATTTCTAAAATAAATTGGATGAATTTGAAATGAATACATGCAAAAACTTGCTGAAAATTAGGCTTCAACAGCGAAAATGGTGAAGTTGCAGCAAGATTCAAGGCGGTTTTACAAATCCAAAATACAAATTTTGCAACCACGGACAATTAACGCAAAATCACTTAATTTTGTGACTTTGTCAAAGAAAAACGTGATATAATAATGCTGAAATTAAGACACGCATGCAGTAAATTTTCAGAAAGCTAGTTCAAGGATAGGAAATTTGTACGAGAATTGAATAATCCGTAGTAGTTTAATCAAATCACTTCAATTGATCCGTAGCAACCAAAGCTCAACCACGTTAAGAATGTCACTGAAATTTAGTCAGAGGAACTGAAATGGTGAAATTTGAGAAGACCCAATGTTGATTCACACAGAAATCTAAAATTTGAGGTCTCACTCTGTTCTGTCTAGCTCTCTCTCTCAGTGCGTGTTCTTTGTTTTCATCTTTTACGCTTCATGCCTTTATTTAACAAAATTAGTTAAAAAAAAAAAAGCTAAAACAATTTACTAAAACTTCACTAATATATAAAGGGAAAATGGGCCAGTTTTAAGAGTTTCGTAGGCTTAAACGAGGGAAACAAAATGAGTGGTGATATTTAACCGTTGGATTTTTATTATCAATCCGAATTTTTTAATTAATTCTACTTATTTTTGAAATTATCTTGTTATAATATATATATATATATATATATATATATATAGATAGATATTATTAAAATAAAAAAATAATACCTAGAAACCTAACTTCACCGTCTTAAGCCGTTGCATCACTTTGTGGCAAGGAATTTGCTAAGAAAGTAATAAAAAATGCTCTCACTTGCACCATATGGCTTGTTAATTAATTGCTTCCAAAAACCTCACGCAAAGAAATTTTTAACCGAATTGAATCTATATCCTACAGTTTCTAACAAAAAAGGTGCAGCAATATCATCAAATCAAGGATGAAAAATGATGAGGGCAATTGCTTCCATTGATTTCGTATGAATAAATGAAAAACAAATATATTAACCGCCAAGATTTGTCAAAAAAATAAAATAAAATAAGATAAAATAAAAGGCTAGCGCCCATAAACATAAATTAATCAAATAATGATGGGTTTTGGTCATTAGGCGCTAGGAAGTTTCTTTGATAGGGTCAATCGACAATGAAAACCTAGTGGTGCAGTAGGGCTGGATAAAAAAACCGATGCCTAAAAAAAAAACGAACCGAATTAGTGGATCCGTTCGGATTCGGATCGATTTTTTTTCTTATAAATATCTGAATAATCGAGTTATAAGAAAAAACTGAAATACCGGTTCGGATTTCGATTCACTTAGCTGAATCGAATAACCAAACCGAAAAACCGAGACATTTTTATAATTTTATCAAAACATGAAATGTGTCATATATTAATTGACTATGCAAAATGATTACAATAAACTTGGTCACACACAATTGTTATTTTTATTTTGTGTTGTAACTATTGTTATTTTTATTTTTCTTTATAACTTTATATTTATTTAGATGGAGCATTAGAGTCTAGATTTGTATTCTTAAATCCTAATATTTCATATTTTGTTACTACTAGATAGTAAGACATTAGTGATAAATGTGTTTTGAATACTTTGTGTTTATTGTTAGTATTTGTAATGAAATTACGATGAATTGATTGCTGAGAAAATTATTCCATTAAGGAGGCCCAACGGACTAAAAATTTGAAATTCAAAATGGGCCCAATAAGCCTATAACTCAAAAAATCGAACCGAACCGAACCGCACCGAATTGATCCATTAAGGTTGGGTTTTTTTTTATTCGGTTCTTATTCCGTTCTTTTTTATAAAATAACCGAATTTAATCGGTTATGCTCAATCTTGATCCGAATCGAACTGATCCGTGCCCACCCCTATGGTGCAGTGGCTGAGGCGGTAACCATGGCCACTCAAACAAAAAGTTTTGGGTTTTCAAATTTGGGTCATTACGCTGGCAGTCTAGCACCCACAAAAACTATTTTCGTAAGAGTCAACCAAAATTACACTCCAACATACCCATGGCACGACTAAAACGTAAAGTGCTTCTATTAATGTTATTTCAATTACTTTGTGGTGTCTTTCTACAGACTCACAATTCAGCTAGAAGTGATTGCAGTACAGCATCATCTCATAAATGTTTGGGAAAATAGTTTTTCCTGTATGATTTTTCATGGTTACTTGCAAGTAGTAGATTTTGAATTTTAATTCATCAGAAGGCACAAAGTAGGAACAGAATCTGCATACATCTCAGCTCCAAAGATAAACCCCTAAATTTCCAGCCGTACAAGCAGTGAATAAAACTCTTATCATCTAGGTCTTTTAAAGGATAACTCGTCAGCCATTATACTTCATGAATTCAGTCTTAAAGGTTGCAATGCCATCATTCTTTCATCTCTTTCCATGTTATTTAACAAAAATAATAAAATAAAAGGAAAGAAAACATAGCATTGTACCGTTGTAGAATAAAGTTCAAAAGTTTCACATTTTCATTGTTATGCAAATTCTTACATTTCTTTCCCAAATCCAGAAATTGTTACAAGAAAACCACATGTTAAATGGGGAAAAAAATTAGAAAAACTCATCACCGTACAGTTGCCAACACTTTAAATAAAGAAAACATGCTGCAATAACCTTTTCATAACATGTTTACATCTTATATTTCATCCTCTTCAAACGGATCTCGTTCAGGATAGTCACCAACCTGGAAACATAAGATAGTAATGCCAATCAAGTTGACAAATAAATCAATCAATAGAAATAACACAAAACCAAGGAACCCAATCCCCAATGGTCTCTCAACGATCAGCAAATCTTGGTTTTATGGGCATCAAAAAGAAATTAAACCTAACAAAAGAAGTTTTAAAGGGCTGGGAATCTTTGCAATCAGTGGGCAAATTGCACAAAAATCTAGTTGAAAAACAAATAAATAAATGAATTAAATTTAGATGATTTTGGCACACAGAAGAACGTAGCCAACAGCTTTCTAATTGTTTTTGAAGTTTATTGTTCATTATAAACAGATATGACTTTCTCTTAGTGTTCATTTTATAACAACAGCACTGCAGGATAACCATAAACAAACAGTGAAACTATCTAGTTGACATATTGTTAGTTTAAAGGACTATACAAACTATAATTTTAATGATAACGAACATTTGTTATTATATTTCATAATTTCACTAGTTCTTGAAGAACAAAATTTATTCAAGTGAATCAAGTGAAATCAAGCTCAAGAACTCAACGAATAATTGCACGACCAAGAACAAGTAGTAGCTTAAAGTGATCTTCATTGCTATAATTCTTATAAAGATGACACGATTTAATGTATGCATGATTTAAATTATATCACTTTTACAAGAATTATAATAATGAAGATCACTTCGAACTAATATTTGTTCTTGATCGTGTCGTTATCCGTTGAGTGTTTTAAGCTTGATTTCATTTAAATAAATTTTGCTCTTCAAGAACTAATAAAATTGTGAAATATAATAATACATATTTTTTATCATCAAATTACAGTTTTTATAGTCCTTTAGGCTAATAACAATTTCTTCCTTTTTTATGATGACAAACATCACATTTATTTTGACATTTCTACTCTCCCTTAATATATGACATAAATGATTCAACAATTAAACACATAAAATAAATATAAGCTCCCCGAGTAGATGATGTATAACATTTATAAACTCCCCCTGAGTATCTCATAAAATATAAAAAAACACAAAAACATAAACACTTCAAATTCAAAATACATGTTACCTCATTTCCCCCCTTCATCATCAAAATTATGCCCAATCATGCTAAGATAAAAAACAACTCCACAATTGTTAATCAAGAAACCAACATATATATAACAAAGATTAAATAACCAAAGCATCCAAGAATCTAGAAACATTATCCAATCAAAAGCATGCAACCATAAAACAAGAATCCAGAAATCAAAATTAGAACAAAAATATCAAATGCATATGATAATGTAGGTGCATGATAAAACCGAGAACTAAAATAAAACAAGAGAAGAAAGATACTAAAGAGGTGGCTGAGAGGATGAGGATGGTGGTGGAAACCCAAGAACAATAAAAAGTTGTTGCTGGCCGTCAAGGATTTGCTGTTGTTGATCAAAGAGACGTCGTGGCTCAAAAATGGAATGAATCTGGAATGCTTCAAACTGTCATTGAAGTTGGCACTGTTGCTCTGAAATGGAGCGCACTTCATTCAACAGTTGCTATATCGGATCCTCAAGAATAGGTGAAGTAAAATGTGAAAGACCCTTAGACGGCAGAGGATGGGATCCCTGTAGAGCACTAAAATCAAGGAGCTGGTATGGTGAAAGTACATCTTTAAAGATACAATAATATAAGAAAACTAGTTCTGTAATCTTATTCTTGTATCTTTGATAGTTAACCCACATGTCGTCTACCCATACAAATATCAAATTGGTTATAGCTTCATCTCCTAACTTTTTAGTATCTATAAAGGTTGGTTATGTTATGGGAACTCAAAAATGTTTAAGAATTCGAGTAATAATGCTACTAAATGGAAGATATCGTTTTGATATATCCGGGGTGCTAAGCATATGTTAAAGAATAATATAATCCCCATTTAGCACTCTGCCCTCTAGAATGCTATCCAATATGTCCATATCTAAACGGGTAATTTCATCAACGTGTTCAGACCGAGACTAGTGATATATTGGATGACAGTATGAAGGATTTTAAGTTGAAAGGGTAAGGTTTAAGATTTCAAAGTTGAGTTACAAAACTCAAAGGGCAAATCAGAACACCTACATATTTTCTTAACAGCATCCTCAATAGAATATCAAGTATTATCTATTTTGCTTCTATAGGTATAAAGTTCAAGTCCTTCATTTGGAGTTATAAAAATCAGATTTAAAACTGCAACATTAAACTCAATAGGAATTTTCCCAATATTTGTAACAACTCTATTAATAGTTTACAAAGAAATAAGCATGTTCATAAAAAACTCGGACTAAGTTTAAATAAACTCGTTTCCTAAGAACTAATATATTTGTCCAACTCATATTAACAAGTAAGTCACTAAGAGTTGTCACAAATAGCTAAGTTTTCTAAATTATCAAGGTTAACAAATATAAGAGGTGAAAACCCACATTTATATGAATTTTTCGTGAAAACATTTATAAAAAGGTGGATGCAAAAGATGAGTTAATATGAATTTCGGATTGTCTCCATGATAATATGAATTTCGGATTGTCTCCATGATGCTCCTTACACTTCTTGCCTGCTTTTTTTTTTTTTTTTAATTTATCATCACTAATCATTGTTGAAATCACCAAAATGCCCAAATTCGGGTTTGAAAAATAATAACTGAAATACATGAATTAAACCTATTGTATAGATCCTAAAGATGATTTAAAGTAATGTATGGTATTAATTTGATAAAAAATGAGCTCAAAATGACTTGAATTTAAAGAGAGAGAAACATGCAATATAGGTTTAAAGATTTGAGAATTTTAAAAATATGTAAGGAAATTGTGTTTTTGAATGAAATAATGAAGGTTTAATGGATGGGAAATAGTTTTGAAAGTTTATTTTGGCATGAAAATAGATGGAGAATTGAGGATTTTAGAGAGAGAGGAAGGTGGAGATGAAACGCGTTGAAGAGAGAGAGAGTTTGGGTGAAGAAGAAGATGAAGAGGTGAAATAGCACCAGAAGTCGACCACCTCTCATGTTTCTTCTTCTTCCCTTCACAGTTCTTCAACCATTTACTTCTCTCTCTAAAACTGTGACTTGCTTCTCCATTTTCTCTCTAAAATCCTTTATTCTTGACTCATTTTCTTGAATTTGCAGAGAGAGAAACAGACGAATTAGGTTTAAAAATTTGAAGATTTTAAAAATATGTAACGAAATGATATTTTTTGAGTGAAATAATAAAAGTTTAATAGATAAGAAATTGTTTTAAAAGCTTATTTTGACATCAAAATGGATGGAGAATGAAGGATTTTATAGAGCAATGGAGATAGAGATGAAACACGTTGAAGAGAGAAAGTTCAAGTGAAGAAGAAGATAAAGAGATGAAGAGATGAAATAGCACCAAAAGCAGGCTAGCCGTTTGAATCAAGCGACTAGCCGCTACCTCTTGTATTTCTTCTTCTTCTTTTCTTCTTAAAATGTTCTTCAACCATTCACTTCTCTCTTTAAAATTGTGACTTGCTCCTGCATTCTCTCTCTAAAATCCTTCATTCTTCGCTCATTTTCTTGTCATACTAAGCATTCAAAATCATTTCCCATCCATTAAACCTCTATTATTTCATTCTAAAACACCATTTCCTTATTTTTTTTCAAAATTCCCAAATTTCTAAACCTAAATTGTCCGTTTCTTTCTATTTAAATTCAAGCCATTCTTATCCTATTTTTTTTTATCAAATTAACACCATACATTACCTTAAATCATTTCTAAAGTCTATATAATCGATTCAAATTCATCTATTTCACTAATTATTTTCCTAACCCAAATTTGTGTATTTTGAATATCTTGGTGATTTCAACAATGACTGATGGTGATAAGTCCAAGAGAAAACAAGTAGCCAAGAAGCGTAAGGAGTATCTTGGACACAACCCAGAATTCATATTAACTCATTTTCCGCATTCACCCTTTTAAAAACATTTTAACGACAAATTCATGTCCAGATCAGTTCTCACCTCTTATTTTATTAACCTTAACAATTTGGAGAATTTAGCTATTTGTGACAAAATTGTTAGTGACTTGTTAATATGAGTTCAACATATGTCTTAATTCTTAAGGAACAAGTTTATTCGAGCTTAGTCCTAGTCTTTTATTCGAACATACTTATCTCTTCACAAATTGCTAATAGAATTGTTACAAATATTGAAAAAATTCCTATTAAGTTTGATTTTGCGGTTTTAAATATGATTCTTAGAACTTTAAATGAAGGATTGAAACTCTATAGCTCTAGAAGCAAAATTGATTATCCTTGGTACTTTATTAAGAATATTGTTAGAAAAATATGTAGACGTTTCAATTTGTTCTCCGAGTTTTGTACCTTAGTTTAAAATCTCAAGCCTTACCCCTTCAACTTATGACCCTTCGTAGTGTTATTCAACATGTTATTGATCTAGATACGGCGATAAAGTTACCCGTTTAGATATGGCCTTATTGGATAGCATTTTAGAGGACAAGGTACTAAATGTGGGTTATATTATTTTTCAACATATGTTTAACACCACAAATATATCAAAACGATATTTTCCATTTAGTATCACCATTACTTGAATTTTTAAAAATTTTCGAGTTCCCATAACAAAACAAATTTTTATGAATACTAAATAAATAGAAAATGAAGCTATAATCAATTTGGAGTTTATGTGGATAGATATCATGTGGGTTAAAGATCGAAGATACAAGAACAAGGTTACAGAACTAGCTCCTTTAGATTATCGTATCTTTAACGATACACTTCCATCAGACCAGCTTCCTTCTCTCAGTGCTCCACAGCGATCTCATCGTCCGCCTTTTGTGGGTCCTTCTCATTCTACTTTCGCAATTCTTAAGGATCCGATGCAACAGCTGTTGAGTGAAGTGCGCTCCATTTTCAAGCAACAGCAACAACTTGAAGTATTTAAGATTCATTCCATTTCTAAGTAACAACATCTCTTTAATCAACAACAACGCCTTTTTTATCAACAATAGTAGATCCTTGACGGCTAACAATTTTTTACTGCTTTTGAGTTTCCACCACCATCCTCATCCTTTCAACCACCTCCCTAGTGTCTTTCATCTCTTTTTTTATTTTAGTTTCATGTTCGACCATGCACCTACATTATCATATGCATTTGATATTTTTGTTCTAACTTTGGTTTCTAGATTCTTATTTGATGGTTGGATGCTTTTGATTGGATAATATTTCTAGATTTTTAAGTGCTTTGATCATTTAGTTATTTAATCTTTGTTATATATTTGTTCATTTTTTTATTAACAATTGTGGAGTTGTTTTTTTTTTATTATTATTTTAGTATGATAAAGCGTACTTTTGATGATGAATGGAGAGAAGAGGTAACATGTATTTTGAATTTTGAAGTATTTGTGTTTTTGAAGTACTTTTTATATTTTATAAGATGCTTAGAAGGAATTTACAAATGTTATAGATCATGTGCTCAGGGGGAGTTTATATTTGTTTTATGTGTTTAATTGTTGAATTATATGTCATATATTAAGGGGGAGTAGAAATATCCAAATAAATGTGATGTTTGTCATCATAAAAAAAAGAGAGATTGTCAATCTAAAAGACTATACAAATTGTAATTTTGATGATAACAAATGTGTTATTATATTTCACAATTTCACTAGTTCTTAAAGGGCAAAATTTACTCAAGTAAATAAAGTGAAATCAAGCTCTAGCACCCAACAAACAATAACACAATTAAGAACAAGTATTAACTTAAAGTGATCCTCGTTGCTACAATTCTTGTAAAGGCAGTATAATTTATTGTATGCATGATTTAGCATTTGAAAAACTCAAGATTTTGTTTAATATATTATCATTTTTTTTCATAATATAAAGGTTTTATAATTATAAAAGAATTAATTTATGAGATCGGTTGTTGTTCAAAATATGGACTAAAATGAAAGTTTTAAAATGTTTGATATCAACAAGTATTGTTTTAAATTCTAAAAATGGACCATTTACAAAAGTTAAAAATATTTTGGATCATAGTATAATTTCTAAAAGTTTTAGGACCAAAATATAAATATGAAAACTATAGCAACTAGCCGGCCAAAATGTGGCAACTAACTGCTTGGGAAGACAGAAAGTTAGCGGCTAGCCGGCTGATGGTGGCGACTAACAACTTGGGCGAATTTTCAAATTCAAAACTGCAACGGTAACTTGTCACATAAGCCAAGCAGCTAACCGCCTAATTTTAGTGGCAATCCAGCAAGTTTTTGCAGGTCAATAACAACTAGTTTGTTTGTCTAAACTATATAAACTCAAATCAAAATCAAATCTAAAAGTTTTTTTAAAGCAAAAATCAATTCATACAACATATCTTTAGCTTCCATTTTGTAAATTTTCATACATTGATTCATTATTAAGCTATCATTTGTATGCATACACTTGTGAGAGTGCATTCTTTGTAATCTTCATTCTATTATCAAAAGTTGAGTAATTATAAGTGTGAGAAACACTTATGTTAAGAGATCTGGGATAATCTCTTGTTGTTAAAGTTCATTAACACTTTGAAAATCAATTGTAAAACTCTTGAATCTTTAAGAGGCTTGGATAGTGAAATCTTCAAGCTTGGTTTGCTTGAAAGTGTGGATGTAGGTGGGTTTTGCTGAACCACATAAAAGCTCTTGTGTTTGCTCTTTCTTTTCTTATTCTTTTAATATTGTTTATTATTAAACTTATTGTTATTGGTTTCATTAAGACATTAGTTTAAATTATTACACGATTTTAATTGCTTAAGTTTTAAAAACCCAATTAACCTCCTCTCTTGGGTTGCATGACTAGTATTTCACATATGTCACTATCAAAATTTTGTCTCCACCATCAAACTCAGGAAACATCTAGTAAGCCATAAAAGATCAGAGAAACAGGTCAATTTATTAGGTTCCAATAAATTTAATCAGTCCTACAATAAACTTTTGACTACAGCGCTTCATCAATGGACACCAGGGTTTAATATCTGTCCACCTTTTGTCTCTCTCTTTGTCACAAACATTACAGTTAATTTTTCTTTCATCCACCAATTAGAAATATGTGGCTATCAGCTTTAATACTTTCATAACAGCTGTACAAATACTATAGCCTACCAAGCCACACAAAGATTTAGGTGTGTTTAGGGCGGCTGTGGGGGTTTGGAAGGGTTTGAAAATCTCAGTAATGACAAATATGAGTAGCCGAGTGTTAACCAAATTCATGAATAGAGAACATTGCCTTGGTTCAGATCCAGATTAGAATTAATACACTACTCAAGCTCTAACAAACTAAACAATCAAGAAATTTGTACACCTACTTGTCCTATTCCTATGTTTTCAGAGGCCTTACCCTCAAATAAGTTTGATGGAGTAGAATAATCTTGTTGATTCCCAAAACAAAAAACACCATGACAATCATTAAGACTAAGATAGGAGGATTAAATCTCAGAAAATGATACTCAAACATTGGTAGAAAGACTAATGACAGACACAACCATTGGTTAATCAAGATTTAAATTTCTTTATGTTTTATGTGCATCATTAATGACACCACAACCATCTAGTTAATCAAGATTTAAATTGCAAACCAAATGGATATGAGGATGAATTTCTTAATTATACAGCAAATAATCCTCTAAACTTTTAAATACAATCAAAAGGAAGCCTGATCTTTTAACTGCACCGAAAAGGGCAAGAATCAACAATGTATTTTTTCATCTTGGTTCACATACAAATGGAATCAGGTGAGATAGGCCACAAGGATCAGTCTTAAATTGAAAATATTAACGAAAAACATATCAAAGGAAGGCAGTAATGGTGAAGGATAAAGTAAAGCCCAACAGAATGAACTACAGCAAAAACAACAAATTTCATTCATCACTTAAATCATTGATACCATATCTTCTCAACATTGGATTCTAAACTTTCCCTGGCAAAATCCTGAGTGGTATGTCACATTTCTTTCAAACTGAGCATGCATTGAAAGATTTAGTTATCATCTATTCTACCTAAAAATGCTGAAATGCTCAACACGTGATTGGAATATGAACATCATTGGCATGCAGGACTTCCACTATGGAAGCATCATGAAACACAGTTTGCAGACAAACCTTTACTTTGTCTGGTCTAACCATTGCACCATGAAGTGACGGACACTCAAAGTAGCTGACTCCTTTCACGCTGCAACATGACCAAGAAAATTATAATTTATGAAATTGCACCACATAAGAAAAATATACAAATAGAAGAGTTCACTCATTTCAGCTAGAAAATGTCAACAAAATATTAAAAATTTCCATGTCCATCCATATCTGCCCATGCAAGAAGGTGTCTAGCAAAGTTAGGGCTTAACACATTAATGAAATTCATATTCTTCATTATTAGACAAGATTTTCACACTCGCCATTTACAAGATGCCCCAGCATCCTACTTTGTCCAGGACCTAGACTGGGTCTATGAAACAGTGTCATTGTTGACATCAAGAAGCAATTGTGATGTATACTTAATCACAAGTAATAGTAAAAGTATATACAATAACACATTGCAATTTCCAGAAACCATAAGGTAAATAAGTAATACAGTTTACTTACATTCCATCGTGTTTTCCCAATGGTTCATCATATTGAATTCCAACCCAAAAACCAGGTGCAATTGATTCTGCTTGACCGACATATTTGACAACCCCTCTTTTTGCCCCTGGATCTACTTCACATCTGTCTCCTACCTTAAACATTTAATATTTGGAGAAATAAAATATTAAATTATGGTAAAAAGGTACAGATAAGAATGGTCAATAGATGTTTTACGCAATAAAAAACAACAACGGTCCACTCTGGGTATCAAAGCAAGACAAAAATTGACAGACTAGATATATAATGTGCCTCCACATGCATTTAGCAGTTAAAACCTTTTCTCTAAAGATTTCAGGTCAATGTCAGTTACAAGCCACAGCTGGTGACTAACCCAACACACTTACCCAAGATAATATCAATTGTTTGGTAGGAATATAATCATAGAAGGCAAAAAAAAAAGTTTTACAGCTGTTAGGCCTTAGAGTAACTACATTTAAAAGTGAAAATGCTGCTAGCTTGGAAAATATTATGATATGTAATTGTAGGCATTGTATTGCATTTTTAGTTTTGAGTGTGCAGGCTTGCAACACTTCAAGTGGCGTGCATAAATTGTGAGAGAAAACACAGAAGCAATTAATAACCATACAGATTCTTGGACCACAAAAAGAAAGAAAAAAATATTGACGACATCAAGTTATTGCAGCTACTTATATAATTTCTGTCTCTACAGCAACAAGGATGTGCAATAGTAGGATATTAATTCCATTTGATCATGTGTTGGCATCCACCGCTACAAATTTAAGTAGGCAAAAAAATGGTGGTTCAATAGGTCCAAGACCTTCAACATCAAATACATCTAACTTTGAGAGCTAGGTTTTAGTATTCATCAGAGGATCAGAGATGTTATTTTTTACATCAAAGGAAATTCGGGTTCACATATTTGTTGTAATGCTATAATCTTTTTACGTACCTTGAAAAAAAATAATAATAATAATAATTCCACGAAAAGTACCAGTTTGCCTCCAGGATTTTCAAATTTTTTTAGTTTTGATAAAGAAAGAAAGTACAAATGTAGCGGACGTGTCTATACAAAAGCAAGAAAAACATTACAATCATAATATTGAGAAGCTACGCCACCAATGAAAAGAATGAGGGGCTGATTTACAAAGACATAGAACCACAGACAAGGATTGGCTGGACTTAAAAATTTTACTTACTATAAAGCTAGCATTTGTCTTCTCTCACTTTTACCACCATGATTTATCATCAAAATCATTTCAAACAAATTTTGCAGGCTTTGTTTTTTGAAATTAACTTCCACCAGCAGTTATATTAATTTGAGACACCTCGTTAAAGGAAAAATGGACAGAGTTAACTCACCTTAATATTTGAACAGAGGTCTTCCATGTAGTTGTCTGATAACTGTTAGTGAAAGTAACAAAACAAGAAAGATCAAGACTTACTAATATTATATTTTACAATTTTAGTTCATGATATTTGCCAAGACACCCTGATGCAATTAATTAATTGTACTGATCTTCTACATTACTGTAAAGAAAAAAAATCCTCTGGTATGAGAGACATACCTTATTCTCAACAGCTGAAGGATTTTGACTCAGCACTTTCTCCTTGAATTTTCTAAATGTACCTGAATCAAAAAGAAGCTGGAATTGTTCAACAAATGTGGTTTTCCGTATAAGTACAACTCAAAAACTAGTCAATAACAAAAACAAAAAAATTCAGTACTAACTTATAATCTATAAAGCAAGTGCTGTATTCTACCGAAGCTGATTTTGGGAGAACTTACCATCACGTTTGCTATATTCTTCTTCAGAAATTGTATATTTCTCTACAAGTGAAGTGTCTTCAAGCCAGCCACCAGCGGTTACTGATGAGGGATCAAGATCTATAACATGTAGCCGGTACCTTTTTATTGACATGAGATTGAGATGTATAAGCCAATGAAAAATCAATGAAACAAAAATGTGGACATACAATAATGGCAAAGCATCATATCAAACTAACCCATGGAGTGGAGAGTAAAAACCAAGTGGTGTGGAATTATCAGTTAAAGCAGCAACTTTAGTGTTGGTATCATCATAAAGCTCAAGGGACATTGAATTAACAGAAGTACCGCATTTTCTCCACAACTTATCTTTCACGGATTCCACACTCATCTATTGAATTTGAGCATAAATTATAAATTAGAAAATAAGAAATAAAAGTTAATAAATGTAGATAGATAATTGACAGTAGAGACCTGTAGCGGGAAGCAAACATCGGCAGAGAAACTCTTGAGGTTAGAGTGAGTCACACGTAACAGGACCGACTCATCGCCCTCAATCTGCTGCAACCGTGATGCCATCAGTAATCAAATATGATTATGAATTTGAATTTCTACTTCGTTTTTCTCTTTCAGATTTTTATGCAAATTATAAAATCAACTGCGTTCGTGTAGAGAGTCTGTGGTGTGGTCTAACGGAGGTCAAGTTAGTCAAATTGAACAGATCACTTAGGGTATTTAGGTCATCTGGAAGCCAAAATTTAGAGAAAATGTTTTGATTTGATTCAGGCAATTAGGGGTGGGGCGGCGGTCGGCTCGGTGTAGGATAAAACAGAAAATTTTCGGTTTAGTTTGGTTCGATAATTTCAAAAATTAAATAACACTGAAATAAAATAATAACCGAACCGGAACAGATGGTTTTGGTTCGGTTCGGTAACGGATGGGAGTAATGGTTCAGCAATTCACTCGGCGAATCTCCTCCCTGCAACAACAAATATATATTTTTTCATCATTTTTATTAACTAAACATAAAAAATTTACAGTAAATATATATATTCTCCATGCATAATTACATTGCAAAAACAGTTATATGCAAAAATAGTGTGTATAAAAACAAAAACAAAATCATGTTGCAGGGTAATTTTGATCTATTAATAGAGTGCACTCCAATTAAAATTACAAAATGAAACCAAATTAAAGTACATGCATGCTGCAATATGCAGCCTGGGGCTTAGAGGGCTCGGTGACCAATGACCACAATAGAGTCAATTATCTTGAAGGAAGCGGCAGCGGCAGTGGACTTGAAGGAATCGGCGATGGCTGCTAGATTATGCAGCCTGACGGTAGCAAAGACAGTTATTAGCAATCGGTAGCAAAGCTAGAAGGAATAGGCAGCGACAGCGAAGCCAGAAGGAAGCGGCACCAAAGCGGCTAAGGTTTTGTGTTTGACAACGGCAAAAATTCGGCAAATTGTTGAAACTGTGTATGTGCAGATATCTTTTCGAAATTACAAAAATGCCATTGAAGTCGGTTCGATTCTAAAATTTTGAACCGAAAACCCAACCGAGTGGTTTAATGCGGTTTAACTATTTGGTTTTAGAATAGAATTTACTAAATCGAATTAAAAAACAGAATTGTAATGATTTTCTGCCTATTTTTAATTAGAGTTTCTTTCTAATATGAATAACTAGACTCGATATGTAAACTTTGTACCTCACAAATGATTGGGGATTTTAGAGTTTTATAATCATTAACAAAATTAGTCAAATTAGAATAAATTTATGACCCAAATGAGTTATAAGTTAAATTAAAAAAAAATTAAAAAACTACCATAAAATCTCACACTTATTCATAAATTACACACTCGATAATCATCACTATTATATATTAAAATCTTTCTAAACTACTATTTTACTATATTTTTCCTCCTCTGAACTAGCCCAACTAAAATTTCCTTCACTACTCATTGCTATTATTTCGTCAATCCTAGTTATTTTTTTATTTTTTTTAATTTTTTCAACTTTCATGCGCGTTATCATCAGAATATCAGGGTCAGTATTAAAGATGCATCCAACCAACTCCTACCGAACCGGCCCGTTCGGATCGGCAGATCAGTTCGGGTTTCATTTAACCCGGCCTTAATAACTTGCTGGGCCCGCGTTTTGCAGAAGATTTAACATTCAACCTTGGAATGGGCTTTTTTTTATTTAAATATACCACATTTACCCTATATCAAATTTATACCCTATTACATATATATACCTCATGAAAGTGAAAAAAATTAAAAATATTCTTAAAAAATTATTTATCTATATTTTCAATAAGAAGTTGAGTATTTAGTCAAGCAAAAAATGAAGTGAGAAAGTTAAGTAAGTCGAGTATCTAGTCGAGCAGGAAGTAAAGTAAGGAAGTGAAGTAAGTCGAGTTAGTTATAATGTAAGTCGAGTAAGAGCAAATCTAGTAGTAAGTTTAGTCGAGCAAAAAATGAAGTGAGGAAGTTGAATAAGTAGAGTATCTAGTTGAGTGGGAAGTCAAGTAAGGAAGTGAAGTAAGTCAAGTAAGTTATAATGTAAGTCGAGTATTAAGTCGAGAAATATGTCGAGTAAGAGTAAGTCTAGTAGTAAGTCTACTCAAGTAAAAAATAAAGTGAGGAAGTTGAGCATCTAGTCGAGCGGAAAGTCAAATAAGGAAGTGAAGTAAATCGAGTAACTTATAATATAAGTCGAGTATTAAGTCAAGAAATATATCGAGTAAGAGTAATTCTAGTCGAGAATTCTCCAAATAATTTTTTAGTTCAATTGAAGTCGAGTATCCTCAATTATTTACCCAACTAATATAGAAAAGTCGATAGTTTATGCTGAAATACTAATTGTGCATTATTTTGTTGAAATCGAGTATTCTTGACTATTTACCTAACCTTGAGGATATGATAAATCTTATGAGAATTTAATTAGAATTATTTTAATACTTTCTCTGATTTTTTAAAGTATATATATGTAAAATTTAAAAATATTATAATTTAAGGCATATATTGGATATTTTTGGAAAAATTGGGTATATCCCACGCAATTCTCCCTTGTAATGGTTTGTACAAAATTATTTCTTCTCCTCCACTGAACTTATTTCGTTTTCTCTTCACACTTATACAGCTTGTTGTTAAACCAAATCAGCAGGAAAAAGGAGGAGAAAACGAAACAAAAAAAAAAGATGGGTGCACAAAAGAAGGGCGCTGCTGCCGCTGCGGCTAGGGTCTCAGAGGACCCAGATGATTTGGCTCGCCAGCCATTGCAAGCAATTCTCTTAGCTGATAGTTTCACTACCAAGTTTCGACCCATCACTCTCGAACGCCCCAAGGTACTTACTCTTTCTGCATGTGTTTATATCTTGTGTGCTTTCAATTGTGTTTGTTGGATTGCCCACTTGTTTCAATTTTGTTAAAACCAACTTTCCAGATAGCTTTGATCAGATATTTTTTTTAGAGCCAATAATGTTATTATTTTTGGTGATTTTTATTCTTTTTTCCTTTTTCTTTTTTCTAAAGGTATTGCTACCGTTAGTGAACGTTCCGATGATAAATTACACATTGGCATGGTTGGAATCTGCGGGAGTTGCAGAGGTTTTTGTCTTCTGCTGTGCTCACTCAAAGCAAGTGATTGATTATTTGGAGAATTCTGAGTGGTTTTCCCAACCTAATTTTACAGTGAAGACAATAGAGTCTCATAATATTATTAGTGCTGGGGATGCTTTGCGGTTGATTTATGAGCAAAATGTGGTATGTTTATCTCATCACTTGCTGCATTACAGTTTTCATAACATGTTAAATACTCTTTACCAGTCTCTTCTTGATATTGCATGTTTGTTGAAGTTATTTTCATTGTCTCATTTGAAGCTTACAACTTTTTATACTCTGACAATCTGTTTTCTTGTTGTTTTGTCTTTTAAGATACATGGAGATTTTGTTCTTATTAGTGGAGATACAGTAAGCAACATGTCGCTTACACAGGCGCTGCAAGAACATAAAGAGAGAAAGAAGAAAGATAATAATGCCGTAATGACCATGATTATTAAAAAGTCAAAACCTTCACCAATCACTCTTCAATCTAGACTTGGTACCGATGAGCTTTTTATGGCAATAGAACCTAATACAAAGCAGTTGCTATATTATGAGGATAAGGAAGACCATTCAAAAGGGACCATATGTCTTGATAAAATGTTGTTAGCTGAAAATCCTTCCATTTCTCTGCACAATGACAAGCAGGTTCATCCCTTACCTCTTGCTTCCAATTTCTCCATTTATAGCTCAGATTTACTACTTAATATTTTTTTTTAAAGGTTAATGCAATTTTTGTTCTGATTAATGGATCAACTTTAAGAATTAATGAAATGATCTGATGTGCATAAGTTCTTACTGTCAATGGATTTTGGTTTGCAACAATTTGACACAGTAAATTTCATGTTATCCAATTTCTCTTCTTATTCCTTTTTTTGACATTTTCTGTAGTCTGATGATTGTGATTTACTGTGTGCAATAATTGTACTATGACTGATTTATTTACTTCAAAAAAAATTTATTGCAGGATTGCTATATCGACATTTGTTCTCCAGAAGTGCTCAGCCTTTTCACAGATAATTTTGACTATCAACATCTTCGACGTCATTTTGTTAAGGGGCTGCTTCTTGATGATGTGGGTATTAGTTTCTACATTCTTTCAGTATGCTATTTCAAGTACTTTTGTGAGTGAATACCTGCTTGTATATCCTTGGTTAATCTTTATTGAAAGAAAGTGGACCAGGAAAATTATGTTAAACATTTTTGAAGCACATGCTTAATGCGCACGGTACATGGGTTAGTGGTCATGAGCCAAGTGATTCATGACTATCCGCTTGACCAGTGAAAAGCATCCTATTTCATCTTAACTGCAAATACACTTGAGAATATCTTGCTGATTTGCATAACTTTGAAATTGAAATGTCTTTGCAATGCATATTTTATCTTGCTTAGACTTTAGCTGATATTGGAATTTCTTGACATGACTTAGCTGAAGCTGCAGGATGACTATGCATTGATTATATTTTCTCTTAGAAAAATAATTATATATGCCCATATACATAAATGGCTATGTACCTTGGCATGTTTGCAGGAGACATTCTAATTTAAATATATCAATATAGCTTTTTTTCTTTATTTTATGGCATTTATGGTATTGAAGTTTTGGCATTATAAATTGGTTTAGTAGTCTTCTTTGTCTACATATTTGTTTGGATCTTTTATTTAAGATGTGCACTTAGATGTTTATGTTTCTGTTACTACTGGTTCTTTTCTCATTTTCTGGTTGGTTTTAAGCTACAACTGTTGATGCTATCAGATTATGGGCTACAAAATATTCACTCATGAAATCCACTCAAGCTATGCGGCTAGGATTGATAACTACCGAAGCTATGATATTGTAAGCAAGGATATAATTCAGAGGTGGACATATCCTTATGTTCCTGATGTAAAGTTCTGTGGAAATCGAACTACTAAACTTGAGAGACGGGGAATGTATCGAGCATCGGGTAGGTTTTGTGATTTAATTGCTGTGTGACTCACATACTTGATTGTAGGAAACTCCTAACCAATCTTATTATTTGGTATGTAGATTTTGTCTTTCAATATTATTTGTTCCTATTCCTTTCTGTACATATTATGAATGCAGTTTTTCACTGTATTTAATTCAGAAATAGAACAATCACGTTCTGCACAAGTTGGTTCATTCACTGTTATTGGATATGGCACCAAAATTGGAAGCAACAGTAAAATTTCTGATTCAGTTGTCGGGGAAAGTTGTACTATTGGGTCAAATGTACTAATAGAAGGTTCCTACATATGGGATAATGTCATCATTGAGGATGGCTGTGAGTTAAGGCATGTGATAGTGTGCGATGGTGTGATAATGAAGGCGGGAGCCGTTTTGAAACCCGGTGTAGTTTTATCTTTCAAGGTATGCGTCGTTTTATTTATATCACACTTTAACTGAAATATGAAAAACTCCCATTTCATTGTGTTGGAAATTTTCATTTTTATGCTTTGAAGATGCATGATTCAGAATTAGCACATATTCATATTCGAAAGCATCTCACAGGTATTTTATGGGAGTGCCTATTTTCCTTTCTAGAGGTCTATTTTCCTTTTCAGTACGTTTTTGTGTCTACTTTTATACATTGGGAGGGCCTTTGCCTGGACTGCAGAGACATTATAAGCATGTATATCAATTTTTTTTCCTCTTTACATGTGCCTTTCTTTAGAATTTGAACGATTTGAAGTTCAAAATCATTGTGAAATGGTATCTCTTAACATGTTTCCCTTCCAGGTCGTAATTGGAGAACGTTTTGTTGTTCCTGCATACTCAAAAGTTTCCTTACTTCAACAGCCAACTGTCCATGATAGTGATGAGGAACTTGAGTATGCTGAAAATAGCAGTGGGACAGTGGAATTTTCATGTATGTCTGTATGCTTTGACCTTCTATTATTCACTTTAATAGAGATGTTTCTTTATTATTGTCAAAATGAGGCCTCTGTTTAGTTCTAAAATATCCTGGCAACCTCTGTTCATAAGTCTTGTTCTATTTGAAATGTTAGTGTCTTTAGTTTTTGTGTGAAATCTTTTAGAAAGGAGACAACCAGGGCAAAGTAATTAATTAATTATGGTGAAGAGTGAAGAAATGGAATATTTTGCTTCCGTCGCTAACTTTTTTGTGTCCAAAGCAGTAATACATTGTCAAATAAAGAGTATGTTGTTAATCTCTTATTGTGGATTTTGCTGTTTCCATTATTTTTATAAGATGTTTATTGGCTTCAATTTTGTTTATGATCTTTGGAAACTGAAATTTGCAATTCCAGAGTTATCATGCCTGTGATTAAACTGATGATTATTTAATTATTTTAAGTTTATTTAGTTTTAGGGCTTTGCACCTCTTGCACCTATTTTATGTGAGAACATTTTGATTTTAATGGTATGCAACATTTTACTTTCCGAAAACTCAAAAAGAAAATTAATGGCCCTGATAAATTTTTTCTCTTTCTCTGATAATTGAAAAATGAGCAATATGCTTTATAGTTGGTTTTTATGAAGTGATCTTAGAACTATTATAGAGTAAGTGCTGGTTGAAATTATAGGTCGTTGGCAGTTACTACTTGTGTCTTTAAATGGTTTTTGTTGCATTATTTGGTTTTATTTTTTTGTGTACAATGACGGGATACTACTTGTATGCCACATCTCCTTACTGACTTGTCTGATATTCAGCAATTCAAGGTACAGTGGATCAGTCGAATGGCGAGATGACATCTGAATCATCTGAGGCTCATAAACCTATGGTACTTATTTGGTTTTCTTATTGTCCTTGAACTACTGTTACCAAGCCTAATTGTGTTAGGTATGCCTAGACATGTATCCATTGCTTCTGTGCTATATTTCTCAATAATTTTTTTATACTGTCTGCCCATTTGTATAGTACTCATTGCATTTGTAAACAAACAAAATTGTTGTCATCACATCTGTTTCTTTTCAGTGATGGACATTCACATGAGAACAATATATGGAATTGGATATGCAGTGGTAGAGATAATTAATTGCACAAGTTGAGGGTTTATAAACCAAAATTTTAGTTATTTCTCATCACGGTTTGCTGGAATCAAAATGCAATTATAACTTAACTGATTCGGTGTATCCTGTTTCCTGTGTAGTATTCCATCATTTTGAGTTTCTCTTCTCTTTTTCTTTCTGGGAATTGACAGAAACCCCTAAAAGAATTTGGCCATACTACTTATGATATGATGTCATTTATTCCTCTTACTCCAAATTTTTGTGGTTTGTCAGCTTGGTACTGGTGGGGTTGGTTACATTTGGTCTATCTGTGAAGGAGGGCAGGAGGAGGAATGGAGGCATTCAGTTGCCCCCATTCCTGAAGATAAACTCGCTGAGCTCTCTGAAGCAATGGAGGATGATCAGGAATTGGTAACTCAAGACAGCACTGCTCTCTCAACTTCAGGAGAGTTGATATCTGACAGTAATGCTTCTGAAGGTGATGATAATGAAGACTCTAAAGATGATTCTGTCTATTTCGAGAAAGAGGTGAACTATAGATCAACTAGAACTGATCATCGATATATACAATCAACAGTGCTCCTTAACTTATTGGTCTAATATGATAGGTTGAAGCAACATTTTTAAGAGCTGTTGAGGAAAATGTGAGAGTGGACCATGTTATCTTAGAAGTGAACTCACTTCGGTATGTCAGATCTCTGCCTCTTTTTCTTTTTCTTTCTTTTTTTTTTTATCCTTCTCTTTTTGATGATAAGAGACATTTAGACGTCACTTTATGCGGTATGAAACTGGTACTTTTAAGGATGATGTGTTATTTTTTTTTTTTTAATTTTATTTTAAAGAGGATCATTGGATTTCAACCATTCCCTCCTAATGAGGCTCTAAGGTTTTTTCTTCCCCATTGTTGATAGTTCGATAGTCCTCTTTTGTTGTTTTTTTTTTCAGAAAAAAGTAAACCACTTTGGAACTGCAGTGCATCACTCTATGTTTTGAGCATCTTCCTTTGGTGATCTTGTTATTTATTTTTTTATGGTCAGAACACATTTTGCATTTTTTTCTTCAGTGTCTTTGGTACCTGTCTGACTGTGAATAAGAAGACATCCATAACATTAAGAGGATAAGGAAAAAAGAAGGATAATTGGAAAGGAACAGATGACAAGAGAGGGAAGAAAAGACAAGGGGTTGTTGAATTTATCTAATCAATCAAGCCATGCAAAAAAATTCAAGGCCTATTTCTATTAGCTGGACCAATATGCCAAAAAAAAGAAAAAAGAAAAAAGAAAAAACAGATTCTAGTAGAATAAGTAATATTTCAAAAATTTTGAAACACAGAAATATCCGAAAATAATGAAATGCTGACACATAAGCCCTAGGCTTTATGCCTCTGTTTAATGAAAGTGCTTAGGTCTTTATGCTGATCTCTATGTGCCAGATTTACTTTGACTTTTTTTATATTTCAGTGCATATATGTATATTCAGTGAAGAATAGTTGCTCGGTCTTATACTGTATAACTAATCCAAATGCCCCTTCTCACATCAGGCTGTCCTACAATATGACTTCTGCAGACTCTGCTGGAGCTGTATTCTACTCCATGATGAAATTGGCACTAAAAACTTCACATAGTTCAGCTAGTAAGTATTTATAATGCTGATGATTCTTTATTTGGTTTATATAAATTTATTCAGTTGAGCAGTATTTTGCGTAATAACAATCTTGATATACTTAATACTTTCTTCGCTTAAAGAATCATTTTAAAAGCTAATTGATACATCTACAACCTAGTCGTGGTTCCTTTTTTTTTTTTTTTCTGGTTTTATTACTCTACCTTTGATTCAAGGGATTGCTTATATGTTAGCAGTTGGTTTCCTTTCTCTTTATCCCTCACATTTTCCCGTGGTTGCATCCAATGCTTATTCTATCTACCTCTCAGGCGAATTGCAACAAAATACAGCTAATATAATAACAACTTGGCAAAAGCTTCTGAAGTCTTATCTACCAGAAATTGATGAGGAGGTTTGTACCATTGAACTTGATTGCAATATATATTTTTCTTTACTTGTGAACTGAACAATTTTCAGCTGCTAAAATCCTTCTATCTTAAAAACTCTTGGAAGTCTGATTTTTTCTTTTATCCATTTATCTCATTAGCCTGTTTTTGGAAGCTTGTTCTTTTGGGTCCTTATTCACATCTTTATTGTATTAATTTTATTTTTATTTTTCTGAAGAGCAGAACATTTATCCTGTTATGTGATGCTCAATTCGGCCTCGATTCCATGTTTCCAATCTGTAGAGTTCTTTCTTAATTGCATGCTATGGTTCAAGCACATTTTTAACTATGAAATACCTTTTTAGATACATATTGTATATGTTGTAGGCTTCCTAGTTAAGCGTGCCTTGCATTAACAATCCTCAATATAAAGTTGGTTATATAACTCGTTGCTCTGTTCTTGCCATGCTTGTGTTTTTGTGATAATCTTTTCCATACTTGGGTGGTTCATGTAAATATCTAAGGTTTGGGGAGACCGGTAATTTACTTTTGTATCCCCATCCAGATTTTAAATTATGGTTCTCACAGGATAAGATTCTTTATTTGGTTGAATTAAGAGCTAAAATAAGAACATAATGGATTCTCACTGCAGTTGGTTTGCTCTGTACTTGATGAATAGATGTTAGTGATGTTTTTTGAATGTTGAAATTTGCAGATTGAAGTCATCCTGAAATTTGAAGAAATGTGTCTGGAATCTGCTAAGGAGTTCTCTCCATTATTTGCACGGGTATGTTTGTTAGTCTTTCATTGTGATGATCTGACTAGATGTTAAACTCATTGAAGAAAATATGTTAAATCATTCACTCAACCCTTGACTATGTTAATTTAGGGGACTTATTTTTTTTATCTTTTATGGATCAAATTAGGAAGGAATCATTTATTCAACGTTATACTGATCAGAATGAGATAATATAAATAGAGTTGATAATGAAAAATATAAAATACTTGTTTACTGTGTTTCCTACCTTTTCCCTGGCTGAGATGAATGAACTTGATTTACATTTTACTCCTGCTGATCAAATCACTATTATATTCTCTTACAGATTTTGCATATTTTGTACGATAAAGACATTTTACAAGAAGATGCTATTTTAAGGTGGGCTGATGAGAAAGAAGGGGCTGATGAATCAGATAAAGTTTTTATTAGGCAATCAGAAAAGTTCATCCAAGTAAGAATTACTTTAATCTTCTTTGTTTATGCTATGCTTTGGCAATTTTATCATGTCTTTTCTTATTTACTTTCCCAAGCAAATTTATATTTCGAGCCCATGGTGAGAAAAGAAATGCAAGATTCCGATGAGGCAAAAAATTGATACACAATCTAATCTAGTAAAAAGTCTTAGCACATATGCGGTACTTCTGATAAGAAACCCGAAAATGTCATAGTGATAAAGATTTAAAACAGAGATATGGAACTTAAAAATCAATCACAAGGTCTTTTATGGTAGTGTAATGTATGCATGTATACTCAACAAAATTAGCAAGTTGACTCTCAGAAAAAAATTTGTGCATATATTTATAGTCATTACTGGTCAGAACACTTGGAATGAGTCTCCTATCTTATGACCATCGATTGGTAAGATTCAGGTAACAAGAAAAGAGATGGGAAATATTGAGTCGCCTAAGAAAATATATGAACAATTTTTTTCTTTTCCTTAGTAGTTGAGAAGTCAATGGAGTTTCCTTCGTTTTGATTCGGTACCAATTTTCATTTGTCCTTCCATTTTGATAAGTTTTGACTCATTAAGCTTAGCCATGGACTGTTTGGCTTTATTGTGCTTTTCTCGCTGATAAAAGAATTTAGGCAATATGTATGAGCATTCATATGGTGATGCTCTAGCACATAGAAACATTGTGTTTAAGTCGTTTGGCTTTTCTTGCAGTGGCTGAGGGAGGCATCTGAAGAAGAAGATTGAAAATTAGTTTTGTCTTTCTGCGAGCTGCATCATTGGCTAGGAAACGAGATTTTGTCAATGATCTTGGTCTTTATTGTTGGGATATATCTGTACTAAATTTTCCATGTGGAAATGACTTCGATTTTGTAACATATACACATTCGGAATGAATTGAAGAGATGAAAGGGCTAATTTTCATTTTTCTTTGTCCAAGAAAAAGTTATGATATACGGCAATAACTGATTAAAATTTGTTGTTGTGGATTGTATTTGGGAGGCTTAAAAGTAATTTTAAAAAATTAAAATTTAATTTTGATGTTTGATAATTTTTTTAAGAGATTACTTTGGGAAAAATCACTTCGGCGGGTTTTGAAAACCGTAAAGGAGTTATATTTTAAAATCTAATTTTGAGAAGTAGCTTTACACATTTGGTCAAATTTACTTTTAAAAATGCCAAATGATCAAATTTATTTTAAAAAATTCTGTAAGTTTTAAAAATTATCCTATGTGTTGAGTAAATATTATTACTAAATTATTGTAAGAATATAAATATATAAATTAGATGTAATATTAAATAAAATTTATTAAAATATTTATAAATATTTGTATAAAATATTTTTTTATTGTATATATAAAATAATTGATAATAAAAATGAATATTTTATATTATCAATTTTATTTATTTTTTATTATCTTAATATAATTACTAATATTAATAATAATAATAATTTGTACAATTAACCGTAATTACTTTAAAAGGTAAGGGTGGACATTTGGATCAAGTTAAAATAGATAGAGCCGAACCTAAGATTTATTTCAGGTTTGATTCAATTCGATTTAACTCTAAGAAACTAATCGGATTCAAATTTAAAAACTAATCTGTTTGGCCTTTGCCCTAAAAATAGGGTAATTTTCTATTGAATCATTATTTGTAGAAAAAAATTCAAAGACAAGAAGTTATAAAATGAATCAATTAAATCTTTTCAAATATAAATTTATATCATTCAAGTAATTATTTCTTCTATTAAAAAAGTTAGTGAAAATGTTAACTTAAACATGAAAAGGCAACTATACCACTATATATCATATTAGTGATTTAAAGTACAATTCACCCTTGAGCATTAGTTTTTTTTTTTTCAATCTAACCACCAATTTACTAATTTGAGTAACAGGATACAAAACTTTTCAAGAAATTAAACAAAATCTTTAGTCAATTTTTGTAAACTAATTCAAATGAGCACCATTAAAAATATAACCATCATAAGTCTTGGAATTAGACATCAAATGTAATTTGCTGTCCATAAAATTCCATTACATCTATAAAAATATGATGATTGTTAAATTAAGTAACATATGTATTGAATAAAATATTAGAAAAACCACAATAACTTTCTGTCTAAAAGTGAAATTAAAAGTATGAAAGTCAATTAAATTCAAACGAACAAACACCTTAACACTATTAATTTAAACTGAAATTCAAACACAAAAAATAACTAATTGTCTTCAACATTTTATAATGGAGAATTAAATGGTAGCCCAACGTGAAATTGTCCTATCTTATTTCCACAGGTTCTTCATTTTGAGGTTGAGGTACAACCACAAAATTTGTGCATGAAGTCTTACTAGTAGAGTGGCATCGATTGAAGCCTAACTAACTTGTTCAAAACCATAGCTAATTCTTGTTTATTGACATCTACCTGTTGAGATTGAGGGCTATTTCTGTGCTGCCAAGAAAAAAAATACTTTAATTTTATTTAATTAAAAAAACTGCATCAGTATATCAAATACAACTTCACGATCAAATCAAACATATACAGCTAGTGATGTTCTATGGGTTGCTTACACATCACCAGGATCACCATGTTATTAATCCGTATGATATATATATAAAGAGATCTCCTTCATCAATTACAAAATCAAACCTGTGCAAAATGATGGAGTGATATTGCTTGTCTGCACACAAAAAAAATCACCAAGATTTAAGGAATTTAATGAAGAAGAACATGAAAAGAAAATCCTTTACAGTTGAATTTTTATAACTAAATTAACATGTGCACTTGATGAAGTCTTGTTGCTTCCTTGCACACAACCAATATTACCAAGTTTAAGCAATTTAATGAAAAAGAACAAAGAAGAAAATCCTTTTGAATTAAATTTTCATAATTAAATTAAACTTATGCACTTGATGCACTTCTATTGCTTCCTTGCACAACATCAAAATCAATATTTGTTGTTAACTTCACTAATTGAAATTAAAAAAAAAAAAAAACTGACTTTCAAATTATACTATTGTGATTCTTGTGGTTTTTGGAAAATCAGGATAGCCATTTTTGTTGTGCCTAAGACATTTGCAAGCATTACATTTGATGGTAAATCTTTTACTACTTGTTTTGGCCTTACCAAGTTCCTTTGTTCTTCTTCGTTTAGGCATACCGAAACCTTTATGTCATATGAAGGTTCAACTTCTACTTTAAGCCATGCACACTGTTGGAGTAATTTCTAATGTGTACATGTCAATGCGTAAGTGTATAAAACAAGTAATAAAATAATAAGTATTTAAGTATCGTCTTTACAGGGATTGATGTTATTAGAAATGCTACAACAATTCTTACAGTGTAAATTCAATTAAATTAAGTAAACGGGTTTATCAACTAGATAAAACTACATAATTTAAATAACAGAAAAATAAAATGCAATAAACTAAGGGGAAATTATAGACCGATTACCTGTTTTTTTTCACTTTTTCAAAAATACACAATTCTTTTTTTTTTTACCTGAATTACACATGAAGTTATAATTTTTTTTCACTTTTCCACTTCCTTCTGTTGACCATTAAGATTCTGTTAGTTTTTTTTTAATAAAATAATGATTTTACCCCCCAAATGTAAAATTACAATTTCATCCTATAGCATTAATTTTGGGGGGCAAAACAGTCATTTTGTTAAAAAAACTAACAGAATCTTAACGGTCAATAGACGGAAGTGAAAAAATGCAAAGAATTGTAACTTCAGGTGCAATTCAGGCAAAAAAAAAAAAGAATTGTGTATTTTTAAAAAAGTCCGAAACATTAGGTGGTCGGTGGATAATTTTTCTAAACTAAATTAATACGTCTCATACAAGAATGTAATCACTGAGAATGATGTAGTTGAGTGAATTAACTCACTTAATGGCATTGACTGTTCTTTTGTTGTAGTTCAGTTGTTCAGCAATTACTACAGCATTGGGAAAAATCCTAATGCATCATCAGTTATTGCTTGTTGGACATCTTATATCTATATGCAACCTAATAATGACCAGTTGTTATGCCAACATAAGATATAATATTATAAGATCAAGGTTCTTAATACCATACAAGATGAATTCATATGTCTTGTTTATCATTAATTTTAGACTAAGCATGACCCTAAAACAGACCCTTTTGTAGCTCTTTCTTAACTAGTATCACTAAATGGATGGTCAGTCGAAATAGTAAATTAAATTAAGCACTATCAAAACAAAATGCTATAGCAATTATGCAGCAACACAATATTTCAGTCAATAAACCATAAAGTTTGTCTATCACTCAATCATAAATAGAATTAGTTCATGATTTGTTTAAAAACATAAACAAAAACTGTTTCAGCCATCATATACATCATCATGAATCAATGAAACAAGAAAGATAAAGATAGGAGTGAATGTCCCTTTTAGTTTCTCTATTTCTTTCTCCTCACGCCTGTAATTTCCTTCGTTTAGCCTTGGAATTTTTGTTTCTTTACTGTTTTCTTTTTTTTTTCCTTGTTATTTCTTGTGAATGAAGACTCTTCCTCTTTCTTTGAGTGCGTGCTTTTTTTATAATGAAAAATTATGGCAACTAGACATCTTGGACACCTATCTTTTAAATTTGGAAACTGTAGATCATATATTTTTCTGAGATTCATGCGAAATTTTCTCTTCTGTTGTTCCAAGATTGCTACAGTAATGGTTGTTACAGCATTGGCTACAACATCTACACTGATGCAAACTCACTTCCACTTTTCTGCAGCTAAATTCCTTTTTCATTCTTGCAAGCCCATTGTACAACATTTCTTCCTTAAAAGTTGCATTTCCAATTGCCTACAATAAAGCACATAATCTCAGTACACAATTTATTCTAAAATAACCTAATTTATTGAGAATAAACTAAAGATAAATAAGTATATACCATGTAACTAAAATATAATTAAAACATGTTATTTACTCTATAAATAATCTTGATTTAAGTCCAAAAGTATTATGGATAACTCTCATTTCATAGGGTTATCACACACTCATCAGAAATTGGATTTATAGTCCCCATGTGTATCATTATAAAAGATTCCTTGGTCAGATAATGATGCACATAATTCCTAGGTTATCCTTCCTTATGAAGAATAGTAACCATGGCATGTTTTCAAGGCAATCCACTAATTGCAAAATCCCATATTCACACATACCATCTATAATATGTACCAAGAAGTTTTTATAGCCAGCTTGACAATATTCCAACAACTCTCCACTACCTCCAAAGATCCTGATTCTTCTTATCTCATTTGAAAATTGGATTTATAGTCTCCATGTGTATCATTATAAAAGATTCCTTGGTCATATAATAATGCACATAATTCCCAAGTTATCCTTCCTTATGAAGAATAGTAGCCATGACATGTTTTCAAGACAGTCCACTAATTGTCAAATCCCATATTCTCACATACCATCTATAATATGTACCAAGAAGTTTCTATAGCCAGTTTGACAACATTCGAACAACTCTCCACTACCTCCAAAGACCTTAATTCTTCTTATCCCATTTGAGAATTGGTTTAGTCTCTCTCTAACATATTATGTCAAAACGTCTAGCAAAATTTTCTCCTACTGATATTTTTCCAACATTCTCACCATTAGCCATCTTCGAATATGCTCAGAATGGTTAGGGTAAACTCATCTCTAACATTGTCTACCCATTTGTTAAAGAGATTAAGTCATGTTGTTTGTAACATGGTCAGATTTCATATGGTGATCAAACCTACTTTTAGACCATTGTATATGTGGTATTTTTCTCAACCATTTACAAAACTTTTGGTCTTTAACCCTAGTTTGACTATTGCTCTTTTAAAATCTGCAAGCTTCTTAGAATAACTTATGACGTTCAAACTTAGAAATCTACATTTCAAATTAGCTACGATATGCCTAGCACAATATTCAGTACTAGCATTAGACTAGAATTTTTCAGTCCCAATAAAAGACCTTTTTATCTATCAGTAATAATGATCACAAGCCTATGATCATTAGCCCCAATGAATTCATACAACAAAGGTAAAAAAAACCCAACTATCATAGTTCTTTGCCTCATATATGCAAAAAGCTAGTAAAAACATTTCACTGTCATCATTTAATGCAACAGTAGATAACAATACTCCACTGTATGAGCCCTTCAAGTGGCACCCATATAATCCTATAAAAAGTTTGCACCCAGTTAAGCATCCCATTTTAAGTGCAAGAAATGACTCAAAAAAAAAGTTTTCAAAAATTGGGCTATGTAACATTAGCTTGTCAACCTTCACCTTAACACAAGCACCCCTATCCATTTTCACTAAAATGTGAGCATATTTCAAAAGCTTTCCATTGCAAGCAACATGGTCAACACCTAGACTCTCCAATGCAATTTTTTTTTTTATTTTGTATAGTTTTTGTTTGTCATATTTAATCCTATATTTATCTTTCAACTCGCCCATTATGACATTTTAATTAACTCCAGAGTTAGTTTGAATAAATTCACCACAAACTTTAACTATACAAGGTAGGGTTGCATCTTTGTTAACTGATTTAGTCTGACAATCATTTTTTCCATTAATATACTTTAATTTAAAAGTTATCCCATTAATCATCGATGAAACATGAACTTTCCAGGTGCATTTTGGATTGACACAACTACAAGTATACATAAGACAATCATTTTTAATCCTATTCAACCCAAAACCTTCTTGGATTGCATATTTTACCATAACCTCTCTTAGTAATGCAATATATTTAGAGGTCTTCCTACTTTCAAACTAACTAAGCCATTTAGATATGGTTTCCACTTATTATCAACAATATATTCATACATCTTTGAGAGATCATTCTCTTCATTAGATAAGTGCCCTCGACAAAGTGATTCTTGCTAAATTTTTCAAACTTATCATTACCCACAGTAATACTTATATTGACTAGATTTTCAAATCCCATTGCAACACTTTTATAACATGACAAACCACCCGATCCAGTGTGCACTTCAAACTTAATGACTAGGCATTATTGATGAAAAAACTCTTAAAAAATCGAATACAATTCACTATCCTTTGAAATTATCTTCCTCTAGTTACTTATAGTCCATGGTAACATAAGAGAAATTTCACTTGTATCCATTTTGTTGAAAGTTAGAGATTAGAGCCTAATTTTGTGTACATATATTTATTCTTTCCTTGTATAGTTTATTTTTTTCTTAATTTGCTATAGTTTCCTTATATAGCCTAGTCAGACTAGCATATAATGTAAAGATTGCAACTTTTATGAATTAGAAATTTTCCAATATTTTTCTCATGGTATCAGAGCTCACGTCAGGGTTTTTGGGCAAGTTTTTTGTCGAAAATCTTCAACCGCCTATACCTTTAGGGTTTATCTTGGTCTGTGACTTTGAAATTCTAATTAAAAATGTCAGATGTGACCGAATCCAACTCTAGTATCAACATTAAATATGTTCAGGCCAATAGTTCTATTAACAATCCATTATTGCAGATTACAACTCACAATTGAATGGCCGAAACTTTTTGCAGTGGTCACAGTCTGTGAAGTTGTATATGAAAGGAAAAGGTAAAATAGGCTATCTTGATAGGTCAATAGACACACTAGAGGCTGATGACCCCTCGTATAAAATTTAGGATGAATAGAACTCTATGGTAATGTCATGGCTTATTAATTCAATGGATCCTTACATTAGTCAAGCGTTTCTTTTCTTACCATCAACACAAGATTTATGGGCTGCAATCACAGAGACATATTCTGATCTTAGAAATATTGCACAATTGTATGAATTTAAGTGTCGTATTCATGAAACCAAACAATGAAATGACATTGTGACTGTATAGTACAATATCATGAATAGCTTATGGCAAGAATTGGATTTGTACTATGATGAAGAATGGAAGTGTGGAGATGACAGTAAAAGATTTAAGAGGTTATAAGAGAATAAGAGGGTGTTTGAATTTTTGGCTGGTTTGAATCTAGATTTGGATGAAGTTAGGGGACGGATACTAAGCAAAGACCCTCTTCCCACAATTAAGGAAGTATATGCATAAGTGAGAAGGGAAGAAAGTAAAAAAAAAAGGTAATGATGAACAGCTCTAATACTGATAATTCTACTTTGATTACATGTGCTACTGATTCAGCATTGGTAAGTGAACAAAAGAATAAAAGGAAAGATGACAAGGATAAACTTTAGTGCGATTATTACCAGAAGCCAAGACATACCAAAGAGTTTTGTTGGAAGGTCCGTAGAAGGCCACAAAACTCAGAGAAAGGTAACAAGTTTTCTGGATAAAATTCAAAGGGCTTTTAAACTGCAATTAATAACGCTAATGATAACTCAGGGAATCAAGGATCAAATCTGTTCACTAAGGAACAACTTAAGCAACTTGTCAGGTTTATGAGTCAACACCTTATTTTAATCTAGCCCAAATAGGTAATTTTCTAAATGCTTTCAATATATCTTCAAAAATTTCTTACTTATGGATCATTGATTTAGGAGCAACTGATCATATAACTAGTTTGTCTAGCCTATTCTCTACTTAAATACCTTTTTCTTGTAAACAAAAGGTGAAAATCGTTGATGGGTCTCTTTCTTCAGTTGTAGGAAAGGTTCAATTTCAGTTTCTAAAACATTGATCCTAAAATAAGTGTTGCATGTCCCTAATTTGTCTTGTAATCTTTTATCTGTCAATAAACTTATAAAAGACCTTAACTGTATGGCTAAATTTTCTCCTTCCAATTGTGAGTTTTAGGATCTATATACAGGGAAGAAGATTGGCAATGTTAAGGAGGTGGATGGACTTTATTATTTTGAATAAGAGCCTAAAGCTTTGAGCAATCTATCCTTAGTTGACAAAATTGTTTCTCAAGTGCTTAGTGAGAATGAAATTAGTTTGATGCATCTCATATTAGGATATCCAAATTTTTTATATTTAAAATTATTATTCCCAACTTTATTTAAGAATAAAAGTGACATTAATTTAAAATGTGAAGTGTGTGAATTATCCACGCATCATCGTACTCATTTTCCTGCCTAAAGTTATAAAGTTTCACAACCCTCTCTCTTATACATAGAGATGTATAAGGTCTTGTCTGTTTTGCCAATAATTTTGGAGCTAAGTGGTTTGACACTTTTGTTGATGATCATGCTCAAGTTTGTTGGGTGTATTTATGAAAGGAAAAATCCGAAGTTTCTAAAACTTTCCAAATCTTCCATAAAGTGGTTCAATCCTAATTTCAAGCAAAAATTCAAGCGTTTCAAACTGACAATGGCAAAGAATTTTTTTCTTCTATGTTAGGAAATAATTTGATTGAGAATAGAATTATTCATCAATTCTCTTGTGTTGATACTACCTAACAAAATGGAGTTACAGAAAAGAAAAATAGGCATTTACTTGAAGTTGCTTGATCTTTGATGTTTACTATAGGTTGCCAAGTAGTACTTTGAAGTTTAAAACTCCAATTAAACTTCTTCAGCAACTTTATCCCATGTCCCGGTCCTTTAGTTCGCTTCCTTTTAAATTTTTTGGGTGTGTTGCTTTTGTTAATGATAAGAATCATCACAAAAGTAAGCTTGATCCTAGGTTTCTCAAGTGTGTATTTGTGGGTTATTCTCCTATACAAAAAGGGTACAAGTGTTTTCATCCTCCAACTAAGAAATATTTTGTAACCATGGATGTGACATTTTTTTAAACTAAGCCTTATTTCTCCAAAACCTCTCTTTAAGGGGGGGGAATATAATATTGAAGATTATTTTTTTTATTTTCCTAAATCCACACACTCAGGTGAGAAAAATCTGCCACCTTTGATACTTTGCTCTCCATAAAATCTATCAACTTCCAATAACAATCAGCAAGAAGAACAACATATTTCCTTCCCACAGAAACAACCTAACCCAAATGATGACCAACAAGTGCCTTCACAAATTCAACAATCCACTACACAAAATCAAGAGGATGCTCAAAAGCTAAAGGTGTATTCTCGACGAAATAAAATAGTTTGTACATCTCCTAACAACCAAAATTCTAAGCCAAGTATAGAGTTGTTAGAAGACACAGGTACTATTCAATCTAAGTCTAAATTACATTTAA
This sequence comes from Luvunga scandens, assembly GCA_030449905.1. Lineage (NCBI taxonomy): Eukaryota > Viridiplantae > Streptophyta > Magnoliopsida > Sapindales > Rutaceae > Luvunga > Luvunga scandens. The sequence continues at coordinate 118,369 of JASUUG010001097.1, read as the reverse complement.
ATTCTCTTCGATCACTTGATTTAGATTTAGATTTGTTTATTGCTCATAGAAAAGGTGTTAGAACTTGTACTGAACATCCTATTTATAATTTTATCTCTTATCATAGATTGTCACCATCATTTAAAGTTTTTTCTACTAATTTGTTATCTATAACTACTCTTAGAATAGTACAAGATGCTCTTGCAAATCCAAAGTGGAGAGAAACGATTTATGAAGAACTGAAAGCATTGTATAAAATTAGAACTTGGGCTCTTGCAAACTTGCCTTCTAGAAAGAAAACTGTGGGTTGTAAATGGGTATTTACGGTTAAGCATAAAGCTGATGGATCAATTGAGAGATATAATGCTAAGTTGGTGGCTAAGGGATATACTTACACATATGGAATTTATTACCAAGAGACATTTGCCCCTGTTGCAAAACTAAACTCTATTCGAGTCTTATTGCCACTTGCTGCAAATTTAAAATGGCCATTACAACAGCTAGATGTGAAGAATGCATTTCTCTATGGAGATTTAAAAGAGGAGTATATGGATCCACCACTAGGGTTTGAGAATATGTTTGAAAGAGGAAAAGTTTGCAAGTTGGAAAAGTACTTATACGGGCTCAAGCAATCACCCAGAGTCTGGTTTAATAGATTTGCAAGATTTATTCTTAAATGTCGGTATCGACAAAGCCATAGTGATCATGCCATGTTTCTTAAGCATGGTAAAGAAGATGAGCTTGTTGTCTTTATCGTGTATGTGGAAGATATTATCTTGTCTCGAAATGACAGAGATGAAATTGAAAGACTAAAGATGTTGTTAACCAAATTGTTTGAAACTAAAGACCTAGGTTGTCTAAAATATTTCCTCGAAATTGAAGTGGCTAAGTATCGGAAAAGGATATTTTTGTTACAAAGGAAATATATTTTGGATCTCTTAAAAGAAACTGGGATGTTATGATGCAAACCTAGTGATGTTCCTATACAATCCAATCATAGACTTGGGCCAAGTATTAAAAGCACCTTAGTTAATAAGGAATAGTACCAAAGATTAGTTGGAAAGCTAATCTATTTGTGTCATACTCATCCAAACATTACATTTGTAGTAGGTGTTGTGAGTTAATTTATGCATTCCTCTAATCTGGAGCACATGAAAGCTGTGTTTAGGATACTAAAATATTTGAAGACATCTCTAGGATAAGACATTTTATTCTCTAAGAATAATCACCTAAGGGTCGAGGCATATACAGATGCTAATTGGGCTGGATTGTTTGTTGATAGAAAGTCAACATTGGGTTATTGTACATTTGTTGGGGGAAATCTAGTTACTTGGAGAAGCAAGAATTAATCGGTGGTTGCAAGATCAAGTGTTGAAGCTGAGTTTAAAGTAATGGCGTTGGGGATTTGCAAGCTTATATGGCTGAGAATGTTTCTAATGGAGTTAAAGGTGTGGAAAACTGGATCAATAAGACTGTATTGTGATAATAAAGCTACCATTAGCATTGCTCATAATCCAGTACAACATGATAGGACAACACAACATATTGAGATTGATAGGCATTTTATCAAAGAGAAGCTCGAGAGACGTTTGATATGCATTTCATATGTTACTACTCAAAAGCAAGTAGCTAATATTCTCACGAAGGGATTATCAAAACAAGTCTTTCAATCACTAAATTCCAAGCTAGGAATGATAGATATCTTCGAGCTAGCTTGAGGGAGAGCATTGAAAGTCAGAGATTATAGCCTAATTTTGTGTACATATATTTATTTTTTCCTTGTATAGTTTATATTTTTCTTAATTTCCTATAGTTTCCTTATATAGCCCAGTCAGACTAGTATATAATGTAAAGATTGTAACTTCTATGAATTAGAAATTTTCCCAATATTTTTCTCACATTTCATTGTCTCCGTGCTTAACCATGACTTTTTGAACTTCGTAAAACAACCTAATAATCTTATATTCCTCAAGTTCCTTATATCCTATCTCGTACACCACCACATTAATTTTAACCAACATAAGAAAAAGGTATCATGGCTACTTGCATCAATTTTAAACAAACAATATTATGTCAAAAAAGGATAAACAGATACAATTTTATTAAGTGAAGAACAAAAACTCAACCTAAATGAAATATACATGTAATTCATTTTTAAAAAATGCAATAGAAAATTCAATCTAATACATATAAAAAATAGAAACTAAAAATAAAAAATAATCCATCAAAAAGAAAGAAAGTAGCAACTACAGTGAATTCAATTTAATATGTATAAATATTGCTATTCATAATAACACATAGAATTCAATTTTACATGAATAAAGAGGCAAATACGATGAACTCAATCTTATGAATATAAAGATATCAATTGATCTGAAATGAAATATGGTCTAAATACAATGACTCAGGGAAGCCCATTAAATTGGCAAATTAATTTAATAAATACAGAAACAAAACAAAGAAAGAAATATGGTATATTCAATCTAATAATTATATAAATAGCAAATTAAAAAGGCACATCAACAAATACAACATTCAATAAAAAAAATTCACCAATAATTCACAAGATAAGGTTATACATGCAATTCCAAATGGTACACGAACGGTTGTTTGTAATTCTATCTTATTTTGGGCATGGGTAAGAGGCGTTGCAGGTACTGAAACTATCTGTAATTGTTGCTGATTTGGTTTTTAACATTGTAATTGTGCTTGTTGAGTGTTGATGGTGATAAGTTATTGATATGTTATATATTTGTCGTTAGGTAATAGGTATTCATTTTTGTTTTTTCATTTTTGCGTCATCGAGTTGGGTTTGGTATTTGATTTTGGAATATAAGGTGGCTGCCTGGCTGGGATTTTTTTATTCATTTTGAAATTGAATTGAATTTTGAAATATGTTGTAACCCGAAGTGTAACTCAAAGCAAAATTTAGACCCGGATTTTTCAATCCTAATAAATCCGAAAGGTGAAAAGCCGAACTAAATTCGGTTCGGTTGGGGTGGAAACCCGATTTGCCCGCGCTTGTACTTTTACAGCTAAACATCAGTTAAAAATACCGTTTTTGCAGCAAAACGCAAATTGGCACCATAATCGAAAATAAAAACAAATGATGGCCTCTTCTCTCTATCTCAGGCCTTGCGTTTCCGGTGCCTACACTGATCTCACCAACAGTGTAAGTCCATTTGTTTTTTATTTTCTTTTACATTATTGCAACATACTTTGTTAGTTTATTTAAAGCATCCATTAACAAGAATCTCGGTCATAAATTTTAGGGTTCTTCAATACCTTTAAATTCCCCAACAAGCTTTGGGATTAGTAACAAGCGGATATTATTTGCGAAGAAATTCAAACTAAATTGCTCGATAGACAGGGAAAAGGAAATTGATGTCAGCCCTTCAGCTCTTGTGGATGATGTAGCTGAGTGTTTGGAAGAAGGTTTGTTTTTTGAGTTGAGGTTTATTATTTATTTTACTTTATTAGTGTTTGATCTTTTTTTTTTTAATTATAATCATCATATTGTCCAGAAATGAGCGTGGAAGAGGAGCCTGGTGTTTCTACATTATTGATGAATTTTTCTAACGAGTTTGATCCTTATGGTGCGTTGAGCACCCCACTTTATCAGACTGCAACATTTGAGCAAGTAAACCTGTGGGACTAGTCTGTGTTGGAAAGTTTTATTCATTTTTACCTCCGTAATATAAACTTATTGATTGTACAATGTGATAGCATATTCTTTTGGCCATATTTTACATTCTGAATTGGCAACTTCGAATATTGGAAATGGCTGTCTTGATTAATAGTTACTTCCAAGGGGGTAATTACATGAGGAGTGAAGTCTGTTTAATTAAGTGTCAAGCTAAATATGCATTGTAAATTTTCTTATAAAACAGTAATTTTTGTTGAAGATAACAAACTATCTAACTTAATTGAGTGCCATGCTTTGCATTCATAGCGTGTTAATTTACATTATTTGTAAAATTATTTGAAAGTGAGAAAATTGCTAAATGGATAAAATAGAAAGGGAAAACTTTGGTGTAAGCATATTTTGATATTTTAAAGAATGCAAAGACTTTAGAACACTTTGAAGTGGGAAGATAAGTGATGGTTTTAAAGGTCAAGGGATCTGATTCTGAAACCTTACCTAATTTAATGCTATGCTGTGGAGGGAATTTGATGATCACTGATGGTTCATGAATTTCAATATAGTACTATATTGGTTTTGCATATATCGTGAATAGGGATTGACTTATTGTTTCCCCACTTGTGCATTCCTCAGTGCAATGTTGATGTAATTTAAGACTTATATGATCCGAGATGAAAGTTTTCTGTTTATGTATGTAATAAGGATTATGCTAATAGAAAATTGCAAAGAACAGACACATGAATGCATATGGAATTTCTTACAAATACGCAAATACACATTATCTTTGAGTTTTTACTGTATTCCATATAATCTGTTTCCTAGCCTTCAGCAACGGAGAATGGCCCCTATGATTATACCAGAAGTGGAAATCCTACACGAGATGCCTTAGAAAGGTGATCACGCTTATTTAAGTACTTGAGACATTTGAAATAGTTTTGCCAATTATCATTTATCAGAGTGCGGTTTCTATGACTATTTCTGCTGAGCATTATCTTCATTATTTTTATCCTTATTTATTAGCCTCCTTGCTAAGCTTGATAAGGCGGATCGAGCGTTTTGCTTCACCAGTGGAATGGCTGCTTTGGCTGCTGTTACTCATCTTGTTGGAACTGGTGCTTTTCTATTTTAGTTTATTTATCATTATTAGTATTGTTTCTTTTGCATTTCTTTTATTGAATTAATCACGTTTGTAATCTTTCTTTCATTGAGGTGCTCATTTTAGTAAATATTTTTTTTGTCCTTTCAATAGCTAATAACTAGTTTGGTATATTTCATGTACTTCTAGGTGAAGAAATTGTTGCTGGAGATGACCTGTATGGTGGTACTGACCGTTTGTTATCGCAAGTAACTCCTAAAACTGGGGTTGTAGTGAAGTTAGTATATCCTCTTGTTTTGCTCATTGTGTTTTTGTTATAGTTGAAATTTGAGGGAATTATGCGTGAAAATATTTAGGCGTGTGAATACATGCGATCTAGATGAGGTTGCCTCTGCTATTGGTCCTTGGACAAAGCTTGTCTGGCTGGAAAGTCCTACCAACCCTCGACAACAAATTTGTGACATTCGTGTAAGAGATTTAGCTTTTTAAGATTATGAATCTCGTTTATTAGTACATTTAGGTTGTTTGATTGCTGGCTTAATCTGTTGATGTTTATTAATCTGATTATATGTAAAACATCATGCCCAAGAACTTACAGATTATGCATGTGCTCTGATGATTTCATGATAATTAGTATACTGGGTCGTTTTGGTTCTTTAAATGATAAGCTCTGCTAAAACAATGGGACACCTTGCTCATTTTCGCTTCTTATTTAATTTTTTTTTTTAATACTTTGATGTATCTTTAGATTTATGCATCTTTGGTTTCCACTTGTTGTCAATATGGTAATAAAATGGGGTGATGCTAATTGCAGAATTCTTTTCCATTTCATTTAACTTGTAGAAAATTGCAGAACTGGCTCACGCACATGGTGCTCTTCTGCTAGTGGATAACAGCATTATGTCCCCTGTATTATCACGACCTCTGGAACTTGGAGCAGGTATCAGATTAGTTACATAACTTGAGTTTTAACAAACATCTTTTTTTCCTTATAAATTATGGGTTTATTGTGATTGGTCCATCTCTGTTTCAGACATTGTGATGCACTCGGCTACTAAATTTATAGCTGGACATAGTGATGTCACGGCAGGTGTGCTTGCTGTAAAAGGAGAAAGGTTATTGTTCACACTTTTAACTGCATTTATTCAGATTTGTTTTACTTTTCTTTTACAGTTTCTTCTAAATTTTTGTTTGAATCATTTTGTTTTCTTATGGTCCTTGTGAAGAGTAGCTTGTAGGCTTTTAGAGGATGTATCAATGTGTCACATTTGTGTTTATAAGAATTGTGCTCCATGAAAGCATGAGCACAAAGATATTTATATTAATAGAAAAGGAATGAAAAAGAAAAGTAATTTAGACCACTTTATTTGTTGAAAATAACGCATTGACGTGTTTTTGCAATCAAACATGCCGTTTGACCTGGCGCATCTGGTCAAAAGTAATCCTATTCTATTGTGTTATGACCAGTGAGTTTGTCTTTTTTTAACTGTGTTGGACGGTTTGAGGTTTCTCTTAAGTGATTAATTCACTTTGTTTGCTATGACATAATTGAGTGTTACAGATAAAGATGTCTTATGAATTAAGATTTTCATCTTCACTTGGAAGAAAATAGTTTCTTTTTGCCCGTTTATTTATGGAATATAATTGTCTGTGGCTATTCTAATAATAATGTGGACTAGTTATTACTCTGTATAGGAATTATGGTGATGGTAGTTTTATTTTTCTAGAGTACTCTTTTAGCATAAATAATGTGATCCTAGTTGCACTTCACAATGTCTAAAACTTCAGTTTGTTTACTTTTAAGTTTTAAGTAACTTTTTAAATTTCAAGTTTATTTAGTTTTCAGAACTTTTTAAAATACTTATAATAAATGACATGCACGTTAATAAAGTGCATCAGTTTTGAATTTGACTAACAGCAGAGGATACATCTTAGTTAGGCACTTGTCTCTACATTTATCAGGTTGGCGAAAGAATTGTATTTCCTGCAAAATGCAGAAGGCTCTGGGTTAGCCCCATTTGATTGTTGGATTTGTTTGCGAGGTATCAAGACCATGGCTTTACGTGTCGAGAAGCAACAGGTTTGCTTCTTTGACCTGCTCTGAGTAGATTAGTCTTTTTGCATCCTGTTATGTTTTGAGTAATATTGTTATGTCTTCTTTTCCCATAATAAAATTAACTGTCAAGACCATTACATCAATTCAATTCTGGTGGTTTGCTTGGAAAGCGTGTTAAGATAGTGCTCATGTCTGAAATTTGACATGTCAGTTGTGTTTTTAATGTCCAATACCATGTTGCTTCTTTTGAAGTTCTCTAGTTAGATGTTAATGATCTAATAAACATCTGACCCTTGTGCTAAATAAGTGACTGCTAAAAGTTAAAAATGATATTATTTACAGCATCTTGAACCTGTAAAGGTGTGGCATTAAGTATAATTTCCTTTTTCTTTTACCTTTCTTAATTGGGAGGGTTTGGGCTTTTGTTGCTTCTGGTCTTTGGACTTGTTATCCTCATATTTTTGGACTTTTAGTTCCTCCCCTGTGTACATTTTCAATTTTTAAGTTACTTATCTTTTGTTCCTGAGTGAAAAAAGTAGAAAATGTCACTGATACTGTCCACTTCACTGTCAATGTTGAAAGTCAAATTTTGGAATGATGAAAAATGAAAATGTTTTATGTTTTGCTTCCATGGAAATGTAATCTTATTAATTGTGCAGCATCTTACTTAGTACTTTGAAGCTTTGTTTATATGGAGTAAAAATCCTTGCTTGGGTAGTGATCAAAGCTATAACCCCGTACCATAGACTTGTTAAGAATTTAAAGTTAGTTGATATCCATTTAGACAATTCTGTATCTGGAGTTTGATAGACTAATAGATATGGTTACTGCTGATTGTGGATGTGGTTATGATATGGGGAATTTTACTTGGTTCTCTCGAATTTATCAGGCTAAATTACTTGTTTGCTTGCATTAAATTAATTACAACTTTTGGGTGCCAAGTTGCCTCACAAGTTTTAAAGATCTGTGAGAGGTTACATGGAGCACTTTGTTGTTGCTTTTAGCCTACTTCTGTTTCTTATGTTTTCTGTGAAAGGTCTGTTGTAGTGTTAAACCTGCAACTGAGGCATTTGCATTCTTTGCAGGATAATGCCCAGAAGATAGCTGAGTTCCTTGCTTCCCATCCGAGAGTGAAGAAAATTAACTATGCGGGTCTTCCTCAACATCCTGGACATGAGTTACACTATTCTCAGGTGCTGTCAGATAATGTACCGTAAAAGTTATTTCTACAATCTGTTTTGCTTATCCTTAATGAGACCTTGTGGTTGCTTTTCCAGGCAAAGGGGGCCGGCTCTGTACTTAGCTTTTTGACAGGGTCACTAGCACTCTCAAAGCATGTCGTTGAGACTACAAAGTACTTCAGCATTACAGTCAGCTTTGGTAATCCCACCTATTTGATATTCATGCATGACTGCATATTGTTCTCTTGAAAAATTTGAAGTTTAGTTATAGGTCTGGGTGCTGGTGCCTGTATAGTATCAATACTCAGTAAACTTGAATGTCATAAATTTAAAACAGGAAAGAACGAACAAAGGATCTTTCCCATGGGTATAATTTCAATACTATGAATAGCAGAATTGCATTACTGTGCATCTTGTGTTTTTGATGATGCCTTTTATTGGAATCATTTTTCAGTGGTTATTAAACCAATTTTATGTGGCCCATTGTAGAATTTGGTGAACCTTGCTTTGTCTTTGAAGCTAAAATGCAAGTTCTGCCGTTATTTTGTGATTGTCTCTTATAGTGATGGTGTGATTATCTTCTGTTTGTAGGGAGTGTGAAGTCACTCATAAGCATGCCCTGCTTTATGTCCCATGCCAGCATACCAGTTGAAGTGCGCGAAGCAAGAGGTCTAACTGAAGATCTTGTCCGTATATCTGTGGGAATTGAAGATGTAAATGACTTGATTTCTGATTTAGACAACGCACTCAGGACTGTGCCTCTGTAGTGCATTACCCATGATTCTCCTTCACTCGGTATTATGGATAATGCTTTAGGCCCTGCGCTCTCCATATTGGCGGATTTGATTTTCATATGTATTTCTTTTTCTGGTGTGTGGACGATCTCAGTCTAAGTATTCTGATTGTGCATGGAAATGGAAAGCCAAAACTTCCGTTTTTTAATAGATACTTGGCATCTTTGTTAATTATATTTCTTAGCCAAGTGAAGGAAAGAAGATCTTTCTAGAATATTTCTATTTGAGGCCTTCTCAGTGGCAGTTTTTCTCTCTTAATTTCCATTTTTTTTCTCTTTCTTTTTACCATGATAGATCATTTTGAAATTATAAAATTCATTGCACCAAGCTGAAGAACAAACATCATTGTACAATCCAGATTGTAGCTTAATGCTGTCGCTGATGGTGCCATTTTTGTCATTTTATGGTCAACAATGTTACAAGGTCTTGGGAGTCACTCAAATACTCATATCACAACGTATAGTCTCCGTTTAAAGTAGCTGCTGCACGCATCTACATTCTGGTGTCTTAAATAATCGCAAAAAATATTGGAATCTCTTATTTTGAAGGGACACATACTATAGAGGCTTCAAGCAATATTGAACATCCTGATGGCACAAGATTCCATTTTGCCATTGCACCAAATTACCCAAGGGAGCACTACAAACAATTCGAGGTCAGTTTTTAATAAAATCTTTCATCACAAACACGACAAACTTTTAACAAAATACTTCATCACCAAATTACCCATGAGAGAACTATAAACTTTTTACACAAATTGTCTTGTATGATACAGTTTTATAATATTGGTTGAATGAAAACAGTGCATGATTAGTATTATTTACAATAATTTTTTTGCGTTTCCATCAATTATTATTTATCACATCAATTTGAAAACACATTTTGTATAAAATGTATACGACTCTAATATTAATATTGATGATAAGTACAGTTTTCAATTTCAGTGCGCATATGTGACAAGATTCCTTGGGGTATGTTTGTTACTGTGGTATTTCCTTCTATGAAATCATAAAAGTGTAAAACTTGTTTCTGGATACCTTTTCTTTTTTTAATATAAGCAAAAAATACGAAATTCAAATAGTTCTTGTTTCCCACTCTTTCTTTGTAAAAGTAGAGACCCTTTTTTGTCCCTGTTATTATGGGTTCCACCTGTAATGCGATAATTACTACTAAAGTTTATTGGGTTCCACATATTTGTTACATAAATTGTTTATTATATAAAAAATCTGTAAAATGTTTTTCATGCATTTAAATTATAGCTCGTACGCTACTTTGTATATATAACAATATTAACAATAAAGTATTTATTTAGCACACTTTGTATATATAACAATATTAACAATAAAATATTTATTTAGCACAATTAATATAAATAAATGTAACAACCAATAAATAGTTTTAAAATTCTCATGAATCATTTAAATAAAAAATTAATTTCTTTAACAACCTAAGAAATTTACAAAATCTACTGTTTTTTTTCTTAAAGTTTGACTAAATTTTTATTTAAAAACGTATTAAAATTAAACATATATATATATATATATATTAAAAATGATACTAAATAAATTTTCATTATTTTTGTTTTTCAAGACAAATACCAAATGCATTTCACTATTCTCATTTTCAGACATTAACTTAAAAATAAGCTGCCAAACATGTTTTTATTTTTAATAAAAACTAATCTGTCTTGTTCTATGAAACAAAATAAAAAGCATCATATAAAAGTAATACCAAAGACACCCTTACTTGTAATTTCACATGTAAGACCAAACTCTTATGGCATGTTTGGTTAGAAGAAAAATAAAGAAAGGAGAGGAGAGGAAATGAGCCGAGGGGAAAAAAATAAGAAAAAAAAGATAAATTTTATGTTCAACCAAATAATAAAAATGAGATTGACCTCATTTTTTTTTTCACTCATTTTCTCTTCTCTTTCCTTTACATTCCTCTTCTCTCCTACCTTTTCTTCCAACCAAAATATGCTTAAAGGGTTAGAAGATTTAAAAGATAAAACATGGTTTACACATTTACATTGATCAACTGCTTGCATTATATAGTTATATGAATAAGAGGTAAAATTTAGAGATCTTCTGCTAATTTTGTCTTTGACTTTCTTTTTAAGACCAGTTAATAAAAATAAAAATAATAATGATACAACTAAAATACAGATGATAAACAATATGTAGGTCACAAGATATTTAAAATAGCAAAATGAGTTAAAAAAAAAAAACCATTTCTTGTTGGGATTTTTTTTTCAATTCTCATAAAATAAGAAAACCCTAATTTGCATAAACTTGAATCCCTAAATCATAAAATACCATGATTTTCACATCATCATAATTGAGAGAAGACATATCTTGATCCATAACAATTTTCTTGATCAAGTTTCACTGCAAGAATTAAAGATTTAGTAAAACTGATTTCTCTCTTTTAATGCCTTTAGAATTACTCACTTTTCTTATGTATAGAAAATTAACATGATATATCTATATGTATGGATGGAGAGAGGACTAATTTCAATAAAACTCTTATCTTCATTTTTTATTAACATGGACAGTTAGAGTTTCCTAATTGACCAAGAGAATTTCAGCTCATTATTTATTTTTTTATTTAAATCCTAATTATAACCCATTCAATAATGTGGCGCATGAACCACTAATACGCTAACATTCTCCCACTTGGCCTATGTGACACAGTCAACTTAACAGTTTAATAATAATTAACATTATGCGCATATTAAAAGCGAAATCCTTACTTGCATTGGTCAAACCATAAAATCATCATTAAGCAAAAACTAATATGGATCATAATGGTTCCAAATCATTATTTCGACATAATTCTTTCTATGTATCATAATATCAATTTTATACTTAACATAACCTGTAATGGGAAAGAGAAGTAGAGAACCATAACAATCCAACAATAATGTCTTAGTCAGAGACAAAACCTGTTAACAATCATATCATTATTCATGTATATACTATTAAATCAAGCAAGATATAAAAGAATTAAAAACAATACTTGAATGAGCTCAGAATATTAAATGGATTAAGAACCTAAAAACTTAAACATAATGTCAATAATGGCATCCAGGAATACCCATCCTTTTCAAAATATTCACTGAAAACCTTCGGGTTTAATCATTTTGTTAAAAGATCTACAATCATAAAGTTGGTGCTAATGTGCTTGATTGACACTCTTCATTTCTAAACTGCTTCTTTAATGGCAAGGTATTTCAATTTCATATATTTAGCACCATTCGAATACATGTCATTTTCAAAGAAGAAGATTGTTGCGGTATTATCACAATCTGTAGTGGCTTGGCAATATTGTCAAAATTCTAAGACCTAAAATAAAGTGCTACAGCCATAATCCGTGAACAGTGGCCTCAAAGCACACCACAAACATAGCTTCCATAGTGCAAGTAGCAACGATAGATTGTTTTGCACTTTTCCATGAGATGGCTCCTCCAGCTATCATGAACAAAAAGCTAAATGTGGATTTTCTTATATCCACACAACCAGTATGATCTAAATATGAATATTATATGACTTTGAGATGATCAGATCCTTTATAAGTGAGCATGTGATCTTTTGTTTGTCGCAAGTATCTCAATACTTTCTTTGCAGCTTCTAATGATCTAATCTAGGAATACTTTAAATATCTGTCCAGCATTTTGACTGATGTCTGGCTTGGTATCTGTTGAGTACTAGAAAGTGTGTATTTATAATAGAAAAAATCATCATTTTACACTCCAAGTCTCACTAACATCCTTACTTTTATGTCTTTAAGTCTCTTATAATTTAATTATGTATGTTTTATTTTAGTTAAGTATTTTATGTATTTTAGGGGGTATTATGGTCATTTCACAATGAACGAGAGATCAGATGGAAAAGCGGACAGCAATTTTGAACTCATGATAGTCGAAAACCTTAGGAGGAGCATAAAAAGATAAATGGTACTGTTCGCATATACGGTCTTGATCGTTTTCACATATATCTTGTCTTTTTCACGGCGTGTTCATGGCAATTTGTTCACCTATATCAGATCTTTGGCGTGCATTTGTATGATGACGTGGCACTATACGATGATGTGGCGGCATTTGATTGGATGAATGATGTGGCATTGATAGCTTATGTGGCATTGATAGCTTATGTGGCATTGATTGATGACGTGGCGTTGATTGATGACGTGTCACGATCTTATTGGACCAAAATACTGACCGGCGACGTGGCAGAATGTTAGTGGACTAAAAAAATATGTGTACGGTACATGCATATACACGGAATGACAGCCCTGATGATGTGTTCCATCCAGTAAGAACTTGCCACATGGCGCAATCCTGAGCTTAATTTGGTAAATTTACTTTTTCTTTCCTTTTAATTTATATGGTTGTTTTGGCTTTTCGTAGATAGATAGTAATAATCTTGTCTAGATATCGGCTGGTATAACCGCCTCCTTAAGCAAGGGTATTACTATTTGGCACTGGAAGCACTGAGCACCATATCTGTTAGAGTGAGGTTCATGAGGAGTGGAAAATTCCCCTTCATGATTTAATTGATACTAATAATGAATGTTAAGCCGATGGTGCATGTTGAGTACAGATCTAAAGATCCAAGCACTTCATTTTAATAGTTTATTCCTACCACTTTAATTTAAATTAATAGATAGCCTACATCATTGTCATTATAAATCTAACCACCAAGTCAGAAAATTCATTATATAAGTAATTAAAATCCACCTCTTCGTGGGATCGACACTCGTCACCATTGATCTATTCTACAATAGATTCGTACGCTTGCGAGTTCAACAAAATTTGCAGAACAGTACACGTCTGAGCATATGTCAAATTTCCAACAATGGATGGATAAGGAATCTTTTATGTTTGTTTGCACTCCAATTTGCTTTTTGGGTATCACATAAGGTTGAGCTTATCTCCTTTTTGAATTAAAGCAACACTTACAGAGTATTTTTCTATTTCGAATCTCTCTAAAACTTTATTAATATATGTTTTCTAAGACAACCTTAACAAGCCTTGTGCTATATCATTGACTATTTCAATTCCAATCATATAAGATGCCTCATCTATATTTTTCATTTCGAAATTCTTAAAGAAAAACTCTTTGGTCTCAAGAAATAGACTAAAATCATTAACAACACGCAAAATGTCATCAATATACATATTCATAAAATAATCTTAGTCCCACTAATCTTGAGATATATACACCGATCAATGATGTTTTGTTTAAATTCAAAGGAATTGATGATATCATTGAACTTAAGATATCATTGTTAGGAGGCTTGCTTAAGTTTGTATATTGATTTCTTTAATTTACACTCGAGACATTCATTTCCTTTAGTTAAAAAGCCTTTAGGTTGGACCATATAAACATCTTCCTCTAAATTCCTATTCAAAAAGATAGTTTTCACATCCATATAATGTAACTCTAAATCATAATCAACCATCAATGTCAAAATAATTCTAAAAGAGTGCTTCTTAGAGACTGATGAAAAAGTCTTTTTGTAGTCAATGTCGTTCTTTTGAGTAAAACTTTTGGTAGTGAGTCTTGCCTTGTATCGTTTCACGTTGCCATTTAAATCGCAGTTGGTCTTATAGACCCATTTACACTTGATTCCTTTAAAACCTTTAAGTAATTCAACAAGATCCCAAACATCATTGTGATATATTGATTTCAACTTTTCTTTCATGGCGTCTAATTATTTATCAGAATTAGCACTTTTCATAACTTGTTAAAGCAAATCTGAACCTTCATCTATTTTTAAGTCAAATTCTAACTTTTATAAGTAAACCACATAATCATTAGAAATAGTAGATATTCTTTATCTTTTAGATCTTCTTAATGTTATTTCTTGTAGTTCAGCTGCCACAGGCTCATTATTGATAACTTCATTATAGAGTACTAATTTATTTGTTGTTCTTGAAAGTTGTTCATATGTTCAACAATTATAGTAACAACAACTTTAGAAAAAATAACAGGTAAGGGAACTTGCACTCTAACTTCTTAAATTTTCACATTTTGTGGTTTCATACTCCCATTACTTTCACCATTTTCAATTAACTTAGCATTTTTAGATTAAAAAATTCTTGTACTATGGTTAGGATATTAAAATTTGTAACCTTTAGAATTTTCTAGATAATCAATGAAATATCCACTAGTTGTTGTTGAATCCAATTTCCTCTCATATGGATTATAAATCTTTACTTTTGCCTAATAGCCCCAAATATATAGTTGTCTTAAATTGGATTTCCTTCAAGTCTACAGTTCAAAATGAGTCTTTAGAATTGCCATACTAGGAACCCTGTTTAACAAATAAGCGGCAGTCTTTAACACTTCCATCTATAGTGATAAGGATAAAGATGAGTAACTTAACATACTCATAACCATATCTATTAAGGTATGATTATGCCTTTCTACTACACTATTCTATTTTAGTGTACCTAGCATTAGTATTGAGTACATATACCACGTCTTCCTAGGAACTTAGCGAATAGACCAGGGCGTTGTCCATTCTCAATATATCTTCCATAATATTTATCCTCTTTATTAGACTTGACAATTTTCACTTTTTTATTGAGTTATCTTTCAACCTTATTGATAAATACCTTTAAGGCATCTACTGATTGAGATTTTTCATACAACAAATAGATATAACTATAATGTGAAAAATCATCAATAAAGATGGTGATATACTTTTCTCCACCAAAAGATGAAATGTTATAGGCCCAGATATATCAGTGCGCATAATCTCAAGAAGTTGTGTATTTTTTGTGGCTTCTTTCTTACTTGTGTGTTTTATTTGTTTTCCTTTAATACAATTCACACACACAAATATCAAGATCAATAAAATCCAAATCTAAAAGGATTTCATTCTTTTCTAATCTCTTTATTTTTGCTTTGGATATGTGACCCAAATGCTTATGCCATAAGGAAGCTGAACTTTTATTCACTAAACCGCATTTAGTGCTAACATTATGATGTAAGATTAGCAAAGACTCAGCAAAATATTAGCAAGCTTTAATTTGTATAGACCATTAGAAAAAATTCTAGGACAAATAATATTATTATGTTTAAATAAACTAAAACATCTATTCCCAAATATAAAAAAATATCCAACAGAATCAAGTTTGGAAAAGAAAATTAAATTACTAGAAACAAAAGAAACATAAAGAGTTTGAAAAAGATCTAAATGATATCCAATATCTAAAATAAAATGGTAAGTCTCAATGCCTTCAACTGGAGCATTAACTCAGTTTGCTATGAAAATAAACTTCTTATTTAGGTTTATGGTTTGGATCGTAAGAAATCCTTACATCATGTTTGAAACGTGAATAATGCAACCAGAATCAATCCACCACATGTTACAAAGAACTTCAGCTAACTTTGATTTGAAACATACTAAAGTACTAGGCCTACGCTTTTCAAACCAAGCTTTATGCTTTATGTAATCTTTGACGAAGTGTCCACGTTTATTGCAGAAATTACACTTTTCATTCTTGATGTCCTTCTTGTAGACTTGAGTGGGTTGTACTTTTAGCTTTGATGCTTCTTTTTTGCCCCTGTGATAATTTTCTCTTTCAGATTTTGTTTTTAGGTTAATTGAGTGAGTTCTTTGTTTCTTAAGTCTTGCATTTTCTTGAATAAGCATGGTCTGGAGTTCATTCGTACTCCATTTGTCCTTAATAGTGTTATAGTTTATTTGAAATAGACCATACTCAAAAGGTAATTAGTTAATAATAAATTACACAAGGAAACTCTTACTCACTTCCATCCCCATAAACCTCAATTTTGTTTTTGCATCTATCATCTCAATCACATATTGATGCATGGTACGTGTACCATCAAACTTACATGCAATCAATATACTCATTAATGCCCCGGTATGGGACTTATCAGCTGATTCAAACTAAGAACACTCTTTTACAAATTCCATATATTCCTCAGCATGCTCAGTTCTTAGAATAATGGACTTGATGTTGTTGGCAATTGTCATTCTCATAAATATTAGGCTCAATTTGTTTGATTGCTCCCAGGTCTTATAAAGAGATCTCTTTTTAATGCTACTGTCATCAGTAATAGCACCTGGTCTTCTAGTTAATAATGCTAAGTCAAGATCCAAAACAGCTAAGTGAAATCGAATTTGCTCAGATCAATCTAGATAATTAAGGCTATTGAACGTTGTTGAGTACTAGAAAATGCATATTTAAAAAGAGTAAAATTGTCATTTCATGCTTCAAGTCTCATTAACACTTTTGCTTTTATTTGTTTAATTACTTTTAGCTTTTGTTATGTGTGTTTTATTATAATTTAAGTATTTTATATATTTCAGGGATATTTTGACCATTTCACAACAAAGGAGAAGTCGGACAACAAAATGGATAACATTGACCAATGACGTGGCAGCATTTTATTGGACTGAAATGCTGATGCGGTGTTGACTGATGATGTGTTCGAACCAATAAAACTTGCCACATGGCACAATTCTTAACATTCGAATTATTTTCATCTGATGATCATGATTTACCTATTGTATCTATAAATAGAGGGTTCCCCCCTAATTTGACACTTCTAAATCCATTTTTGAGCTCTATTTTCTATAATTCTCCCTTCATGTTCTATTTTCTATGTATTTTAATAAAATTCTCATTTTACCTTTAGTTCAATTATGAGTGGATAGTTTAATTTCAAGCTTAGGTTAAAGGTAAGTCTTAACATGATCCATGAGCTTAATTAGGTAAGTTTATTTTCTTTTACTCTCTGATTTATGTGGTTGTTTTGACTCATTGTCGATAGACAGTGTATCTTGTCTAGATTTTGCATGGCATACTGACTCCCTAGTGAAAGATTGTTACTGTCTAGCACAATAAACACTTAGCACCATATTAATTAGAGAGAATCTTCCCCTATAGTATTTTGTGGCTCTTCTTTACTCAATGCTAATAGAGAGTGTATCTAAGTTATTTAGTGGATGGTCTTGCTATATTATCGATAGAAAGATTATTATCGTCTGGCATAGCTTGTTCTTGACACTACACTTAATGGAAGATCGCTACCCTTTGGCACATTGAATGCTTGATATCATATTTATTAGAAAGAGGATCAAAAAAAGAAATATTAAACCCATGGTGAATGTTAAGTGAAAATCCAGAGACTCAAGTATTTCATTTGCATTGATTTTATCTTTAATTTATTCCCTCCATTTTATTTTAAATCTTAAGATAAAAAAAAATTCACTTCCAACCAATTCACATATACACTTAAAAAATTAACCCTACACATAATTAAATCTATCTTCTTGTGGGATTGACATTGGTCACTACAAAATTTATTCTACAATATATTCGTATGATTGTGAATATAATAAAATTTGCACAACAAACGTAACAACAGACGAAGCTTGTGAGTGAAGAGCAACAGGCACATATGCTACAAATATATATAAGTGCTAACATATTAATGCTTTGAACTTAAACACATAATATAGATTCAAATAAAATTCACATAAATTTTAAGCACATATTGTAGTTTACCTTTGGAAGATACAACAGTACACTACAATAAACATAATTGATGTTTAACTTTAATTTCACATAATTAATAATCAAATACACATTAACTTGACATATCTGCTATCTTTGGATTTACTAAACATATCTAATCAAGCATACTAATTGCCCACAATCATAATCATAGATTATAAAATTAGTTAATCAACATTTAGACAATTCTTATTTTATAATCTATGGATTTCATATACCCATACAATAAAATCATCATGCCATTCAATCATAAGCATCACAATAATTATGAGTACTTAAAACTAAATTTAATTTGACATCCATGAAAACAATTTAGTTTGGCCACTTTGGTGACTAACAAATTATATATAATATAGACATCAAATTGCATGAATATTAATAAATATATGTGTTCTACATAAATTAATGTCTGATCGTTTATTAAACTTTTATACTAAATTTCAGATTTTATAATGTCGTAAGGGACATTAATGATTTTTACAGAATAGTCATTCTTAATATCTAAATCATATATTTTCCACCAATAAATTCTTTGGACTTAAATGCAATAAAATTATGAACTTTGACCAAAAACATAATCCTAAGAAACCTTAGAGTGTCTCATAAAAAATCCAAAAGAAACCCAAATTCCATCTTTACGTATTGCACTGCCAACACTCAAAAACCATCTTGGGCTACCTTTTTTTTACTAAATTATAACAAAATAATATATACAAAAAATTCTTATGCCACTAATTTTCTTTTTATGTTATGTATATATGGAATAATAATCTCAATTGTCATATACCTATATGAAAAAATGAAAATTAAGAGAGGGTTATTATAAAGCAATTGTTGGAATTTTTTTTTAACAATTATTATAAAGCAAGAAAACCATAATTTGCATAAACTTCAATCCCTAAGATTATATAATACCATGATTTTCACATCATTCTAATTGAGAGAAGACATACCTTGATCCATAGTAATTTTCTTGATAAGTTTCACTACAAGAATTAAAGATTTAGCAAAATTGATTTCTCCCTCTTGACCCATTTAGAGTGACTCATTTTTCTGATAAATAGAACATTAACATGATACATATATATATATGTGTGTGTGTGTGTGTGTGTGTGTGTGTGTGTGTGTGTGTGTGTGTGTGTAGAGAGCAAACCAATTTCAATAAAACTCTTATTCCCACGTTCCATCAAAGTGGGCAATTAAGTTTTCCAATTGACCAATAGAATTTCAACCAATTATTTATTTTATTATTTAAATCCCAATTATAACCTATTCAATAATGTGGCGCATGGGCCATTAATACACCAATATTTCCATGAGATAAATGGGAGTAATAATAGTCAGATAAGTAATGCACATGGGCTATGACTATTACGCACCAATTCTATTGATAGACCACATAGAATCAAATATATGGAAACAAATAATAACCATAGGATTTAAAGTATTGTACAATCAATGGCTGGAAGGTGAATACAAAAATTTAGGGCAACCGGGAGAACTAGGATGTGGTATCCCTGTTGATGTTGTAGTCAGAGTATGTAAAATTTAGTTGTGATGTTTATGTGAAATAAAAAAAAATGTTAAAAAATACCTAAATTGAAATTAAAAAAAAAGGATTAAAAATTATGTGTTCTTTCATTGTTTTTTGGTTTAGCGAATTGTTATGTACATTTTAACAAATCTAAGCTAATTTGATCGGTCTAACACCAAAGAAAAAGTGTAGAACAAAAATAAAGATTAAAAAGAAAGAGCTTTAGGGTGGGAACAAATTTTGGAAAATATGTGATAGTAATTAAAAATATAAACTTGCAGAATTGAAATGAAAAGAGTAACAATCTACTGGGATTTGGCCTTCAAAATGGTAACAGTTCTTTCTTTATTCTTTCAAGTTTAATGAACAGATATTTATTATTTACTAAATGAAGTGCGTAGATATTGAGGGAGGAAATACTTATCGCATATGAATATGTTAACTGTGCAAGATGCAATGTGTAAGTGCAAGGAATGCAGTAATGATGAAAGAAATAACACAGAGAAATTAAGGGATCACAGAAATATGTATGTTTTTGACATAAAATAAACCAATAAATCTAGTTAAATTTGTCATGCTCACATTCGAGTAATGGTATAGTTACAATATAAATGTTGATGTAAAAATGATAATGTAGGGGAGCATAAGCAAAGAGAGGAAATGAAATTCTCCAATCAAGAGGTAAATATTAAATTTTTGTAGAAAACGATGTGGATATTTTCTTTTTCTTTTTCTTTTTTTGGTGACATACAAACAAACATATCTTGAATTTGTGAGTATTGTGTAATAATGCATGATTTGGCCAAACAAGGAAATTGAAACATCAACAAAAACAAATCCTACTATGTAGATATTTAGAACAATTCATTTACATAGAAAAGCAATCAATAAAGTAAGTGATATTTTGAAATTCGATACCTAATGTGCCTTAGAATGATTTGGAAAAGTGATATGGAACTTTATAGAAGAGCAGAATAAGGGTATACAAGAAACTACATTTGGAAACATTGCCAAAATGAGATGTGGGAGTCTAAACAAACACTTTATAGCTGATTGGTTGATAGTTTTGATATAAAAAAAGTACTATAGAAATATATGGAAAATAAATTTCAGTAAATCCTCAAGTTCTTAGTAGCATTCACTACAAGAAAGACTATTTTTTGTGATTATTGAATTATAGTCAAAACAAGTGAAATGTTGTTGTAAATGTGTTTTTTCAACGGCTGAAGGTAGTCGCTAACTGTTAATAATACCTTAGGCAGAAATACTTTTTTTTTTCCAATCAGCTACCCTAAGTATGCTTTCTTTGAGTGACATTAGCTATGGAAAATTGATAAATGCATATTAGAAATAAGATAGACACACAACTAACGAATAATTTTTATGATCGCTTTAAGCCATAAAAAATAGTATCTTCAATTGGCTCTTACGATAGCTTTTGTAATAGTAATTTCAATTAAATATAACCATTAGAAATACATTAATTTTGAGAGGGAAAAATAGCCAAAAAAACTAAACTGTAGTTGGAAATACATGTTCTAATTGGTTTTGCAATCGAAAATACTACATATTAGTCTAAATAAGTAATATTTGCAATTAAATTATTCCATTATAAATAATGTATTCATAGTTAGAAAAGAAATATTTTCGATGACATACTTTTGTTGGAAACTGTCTGCTTTTAACAGGGATAGACAATTGGAAATAATCTATTTAGTTGAAATTTATTTTATTAATTGCCACTGGCAATTGGAACAACAATTGTTTCAACTGACTAATACAATTTTTAAGAACATATGACTATTGAAAATATATTTTGTTCAACCAACATTATTATAAAATGAATGAATTTTCCTAAACTATTCAATCAAAATTGTTAGCATTCATGTTGTCCAAAAACGTTTCATAATAAAAATAAAGCACTATTATAGTATTTTCAAATGCCATAAATCATATAAATATCAAATATCATCAAAACCATTTGAATCAGTGTCAACATCGTCTTTTGAATAACATATCCATCATCACCTAAATTTCCATCACCATCGTCCTTTGAATCAGTGCCACCTTTGTTGTTTGAATCTGTACCACCACCATTATCAAAATTTGCACCACCACTGTTTTCAGAATTTGCACCACCATTGATATTTGCATTCAATTTTCTAGTTGGATCCTATAAAAAAAATTAAATGAATATTTAAAATAATTAAATGATAATGATTTGTAAATTAAAAAAAAATTGAGCTTGAAAAGAACATTATACCATTGAACAAGAACCCACAACAGGTTGAGAATGAGATTGCTTTGCTTCTAACTCTTCCACTTTTTTTCTGTACAATAGTTAGTTACTCTTATACCACTTTCAAAGTACTCAACAAAAACTCCTCACGTGGTATACATTTCTCTTTGTTGCATGGTCAGCTTGAATTGGATACATATACATCTTCAGTTTTAAGGCCTCCAAGAGCATTATCATGCTTGACACCTCTTGTAACATTAAGATATATATCCCATTGTTTTCTCAGTAGGACCTCATTAGATGACTCATTTAATTCATTCCTCTTTGATATCATTTTTGCCTTATCAAAATATGAACATAATAATTAGATAAGTATGACATATCCAAGAATGATAATAATACAAACTTTTGAAATTAAAAAAAAAAAAAACATACACGTAGTTCCTTAGCTTTATTGCTAGGCCAAATTCCATTCTTTTGTACAAGAAACATTTCAAAAGAATCTATTAGACTAAGCTCATTCCCATTTTGCTCAACCTATTATTACAATAACAATAATAACAATAATGTTGCATAATTAATTAATTTATATTATACAAACTGAAATATTAAGAATCAAAATAATTAATTTATAATAGCAAAGTAAATCCTTTAAAACCACTTCTATGATAAAATATAAATATAATAAAATTTATGACAATCCTGATCATTTACCAGTTCTTTTTTCTTCTTCAGCATCTTAACTAATGTAGATGTATGCACTACTTTAGATGGTTTGCTACAATTCGATGCACTTGTTCTACTAGATTTCAACATAAAAGGAAAAAAAATGATTAATTACATTCAACATTGTAAACTAAAATTATTTAACTAAGTTGAAATTAAAATTATTCCATAAGATTTAAATAAACTCGATCATTAGATTTACCTACACCAAATCTAGCCCACTTATCATGATCAAATTAATTTCAAACTTAGCACACGTACTCATATATAGCATAAGTATGAATGGAAAAATCACTTCTATATGATCAGATTATTAAATTCACCATATATAGAGAGAGAATCAAATGCAAAGATAAACACATTAAATTTTTTAGCAAAATATCAACACACAAAAAGATTATTATTATCATATTCTAATAATCAATATAAAACATTTCTAAATGAAAAGGAAATAACATACTTAATACAATTGCTTAATATAAAAATGCCTAAATAGAACTAGAAATAAAAAAAAAAAATCTTATTGAGTCATTAAGCAACAAAACAGAAAAAAATGAAACAAACACAAAATAATCCAACAATTAAACACTATAATACCTGCCAACAAATAATCAAGCAACAACAACAGCAATCATGAATATAACTAATAAATAATTAAGCAACAACAATTATGAATATATAATGCCTGCCATTTCTCACTTAAGCATTTGTCCACCATTTGATGCCATACAGATTTCTCAACATTTAATAGGCAATTAGAATAACACTCCCCATCTGTTTTAAATTTTTTGAAGATTTTATCTCTAATACTCTTCATATAATCTTTGAATCTTCCTTTAACTTGAGAAGAAAATGTAACTTTCAACGCCTCTTTAAGACCATCAAATGTGAACTTACTTTTAAAACAATTAAACAAGAGATCTAATTTTGTTTGTGGGTACTTAGAAAATGTAATCCAAAGTCCATTAATTTGTTGTTTAAAAGGAGCACTTACTGTCCATACAATATAAGGAGTAATAAGACTAAAATAACATTTTGAAAATTTAAGAAATTTAAAAGAGTACTTCGATTACATACATATGATGAAATAAAGAAAAAAAACTATATTTACTGTCAGTTTATATAATTAATCAACTTGTAGTATTGTAAGTTTCTAATTATTTTATTTAAATAAAATAAGTCACCTCTATTTGTAAACTTCAACAGACCCACCTTCCCTAACTTTACCATTGTCTTTTTCCCTCCCCTTTTTTTTAGACCAATAAATCAACATACACACAGTGAAGAGTGACTAATTTGAAATTAGCATATAGTAAATTCAATTTGTTATTAGCTAAAATATTACCATTTGTGCTTGCATGTTCATTTGTGGCAATAGCTTGCAATTGTGAAGTATTCTGAGATTGCTAAATTGATTTTTTTTGGTTTTGAGATGAACTAAAATGAGTAGTGGGTTTTCTTATCCTGTCTAAGTAGAAAAGTTAAAGAAAATTAATTTAGTTAATAGTAAAAGAAATTGTAAATTTAACTCAAATTAAAAAAAATGTTATGAAATAGCAAAAACTAAATTACATTCTCTGTTTGAATTTTGGCCTTTAGAAAATATCTCGTCAGCTACTAGTACTTGACCACTATAAGATGATTAACTGACCCTAGACTTTGACGATCCACCTACTTTAGACTAGGATGATATTTGGTGGAGGAAAAAGTAAGTCAAATTACTTAAAATTTGTTTATTAATATTATAATATTTTAATAAAACATAAAGTAATAATTAACTCATGAAATCGATAGTTACCTGAGAAGGTAAATTCTTGAAATCAGTAATAACTGATCTTGGAGTTTCTTAAGATGAAGTAATGAAGGTGTTAATAGACTAAATTTTCCGTGATGGATTAAAACGAAATGAAGGGTATGCTCTTTTCTTTTTTTTTTGGATAAAACAGGTTATGAATTTTTACAATATAAGAAGAAAGCCTTATCATTGTGTTTTTTTTTTAATTATTATTATGATCTTCTTCTTTTTAATAGTTAAGAGAAGACTTTTTTTTTAACATGATCAAGCTTTTGATTTTAAGTCAAATTAGAAATAAAATTTTAGTCTAATTAAATTTTAGTTCGTCTAATCTATGTTTTTAATCAAATTGAACTTATATATTCTCAGTCTAAAGGGAAAAAGAGGTCCACTAAATTCAGCTCATCCTTATCTCGTTTTATCTATCTTTTAAGTCAAATTTCTAAAATCAAACAAAGGTTGATTTAGTCTAATTAATATATATAGTTAATGTTATTTAAATTTGAAAATTAAAGAGATTTATACTTTTTTTAAAATAAGGCAATTTAAATTTATTGTAATTTATTCTTCTGCTTATTTATTTATTTAATTAGTAATATGAATAATTGAGTGTGTATCACAAAATTGATTTGATATAACAATCTCATAACTATATTATATGCCCACTCTTAATTAAGTATAATAATATCTTCAAACTTTGAATGGTAAACTTATAAAGTTATAAGTAGAAAATTAATGTAACTCCTTAATTATTAGTATGTAATTACAAGATATAACATAGCTAATAATATTATGTAAATCATGTGATGCCCTTCATTGTGTGTTCCCTCTTTGAAGCGAAGTTCATGCATCAATATTTTTGTTTAAAGGTTGCTTGTTTAATAACTACTATGAAATATTGAACATGAATACTAACAACATGAAACAAAATTACAAATTTCATGTTAACATATCTTATTAATCAAACTCATTTGCATTGAGACTGTATACTAAAATCTAATTTTCATGTGTGTCTCTACTTATAACTCAATCTATAATATTGTACATTAACATATATCCAACGGCCCAAGATCATGGTTTGGACATTTCTTATACTCTGATTCTTATCATTAATCTCAACTTTTTATTCCAATGTTTGTCTTATATATAAAAGTAAATTGGACAAATTAAACATTATATAAAAGCTAATCGAGTGATAAAAACAATATATAAAAATAGTAATATTAATCTACATCATATATATCTTAGTGGGTACTTAAGTATGCTATGATCATGAAAAAAATATTAGTATTAAGTTAATTACTTCAAAATATATAAGGTCAATTTATAGGAAAAATAACAAAGATCTATTTAATGTAATTGGATCTTTATACTCATGCTATCATTATTTCTAAACAAAAGTTATGAAGATCACATATAGTAAATATAAAAATATACACTTTAAATTTTTATTACTATTACATCATCTAATGATAGTCTAATTGGTTATTATTTGGCAACAAAAGCAATTGATTAAGAATTCAAGTCTAATAAAATACATTTGAACATTTTTTCATATTTAATACTAACAAATAATAGTATTGGTGTTAAACTAATCTTATTAATTTCGTACTATTTTGATTAATAGTTTGGCATAGCTGTAAATATTAATGTATTTCTTATAATGATTAAAAGTCATCAAAAATAGTAATTTATTTCTACCACAAGTTTGGTAAGTTGAAAATGCCATAGCTCAAATTATACCACATTATTAATTATAATGCTCACTTGTGACTACCTTAATATTTGGTAAAAAACAAAATATGGTATTTTCGATTTTTGAATTATTGCCATTGCAAATAATAGTGGTACCAATGCTTACCACCAAACATTTCAAAATTTCACTACTTATTTTCAACTAGTTTCATATTTGGTCGAAATTAAACTTCTATTATAAATTGTGAAATAATGTGATTATAAATAATCATGTATTTCTAACAAATTTAATAAAGCTATTGAAAATATTATTTCATTTTTTACAGTAACTTCCTGTCATTGAAAATGGTATTGGCGCCATTGATTTCCCACAAAAAATAAGCATTAGCTATTAATTATTAAGTAATTTTTAATTGTTTTTCCCCATTAAAAATATGGAACGTCACTTTATTCTTTTAGTGATGAACTAATTTTTACAATAAAAAATTATCATATTTTCAACTAAATTTTTCCTACAATTATTAATGTTGGTAAAAAAAACTATTTTTCTTGTAGTGTTTGTCAGAATAAAAGACAGGGATTTGGATATATTTCTAGAAGGGGAGAGCTCATATATACAAGGATAGTGTGAGGTATTTCATGCAACAAATAGGGGTATTCATATAAGAATGGTAGAAGAAGTTTTGTTGAATCATAAATTTTGCGATGAACATTTCAAGGTTGCCTTCACACGTTTCATTATCTAAACACAACTTTGTCCCCCATGTGATTCATATATTGGTGCTTCCTTTATTTTTTTTCCCTACTTGACTGATGTAAAAATATGGGAAACAAGGAGTGGGCTTTATTCAGTTTTTACAAGTTAGTGTAAACTATAACTAGATATAAGGATGAGCATCTACATACATTAGTGGTTGTCTGCTTTTTATGGAGGTTAGTTGCCCTCAATTGTATTAAGTAGATACATGTTTTAAAAATGTCTCATAAAAGTATGTTAATTTTAGTCATTTATAAATGCATGTATTTTATTTCAACTTTGTTGTTTATGGTAATATTCAAGGAGATCTTTCGAAGGTTCCTCTTGTATTATGGAACAAGAAGGAGATAAGACACTTTCATTAAGTAGTTGGATAAACATGATGGTTTCAACAACAAAGAGGTGTGTTTTGTGTTAAACTAATGCTTAATTGAGGACAAATATAGTAATTTCGCTGAAGTAACACTATGCTTAGGTTTTTTAAGAGGTGTATTGATGAACATTCTCAATCTTAATTGTAATATCTCTAGGTACGTCCAAGATATAAGCTTTACCAATGCAGTGAATATCCACACTCAACTAAACAATAGTGTCAATCATTTTCTATCAAATCCACTTTTGTGATTAAGAAACTTAATTCATATGCAGAGGATATTAAAAGGTTCTCTGGGAATATGGAGGTGCTATACTCATGTAAAATCTGAAAATGAGTTTTTAAATGACATGATATCAGTTGTTAAGCTATTGATTTCATCAAAATCTCCCTTTGATTGGGACATATTTGTGAAAAGAGAAAAGAATTGTATGTTAAACCTACCAAACAAACAGTCATTCGAGGAGATTGAAGAAAAATGTCAGCCAATTGATATTAACTGTAGTGTAATTCGAATTGACAAGAAAATTACTGAATTAAAATGTAAAAATGTGGAAGACAAGCATAACAGGGTCCTGTCACAATTTTGTACTATTTATTAACAATATTATGTTCATTATCACTTAGACAATATGCAAGAAAAGAGGTAATAACCTGAGTCGTTTCATGTGAGGCACTAAGTTTTAGAAAATCTTTATGCTAGAGCTTTCTTGTTATTCTGAGGTCTGTATACTGTATGACTAAGAAACTTATACAATAGTAAAGTTGCAGAATAATTTCAGCAAATTAAATTTTTTAATGCTTCATTGATTGGGATTCTTATAGATTTACATTCCAATACATGATGGGAATTGTCATTGGTGTTGTTAATATTTCAAAAATGCGAGTTGAGATTTGGGATCCTTTACCTAGTGCAAAAGACAAGCAATTAGATGTTGAACACACCAATAATATTGTTAGTCTTTATATATTTTCAAATCAAGAGCCATATTAATTACTTTAAATTTAAGATGAAACACCACAACATTGTTTTTTTTTTTTTGGTCGCAGATAATAGCTTTATACCTCGTTCTCAATGAAGGCATAAAAAATTTGCAATGTGGAAAAAAGAAGTTTTCAACATTTGAAATTTCTTACTACTCCAATCTTCCTAAGCAACACACTGGGTTTGACTACAGAGTATACATTATAATGTAGATATAAGGTTCACCACAATTTTTTCTGTTGTTGTATAAGGTATCATAATCTTTTACCTTTTCATTTATTCCAATCTTAATAATTTTGTGTGTACATACAGATGTTTACGTATTATATTTTAAGATGAAAATTTTATCAACATTTTGTACCACAAATCAAACGATGCCAAGAAGACATTGGCCCTTCAATCTTCAAGATTTATTATTAGATCCAGCTAGGTCACACTATCATAAGGAGGAGGCTAAGAACCTCGGATTTACAAGTCATAGAGACAAATTAGCGAATGCAAAGTGCATGTACATACCGCGTCATTCAGATCATAATCTTCACAAGTAATATAGGTTATATAATGAAATTGAGTTTATAGGAGGAATTATTTAATTATCATCGAAAACTTTTATGTTTATAATTACGAATTCTGCTCTAATTCCAATTAACCACTTATAATGGATAGTCTATAACACTTTATATACAGAATTCCCTTGTTACAATCATTAATATTGAATTGATGGATGATAATTCAAGTTAAATAGTACAACAAATATTTTTCCTACTTCAAGATGAATGTGAAAGTCAATAATCACACGATAGAAGAAAATAATCAATCAATTAAGTATTTCTAGAAATATCAATTTCAAACCATTTTGCTAAGCATGGACATGAAAAAATTAATGTTCATCATGGCCAATTTCACACAATTATTATCTCAATTACAAGATGCAGGAGCCTTTAAATAGTTTGCTTGATAAGTAGTTGATATAAGGCTGTTATTGAGCCGAGAGGCATATGTGTTTATATCGTCATTCTGATTCTTCTTATTTTTCACCTCAGCCTTCCAATGAAGTAGGCAAGTACGCCATGTGTGACCTCTCTACGTGAGTGAATCCCCTTATTATTGTTTTCCATTTGACTTTATTTTTCTACTTTGTTTTGTTAGCACAATTTGAGGATCGAATATAAAATCTTATTGTACACCATCAGTTTTCCTAACTTCCCTTCGTAATTCATTGTTTTCCAGTTGTACTATCAAATTGCTAATAATATGTCACCTTGTTATATACATTGAAATTATTGCAGTATAAATCAACAATTTCTTATAAAGAAGTGCCAAATAAAGTATCTGGTCTATTGCTTCCAATATTGCGTGAACAGGTTCACTTTGCATTGCTCTCATATAACTTTAGCATTCTTAGCCTTGCTTCTTAATTAATATCATACTTATTGGAATATCCGTTAGACTTTCAGCTTTTATTATTAGAAAAGAATAAGAACAGGGTATCCTTGTGCTCTATAGGTGCTTACAATTATATAAAACCTTCTTCAATGCCTTATTGTATTCAATATCCTAACTTCTTACTCTTCCCACGTACTACTTTACCTTGTACAATCTTGTCCCAAATCCATCAACACGATCATCAATTATACGCAATCCTTCTTTTTCAATTTGATCTCTAATGAAGAGAAAATATTTTTCTAAAAATTTTATTTACATATTCCTCAAACTGATGTAGGTGTATGTTTAAAACCGGTAGGAATCATGTCACCCTCACCTTCCACTTTTGGAAGATCAAGGACTAATAGATAAAGGGTTGTGGTTTCATTAAAAGAATCAAAAGTTATTCTTTAATTCATCATTTGTCATTCTTTTAAGCTTTATATCCATTTGCAATATAAATTTAGAGACTCTTAGTTTATGATGTATAGACCTATTCAAGCGTGCATTCATGCTTTCTGATTTTTGAGTCCTCCTTATTCCCCCAGTGAAATGACCCTGTAAAAATGTCTCAACCCACATGTGATGGTCTTTATATACTCTTCTAATCCAATCATGATTGTGCAAGCCATATCGATTAATTAGGTTCGATTAATGAATATCAAATTCATTCATTGAATTATCTGCTAAATTTTTCATCCCCTACATTTGTTTGAGCATTTCTAACAAGTGCCATGAACACAATCTATAAATTCCACTTAGGAACAATGTTTCACTTGTATTTCTCATTGCCTTATCCCTATTTGTTATTACTGTTTATGGACACTTCCTATCCATAGTGTTGGAACTTAAACCAGTAATGAACTATTTTGATCATTAAGATCCACTCTAAGCACTTTGATTTTAGAATAACACATAACAAATCTAACCTTGATAAAACTTATATAAAGAATCAATAACAAGTCAACCCAACCGAAAAAAATATCGAGAATTTGGTTATTATACAAAGGTATAAGAATTCATAATCTTGGTAATTTTATTCTTACATTTCATGAACAAAGCATTTGGTACTACACTCTAAAGAATTGAAGAACTAATTATGTAAAAAATAGCCATATTATGAAAATCATATTAATGCACTTATGTATGTCCTTGCAGCATTATCAACAATGTATATGTGACTACCAAGTTTAGGAACCAAGTAGAGGATAGCAGCATACTCTAAAATGAGAATTATTGACCTCATCAAGCAATAGCCATCAAGCAATAGATAACACTAGACCAGTTTAACTACTTTTGTAAAACAACCCTTAGTTATTTTTGACATGCAAAGATTGATTTGTTAGTGTCAGTTGGTTTATAATGTATTAATGCGTGAGGTCAAGGTTCATGATGATGTTGAAAAGCATTGGTATTGCGTTAAAGGTTACTTTGTTAAATTCTCATGCCAGGTTCGATATAACTAAAGGCTGTTATCTCATTCGACCGGCTCCATCAGACCTAGGTTTCAGAACAATAGGGTTTCTATTTCTAAGCAGAAGCTTGAAGAATATTTTGTTGCCGTCATCTTTGCTAAAGTTGACATTAAGGAAGTAATAGGATTTGCACTTGTGTTATTTGTGAAGCGAATCCTTCTTGAAAACTTAATTTCACATGTTATTGACAAGACTTTGCTCAAGCTTGAGGACAACCTTGATGAATTCAATGAGTACCCTTTGGGGAATGTTACATGGACTGAAACTTACAACTCCATTGTCAATGCAATATCTACGGGGGCTCAAAACTTGATCCACAAAAAGATTTTGAATGAAATCTATGCATAAGAGGAAGTATAACCTCAGTAGATTTGCATTCGGTCTTATGGTAACATCAAGTGACGTTATATAATTATTATAAACATTATCGGGTGAAATGTACAACACATTATTACACCTTCAATGCATCTAGTATAGGCTACTTTTGTAGGTGTGGCTGTTTAAGAGCATCTCATTGGCTGGCAACTCTATCCAGTTTGTTATAACAATAAAGACATTCCACGTATATCGAGATAGAGAACACATACTCTTCCTCCAGACAAACAAGTCAACAATGACTTATTCCAATCCTAGTTGTTTAACAAAAAAAAAAATCTTTGATGATGTTAATACCTAAAGAGAGAGGTTGAAACTACACATTCATGAAGCTTGTTGAGGTAACACTTCAACAAAAATTAAATTCAATCAATTTATTGATGTTTCATCTATAAACTTTGCTGGCAAAATATCAAACATAGACTTCAAATCTGAAACAACTGTACTACAAAAAGTAAGAATAATCATTGTACTTTTTCTATAGTAATTTATCGGTAAAATGATTTAGTTATAGTAATTTATCGATAAAATGATTTAGCTTCAAATAGTTAAGACTCTATAACATAAGTTTTAATTGTTTTCACTAAAGTTGGAAAAAATTAACTTTAGTAAACATGGTTTGGAAGAGTGTTGATAATATATGCATTTTCTATATAATAGGGAAACGACGATATCCTCATGCCAAGTGTCGACTTTGATAATAACATATATCGAAATATTGTTAAAGTGGTTGATAGAAGTATGATAGGTCAGTTGGAAAATTTCAAGTATCAAATCAAGGCTGAGATGAGGGAAGAGATGAAGTTGTGCCATATGATTTTTATAGAGGAGATAAGCAAGTCTAGAAAAGTAAAGCTAGAATCTGTTAAAGGAGATGTTGATAAGCCAAACCAAGTGGAGGTGAGCAAAACAGTTAATAGCGTATTCTAAAATATATGAAAATTATGTTATTCTTTTAATGACTTTAAAACATTTTCTAATTTTCATAAAATGATGAGAGTCTAAATATGTGCCATGAATTCATAGAAATCCAAAAACAACTTAAATAAATATATAGATTGTTGGGTACTCCAAGGTTGATGCTTGCCAAGTTGACATTAATAAAGAAGTTTTCCAAACCCCCAGAAGCAATTTGGCCAATGGTGTGTGTTTTAAGTGGATTTTAAGTACAAGAAAAGCGGACAAAACCTCACAAAAACAATGAACTTATTTTTTGGGAATTAGGGTATCGACTTAATCATGATATGTTGGTTATTTTAGGGCTTTGAAGGGGATAAAAAAGAGTATGAAAGGGGCTGGTAATAGTGAGAGATCAGATGTGGGGAGAGAGGGTTTGAAAGAATGCCTTTAGACCTGCAAAATAACAAAATGAGAATAGAGGTGGAGCCGACAGTGGCCGATGACCACACTCTGACGCTTAAGTCAACTACTTAAACTTTTATAAAGTTGAGAGCTTGCAGGCTATCTTAAATAGACACTGGAGGTTGAGGAAGACCTCAACCCTTTGTTTTGTGTGTGTTTTGTGATGAGTTTTAGAAAGATGGAACCTTGTTGCCTTTATATAGTACACCTTGGATACCTTGCCTCCTGGCACATTTTCAACGGTAATTCTACAATCATTTCTGAAATTCACACATCCTTTTATCTTCATGATGATTTTTAGGCCATCAAGAACATGCTTAGAGAGCAAGAAAACGGTTTTTTGGCAGGCTTTGTCATTTTGTGCACGTGGCATACGCTACAAGTGGTCCAAGGTTCCTTTACAGAATTTGTCTGGATAGTGGTAAGCGTGACAGTTAAGAACATTGTCATTTTCTTGCTATTTTTGGCTTTTTGTAAGTGTGACAACCAATTGTCCCTTCTTTTCAATAAGATATTCCTTATTTGATTTTGCCAAATCAAATATCTTTTTTGGGTGATGAAAATATAACACGTGGTAGGTATTTTTTTATGTTTTCTTTAACTATCTTGGCTCTCATGTGGCATACCCTGCTTACCTACTTAATTACCAGTTTGAGCTAGTATAAGTCAGCTACCCCCAAGGATAATTTATAGTCACATAATCTTCACATTGACACGTGGCGCTTTATTTTCAAAATTCTATTTACTCCCTAAGCAATAGAAATAATCTTAAAGCGAGTTTAGATGCTTTGTGCAAATACTAAATTAGTAGGAGAGAAAGCTATACAGATAAACAAATTTGGCCCAGTTAAGTATAGGCTTGAATAATGAAATTAATATCAATATTCTAATTAATACAAGGCTTAAAGAAGAAATATAGAAAAGAATTAAAAGTGCCCCTGCCAACATCATCGAAGTAAATTAAAATGGATGGCGGTGGGTAATTGACAACTCATATGTAAAAGCAACAGTTTCAAATTCTCCTAGCCTCCTTTTTCTTGCCAAGATGTCTTTTAAAAATTTCACATAATTAGGCATTTGTTCCAGAGTTTCCACAAATGAAATATTGATATGAAGTTGCTTTAAAACCTCCAAGAATTTGCTGAATTGTTTATCTTGCTTTTGCTTTTGAAATCCCTGTGGAAATGGTGGTGGATGTCTAAACTGTTGTGCGGTAGTTGGTTGCACAGTTGTTTTTTGCTTGCTCTCCTTTTTTTCGTTGCAGCTAATGATTCTGCAGCGTCCCTTCTGATAAGTAGTAGCTCATTTACTTCTGCAGGTGCTGCAACTCTACTGCTCTCACCAGTATGTTGATTGGTGCAAGTAACAGGCTCTTCTTCATTTTGAATTTGTTCTTGAGTTTGAAGAGACTCACTTTTTTTTTTTTGGCACACCTACTGGAATATACACATCATTTCCAAATGTCAGATTGATCACTTTGCATTGCTCTTTTCCTTCTCTTCTTGGATCCTTTGTATTGCTGGGTAAACTTCCCTAAGGTCTGTTGCTGAGTGTTGTAGTTAGCTGTCTAACTTGATTCTCCAAGTTTCTCAATGACACAGCTTGGCTTTGGACAACTGCCTCATTCTTCATAATATACTCCTTAATTAAAGCTTCAAGAGAGCTGATCTGGTCATTACCAGTACTTCTTTGACCTTGATTTTACTAATGAAATTTAGGTGGTTGTATTGGTCTGTTTTGTCCACTGGTTGCTGCAGCAAGTTGATTCTGATTTCCCCATGATAAATTTGAATGTCACCTCCATCTTGGGTTGTAGGCGCTTGAATATGCGTTGTTATGGCTCTGTTTATTAAACTTGACCACATAATTTACTGAAGCTGGATTCCCAGGACAATTATCAAATAAATGCCCCTCTCCACAATAAACACATGACACTTCTGCAACTTGGTTAATTGGTTCTGGAGTAATAGTTAAAGCTTTCACCATGTTTGTTAATGAAATTACTTGAGCTGATAAAGCTGTCAGGGAATTCACATTATGCACTCCAGCTGCACCTTTCGCTGTAGCTTGCCTAGTTGATGGCCACTGATAATTGTTGTAAGTTATTCTCTTTAAAATCTCGTAAGCTTCATTGTAGGATTTAGATAACAAAGCTCCATTTGCTGAAGCATGCACCATCAGTCTTGTACTTAGATTAAGACCATTGTAGAAAGTTTCTAGTTGTATACAACAAGGAATTCCATAAAGTGGACATCTTCTCAACAACTCTTTAAATCTTTCTCATGCATCATACAGACTCTTATATTTTAATTGTTAGAAAAATGTGATCTCATTTCTCAACTTGGCATTCTTAGTGGTGGGAAATACTTCATCAAAAACTTGTCAGCTAAATCATTCCATGTTGTGATTGAGTCTGGTGGTAGGGAATTTAACCATGCTCGTGCTTAGTCCCCCAAAGAAAATGATAAAAGTCTGAGCCTTCATGCCTCTTGTGATGCTCCAGCTATCTTTAAAGCATCACTCACCTCCAAAAACAACTTGAGATGAAGACGAGAATCTTCTAATGGCAGCCCATTAAACTAACCTACAGTTTATAACATCTGAAACATCATTGGTTTCAACTCAAAGTTATCTGCTCGAACTTCAAGTCTAACTATGCTCGAATGTATGGCTTAAGGAGTCAACACAGCATAATCTCGAATGGCTCTTTCTCTGTCATCTGCTATATGAATAATATTGTTTCCTGGTTGCCTATAAACATGTTGTTCATTCTGACCTCCTTGTGCATTCAGCGGTTGCAGTTCTCCTCGATTGTTCAAATCTCTCATGTCTTGTAAATCGTCCATTGCTACAGCAGCTTTTGAATTTCTTTGCTCCTTTCTTAATCTCTTAACAGTCTTCTCAATTTTCAAAATCAAAGTGAAACTCAATTTGTTTGTCTTTGCACATGCAATGCTTACTAGAACAATCTGTTAACCACAGAAAATGATGATTAAACAATTACTTAAATAAAACACTATAAAAAATTGATTTCACAAATCAAAATAAACAATCAATCCCCAACAACAGCGCCAAAAACTTGTTAGGTTTGTATTTTTACTACTAATGGATGTCATTGTGCAAATGTACACAACAAATAATAAAGTTATAAGTATTCAAGTATCGTCTCCACAGGGACTGATGCTATCAAACTTGCTACAGTAATTAATTATGGTGCAAATTCAATTAAATCAAATTGAGTTGTTTTGTCAACTAAATTAAACTAAGTAATCTAAATAACAATAAATAAAATGCAATAAACTAAATTAACACGTCTCACACGAGAATATAATCACTAGAGATAATGTAATTGAGTGAATCAACACACTTAATGGTATTGACTGTTTTTCTATTACAGTAATTATTATAGCAAGCACTAATGCACTGGGCAGAACTCTAATGTATCCTCAGCCATCACATGTTGGACATCTTATATCTATATGCAGCCTATAATGACCAGTTGTTAAACCACACAAGATATAGCATTATATGATCAAGATTCCTAATTACCCTACAAGGTGAATTCCTATATCAATTCATCACTAATTTTAAATTAGGCATGACCCTATTCAAATTGAGTTAACTCAACTTGGGAAACCTAACCTAAAACCAAGTATTGTTCTGATATATTCTACTAAAACAAGCCCTTTTATGGCTGTCTCTTATCTAGTATCAGTAAATGGGTGGTCAACCGAAATAGTAAACTGAATTAAGCATTATCACAAAAAAAAAATGTTATAGCAATCATGCAGCAACATATAATTTCAGTCAATAAACCATCAAGCTTGTCATTCACTCAACCACAAACAAAATTAGTTCATTATGCTTAACAAAACAGAAACTAAAACCGTTTGAACCATCAAATACATCATCATGAATGAAAGTAAACGAAGAGAAAAGAAATAGAGGCAGGTTGTCCCTTCTAGATGCTAGATTTCTTCTTCCCTACGTCTGCAATCTTCTTGTTTCAGTCTGTAATTTCTTCTCCTCTTCTTGTTTTATTTTTATTTTCTTATTATTTCTTGTGGTTGATAGCTCTCTTTCTCTTTTTTCTTATGTGCGCTTCCCTTTATAACTGAAAATTAGGGCAACTGGATGTCTAGGATACGAATCTTTTAGATTAGAAAATTGCATATTGCCTAATTTTCATGGGATTCGCGCGAGATTTTCTCTCTAATTGCTCCAAGCTTGCTACAGCAATTGGTGCTACAGCATTGGCTACAGCGCTGCACTGCTTCAAACTTATTCTCACTTTTCTGCAGCCAACTTCTTTCCTCACTTTTCCAAGCCCATTGCACAGCAGTCCTTCCTTAAAATTGTACTTCTAATTGCCTACAATTAAACACACGATCTAAGCATACAATTTATTCCAAAACAACCTAATTTATTGAAAGTAAACTAAAAATAGATAAGTATGCAAAATTAAGCTAGAATGCAACTATAACACATCATTTACTCTCTAAGTAATCTTGATTTGAGTCCAAAAATACTTTAGATAACTATTATTTCATAGAGTTATCAGTAATGCATGGCTTGAAAGGGAAGTAACTATCATTTTAAATTACCGTAAATAGTATATATGTTTTAGTATATAATATTAAAATATTCAATAAACTAACTTTATAATTGAGCGATTATCACATGAAGCATATGTCCGTGTACATCAATATCATTCACAACCAAATTATTAGGTACCTTAAAAATATTGGAAATAGATGTAGTGTAGTTGACTATGAATTTTGGGTATAGTTAATGTAAATTCAACAAATGATTGTTGAATGATGGATGTAGTTCTTAAAAAAGTTATAGAAAAATAAGAAGTAATGAACTTTTTCCAAGCCATGATAAAGGAAAATTGGGTAAATCATCATGGACTGTCACTGATGCCATATAAAGGTTCCTTTGATGAGGGCAAAATAGCATGGACAAATATTGATAAGGCATGAGCATCGTGTTTTAATTATTTTAAGAGTATTCAAATCTATTTGTGTTGCAAATATATATATGCCAATAAACATACATAGTGTGCATTAGGTGGCTGAGGGGGTAAATATCATCAATAGAGTTGTCACCATTTACGATCCAGTTTTAATGTCACTTATAGATGTCAAGATTGTGGCTTCCGTGTATCCTCTACATATGCTAATGCCCCAACTCCTAACGCACTCCCTATGCGTCTAGTAATAGAAGAGATGTGAACATAAACCTTGATCTTTATAGATTTACCAAATCCGATTTGGTGTCCTACAATAGTGTTATGGGTCTAAAGGCAGTGGACTGTATGTTCTGAAGATAATTGAGTGCTAATTTTTTGCATGCCCTTCAATTTCTATGAATTGGGTAAATATCTGAATAAATTGTGCTCAATAGAGACGTCAAAACGTATGGCACCTATGAATTGGGCAAATATTTGGATAAATCGTGCTCAATAGAGACGTCAAAACATATGCACGTACGGCTCTGTGGCATGGTTTTGGTATAATTAATACTTTTTGTTTTGTAATGATGTTTACGTATTTTGAGTTATATCTTAGTTGTGTTTTTTGGATTATGTATGTTGAGTAACACTAGAAAGTATATATAACAACAATAACAACAATAATAATAATTCTCTAATGAAATATCTTCATTCTAGAAAATTGAAAGTAACTAATAGATAAAAAAAATACATATTTCAGTATATTAATAAAAAAAAAGAATACAATTTCTAATATATTAAAATCTGTAATTTTTTTATATATTTTAGTGCTTATATATTGGTTTCTTTTTCTATCACAAAAACCAAATAAAAGAAGTTAATTCCAAAATTTGTTTGTTGCACTACAAATATGTTTATGGAATATGCGAGCTAGTTTCTAATTTCTTTCTTCGCCTATTGTGAAAAGAAGGTCAAAATAATTTGATGAATGTACCAAGTTCATTCGAGAGAGCCTGAACCTATAAAATTTCTTGTTTGTGCTTTCTAATTCCCAGTGAATCCACTGCTTTTTATTACTAAAAATTAAATAAGAAGAATTCAACTATCCATCCAAGACTATAGGCATGTGCCAACAAAATAGTTAACAAACTAGCTTGGACTCTAACTTATCCAACATCTAGCTTGACTTATTCAAATAAAACAAATAATTAATAAAGGACAAAATAAGACACATAACAACTCTTCCCCCCTGAAATTGCAGCCTTGTCCTCAAGGCTAAGATTGGGGAATTGGTTCTTGATAAAGTCACGATCTTCCCAAGTTACATCTACAGGCAACAAGCCCTGCCAATGATTTAACACTAGTTTCTTTCTTCAAACCCTACATTCTAGAACAACTTGAGGTGTTGGAAGTACTCTTTCTTCAGTAATGTCTAGAATAGGTCATTGAGACTGCACCATCTCATCTCCAACCTTTTTCTTAAGAAGTGAAACATGAAAAATAGGATGTATATGAGGAGTGCTTGGCAATTCTAATTTATAGGCTACTTTGCCAATTCTCTGCAGAATTTTAAAAGGCCCAAAATACTTGGTTGAAAGCTTTATACTTCTCCTCATAGCTAGAGATAATAGCTTGTAAGGTTGTAACCTTAAGTACACTATCTCACCCACTAAAAAACTCAATTTCTCGATATTTAGAGTCATAAATAAGTTTCATTCTTGATTGAGCTTCACCAAATCTACTCCTGGCTTCTTTTATAATTTTATCTCTATTTTTAAACTCTTTTTCTATAGCTGCAACCTTAGTTATTCCAAGAACATAAGACAAAAGTGTAAGAAGAGGTCATCCGTAAACCACTTCAAAAGGTGACCGTTTGATCGCTGGGTGCCAGCTTGTGTTGTAACAATATTAAGCCCAAGTAAGCCACTTTGTCCAATCTTTTTGTTGAAAACTTGTGAAACACCTAAGATATATTTCTATAGTTCAATTCCCCACCTCACTTTGTCCATTAATCTGAGGGTGATAACTAGAACTAAAGTTGAAGGTTGTTCCATTAAGTTGGAATAATTCTAGCTAGATTAAACTTGTAAAGGTAGAATCTCTGTCACATACAATTGAACAAGGCATTCCATGCAACTTGAAAACATGATCAAAGAAAGTTCTAGCCACTCCAACAGCAGTGTAAAGATGTGAGATCACAATGAAATATGTATATTTGGATAGCCTATTGACAATAGGAAAAATAGTTAATTTACCATTAAAAAGCAGCAACCCATTGATGAAATCCATGGAGATATCCTCCCATATTGTTTTTGGTATGGGAAGTAGTCGTAAGAGGCCAGTTGGTGCAATTTGCTCTACCTTATGTCATTGGCAAACCCTATATTTTTTTATGAACTCCCTGATTCTTTACCTTATGCCCATCTAGAAAAAATTAGATTGAATTCATTGCAAGGTTTTAATAAATCCTTCATATGTGCTCCCATGGAATTGTTCTATTATAGTAGGAATAAAAGGAGAATCTACTGCAAGGTAAATCCTGTCTTTAAAGAATAAGATATCGTTTTGTAACATCAAAGGACCCATTGTTTCCTCATCTTTGACTAATTGCACTAGATTATGTAGCTTTGTGTTTGATTAAACCTCATCTTTAATCACTTCAACCTAATTGGGTGCTAGTTGAGAAACTGCAGTAAAAACTCCACTAGTTTTATCTTTTTCATGCTTCCTTGACAAAGCATAAGCCACAACATTCACTCTCCCACTCTTGTACTCCACTATAAAGTCGAACCCCATTAGCTTGTAAAGCCACCTTTGTTGAGTAAGAGTTGTGATTTTTTAAGTCCACAAATGCTTTAGGCTTCGATGATCAGTTCGCTCCATAAACTGTCATCCCAATAAGTAAGGAAACCATTTTTGGGCAACCAAGACCAGCGCCAAAATCTCATTTTCACAGCAAAAAGCAAGAGATGCTTCCCCTTAAAAGCATGACTGTAGAAAGCAATAGGCTTGTCTTCCATTAATACAGCACTAATCCCTTATCCGAAAGTGTCACACTCCACGATGAATGGTCTTGAGAAATCTAGTAAGGCTAACACTGGAGCACAAGTTATCACCTGTTTTAACTTATCAAATGCTACTAGAGCGAGGTCACTCCACTTGAATAAGCCTTTCTTCAGCATCTTGGTAAGAGAGGTAACAATTTTTTCATAATTTTGGATGAATCAATGATAATACCTACTTAACCCTAAGAATCCATGAAGGGCTTTTAGAATTTGAGGTTGGGGCCAGCTAATCATTACTTTAACTTTCTTCGAATCAACAGCAACACCTGCACTTGTGATGAAATGGCCTAGGTACTTAACTTCCCTTTAACCAAATTCACATTTCACTAATTTTACATGCAGCTTATGGAATTGTAAAATAGAGAATACATTATCTAAATGTTTTATGTGTTCAAGCCATGATTTACTATAAATCAAGATGTCATCAAAGAAAACTAAGATAAAATTTCTCAGGAATGGCTTGAATACCTCATTCATGAGGGCTTAGAAGGTGGAAGGTGCATTGGTACGGCCAAATGGCATCACTAAAAATTTGTAGTGGCTATGACAAGTCCTGAAAGCAGTCTTATCCACATCTTGTGAACTTATACAAATATGATGGTACCCAGATTGCAGATCAAGCTTTGAGAATACTTGTGCCCCATGTAATTCATCTAATAGCTGAGCAATTACTAGAATTTGAAATTTATCTTTAACAGTGATCTGATTTAAGGCTCTATAATCAACATACATTCTCCAGGAACCTGTTGAGTACTAGAGAGTGTGTATTTATAATAAAGAAAATCATTATTTTATACTCCAAGTCTCACTAACATCCCTACTTTTATGTCTTTAAGTCTCTTGTAATTTAATTATGTATGTTTTATTTTAATTAAGTATTTTATGTATTTTAGAGGATATCATGGTCATTTCACAATGAACAAGAGATCAGATGGAAAAGCGGACAGCATTTTTAAACTCAGGATAGTCGAAAACCTTAGGAGGAGCATAAAAAGATAAACGGTATTGTTCACATATACTGTACTGTTTACGATAGTGTTCATGGCACTGTTCACGGCACTGCTCACCTGTACTGTATGCTGACGTGGCACTGTACAATGACGTGGCACTATACGATGATGTGGCGGCATTTGATTGGACGAATGATATGGCATTGACTGATGACGTGGCGTTGACTGATGACGTGTCACGATCCTATTGGACTAAAATGCTGACCGGCGACGTGGCAGAATGTTAGTGGACCGAAAAAATATGTGTACGGTACATGCATACACACGGAATGACAACCCTGATGATATGTTCCATCCAATAAGAGCTTGCCACGTGGCGCAATCTTGAGCGTCTAAATTGTTTTAATCCGATGGCCATGATTTAATCAGTGTATCTATAAAAAGGGGGCTCCCCCTCTAATTTGACACCCCTGAATCCATTTTTAAGCTCCATTTTCTGTAATTCCATCTTCATCTTGTATTTTCTACGTATTTTAATAAAATTTTTATTTTACCCCTAGTTCAATTATGAGTGGCTAATTTCCTTTCAAGCTTGGGTTGAAGGTGAAGTCTCAACATGCTCCATGGGCTTAATTTGGTAAATTTACTTTTCTTCCTTTAATTTATGTGGTTGTTTTGACTTTTCGTAGACAGATAGTAATAATCTTGTCTGGATATCGGCTGATATAACCGCCTCCCTAGGCAAGGGTATTACTATTTGGCACGGGAAGCACTTAGCACCATATCTGTTAGAGTGAGGTTCATGAGGAGTGAAAAATTTTCCTTCATGATTTAATTGGTACTAATAATAAATGTTAAGCCGATGGTGTATGTTGAGTACAAATCCGGATATTCAAGCACTTCATTTTAATAGTTTATTCCTTCCACTTTAATTTAAATTAATAGATAGCCTACATCATTGTCATTATAAATCCAACCACCAACTCAGAAAATTCATTCTACAAACAATTAAAATTCACCTCCTCGAGGGATCGACACTCGTCACCTTGATCTATTCTACAATATATTTGTACGCTTGCTAGTTCAACAAAATTTGCACAACAGAACTATCGTTCTTCTTCACTAAA
The DNA here is from genome assembly GCA_030449905.1 of Luvunga scandens. Classification (NCBI taxonomy): domain Eukaryota; kingdom Viridiplantae; phylum Streptophyta; class Magnoliopsida; order Sapindales; family Rutaceae; genus Luvunga; species Luvunga scandens. The sequence goes on along the minus strand of JASUUG010001097.1, from coordinate 75,224 downwards.
ATGACGGAAGATGAGTAAGGGCTGTTATTGTGATGGATAATTCCAGAGGCTAACATTTCAGCAACCATCTTCTCTATCCCTGGCTTTTCGAAGTGGGGATAACAATATGGTTTGACTAAAACAAATCGTTGTCCCATTTATAGTGGAATCTTGTGATCACATGGTCTAGTTATAGGTAAGCTCTTAATGCAACTTTATATTTTAATAGAAGCCATTGTATTTGTGGGTGAATATTTGACTAAATCAAAGGTGAGCTTCTAGCTGGTATCACTTCTAGCAAGAGCTCCTTTGTTTTTGGCTGCTTGTTGAAATTCATGGTTGTCTGATAACTCTATGAAATGAGAGTTATCATGGCACCTTTAAACTTAAACCAATGTTACTTAGAGAGTAAATGATGTGGTTTCATTACATTATTAGTGTATTTTGCATGAGCATTTAGTTAAGATTAATTTTTAATAAATTAATCTTGTTTTAGATTATTTGGTGCTCTAATTTTGTGTGATTGTAGGTGACTAAAAGCTTAAATTTTAAGGATGGAATGTTGTTGCAATAGACTTGCAGAGATGAAAAAAGAACTTAGCTATAAAGGAATTGAAACAAATTTGAAACAATGAAGATGTTGTAGCCAATGTTGTAGTAATCCTGTAGTAACTACATAAAATATTTCGTGCAAAATAATTAAAAAATTGCAATCCAAGGTTTCTAAAAATGGTAGATATACAGCCACACATTTCTAGTTACCCTATTTTTAAGCTATAAAAGGAGCACGCATGAAAAGAAAAAGGGGAGAGTAGTCATTGAGGAAAAATAACAAAACAAAACAAGCAGAACTCAACTCCTCATCTTTTTTTCTTGTTTTTATTTCTTTATAGCAATGTATTTGATGGCTGAAACTATTCTTGTTGCTGTTTTATTTCAAATCATGAACTAAACTTTGTTGTGGTTGAGCGATAAACAACCTTAATAGTTATTTGACCAATATATATATGTTTCTCTGGATTTGCGGTAGCATTTTGTCTTAATTTTATTTATTGCAATTCCCTATTTCAACTAACCACATATTTAATCGATACTAGCTAAGAAGGTGCCTAGAAAAGGACTAACTTAGTGGAATAAATTAAGACAATACATGATTTTAGATTGAGTTTTCCAAGTTAAACTAATCTCGACTTGAATAGGTCAATGCTTAATCTAAAATTAGTGAAGAACTAAACATAGAGATTCACCTTATAGAGCAATAAGAACCTAGAGTGTATAATGCTATATCATATGTTGGCATAACAATTTATCATTGTTATGTTGCATATAGATATAAGATATCCAACATGCAACAGCTAAGGATGCATGAGAGATTCTGCCCAGTGTTGTAGTAGATGTTGTGGCAACGGAATCTTAATTGGAAAAATAGTTATACCATTAAAACAATTTCATCACTCAGCTACTCCTCTCCCATTGAGTTTGTCCTTATGTTTGACTTCAGATTTTTCTTATTGCATTTTCAATTTAGATAGTTCATGAGTTTTATTAATTATTTTATTTTAATTTAGATTAAAATTGCACTACTAGGATTACTGTAGCAACCTTGATAACATCAATCTTTGTAGATATGATCTGAATATTCATCCTTATATTACTTGTTGTGTATACTTGCACACTGACATATATAGCATCTATAATAGACACCATTATCAACGAACTGATTTTTTGCACTTGTTAAGCCTCGCAAAGTAATTTTGTTCCCGCCTAATTTGAACTTCATAAACAATTTAGAAAAATCCCATTTAATAGGTCCCAACGAACTTAACCATTGGGTACCAAGGATGACATCATACCCCTTAATTAGCAGCAAATAAAAATCTACTACAATTGAATAACCTTGTAAGTTCATTTTGAATTTGAGAGCACTTACCAAGGCTGACCAACTTTTCACCAGATGCTACCATAACCTTTAAATGTCCTTTGAAAACTAGTTGGAGCCCTGTCTTCGTAACCATCTGTTGACTAACAAAGTTGTACAAACTGCCTGAATCAATAAGCAGCGTCACAGCTTTATGTTCAAGAGTACCTAGAACTCACATCGTATCCAACGTATACAATCCAGCTATTGCGTGCAAAGATATTTCTGGCGGCTGAGTTGGTTGTTCTTCTATAATTCCATCATCCTCCATTTCCACATCATCATCTCTGTCTACCTATGTAGCTTGTGTTAAAAATAACTTCTTACATATATGCCTTGGCCCAAATTTCTCATTACATTTGAAACACAAGCCCTTACGCGGCCTTTCATTTAACTCCTTTGTGATCATTCTCTTGATAGGAGTTTTTCCTATATTTTGGATGCGTGGTGCTGATGAGGTGTGAAAGGTAGATTGTGTGTTCTTGCGGTGGCTAAAATCTTTGGCTTCAAATAATCTTGCTAACCCAATAGCTGAGGTTAGATTATTTGGTTTGTTGGCCCTAACATCAGTTCAAAAGGCTCTCGAAGTCCTTTCACGAAACAACTGGCTTGCCTAGCTTGATCCATTGGTCCTGCCTTAACTAAAGATTTCTTAAACTTTTCTTGATAATCCAATATGGAATCTGTTTGTTGCAAACGAGTCGATTCAGGAAAGAAATCCCAATATTGATTTGGCCCATACCTTGAATTTAGTCCTTCTTTAAAGTCATCCTAAGAAACAATTGACATCTTTTGTCATAGCAATTGGCACCACAGATAGGCATCCCCTTCTAGATGAAAGGATCCCAAGGAATCACGCTTAGTGGTTGGAATGTGGTGGAGTTCAAAGAATTGTTCTGCTTTGCATAACCATATAATTGGGTCCCTTTTTTTCCTTCGTATTGAGGAAAATCAATTTTTATTGTTTTTGGCATATACAATCCCATTGATTGACTTTGACGATTCCCATTGGCATTCGATCAACCTGGCACGCCACGCCCCTTTATGCAGATCCTTCACTCTCATCTAGATTTTGCCCTCGATTATTACAGTTCTTGGCTAACTCATTTGCTTGGGCTCTACTCTTATACTAAGCTTGTTGATCGCCTCTGTCAACTGTCGTAAGAGATCTCCTTGCCCAGCTACAATTTCCATAGTTTTTCCTAATTGTTCCACCTATTGATCCACAGCCAAGCTCTTATACCAATTTGGTATATACGAGCTCATTTCTTTCCTCTGCCTATTGTGAAAAGAAGGGTCAAAATAATTTGATAAATGTATCAGGTTTGTTGGAGGGAGCCTGACCTCCAAAATTTCTTGTCTGTGCTTTCTAATTCCCAGCGAATCCGCTACGGTTTATTACTGAAAATTAAATAAAACGAATACAACTAACCATCCAAGATTTTAGGCATGTGCCAACAAAATAGCTAACAAACTAGCTTGGACCCTAACTTATCCAGCAGCTAGCTTGACTTATTGAAATAAAACAAATAATTAATAAGGGACAAAATAAAACATGTGGCAGTTTATCACCGTTTGGGCATGTGAACAATGAATTTTATGTACTTATAATAAATAATTTAGAATTTTGTAATAAATAAACATCTGACGACATGCATTAAATGATGGCGTATTGGCATATTAGACGTTCACTAGAACTGACTTTTGTCATGACATTAATTGAACATAAATAAATAAATAAATTTAAATAGTCAAATTTGGCATAATTATTTGAGCAATGATAGAGGCACTAGTATATTATACAAACAATTATAAGGAAATTCTTATGATATTGTGATTAAAATTACGGTACCGATGAACATACATTTTGTAAATTATACATAAGATAAATAAATGAAAGGTCAAATAAGTAACTTAATATAAGACTGAAAAATTCATGTCTAAACATGACAAACAAAATAAACACTTATAAAAATAATATAAAAATTATAAATCAACAGTAAACTTTATTTAAAAATATTTTATTTATTTAATTTATTTGAGCAAAGAAAAAAACTTCTCATCAATTGAAAATAGTTGGAATAATTAAGTTTTATTGAAATGGTATAATTATAAGTTCTATATTTATGCTGGGACATTTATAAATTTTTTTAATTTTTATCATAGTATTTGTTTACTATGAATGTTAATTAAAAAAAATTATTTTTCTTAATGTAGATCAAGCCAAAATAAAATAAAAAGACATTCTTATATTATTAGACATATATGAAATATTAACAAAATTGGATCTAATTTTTATTTTTATATATATTTCATCTAGCTTCAAACTTTACTCCTTATACTAAAAGATCATTTAGAATTGCTGTCGAGGAGGCTTAAAATGATACAAAATTAGTTAACTTGCAAAAAAATTTGAAAAATATAAGAAATTTTTTTTTAAAATTTGATTTTGAGAATAAGTTTTATCCTTAATAAAATTTCATATATATCATCACATGTGTTACATAAATCTAAAATTATCATTATTCAATTTAGAAATAAAAATAGTAAATATATAAGGTAATCATTATCATAATGAGTTTTTATTTTATATCTGTAAGGTTTCATTTTGTTCAATAGCTCTTATAATATGTACTTATTTTACATTTCATTTACATAATTTATATTATATTTTATATCTAATGTTGATTTATATGATTTATTGTTACATGTGTAAATTTCTGATTTGTTACATCATTTTACCACTCTTATGTTAATTTACTTATTTTACCTTCTATTTATAGGTCTTATATTTTATTTACTTAATTTATGTTTTATTTTACACTTATTGTTGATTTACAAGTTTTATGTTACATTTGTAAGTTTATGTTTTGTTTACCAATAATACATCATTTTACCAATCATATATTAATTTACTTATTTTACATTTTATTTACAGGTTTTATATCTTATTTATTCAATTTTTGTTTTATTTTATAGTTAATTTTGATTTATAAATTTTATGTTATATTGATAATTTCTTGTTTTATTTACTAATCATATATCAATTTACTACTAGGTTAATTTACTTATTTTACCTTTTATTTACAAGTCTTATTTTCCATTTGCATCATTTATGTTTTATTTTATACTAAATATTAATTTACAAGTTTTATGTTATATCTATAAATTTTTGTTTTATTTATCAAAAACACGTCAATTTACCACTCTTATGTTGATTTAATTATTTTATCTTCCATTTGCAAGTGTTATGCTTTATTTATTTAATTTATATTTTATTTTACACTTAATGTTGATTTACAAGTTTTATGTTACATATATAAATTTTTGCTTTGTTTATCAATAATACACCAATTTACCACTCATATGTTAATTTAATTATTTTACGTCTCATTTATAAGTCTTATGCTCTATTTATATAATTTATGTTTTATTTTACACCAAATCCTAATTTATAAGTTTTATGTTAAATTTCCATATCTTATATTTCATTTACATAATTTATATTTAATTAATTATTGATATCGTGATTTTAATTATGGCACAAACTAATATAGCATAAGGAGGTTAATTGTGTAAAATTATCATACCCAAATAACAAAAAAATAAATAAATTATTATCATTTTCAACTAATCTCTTTATGTCACACATTAATATGTATGATTCTCTCATTATTGTAATTATTATTAAACGAATTTAATAATCTTATCGCCATCAACCAAATTAATAACAATGCCATGTTCAGTTTAGATTTTCTATCCAATTACTCTAATTATGATATGATTAATTATTAAATCAATTATAATATTTTAGTATCTACATTTTATTTGTCATATCTTAAAATTTACTTATATTTAAAATGAATTAAAGTAGGTATTAGGTAATACAAATTTTCTAGAAAAGTATAACAAAATTATGTTAAAAATGTGATCTAACTTTCTTGACACTTTGATGTAGTCCACCATACCACCAATTAATAACACAATTAATAACAATAAAAATAATGGAAGAAACTTTAAACACCAACAAAGCGCCAAACTTTATTCTTATCACAAGCTTGAAAAGAGAGATCACTAACAAGGAATTCCTATTGTCACCTAAAAACATTGGTATTGAAAAGGCAAAAACAAAACAAAAATGCAAACGAAACATTACTGTGAGGTGAATTATTCACTATCTATTTCTCAACAATCCTTATGTCAATTCTGCTCACTACATAATGATGTCAGACAACTTTTACACACCAAATGTTATCAACAAATTCAAGTTTCGACTCTCGAAGCTTCTCCAGTTTAAAATGTTTATATACAAAACCCTCTGACCCAAGGGTTCAAGTTGTACCTGCAGTGAAAAAAATACAAGAGGGAAGTGAATTCAATAATGAACTAGCAGTGATGATTTTCTGAAGAAACCTCATTGGCATCAACATTAGTATTGAAATATCTCCCTGAAAAAAAGGTATTGGAACCCATTCCCTTCTATTTTTGTGTACAAAATGAAAGGAAAAATCACAGGCAGGAAGATTATTCTTTTCAATAATTTCAATATTTCACATAAGAATACTATTTTTACCTTTTTTGACAAAAAGTAGATGAAGATCTCCCATAGTTCATTAAATATCTGTTAAACACCAATATATATACATACATACACTAGAGCTGGACCATCAAGCAACTAAGCAAAGTTGGACTAACTTGAATATTAGAAGGCATGCTGTGTCAATCATGATTTCATTCAATCATCAATACATCAAAGTCTGCCTCAATATGAAAAACAAGGCCATATTTATAGCGACCAAACTCTAAATAAAACACCACTTAAAATAATAAGAACTTTAATATCAACCCCGCTGAAATAAGAAAACCAATTAAAGAAAATTAAATATTACTTGAACAATTGACTTAATTTAATGATAACTGTAAGACCCTATAAAGCTAAATTCAGATAATCTCTTATTCTACATCACACAAACCCAAAAAAAAGAGAGAGATACCAATAGCATATGGCAAATGTCATAAACTAAGGTATACCACCCCCATCCAGCTTAAATATGAAACAGAGCAAATAATTTTATGCCAATGAACTGCCATACCTTAACCAACAGAACCAAAGAAACTAACATAAAATGTTGAGCAGAAAAAATAGACTTACCAATTTGTACGAGCTACTCACTGCCAAAATCCTCAAAGCTTAAGCCTTCTGATATAGTGTCCAATCTTTTATTTTCTCCTAGAAAGCCAAGCCCTCAAGTCATGGACCATCTTTGTAATGTAGCAAACATTTACATTGTAAATAATAGGGAAAGAGAAAGTGAGACTGCACCAAGGAAAAGAGAAGAGTAGGATGGGAGGAAATGATTTAAGGCAGAGGAGGCAACTCACCTTGCTGTTCTCTTTCACGAGACTCCAAGAAGTTTTCAGTGTCTGTTGCTAGGAAAGGTGACCTCGGATAGCTCTCCAGTATATCTGCAGATATCAGAAGTGAAATTCACCCCCATTAGAACATCCCTAAATCTGTAAATAATGCTCCAGAACACATGCCTTCTTAAGCACAAGACCAACAATTGAGTTGACACCAAATTATATGAGAAAAATGTAGTAGACAGGTACAAACCTGAACTCTGAGAAAAGTCGGCTGTTAAATCTGAGAGGCTGAAGTTCCGAGGAATCTGACCTAAAAATCCAAATGTCGAACTGTCTGCATCTAGAAGAGGTTCATTTAGGGATTGAGAAGTGGACTCAACACTGCTGAAAGATGCAACAGATGCATCTGCAATTGACGGACGTGCTTCCAAGACACTCCCATCAGCACCAAACATGTAAGGAGAATTTCCAGAATATCCCCCTTCTTGTTTGATCATTACACCATTCACCCCTTGAATCAGGCCAACATTTGAGCTCTGCGCTGAAAGCATGTTTGGTGGTACATCAATTCTGCGCATTGGAGCAGACATTTCAACAGCAGAGTGCAAACTTGTGTGTAATGATGATCCTCCATTGGTAAATGTGTTAGGCAAACCGGAACCAACTGCATGGTTCATGTTCTCTGGCTTTAAGGAGGGTCCAGTATGCTCTGAAGGATAGCAGGCTGAATTCGAGGGCACCGTCAAAAAAACCGATATTAGTTACCATTTTGACAAGAAATAACAAGCCATTACATGTTCTGAACAGTATACATGGTTTTAAGAAAGTTTTGATCACAAGATAATCTGTGTACTACCAGGAAAACTCCAAGAAGTTCCATCACTATTCACTGGGAAATTTAAACACATTAATTTTAATTTAGTGGTGAAAGCTCAGGAGAGATCCATGGAGGCAAGAACTTTAAACTAATATTGTATTCTCCTACAACCTCTATTACTTTTTACCCTTGACCAGCTATCTCAATGTCCGATAACCAATGCATTATATAGTTTAACAATTTGGTTACTTTTCTTGTAAAAATACATTGTGAAGTTTCAAGTAGATGTCCATGAAAATCAGGTTTCAAAAAACTAACAACTCAATAAAGGAAAAAGCACCACAATATCTTTATCAATCCATTCAACAAAAAATAAATAAATAACAAGGCCGATATTTTGTTTGTTTGTTTAATTGTAAAATTATCTTCTCTACCATTAACAGAACTCCTCTTTTACAACAAAAGTAACTGGTAGACTCTTTCCATATTGTTCACTTCTTCTAGGAAAGGAACCCAGCTGTCATCACGCAACATCCATGATATTCTTACATAAATAAACACCAACCATAAGTAGTGGCAAGCCATTAACCATTTTCAATACAACTTTCAGTTTCTTATAGAAAAAAGGTAGGTGCCAAACAGAAATCCAAAAGAAAAATTTGCAAAGAAAGAAATCATCATTTCATTAAGGGAAAAAGTATATACATCAAATAATAAGATTAGATTCTTTCCAATTTTAATAAAAGGTAATAAAATTAACTGAATCTGAAAGAGTGAAGACCATCTTTTGCAGTCCTCTGAAATTGTCATGTGGATATCATATTTTATCAACCATGTTGGACTAAATTTAATAGAATGGACTTTTATGTCAATATAGAAAAATTATGGACATATTGGTCAAAATTTAAAATTTTTTGGACCTTGCCAGATATAACAAAAACACTCAGGCCCTGGCTTTATTTCTCCTTTTAAAAAAAATAATAACAATTGACCGCAGCTGAAGATAATAATGAGAATGTCAGTTTAAATTACTACTTACATGAATGACGTAATTTCAATTAAATGAGAAGACAATAAACCATAGAAGTACCGTTTAGAGAACCTATAAGACATTTAAACTCAAGTAAATTCTACATAATTGATCCCATGAAATAGTTTACGTGACAGAAGAAAGAAAAAGAAAGAAGAGCTATGGCGGTATGAGCCCGATGACCTTTTCGTTTTCTTAGTGGATCTATTAACTTGTACTCAAACTTCTAATTTCTATGAAAGAAGACTATTGAGGATTCATGAAAAAAAAAATAGCACGTAAAATCAACTGTTACTAATCCTTGCCAGGCAAGAAATAAAATTCTAATTTCTCTAAAATGAAAAGTATCTCAGATTTATGGGAAGCATAGAAAGTAACATAATTGTAGCCAAACCTGAGAAATAGGAAATAAAATAATGTTGTGATCTTTTCGGCTTTTGCTCTTCTTCTGCTTTTTATTTTATTTTACTTATTTTTATAAAATGATTTTTTTTTTCCTTTGGGGAACACTTAATAAAAAATGAGGTTTACCATAGGGACACCATTGAGAAGAAAATATGACAAAAGTTACCTTCAAAGTCCAAGAACATGACCCCGAAAAACAAATGAATCTAAAATGCCAAGAGGCCATGGTGGCCTATAACCACAGATAAAAGCACAAACAAACAAGATAAACAAATAAACAATGTTCCTGTTATGAAGCAAGCCCATCATGAATCAACAACAATAAACATGTACAGCTAGGTGAAAGCAGTCTTACATGGTGGGATATGAGAACCATTAGAAGTAGGTATGGAAGAGACACTGGTTGGATGAATTTGACGCATCAACTGCACTTGTTGCTCAAGCAGTTCATTAAATTCAACAATTTGGTGCTTCAACATCAATCTCAAATAATATGCCTTGAAGAAGTCTTGATTCTCTTCTTCAAGTTTTTGCCAAACTGGAAAGTAATAAAAAATATTCAAACATGTGAAAAGAAGAAGAAATATAAAACATCTGATAAACACAAAATTTAAACAAAGAACTTTTTAACTGCAGCACAAAAGTGAAATCAGCCTCAACATCACAAATTATATGTACATATCCATTGCAAAAAGCATTGAACCCAGTGGCTTCACAGCTTTGATCTAACTTATTAACTGATGACACAGGATGTCCATGTTTGCAGCATCCACAGAATAAAGATGCAATCATGCAAGCACTCCCTCAATGACATAACAAATACTTTCAGGTTTCAAGTAACACCCTAAGATACTTTAAGCCATTTCTCGCTTCAGGCTCAACAGTAACTTAAAAGATCATCCAACTGCAAATGAAAGCAAACTTGAGAGTTTTGTAAGTTGCAACAGGCGACGTTCTATGACTAGAGAATTAATAACTTCCTTCTGAGTTTTTCCTAGTAACAGAACCCTCTTCATTACAACAAAAAGTGCTAAAGAAATGTGACTTTCCATCCAAAAATAATTGGCCATGTAATACATGAAAGGTCTTGAAAACTATATAACATAAAAGAAATCATTGTCCAAATATGAAATTTGATCGCCTTCAATCCATTTATTCCCAATTTAGAAAACTTGAACATTGTTAAGCCAATAACATTCATTATATCACTCAATTAGTCAACCCTTTATTTGGAAACATTAAGTAAGAAAGAAAGATGCATTTTTAAGAACCAGAGATGATAAGTCTTACAAGCAAATGAGGACCACTAAGGCCCTGACAAAGTAAACAATGGTATGATTGCAATGGCATTCCACCTAAAGAAAAAAAAATGTTAAAACCAAATGTCCACACAAACTAATCACCCAATGCAAAGAGAAATAATAAGGAAAAATTGGTACAGTGGTATCTTCAACATCGAGACTAAATCCAACCATGAACAGATTATGAAAAGCTAATGTTTCATTCATGTTAGTTCATCAGATCAGCAACAACCAAAACAGAAACAAATTTTAAACAAGTTCAGGGCTGAACCCATACATGAAAGCTGACAACTATGTTAATATATCATAGCATTGATCTTAAATCGCATCAAAATGGAGGTCAGATCGAAGGTCAGATAGAATTGATCAATTACCAAGTTCTGTAAAACCAGGCTCTATTTTTGCCTGAGCCAGTAGAGTTTCCACAACTTCCTTCTGGTTCATATACAGTTGAAGACATCGTTCTATAAGATTTTGCACCTGAAATCACACATCAGCAAACCACAATTTAAAAATATTATAAAAATCAGGCCACAAACTTCTTTTAATACAACAAGAAAAACCTTAGAGAGGCATAACTTAAGATTTATGCCACCAAAAGTTTGCTAACTATGACCATTCAGCTTCTAATGTCTTTGATCTACGACCAACCTCACGTGTCCGGGTTTCAATCTCCTACATTTTAAACTAAACTGCTTTTCTAATTTCAAATTTCCAGTAATTGAAAAAGAAAAGCTTCCAAGAGAACAACACAGTTCAAGAGTGCAAATACCATTAAACAACCTGCTGCTATCTCACCATATGTGAAACAGTGTGTGAAAAGAAACTTTACTCAGCTTTGAATTGTGAGTCCAAGTCAAAAGCAAAAGAGCATTTCAAAGACGAGGGAAACCTGGGAAAAACTTTTGGCTTAATTATTATAAGATATGCTCCAATTTCTATCTGGAACTGAACCAACCAAAGATCCAGTACAGGACCATTATCATAATTTTTCTGTTGATATAACAGGAAGAAACTAGAGCAAGGATCTTCAACTCTTGATGGACCTACAACTGTTATATGTAGTTGCAAGCGGTTGCTAAATTAACTCAATTTATTTAAAGTTTAAAGCCAACAGAATTCAATATTCTTAATTTGCAAAAAGATTGACAAGCACGAAATTTTGATTCATATAAGTCGACAGATATTTGATACTCCAGCGGTAAAATTCATCTTACCAGTTGTATATCTTGACGTGAGACCCTCCTTGCTGGTCCAGTCGACATCTTGAGGCTTGAAACAAATGCAATACGTTACATGCGAAACTGCAACTGCACGGGGAAATTCAATGAAACAATCATATTCTTGACTGACTAAACTGGCTTAATTAATAAACTAAAACCCCCAAAAAGGAAATGAAATCATAAAAATTCAAATTATCCAATCAGCCGAGTCATTTAAATACTTCTTTAGTTGAGTGATTCAGTTATAAGAGATGATCAACAAAACGCCATGATCATAACAAGTTACCATAAAAGAAACCCTAAAAATATTCATAAATATTATTAAATTAAATCAATAATAGACAAATTGAAGAAAAGAGATAAAAAGAAGAAATCTTTTTTTTTAATAAGGAAATATAAAATTGATAGTTTGTTTTAGTGTTACCTAAAATTCGAGTTCGTGCTAAATCTGCGCGAAACCCTGAGAGTCCTAATGAGAGAGAAAGGGAACCTTGGTCTGGTTTATAAATAAATATATGGATATAGTGGAAGAAATGCTTTTGAATTGTGATCAAATTGTTGTTACTGCTTAATGCTTTGCTTTCTTTAATTAGATCAAATAGTGTCGTTTTATGAAAATGTGACACGTGGAGTTGGGCTGACGTGGGACCCATCCGGTCATTGGTAGGGATATCTTTACCATCCGATCGTTTTATTCGATTGGGGGTCAAATGTTGGTCAACGACGACAATGCCCACAGTTACAAAAACATATGTCGAAGAATATAAAAATTCGGATTTTATCACCCTAAGCTTGCTGTGCCTATTCTTTACTATCAAATCTACTGTAGTCTTTTTCATTTTTATTTTATTTTTTTAACTTTATTCTCACATTCACGGGTGTCAGTCACCCCGCAACTGAGTTGATGGCATCGAATCGAATATGCCTGAACATGGCTTTCTGCCATTTAGCTGATGCTTTTAACAATGTTGAAAGTGCTTATTCGATGGTGTGGGTATTCTTTTCCATTTTTACACAGAAGTAGAAAAAGAGTAGATTTCTCCATTATATTATTAAATAAAAGTAAATTTTTGAGTTTGTCTATACAGACTTTTTGTTTTCTTCTTAACATACATACATACATACATCCGCATAAACATCAGATTCGGATATATTTTTACATTATTATTATAAAGAAAAAAAATCAAATGTAATTGATACTTTTAAATAATAATATAAATTCCAATTTACAAAAATGACATTTGTTTATCAAATGCTAGAATGATCTAAGAGCTTATTTATTAAGCATTTAAAGTCTGAAAATTTTGTTAATTTTATAATTTTTTTTTCAAATTTACTTGTTTCTTTCTTGTAATTTATGTCTGATTCTTAAATCGTTACATCTGAATATAAAAGTAAAGTTTTGTAACTTTTATCTAAATGAAAAAAGATATGAATAAGAAATAAATATTATATTTAAAAATTTTCTCAATTAAATGTACATGTTTTCCATATATTTTTGTTTTGTTCTCTTTTAACACTAGAATACTTTTTTTCTTCAAACATTGCAATTGTCGAATCTCCATATATATATATATATATAGAGAGAGAGAGAGAGAGAGAGAGAGATCTCATACTTGAAATAATTTTGTTTGGATGTAGAAAGCTTGGCCAATAAATAAAGATAAAACTATATATATTTTTCTATTGTGGTTTTATGTATCGAGCAATGAATTCCTGAGTACAAAATTATTTTTATAATTTAATGTTAATGATAAAGAAGTGATAGATGTGTATAACTTAAGAAGTATAGAGTATATATACTATGCTTGTGTATTGTTTGATCGGATTTAGCATGTGTTGCTACTTTTAAGTTTAAGAAATTTGAAACTTTAGGTGTTTGTTATCATGGATATTAATTTTATTGCGAATATTTGTTTTTAGTTTTTGGAAATAGAGGACAAGACTGTCTACATTAAAAAAGCCAATAACCATTGGCAGAATTATAAAATGTATATGATTTGACTTGATTATAGATAGCTGAAAATGTTAGACTTTTGTAGAGCAAATTAGAGGGATCTTGTCCAAAGAAAGCAATTAATTGATCTTTATCTTATTGAGGTGAAAAATGGATTTAGATTTGGAGGAACTTTAGAGCCAAGTACTTGATCTCAAATTGGAGAAGAAATATTTAAAACACATGGTAGAAGATTAAACCAAAAAAAAAAAAAACTACAAATAGTTGGGATTATATGGGGAAAAAAATTGAACATGATTCAAGATGACAACAGTAATAAGACATGGTTAGAATCCCATGACCTAGACATTTGACTGACTAGATGAAAGATGGGAAGAATACATAAAAAGTAACATATTAAATATTTTACTTATTAGAATGAGTTTATAATTTACAATATATAGGTGTTAATTGTCTTTTCCTTGTTAAACAGAAATATCCAGATGCTAAACAGCTTCATATAAGCCTTTAGCTAATGCTAATGAATTAGAGACTTTATTCTTAAGAGTTTTAGTTATTAGGTCTAATACATGGGGTTTTTATATGAGTGACTTATCAAAAGTGGAAATTTTGCCATTGATTTTGGAAACACTTGTACCTAATGAAACTCCAATTGAAGTGGAGGATAATGATAATAGACCTATAACACTATATGCAATTACATCTTAGATCAGCCAAGTATAAATGAGGTACTGGTTCTAAGCAAAAACAAAAGAAAAGGAAAATTAATGAAACTCATGAAGAAGTCAAAAAATTAGTAGAGGCGCTAGAGAAAATTGATGATAAAGGGCCCTTAATAAAAGATTATATGACAATTTTATGAAAAATTTTACCTATTCAGGATCCCTTTATTATTTAGCAATCAACACATTGTGCAACAAGAGGGAATACAGAGAGGTATAGATGGAGATGGAAAGTGATAAAGAATGACTATGGTGGATTCAAAGTTTAACAAAATAGGATATGAATCTCTTTTATTCAAATTAATATGGCTTGAACCTAAAGTTTTTTTATTATGCTTGTTGAATTTTGAAAAACATTGTGTGGTGATTTAATGATTACATTATTTTATTTATTTCTTTTACTTCTTCACAAGCTTATTATTATTTCTTTATAAATTATCATATTCTTGTAACAGTTAAATGATGTTGTAGTATAAAAAATTTAAATATATTTTACTTGTGGTTCTTTTTTCCTTTTTCAGATATTTCTACAGAAGCTTTAATTGAAAGAGGTGATGATAAAAAAAATACAAGACTAAGAGATTACTATAGAAATGACTGATTATGTTGCACCTAATATATTAATGTGAGTAAATATTGAAAGTCTGCTAACAAAAAAAATTACAGTTTCAAATTTTACAAAAGAACTTTTAAATAGACCATTTGCTACATGTTATGAATTAATGTGGATGAAGACGAATGGGTTCATTTATTATGTCAATTCTTCAAGGAAAAAATATGGCTATGCCCTAACAAACGTGTGTTTGTTGAAGAAAAAATGACAATGATCTTGATGATAACTAGTCACAATCTTAGTAATCGACTTGTAAAGAAATATTTTTCAATACTCAACTCAAACCTTTGATAAGGTTTTAGTAGCCATGATGAAGTTCTTAAAAGAAATGATTACTTCTCCTTCATCCTATGATGATTTAAGTGGCATAACTAATTACAGGCTACTGAAAATATTTAAGGTAAATTATCTTTTTCAATGATAAATATATTTCTCTTATTAATAATATTTGCTTGCGTAGTGTGCTATTAGTACAATAGATGGACCCCTCATTCATGCGTGTATTTCAATAAATAATTGAGTGCCATATAGAGATCATGGAAGAGGGGAATGTTCACAAAATGTCATGGCAATCTTTGACTCTAATATGATATTTAAATACGTTGTTGTTGGATGGGAAGGAACAACACATGATTTAATAGTCTTGACAAAAATAATTCGTGATTCAAGACATAATTTTCCAATGCCACCACTAGGTAATTTTTTCCCTTTATATAATTATCAAGCATTTTTTTAATAATTAACTTTTAGTAATTATTGAACCCAGAAAAATGCTATTTAGTTGATGTGGAATATATACATACTAAGGGATTTATGGTGCCATATAGTCATGTACGTTATTTCTTGAATGATTTTTATAATAGTGGTTGGACTAGAGGGAAAGAGGAGATGTTCAACGATAGCCATGTGAAATTAAGGAATATTATTAAATGTACTTTTGGTGTTCTAAAAGCTCGCTTTCCAATTTTAATGGGGATGCCGCCATATCCATTTAATGCTCAAACAAATATTGTTATCACATCATTATGATACACATTTTTTCTTCAAAAATTATCTATTACTAATGCACTATTTTTAGAGTATTATAATGAAAAAGTTGAGTTGGAAAATAGTAGCAAATTTGAATCAACTGACAAATGCAAGCAACTTCTTTGGACCATCAAATCAAATTTTCATGCAACAACTATGACATCAACTTACAAAATCAACTTTATGAAGGATGTAATTGATTTTTTTATCTTTTCAAAAAAATTTACTATTACATTAAATATGATTAAATTTTGTATTTCAAGTAATGTAATAATATTTTTATTTAAAGGTCAATTACTACCTAATTCTGCATATGCTTGATTTAAATTGTAATGTGCATGTATCTAACTCTTGAAATTTATGAAAATATATATGTAATTATTACAATGGTATAAGGATGAAATATTCATATTTCAAATATTTGTCATTTATAAAAATAAACAAGATATCACTTATATTTAAATATTAAAAAAAAATGTCATTTAGACATATGCTACTTAGACCTATTTAAACTTCAGCCAAGTTGAAACCAATTTAGACTTTAAACAAAAAAAAAAAAAATAGATGCAACCCAAGTAAATAATTGGGGGAAAAAAAAACACAAAGACCCCTAGGATCTACGCCAAATAGAATAGCTTACTGATATCAATTAGTAGATATCCAACAAGAAAAAGCTTAAATGCTAAAAGAATTTCTTATGCTATCAAATAAGGATAAATTCTACTTAGAAATTTTGAGCCTTTTTTTGTTCAAAGGATATTTTTGAGTTTCTCTTTGAATGTAGAATTTATTAATTATTTATGAATCTTAAAATGTATTTGGTACGGTAATTTGAAATTAATATCTAAAAATAAAAATAGTAAAAACTTGTAAGATAATCTTTTTGAAAAAAATTAATGACTATGCGTTTACTATATTCTTTTTCATGAATTTTAATAGTTGCATTATATATAGTTGTGTAATTGTTTTTGTTTAAATTATATTTTATTATAGTAGATAATTTTTTTAAAAATAAAATAAAAAAGCATCAAAAAATAACTTAATATAATGTGTTAAATATACAAATAATTATTTTTTAATAATTTTTTATTTTTACTATTAAAATGTTTATTTTATGATTTACGTTAGAGATTGAATTTTGTTCAAATTTATCATAGAATATTTTGATACAATATTTTCAAAATTTTATTGCACAATAAGTACATAAATTGCATTTTAAAAAATAATTTATTTTGTCCTTTTTATTTGGGTAGAGAATCATAAGATATTTCTATTATATTAAAAAATGAAAAGTATAAAATTACTATTAAGAAAACTGAAAAATCAAGATGATTATTTCTATTTATAATATAACATTTTAATAATAATAATAATAATAACAATAATAGTAAAAAATAATTATAATAATAACAAGGATGGGGCTATTTACACTATAAAAATTACTTTGAATACTTTAATTTTAATAGAAATATGCATTATAAAAACATCCATCATGCAAATTACTATTAAAGGACAATCTACTATAAGTTGATATTATATAATTATTTTGAATGCCCATGTAGTACACTCCTTATTCAATTTATAATTCTCATATTTTAAACTCCAAAACTTTTAAATTTTCAACATCTTAATTAATATTTAAATGAACAATGACTTAATCAATTTTGAGAAAAATTTTAACTAAAAAGTTGGTGCGGAACTTTTTATTTTTTAAAAATAACATAAAACAAAAGTACTGTAAAAGAGTTTTTCCTTTTTCGGCTTTGGCCTCTCTTATTCATCTCTTTGTCTTCTTCTTCTCCTTTTTTTTTTATTTTTTTTGGGTAGTATTTATGGATTTTTTTTTATTATGTTCTCATTACAAATTATTTTGGTTGTAAAATTTAATATTGAACATAAACAAGCAAAAAATTAATAACTAAAATTATATTAAATAATTTGTTTACAATTTGACTTAGTTATATGGTTGTAAGTAAATGCTAAATCTCTTAAAATTAGTGTGCTAAATAGTTAAATAATTTAAGTAATTTAAGTAAGATATTTTTAAAATTTTAAGAGTGTAAAAAATAAAACTCAATTTTTTATTATTAGTGTATGAATATACAGGATAATAAAGTGTTCACAGTAACAATAAGAATCATCATCATCAATCATCATCACCGAACGTACATTTTTATTTGGCAAATGAAAATCAAAGGGTAATAGAAAGGTGGGAAGCCCAAATTCTCGCTGGCCCATCCCTAAATTCCTTTAATCCTTGTAGCACTTGTTCGCTTATGGAGGGTGTGTTTGGCACCTCACGTTGTATTTGACTGAATTGTATTGAATTCAAAATTTGAAATCGATTGTATTAAATGCATGAAGATTTAAAACAGAAATATATTTGGTATTGCATGTAATTAATTACATTTTATTTAAATGTTTATACTATTATTAATTAATAAATTAATTATTTTAATTTTGTTATTATAAATAAACATTCTCGCCGTAGGCAGTCAAACGCCGCCGTCCACCACCATCAGTCACTGATAATCCAAGTCGATTGAAGACAAATTTGATAGCGTTGGAACCAAAATATTGGAATCAGTTCACCAAAAAATAAGATGAAAACCGTCCACGTTAATAACCTACGGTCGTTAATAGCAGCGAGTTAGAAGACAGCGTCATCTCCATCCACTTTAGCGTTGTCCGCTCGTTGCGGTTGGCGTGGCCTCTCAAAAAAGTAGATATGTTATAACGATATTTGTTATAATTATCTTTGGGCATCTCCCTCAGTGAATCTAGGTTAACATACTATGAGTTTTGAGTTTGTATTCTGAAGTTTTGACTTTGAATTTATATTTTTAGAGTTTAGAACTCAAATAATCAATTACATTTTCTTATAAATAGGAGTCTTCTGTTATAAGCATTCATTTGTGATTCATTCAACAGAAATCGAATGAAATTGAAGTTCGCTCTCCCTCTCTCTATCTCTCTCTATATACCTATATATACATATTCTCTCTTTGAATATTACAATAATTTTCAGTTACAATATATATGTTATAAGGGTTCCTCTATGATGCCATAATTTTTTAACAGTATCAATAATGTAAGAAACATATACCATTAGATTTAATAAACGATGCACATTATTTTTATTAATTAAAAATTTTAATTATTTTTAAAATAATGTAACTTGTTAACAAACCCGTTAACAGCGTTATTTTAAATTTTTAAAAAATAAGCAAAAAGAGATACGATGACATACAATATCTAAAATTCTTTTTATTTAAAATTGGATTCTTCACAAGTATTATTTATTCTATAACACTTCTTTGCTAATCTGAATTGTGGTTGTTATTCTAATTGAATTGACAGTGAATCCTTGCAAATCCTAATTACTAATACTAATAATAATAACTTAAGTGAAAAACATAATTGCAGCTATTCAGTAATGGCAAATGAAGAGTCATCAAAAGTTAGTCTTTCATATTGGGACAATAAAAAACTTTTGGTGAAAACTATAAAATGTTCTGTTCGTGCTCCTACTTTTTTCGTTATTTACTTAATTTTTTTAAATTACATATGGGTCCATATTGTTAACATGAATCTTCAATCTCTTTATTTTGTTACAAAAAATAAAATGTATCCAGTGTTTTTTAAATTACATATGGGTCCATATTGTCAACATGAATCTTCATTTATCCATGCATTTGCTAGCAATACGAGTATGGTTAGTGGGATGTTCTATTGATTGCATGGTGATGTTAATTTATTACTTGAACCAGTTTCTGGAGGTTACATGCAAAAGTTCCCGGAAAAGTTATATGCAATGCGAAAAGGTATAATTTCTGCTGTGAGGCTACTATTCTAAACATATGGCCATGGAAGGCTAGAAGATATTTATTTGTCTTATGGTGAAATATAAATAATAAGCTTTCAATTTGAACATGCGGTATGTGTCATTAACTTATAAAAATCATATGCAATTGTTGAAAATTTGACTACTGTATAAAATGTCATGCAGTGTATTTCATATAATCTTAGACTAGGGTATCAAATATCCATAAAATATGGTTTATTTCGTTAATCTATAGGATTGATTTTTATCAATATCTCTATTTCATATATCGATCTCTCTTATTAATAGGTACATATAGATAGGAGTGCTATTCATATACGTATATATAAGGTCTAACTACAAGAAAAATCACTTTGTATTTTTTTTTTATAAATGTTGCCGATTATCATTATATAATAGCATTTTATAAAATAAAGCTAACACTAACTACTAAAAAAGGTCATTATATTTTTTTGTTATATTTGAAATTGAAATTAAAAGTTATAGCACATTATAAATATAATGTTTAAGTTTCAATAACATAACTTTATAGAAAAATTACAAAATAGTATTACATTTATAAGTTCCATTTTCTTAAGTGCCATGTATGATATAGAGTAATAGAGTACATTTTTTTTTCTCACGTTATTAATTCAATAGCTCTGTCTCTGTTGCTCCCTTTTTTGTTCTTCAACAACCAATTGAAATAGAAAAAAGATAACGAAAAAGAAAATCAGTCGATATGTGAGTTGAGAAGGAGATACTCTTACTATATACTAACAACCGCAAAAAAGCACTTATTGTAGAGCCGCTTTAAGAACATGATATTTGGGAAGAAATTGGCTTGAAGAGGAACGAAGTATCCTAGGCATAATTGAAGTTCATTATTGTAAATCCATCAGAAGAATTTAATTTACAATTAAAAAACTAATATTTTACCTGCAACTTGTAAGTTACCTACTATCTTTGAGTTAATTATTTATTCATCTATTATATTAAATTAATGACTAAAATTAAAACACACAAATCTAAGGGTCTTTAATAACTCCACTATTAATACAGTAAAAACACATACAGCATTATAGAGAAATCCATGTTATAATTAATAATAAAATGATTTTAATTTTACTGCCTAAGTCTTTAACTTATAAAATAAGATATAATAATATTTACAAAGATATAAATGTCAAAATATAGTTTTTTTTATAAAATATTTAAAGTTATTTTAACTTTTATAACAAGCAACGACTTAACACTTACAATTAAATATCAAAATAAATAACAAACATATCCTTCAAACGCATTCAGAACGCCACCCAAATTTTTCAAGAAGAATTTCTTCTTGTTAACAGTAACTCTTACTTTCATTAAGGGCGAAATGACCAAGTCAAAAAAATTTTGGGCTCATTTAACTTCATATTTCATGCCCTGTCAAGTTTCTACACTCTACAAGACTTCGAATATTTATTTAAATACTTTTATCAATGAAAGTACCAAAATATCCCTTAATTAAATCTTTGCACACTACTGATAAATCTGAACTACGTTCCTCAGACCACTACTAGACTCACGTTATAATATCAACGAGGATAGAACCACAAATAATTTTATATATACAAACTAATATGTACAAATTATCGTGACATACACATTATATAACAAATTAACCCAAAAAAACAAACCCAAGTGGCAATTCAATTCAGCATTTTGGTTAATTTGAATTCTCTTCTTTTACTAGATCTACTCATCACAATGGATATACTGCCTCTTAAAAAAATTGAAATAGAAAAATGTCTAACAAGAAAACAAAATTGGAATATGCATATTTTCATGTTAAATGTATACAAGAAGCAAAACTCTATCTCCACATTTCTATTCAGCTTGATTTAAGCAAGCATCAAAGTCTAATAAAAAGAGAAATTAGAAAAAAAAAAAAAAAAGAAGCAGAAACTTTAAATTCTCCATGATTGGTTAGACGACAGTGGCAATACCATTGTATCTAGGTCTTGTTCTGTCAGGTGAAAGCCCCTCTTCCAGGGCTTTTCTCTTGTTATTGTTTGATTGTTGCTGTTGCTGCGGTTGTTGCGATTGTTGCGACTCTTGTGGTTGTGATGGTGATTGGAAATCAGATACATCTGGTTCTTGTTGTTGCTGCTGCGATTGTTGTTTAATTTGATCTTTAATTTTGGTTTTCATCAAATGAGGTTTCAGTTTACTCAAATCCGACAATCGAACTGGCTTCAAAAAGAATTCTTCTGCTCCCTCTTCTAGACATCTGTTATTTACAAATTATATATAATCAATCATCAATCTCAAACATCAATTTGCATATTGCAAAACCAAAGGAAAACAAAACACAGAACACAAACACTTCTGTTCAATTTTTATGCATTTTTACCTGCTGATTCTTGAAGGAACATTCTCAGATGACATTATCACCACTGGTATGTCCCTTAGAGATGAAGATTCCTGGAAAATCAAAATTAATAAAATAAAATAAATAAATCTCTCAGATCTGGTAAATTTACTTTAGAACACAACTTTTCAAGAAATTACGGGTGTCTACATCAGCAAAAAAAAAAAAAACAAATATGAAAAGGGCCCATATGAAATCAAGTAAAATCTTTGAATATCTTTAACAAGATTTGGTTGAACGAGAAAATGAGTGCCAAAATATTTCCAACTAACGTAGTAATTTGGAATATATTAAAAATAAAAAGTACAAATCCGGAAAATAAAACAAAAAAGAGAATAAATTCGCGATAAGGTATTGTAAGTGCCGGATGACTTTGCCACGATTGGAATTCGGCTTTACATCACTAATAGTTTGTAAAAAGTAAAATAAATAAATTAAATTTAAATTAAAAATGAAAAAAAAAAAAAAAACCTAAAGCACACCTTGATTTTCTTGAGCAAATCATAGCCGGTCATGCCGGGCATACAATAGTCTGTAATCACAAGATTTACTTCCACCTCCTGATGCATGTTTGGATAAACAGAGTGGCTGCTTGGGCCATCATCTTCATGTAATCCCAGAAATTGTAAAGCCTTACTACCAGAATCAACTGTAGTAACTGCCCATGTAACCAAAGAGGGGAAAAAAACGTATATGCATAAATAAATACCCAATAAGTGAATAATTACAATGATTTGAGATTTATATTTTATGAGAATAAGAGTATAATAAATAACAAGTACCTTGATACGAAGAGGTCTTGAGGAGTCTCTCAATAAGCTTCCTGTCTATAATGCTATCATCAACTGCTAAAACATGAAACTGTGACTCTGCTACAGCTGCTGCCGCTGCTGCTGCCATGCCCTTTTGATGAGTATGAATCAATCAATGTATTTGTGTTTTGTGTTTGCGTTTGTTTGAGAAATGAAGAGGTGGTTGCTGGTTTTGTAATGGGAAAAAATAAAACGAAGAAGAAGAAGAGCAAAAATCCGACCAGATTTGATCCCAAATCTTGCAAATTTTCTTAGTTGATTGGAATTTGAATTACAGAGCAAGCAATGCTACATATAATATATATTTAATTACAGCGCAAATAGAAAGAAAAAGAATAAAATAAGAAAATCAAATCTGTATGGGGATTTTAAGGAGAGAAGAATGGGAGGGGGTGGGTCTCATACTCTCATTTATATTGCAAGGAACAGTTGTTGAAAAATGTTTTATTTTATTTATTTTTATTTTTTAGGATGAAAGCAAAAGGTTGTTTGTGGGGGACCCGGACCCAACAAAATCTTCTCAAAAGATACAGCTGAGGTAAGCATATTACAAATGGAGCCTTTTATTTATTTATTTATTTTCATTTTCGTTGTGTGTGAATTGTGAAATCATGTGTGGTGCCACAAGACAGAGAGGGCAATTTCATTTGATCCCCTTTTGAGATTTGTTTCCCATGCCATGTCCATCTCGCGGATGGGTTCATGCATCTTTAACTACTTTTTTGTAATTCATCTGACACTCTTATTAATTCGGCATATGATGAGTTGCATCTACTCCACAATCGGAAAGTGATAATCGCCGTCAGATTATAACAATAATTATAAATTTAATATTTATTTTTGTGATTGTGTAATCATCAACAATATTTTACTGCAGAACTATAACAACTTAGCCGAATCCTTTATTGTTATTATTATGTAAGAGTTATTATCTTTTTCCTATAACAAGTATTGTGAAATAATAAATTTCTACCGAAATTATTAAAAAATAACAACTTACTATATTAATATTTTTTAAAAATAATAATTTATTATATTATAATAATTATAAATTTAATATTTATTTTTATGATCACGTGATCATTAATAATATTTTATTATAGAGTTGATGTAACTTAACTAGACCCTTTATTATTATTATTATTATTATTATTATGACTATGTCGATGACGACGACAATGCAAGGGTTGATATTTTTTTCCTATGCCAAGTATTGTGAAACAATAAACTTCTACATAAATTATTAAAAAATAGCATTTTACTATATTAATATTTTAAAAAACAACCGTTCATTATATTTCTGTCACTTTCATTACTTGACCCAATAGTTGACTATAAAATATAAATTTTGCCCATGTAGTTGATCTATTTCATGATCAATTATAAATTGACGAAATGCAGTAAATTATTATTTTTAAAATGTTAATGTAGTGAAGCGTTTTCTTTCAATAATTCCTTTAGTGATTTGTTAGTTTGCAATACTTGCCATAGTGACCGGATAATAACCCTTCGACTCAATTACAAATTTAGATTTCATTTGATAAAAGTACTATTTTACTCATATGACGTCAATATGATATTATCATTAGAATAACGACAATGACAGAAATATAGTAAATAGTTATTTTTAGAAAGTTAATATAGTGAAATGTCACTTTTCAATAAATTCATATATTGGTTTATAATTTCACATTACTTGGCTTGGTGAAAGAATAACATTTCATATAACTAGTAACTTTTACTTTATTTATTTATCTTATTTATGTTTTAGAGTAAAGAAATTTAGCCTGGTTAATGAAAGTATAATCTATATTTAAAGTATCATTAAAAGGTTGTAAAGAACAATTTTTCTAAAATTCAGGTCCTAGATTCAAGCTTTAACAGCAGGTGCGTGGGTTAATATATATATATATAGTTCTTGATTATTATTCAAGTGAAAATGGTGCGCTTAAGTATTAAAAAAGAAAAAAAGAAAGAAAGAAAGAGTTGTTTTGACCAAAAAATATATATATAAAAAAGAAGTTAATAGAGACTTCAATTAATTTTTTAAAATCTCTTTTAAAAATATTCTGGTGCTAAGAAAAAGACTGTTTAGGCATGAGTCAGAAATTTTCAAAGCGTGTTTATGAAAATGTGTTTTTAGAACTAGTTTTAATAAGTTTTAGATGGCCAGTTTTTATCCCAAAATTACTCTTAATCTCACCCAACCAATCTCTCCTTTGTCTTATTTGCTTCAGGGCTTGGGTGCATCTTATTATATATATCGACACTTATCGGATAATGTTATTGAATAATATTACTTAACACATGATTAGTAACACATCATTATAAGATATATATTTTATATAGTATTAGTGTTGTGCATCCGCTTACAGTTTAAATTTTATAGGCGGTATCTTTATAATATTTCTCTGGGTTTTTTTTTTCTTTCAACTAATGAAAAGAAAATTATAAATACTGAATTTCTTAATTTCCTGGTAATCACTTGAGTTTGAATTTCGATTAGAAGCTTTCAAAGAGACAATGGATTGATCGATATTATAACTTGAAAGAAAACTGCTTCGACTTAACATCAAAGATTTGCTGATAAACTTTCAAGATTTTCAGATTGATTCCACTTTGTCTTTAATTGATGCTTTTCAAAAATTCTTGCAATGTGTTCAAAAGAGTCAAAATAATCCATTTGATGAATTTTGACCCTCTAGAAGTATAATGATAGATAACAATTCCAAAACTGTTTGTGCTGTTGTTATGTCCAATATCGTAATGATTAGATTTTATGATTTAATTTTTTTGTAATAAAAAAAAGAAAAAAATTAATATTTGATCTTAGTGTTTTAATTTTGATTTATTTCAAGTCATTTAATATAGTTCAGTTGGTCATTAACATGTCCGCAATCACACGAGTTCTAGTAACAATAGAGGCACGGGCTAATGTTTAATGAATGATATTTTGAAAAATAATTGTAAAAAAGAAATAATGCTCTTAAAAATAATATATTTTTACAATGAAAATATGTTTGGCATCATTTTGTAAGATAATTTTTTCTAAAATAAAATAAAAAAATATAGTGTTGATAAAATGAGTAGGTGGGACTCAATTGAAATAAAATACTATAAGTTACCTGAGATAAAATTTAATTATTGAGTACTCTTTTCTAATTACTTTTAGTTATAATTTAAGGAATTTTTTTCCCTAAAAAAGAATATGTTTCACGAAACATCTAGCCAAAAGCATTCTTCAATGTTTTTTGTTTTTAAAAGTAGAAAACAGAAAATGAAATTCTTAGCAAATATACTCTAAATTTTTTAGGGAATTCCTACCTTTCTTAATTGTGGTGACAACTTTTGTAAATTAGAGAGATGATAAATGTCATCTTATCCAAAATTTCATCAAAATGACGTGATATATGATGTGTTCTTTATTAAGTGATTAATAATTCTTCATAAATTTTCAATAAATTAATTATATTATTTCACCAACTAATAAATAAATACTAGTTGAAATCAATTAAGATATTGTGACCTTTTTTTTCCCCAAAAACAAATCCTCACACGCGCATTTTTTTTTTCTTTTTTTCTTTTTTTTTGGGGGGGCAAGCACATCATTCTGCATGATGTTTTAAAAGTAGATGCATATAAATAGTAATTTGAGCAGGCATAAATGGCCTAAAATCTTTGAAATTTCTTTGCATTAATTGGAAGCAATCCTTTAAGGGTTAAAAGAAAAAGGTCATTGCTTTCCAAAGTCTCTGATTGTATATCCTTGGGTGGACTATTTGTTCAAAGCCTTTAATAATCCTTTCTCATTACCTTTTCCTTAAATTTCGTCCGAAGAAAATTATATTTGCAATAAAAAAAAAAGCCCTTTTTTCATCTTTTAGGTTGACAACGAGTTAACACTTTTTTTCCGCTTCTAGTTTTCTTTTAAAAATTTGGGTTAATTTTATACCATTTCTTAGAAAATAATAATCTATAAAGTATTTCCCAAGTTATTGTAAACCTTAACTTACCCTTTATTTTTGTTAAGAATATCAAAAAAAAAAAAAATTCATCAACTCATCTCTATTTTTCCTTTATCTTTTAAACAAAAATAAGGATAAGTTGAAGTTTATAAAAGTTTCAAACATATTTAGAAGATTACTATTTCATAAGGAGGTAATCCAAAATTTACGCTAAAGATTTTCCTCTGCAAGTTTCGGCCTTGAGTCTAATTTTTTTGGAGTCCTTAAAACTAATTATATTGCATAAATATGTAATAGTAGACATTTTATTAAATATTGGAAGAACCATAGCTGTGAATTTTTTCTTTTAATTTTAAATTTTAAACTTATCGCATGGTCTGCAGACAGTACAATTTAAAGCTATCAATAATGCAGCTGTTAAAGGCTGGCGATTTATGTGGTTGGAGAGAGATTCCTCCTCACCCTTTCGTTCATGTCTTGATGCCCCTCGTCTTAGTCCACCAAGGCCTTTGCGATTTCGTGGTTGGAGAGGATTATTATTGTTATTGTTATTATTATTATTGTTATTATTATTATTATTATTATTATAGCTTTAATTCGTGGCGTACTTTTTCGTTACGCTTACTTTTTTCAAAAGGATAATACGGTAGCGTTTACTTTGATTAATGTAGAGGCCCACTTTTATACTGTGAGGTGAACTGCCGGTTTCGCTTCGTAATTAAGAATCTATTTGTAAGTTTATATGACTTTTCCAAGTACTTATTTTCATGACTTTGTTCTTTTTTTTTAAAAATATAATTCTTTCTATTTTCCCTTTAATAAAATTTCGCGTATTCGTTTTTTTTTTTAAAAAAAAAATTAGACCCTACTGGGAGTTCGAATGTATATGCCTAAAAAATGATGCACGTTGAAGAAGCATAAGGTGTGCTATTTTGTTGGCTTGGTTGTAGAAGAAGATTAGCCGACACACTTAAAATGGATTGTACAACTTGTCACGGATAATCAATCAACACTTTTTATGCAAATATTGTTTGTGGGGCTGGGCAGGCTCATTATTCGACCAACTGCCAAAATAAAAACACCGCGGCCATGGATGATAATCCTTGCTCCTCAACCGGAGGTGTAATATGGGATACGGTCCTAACAATAAAGCAGCTTGCATAAAATTATAATTATTTTCTAATGCGGATATTCTCAAAATTTTTATTATACATAAGTTGGTCTAAAAAAAATATAAAATTTTCAAGTGTCGCCAATGGGGTATTATTATTATTTTGTAATTACTATCACAGTGATATATACAATCAAAAAATCTGTTAAAATTAAACAATATTGTTGCTATTGCGACGCTTTCTAAATTACTATTTCGATATTATACTAAAACGTATCTCCCCTCTCCTATATCGGGAGAGACGTATCAATCTTTTGAGGGAGTGAGTGGGCATCAATGCATTATTAGAAAAAGAGAGAATAATTAGCAAAAATGGAAAATTTGATGATCACAAGACTAGAAGTGGAGCCATATGGCACAAGATTTGAATGATAAACAGTAAATTTTGTCGATCTCAGAGGGACCTAACATGTTCCCCTATCATCAAATTTCATAATCACTAACATTTCATATCTCATGAAACAATGTTTCTTTTTTTGGGATTCTTGTCCCCTTTCACAATTAGTTATGTGTCTGGCGCTCTTGTACATAAGTAATATCGTTTTTTTTTCCCTTTTTTTTTTTTAAAGTATGATATCAAACATAACATGTGAAAACCGTGTATCATCATGTGTGAATATCTACAACTTTGATCTTATTTTAGTGGG
Source organism: Luvunga scandens (assembly GCA_030449905.1). NCBI lineage: Eukaryota > Viridiplantae > Streptophyta > Magnoliopsida > Sapindales > Rutaceae > Luvunga > Luvunga scandens. The sequence goes on along the minus strand of JASUUG010001097.1, from coordinate 46,032 downwards.
GATCGACCGATCGAGAATTTCACTTCAAAAGCAAAACCAATAAATTTAGATGATGTGCGGCCGTATTTTGAGTAGAACTTTGGGAGATATAATAAATTATTTTGTTTCTATTTATAAAGGTTTAAATATTGAATTTTTAGAAGTAGAGGATAGAGAATTTTTTAAAAAAATTAAATTCTCTAAAATATTCTTTATTTATTTTCAAATTTCTTTTTATTTTTTTATAATATAATTTTAAAATTTTAAAATTTGTTTATTAAAGTAATTTTGCAATTTTATTTAAAAAAGCTCTTATTAATAGCCATAGAACCAAACAACTAAATTCTTTTTTATTAGAAATTCAAATATAAAAGCCATCCTAATAAGAGCTACATTTAAATAAGCTATATTTGAAAAGTTATTCTAAATTGAGTCTTATTTGAAAGCAAACAGGCTAAAATGAAACCGAGTAATCATTTGTGTGTGAATAATATTGTCACCACGTGGCTTAAATTCTCCCATAAAAATTGACCTGATATGTTAATGTTAGATACCAATTGCCATTTCTTTTTTATACGGCTGATACTGAAACTTGAAAAAAAGAAAAAAGAATCATAACATTTGTTACTTAAACCAATAATTTGAAAGGGAAATTTTTTGGGTGCTCCTGGATCACTACCCCTTTTCCATTTACTCTTAACTAGGTGTATATTTTAACTCTCTTAACTAGGTGTATATTTTAACTAACCATAATAATATACATACATACAAGACAAATAGTAAATGGATAAAAATGAAGTCCCAAATTAAGACTTTCTTAGAAAGACGAGTTCAAGAACCTTCAATTAAGAGATTCTTCTTTATAAGAGCAAGTATCTTATCCCATTAGATAAAATTATTAATAAAAATACTCAAATTAACAAAATTATTCCCCACAAAACTACCCGTACGATAGATATGAAAAGTATAAAAATGTTAGTCCGCGATTAATTAATAAATTGGCCTCACTCTTTGTCTTGATGCCTTCATTTATGTTCCCGACTATCTTTCGAAAATCTAGTTATCTTAATTAATTGCTTCCAACAATCTTAAAATTTTTACCTTTACCGTCGTATACTATTAATTTTCTCAAAGCGATATCAGATGCATTTCAAAAAAACTGTGAAAAATCAATCCTCCACTCCGAATTATTTTAAGTTTTAATTCTTACCATGCAAAAGAAAAAGGTATAGTTTATAAAATATTCCATAAGTGTTTTAAACCTTATATTATTTCTTCTCAGAGAAGAAGATAATATTATTTAGCATTTGACTGGTATTCGAAAAATAAGTTAATTTTGGGTCAACGTCAACGAGATGACAATGTTGAGACGCTGAAAAATTCAAAAGTCCATTCAAAGCCAAGCTCCTATCAAGCAAAGAAAAATTATTATTCTTTAAAAGTTTGAAACAAATTAAATTAAACTCTTGTTTGCCTAGTCATTATCATGGTTGATGAGGAAATGCCAACGTATGATTAATTTATTTTCTTTGAGAATTAACATTTTTGTATGGAATCACATGAAAATGTACAAAGGGGTTGGACCTAATTTGTATGTTGATCAGTGAGCAGTTGCAACCAATCAAATCATTGCCATGTACTATTAGTTGTTAATTATTTTATTATTTGAATAGCTTGATATAGTGAACCTTCCACTATGGCTATTAGTTTTAAGAGATATGGTGATACTTTGAGATCTCCTTGGAGAATTAATGCATTATATTATTGAATTAAGATTAGTTCGAAAGTTTATTGTTTTTTTTTTAAATATAAATAAATTTAAAACATGATACCGGACATATACACGAAATTTGTTAGGTCTTAGGTGGATATCGATCATGGAGAAATCAAGTATGCGTACCCAAAAGTTGACATTTTTTGTTATTATTATTTTTTTTTTTTTGGAAAAAAAAAAAAGAGAGGTAATGATATGAATCCAAAGTTTGGTGTCCGAGTAGTTTCTCTGCTCGTAACAAATGGCCCTTTAAAAAAATTGATAACCTTGGTTAGACTGGGTTAAGAGTTTTGTTATCTGGAGTGGCATATACATACATATAATTTTATAATAAAAGATCTTATATGTTAATAAAATAAAGTATAAATTAATATATATATATATATATATATATAATAGAAATATCATGTAATATGTTATAATCTTAACAATAATCTCATTAAGAAAAAAAAAATTTTAAATCCCTTCAATACAACAACCAGAAAATCTTAAAATTTTAGTGTGAAAACCATAGGGTTGTGTAAATATATGGGCCAATTAATGGCAAGTTGAAAATTCTTACCAACCAAACAGATAATAATAATGGGAATCATCGTTATTAGGTCAACCTTCAACGAAATGATTGATACAGTAGATTTTCTTAGATCTTCTATGCACATGGTAGATGTGGTGGGCCTTTCGCCTCATTAAAATTTGACTATATGCCGAGGTGAAGCAATACTAAGAGGGTGAGGTCCATTGTTACAACAAACCAAATTAGAAGTTATTTTTGGATTAATTTCCTCATAAATTGATTATTTTTTTAAGTAATCTCTTTTATTTTTAAACGTTTCAATAAACTTTTTATTTTGCTAATAAGGAAAAAAAATTTATCAATCCATCCCCTGTTTCTCTTATCTTTTTCTTTTTTAGAAAAAGAATAATTTGAAGTTTTCAAAAATAAAGGAGGTAATTTGAGGGTAGTTAACTCAAAAAGCGAGTAATTTGAAAATTTATTCATTATTTTTAATTTTGACTTTTTCATGAATAATGATTTATTTTCTGTATTTGAAGAAATTTTAGAATGCATCAGAGGTACTATTCCAGCTATACAATAAACAAATAATGCTATGATATAAATGCATTTATTTTGAAAAACTATTATGCTAGTGGTGGTTATATTGTATTCAGTTACACATATCATACATACAGTAATTGGTATTACTTCTAATGTATTCTAATTTTTCTCCGGTATTTGAGAAGATTTTTTTTAATCTTTTGTATATTTGATAAGAAAACAAGAATATACAGTAATTGCTTAATTTGTTTGTAGACAATTATTTGCAATTTGAGAAGAAAATAAAGTCGTTGCTTAAATCAATTAATTAGCTGTAGACAAAGATAATGGTATAAATAGTTTTGGGTTGGCAAGACTGTTTTAGAATTTTTGAGGCCTTAGGCGAATTTTTTTTTATAGGGTCTCTTAATATTTAAAGAAATATAACATATCTCACTTTTTTCCATATTTAGTTCTTGAATTTTAACAATAATTAACAAGATCTTAAAAATTTTTAAAAACAAGACCTAAAAAATTGTGAAGAATATATATTTTTTACTTTCATTAGAATCATTACAAAAATAAATAGACAAATAAATAAAAAAAATACTATTTTAAAATAGGATATCTAGAATTGTAGCAAATAAAAAGTTAAGAAGATGAATTTATATTTCAAGAAATTAATTTTTTCTTTTTTAAATAAATTAATGAATGTAATAATTTTCTTTGTAGATAAGACATCAAAACATTGCTTCACCTATTGATTTTTGAGATTATAAGGTTTTTAATAAAAATTTAAAGGAATACTAAAAGTCAAACATTCTAATTTTTAAATAATTAAGTTTTCTTAGAAAACTAAAATAAGAAAGGATTTAATATTTTTTTTTTCTTGGAAAGACTAATATTGAATGAATTAATGGTTAGACAATATTATTAATTATATCTTTTTAATAATAAAATTAACAAATATAGATACGCTTTCCTACAATACATAATTTTTTTTTTAAAATTCATTAATTAAATAATTATTAAGGACACACTTAAAAAATTAGGTTTTTTTTTTAAAAAAAATATGCGGCCTTAAACGATTGCATTACTTGCTTATACTTAAACGATTACATTACTTGCTTATACTTAAAGCTACCACTATGGGCTGGCGTTAGAATCACACATGTAGTAAGTAAAATTAATAAATAAATATTTTTAGTCCCTTATAGAGTAGTTGATACATCAGACTTTAATTATATTGGTAGAAAAAATCGTGTGCACCCAAACCGACCCTTCTAACGGTGGCACTCCTAATTAATTTTGAAAATGGAGACAATGTCCATTTCAATGTGCGGAGGTGAGTTACAAGAAAATAAAACCAGCTACAAATGAGGGATACAAGGAGTCAGCCTCTTGAATCCCAAGAAGACATTCTAGGGCAATCCCAGTGTCCTCTCTTTGTTTTATTCCTTTTGCACCTTTTTTATCCCCTCAACGGTCGGTTTCTGATTTTAATTGATTTGATGGTAAAATTTTTATCCACGTTGCGCGCACCAGATCATCTCTCCTTCTCCTACGGGATTGTGCTCACCTTCATTCCATTATCTTACACTTGACACGTGTCTTCTTCTTATTAGGTCAAAATTGGCCTCCAACAATAAGCATGATAACTAGTACAATCGAACCAAAAATTTATAGTTAGATAATTTTAAAATGACTTCGAATAGCACACCAAATTTTTTAAAAAAAAAATAGAAAGGAAATTTAATATAAATAAATTTCTATTTCTTTTATATTTTATTAATTAAAAAAAAACTTTTACTGTTTTACATATGTTATCACATCTTAAAATTAAGAGTATCATTAAAATATTTTTTTAATAAGATTTTATTTTTTATTTAAAGAGTCATATTTATATTAAAAGTTTTAAAAAACTTTTCAACAAAAGAGTTTTCAAATAAAATAATATTTCTCTCTCTCTTTTTAATATAAAAGATTAATTTCTCCCTCTTTAATCTATATTATATTATTTTTTATGTCATCATTATTAAAAAAATATAAGTGTTGTAAGCCTTCAACTGCTATCTCTTTATTTTTTTTTTATTTTTGTGGATGAAAAGATTTGATTGAAATAATATAAATTTATTTTTATTTAAAAAGTCTTTTGGGAGAGAGATTTTATTATTTTTTATTTACCAATTAGATAACAAGATAAGTAAAAAAAATTGAAAATAAAATCAAAAGACTCTTTTAATAATGCTCTAATCCCATGAGTATTTTGCACGTTGAAGACAAATTCGTAAAGATAGAAAATAGTAAAAAAAATCTTATTAATTAATTCAACTCGTCTATAAAATAATAATACATGGGAGAAGGTGACCTTTTTAATAGTTTCCACATACGAACAGATGCACTGTACCGAAATATTTGGGCAGCTATTTTAAGAAATGCCTGTTATTTCTTGTTGGCTTTTTTTATATGCCAAAAAGTTCAATTAATTAAAAGCTATGTTCATAGCCTTGACAGCCCAAATCCAGTTATTATTTTGTACACGTTATGGATAAATCATGCAAGGGAGAAACCCAATAAGAAAAAAAAAATTAAGAATATATAATTTGATTATACATAATTAAACATTAAGACACATCAATTTTTGTTTTTTTATTTTTCCGATTCGAATACATTTTACGGAAACTTTAAAATTCACATTTGTAGTTTTCAAATTGAAAGGGTTTCAATTGGAGAAAAGATTGACATTTGACATTTTTATTCATTTATTTTTCGGGGACCATGGGAACTAACTTACAAATTGTGAATAAATAGAAAAGGAAAAAAAAAACCTAAAAGGAACCCTTAATAAATTCGGGTTATTAAAATCTCGATTCGTGGGGAATTCATGGGTCATGGCTACCTCTTGAAAACAAGACTGGACATGTTCATGAATCATGTGATTAACGTACATGAATATTTGGTTGGTATGTATATCTGTGCAAGTATAATTTCGATGAATTAATATTTAATTAATCAATGGAGATGCATTCTTTAAATAATGTTTTTTTGTCCGTGTTGATTTAGGACTGAGGTTGCAAAATATTATTTGATTAATTAATATCAATTTATTTAATACATTTTTCTTGGTTCCGATGGTATTGACTTTTAAGGTTTTTGTTGTAGGTATTTTTTTTTTTAAATATATATATATATATATTAATTAATTTATATATATCAATTTATTTAATACCCTCGTTAGAGAATTATTCTCTCTCTATTTATACACACAGATTATTGCAGCTTCTATTTTTTACGTTCGATAACATTACGGGAAAATTTTTCCATCCGGATTTTTTGAGAGATGGCTATCCTTATCTAATTACACAATTGAGAGTGGATTGGCGTCCCAAGCATGAAGCGTACATGTGCCGTCAGAGTTTTAGAAAAAAGTGTTTTTTGGATGATGCAATTGGACGCAAAACCCCATCATCGTTTTTATGGTTTCGAACTTTCGATAGCAAATAAATCCCTTACTTTCTTTTCAATTATACACACACACACACAAATGATATAAAATTACATAAGAATAGGGAATAATATAAGATTTCCTATGAGAATTAATTATTGTAAAATTACTGGGTTTAACATATTACTAATATGAAAATAGAGGGTACCAAAGGACTAGTTGGGGTTTCCTTTTTAAATTTTTTTTTGAAGCCCAAGCCGGTTAACAACTCAGGCTGGGCTAACCGAAAACGACTCACGAGGTTCCTTACCTAGATGTTTGTTTTCAAGGGTTTGAACAAAAGGCAAGAAAAAAAATGAAATGACGAGAGGAAATTAGATGGAGGAAAAGATGAGAAAAAGGAACTAGAATTTCAATGTTTTGTGCATTGTATATCGTATGGAAAGAAATCCATTTTTCCTTTTTTTTTTTTGTCATAGACAAATACACCTTTAGTATTATGCCTTAAATATTTATTGTTGAATATAATTTTAAAAACATTTAGACATAATTTAATATGATAATTGGCTAGTTTCATTTTAAGTTTGCATTTACTTATCAAATTTAAAAATATAATATGAAATTGAAATGAAACTCGTGTTTACTTAGCAAAATAAAGAGACGAATGTGATTCATTTTAGTGAGCCTCACAACAACAATTTAGAAATTAAGAATGAGAATTAGACTAATATTCCCAACATTTACCATTCTGCCCGAATTAATTTTTTATTATTTCAGAAATACCTTCACTTCCAATAAGAATATAAATACAGAAAAATTAAAAAAAATCCCTAAAACCTACACTCTCTTGCACGATCGCGGCCATCGGAGCTGCTTCCATCGCCAGCGTGGCCAAACTCATCCATCATCTTTGTTGTCGTGGTTTGTCGACTGTGGATAGTAGCTGGTTGTCGATTTCATCTCCGTTGGGCCGTGTCAATTTCGTCGCCATCTCAGCTTCGTCCTCATCTCCTTTCATCTCTGATTTTATCTCTCATGGGCACGATTTCGGTTTGATGATGCTGCTATTGCTAACGATGATGATTTGTTGTTGCCGTTGTTGTTGATGATGATGATGACAATTTCGATTTGGATTATTGCTGTTAATTTTTTTTTTGGGAAATGAATTATTTTGTTGATGATGATTGTTTGGGAAATGGATTAATTTGATTATTATTATTATTATTATTATTATTATTAAGGACTTTTTTTGTGATTTAGTACTATTTAACTCATTTTGATTTCGATTCCAAAATAAAGTAAACACATTAATCGAATCTACCTCATTTCGATTCCAATTCTTATAGTTCAAGTAAACAATTTATTCTGATTGTTATTCTTCATTCTTATTCCAGTCCATTTTCATTTCTATCTATTTTGATTCTAGCTCATTCTGATTCTCATTTAATAAAAACATCATAAAAGCTAAATTGAATACCCTTCTTTACTAAAACTATATGTCACAAAAATAGACATTATAACTCATTATTAAGAACTATCTATTGTGAATCAATTTAATATAATTAATCTGAACACCATCTAGGGTGTGTTCATATATACTTCTTTTTCCAATAGAACATAAATCTTTTCTTTCTTAATCTTAAATAATATTGATCTAGTTGAACCATGAAGAAATCAATAATTTGAAAGATTTGAACACAATAGCCTGGCAAATAATGCAGGGGGAGGCTTTGGACTCACTGTGTGGTTGGAACTCGTGGTACGTTTACCAATTGAGAATTGAAATGAATTATAATTAAAATGGATTGAAATCGAAATAAAATCTTACAAGTTACCAAAATATCCTTAATTAATTATTGTCTTTATTATTATTATCTATTATAATAATAACCATAATAATGAAAAAATAACAACAACATAACAATAATAATAATAATAAAATATTAAAATACTAATAATAATAATGACGACGGCGATGATGACGAGAATAATAATAGGATCTATTTATAAATATTTTAAAACTTACTGATATTTCTATAGGTTATGTAAAGTATTGAAAACAAGGACCACAATGCAAAATATAATTAAGGGTAATTTGTAGATTTTCAAAATTGAATAGGGTAAAAGGGTCAATCCATTGAATGGGAGCCTGATTTCCAACCACATCAAAATTAAATTTCCATTCCTTAATCTCAAAATATACAAACCTCACATGTTTCATTCTCATTTTCTCTTTTATTTTAACAAATAAACATTATCAATCATTTCAATTCTTTAATGTCACAAGCAAAAGACACCATCAATTTTTGAAGTTATAGTCGAAGGAGTCCAATGACTTTTAGATAAGCTTTTGGAGGTATGCAAGCCATGTGTGAAATGTTTGCTTAGAGTTTGAGGATGCTTTAAAAAGAGAGTCTGAAATAAAATTTTATTATTTATTTGAAGAGCCATATCAACATTTAAAACTTGAAAAGACACTTCAATTAAAATTTTTCAAATAAGAAATGATTATCTCTCTTTAATTTTGTAAAATTATTTCTCCTTATTTAATTTATATTTTATTACTTTTTTATTAAAGAGTGAGATAAGTACTTTAATTATCATTTATGTTTTTTTTAAAATATTTATTTGATTAAAATAATATTAAAATATTTCTATTTAAAAAATCTTTTGAAAAATAATATATTTTTTTATTCTCTTTTTTACCATATAGATAAACAAATAAATATTTAAATAATAAAATTAATAGAACCTTTTATAGATGCTCCAAGTGTTATTATTAAAAGATAGATGGTGGAAAAAGAAGCATCCTCAAGCTCAAAGCTAAAGGTTGAACTTCACTCAAACTCATATGGAAGGCACTGCATTTGATAGTCGAGTTTGAAGATTGAACTGAATGAATTAGCAGAACATAAAATATCATTTCGACGCATTTACCTTGATGGCTGTTTGATACCGAGGTTATTGCTTAAAAACGAAAAGAAAAGAAAAGAAACAAAAGAAAGAAACTCAGTTTCGATCACAAAACTAGTTTCTTTAGCAATTTTTCTCTCAAAGGAAGACTAATGAATTGCCGCAAGTCATAATATATACCTCTCTATTCCTTGGCTTAGAGTGAATGCAGCAGTACTCTTTAAAGATGCATGCATTTTGGAAATAGCACAATTGCGCTCATAATACTGTAGTTTCAAAGGAAAAAAATTCTCAGTATCCCGCAAAACCAATGCATGTCATTGTCATTAATGTAACAATCACACTCAAACGCTAATAATAAATAATACTGAGATTACATAGCCGATGAAAAAATTAACAAAGATATCAGCAAATTTTGACTCCTGTTTGAAATGAGTTTTCACTACCATAAATCAAATCAAGATTAATGTCTAATCTCATCCCTTCCAAAACAGAATATAAAAGTACAGTAATTTCTGAATGTTGATTTGGTGAATTCCAATTTGAGGATGAAGGTAAATATTAGCAACCAAAAAATATCACCAAAGAAACAGATTATTTTCATTGACAGCTACCTTTTAATTTCCAATTAAAGATTTTCTTTAATATGTTAGGGTTTGGTTTTATATTGAGGCCCTGTGACTTAATGGCTACAACTACTGTATTAAAAAAAAAATTCTGTGGCAAAGTTATCAGTGTGTTGTAAATTATGACTTGCAAATAATAATTTTGACAAAAATAATAAAGATATTATAGATTTTTTTATCATAGAAGTATATGATCAAATCAATTAGAGGTTGTAGAAGCCAACTTTGGCTACAGGGGCCAAGGAAATATTACAAAAAAATTCAATGTGAACACATATATTAACTTAATGAACAATAAAATATTTCAAAAAACAAGTAAGAAAAATATTAAGAAAAATAATTATTTGAATTTTTATTTACAAAGGTAAAGAAATACTGTTTATAGAGGTTATATTCCAATCAGTTACACTGAAAAATTAAGAAATAAAATATAAGCAACATTCATCACAAGCAATCACCTAAAAACTATCAATTGAAAAATAACTAAAGAAGCTAAATAATAAACTAAAATTCTCAAAGAGTGAAGTTAAGAAAAGAGAGAATTGGGAATTGAGATTTTAAGGGATTACAAAACAGAAAACTGAATTGAGAATTTGAGAGACAAACTTGGACCACTATTAAAATTAGCTCATTTTAAAGATATATTTATATAAGTTCGTAATTTGGTTAATACAAATAACTTGAAGGATTTTTTTAACTATCTTATTATTTAACTTAATATATAGCATATTAAAAAAATATATAATTTTTCTTATGGAGGCCACAGCCCATGCTTGTCTCTTGATTATACGGCCCCTTAAATCATCCCAGCTTCAAAATAAGGGTAATAGTTGTTTACCAGACACCTTTTAGTGTTGTAACTTAAAAACTACATCTGCTCAACCACATTATCACATAGGGTCAAATTGAGCAAGCGGAAATCTACTTTTAAAAAGCACATTAAGCAAAATCAATGCTACATCTCACATTGAAGTACATTAAGGCAGAACAAGTATAAAGTTTTTAAATTATTTATCTTACAATTATTTAAGACCTAATAAAGAATTCCAAAACCGCCATGATTTGTATCCTAATCTAATAGCACATCTAGATTTGAAACAGAAATTATCACAATTGAATTGCATAATAGATTTTAGGGGTTTCTATATAACATTAACATCATAGAGGCGCCTGTCCAATAGCTTGTCAAATGTCAATAGATTGAAAAATACGATTACAAATTTATCACACGAATACAACTTTAGTAAGTTCTCTGGAGCAATAGACAAGTTCTTTCACAGAAAACAGAAAAACAAGACCCAAACATCTGCCATAGAATATCATTCCAATTGCATCGTATAAATGACACAACAACGTGATACGAATTGACATCCTATGCGGGCAAAAGCTTGATTTCATTTATTTAACCTTTAAAGATAGAGGTAGCAAGAAAAGCCCAAAAATATTTACCTTTGAGAATTTGAATTATTCGAACTCCCAGAATTCGATCTCGCGTGGCCACACAAGATACAAACAGGCGCTGCCTTAGCCAGAACCCCCAACTTGGAGATCAGCTTTTTCGTGGATAGAACTCTCAGCAATTTTGACTTTTGATTCAGTTTAGTAAAAGGCGCAGCCGCAGCTTTAGCCAGAAATCCCAAAAACTTCGATATCAGCCACCGCCGCTGCGTTTTCTTGGCTTTGATGGGTTTAGTAAAAGTAACAGTGAGAACTCCATCCTCCTCCATCGCAGTTTTAAACTCATCCGGCCTCACATCCTTTGGCAACTTGAACCTCCTTATAACCTTGCCATCTATAAACTCCTCCAGCAGCCACTCGGGGATCCTGTCTCCTTCGTTATCCTCAGTCTCCAGCTGTAAGATCATTTTAAGTTCCTTACCATCGTCTTCAATCTCAATCGTCACATCCTCTTTCTTCGTCCCTGGAAGAAGAAAGGCCTTTAACACACGCTTGTCTTGAGACGTCTCCCAGTGAATCTCGGCTTTGAGGAAGGCGATGACTTTTTTATAAATGGCACGAGATGAAGTATTTGCGACGGCAGCGTCTTTAGTAAAAGTGACTGTCAGGATTCCATCCTCCATCGAAGTACTCTTCAAGTTAGACCGCTTCACACCGTCCGGCAGATCGAAAGTCCTCGAGATCTGGCAAAACCGACTGAGAATCGTGCTTCCGTCCGCAATATTCAGCTCTCTAGTTAGCGTAAGCCCCTTATCGTTAATATCAATTTTGACATCCTCCATCTTCGCCGCCCGAAGAGACGCCTTGGACACGATCTTGTCTCCAACAGACTCCCACTGCATCCTGCAGTTTGAGGAGTTGATGAATTTGATGTACTCTTTCGTGACTATTGACGGATCTGTGTTGATCACCAGCGCCATGAGTCAAGATCGGGATCGATAAAACCAAACAATTTGACTTGAGCAAGACGAATCGGCGAATGTAATTTTTTTATGATGTTGAAAAAGGGTATTCCCCTAATACAGGCGGCCTGATGGGGTTGGTGCGATGGACAGGTGGGTTCAGTAATTGGTATTGTTTATTTGAAATTTAAAAATGCGTATAAAAAAAATACTAAATGATCTGAAAAAGAAAAAGGCTACTTCTTCACCAATAATGCATAAAATTTGAGTCTCATTACTATATATATCACTCATTTATTACGCAATAAATTTCATAATTTATTCACCATCCAACGTGTGAATACCGTATCAATTGAAAGTCAAATTTAGATTTAAATGTGAAGACTTTTAGCATTGCTCTTTGATAACAGCATTGAAAAAAATTAGGGGAATTGACAAAAATAACCTAATAATTTTTTTCATTTTTTCATTTAGCCAACTAAAATATTTTCTATCAAAATTAGTCAAAAAGGAAAATTTTGGCCAAAATTACCCTCTCCTTCCTCTCCTTCCACAAGCCAAATCGTATCTAGCTACCTTCAATAGTTCTACACGGGGAACGACGACCGGCGACCGGTGAACCGCTACTTGATCGGCGACAGCAACGGGGAGACGACGATGGCGAGACAACAACCTAACCGAACCTAAAGAAATCCATACGAACTGGAAACAAATCCAACAATTACAAAGAATCCACAACCTATGTAAGAAAACTTCACAATTTTCTAATAATTTGAGTGAGTTTGATTGGTGTTGTAGAAGAATGTATGTTGTTGGAGTGATGAAATGGAAAAATATTGTTGGAGTGATAAGTTTTAAAATATCGCATATCAAATGTTTGATAAAATTACTCTAACAATTAAGTTGTATAATGAAAGTGGAATGAGGGGATTATTTAAATTGTGTTGGTTGTTATATGTGAGATGGCATGAAAAAATTTGAAGTGTGGGTTTTGTTGGTGAGAGGGGGTAACATTGTGTACGGGACGCAAGGAAATGGCGCGCGAGGAGCGCGGGAGGTGCGGGAAGCACTCGCAGGGGAGCCCATCGCACGCAAAGGGCGCGCGGGCTACCCCGTCTCATGAGTCCAGCTCGCGCGACGAGCGCGTGCATGCGCTCGCTCGTCGCGTGCGCTGGACTTGTGAGACGGGGTAGCCCGCGTGCCCTTTGCGTGCGACGGGATCCCCTGCGCGTGTGCGAAGGGCATGCGACGGGTGAAGCCCGTCGCACCAAGAGAGGCTGTCTCTTGGTGAGACGGGCGCCCGTCTCACCAAGAGGCAGAGCCCCTCTTGGGCCCGTCGCACCAAGAGGGGCTGTCTCCTAGTGAGACGGACGCCCGTCTCACCAAGAGGCAGCGCCCCTCTTGGGCCCGTCGCACCAAGAGGGGCTGTCTCCTGGTGAGACGGGCGCCCGTCTCAACAAGAGGCAGCACCCTCTTGGGCCCGTCGCACCAAGAGGTGGTGTCTCTTGGTGAGACAGGCGCTTGTTTCACCAAGAGGCAGCGCATCTATTGGTGCGCCGGGCACCAAGAGGTGGTGTCTCCTGGTGAGATGGGCGCCCGTCTCACCAATAGATCTCACCTCTTGGTGAGACGGATCTCACAAGGAGACAAAGACCGCATCTATTGGTGAGACGGGCGCCCGGCTCACAAGGATACAGCACCTCTTCGTGCGATGGGCACCAAGAGGTGTGCTGCCTCTGGGTGAGTCGGGCGCGGGCACCACGAGGTGGTGTCTCATGGTGATACGGGTGCCCGTCTCACCAAGAGGCAGCGCCTTTATTGGTGCGACGGGCACCAAGAGGTGGTGTCTCCTGGTGAGACGGGCGCCCGTCTCACCAAGAGGCAGCGCATCTATTGGTGCGACAGGCACCATGAGGTGGTGTCTCTTGGTGAGACGGGCGCTCGTCTCACCAAGAGGCAGCGCCTCTCTTGGTGCCCGTCGCACAAAGTATTTTTTTTTTGTTGGAAAATGTTTGACATGTAATTTATTTTTTTTAATGTATAATCTGCCCGGACCTCCGAAAGAACCGGGAATGATGAAGATACCTTATGGCGATCACTTTCCCGGTCGTATCACAAGTATGTGTAAATTGGATACGGTTGTAAATGCCATCTGAGAAAAATCAACAAAGCGGCAGTTGAAGTTATTTAAGGATGACATATTTGGGCATTTCCTGGAGTGCCGAACCTTTCCATTCAGTGGAGTTATTGTTCATAACGTTTTGCTGAGGCAAGTGTCCCATGGTGAAAGTAACCAGAATAATCAGTTATGGTTTCAAATTTGTGAGAACTTGATACGCTTGTCTATTGGAGAGTGGTGCCTAGTAACGGGTCTTTGCTATGGTAAAGATGTGGTGCTGAGAAATCATAAAACAATGCACCGGTTACTGAAGAAGTATTTTGGTGGATTGTTCCGCAAGATTAATCTTGCCCAGTTTGATGAAAGATTTATGTACTTAGAATTCGAGGCAATGGATGATGATGATGCGCTAAAGATCGCATTGTTTTACTTTGCGGACAGAGTACTCAATGGAAGAAAGAATCATTGTAAAATCAATTTCAACTTGCTTAATGAGGTAGATGACATAGATCACTTTCGAAATTGTCCGTGGGATCGTTTGTCGTGGGAAACGATATATGAAAGTCTTAATAATGCATTGAACAGCAAAGGCCACAAATTTAAGAAAGAATGCTAAAAAAACCCTGAGCATAAAATTGAAAAATACAATGTTTATGGCTTTACGTCTGGAGTGCAGGTGTGTTATTCCTTTTTTTTTTTTTAACTTAGTTTTGTTATAATGAATAGGCCCATGACACATTTAATGACCTTATTTCTCTCATTGTTGAAGGCATGAATTTTTGAAGCGATTGGAGAACTACCATCAGAGTGGGTCGTGAAAATTAAAAGGAAGATTCCTCGGATTGTGCAGTGGAAGCCCATGTCTTCTTCCAAGATAAACTATGGTGAAGTGTATTCATATCTCAATGACGATTCTAAAATTGTAAGTAATATATATCTATGTGTGTATATAGTTATCAAATACTAGATGATTATATTAATTGAATATTTGGTATTTTTTACGGCAGGAAAACATTTTACAAACCATCGAACCCAATGCAAAGGAGAAAGGGAAAAAATTTTGGAAGAGTGTCGATGAGTACATGCCATATATCCTTACTTGGGTCCGTAATGTGGGTATCCTTTATTGCATCATTTAAAAGATAATGAAAAAGCAAAAATGTTTTCCGTGGTATTTACTAATTCTCTGTTTAACTTTGTGTAGCACCAACCTTCAATCAACGCACCATCTGTTAGAGGGACAAAAGAGGCGGATGATGACACTACGAGCCTACCAAAAGATCATGACAATCCCGTTGAGGATGACTTTGCTACCGACGAGCATTACGAATCTGCCCAAGATGATGCTGAGACACATGATTCAGAGGTTATTTTTTGATTTAAGAAATCATCCTGTCCCAGCATTCATAATTGAGTTGTGCGCTTTCTTAATACTTTCATGTTTCATGATAACAGTTAAGGACAAAGTTCCGCAATGATGATTTCATTCAACGGATGGACAGGATCGAATGTTCCATTAATGAACTGAAGTCGGAATTTCAGGCAGAACGCAGAGAACAACAACAATATCGAGACGCTGTCATGAAATTTATGGCTTCGTTTACTGATGGTTCTTCCAAGTGCACGTACAGTGATTCTCCGATGGGACGCTTGTACAGGGTAAGAAAGTTTCACATGATCCAGTAACGTTCTGTTACTTTTAAATTCTATGTGAGTTTAAAAATCTAAAATAGACGATTCGACAGGCCCCCGATGACTATAGTCCGTACACTGATGGTGTGAATCGTGATGATCACACGCCTAGGTCATTGTATAGTGTTTATGAGGATGTAAGTGGCGACAGTTTGCAACTCCTCACGGAGGCACCTGCTGGCGTTAGCAAATTTGGACGTCCGTACATACCATCATATGTCTTTAACAGTCCTTTCTTCGTTTCTTCTTCCAAGAAAGTTAGGAACGTTAGGCCTTTACCTACACTCCAAATAACGAACTGTGAGATTGATGAAAATAAGAGTGTGGACATAAATCCACTAAGGGCCCTTGAAGATCCAAGGTTATTTAAACAGTTTGATCAGTGGTTTGCTGGCAGGATAAGTATGCCTCGTCCTGTCCAACGATCCAAACAATTTTTCGAAATACTCTTGGGCAATGCTTCAATGAGGTAGCTTGGTGATGAGGTATGTGTTCTTAGTGGTGAAAATGGCGAAATCATGTTCATATTACTTTCTGTACGTAAAGCAATGCAAATTCACATGTTTCTATTCATACACAGCATATCCACGCATATTTTCTCTTGATTAGTATGAAGCAACGACAATATCCAAATGCTTTACCTCAGCGGATCACACATACAGACACGTATTTCTGGGTAATTACTGATTATAATTTCTTATATTTTGTAATGTTGAAATCTTTTTAATTCGTTAATCGTTGTGTAATATTTTATACTAGGTGTTCGTAAAGCAGTTATGGAACAATGGAGACTGTGATGTCCATTCATTACACTATAGCAACAACTTTAACAGCTATATTAACGGGCGAGAAGATATCATGTCTAAACGGTTCACGGACATTGATGTGGTTCGTTTTACTACTCATTCCTGTGCATTGTATTTTGGTAACAATTTGAGGACGTACCATTAGATTAATTTATGACTTTTTGTTTGCAGATACTCATCCCCATGATTTTGGGCGGTGATCATTGGGTACTAGCTCGAGCAGACCTTTGCACGAAGAGGGTACGGATTTACGACTCATTACTGACATGTGCAACGACAAAACGTACTTGGGTCAATTCAAGCCACTTAAAGTCGTCTTCCCTCAATGGCTTTAAGATGTTGGATTCTACAACATCCGACCGGAGCTACGAAGCGACAACCCTTGGAAAGTAAGAGTTGTTAAGGATGTGCTACAATAAGAGCTTGGAACTGGTGGTTGCGGAGTTTTTATGTTGATGTTTACATTGTATTTGATGTTTGGCCGCAAACTTAATTTTGATAGTAGCCACGGCCAATACTTTAGAAAGAAAATTGCTGTAGATATATTTAACGACGACATTGGATTGTAAGCATATGTATGAATACACTATATTTTATTTATTAATATGCCATTGTACACAAAAAAGCTTTCCATTACATATAATTGTTAAACACACCAAAAATTAAAGTTAAAAAAACATAAATACTTCAAACGAAACGATATAATTAGTTTCGATTTGACGCAATGGGATTCTTGCATCTCTTGCGATTATGGCCTGGTTCGTTGCACCTGCCGCATCTCACAGTCCTCCGATCAACGTCCTCACCGATAGAAGGCATTCTGATCTCTCGACGACGGCCAGGTGGTGGTGTTTCGATCGGTGGGTGAACCTTCATTCCCTGAATTTCAGCTGGAATGTCCCAATCAGCCATGTCACAAACCGGCTCTACTGGTTGTGTATATGCCATGACCAATGATTCTTTAAAGTAATAATTAGAACAAAGACTTATGTAATCCACTCGGACTGTCAAACAAGCAGCAATTGCATGTGTACATACAAGCTGATCGAGTTGGAAAACTCTACAGGAGCAAGTCTTATTATGTATGTCAACTATCCCTTCCTTTAGACCACCACCCAAAACATGGAATCGATACTGAGACACAGGACGAACAGTCATTCTTTCGGCCATATTTCTTCTCTCACTGATTATCTCGTCTGCCCATATTGTTAGTCGAGTAGCCATTGATTCAGCCACAATTTTCCTATCATAAAACCATTGCTGCAATGTTTTCCTAAAGTGATCGACAAGATGAGTAACAGGAAATTTTCGAGGTTCCTTCATAAAAGAATTCACACTCTCCGCGATATTGGTAGTAAGTATACTGTACCCACATTATTCTCCAAGTAATCAGCTGCCCCCGAGTGGAGCATCCACAACCCTTCAAGTTGTTGTTTAAATTCTTCATGTCCATATGCTTTTGCTGCATTAATAAAAGCAGGCTCAAATTCATCCCAAAGAGCTTTGGACATCCTGAATTTTGCCTTAATGTTACCTTTGACATGGTAGAAACAAACACCATGAGCAGCAGTGTGAAATACTCTGAGAACGGCTCTTTTGATGGCAGTGCATCGATCAGAGATAATTACTAATTCTGACCTATCGCCAATCACTTCATGCAACTTCGTCATAAACCATTCCCAAGCATCATTATTTTCCGAATCCATAACCCCAATTGCTAATGGATACAGTTGATTATTACCGTCCAAACATGTTGCGACGAACATACTTCCACGATATAGCCCCTTTAGATGAGTACCGTCTACAGCAATCACAGGCTTGATGTACTGCATAAAACCCTTGATAGAAGATCCAAGTGATACAAAGTAGTATAAGAATTGTCATTTCTATCCCGCTCAAGATGAGTAACAGTACCTTCATTCGCTTTGGTCAGAACATAAGAGTACGATGGAAGTAGGTTATATGATTCTGCAGGGTTCCCTCGAACTATTTCAAAGCCAACTTCTTTTGCCCGATATGCCTGCTGATACGTTAACTGGACATCGTATTCCTGCTGCATGTCTGCTCTAATGTCATTTGGAGTATATATTCGTTTATCCTGGATAAATTTATCAGCGATCAGATGACCAACAACTCGACTTCAGACTTGACGGAGACCACCAGGCACTATCTTATTAGAGCAAGTGTGTTTATTGTCAACTCTTTTCACAACCCAAGGAACATTTTGCTCATTTGAACCTCGCGTTGCTCGAATACGCCATTTACATGATTCCGAAGAACAATGGGCCTCAAAGCGGGTCGTTGTGGATCGTGCAATCTTGATGTCAAATTTATCCCTCAAGGCAACTTTGCGGAGTTCCACTATTAACTCTTTTTTCTCAGTGAACAATTTACCAACACCAATATCAGCAGAATTACAGCTTTGAACTAAATCTGGGACAACCAAGTTTGAAGGCAGAACTGGAGCAAGACTGACGAGAGGATCAACTGTTGTCCTCCTTCTCGAACGGGGCATTAGAGGAACATGTTGGTTCTCTCTGTTATTAATAAGAATATCATACTGCTGCTCAGCCTCATCATTGATAGGAATATCGGACGGACCGATGCCGCCATCATCAACAGGACTATCATTGCTGTGGAATTCATTGTTAAGGAATGGAGAGTATTGTGGCCCCAACGATGCCGTTAATGGTAACACTTTTTCTTCAACATCTGCTAACGTTATGCCGTTTCCATCAACAGTGTCATTATTGTCATGGAGTGGAGAGCAACGTTGCTGTAACGACATCGGCTGAGGTACCACCTCTTCTTCAATTTCTGGAATAGAGTCATTTGCTCTAAATGAACTTTCAGTTTCTATAAATGGTTCAGGATCTTCGGCCGGAACTCGATGGGCTGTGTTGACAAATATAGGGATGCATCCATAGTTAACCATATCAGCGGCCATGTGCAACACAACCTTCACCATTTCATCATTATAAATGTCCATAGGTTGTGAACATGCACGATAGCTTGTGTTAATGGACCTCAAAGTTGTTTTCATCGTCATACTATATTCATTAGGATTTATCTGCAAAACTTTATACACTCTTGCCAGGAATTGCTCAAATGTACAATCTTTTTGAACTAAAAAAGCAGTATTCTTGCCATTCATGTACTCCACACGGCCATCTATGAATGTCTCCCACCAACCGTCGTAACACAATTGAAGCACAACTGAATCCATTAAACCTAAAAATCATAAAAAAAAAACAAAAGAAATTATATTACATGCTACATAATAACTAATAAGTTCAGTAAAAATTTTAGTTCGACCAAGTGAAAGAATGAAGTACACAATTTAAGATTTCATTCTTCTTGTCACAAGCTTCGAAACAGTATATTGTATGTTCAAAACGGACACATATAGCCCAAGATATAACTTTCAGAAAATTTCTGAAGTTTAGTGAGACAGCGATGGGGCAGTGCTGTCCCCACTAATCAATTCCCGATTTTTGTGAGACAGACACCTGTCCCACTGCCTGTCTCACTAACTTTGGTGAGACAGGCATCTTTAACAATGGACAGGCAGCCTGTCTCACCAAATTTAGTGAGACAGGCAGTGGGACAGGTGCCCGTTTCACATAATCAGTTCTGATTTTTTGTGAGACAGGCACTTGTCCCACTGCCTGTCTCACTAAATTTCTGGGCTTTATTTTTTGTTCGAATTTTTATTGTTTCCAATTTTTTCTTTCATTTCTCAACTCAAATTGGAACTTTAACAAATCCCATTATTTTATAAATGAAAAATAATAACATTTCTAATAAAATATACTTTAATTTCGAACTTATTTGTTGAACTCTCAATATATTGAAATTAAATATTAGTGAGAACATATACTAACCTTAATAAGCTTTTCGAGTATGTCTATCTTCAGTTGTACAATGCTTGTTGATGAAATTTGTTGATTTATGAAGAGTGGTTGAGTTCGTTGAGAGTGATGAAAGTTTTGGTTAATTGTTGAGGGTTGGGAGCTTTTAATTTTGTTGGAATTTTCGGTAGAATTTTTCAAATGGCATGTGTTTGAAAATTTGTTGAAAGTGATGAGGGTACTTTAGTCTAATAACATGGTAGTTGGCTATTTATGATAAAAAAATTTCAATGGGCTAAATCTGAAAATTGTAAAAATTTTTTGGTTATTTTTGTCAATTTCCCAAAAAATTACCTCCTAACCTTTAGTCACGGCAAGAGATGTGCCTTCAATCATTGCAAGAGATGTAGGGGTGGGTACAGTTTGGTTCGATTCGCATTGAGATTGAGTATAACCGATTAAAATTAGTTATTTTATAAAAAAATTAAATAAAAATTAAATATAATAAAGAACCGAAGATGAACTGATCCATTCGGTGTAGTTCGGTTCAATTCGATTTTTTCAATTTTGGCCTATTAGACCTATTTTGAATTTTAAATTTTTAACTTGTTGGGCCTTATTAATAGAATAATTTTTCTCAACAATTAATTCATCATAGTTTCATTACAAATATTAACAATAAACATAAAGTATTTAAAATACATTTATCACTACTGTCTTATTAATTAGTACTAACTAAATATAAAATATTAGGATTTAAGAATATAAATCTAGAGTCTAATGCTCCATCTAAATAAACATAAAGTGGTAAAGAAAAATAAAAATAGCAATAATTATAACAAAAAATAAGAATAACAATTGTACATGAGCAAGTTTATTGTAATCATTTTACATAACCAATTAATATATAATACATTTCATGTTTTGGTAAAATTACAAAAATATTTTAGTTCTTCGGTTCAGTTATTCGGCTAAACTAAGTGAGCTAAAATTTAAATTGGTATTTCGACTTTTTCTTATAAATCGAATATTCGAATATTTATAAAAATTAAAACCAATCCGAACCCGAACGGATCCACTAGTTTAGTTTGATTTTTCCTAGGCTTCAGTTCTTTTTGCCCAGTGCTAAAGAGATATGATTTGAGTTTCTATAGAAGACTGTTATTTCTTCTTTCAATAAAAAATTTGATAGTGGTAGATATTTCTTCTATTAGTTTATAGGTGTAGAATATTTTATGATGATAGACATTCAAACTATGCTATAACAAAATTGATCTATGTATGTGATATAAATATGAGTGACTATATAATATATACTAATATAAGAACAAAAAAATATAATCACTTACACCGCGCCACATGTCTAGTAAATATCATTAATTCGAAATAATAGATACGGCTGGCATTGATTTTGGATTAAAGATCAATGTAGATATAGTTTTTATTGGCTCCAGATTAAAAATCAATAAGGATATGGTTTATATAGACCCCAGATTAAAAATCAATAATCATATGATTACGTGATTACTAATAAAATTACTTGCGAAAAAATTAGATATAGACAATAATGATTGTCAAATCTAACGGTGTAGATCAAATGAAGGAGATGAATGGCGGAGATTTAAATACAAAATGAAATCTCCTTAAACCTCGTGTCTCTTAATTTATAAATTGAGGGCAAAAAGATTGAGAAATGGTCTTTAACTAATTTCACGAATAATCACAAAAAATTTTTAGATCTAGAAAATTTCCCCAACAAACATTACCATGAGTGTCGGAATGCTTTCTATAGGTACACACTTAAATTCGATAAGCGGAGTTCTTCAAAGATTACAGACTGTTATTCAAGAACTCCCAAGGCAAACAGCTATAACCCTTTATTTGTTTTAATTTGGATAATTGAAGGTTTCCAGAACCTTCAACGGCGCCGTCCGCGGAGAAATTAGAATATCGTGTCTTCGATTACGCTCAGCGCGGCATGATTAGACGACATAAATGCACCCACTTGCTTAAAAGGAAGGACTAACCCTGTTAACCTCAATTATACTTCACATTACTTTACACTTTAAACGCACCGTCCAAGCAAGCACATTTCATTTCTTTCTTTCCTGTATCCTTATTCTTTGATAGTTTTTTCTGTTTCCAAAATTTATATTATATTCTCAATTCCAAATTGGAACCCTATAAGTTTAGAAATTGAAAGTTTAGTTAATTTTTTTGGACTAATTCTTCTGTTATCTCGCTTAACAATATTCATTTTTTTTGGCTCAAAAAAAAGTATGGCTCTTTAATCTGTTCATTTCATGTGCCATAAGGATCCAACAATTCAAAGTTAACTATGTTATGCATTAGTTCGGATACAAAAGAATTATACAAAAAAAAAATTAAAAAAAAAAAAGAGATGGCAATGCAAGGAGAAGGTTTAATGTATGCCAAGAGAGTTTGGTGGGCATTTTAATAATAAAATTAAATTATTTATTTCCTTTAATAATTTTGTTTATGGGCATTTTAATAATAAAAATGATTTAAAATGAATGTTGAGAACATTTTCAATATGAATTCAAATAGTTTCACAATTTAATAGAATTTTATGACAACAGAATTAGGATTTTGCTGTCACAGATTTTTTTTCTTCTTTTGCTACCTCTTGTCCGGGTTATGTCATGTGGACGGTATGGATTGGGAAACTTCTGCGAAATTAGATCTGCCAGTTTTTCTTAAAGAAATCTTGGAGCTGCAGCTTGTCGTGCAATTTTCCCTAATTACTATACAAGAATAAATTAGAATCAGGGTCTCCTTGATCACCTTGTTTAAAAATCTCAATATCAATCGTAGGATTAATGGAGATTATTGGATGAAACCTATAGTTTATAATAATTAAATAATATAAAATAAAAAAGTTAAAGCGTCTACCGTGTCGGTAGCCTTTTACCAGTTAAATAATTTAAATTTAATAAAAGGATAAGAAAACTCAAATGGGATGGAGATAGATTTTCAACTCATAAAGGAGAAGAAACTAATTCAAACACAGCAATTAAAGACAGTAAAAGTTTTGTTATTTAATGCTTTATATATACAAAATATAATTAATTATATTATTTATTGATAAACGTTATAAAAAATACATTACATGCATGCTTTCTTATAAATCACTTGGTAAATAAATTTCATTACTCACAAACAAATTGTATTTTTATCTTCTATCACTAACTTATAATTAAATGACTTGATTGATATAAATTTTGTAATGCATTACCATTGATTTTGATAATTTTTACGTATAGTGAAAAGTTGAACAAAATAATCTTCATATAAAACGATTTATCTTACAATTGATAAAAAAATATAAACTTCGAAATTCATTTTAGTAAGCACAAATGATCAATATCTACAATG
This sequence comes from Luvunga scandens, assembly GCA_030449905.1. Lineage (NCBI taxonomy): Eukaryota > Viridiplantae > Streptophyta > Magnoliopsida > Sapindales > Rutaceae > Luvunga > Luvunga scandens. The sequence goes on along the minus strand of JASUUG010001097.1, from coordinate 22,035 downwards.
AATGAATTCTTTCAACAAAAAAATTTATAATTAATGAATAAAGAAAAATGAAAATGATACAATTGATATGGTATTTGTGGATTTAATTGATTAATAAATATTAAAGTCATTTTTATATTGATTGATAGATGCTAAATCTTTGTATTGATTAATAAAGGCAGAGACGATCAGTCATATTGTTTTCCTTATTATTTATTCATCTCAATAATGTTTTTAAACTTTTTCGAACATCTTAATAGATCATTACAAATTTTTAAAACAAAACATACTTATCGTTACATAATTCTCTAATTTTCATTGGATGATTTTATGATTTTTATCGTATTTTATATCATATCAATCAGCATATACTATGTCTAACTTTATATAAAAATAACTAAAAATATAAAACTATTTATTTATAGGCAGTATTAACAATTTTGTGATTCAATTCATGAACAATTTATTATAAGTTGATGAGATATTTTTTAAGTTAATAATTGATATTAATTTAATATGTAAAATTAATAGTATAGGAAAAATTCATATTTCTTTCTTGAAATAGTACATCTAAATAATGCATATAAAATACATCTAATACAAAGTATTTTTTTTTAAAGAAGATATCTAATTTTAAGTTTTATAGAATAATTTTATAATGATTCTCTTTACTTTATATGTCCTTGTTAAAAAAAAAAAGTCCGATTGCATTTTTAATTTTTTATAATGAATTAGTTATGAAAAATAATTATTTATTACTTATTAGAAAAAAATTATTTGTAATAATAGGATACAAGCTAGATATAAATTAAAATAAGATTTAAGGAATTAACTATAACTTGGGTAATTGATAATTATCCTTTTAAGATAAATCTAGGGTGGAGGTATTTCATTTTAAATCAAATGATTCATAATAATCTCACTATTGATATTGTAATTTTTTAATGTAATTCATAGAATAAACAAGAAAACTATATTTAACTCTGAATTGTATTTACAATGTAGTGGCCTTAATATAGACTTTGCAAGAAGTTGTTATAGGAAGAAAATAGGGTAACTTGTAAGAACCTCTCCTGAAGTTTGGTATATTGACATTTTGATGGAAAGTATGACAACAGTTATAGAGACCACCCCTGTTGTTTGTACACAATTTCATACATTATTAGGGAATAAGAGTAAGTTTACAAATGCCCAATTAAAATGAAAAAAATTAAAGCAAACTCAAAATGCAATCTTAATGACTGACAATAGCACTCTATTACCCAATGGTTCCAAGCATGCACTGATCTTCTTTACCGAACACAATTTATAAACATTTTCAAAAAAGTGAGAAAAAAAATACAATTGTGTTATAAAGTAAATATATAATAAAAAATATTTTACTAAACAAAGTACTCAATAGTAATTTGTTATTAAGCTTATATTAAGCTAATTTTTGTTGTTCCAAAACAATTACATGATTCACACACACACACACATACACACACACACAGAGCTCGAAAGCTAGGGGGAATAAGATAAATTTCTAATGTGGGATTGCTTCAAGTTTCAAATGGTAAAAGTTCACCAATTTCATAACACTCTCCTTTGAACTTCACCATTTAAGTACTTAACTAAGTGTGCTTAATATTGCATCATTAAAACCTTACCAGTAAAATTTAATGGGACAAAACCTGATCCAAAGAAAAAGATTATAGTGCATATTTGTCTAATATAGCTGTAGAAACTCTTATCTTAAAAAAATATGCTCCTCTTGATGAAACATCTCCTCAAATGTCATGTATCAGTTGATAATTTGTTGTGTTGATGCATGCTAATGTTGTGGATTGATTCTAAAACGTTGGAGTGGGCAAATCTTTAGTAAAAAGATTAGCAAAATTATCAGTAGAGCATATTTGCTTGACATTATAAGAATAGCTCATCCGTAGAAAAATTATTAAAGTATTTTTGTGAAAATTATAAGAACATTTATGTCAATAACTTGGTTACCTTTGCTGCATCTGTAAGTACATCTGGCACTTGATTTACAACTTGTTGCAAATATACTATCCTTTGTACTTCATTTTCAAGTTGACTGGTACAAGAATCTAAAAGAGACAATGTGGGAACTTTATGAGAAAAATCATGCCTTTCTTAGAGAGGCTTTTCATTTCCCAATGATGAAAAAATTGCCTCATCAATGTGATAATCTGCAAATTGTGCGGTGAAAAGATCACCTGTAAGGGGTTCAAGATATCTAATAATTAAAAATGAGTTGAAATCGATATAAATCCCCAAAAGATGTTGAGGTTCAATCTTTGTGCACTTAGGGGGTGACATAGAAAGTGGGTAGCACAACCAACAGGGCATAAATAAGAAATGTTAGGTTGCTGATCAAGTACAAGTTGTGACAAGGAATATTAATGATAAGCAGTGGGTCTAAGATGAACTAATGTTGTAGCATGTGAAACAGCATGACCCTATGTAGATATTAGTAATCTTGCATCCACAAGTAAAGTTCTTACAATTATTTGCAATAGCTTAATTGACAATTCCGCCAATCCATTTTGTGTATGTACATGTGGAATCGAATGCTCAACATTGAAACCAATTGATGTACATTCATCATCAAATATCTTAGATGTAAATTCACTAGTATTATCTAGACGTATGATTTTGATTGGATAATTTAGAAATTGTGCCCTTAATTTTATAATTTGGGCAAGCAATCTTACAAATGCAATGTTGTGAGTGGACAGTAAACAAATATGTGACCATTGTGTAGATGCATCAATCAAAACATAAAGTAACGAGATGACCAACCTGAAAAAGGATATGGTCTTGTTAGATTTTTTAATCCAGCATTGTTAGATCTTTAATTCAGTATTGTTGGATCTTTAATTTAATGTTGAGAGCTTATATGTGAATAATTATGTGTTGCAGATTGTCATATAAGGTTAATCCAGCCATCATGCAAAGTGGAGAAAAAAAAAACAGAGAGAGAGTTCACGAAAGAGACTGCTCCGGCCGAGCTCCCTTGCCAGCGAAGAAAGTGAAAAGATTTGGTGAAGGCTCTGGAATGCGTTTGAAAGAGAGACGAGAGACTGACGAAAGAGGTGGAGCCCACACTTCAGTTTGGACTATGAATTTTATAATTAAGCAAAAAATTACAAGCAGGCCCAAGGGTAACATAATGACAACAAAACAACGTCACACATATGCGGAGTGATAATGATAATTCAAAATTAGTTTTAATTTTTCAATTAACACATTGGGGCTAGCGTTCTAGTTCAGCACCATTATCTTACTTTTGTTTTGCCTTTCTACAGTTTCTCTTCTCCGTGGGACCGGCCATATGACATTGGCTTTACATTTGACATGATTGTTTCATTTTAATATTTTATTGCAAACGACACGAAAAAATAAAAAATAAAGTTAACAGTCTAAGGTTCGCCAAGAAGAGGCTGGGCGGACCCGCCCGCATTGTAAGGCCGTGAAGATAGTTTTAAAATCTGCTGTAAATAGGCCTGATTAAGAATTTATGAAAAAAGCTTGAGTCAATATTTATAAATTAAAAAAATAATTTATAATTGGTAAAAATTATTTGTGGTTTATTATATTATGTCGGTAGTATTTCATATACCAGATTATTAATCTTTTATATACTGAATAATCATCATTAATTTAATTTTTTTTAACTTTTACCTTTATTAAAAATTTATTTAAAAAAATAATGGAACTCTAAGTCTACTTAAGTTCAGTCTGTCTAAATTTAGACAAGTTTTTAAAGGATTTCGGCCTATTACCAATAACATTGGCTTCGGCCCAAGGCTGCAATTTGCCATCCTTACATAAGTCTCATAACTATATTTAATGTAACATATAGTTAGGTAAAATTAACTTATTGATTCACCTAGCCTTCTACTTCGTTATTTACTTTTGCATTGGTTTAACTAGTTGTAAGCAACAATAAATGTAATTTAGGAAAACTTGTAAAATATTGTTTCACTTATCTAAAGTTTAAATCCTCTTTGATTAACTAAGGGTACATTTGATGTGTTGTATTGCATTAGGGTGCATTGTATTAAGTTGTAATGTAATACTATGTTTGGTGTGGTATGGACTATATTATATTAAATAATATTATTTTACATTAATGATAAAATTTAAATTAATATTATTTAAAATTTATTAATATTTTAAGGTTTTATTATTAAAATGATTTAATAATATACTATTGTAAAAAAATACTAAAATATTACAATATTATGTTATATTATAATTAATAATATAATATAATATAATTTATTTCTGTATATTAGTTATTATGGTATAGTATAATCATATTATAATATAGTATATTTATTTTAAAATATAATACTATATAATTACATAATATAATATAAGTTATATTATATTATAAAAATATAACATTAAATTTTTTAATTCATTTTCATTTATTAATATCAAATATAATTGTTCAATTTAAATTTATTTTTAACTTTAGAATCTATTTTTAAATTTAAAATTTTACTAAATAATAAATGATTAAATAAAATTAAAATAGTTTTTACATATTTAAAGTAAATAATTAAATTGATTTTACGCAATGAAAGCAAAATAATGTATTAGCATTTATTTATTAAATATTCAGGCTTATTATTATCTTATATTATTATTTAAATTAAGTTAAATAATTATATGTAAAATATGCACAATATTTTAATGCAATATAACCTAAATCCTATACTGGGTTTGTTTTATACATATTTCATTGTTTTAAATACCTTTTAATACAGTACAATGCAACAAAAATTGTAGCTAAACATGAGTTAGTATAAGAATAATATTTTAATGCAATGCAATATAGTATAATTTAAGTTGCCAAAAGCACAATGTTTTATATAATATATCTGAACCCTATCCTAGGTTTATTTTATACATATTTCATCATATCAGCCACCTTTTTAATGTAGTACAATGTAACCAAAAATCATAGCTAAATATGGGTTAGCATTATAGCTAAATTATAGCCACCTTTTTTTTTATGCAATACAATACATGTAATGTAAGTTGCCAAAAACACCCTTAACAACTTGCAATAAAAAAAAAGTAATTTTCTTTTAGCTCCTTTGGTTTAGATTTACGACTCTTTGATTGCAATGATCATATTTATTTCAAGGACATCCCTTACCATTTATAAAATTGATCTAAATTTAGGCCATATTTTCAATTTCAGCCAGTTTTATGTATTTGTTTTTTTAACTTTTGTTGCCATATTGATTACTTAGACAATGACTAATTTTTTCTTTTAAATGTATTTAGCCTAATGACAACTTAATCATCTACTTACTAATGTGAACGGGGTTCAAATCTCAGACCTTTTGTTTTCAACATGAGATTTTATCATTTTAATTAGATGACAACCAAAATACGATGACTAAGTTATCAATAATAAAACAAAATTTTCTATCAAACCAAATATGAAATTTTTGTTTTCCCAAAAATCAAACATTTTAGCATTTCATTATTATTCCTCAACATCTATATGACAACATTAGCAAAAATCAGTAGCAGCAATAGTAACGACTAGCAACGGGGCACAAGTAAAGACCTTAAATAAACAGTGAACATGAATTGAATTTTTTTAATATTTAAAGTGAGAAAAAAATAAGAATTATGAGATATTAATGCGAGTATTTTCAATAGTTTTCGAAATGAAAATTTGATTTCTAACTCCCATTGGGAATCAGATTCCCATTTTGATAACCAATCTAGTTAAGGGCCACTAATTTAATAGTTACTCCCACCATTATTTTAACAAGTAAATATTAGATTGATTTTGATTTTAGAAGTATATAATGGCTTGAAGGTATTGCATGACCCATAGTTTGGTGGGTTTAAGGTGACATAATGGGTTTGAGTGACTACATGAGAAGGATTCTCATTAGTAGTAGGGGTATGGCCACAATAGATGGCTGAAACAGGTGGCTTAATGGTTGAATGAAGGGGGTTACAAAGATTTTACGTGAGAGGTTGCATCCTTACTATATGCAGTGGGCTATGAAAGGATATGGTCAGCAATATCACAATAGGCTAGTGTAAGGTTTACATTTGTGAATGTCATAGGCTTGTTAGGGTGAGACTGGCTATTAAAGGGTGGTAGTGTGGTGGCGCAGAGAGTATCAGGTGGCCAAGAAACACGACTTCCACTAGCTAAGACAACTTGTGTAAAAGTAGTATTCGGTTCAAAAAAGTCGCTGGTGGTGGGATTAATTATATAGTGTGGCAACTGATGGTAGGAAAATTATTGCCTAAAAACTCCTTGAAAGCAGTTGTTGTTGTTCACATTTGAAGTCATAAATTATTTAATGGCTTTACAATCTCGGCTTATGAGACATCAGTGGTGGCTGGTGAGTGTGAAAGTAGTGTAAGGACACGGCTGCTGGCAATTAGGAGTCATCCTCGAATGCAACATTTGTGGTGGCATTGATGGGCCGGTTTTGAGAAGATTGTCACTGGTGTGGGTACTATTTTGGACATGATGGCAATAGTGGTAAAGGTTGTCATTTAGAAAGGAGGTCACTAGGTTATGGGGAAGGTTTCAACAGTGGCAAAGCACTACCAATGGCAGATTGTGAAGCCATAAAACCTGGTTAAGGTTTGCTCAATAGTTACCAGTTTTTTTTTTTTCGTTAGGGGGGAAATTCGGTTGCACCTGAGTTAATTAGGTACAACTAAATAAAGCTTACTAATTGAAATTATTATTTATCTTCATAAATTTTGACAATATAGCCGTAGCTTATTAATATTTTATCTTTTTATATTTTTCAAATTAACCTTATACCTTTAAACTTGTTCTCTTACACGAAATGAAACACCCTTAACCACCTTTTATTTATAGGAAAATATATACCACTTATCTCGAAAATATTGAAAGTACAAGTAGCCACCACAGGTTTTTGATAATGTTGCAAAATCACCTCAAGATTTAGTTTTATATACCAGCTACCTTTTTGTTAAGTCTATTAAATGCGATTAAAGAATCTAAAACAAAATACTATTTTATCTTTAGATTCATATGAGGAAGCAGTTGAACTACAACCCTTACTATAATACTTACAACTCTATATGGAAAGACCATTTTAACTTTTCATAGTCTCATGGATCTAATAGAGCAGAACAACAGATCCAACTCCATTAGTGCAACCAGTTCATCAAGCTCCTCAAACCTGTCGGCCACCATTTAGACAGTACAGTCAGAATTAGCACTACTCACAAACTAGACAAATGGGGAAGAAACAATTCAAAATTTCAAAAATTTAACTCACTGCTTGCTTGAACAACAAAATCGTACCATTGAAAAGTTGCGCAATGAGATGACAGTTGGCATAAATTCACAAGCGCAATCAATTTTGAACCTTAAAAATATTGCAGATCAACTTGCCTTTTCAGTTCAAACCTTAGCAATGATTATTAAGAAAAGAAAATTCCTAAGCTAACTTGTTTCTAATTCTAAAGAAGTATATGAATTGAGTACAAATTTACTCTAGCAGCATGAAGAAGTCAAAGCTATCATGACCTTATAAAAATGCCAAGAAATCGATAACAAAGTAGAGATGCCAGTGAAAAAGATAACTCAAGTTGTACGTTTAGACTTTAAGGACACATCACCAAAGGAGAAGGAAGAAAGTAGCCTACAAGAATACATCTCAAAGCCACATTCCCTAAAAAATTAGCTAAAGCAAATAAGGGAAATTCCACAAGTGAGTTATGGAGATCCTTAAAAAGGTACGTGTTAACATCCTTTTGCTTGACGCTATAAAACAAGTGCCCTCTTATATCAAGTTTCTTAAAAACCTTTGTGCTAAAAAGAGAAGTATTCATGTCTAAAAGAAGGCATCTTTAACAGAGAATACTAGTTCTATCCACCAATAAAAAGTTCTTCTAAAACTCAAAGACTCAAGCTCCTCTACCATCTCATGTAATATAAGGAACTATAAAATTAAGAATGCTTTGTTGGACTTAAGAGATTGTGTAAATCTTTTATCTTATTTAGCATTTGTGAAACTTAGATTAAGAGAATTATACCCAACTTTAGTTGTGTTGCAACTCACAGATGGATTTATGAAAACACCTCGTAGTATTGTGGAGGACATGTTTATATAGGTCTATAAGTTTTATTTTCATGTTGACTTTATTGTGATTAAAACTCAGTCCGTGCAAGATTTAAAGAAGCACATTCCCATTATTCTAAGTCAATCTTCTTGGGCATTGCTGATGCATATATTAAATGCAAGACTGAAAATATACAGTTGTCCTTTGGTAACATGACTATGGAGTTTAATATCTTTCACTTTAACATTGCCAAGCAACCTCATGATAGAGATGAAGGAATTGTTAAAGTGGATTTAATTGAAAAGTTAATTGACCATACGTTTTCTTCTACCCTTAGTAATGACCATTTACAAACATGTTTAACTCACTTTGATTTAGATTTTGATATGGACAAATCAACTGACGAGGTTAATTCTTTACTCAATTCATCACCATCCATGAATATGAATAAATAGAAGTCAAGAATAGAGCAGCTGGCACCATCGGGGAAGAAACTCAGCCTATCATTAGAATTATTAACAAAGCTTGAGCGAAAACCGTTACCCAACACTTTAGAATACGCTTTCTTAAGAGAAGAAAATACTTTGCCAATAATCAATTCATATTCTCTTGATGACAAACAAAAGTGTAAGTTGTTAGGTATTTTAAGAGAGCATAAAGAAGCATTAGAATGAACTAAAGCCAACATAAAAGGTATAAATCTAGTAGATTGCATGCATTATATTAATCTTAACAAAAATGTTAAACCTATAAAGGAAATGCAATGTTGGTTAAAGCTTAATATGGAAAAAATTATTAGAGTTGATGTTTTTAAACTATTAGATATAGGTATTATTTACCTCATTTTTTATAGTTCATGGGTCAATCTTGAGCAAGTTGCCTCCAAAATGTCAGGCGCCACACAAATTACCAATGTCGACAATAAATTAACACCCACTAAAGTGACTATTGAAATTCTATATAGGCTACCCAAGAGGGGGGTGAATTGGGTTCTTTAAAAATTAAGCAAATAAAATTACACAACAATTTAAAACTAATGTTTTAAAACAATATAATTAACAATGCTTGAATTTAAAGAGATAAGGGAAGAGAAATCAAACACGTGATTTTTACGTGGTTCGGCCAACCGTGCCTACGTCTACGCCTCCAAGCTCACCGGACTTGAGGATTCCACTAAGCAAGCCTCCAAGACTTCAATACACTTACACTTGACTTCAATGTGTCAATGGACCTTTACAATCAAGAGATTATTCCCAATCTCTCAATCCAAGTGTATCCCAACACTTACAATTGACTTCCAAGGTGTCAATAGACCTTTACAATAAGAGATTAAACTCAATCTCTCAACCCAAGTGCGTGCCTACGTCAACGCCTCCAAGCTCATCGGACTTGAGGATTCCACTAAGCAAGCCTCCAAGGCTTCAATACATTTACACTTGACTTCAAGGTGTTAATGGACCTTTACAATCAAGAGATTATTCCCAATCTCTTAATCCAAGTGTATCCCAACACTTACAATTGACTTCCAAGGTGTCAATAGACCTTTACAATAAGAGATTAAACTCAATCTCTCAACCCAAGTATTTCCCAACACTTACAATCACTCAATGATAGAGATTTAATAACAAATAATCTCTCACACACTCCAAATGATTACAATTGAAATTTTAATGTGTGAGGCAATGACATGAAACACAATTGAAGCTCAAAGAAGATTGTTTCTCAGTAGGAAGCTCAAATATCAAAATGTTGGATCACTTCTGTTTGAATTTGATTGAGCCTTCTTATAGTTGGAGCTGAAAACTAGCCGTTATTGACTTTCTGAGAATAATCGGATCGCCGTTTGTCTCTATCGGTTAGCCGTTTCGAATTTCCAACTAGTCGTTATCCTTTGACTTCAAATAAACGGTTTACCGTTTAAAATTATCGGATCACCGTTTATTTCTAGTAACCTGCAAAACAGAACTCGTCTCTCCGTTTTTGATAAACAGTTCAAGACTAGAGAACTTCTCCTTACTGGAATTTATCGGTTAGCCGTTTTAAATAAACGGTTCACCGTTAATTTCCAGAACATGTGACATGTTCATCATCAGAAAATTATCGGTTCACCGGTTTCCAATAAACGGTTCACCGTTAATTTCCAGTTTCATCATTTTTGAACTTTAAACAAGTGTATTGCTTTAGAAAATTCTTTTTAATAGCCCCAACACTTTAATCATGAACATATAATTTTTGTTATCATCAAAATCATTATTATAAGATTAACAACTATAGGGAGCCACAATAGTTATTGATAACCCTATGAAATGAGAGTTATTATGTCACTTTTAAACTTAAATTAAGATGGCCTAGAGAGTAAATGACATGTTTTTTATTGTATTTTAGTTATATTTTGTATGAATATCTACTCTAGTTTATTTTTAATAAATTATGTTGCTTTAGAATAATTTGTGTGCTTAGATCATATACTTAATTGTAGGTGATCGGAATCTTAATTTTCAAGGAAGGAATGCTGTTGTGTTAGGCTTGCAAAATTAAAGAACGAACTTGGCTATAGAAGAAGTGAACAAATTCTGGAATAATGCAAATGTTGTAGCCATTGTTGTGACAACTATTGCTGTAGCAATCTTAGAGCATTGACTAAGAAGATTTTGCGCGAGATACTTAAAAAATTACGATAAGTTTTCAAATCCTAAGATACGAGCCTTAGATTTTTTGTTGCCCTAATTTTCAACTATAAAAGCAACATGCACACAAAGGAAAAAAAAGTCGTCATTCAAAAGAGAAAAACCGAAAAAAACAATAGAAAAAGAGAATTAAACATCAAGAGTTAGGGCTGCATCAAAGGAAAACTTGCAAAGATAAATAAGAAAATCTGTCCTTTTCGTTGTTTTCTTGTTCTCTTTTTACTCTTTAAATATGAGGATGTATTTGATGGCTGAATTTCTTTTGTTTAGTTTTCTTTCGCAAGTTATGAACTAAAATTACTTGTCGTTAAGTGACTAATAATCTCAATGGTTAATTGACTGATTTTATGAGTTGCTGCATGTTTGTTATAACATTTGTTTTTGATAATACTTATTTCAATTCACTATTTTGGCTGACCACCCATTTAGTGATATTAGTTAGAAGAGAGCCAAAAAAATGTCTGTCTTAGTGGAACATATCATAGCAATATTTGGTTTTAGATTAGGTTTTCTGAGTTGAGTTCAACTTGATTTCAAAATGGTCATGTTTAATATAAAATTAGTGATGAATTAGACATAAAGATTCACCTTGTAGGGTAATTAGAACCTAAGCATGTAATGTTATATCTTATGCCAGTATAACAATTGGTCATTGTTAAGTTCCATCAAGATATAGGAAATCCAACAAATGATAGCTGAGGGTACTTAAGGATTCTACCCAGTGCTGTAACAATCAAACCTAAAATTTAAAGAAGTAGTCAAAACCACCAAGAGAGTTTGATCACTCAACTATGCATGCATTCCTATTGGTTTTGTCTTTGAGTTTAAAGTGAGAATTTTCTTTACTACATTTTTATCTATTGCATTTTATTTTAAGTAGTTTATTATTTTAATTATTTAGTTAATTTTCCATTAAAGCAAAACTTCATTATTATGATTGCCATAGCAAATCTAATAACATCAATTCCTATGGAGACGATCTCGAATACTTATCATTATATTATTTGTTGTGTATACTAGCACATTAACACCCATAGCACAAGTAATACATAACAGTTACCAATGTCGATAATAAATTAACACCCATTAGAGTGACTATAAGGTGATGCGTATACATTGATTACAGGAAATTTAAATTCTGTCACACAAAAGACCATTTTTCTTTATTATTTATCGGTTTAATACTTGATAGATTAGCGGGTCATGAATTTTATTCCTTTTTAGATGGAGACTCCAGATATAAGTAGATTCCCATAACACCAAAAGACCATCAGAAAATCACTTTCACTTGCACTTTCGACACTTTTGCTTATAGGAGAATACCATTTGAATTATGCAATGCATTTACAACATTTCAACGATGCATGTTAAGCATTTTTTCTAATATGGTTGAATGTTTCCTTGAGGTCTTTATAGATGATTTTTTTATTTTTAATGATTCATTTGATCAGTGTTTACATCATCTAACCCTAGTTTTGCAAAGATGTATAGAGAAGAATTTGGTTATAAACTAGAAAAAGTGTTATTTTATTATAAAATAAGGTATTGTTATCAGTCACATCATTTTTTAACAAAGGTATTAAAGTTGACAAAGCTAAGGTAGATCTCGTTTTCAATCTTCCTCCACTCAAAATAGTCAGAGAGATAAGATCTTTCTATAGGCATGCAGATTTTTATATACATTTCATTAAAAATTTTATCAAACTCTCTATATCTTTTTGCAATCTTCTTGCTAAAGATGTACATTTTGTCTTTAATGATTCATGTCTTAAGGTATTTGAAAAATTAAAGCAGTTGTTAACCTCATCACTAATCATTCAACCCTTAAATTGAAATTTACCTTTTAAGCTCATATGTGATGTATCTGATTATACAGTAAGAATAGTATTAGGATAAAGAGTTGATCATATTCTCGATGTCATTTGCTACGCCAATATGACATTGAATGATGCATAGTTAACTTACTCAACCACTAAAAAAAAATGGTAGAAGTAGTGTTTGCATTAGAAAAATTTCAATCTTATTTCATAAGATATAAAATAATTATGTTCATAGATCATATTGCTGCTAAATATCTTTTTACAAAGAAAGATACAAAGGCCAAACTAATTCGCTAAGTGTTACTTTCATAGGAATTCGACCTTGAGTTAAAAAAAAAAGCACAGAAAATGTGATAACACTCAATTTTTACACAATTATAAAACGATCACTATTAAATGAATCATTTCCATGTGAACAACTAATGAGTGTAGAAATACTACCATGATATATTGAAATAGTTAACTATCTTGTTATAGGTCAACTTTCAAAGCATTGAACTAAGTACGACAAAGCTAAATTTTTTATGGAAATAAAGAATTTATTTTGGGATGATCATTATTTGTTTAAGTATTGCACAAATGAAATTATTAAATGATGTGTCCTAGAGAGAAGATTTCAAAAATTTGTTCATTCACCAAGAACAAGCTTTTGAAGGCCATTTTAATGAAAATAAAATAGTTGCTAAAGTTTTGCAATGTAGTTTCTATTGGCCATCTTTATTTCAAGATGTTTACACTAAACCCTATTCCAATGGTAGTTTTTTTTTATGTGTACGGCATCAATTTTATAGACCATTTCCTTCTTCTCTTAGCCATCAAAGTATGTAAAAGTAATTTTGTATAGAACCAATAATCATAAAATGGTGACAAGATTTTTGAATAGCAATATTGTTTTGAGCTTTAGATTCCCTTAGGTAATAACCAATGATGGTGGTATTAACTTTTGCAATAAATTATTCAAAGCTTTTTGACAAAGTACTCCATCCATAAACCAAAGGCTAAGTCGAGATATTCAATAGGAAGTGAAGTACATTTTAGAAAAGACAAAGGAGACCAAACAAAAAGATTGGTCATTGAGACTCAATGATACATTATAGGCATATCAAATGACTTTTAAAGCCCTTATTAGGATGTCACCTTATAGATTCGTGTATAGGAAACCTTGTTACTTACCTATGGAATTCGAACATCATGCATATTGGGCCATTGAGAAATTTAACTTTGATATGTAATAAGCTGCTTCAGAAAGAAGATTACAACTGGTAGAGCTAGAGGAAATTCACAATGATGCATATGACAATGCTAGGAATTATAAGCAACATATGGAAGTCTTTCATGACAAACATATCTTGGGAAAATCTTTTACACCATGTCAGAAAGTGCTTTTATTTGTTTTCACTAACATGTATTCCTAGGTAAATTATGCTCTTGATGGTCTAATCCATTTTATTTTGTTGATAAAAATTATTTAATTGTTTCTCATTTAAGTGCATTTATTTAACAATTGTATTTTCTTTTATCACTTGTATTATATGTTATGAGTACCTCAATGAGATAGATCCACTGCAACCACTTTAATGAACTTCTACGTGTAAAACATCACCTAAATGGCCTGGTCCAAATTTTTAACCTCATTTTGAAGAGCTAGAAAGACAACTCAGGGAAATAGAAGGTAGTATTTATGATATTCAATTAGAACTTGAGGTAAACTCAATAAATGAACGATGATTAGTTAACATCCCACATTTTTACATGTGTTTTTATTTTGTTGTTTGCCTTCACATGTGTCTTGTTTTTACTAGATTGTTCTTTTGTTTGGTGTGTTGTCATTTGTTATCCCAATTAAGAGGCAGATAACGGTACACCGTGACTTTTGAAGTTGGTTCCATTAATTATCCCCCCAATGACTAACATACTCTAGCCAAAAGTATAGATAGGAATACAATTCTTAAAATGTTTTGCAAGTGATTTCCCTCTCTTCTTCAAGATGTACTCCGCATGATCTATAAAGCTCAGTCTAGACACTTATAAGAAATAACATCCCCGATGACATCTCCGGTTAATCAAGCCAAAGTATGATTGGTAGGGGAGTTACCTCCCAAATTTGTTGCCTGTATGCCTAGTTGCGGTAAATGACACTATTTAAGAAAACGAAGAGTCAGACGACACTAAGTTTTTTGTCATAAGTGTGCTCAAACAAACTGCAACAAAGGTTCTTGTAAATTTTTTGGAATGGTGTCTGATAACAAAATAGACAAGATCTAATTAATTAGGGATGTCTTGAATAAAAAGTCATTAGATGACATCGTTTTAACTCTTGAAACGCATTCTAGTGGATACATACAACATGCAGTTTCCCAGTTCTAGCCATCATTTTAGAAAGAACATACATGATATAGTCTTGAGAATTTGAATATAAATAACCTTATTTGCTAGTTTATAAGAAAAATAGATGGGAAACCAATCCTCGATCTATAAAAGGCATTCAAGTAATTTCTGGAAGTAAAACTAGACAAAGATGTGAGCCATAATCATAATTACCAGTTCATTTCCTTTTGTTTTATTGTTCTTTTATCATTTTCATTATTGTTTTAAATGGTGTGATTTTATTTACCTACTACTTGTTTTCTTTCTTTTAATTTTGACTTTTGAGAAACAAACTTAACTCGCCATTTGACAAACACGCCACTCGGTTTATATATGTTTATTGTTATATATGTCACCATAAAATTTAAATACAAGCTTATTTTTTAAACACTCACAAATTGTTTTTAAGAATTATCTCAATGGCAAAAATTCAATAGAAAATTTAAGAACGTTTATGTTCTTTTTATCTTTCATTAAAGCGAATACAAAGAATTTGTTCAAGTAGCTATAGATCTTAGTCGAGTAGTAGCACGAGAAAAATACACCTGTATATGAAAAAGCTAACTCAAGGTTATCAAAACTTGTCTCGAAAGCTGCTTGCACAAGAGAAACCAAGTGCTCAATATTATCCCAAAAGCCCTAAAACCTTTAGAATGTCTATTCACTTTATCAATTAGAGAAGAGCTAATCGTCCCAAGTATGCAAAAAAGAATAATTGAAATATTAAATTATGTGAACGCTTTCATTTTCTCACCAATGATCTTGCAACTTTAGAAGCATTGATTGCATTCGAATTTTAAGCACATTTGAACATTCATAAAAACCTATTGGTTTGTTAAATGTTAATAACTTTTATAATGACTTGATAGCATTTTTTAACCATGTAATTAAGAATTATTTCATTCCATTAATAGTGAAACAACTCTTTATTTGTGCTTTTACTTCTAACGAGTTACTTGATCTTTTACAAACTTGTAGAACAAAACTAGATTGCAGGACCTTTGCATTGGTTTGGTCAACTAATGATGGTGGTAGTAATAGTAATAAAAAGTACGAATTAGATTTAACCCTTTGTAAATATTTTCTTATGTTGCGGTATTCGGTGATGTCTTCTAAACTGTCTTATTTCCTTTCT
This sequence comes from Luvunga scandens, assembly GCA_030449905.1. Classification (NCBI taxonomy): domain Eukaryota; kingdom Viridiplantae; phylum Streptophyta; class Magnoliopsida; order Sapindales; family Rutaceae; genus Luvunga; species Luvunga scandens. The sequence goes on along the minus strand of JASUUG010001097.1, from coordinate 5,950 downwards.
CGGACATTGAAAACAATGTCTCATTCTGATTAGGAGAGGGAATAGTTGATAGTTATGAAATAATTGATAGTTGTGTTGTTGTACTTTTACTAACATTTTCTAAGTTTTTAAGTCGAATATTACCGAATATAGAGTTTTAATTACTATAGAAACACATCTTTCAAGTCTTGGAGTTTAGTTATAATAATAATAATAACAATATTTAAGGCATTTTGTGTGATCTTTTAATATTGAATGACATGATGACTTTTAAATTTTAAAGATTTGTATTATTTTTTGCTTTGACTTATGTTACACTATATTCGCCACTTGGCAAATTAATGTGTGTGAATTGAGTGATTTGATGAGTGAAATTGATTGAATTATTTGAAGGAATATACATGCAATAATGAGTTCCAAGTGAGTTTTTTAGCCTATTTTTCTTGGAAAGCAACCATTTCTCCTAACTTAGCAGTTTATGTACTTTTATATGTGATCTCTATCTTTTTTTTCTTTTGAGTCGACTAATAAAAAAACTAAAAAAAAAAATTCTAACGAACTAGTAAATGAAAGACTATTTAGAGCCTTAAAAAATCATATAAACGCTATCTTTGATCTATTTCTAGTGATTTTTATTGTGAAGTATCCATAGTTATCCCCTTTGAGTCTTAAAAAAAAAATTTTTTCTTTGTTAACTTATCATTCGATCCCACTCTAATTTAGAGTATTACTTTATATTTTATATTTTCCATCACCTATTCATGTTTGAGAAAAATATAGATGATTTTTTTAAAAAAAGTGTGGTGTATTACAAAAAAAATATTATTATAAAAAAGAAGAAAAAAAGAAAGAAATAATAAAATAAAATAACTAAATTCATAAGTAAATAAAAGTACCCTACAATTTTCAAAAGATCTTTATTTTTCCTCAAACATATATTTTTTTTATTTCTATTATCCTTTCTTTATTAACCATTTTTCTAGCCTATATTATATCTTAGTAAAAATCCTTCTTAATTTAAAAAAACTATAATCTGAAGTAGAAGCTAATAATATGGATTAAAAAAATGTGGTGATACATAATAAAAAAATACAAATAATAGGGTTTGACTATTAATTCATTTGACTTGAGATCATAATCTTTTCTAAGCTATGAATATTATTCTTTCATTTTGGTGAAAGTGTGTGAAACGGTTTTTCTATTATTTTCTCTCAATTTACCATTCGTTGAGTGACTTTTTTTTTAATTGGGTTTACTTTCTTTTGAGAGAGTCATTTTTACCCATGAAATTTTAGGGTTTGACATGTCTTTATTTAAAATGGCTTGGTTAATGCAGCTTTCATAATTGATCATTTTGCATGAGTTTACTCAACTGATTTATGTAAATGGTTTATGTAGTAATGATATTTTCAAAGTAGGAGATCATGCTTATATTTTTATTTGATTGTTGTCATTAATCCGATTAAATAAGTAAATTTAATTGCCTTAAAAAAAGATTTCAATCGAGTTTGAATTTTGCTAGATATTATCACTTAATTTGCTAGAACTATCAATAAGCCGATTAAGGGTTGTGTTAAGTGTTAAAGAATGCATATTTATAAAAGTATATTTAAGTCTTTATTTTTCACTCTAAAGTCTTACTAATATTTTCATTTTTATGTATTTAAGTCCCTTAAACTTTGATTGTATATTTTGTTATAATTTAAGTATTTTGCATATTTCAGGGATATTTTGGTTATTTCATGATTAAGGAGAGGTTAGATAGTAAAAAAATAGTATTTTTTAGCTCAAAATAGCTAAAAACCTTTAGAATAACATAAAGAACAAATTGTAATTTTAAAATTTTTATGGGGGCTAACGATGTTGCATTGACCGATGATATTACAACATTGATCAATGATATAGCATCATCTTATTAGATTGATGATGTGGCATTGACTAATGATGTGACATTGATCGAGATGATATGTCATTGATTGATGATATGGCAACACATTATTGGATCAAAAAATTGACTTTTGTGTTGATTGTTGATGTGATAGCATATTGGTGGACCAAAATATATATGTATGATACGTGCACATACACAGATGGATTTCATCGAATCAGAACTTGGTACGTAGTGTAATTTTGAGTATCCAAATTGTTTTTATTTGATGGCCATGACTTACTTACCTGCTATAAATAAGAGACTTCTCATTAATTTGATAGCTTTAAATCTAAATTTGAGCTCTATTTTGTCTAAATCTTATTGTATCTTGTATTTTTCTACATATTTTTATAAATTTACTATTTTACCCTAGTTCAAAATGAGTAGCTAACTTAATTTTAAGTTCGAATTAAAGATAAAGCCTCAATATGATTTATAAGCTTAATTTGGTAAGTTTGCTTTCTCCCTCTCTGATTTATTTAAGTTGTCTTGACTTACTATTGACAGGCATTAATAATCTTGTTTAGATTTTGCATAATAACCCAAATCTCTAGTGCAAAATCATTACTATTTGATACGATGAGCATTTTACACTATATTTATTCGTGATAAACTTCCTCTAGTATCTATGGTTCGTCTTAACTGGTATTGACAAAAAAATTATCTAAGTTATTTAGTGAATAGTCTTGTCAGTGTTGATAGTAGGATTACTATCACCAGCATAATGTGTACTTATACCACATTTAGAAAATTATTTTCCTCTAGTACATTGAGTACTTGATATCATATTTATTAGAATGAAAAACTATAAGGAGTGAAAATCTCCCCTTATAAATTAATTGGAACTAAAAAAAAGAATATTAAGCTCATAATGAAATATTAAGTGTGAATTTAAATACTCAAGCACTTCATTTCACATTGTTTCATCTTTAATTCATTTCTGCCGTTTTATTTTAAATCTTAGAATAAAATAAATTACATTTAATCAAATCCTATGCAAATTCAGAAAATTAAACCCAACATATAATTAGATCTGCCTCCTTTGTCAAGTCAACACTCATCATTATTAATCAGACATTCTGATAGATTTATGCACTTGTAAGTACAATAAAATTTACACAACAAATGCATAAAGTAAATGTTTGACCATATAAAATGTTATGTATTGTAATTACCAAACATAATATTATAATACTTTAATATTATGAAAGGCTCTCATACCATACAATAAGGAGCACCAAAGATACCCTAGGTGTAAGTTATCCTCTATCACTATTGACAATGTTGCTCCTAATCATTATATGATTGATTTTATTTTGTTGGTACTTGAAAGAAATGATCCCAACTAGGATGACAAAAGTTTCATGTTTGTTGTTGTGCTTACATTCTAAATTTGTGGCTTAAGAATGATTGATGGCTCAATTGCAAACATTCGATAGTGTTATTTTTGTCATGATCAACTAAAATGAAATTGACATTTGATGATAATGCCCGAAGAATTGAGCATTCCTTTTCGGTCGAAGTTAGTGCAAGATCCTGTTCGGCTATATGAAATTCTATATATCTCATGATATGTTATGCATTGCATTAGAAGAAATGTTTTTCTTTTTCAATTAAAGAACATTGATGGACAATATAAGTGTTTGCATAGTGAGCATAAGCAAGTAATTAGTTAGTGCTTTAGAAAGTGATTTGAAATGTTTTTATAATTGTACATTATTGTTTTAATGTAGTTTTCTAGTATCTAATCTAGTTTTTGTATCTGTATGTGATATTCGATTCCACCTAAATGAGTAGGTTTCGACTCTTAGGTGTGTGAATTTAGAATCATGTACGAGAAAATAATTGAAAATTTTGATAAGTATTGGCAAGACATTGAATGGAATATCATCTATAGTGTGTATCTTTGACCCTTAAGTTCAAATTTATATTGGTTGAGTATTACTTTAAACGACGACTTATGGGGATGATGCTACTTTTTGTATAGTGCATGGTGATTGCCAACATATGGTGAAAGAGTATAAAGCATATACATCGGTTATCGGTTCTCTTGGGTATAACATTAGTTCTTTAAGTACATTTCATCTTATACCTAGTTGAGTTTCCCATGGGAGTTTAACTGGATGGATTTCAATGTTTACCAATTTTGTTAATGTTGCAATAAATAAAGTAAAGGATGAGCTATATGCTTAGCTAGATGAAAAGTCAATGCCATTTAATGTTAACAAACACTTTAATGTTTTAGCTTCGTGAAAGGTGAATGGTAGTAATTATTTTATTTTTGTCTCAAATTGTGAGATATATTTGTGCGATTCAATTACCACTTAATGCTTTGAATTTACTTTAAGCACTAGTGGTCAGTTTATAATTATGTAGACTTCATCCAAACATGTTGGAGGCTTTGATGTAGTGCAAATTGGATATATGCTCTTTGTGGAGGCACATGCTTATATATTAATTTACATATTTTTATTTATTTAACTTAACCAATAACTAACTTAATTTTGGTTTTCATTTGTATTCTTAACTAGTTGTGGCATTTATCTGTTTTGGCATATGAAATAGATGTGGAGTCAACAAAGATATATAGTTTTAATTTATATTATTTTGTCAAGTATTTATTAAATTGAAATTGTTAAAACATATTGTCATTTTTATGTTTATCTTGTTATAAGTTTATGAAGAATCTTAGAATGTGCATTAATGGTTATGATTCCTAAGAAAACTTTGTGTTGAAGGCTTAGAATTATTTTGGTTCGTCATGTAAATCTAGAATAAGCATGTTTGATACTTAGTTCTTTTGGTTGTCCGTGGGATTAGAAATGGTGTTGATTATTTAGGGGTTAAATTTAATCATTTGTAGTTCTCAAATCTATATATTCAAAATTATTAGTTTTAAGAAATAAAATAGGGACCTAAATATTTAAAATTTTTTATTTTTTGAAAATATGTCCATTTAGGATCCGCGATTTAATCCATGCCTCATTTAGGATTATCGAGGATATCCATGAACTATCTCCAATTAAAAAATTTTCGCATATAAATAGGTCCAAGAATTGCTTCCAATTCAGGAGTTTGAGTTGTTTATTGAAGAGATCTTTGTATGGGTTGAAAAAGTCACCAACACGGTGGCGAGAACACCAAGCAAGTTTAACGGTATGTGCATCTACAGAACACCGAGGTAAGGTGGAGTTATCTATCTATTGTATATAGATTATATGCTCACATCATGCAAAAATGTGAGAAAATTAGAAATCTAGAAACCTCAAAACAAAGGTGTGATATAGAGAAAAACATGGAATCTCTATAATTAACATTAAGACCAAAGATGGAACAAGGTCAAAAACAATGTACCTATTCAGATGAACAATAATACAATAAGCTGAAGTTTACTCTGAGATTTGTGGTTGCTCACGGATCTCAACCAAAAAGTGAGCATGTTGCTCTAATAAAAGCAATTAAAGATTCAATCATTTAAAAGGTTGATTAAAAAGCTAGTGGGAGATCTAAGTAGTGTTTGTGTGTTTCAGCGATAGCCAAAACAGAAAGCGATTTGAAAAAAATCAGGTGCACCGCGTGAGAAGGCATTTTATTCAAGATGAAATTACCAAAGGTATGCTAGAGTTAAAACATTAAATAACCTTAAAGATATGATGACTAAACCTTTGCTATCTAGTAAATTCGAGTTATGCCATAACTTGGCTAGGTTACTTATGTTTGGTCTATATTGTAAATGAAGGGACAGATGTAGACGCTATTTAATAGAATTTTATAATCAATGTGGAGAAGTGTAAGATTATGGTTATAAATCCTAACTTTTATAAAGATTCAAATATGATGGATAGTTGGAAGTGTACTAGCGGGTAGAAGAGGATACAGCTATGTCACCGGGATGGTGATCTAGCATTGGAGGTTTTTAATCTACATCGTACATGATGACTATATAATTGCTATAAAAGTTCTTTAAACTTTGTGATGTAATTAGAACTACCTAAAATGGTTAGATAACTACCCATAATAAAAAATGGTTGGATAATTGAC